>OW052183.1:121245306-122516806 GCA_932526625.1 Rhingia campestris | reverse complement strand
TAGTTTAGCTAAATGTCTGCTATTTAAGATTTTGGAGCATTGTCTCTCCAGGTTATCAGCTGTGAAGTTCTCTGTGTTATTCCCAAAAGCACGGCAATTCACTTTTTTATTTTTGATATTCCATTAAAAAAGCGATGGGTATAGAATGTACATGAAAATTTCAACGGATTTGTTTTTTATAATCTGCTGGCACTAAAGGATTTATGAATACGCTTATAGTTTTTGAGCACATCAACGGCAGTAGTGAATGAACCTATAGGTATAAATAATTTATTCATAGAACGTCGGAAGATAGGCTATCAATTCACGGCACCCAAGTATTACGGTTGAATTAATGAAGGGGCAAAATGGAACTGGATATTTAGTTTGAGCATTTTTTGTTATAAAAGGTCTTATTGCAATAGGGACTTCCGAACTTTGACAGTTGATCGAGGCTATATTGTTGAAGCTTCATCTGTCATATTGGCTGTCGTTTATTCAGTCTATTTTTCCAAACCACCATGGACGGGCATAGCGTTTAACAACACGTGCAAATGATAAAATTCTTCTATCACAATGGGTGTTCTGTACAGGTAACGTTAACGTTCCGCGCGCTTTCCTCATTTTACGGTTGCCATAGTCGTCCTACCGAGAGGACTATTCGCAGTATGGTGAATAAATTTGAGTCCACTGGTTCAGTAAACGATAAACCAACACCCGTATGTCGACGAAATGAAAGATCTGGCGAAAACATGCCCGCTGTCCGTGACAGTGTGCAGGAGAATCCGAGGCAGTGGATTTCGCATCGCTCACAAGAACGTGGCCTTCCGCAGACCACAACTTTTGCGTTGTGACTTTTGCCTGCACCCGTACAAAAATGGCCCAAGAGCTGAAGGTAAACGACCATGGTTAGGTGAGGTTAGATTGGCTGGCAACAGGTTCGACAGCACACTTAGACCAGTTGTTGGTCCATTGTGATACCACGTGGGTACTGTCCATTCTCCTTGTTACTTGTGAGAAAACCATTCTGAGCTGTTAATGAAACGGAGGAGACTTCTCACTTGCGTTTTTGTCAAATCGCTGAGACTTTGAAAGATGTAAACTACAGGATGAAACTTTATTTTATTTGATAGGGCCGGGCAGTTACAAAGAAGATTAAGTATAGTTTCTTTTTAATCTTCGTCCTGCAGCTCCTGCAGAAGTCGTTTGAGTGAAAGCCTAGCCTTTCTGTGTGTCTACCTATTGAACAGTGACAGTGTCCAGTGATGACACCTATGGTTTGGTCTAGCGAACAAAATCATTCTCTATGGATCTACTTAAATCCAGCTTTGGCCATATTCGTTTGGTTATTTGACAGGACGACGTGCAAAGACTACATCTGAGATTTGATTTGCTGATAGCATACTGCGCTAATGAGCTTTTGCATGTCAAATTAATTTTTGCCGCAACAGACCCTGGGCCTAGCTTTCTCACAACCATTCATGTGTGCGTGTGTACTTCTTGTACGATGGCGGGACCTCCTCTTTTATGCCGAATCCGAACGTCTATGTTGAGATAGGCTATTCTTGAAAATTGATACTACTCGCATGATTCGTCAGATCATCAAGAGAGGAGGGCCAGTGAAAAATCATTTTGGTGTTGCTACGGCTGGGAATCGAACCCAGACCTTCTGCGCGGCAGTTCATCGCACTAACCATCGCGCCACTGAGTCGATAGGAATACATAGTGCACCCATTTCGGGTACCACTTGTAAATTAGTCCCATGTCTGACGAGTCAGCCTGGAATGTCACTTTGCCCGGACACCCAGCATAGGTGAATGTTATACTGCTCTGACATCTTCTGAAGAGATGAGCGGCAATCTAGTGTTTTCTTTGAATTTGTTGAGACTGATTCCAGGGACTTGATGACCACTTAGCTGTCCGAGAAGATGCTAATATCATTGGCAGATATTGCATTCTCTTCCAGCCAAGATAAGGCTTCTTTGATCGCCATGAGTTCTGCTTGAAAAACGCTGCAGTGATCAGGAAGATGGACAAATAGGTTGATGTTTAGCCTGTCGTAGAAGACACCAGCACCCAGTGTTCGCTGAATGGACTCTAGAGCAGTTGAAAACTGACCCTAATTTTCATAAAAAAAACATCTACAGCGATGAGGCCCATTTCTGTATAAATAGGACCGTCAACAAACAAAATTGTCGAATTTGGGACTATACCAATCCACATGAGATCCAAAAGCCTCCAATGCATCGCGAAAAAGTCATTATTTGCTGTGGATTTTAGTCTGGCGGCGTCAGCGTTCCATATTTCTCTGAGAACGAAGTTGGCCAAGCCATCACCGTCAACGACGAGCACGAGAAGTTGGTAATTTCTTTTGGCCTGACTTGGATGATATAGACACCAACGACAACGACACCAACGAGCTGCCACACAGCTCACGCCATATTGGAAACTCCGCACGAGCGATTCGAGGGCATGGTCATCTCACGTGAAGGCGATATGAACTGGTAACCGAGATCGTGGGATTTGACCATTTCTTTAGGGATTTTCTGAAGTCGCAGGTCTATGTGAATAAGTCAAATTCGGCCTGGATTTTTGCGTCAGAGTCGTGAAAAATTTAACAAAATTGACCACCCAGAGAAGCCGCGGCGGACATTTCAACAATGTTATATTCCATACATAATAGGCCCTATCGAGGTATCGGTCGGAGCGGAAAATTCTTTGATTTTGTACAATTCGGAAGTTTTTGCTTCGAGGTATTCTTCCGAAAGGCTGTTCGGATTATTTCTCCGACATTTTGTAACGCGTTGCGTTGAAGTGCGTTCAGGTGCATTTTTCGTGCAATTTTTGACAGCTAAGTGCCATTCTTTTTCCGATTTCCTCCGACACAAATTCCTCGCGGAATTTATTTACGAATTGTAGTGAAGTGAAGCCTTCGCATTTGTGTAGTATTTTCTTCCGATGATACATACCTCGAATGAAATTTAAACCTTCGACGAAGTATGCGTTGCCGAAAATTGTCCGAATACCTCTATAGGGCTGAATGGCATCTTTGGACCATTCAAAAGAATAAAAAATGTTGATGATAAGATAGGAAGCGCTTAATGATGGACCCTTTAAGAGCGCTAAAGGAGTGTAAAAAGGAGGACAACGATGTTCAAGCGAGACTATGGAATTTGCTACGTATTGGGGTTCTATCAGTTTTAACGCAGGCTTGCTTTTGAATGAACATCACGCAAATACTGAGCTACTAGAGATGCCGGTCGTTCGACCAAGAATAGCACTACTGTATCCGAATACGTTCGACGGTCCGAGACGTTGTTCCTTTATAAAGTGAAAACCCATAACCAATTGCAGTCCGCTGGCTGCCAAGTGGAGGTTAACCTACCTCTGCTCTTTAAGAATAGAAGGATTTCGTATCCAAAATCATAATAAGCGATGAACTCCATTTCCAAATGCGTTATACGTTATTGCTCTACTTTGTAGAAAAGATATTGCTCTGAGGTCTATAGGTAATCGATGCTTACTCAAGTCGCTATAGTCTGCGTGAACTTAGACATAATTCCTAGAGCCCGGTTCCTAGATAAATGCCTCTAATTGCGCAGTTTTAGGCTACGTTCTACTTGTGCGCGCCACTTAAGACGAGGTCTCCCTCTACTCCGTCTAACGTTTGTCGAGGAATCGGAGACTTTGCGGACCAGACTAACAGAGTATTGGTGTACAATCGCCCTTGATATACTTGCCATGTTAAACATCCAATGCGAAGTTTTTCAACCAGGTCTATGTTGCTGATCAGCTCGAACAGTTTGAACTATCAATCAATACTCCGCTTGGAAGAGACTGCGGTGACCAAAAGTTGATGTGAGTGGATAAAACATCAGCTTTATCCAAAGGAATGGTCTTGTCGGAGTATGTGTGCCTTCACGAAAAGCTGGATTATCCTTACAGCGGAATTTTCAGCAGATTCTTACATATTTAGTTTCAAGTGTACTAAGATTCCAACCCCATTAGAAAACCCCATTAGAAAATCTCAACATAGATCCTACGACCAATAAAATATACACACATCATATTTTTTTGAATTTTAGGCCGCAAACTTGGAGGTCACGTTAAAGCCGTTTTCACCATCATCACGTTTATTTTCATCGGATGCGTATCCTTCACAATCACCAGTTTCAAGGAAATACCCTTGTGGGCTTTAGTTGCACCCAAAACATCTGGCAAAGGAGAATCCGATGCACTGGGACCAGGTGAAAATACCCTCTCCTATGGAGCCCTCAACGACGACCAAAACGATGGAGAAGCCAACAATTCCATGTTTGATGACGAGGTGAGAAGGAAAATATTCATCAGGGAAATTTAAAAATACATCCTCCCTTCTCAGGATAGGAAATCCGAATATACCACTGTCCCCGGGGAGAATGTCAGCGAAACAACCTTCGCCACTGGAAATGAATTGCCACCCACATTGGATACCACAGAGAATGGTATACCTCCGCCCACAGAGACCGTCCAAAGCCTGTCGCATTACTTGTTATCGATTGTCTACATGCCGCACTCATTAAGGATGGTCTGTCTGACAAATCTCTTCTGTTGGATGGCACATGTTTGCTACTCGCTGTACTTCACCGACTTTGTTGGGGAAGCTGTCTTTGGTGGTGATCCTAAGGCTTTAGAGGGCAGTGAGTCGCAAATCCTATACGAAGAGGGTGTTCGCTTTGGATGCTGGGGCATGGCGATGTACTCCTTGTCGTGTGCCTGTTATTCCCTTATTATTGAGAAACTCATTCAGAGATTTAGGTAAGAACCAACCACTATGATGACGACAGAGAGACAATTTGTCATCTCAACTAATTGACTTGGACAATCTACTTTGAACAGTGCTAAGCCGGTGTACATTGGAGGTTTGCTGTTCTACTGTGTCGGAATGACATTGATGGCGTTGACGCGGGCGAAGGCGAGTGTTATAATCTTCAGTTGGGCAGCAGGTGTAATGTATTCGACTTTGTTCACGATGCCGTATCTATTGGTGGCGCACTACCATGCCAAGGGAACTGTAAGTTGAATGGAAGCTAAATATGAACGTACAGGTGTTTGTTGAAATGTCTTTCAGTTTGAATTGGACTATGATGGATCTCCGAAGTTGGGCACTGAGGTGCGAGGACTCGGCACAGATATTGCTATTGTCAGCAGCATGGTCTTCCTGGCACAATTTATTTTGTCGCTTTGTATGGGCACTATTGTAACGATATCGGGTACGACCACAGCCGTAGTTAGTACAGCGAGCTTTTTGAGCTTCTGCGGTGCATTGTCCGCGACGCAAGTTATGTATTTAGAGCTATAAGTATTTAATGAAAAAATGTTCTCTATACAAATGTAAGATACGTTTATTTAAATATTCAACTATCTCTGTATTGCTAGTATCTACTTAAAATAAATATATCTTGTGTTTACTTTAGGTATAAGACTAAGAAATAAGCTTATTAATATGAGTTCTGTAGATACTTTTTTTTCATTAGTTATTGCAACCAGAGGAACCTACTTTATATATAGTTATTTGCTTATGTATTTGCTTAATTCTATGGCAAATAAGGGAACAATGTTTATGAAGTGAAACTTCTTTTGGGACGATGTGAATTGGATTTTATGAAACGAAAGAACATCACGAAAAAGAGGAAAAAATTCCGCAACTGGTTCTAAAGTGTTTTGGCGTTTTGATGGTTTGTATTGAACGGTTGTAAAGGGTTTTTCAACAGGGACGCTACAAAAGTAGAGCGACAGGGACAGCAAACGACGCCATATTTCTTGCCGCTCTTTTCACATTTCTCTTCAGTAAGGTTTGCCATTTCATGATGGAAAGATATACGAGCCAACAACGAGTCGAAATTATTAAAATTTAGTACCGAAATTCGGAGTCAGTGGCCTCAACGTTAAGAGCGCTACGTCCAATTTATGGTCGTCATAATCGTCCTAGCAGATCAACAATTGAGCGTCTAGTGGAAAAATTTGAATCCACAGGAACAGTACAAAATGTTCCCGTCCCAGTGAGACAAACAAGTGCCAGTGAGACAAACAAGTGCCCGTAGTGTCGAGAATATTGCTGCCGCTGAGGCTTCAGTTGAAGAAAGCCCAAATGTGTCTCTCACACGTCGTTCTCAAGCGTTGGGCATCATCCTACATCCTTACAAGATTAAATTGACACAAGAACTCAAGCCGCTTGACCACCAGAAGCATCGTATGTTCGTGAATTGGGCTGATCAACAACTTGAAAATGATTCGGATTTTCATCGAAAAATCATCTTCAGCGATGAGGCTCATTTCTGGCTGAATGGCTTCGTCAATAAGCAAAATATGCGGTATTGGTCAGGCAGTAATACACACGTACTCCATGAGTCATCATTGCATCCCGAAAAAATTACGTTTTGGTGTGGTTTATGGGCCGGCGGCGTCATTGGGCCGTACTTCTTCCGTGTTGATCAAGACCGGCACGTTACTGTGAATGGGAATCGATACCGTTCAATGATAACCGAATATTTTTGGCCCCAATTGGATGATATAGACTTGGAGGACATGTGGTTCCAACAGGACGGCGCCACAAGCCACACCGCGAATGTCACAATCAATTTATTGGAAACCAAGTTTGGAGAACGTGTTATCTCACGAAATGGTCCAGTCGCTTGGCCGCCTCGGTCTTGCGATTTGATGCCGTTAGACTATTTCCTGTGGGGCTACGTCAAGTCTATGGTCTATGCCAACAAGCCAGCGACGATTGATGAACTTCGTACGAATATCGAACGTGAAATTGCAGCAGTATCGGCCGATTTATGCTTTAAAACCGTCGAAAATTGGGTTCAGCGTATGGACTTCTGCAAGCGTGCCCGTGGTGGCCATGCAAAAGAAATCGAGTTCCATACATAATGGCATCGAACGTACTTTCACAGGAATAAATAATTTCATTGATATCCAAAACCGTTTTTGTTTTATTTAAAAAAAACTTTTGTAGCACTCTTATTGAAAAACCCGATACTTGTATCAATCAACACGTACGTTGCGTTGGTACTCAAAAAAGGGATCTATTCTCGGAAGTGCGCAACTGGTGTACGGTTTCGTTTCGTCGTGTTGACGATTTCGTGTTGGCGTGTTTGTTTGGACAACAAGAAAGATGGTAGACATAGTGTTTCTTATATTGCATAATGGACGTTGTTGCACCGACACCCCTCGATGTGTGGTGGTGTGTAGTAGGTACAAACTACCAAGTCTGTCAATTAGTAAATTTGGGTGGCATTGTGTGTATACAAGATCAAACTATGAAACTCATCGGTGAGTCCAGGAAGACCAATATTCTTCGTTTTAAGAAATCAAACGAAAGTTACTTGATGAAACATTTGGAAATATGTTCTGAAAAAGATTATGTTCTCTGGGAGGGTTGAGGGTAGGTGGCTAAAATGGTTATTTTACTTTAAATTTTGAAATGACAGCTAATCGATGGTACTGGCTTTCTTCGGTCTGTCATAAATGTGTTTTGGGGTGTGGTGGGTTTTGAGAGGGTGTGTGTCTGACGTCTCTAGTCTATAATTGAAGCTTGGATCCATACAGGTAGTTTTGATTGAGTCTTTGACGAGTACCTATGTGGTTAGTGATAATGAAGATGTATTTTTGGAATTGAGCTGATTCCGGGACGGGAATGAAGGTGTTTTACATATGACGACATTTTTAAAATGAGATGATATCGGAAACGCCTCTGACGTTTTTGGTTGTAAATACAAGTGAAGGTGCTTCAGAAGGACGAGAGAGGCTGCAAGATGAAGATGAAAATTTGATGATGTTTTGCATTTCGATTGTTTGTGTTTCTCGATAATAGCTTTGAATGTTTTATCGAAATTTGAGAGTCTTTTCGAAAGGTGGAGCGTGTAGCTATGGTTTGATATTGTCAGTTGTTTACAATGAAGAGTGCATATCTTCACACTGGAGTTTTTGCAGAAGGGACTTACTTACTTACTAACTTAAGTGGCGCTACAGTCCGGAATGAACCTGGGCCTCAACCAACATGCCTCTCCAATTAGCTAACTGCCTCCAGTTGCGCACTCCAAGTTGGTTGAGGTCGGTTTCCACTTGTGCGCGCCACTTAAGGCGAGGTCTTCCTCTACTGCGTCCGACGTCTGGCTGGGAATCGAAGACTCTGCGAGTCGGAGTATTGGTGTCCATTCGTTCTACATGTCCTAGCCATCTTAAACGTCCAATGCGGAGTTTTTTGTCCAGGGGCAAGTCGCTGTACAGCTCGTATAGTTCTTGGTTGAATCTTCGTCTCCATAGCCCGTCAACGCAAACGGGACCGAAGATTTTTCGAAGAATTTTCCTCTCGAATCTACCAAGGATTTCTTCATCCGCTTTTGATACGGTCCATGCTTCAGCGCCGTAGAGCAGGACTGGGATGATCAGGGTCTTATATAGGATCTCCTTAGTAGTTCGAGTGAGGGCTTTACTACTAAATTGCCTTCTTAGCCCGAAGAAACAGCGGTTGGTAAGAGTAATTCTTCGTTTAATTTCTGACGAGATGTTGTTGTCAAAGTTAATAGCGGAGCCGAGGTAGACAAAGTCCCGTACTACCTCAAAGTTATATCTGTCAATGGTGACGTTCTGTCCAATTCGTCGATGTTGTGAGTCCTTTCGTGATGACAGCATATACTTAGTCCTACCCTCATTTACTGCTAAACCCATTTTCGCCGCTTCCTTCTCTATACTTACAAACGTGGCTATGACATCACGTTGAGTCCTACCAATGATGTCAATATCGTCAGCGTATGCTAGTAGTTGCACCGACTTTTGGAAAATTGTGCCTCTGGTGTTGGCTTTGGAGTTTTGCACAATCCTCTCAACAATCAGATTAAAGAAGTCACATGACAGCGCATCGCCTTGCCTAAATTCTTTTTTGGTATCGAATGTGTCGGTGAGGTCGTTTCCGACCCTGATGGTGCAGCGAGAATTCTCCATCGTCATCCTACACAAACGGACGAGTTTGGGCGGTATACCAAAACTAGACATGGCTCTGTACAGTTCGTCTCTATATAAATGCTCTCATATGCGGCTTTGAAATCGATGAATAGGTGGTGGGTATCGATTTGGACTTCCTGAGTTTTTTCCAGGATCTGCCGAAGTGTGAAAATTTGATCGGTTGTGGACTTTCCTGGCCTAAAACCACACTGATAAGGGCCAATCAGGTTGTTGGTAAACGGTTTCAGCCGTTCACATATTACGGCAGATAGGATCTTGTAGGCGATGTTGAGGAGACTTATGCCTCTGTAGTTGGCGCAGTTCAGAGGGTCTCCTTTTTTGTGGATCGGGCAAACGATGCTGAGGTTCCATTCTTCAGGCATATTTTCATCCGACCAGATTTGGCTTATGAGTTGGTGGATTTTACTTACCAAGTCATCTCCGCCGGCCTTATAGAGCTCAGCGGGAAGGCCGTCATTTCCGGCAGCCTTATTAAGCTTGAGTTTAGATATTGCTATCCTCACTTCACTCAGGTCGGGTGGTTGGCAGTTTTCGCTGTCGTTGCCAATATTAAATGGTTCGTTCTGCCTGACAGCGGAATGTTGTTCGTCATTGCCGTTTAACAGTCTGCAGAAGTGGTTCTTCCATATCCTCAGCATCGACTGTGTCTCAACTACAATATTTCCTTGTTCATATCGACAGGATTCTGTTCGAGCCTTGTATCCTTGGCTTTGGCGTTTTACACTTTGGTAAAACTTGCGAACATCGTTCCTGGAGTGGCACCTCTCTATATCCTCGATCGCGCGCTTTTCTTGCTCTTTTTTCTTCTTGCTGAAAAGCCGATGTTCTTCCCTTCTTCTTTGCCTATAGAGCTCAATGGCAGCTCTCGTCTTGGCAGCTTAGCCTTGTAGGGCTCGTTCTTGGCTGCGAGCATCTGTCGGCATTCCTCATCAAACCCGGGGTTTCTTGCTGGTGGGCGCGAGAAACCTAGCTGATCTAATGGCCGTTGGCATCGTTGCCATTGCTCTTCGACAGAAGACAGCCATTGCAACTGCAGGAGGGACTAATGGCGATATTTGTGTGATTGTCTTTTATGAAGTGAAACTTCTTTTGGGACGGTATAAATTAAATTTTATAAAACGAAAAAGAGAAATATCGCTTCTTGATCACCGAAATCAAGCAGTGTCGGGTGCAGTTCTAGTCCATACCAAATCAGTTGGCCAACGGTCGATTGCGCAGAGAGAGGATTTAAGAGAAATTTAAGATATTTTAAAGTAAATTTTAAGAGACCTGCGCAGTAGAATGGCCAACTGATTTGGTACGAACTATAGTACATCGATGCGGACCACATCGAAAGACGGCATGTTCTTGGTTTGTAGGAGAATGAGCTCTATGCCAGTTTTATGACAGCTGAACTCGTTTTATTCGGATTTATTGCTTTTTTTATGCTATCTTCGCCAACATGTTGTACTCGATAAAACTTGTGATAGCAAAACCTCTGCTTTGCCAAGGTGGGAATCGTATTTTCCAGAGATCTGAGAGAGTTTCGAGTAGGGTCTCGTGTGACAAAATGCCGTCAGATTTTTATTGGTTATAGCTCCTAGACTGATAATGTCTAGGTTAATCACTTAACGGATAGAGTCGTTATGAAGAGCTCGCGAGGCAATACAAGGCCTTAAAAGGACGCAATAAAATATTCGCCAGAGTATCACTACACAACAAATAGATATTGAATCATTGGTCGGACTCAACGCGATGTCATAGCCACGTTTGCTAGTGTAGAGAAGGAATCGGCAAAAATGGGCTTAGCAGTAAATGAGGGTAAAACAAAGTATGTATATGCTGTCAATACGAAAGGGCATACAACATCGACGAATTGGACAGAACGTCACCATTGACAGTAGTACGGGACTTTGTCTACCTCGGCTCCGCTATTAACTTTGACAACAACATCTCGTCAGAAATTAAACGAAGAATTACTCTTGTCAACTGCTGTTTCTTCGGGCTAAAAAGGCAATTTAGTAGGTAAATCCCGATAAGAGCGAAGCTATGCGAGCTATATAACAACATACCCCTAGTAAAAAAAAACTCCGCATTGGACGTTTAAAACATGTAGAGCGAATGGACACAAATACTCCAGCTTGTAGTCTTCGATTCCCAGACAGACGTCGGTGACAGTAGAGGAAGACCTTGCCTTACATCAAAAAACTTGAAGAGCGCAACTGGAGGCAGTTAGCAAAGGAACGGGCTAAATGGAAAGACAAGTTGGTTGAGTATCAGGTTCATTCCGGACTTTAGCTCCACTTGAGTATATAGGGATATGCTAAAGTGTGAAAATTTGATCGGTTGTGGACTTTCCTGGCCTGAAACCACACTAATAAAGGCCGATCAGGTTGTTGGTAAACGGTTTCAGGCATTCACATATTACGGCAGATATGATATTGTAGGCGATTTTAAGGAGACTTATGCCGCTGCAGTTGGCGAAGTTCAGAGGGTCTCCTTCAAACAAAATCCACAAAATCAGGCAAACGATGCTGAGATTCCATTCTTCAGGCATATTTTCATCTGACTAGATTTGGCTTATGAGTTAGCGGATGTTACTTACCAAGTCATCTCTTGATCTTTTTTTCTTATTTCCGACCGAAGATTTTTCGAAGAATTTTCCTCTCGAATCTACCAAGGATTTCTTCATCCGCTTTTGATACGGTCCATGCTTCAGCGCCGTAGAGCAGGACTGGGATGATCAGGGTCTTATATAGGATCTCCTTAGTAGTTCGAGTGAGGGCTTTACTACTAAATTGCCTTCTTAGCCCGAAGAAACAGCGGTTGGTAAGAGTAATTCTTCGTTTAATTTCTGACGAGATGTTGTTGTCAAAGTTAATAGCGGAGCCGAGGTAGACAAAGTCCCGTACTACCTCAAAGTTATATCTGTCAATGGTGACGTTCTGTCCAATTCGTCGATGTTGTGAGTCCTTTCGTGATGACAGCATATACTTAGTCCTACCCTCATTTACTGCTAAACCCATTTTCGCCGCTTCCTTCTCTATACTTACAAACGTGGCTATGACATCACGTTGAGTCCTACCAATGATGTCAATATCGTCAGCGTATGCTAGTAGTTGCACCGACTTTTGGAAAATTGTGCCTCTGGTGTTGGCTTTGGAGTTTTGCACAATCCTCTCAACAATCAGATTAAAGAAGTCACATGACAGCGCATCGCCTTGCCTAAATTCTTTTTTGGTATCGAATGTGTCGGTGAGGTCGTTTCCGACCCTGATGGTGCAGCGAGAATTCTCCATCGTCATCCTACACAAACGGACGAGTTTGGGCGGTATACCAAAACTAGACATGGCTCTGTACAGTTCGTCTCTATATAAATGCTCTCATATGCGGCTTTGAAATCGATGAATAGGTGGTGGGTATCGATTTGGACTTCCTGAGTTTTTTCCAGGATCTGCCGAAGTGTGAAAATTTGATCGGTTGTGGACTTTCCTGGCCTAAAACCACACTGATAAGGGCCAATCAGGTTGTTGGTAAACGGTTTCAGCCGTTCACATATTACGGCAGATAGGATCTTGTAGGCGATGTTGAGGAGACTTATGCCTCTGTAGTTGGCGCAGTTCAGAGGGTCTCCTTTTTTGTGGATCGGGCAAACGATGCTGAGGTTCCATTCTTCAGGCATATTTTCATCCGACCAGATTTGGCTTATGAGTTGGTGGATTTTACTTACCAAGTCATCTCCGCCGGCCTTATAGAGCTCAGCGGGAAGGCCGTCATTTCCGGCAGCCTTATTAAGCTTGAGTTTAGATATTGCTATCCTCACTTCACTCAGGTCGGGTGGTTGGCAGTTTTCGCTGTCGTTGCCAATATTAAATGGTTCGTTCTGCCTGACAGCGGAATGTTGTTCGTCATTGCCGTTTAACAGTCTGCAGAAGTGGTTCTTCCATATCCTCAGCATCGACTGTGTCTCAACTACAATATTTCCTTGTTCATATCGACAGGATTCTGTTCGAGCCTTGTATCCTTGGCTTTGGCGTTTTACACTTTGGTAAAACTTGCGAACATCGTTCCTGGAGTGGCACCTCTCTATATCCTCGATCGCGCGCTTTTCTTGCTCTTTTTTCTTCTTGCTGAAAAGCCGATGTTCTTCCCTTCTTCTTTGCCTATAGAGCTCAATGGCAGCTCTCGTCTTGGCAGCTTAGCCTTGTAGGGCTCGTTCTTGGCTGCGAGCATCTGTCGGCATTCCTCATCAAACCCGGGGTTTCTTGCTGGTGGGCGCGAGAAACCTAGCTGATCTAATGGCCGTTGGCATCGTTGCCATTGCTCTTCGACAGAAGACAGCCATTGCAACTGCAGGAGGGACTAATGGCGATATTTGTGTGATTGTCTTTTATGAAGTGAAACTTCTTTTGGGACGGTATAAATTAAATTTTATAAAACGAAAAAGAGAAATATCGCTTCTTGATCACCGAAATCAAGCAGTGTCGGGTGCAGTTCTAGTCCATACCAAATCAGTTGGCCAACGGTCGATTGCGCAGAGAGAGGATTTAAGAGAAATTTAAGATATTTTAAAGTAAATTTTAAGAGACCTGCGCAGTAGAATGGCCAACTGATTTGGTACGAACTATAGTACATCGATGCGGACCACATCGAAAGACGGCATGTTCTTGGTTTGTAGGAGAATGAGCTCTATGCCAGTTTTATGACAGCTGAACTCGTTTTATTCGGATTTATTGCTTTTTTTATGCTATCTTCGCCAACATGTTGTACTCGATAAAACTTGTGATAGCAAAACCTCTGCTTTGCCAAGGTGGGAATCGTATTTTCCAGAGATCTGAGAGAGTTTCGAGTAGGGTCTCGTGTGACAAAATGCCGTCAGATTTTTATTGGTTATAGCTCCTAGACTGATAATGTCTAGGTTAATCACTTAACGGATAGAGTCGTTATGAAGAGCTCGCGAGGCAATACAAGGCCTTAAAAGGACGCAATAAAATATTCGCCAGAGTATCACTACACAACAAATAGATATTGAATCATTGGTCGGACTCAACGCGATGTCATAGCCACGTTTGCTAGTGTAGAGAAGGAATCGGCAAAAATGGGTTTAGCAGTAAATGAGGGTAAAACAAAGTATGTATATGCTGTCAATACGAAAGGGCATACAACATCGACGAATTGGACAGAACGTCACCATTGACAGTAGTACGGGACTTTGTCTACCTCGGCTCCGCTATTAACTTTGACAACAACATCTCGTCAGAAATTAAACGAAGAATTACTCTTGTCAACTGCTGTTTCTTCGGGCTAAAAAGGCAATTTAGTAGGTAAATCCCGATAAGAGCGAAGCTATGCGAGCTATATAACAACATACCCCTAGTAAAAAAAAACTCCGCATTGGACGTTTAAAACATGTAGAGCGAATGGACACAAATACTCCAGCTTGTAGTCTTCGATTCCCAGACAGACGTCGGTGACAGTAGAGGAAGACCTTGCCTTACATCAAAAAACTTGAAGAGCGCAACTGGAGGCAGTTAGCAAAGGAACGGGCTAAATGGAAAGACAAGTTGGTTGAGTATCAGGTTCATTCCGGACTTTAGCTCCACTTGAGTATATAGGGATATGCTAAAGTGTGAAAATTTGATCGGTTGTGGACTTTCCTGGCCTGAAACCACACTAATAAAGGCCGATCAGGTTGTTGGTAAACGGTTTCAGGCATTCACATATTACGGCAGATATGATATTGTAGGCGATTTTAAGGAGACTTATGCCGCTGCAGTTGGCGAAGTTCAGAGGGTCTCCTTCAAACAAAATCCACAAAATCAGGCAAACGATGCTGAGATTCCATTCTTCAGGCATATTTTCATCTGACTAGATTTGGCTTATGAGTTAGCGGATGTTACTTACCAAGTCATCTCTTGATCTTTTTTTCTTATTTCTGAAGAGCCCTTGTTCTTCCCTTCGTCTTTGCCTATAGAGCTCAATGGCAGCTCTGGTCTTCACATGTAGCTTGGCCTTGTAGGACTCGTTCTCGGCTGCAAGCGTCTGTCGGCATTCCTCATCATCATCAAACCAGAGGTTTCTTGCTGGTGGGCGCGGGAAACCTTGCACATCAGTTGCGGCTGCTTGTTGGCATCGTTGCCATTGTTCTTCGACATTCGATGCTGGTGGTATGCTGTTAATCGAGAGGTTAAGGGATACGCGTTCCGCGAAGGCTTTGGCGGTCTCTTGCAAATGCAGTCTTTTGACATTTAATTTTGTCACACTATTTCTCCTGTGTTGTGGCGTGGTGGATATGCGCATTCTTACCATGGCTGCAACAAGATAGTGGTCTGAGTCGATGTTAGACCCTCGGAATGTTCGGAAATCCAAAATACTGGATGCGTTCGTTGATGTGGAGACCGCCATGTCCCCTTAGGGATTTCCAGGTGAGGAAACGATGTGCTAGGTTTAGTGGCATTTCGTTCCGTAGCGAAGATAATTAGCCAAGTCCGTTACCAGACGTGTTGTCGTGTAGGCTATGTTTTCCGACAATACTGGTAAGAACGTCATCTCTTCCTACCTTTGCTTTAAAATCTCCCAGCACGATTTTAACATCTTACTTCGGTAGTCCCTCATAGGTTTTATCAAGGAGCAGGTAGAAGCACTTATATCATCTTTTCCCTCCGCCCGTCGTGGAGTGAGCGCATATAAAGCTTATGTTGTCGAATTTGGCCTTGATGCTGATTGTTACGTCCTGGAAACATAAGACTTCTTGCCTAAGTCTGGCACTTATAACAAATCCGCATCCGAATAGTCGCTGTTTCTGTCCACTATAACACGGTCCATAGTAGATGTCACAGTTTTTCATCCTCTTTTTGCACGGCCCATCCCATCGTATTTCTTGGGTGGCAGTAATATCTGCTTTGTAGCAGTTTAGGGCTCCGTTCGCCTGCACCTCTCCTGTTTAATGTTCTCACATTCCAGGTGCAGATACGAACGGCGTTGTTCTTTTTTCATTTAGCGGGTCGTCAACAATAAGATCAGTCCTTTCCGAGGCTATTGGTTGCTTCCAAAGATTATGAATTCTACACAGATGACGCACTCCATATAAAAAAAATGGTTCTATGGCGGGCTGTGCCAGCACATGTGTTTTTCATGTGTTTTCATGCACACCGCCCGCCCGTACCATGAAGCTTCTGAGCAAAAGTTTCTGTTTTTTGTTCTCAATGCGTCATCTGTATAGAATTCATAATCTTTGGTTGCTTCGTAACATATGGTTTTTTCCACGGGTGGGTTGTTAACCCAAAGCACAACCCCCAACCTGGAGGGCCAGTTCCAATTTATTAGATACCCTTAGGACACGGGGCCATCAGTATCCACAACGGAATTGAGCGCTGCCGTTGGCCTTTCGGTTCATCCGCCACCATCTCTGTTCAAGGGCCTGACTTACCCTTGAGATTCCTAGATAACCTGTTGTCCGAATTTGTCGAAGCAGCTCATCTGGAACAGCAGGCCTGGTATTCATTCCGTGCCATGCTGTTTATAGTGTTCCTGTTTTTGGTCTTGTTATCAACACTCGCACTTATCGTTTAGCAAGTCAAATCTGGTTGGATGAGACCAGTACCCGATGTTTACCACTTAGAGGTAAAAATAAGAACATTTGATGTGTAGTCAGAGTCACAACCACTGAACATTGCCAAGTTAAAGCAAATCAAAGTCTAGCCTTGTTCTACAACACCCAACCATCAACGACCTTCACCAAGGCATATATCTGTGAAATTTCTATAAAGTCTCCAGTCTTTTATGGTATTACCGCCAGTGGGCCCCTTGCTATAGAACCGTATCAAACAATGAAGACTCATTTTTTTAGTGGTGCAACATCACACATAAATCTTTATTAACGGAATAAAATGGACGGAAATGTGCATACAATAAATAAATAAATACTTACTCACTAAAAACAGCAAACTAGGACCTCAGATTATTCCTGCATTTATCCAGAATGTCCTTCTTGATAATCGTATAGTCTGGGTGAGCCTTCATTACCTGTTGGCAGACGTCAATGGCATCCGCATACTTCTTTGTCTTCATATAGTTGAAGGCTAGCTTGTAGCCAACTTGTGGTTTCGATTTGCCACCACAAACCCAAGCCCTGTGGTAGTTCTTGGCCGCAATTCGGTAGTTTTGCATCTTTTCCGCAATATTACCAGCAAATTCAAATGCCTTTGTACAGGACTTGTTGTGTTCCAACACTTTGTCGACAAATCCCTCTGCTACATCCTGCTTGTTCGCCTGAATATAGATATCGGCCAAGAGCAGCCAACTGCGTTCTAAATACTCAGCCTCTTCGAAATTCCATTCATTGCGTGAGATTCGTTTTAACTGATTCTTAGCCCGCTGCGTTTGTTTAAGCATAACCAAAGCGGATGCCATTCCAAGAATGGGTCCAACCAAATTTAGATACTCTTCCTTAACAGCCAGATCGGAGAAATCTTGTAGTGCCGATTCGATTTGGAATTTCTGCTTTGTGGCCAATTGCAGAAAGTTATGCAACAGTCGATGGTTAAGAGCTTCATTGTCCATACCCCCTGGACGAGGACGAAGTTCTTTCAGTAGCCTCTCGGCGGTTCGAAGAGCGATGATTCTGGAATCGTTAAACTCACCAGAATCAGTTGCGGCATCTGTATCGGTGGGACCGGGGAGATCTCCATCAGGGTTGATGCAGATTTCAATCATGTTGAAGATTGCCTGTTGTCCCCATTCGTGATCACGTCGGGCGTTATTGAAGAAGCGTAATGCTCCATTTGGATTTCCACTGTACCATTCGTACAATCCCTTGCAGTAGTTATAACCGGCGATCCGCGAGGGATTAGCTGAGGCCTGTTCGGCTCGTTGAAGAAATGACTGCACTTCTGAGAGAGTGCCAGATCGTCGCATGACCTCAATGAGACGAGCCAGTGCTGTCCAGTAACAGGGTTGAGAGATCAGCAGCTGCGAGAAGTGATAGGCGGCATTTTCGAAATCCATCTGCGAACAAACAAACAGTGTGAGTCCTTAACAAATGTCAATTAAAGATTCCCAAACACCTTTCTGAAGGAGAGATCCGCCATCATTACAGAGGCAGTTTCGTTGTTGCTATCCAAGTGCAGAATTTGATTGCAAATCTCTTTGCAAGCATCCATTTGATTCATTTGCAGGTAGAGTCTGGCAAGTGCTGCCAAAATCGGGATATCATTCGGCGAATACTTTAATGTCTCCTTGTAAACTCTGACAGCTTGATCATTCTCGCGCAGACTGATTGATTGCTCCGCTATAAGAAGGCAGATTCTAGAATTGAAAACAAGAAAATTAGTTTGATGAGTGCACGGATTGGAACATACGAGGATACTCACTTGACAAGAACCTGATTCTGTTCTTGTAAATTCCCAGATTGGTCAATGGTAATCCTTTTCTGCACTCGATACTGATTATCTCGAGCTTCTTTTAATCGCGACAGGGAAAAGGCTATGTTACCAGACTTTTCATAAACGCGTGCCAAAAGCAACAACTGCTTGGTTCGCAGCTGTAGGGCAGAGATGTCGTTATCGTCTCTGTAAGGTAGATCATGAGGTGGTCATTAAATGCAGAAATCTTGGAAGAACTATACTTACATGCGTTTTTGATCGACTTCATCGGTAAGGATGTCAGTAGCGTTTTCAAATTGTTTCAACTTGATGTAAAGTTCTGCCAAGTCCAACTTCAATCCAGAGTGGTCGGGATTTTGAACCGCTTCCAAATAATATTTTATTGCTTTTTTGTATTGATGAGTCTTTACATAGGCCCTGCCAAGTTTACTAGCTAATAGCGAGTCATTGGGATTTAGCTCGAGGGCTCGTTTATACGCTTCAACTGCTAGATCTGGTTCTGAAATTCCATTGGCATGTAAATGGGGATGAGGTTTCCAAGTGTAAAATGAAAGATACCTTGTATGGACATGTATGCTTCGCCAAGCATTAGATAGCTTTCGGGTTCCGGGCAGGTCTCGACCAGTTGCTTGAAGCATTTGGCAAAGGCCACACGATCTTTCCGTTGATGTAGGTAAATGTTCGCCAGATGAGTTTTAGCCTGGAAGGTTGGATTTAATGGTCAGATTGGTGTGCTAATTAAAGTGTGTAAGAATAGATCTCAGGACAGCATCAGAAGTACTGTCTAGAGCTTTGTTAGCGACTGGTCCATTATTTTTTGTGCAGCAAACGATTTAAGTATTCACCACGCGAGCACCAACATTCTGCATCCTGTTTTGAGTAAAAAGCCAAATGTATCATTGTCCTCTTAACAAGCATCACGGATTTTTGTAGCGTGTAACATGTTTCTCCAGTTGGGTAAGCCTTTTTGGGAAAATATGCATCTGGGTAAATGATACCGGAACTAGTATCTGCAGAAGGGCATCCATGGCCGCAAGTTGAAATTAATTTATTGCATCTAGGATCAATGTGGAAGCAACCAAGCTGGTCCTGTATGCGACGAAGGAGAGAAAACCCCCGCAAATGAGCTATACCACGATGTGAAATCATTATGGCTACGTTGGCTCGCCCATATTAAGCGAATAAACAGTAATTCTTCATCCGAGGAAATCTTCGAATCAAAGCATCAATGTTCGAGACGCCAATGAAGCAAGTGATAGTGGATGCCTGTCGCTTGGTTTGTATGACTAGAAGAGAATGGAATGCACCATTGTGTCAGGCAGAGATTCTGAACAGTTCGGAGCCAGTTAAAAATATAAAATTCAACGAATTGGCTGATACTAGAAACAACAACGAACTTGAAAGCTGCCCCGATTAAGTTTATGTCCGAATCACACCAAACTGATCCAACTGTTTTGCGTAACGCTGATGGTCACTGGATGTAGGGTTCTATTAAAACGATTTTGCCAGCCTGAAGTAGCTTCTATAGTGTTGATAGTCCTTGCGGAATTATATAGTTTTGACCTCTGTGCTACACGTGCAAAATTCACTACAACCATGCTACAAACACTCACCTGAATATAATACGACTGCCCGGGTTGTATTTCTGCCAGCAGTTCAATCGCCTTGCCAACGTTTCCATTCTGCAGAACCAAATCCGCGTTCGCTATAACCAAACGGCCTTCTTCCGATGTCCCATTAAACTCCTCCATCGAATTCTGCAGCAAACGTTCACTCTCATACACCTCACCCAGCTGAATGTACACATCGATCAGCTCCAAGTACAGTGTCACCTTATCGGAAAGTGTAAAGCTGCCCATGTCTGACTTACGATATCTCTTCGGGCTACCCGCCTTCACGGCCTGTAGTTCGGTGGTAAACCTACTGCCCGTCAAATTCATCGCATTCAAGAAGCTCTTCTGTGCCTCCACATACTGCTGCTGATTCTTCTGCACAATGCCAATCAGTAGATGATACAAAGGATTCTCCCGCACAGCGAAATTATGCGACAAGCCGATCTCTAACGACTGCAAAGCCTTTGAGAAGTTTTTCTGCTGAATCTGAATTTGCGAGATCAGCAAATGAGCGTCCGTGTAGGTGGCATCGATGTCGTTTAGTATTCTCTGGAGTGTTGTCGTCGCAGAGCTTATCTCGCCACAGAGAAATTCCACTTTTGCCATCATAAAGATCGCCTTCACCGACCCGGGACAGGCCTTGCAAACTGCCTCCAAAATATTTAGACAATGCTTCAGCGAGATGTGTAGCGTGTCTTTTGTGAGATTCACTCCAACTTTAACCTGCACTTGAACTGGCGAATGTTGCATCAACTCTGCAGTGATTTGAAGCAGAAAATCCGGATCAAATCGCAGGAGGTACTCAGCGCCGAATGAGAGGGTCTTGAGATTTTTGAAATGAATTTCAGTGGCCTCAATTAGACACGTCACCGCTTGATCACCATTTTCAGCGATTTTCGATGAAAGCAATAACAAAATGGGCTCCTTATTCAGTCCCTTGATTTCGTTAAGAAACTCCACCTGCTGCCGCACCTGTTCTGTAACCCCACTCTCGACAATCTGACAGAGAGTCAGACCGCACAGTGCAAAGAATAAATTGTCATCCACTTTGGTAGCTGAACGGAAGCATTTCGTTGCTTCTTTGTAGTTGCCCATGAGGACATACTGATACCCGAGCTCAGTGATGAACTCGGCGTTGCCTGGACTCAGTTGGACAATTTTATCGGCGTACTTCTGGGTGATGCTGAGTATATCATTCTGGCGACCGCAAATCCTAGAAAAAAGCTGACAAATTTGCAAGAGCAGGCTGTAATTGCCCATCTCCACCCTTTCGGCGGCGTTCAACAGTTGTTGTAGGGTCTGTGAGCCTGCTTGCACATTTCCCTCTCTACAAATCAACAGGAACCCTTTCACTCTAAGAGCGGCTATATTTGTTGGCTCCAAGTTAATAATCCGCAACGCTGTCTCGTACGCATGATCCCAGTTCCAACTGGCCAACTGCGTTTCCATTTTCTCAATAAGGGGTATGTTTAGTTCAGGGAATCGCACCGATAGCTTGTTCAGCACTGATATTGCATTCTCATAATCGCTGTTCAGTTGGAAGTACTTCACCTGTCCCAATGAGGCGTCGATGTGTTTTCCTTTGTTCAAAACTTTCTCCAGCGAAAGCAGAATGTTCTTACTAATCCGACCCTCTGAATTCATCTCTGCCCAAGCCTTCAAAACATGTGCGTTCACCAATTCCGGATTGAGTTTGATTGCCTTTTCGGCATATTCTCTCGCTTTGTCTATCTTGCCGCCACTAAGGAACAGAAACACCGCAGCATAGTACGCTGAATTGGCCGACAGTTTTTTTCGCTCCTCTTTTAGTTTCACCTCGAGATTTGCCAGCGCATCGTTGTCCACCAAATTGCATCGCTTGTGTGCGTAAATCAGACCCAATATCGCCGCGAGCCCTAGGTCTGGTTCGTTCTTAAGCGGGTTCAATTCCCGAATGCCTTCCTGCACTCGATTACCGAGAGCTAGAGAAATACCATTGTACAGACGAAAGAAAGCATTTGCTGGGAACTTTGCCAGGCCATCCAACGCGGTCTTCTGCATCGAGTGAAAGAATCTTGCCCGACCGTAGTACAGGATGAGGCTAGTGAAATCGTTTTCGTCCATAGCTGCTTAAGGTTCGCGTGAACAGAAATAAAAGGGACACCAAGGATTTTCTACAATCTATAGAATTTATTCATCAAATCTTTATAAATGCCTGGGGTTCGAGATCGGCGCGCGGTAGCGTGGGGAGTTAGTCCTCCTATCAGTTGTCGAGATATTTCAAATATTTCGGTTCGTATTTCTCGATGTAGTAACGGACGTAATCGCAATACGTCTCTGCACGGTAGTTGTGCTGCTCAATGTGTTGTAGAGCCGCCTGCAAGTAGAGAGATATATGGTTTAGGTTTAAATATTGGATAGCACAAGACCAACAATATGATGGCATATGCATGATATGTGTATTAGGAGGCTTTTGCGTGGAAGTGTCTGAGTAATCATAACTTAGGCATTAGTTAAGTGAACGCTAAGACAATTCTAAAGGTTATCATCGTCCTGGCATGTGTTAAAAAGGCTCGCGTCGTAAATCATTGGAAGTTCAATCTCGAGTGCAAAAGTCCAGTATTTAGCTGATGCGTTCAGAAACCGCCTTGTGGTATCTGGTTAGCTGTTGATCACTCCTGGTAGAAGATTAGGCGTGGGTGCATTCGGATTAGGATCGTGTCCCATGTACAAATTTTAGTTATGAGATGGGAAACAGCCTCGGATGGCGGATCCCCTCAAGCATCAACCAGATCCGAAACGATCGCGTACAACTAATGACGAGTATGCACATGGAACGAACGCAGTTGAAACTTGAATCAGTCCATGCAAGGTGTAGGACAATTTTAACAGCGATTTAGGATATGCGGTGAGATATTTATGATAGGTTTCGCAAAAGCGGCACATATTAGGATCAAATTCGTTGCGAAGTGCCGACTCAGGTCAAGATCCGATTTGCATTAGATGTTCACATGCCTAACGACGATACTGAAGACCCTATCAATAACGAATTTTACGACCTCCTGTAACGAGCCTTACGCCCTTACCGGAATACAGAAAATCGTATTTGGGCATTTCAATGCAAAAATTGGGAAGAAATCATCTTTGGCGGGGTTGTTGTAAAGCACAGACTCCACAAAACGAGAGCAGATAATTGGCTTTCGACTAACATAGCAGCAGCGTCTAATATAAGGATTAGCAGCAATTGGTTTCCTCGACTCCGAATCCGCCAAGCAACCTGGTGATCCCCAGATGGTTGGTCCGACTACCCAATTGACCATGTTCTTCCAACTTTTTCGAGGTACATACCTAGTCCTGCCATAAGTTCTGTTACACAATTTCCATCGCTTATTGCAAACAACTTCTTGCGGGAATAGAACCGTTAACTTTTTTTTCGGAACGCATGCATTGTGTAGTAAAGAAAACTAGCCAGTTTGGTTTCAGCTTGCGATCTGCTAACATGGAGTGGGGCGTTAAAGAAAATCGAATCGCGATAATTGCGTTGCATAAGTGCGGGAAGAGTGCTGGCCAAATTTTCGAGTTGCTAAAACCACTCGGCATATCGAGAAATTTCGTTTATCGGGCTATTGATCGTTTCTCCGAAATGTCCAGAGTCGATGACAGGCCAAGAAGTGGTCGCCCACGCGTCGTCCGTACATGTGCGGTAGTGAAGGCAGTGCGTGAGCGAATTCGGAGAAATCCCCTTAGAAAACAGAAAATAATGTCCAAGGAGTTGGAGATATCAACCAGATCGATGTCAAGGTTGATTCGGGACGATCTCCATATGAAAGCCTATGGTCGGTCCACTGGTCATCTCTTAACTCCCCAACTGAAAAAAAATAAGGCTGGAAAGATGCAAGAGACTTCTGCAGTGGCACGCGGCCAATTGCCATGAAAACATTTTGTTTACGGATGAAAAAATTTTTACCGTTGAAGAAGTTTTCAATAAGCAAAATGATAAGATTTATGCCACTTCATCTAAGGAAGCGAAAAAAAATGTTCCTAGGGTTCAACGAGGCCATCATCCAGCGTCCGTGATGGTTTGGTGGGGGGTGTCCCACCAAGGTGTCACATCCCTCCATTTCTGTGGAAAAAGGCGTGAAAACTGGGGCAAAGGTCTATCAAGAGGACGTGCTAGAGGGTCTTGTTAAAGGCTTGACCAATACCCTTTTCAAAGGAAACAGGTGGATCTTCCAGCAAGACTCTGCTCCAGCGCATAAAGCCAAAACCACGCAGGAGTGGCTCAGGCTCAACATTCCTGGCTTCATAGCAGCTGAAGATTGGCCCTCGTGGAGTCCAGATCTGTATCCACTGGATTATGGTTTGTGGTCAGAACTGAAAAACATGGCCTGCAAGACTCCCCACAGAAATTTGGAAAGCCTGAAAACAGCATTGACCAAAGAAGCGTCCGAGATATCCATGGATACCGTGCGTGTCTCGATAGCCCAATGGCCAATACGTTTGAAGGCTTGTGTGAAAGCAAACGGCGGCCATTTTGAATGAAGAATTTTTTTTCAAATAGCCAATAATGTGGGCTAATAAATAAAAAAAAATTAATTCGATATGTTTACTCGTTTTTTTTCTATGGGACTTTGAAGTTGTAACAGATCTTATGGCAGGCCTAGGTACATTCAGAGTGACAAACAACGACCCTGGCCATTTTCTTGTCGCAGCCAAATTCAGAAGATGGTTGGGTGTTGTAGATCGAGGGTAGACTCTGATTGGCTTTAACTTGGCAATGCCCAGTGCTCGCAACTCTGAAACTTGCTACAGCCAAGGTAAGGATGCATATGTGAAAAATTTTAATGTCGAAAGACTGCAATGGCCAGAGACCGCCAAGACCTTCGCGCAATCCCTTAACCTCTCGATTCACACCATACCACCAGCATCTAATGTCGAGGAACAATGGCAACGATGCCAACAAGCCATTAGATCAGCCGCAACTGATGTGCAAGGTTTCTCGCGGCCACCAGCAAGAAACCCCTGGTTTGGTGAGGAATGCCGACAGATGCTCGCAGCCAAGAACGAGACCTACAAGGCTAAGCTGCAGGTGAAGACAAGAGCTGCCATTGAGCTTTATAGGCAGACCAGATTGCAAGAACACCGGCTTTTCAGAAAGAAGAAAACAGAGCAAGAAAAGCGCGCGATCGAAGATATAAAGAGATGCCACTCCAGGAATGATGTTCGCAAATTTAACCAAAGTGTAAAACTTCAAAGCCAAGGATACAAGGCTCGAACAGAATCCTGTCGAGATGAACAAGGAAATATCGGAGTTGAGACACAGTTGATGCTGAGAATATGGAAGAACCACTTCTGCAGACTGTTAAACGGCGATGACGAACAACGTTCCGCTGTCAGGCAGAACGATCCATTTAATATTGGCAACGACAGCGTAAACTGCCAACCACCCGACCTAAGTGAAGTGA
The DNA here is from genome assembly GCA_932526625.1 of Rhingia campestris. Classification (NCBI taxonomy): domain Eukaryota; kingdom Metazoa; phylum Arthropoda; class Insecta; order Diptera; family Syrphidae; genus Rhingia; species Rhingia campestris. The sequence goes on along the minus strand of OW052183.1, from coordinate 122,491,399 downwards.
GGAGAGCTATATCTAAACTCAAGCTTAATAAGGCAGCCGGAAATGACGGCCATCCCGCTGAGGTTTATAAAGCTGACGGAGATGACTTGGTAAGTAACATCAACCAACTCATAAGCCAAATCCGGTCGGATGAAAGTATGCCTGAAGAATGGAACCTCAGCATCGTTTGAACGATCCATAAAAAAGGAGACGCTCTGAGCTGCGCTAACTACAGAGGCATAAGTCTCCTCAACATAGCCTACAAGATCCCATCTGCCATAATATGTGAACGCCTAAAACCGTTTACCAACAACCTGATCGGCCCTTATCAGTGTGGTTTTAGGCCAGGAAAGTCCACAAACGATCAAATTTTCTTACTTTGGCAGACCCTGGAAAAAACCCAAGAAGTCCAAATCGACCTATTTATCGATTTCAAAGCCGCATACGACAGCATTTATAGAGACGAACTATACAGAGCCATGTCTTACACTAACTTATCCGTTAGTGTATGATGACGATGGAGAATTTTCGCTGCTCCATCAGGGTCAGAAAAGACCGTAATAGCACATTCGATACCAAAAAAGGATTTAGGCGATGCGCTATCGTGTGACTTCTTCAACTTGATTCTTAAGAGGATTGTGCAAAACTCCCGAGTCAATTTTCCAAAAACAAGCATACGTCGTCGATATTGACATCATTGGTAGGACTCAACGTGATGTCATGGCAACGTTTGCTAGTATAGAGAAGGAAGAGGCAAAAATGGGTTTAGCAGTCAATGGGGGTAAGACTAAGTATATGCTGTCAACACGAAAGGACACACAACATCGACGAATTGGTCAGAACGGCGCCATTGACAGATATAACTTTGAGGTAGTACGAGACTTTGTCTACCTCGGCTCCACTATTAACTCTGACAACATCTCGTCAGAAATCAAACGAAGAATTCCTCTTGCCAACCGCTGTTTCTTCGGGCTAAGATGACAATTTAGTAGTAAAGCCTCACTCGAACTACTAAGGAGATCCCATATAAGACCCTGATCATCCCAGTCCTGCTTTACGGCGCTGAAGCATGCACCATATCAAAAGCGGATGAAGAAATCCTTGGTCGATTCCAGAGAAAAATTCTTCGAAAAATCTTCGTTCCCGTTTGCGTTGACGGGCGATGGAGACGATGATTCAACCACGAACTATACGAGCTGTACAGCGACATACCCCTAGTCATAAAACTCCGCATTGGACGTTTAAGATGGATAGGACATGTAGAACGAATGGACACCAATACCCCGGCTCGCAGAGTCTTCGATTTCCAGCCAGTCGTCGGACGCAGTAGAGGAAGACCTCGCCTTAAGTGGCGCGCACAAGTAGAAACCGACCTCAACCAACTTGGAGTGCGCAACTGGAGGCAGTTAGCTAAGGACCGGGCTAATTGGAGAGGCACGTTGGTTGAGGTCCAGTCATCACAGTCATCCCGGACTGTAGCGCCACTTAAGGAAGTAACTGTTGCCTTTGTCTCAACGTAAACTTGCCACGAATATTTTAAATACGAGGACGTTTACATAAAAATTGATATAGCTGTGTCGCTAGAACGTAGATTCCAAATCCAATTCTGATTCCAATCTGCAAGTTTGAGTAGCTTATGATGACGAGTTTTATACTTTGGGATGTTAGTCAGACTTAACCGTAATATTTCGCACTTTCAGCCACTTTCAGAGGTATACCTCCGGTAGGTATCGCGCGAGATAGCCACATCCTCAAATCGTACATACCGTCTTTCGTGGCTGAACTTCTAAAAGTTCTAGAGCCTTATATGGGAACACACGAACTGTTTGTCGTTTACCTTATTTTCGGATCACCAGGATTTTATACAAGTCTGTTCCATGGCTCGACATGTTGAAGTCTTAGCAAAGGATTGGAAATTGACTGCCTCGCGTATTCCTGTACCCCCTCAAGGGAGCTGCCACAACTTGACATGGACATTATAAGTTCATCACGAAAGGATTAAGGTTGGTACCTACGGATTACTACAGAACAATAAGCCATAAGTTATCATACTGTAAGAATAGTTTTAGCATATCATCTACTATCAAGAACAAGATATCGACCATTGTCGTTACGTTATGCCTCCTACTTTGCAAATACCCAGCCTTGTCATTAACAAGACGTCGAACGTTCGGCTACCCATTCCTTAATGACCCTCGTGAACTCTCTGATAAGCAGATCAGAAGTCTGATCGCGTCGTATCAAATGGTAAATGGTTCTTAGTATTTTCGGTTGTTAAGTACAAAGTTGTTTTTCCTTCCCAGGCAATATACATAGGTCTTGGCCCGTTTCGGCACTTAGTGGTAACGCTGCAGCAAACTAGCAGAAAGTAAAACGTATTCAAAACGTGAGGACACATCATACTCCACCTAACATTTAACAGCATTAGACGTGACCAGCTAAGAATGTTTTGAATGTAAAGTCGACTTAGATTATTTACTGTTAAAATACTCCTGAAATTGATGACCGGATATTGATGTAACTATCACAAATCAAAGAGCTGTTGGAAGTAGGTTTCCTCTATAATGGTTCTGCATATCTACTTAGTTGAGACAGGCAGAGAAGGGCAAATCCAACGCAAAGAACTGGTCTTCCAAGTATAAACAGGAACGCCTGTTCTTCGAATGATGAATGATAATATGATAAGTGATAACAAGACAATCAATTTTCTTCCTAATGATGATGATAGAAGTCCATATCAAAGGATCACGAGTTATATATTATGTGGTTAGCATGATACAACAAGTACCTATACCATTAAAATAATTCACTTCACCGGCATATTTATGAATACAAAATGACAGGCAAATGAACCGTCAAACACTCTGTTATGCGCAATAACAAAAACAAATTGCAATGGTAACCAAGCAAAACTAGAAGCGTACAAAGAAAAACACGCAAAAAAATATGATTTCCCAACCTTTGCCAATATTTTGCCGATACCACGTCCACCCAATGCTTCTGGTACTTCGGTGTGCAATATTTTGACTAGATTCCCCTCCTTTTCGTATGTTAAAAATGCACGACAATTATTGGGCATCTCTATATGAAACTTACTTCCTTCCAAATCATGGATAACATTAATTTTGTTAACCTCTGGAACATTACTAGCAAAACGGCTACTCTTCATTATCAATGCCAATGCTCCTGGTCGCCCAAGAGGCTCTTGAACCATAGGTGCAAGAATAGTGCAAAGAAAATTGCGTGTTCTAGCAAACATTGTTTCTACGTAAATAAAATCAAAACATAACTACAAATGTTATTTCAAAAAATCCAAGGTATTTCATCACTTACTAAGAGTTTATACAATCAGCTTAGCTGTTATGTGAGATGCGACGCAATTAATTTATTTTCTAATCACAACCGGACTACCGGAGATATCATAACAAACTTGAAACAACCAAAACAAATTCTGCGACCTGCGCAATAATTGACGTTTGCTGTCACTATTTTGGGAATGGGTGTGTTTAGTAAAATTTAACAGCGTATCCATTTAGAAAAATATTACGCCTATGTTACATTTTGTTGTTATACCCTATCCCATAGGAGTATATTAGTTTTGACATTAACAGCCTTATTCATAAATTCATTATGAGGAGTGTATAAAGTTATGCACTCCTTAAAATGCCTCTAAAAGCAAAAACCTTATTCATAAAATTTATACAACGTTGGATAGAGGCTGCACATCCTAAACACGTCTGAAGGTTGATTAGTGCCTGTATAATGCCTGAAACACATGTGCAGTTGTTCTGCATGCAGTGCGGCAAGCCAGACACACGTGCATAATTTTTAGTTTGACATTCATGCAGTGCAGTGGCTCCTGTCATATCATTAATCTGCCAAAGTTGTTTTAACTGTGGTGTTTGTCGAATTTTAACAATGAATATAATAAAAAAAAAACAAAGTGTGTAAAACTATTTCATTGCTATCTGCTTATCAATCGTATTATAAATTTTTGTATATATACCAACTAGTAAAAAGGGAAAGAACAAAACGCATACGCATAACGCAACAGAACAAACGCATTTTTAATAAATTATTCCTCGTAATAAAAAATAACGATGCCGAAGAATTCAGAAAATCTACGCGAATGGACGTTAATACATTTATGTTACTTAAGCATTTATAGAAAAACGAATCACGAAGAAAGATTTTATTCGCGAATCAATTAGCTCAGAATGCCGGCTTGCTATTACTTTGGTGTAAGTGACTGAAAATTATATATTATTGGTTAATTCATTGTAAATAATTACTATATCTTTTAGGTACTTAGCACACGGTGTTTGTTACCAAATGTTGGCGTGGTCCTTCCGAGTTGGAGTTTCGACAATCCGCAGAATAGTCCTGGAAACGTGTGAGGTGATTTGGGATGAATTGAATACAATTTACTTGGCCCCCCTACTGAAGTTGAATGGGAACAAATTGGAGAAGACTTTTATCGAAAGTCGGGAATGCCCCATGTTGTAGGAGCAATAGATGGAAAACATATACGAATTAAGTGTCCATCCAAATCTGGATCACTCTACTACAATTATAAACAATATTTTAGTATTGTTCTGCTAGCATCGTGAGACAGCAACTATGTCTTTACCGCTGTCGACATTAGTATGGTAGCCAAAGCGACGGAGGTATACTACAAGCAAGTGGATTTGGAAGCAGAATTTTAGCAGAAACCATCAACACACCCAAAGCAAAGCTGCTGCCGAATTCAAGTGCAGAGTTTCCCTTTTACTTCGTCGGAGATGCAGCGTTTCCACTAAAAAGGAACATAATGAGGCCATAACCTGGAAGAAATCTTTCACCGGACAAGGAGAATTTCAACAAAACATTATCAAAAGCCCGTGTGAGGATAGAGAACACTTTTGGAACTCTCGTGGCGGAGAATTTTAACAAATTCTTTAAACATGTTTCCTGCAAACGCTGAGAAAATTGTAAAGAGTGCACTGGTTCTACACAATTTTGTGAAATCGCATAACAGTCCTATTTATTGCCCTGAAAATTTCGTCGATCAAATAACGGAAGATGGTGAAATTATAAGAGGAAGCTGGCGGTTGGAAGTGAGTCCCTTAGATCAAAGCAGAATGTTTTCCAGATTTAATGCCTCACGAAACGCATTTGCAATGAGAGATTATTTAAAAGATTATTTGTATACAAATTCATAAACCGAACCCTTATGCCTGAAACACATGTGCAGAATTCTCCTTGCAGAAAAGATAGAACACACAGTTTTCAATGGGAGCGAACACATGTAAAATCTGCAAGCGTTGCAGTACTGCAAGTTGTCTCTATTTCTAAATCCACTGCAAAAATTCAATGGCACCGCAACACAAAAGAAAAAAAAACGTAATATTAAGATATTTGGCATCATTGAATTATGACGTTTAATCCGCATAAAAAAAAAAACAAGTAAATGCCATAACAAAACAAATGTATCAAAAATGAAAGAGACTCTTTCTCAACTCAACCATAACTTTAAAAATTACTGACGAATGCCCCTACTAAGAATCACAAGACGTAAACATTTAAAAACATGAAAATGTTTTCCAATTTGAATGACTTGATGAAGGAAGCAATTACTGAACGATTACATATTCAATCTTATTATGACCTAAGAGCATAAAGTAAATCCAGTAAAGTATCAAAGATGAGATTGCTTTTTTCAATGTGTATTTGGAATGAATGCTTTAACCAACTGAAACCCAAGTTCCTACCATCTGCATTTTTTTTATTTATTTCATATATTGAAGCACTATGAGGCAATTATATATCACCAAACACCACCACAGTAAGCTGAATGTAATGACAGGAGCCACTGCACTGCATGTATATTAAACAAAAAATAATGCACGTGTGTTGTGCTTGTTGCACTGCGTGCCGCACTGCATGCAGAACCACTGCACGTGTGTTTCAGGCATAAGTAGAAAATAAAATTGTCAGCATGAGTTTCGCAACCATAAAAATGATCCCTTGGTAACTTTGCCGAGCTTTTTGGTAATTTATTTGACACAAACCCTGTATAACTATTATGGATGGGGAAATATGCTATGAATAAGAAATTGTGCGACCCAGTATAGAGGCTGTATAAATACTTATGAACTGTATAACTATACAACCGTTAAGATGTGTTTTAGTGAAATCTAATGAATAAGGGGGTAGGTGTTTCAGTTTCAGTGGTGCCAGATCACCGATTGACGTTTTTTTCCCATTTTTATTTAAGCATATAACGGGTTATATTTTAAGAGCGAATTTTGCAGGTTGGCAGCACAGATTAGTAATAGCGTCCAAACGTCATCTGTCAAAGTGAAAAATTTTCAGCATACTCTGCCATTTATTCATGAAAAGACTTACAAACGAGCAAAGATTGCAAATTATTTAAATTTCTTATCAAAATTCGTGCTCTGTGAAAAAATGTAAACCGTTTGTAAGGACCATATTAAAGTCGTCATAATCGACCTGATGATACGCGACTTTTTTTTTGCCCCACATTTACATGAAGTTGTCTTTAAAACAGAAATGGCAAAGGCCTATTTATCGATTACAATAAAAATTTTGAATATTTGATGCAAATTTCAGTAAAAAACTTTTTTCTTTAATATTAAAAAAAAAATCTAAAAATTGTTTGATGCAAAATCATTGGGTATGATATATATATAAACATTTCGTCTGTAGAAAATTTTAACCCATTTAATTTTAATTCCCTTTCCCAGAGCATACGCCATAGAAAATCGTTGTAGCCCACATTTTGGGGATACTAATTTTAAGGATGGGATGGGATAGAGTATTAAACGATCCGAACAGCGGATTGTAGCCTTCTCATATATGTTTCATTTTCCAATATTAATGTGTTCTTTGCGGGTTGTGATTGAATACCTGGAAATTTATTATAAATACAAACATAACAACGCTTTAACATTATTACTTCCGTTTTGAGGAACGATGTGCAGTCGAAATATTTGCAATGAAGACAATTTGAAAGCTTTGCGGCAGAGTGTTGCAAATGTACATGTTTAGAACAACATTGCGGAGATTTTTTTAGTTGGATCTTAATATGTACTCAGACAAAATTAAAATTGCAAGACTATCAGCAACGACCACAATATGATTTTTACATAATAAGCCACCGAAATTGATGTTTATAACCTATCCGAGAGGGGTTTATAAGATTTGATACATAGTTTGTAACATAGAGACATAATTTAGCTAGATATACCTCAAAGTATGTATATGGATCGACTCAGAATCATAAGCTGAATCGATTAGGCCACGTATATCTGTCCGTTTGTCTGTACGTTGCCGATTTTGTGGCCTTAAATTCTGAGCTAGGACAATGCAATTTGGTATATATAGGATCATGCGCATGCCTACAAAACAAGTGTAAACATTTTCAAAATCCGCCCACTGCAATGGACACTTTTTAGAAAAACGCTCTTTTTAATCAAACGGTTAAGAAACGGTCAAAAGGTTTTGAAAAAGTGCCTGAACAAGATATTTAGACAATCTTAAGATCCAAATTTCGTCCATATAAAGTTTTTTCCACGACCACTTTTTGGGTGCGTTTTCTTTAAGAACGGTTTTCTGACAATTTCAAGGAAATTTGAAAAAAAAAAACGAACGTTGTTTTTTGTCGAACCATAATCGGTTTTGATAAACTGTCTGAACAATATGTTCTGACAACGCCACTTTTTTGAAGTGAAACATGTTTTGTGACGGTGTGAATTGAATTTTGTGAAACATAAAAATATCACGATGACGATGTTTTGATCCGGTCCATCATCCAAGTATTGATCACAACTAGCGCTGCTTGATGTCGGTGATCGCGTGTTGTTGGTTTACTAGGTTTGTTTGAAGTTAAACTTATTTTTGGGCTGCTAAGCATGTGGCTGTTTGATCATGTGTAATGAACGGATGTATGGACCTGGTATCTCAGGCAACACGTACGTTGGTGTAGAAAAAAAGGGATGGTTTCTTGTTGGCATACTAGTTGGAGAAATGACGTTGGTGCACCGGTGTACCAAGAAAGTGAAAGTAAGTTAATTCGGATACGTGGGATTGTGTGTGAGATCAGATCAAAGATCACATTATGAAACTCATCGGTGAGTCCAGGAAAGCAATATCCATTGTTGTAAGAAATTAAACGAAAGTTGCTACATATATTGATGCGACATTTGGTAACATGTAGGTGGCCAAAATGGTTATTTCCCTCTGAATGTTGAAATGACAGCTGATTTTGGTTTCACATGTGCTGTAGCGAATGTGTGTGTCTGACGTCTGGAGTTTGTAATTGAAGCTTGAATCCAAACGTGATAATGAAGATGTATTTTTGGAATTGAAGTGTTGCGTTCATGAAGGACGGTGTTATTCATATGACGATATTTTTAAAACGAGATGCTAGATATCGGGAACGCCTCTTATGTTTGTGGGTGTAAAAAAAAATTGCGGGACTTTGAAAAGGACTGATTGAACGAGAGAGTCTGCAAGATGAAGATGAAAATTCGTATGTGCGGTCTGATTCGGGTGGGATGACGTATTTTGATTTGATGTATGAGTTGTATTTATAACGGTACTTTTGACTTATAGCGTTTTCGATTGGGATTTTTAGATTTACTCTCATATTTCAGATTTTACCCGTCCCAATCGAACATTAAAGAGGTTACTCTGGTTTTGTATGTGTGGAAGTGTGTCATTTGACAGCTTATTGTTTATCTTTAGGTCGCAATTATAGCTATTAGCTATCAATGAAAACCATCATATGAAATGTTCTTTTACTCATTGCGGCTTTTTTATAAATTCAACCATTGGCGAGTTGGTGTCAAAAAAAAGCTTATGAATTTTAGAACATGATTATCCAAAAATATTTTAGTTTCTAATTATAGTTTTTGCAGAAATAACAAAAAACACAAATCAAACTGCGAAATGCAAACTTCAAACTGACATAAGTCAGATGTTAAATGTTTTTGTGTTGGTGCATGTTGGTGTAAATCTGACTTGGAATCCAGATTCTTCAAAAGTACTCTAGAGTAAAAAAAGAGTGCTTTTTGTATCCCAATCGAAAACGAAAAAATTGCTCTAGAGTAATAAAAGTGCTCTAGAGTATAAAAAGAGTGCTTTTTGTATCCCAATCGAAAACGCTATTAGATTGACTTTTGAATGTCTGACGGTTTTATCGATATTTGGGAGTCTTCCCAAAAAATGGAGCGTTGGATTTTGGTAAGATTTATTGCTTACAATAAAAAAAGAGAATATATTCACACTGGAGATCTTGCAGAAGGGATTAATGGCGGTATTTGTATGATTGTCATTTTGAAGTGAAACTTCTTTTAGGACGTTGTGAGTTTTTTTTTATTAAATGAAACAAAAAAGTGTAACGAAAAAGAGATCAAACAAAATATCGGTTGTCGTCTGATCACCGAAACCAAGCAGCGTCACGTCGGTCGCGTTCAACTTTCATAAAACCGGTTTTGTAGGCGAGGGAACTTAGTTTCGGGGTAAGAAATATTTGAAATTCTTCAACCGAGTTTGTGTGGTTGAACAAGGTTGAAAACTAATCAAAACACCAATTAAGTCAATAAATTGTCAATATGTCAGTTTAACTCATCTCGAATGAAATAAATACACTATGGAGGTGGTAAGCAGAAAGAGAGAGGGAGAGTGAGACAGAGGAATTAAGCAGAGAACAGTTTCACTTCTACCGCGTGAACTCAAACTCGTTTTTTTTTATATTTCACTACCATGTAACTTTTAGCCATACCCACTTTTTGGGATATTAATTTTAAAGATGGGATGAGATGGGATAGGTTATTAAAACGGTCCGCAGAGCGTATTGTAGCCTTCTCATATGTTTTTTTTTTAAATATAATATGGTTTGATATCGTATAAAGGGCATATAACTCGTTGAAAATCCAAGGGCAACATACCAGCATAAGTTATAGATATGCGATGCACAGTTTGAAGCGGTGTTATCCCAAAACAAGTTATCGGCCAATATTTCTTCGAGAATGAACATGAAACGCCAGAAAAGTTTTCTGGGCCATCTTAGGTTAGGTTAGGTTTACGGGTTGGTGGAGTAGAGGATTCTCTATTCCGCCACACTTAGGTCCATGTGGACCCATTGTGATACCCTTGGTGGGATTACGTCCTTCCTTATCGTTACTATGGGTTACTCCACTCTATCCAGCCATCCTGATGTTCGTAGGAACCTGTAAAGATAGGGTAATGGAATATCGGAAAGATCTTGGATGTCTTGGAAGTAGTAGCTTCCAAGTGTTCTGTTCCTCAGGTGACAGAGACTCGGGCAGTGACAGAGGAAGTGAGGTGTATCCTCGTGGGTTTCCTCATCGCCGCAGCCTCTACAGATATCGTCATCCTTGAGATTTAATTTCATTGTATGGGTTCTGAGAAAGTTGTGACCAGTTAGAGCCCCTACCAGTTTAGATAAGGAGCTTCTATCGTACCGCAAAAGTTTTTTGGTTCGGTTTCCGTTGTATTCTGGCCAGAGCTTCCGAGATATTTAGCAGGTAGTCAATGACTTCCACCTGGTATTGGCTTTCATTCGGGTTTTGTATTACACTCTTTCTCTGAGGTTACAGAGTGGTGGTTCGACCGTTTGTAGTGCCTGATCATGATCTGTAGCAGATCCATTTCTTGCCAGTTCGTCGGCCATCTCGTTGCCGTCTATGTCCCTGTGACCAGGAACCCAGCAGAGATCAGCACTGTGCTGTGAGCAGAGAACCTTGAGCTCTTTTGACAGCGGCGAACTAGCTTTGATTTAATTTCGATAGCAGATACTGCTTTTATAGCCGCTTGGCTGTCAATGAATATGGTGATATCACTGTGTGGTATTTCCATTATTGACACCAAATGAGCCGCTTCAGCGATTGCTAGCACCTCAGCCTGGAACACACTACTATGATCAGGAAGCCTGATTGTCCATCTTTGATCCATCTGTGAAGATGAATATCGATTTCCTTTTTGTGGGTTCATTCTTGTCCCATTCGTCTCTGCTCGGAAACGAGCAGGTGAAGGGTCGATCGATGTCTAGATAGGGAGATAGATAGTCAGAGTTTACTACGCTCCCTACGTATTTCTTTAGGACCTGCGCATGCCCAGCGGGGCTCGGGATCCAGCTGTTTGTTTGGCTGATCCTCGAGGATCTTTTGGCAGCTGATTCCTGCATGTATAGATCCAAGGGCAGCAGATTCAGAATCACCTCCAATCCAGAGGTTGGGGTTATTCTCATCGCACTGGTTCCTGCATGTATAGATCCAAGGGCAGCAGATACAGAATCACCTCCAATCCAGAGGTTGGGGTTATTCTCATCGCACTGGTTGTCCCTATACACGCTAGTCTTTGTATTTTTGTCATTTGCTTCAAGTTGGTTGCTCTGTCTGTGGCTTGCCACCAGACTATACTGCCGTATACATCCACAGGATTATTTTGGGGCTAGGTCCCCACTTTCTGCCGAATATTCGGTTACATGCGTAGAAAGCATTTGCTGCTTTCTTAACTCTTTCATTGACATTAAGTTTCCAATTGGGCCATCTTACAGAACAATGATCGATAACTTCTACGGCAATGGCGGAGCAGCATCCTAATTTTTGATTTCAAGAAGATGGAGCGACTTCACACACGGCTAGGCAAACTGTATGGACCTGCTCTATCTAATTGTTGCGAATGTTTGAATGATTTGATTGATTGCCTTTCACCAGATTAACCAGCGACCGAATTTTTTTATGACGATATTTAAAGGACAATGTGTATGTTAATTAACCAGACACTATAGACATGGTTCAGGTTCAGGTAAAGTACAAAGAATGACATACCAGCCCAATTGCAGGTTTAGTGGCAATCATCAATTTTACAACAATCGTTTTATATATAATGAAGCGGCAGGGTTGATTGGGCTCTAATCAACGGTATTGTTGAAAACAACTTCTTAAGCTGAGATACAGGTGTTGGCAGCGATCCGGAGTTGTTATTGCGACAACTTTCGAGCACGATAAATGGAGTAAAGAATTCTGCGTAGTAGTGGATGGCGGTTGCTTGAACTTACGTGATGGATCTTAGTAAGCTCTCCGCCGTTTTCGAGCTAAGGACATTTTTGTTTTTTCAAATATAAATATAACCACACAACTGAACAATTTATATTGCAACATATCTTAGGTACTTTGTATTTTATACATTTAAACTAATAAACCATCATTATATACAAAAACACTTATAGCTCGAACTATAAAAAAAATCACAATCACTAAGTTCGTCATAATTTTTTACAAAAATAGTCGCTACAATGGCCGGCTGCTATCCACGTCGTACCTACCCAATTGTGCATTGTACTTTATTTTAAATTAGGTAATCGGTCTGCTTCAATCTACTTGCTGATTAAATCAAATCATCTTTCCCACTTGTCAAGCCAGAGTGCAAAGACTCAATCCCAGTTCAAAATATATTCAGTCTTTCTGCAACGTTCGGTTCGGTCGGTAGTTTCATTTTAAAACCGTTAAATAAATCGCTTCTGTGAAACTAAAAAAACTGTTCAACCGAGAAAAAAATAACTTCTAAAAAGTGTTTGTTTTTTATATTGGATAAATAAATACATAAATTTGTTAAAATTACAAAAAAAATAGTTAAGTACAGGTATACACATAAAAGTATTTTTCAAAAATAATTCTTATCCCTGTATCGTGTATATACTCTACAAAGTTGTAGTGGAATCCTTCATAGTCTTCTCCTCTTGTATGCCGCACATTCTTCTCAGGTAACCTGTCCACATATTTCTCGTAACCGGGTCTAAAATTATGAAATACACAAACAATACAAAACCTTGTATTGTAGCAGTTAAGCAGAACAGGTAGGAGAATACGATCCCGGCCTTCATGGCCGTTAGTAGACCGAATATCCAAGTGAATCCCAGCAGGAAAAATAACAACACCGATAACCTTATCTGTGATATCGCCATTTTCTTTTCAATGTGTCGGATGGCACCATTAGGTCCTCGGAGTATGTTGTAGATTACCGCGATGAAAATCAGTAGATTTCCTACGATGACCAGAGCAACAGGAAGCACTATGCCGAGATATAATGATTGCCCGGTAGGGTAACAAATAGCCGAACCAGAGTTCTCGTGAGGAATGAACGATTCCCGGTCGAGAAAAACCACAAGCAAGACTGGTATTAGCGGCAGTCCCCATCCAATGATAAAGGATTTAATGAAGAACCTCTTTGGTCGAGTGTTTCCGAAAACTTTGACATATCGTTTGAACTGCAGATATGCGATAATCATCATCCAGCAGAACTGCACTAGCACCGAGTACTGAAGACAGGCACCCAGTGCTACGCAACTGGAGAAGATCTCCAGCTCGATAAGATGCATTGAATAGTCCTCAGTGTTGACGAAACAGAAGAGCACCATTTGTAGTGCAATGGCGGCTGATAGCTGCAGAAGGACCTTTGATGATGCTTTCTCTCGCCATGTTTGAAATGTAATCGCCGTTATGAAGATCCCGATAATACCAATCAGTGAAAGGGAACATCCCAGCAGTGTTATAATATCCAATGCCTCTCTATGAATATCAGTGATGACCACAACATCGGAAGACACTGAGAGGTTATACGATCCCCCTATGAGATATGCGAACGGCGTTAGATGTGAACAACCACACCAAACCAAGTGATCATCCGATTTTGATCTGCCCAGATACACCAATCCGTCGTTGGCCCAGGTTTTGTAATTCCAATAGCGGCAACTAGTTTCGGTTTTATTGGTTTCTTCGGAGGACTTTGGCGTTCTCAATATCAAAGGCAGCAACTCTGGCAGATCTCGATCGTATCCAGGCATCGATATGGAAATGATCTTGCTGACAACTTTGTTGTCTATGACATCACGATCTTCTTGAAATAGTTTATCGTTTGTAAAGATTTTTATTACAATCCGAAGATCGGGAAGTTTTAATGAGGTGACATTTTTCGACAACAGAGTAATCTCATCCAATCGATCGTGCAACGTTTCTGGAACAAATGTGGCCAACTGCAGACTGTCCTCTTCCAGTAAATCCTCAATCGATTGATTCGAATGTAAAAATCTATAATAGTCATTCTCGAACACTCCACGATGGGTCATCCTATCGCTCTTCTCCTTGTACATCGCCACTCCGGTTATATTAGAAATGTCAGGATCTATGACGAACACGATCAGTTTGGGCGCTATTTTCACCGTAACACCCTCACGATAGTTAATATTCTCAATTAGTTCATCATCGTCGTTCGTGACAATGTCGAAATCTGGATCATCGTGAGCAGTGTGACTGAAATTTGTGTTTTTGCTGCCTGTCTCTACTTGATGTTGGGGTGTCGTTGAAATCTTATCAATTAGTCTCTCGAATGCGTCGAGCAGGATGTTTGTTGAATTTAATCTAATTGACGGTTTGATTATATCCACATTGACTTTCATTAAGTAATTGTAGATGCTCACGATGTCGCTGGTTGCCGTCTTTGTATTGCTAATTATGTTCGTGCTTGACGTTGCGACAGGCTGACTTTGGTTAGTTGTAGTGCGCCGCAATGGTGAGGTGATCTCGGTGGAAATAGTATTGAGGATCCTTCCTAAATAGAACAAATCGGCTGGGATCAAATTATCGAGGTTTTTCTTGATGATCGCTTTAACATCTTTGATGGCTTTTTCTGGCTCCTCTTTTGATCTTTTCGAATGATCAAATTCGTAGAGATTTTTCGTGATCAGTGATGAGGGGATTTCTTTAATACAGGTAATCCGATTGTTGCTGACATTTTCCCAAATTGCACCGTAGAGAAATGTTCCGATGCATCGTCTTGTTATTGGCAAACCGTTGGCCTGCAGGCACAATTCCTTTGTGGTAGATGTTTGGCCCAGCTTGGCCGTCGACCATTGTTTATTATTGTTGTCGGGCAGTAGCTCGGGAAAACAAAATTCCGTACTATTCACTGAAGAACTGTTGAAATTGTTCAATTTTACAAGATCACTTAAGAGGTTCCTCAATTCCATGCGAATCGATGTGTCATGTCGGATACCACGGTCGTCTTCCGCTTCATCGTCCTCTTCACTGCTACTCTCATCGCTATTATCTACAGCCGAGTTTTTCAGCGAACATGATACATGGCACAGCACTGATATATTACTCAGATCATCACTGATCGCTTCGACATTCATAACCCTTACAAGGTTCAATTGTAATGCGTTGAATTTCTGCCTTTGTCCTCGAATGTTCATTAGATTTTTCAATGTCTGTTCGACATATTTGCTGAACCCCTTCATATTGCCATGAACTCGCTCACATTTCTCGATATCACAAGGAATGTCAAAGAACATCGCAAATGTATGCCCATTGCGCTTTCTTGTTGCAACAATCTTTGTCGATTCAATCAGCGAAAAGTCGACAGCACTATGTGCCTCACACCAATAATAACCCGGACCATTACCGTACAGCTTTAGCTCGAACATCGTCTTTTGCTGTGAGGCGTTTTCCCAGATAATGTCTTTGATCTTCACCGGTCGTATCTCATCATAGTCGGCGTTTGTAAAACATTTTATGCCGTAATTGTCGTCTTCGCCATCACCGATCTTCCAGATCATATTCCGATTGTAAACTGTCAACACGATACCACCCTCCAACTCTGGGTCAATTTTTAAAAACATCTCCACTCGTTTTCCACTTTGGATCACCTCTTCACCCAGATACCGTACCGACCTGTAGCCTAAGCCGATTTTGAACTTCTCCTTGATATTCATCAGCAAATTGTACTTAGCGCCACCGATTTCAGTTGGATTCAGTAGAAAATACTCGTCCTCATCGTAGTCTATCCGTTGGAGAATCAGACGTATTGCGTTGCGATTGTGAAAATACTCATGACTGCCAAGTTGCCTGGCACCTTGATGCGGTTCAACATCCCACTCGATGCCGTAACATATGTGCGGCGCATAGCTAAGCGCTCTATAGTTTCTCGGGCAAACAGATTTTATTGCCAGACTTTTGCTTCTAAAAACACATACCGCGTGATGGCGTTCATTGCAGTGACTCATCTCGAAGACAGGGATCGGATTTACAGTTGCAACCAAACAGCTCTTATCAGAAAGTTCATTATATTGAACCCTGGTAAAGATTTCGCCCCACTTCCGGCCGGGAAGCTTCCAAATTAGAGGGTTGTATTTGTTATCTCCCGCCCGCTGGACTGGTATCCAAAATGCTGTGACATTTCCCAAAGATAGTAGATACTGATAAAGTTCTCGTCGCTCGTTGTCATCCAAATCGAAGATCGTTGTATCCGAACCGAAACACGAGCGTTCGTTCCATTCTTCGGGGCTATCAGATATTTTGAGACACAACGGACGTGCCTTATTATCGCCTATTGGAAGTTCATGGAGCTCCTCGGGACAAAAACGATTCCGTGCAAATGTTGTCGGGGTGTAATCACATGCTGGGGCATCTTTTGGCACCCACTCACCATTCACTGTTGAACATTTTCTCGCAACAATCGTGCCATTACTGTTCACACACGCTGGTTCCGATATTACAAAATCCGTTTCACTGCTCTTGGAATGTCTCCAGGTAAACAACTGTTCGCCGTGGGCGGTTATCTCTTTGGTACATTCCCTGTACGGGAGCTGGCAATAGATAAAAGTGATAACGTATTAGATGATAATCGTGTACTCAAGAACGTTCAAAATACATACACTGGGATCCCTTCCACCACCCGCCACCAAGATTGGTAGTATGAACGTCAGAAATCCAAATAATCCGCAACATCCCATGATAAGAGTGCGCGCACCGAAAATTACAACGTTATACGTAAAACGATTCTTGCTATGCAAACAAACACACACTCATAGAAACAAAAAGTATCTCAAAACTCCGAACTTGATTACCACTTCAAAAGATCTACGAAGATCTTCCGGTAATGGAGGCAACAAATAAAAACGAAAACAAAACCGAAACTTTTCGCAAAACCTCCAGCAATACACACCTTTACGTTATAAAACCACGGAACTAAGTGTCTGGGGTCGAATAATTAAAATTGTGTTCGACCTAACTACACGGCAGCAAGATCGGCACGATCATCTCTCAACATTGCGCGAGTTTGAGATCTCCCACTCTGGGTGGCTACAGTGTTTAGAGGTATGCTTCTCCCTCTCTGCGATGCCTACGATAGTACGACGAGGAGAGCATATGAATTCTAATTACAACTAAAGAAGAACAAATTTAAATGAAGCAGCACAACGATGCGATTATCCCATCCCAGTGCAGGCAAAACAAAAAGTATCTATAAAACAAAGACATCTAGGTACATATGTATCTATTCACGTGTAAAATAGTTGCGCATAGCTTTGAGATTGTTTGGATGTGCCTATTCAGAATTTCGAATTATTTTTTTTTTGCTTCTTATCATTATTTAAATATTCGCAAATTAGAAGAAACAAAAAATGAAAACAGAATGGCGAAACGTAAACACAATTCAGAGATAGACAAAGATGGTGGTGGTGATTTGTTGAATGTGTTCACTGCTCATTTGAATGATGCAGACGGTTAAAATGTAAGAGATTAACATGTTCAATGATTGCTTGTTTAGGGATTTATTTATTCTTTAGTTGAATTTCATTGTAGTTGGAAAATATACCATATAGTGGCGATGCCAAGTATTGAAACACCTGTTCGTTAAGTTTGCCATACACCCACCGAAGATGGTGTACTTAAAGTGATCGTTAAAGTGGTTTTATCAACAACAACATTTAGCACTTAAGGGCGCCGATAATAATTTATTCATAATTAATTGTGGATTTGCGTTTATTTAGAAGTTACATCAGGCTTAAAAGGTGAGCTAATGATCTTGTGAAGTGATATGGATTTGAACTTATTTTGAAAAAAAAACTCCATCGGCGATTACTATAGGTTGTGTGGCAGGCTTATACACAGAAGAAAATGCTATAAAACGACTGAATATTTTCTCAAATTTCTTTTTTTTATTTGAAAGTGCAATCCTTCCGGTTAATAATGGAAAATAATTTCATTCAAATGGCTGCCTCGGCTGGCCATGCAGTAGCCTACACGATCGGTCCAATTTTTAAGCACATTATCGATTGTGTGCAGCTGTATTTCACCAATGGCTTCACGAATATTGTCCTTTAAAGCGTCAATTGTCTCTGGCTTGTCGGCGTTACACTTATCTTTTACGGCACCCCACAAATAATAGTCCAACAGAGACAAATCGCAGCTCCGAGGTGGCCAAACGTCATCAGCTCTGCGGCTGATAATGTGATCTTCAAAAACAGGGCGCAAAACATCGAGTGTAGCTTCGGCTGTGTGGCACGTAGCGCCGTCCTGTTGAAACCAAATGTTGCCAATATCCTCCTCTTCAATTTTTGTGAACAAAAATTCGTTCAACATGGCCCGATAACGATCGCCATTTACTGTAACGGCCACTCCTTGCTCATTTACGAAGAAAAATGGCCCAATTATGCCTCTGGACCAAAATCCACACCAAACAGTGACTCGTTTTGGGTGTTTTGGCTTTTCAATGTATGCGTGCGGGTTATCTGTGCCCCAAATGCGACAATTTTGCTTGTTTACATACCCGACAAGATCAAAATGAGCTTCATCTGAAAAGATGATTTTTTGGCAAAATCGGCATCTTCTCTAAGTCGATCGCAGGCCCACTTAGCGAAGCGAAAACGTATTGGATGGTCAGTTGGCTTCAACTTCTGAACCAATTGGACTTTGTATGGCTTCACGCACACTTTCTGCCACAGCAGCAATATTCTCGGGTGTACGCACTGTTTTTGGCTTTTCACGCTTTGGTTTATCGATGAGGATGCCAGTTTCTTTCACTTTTTTCACAAGATAACGAACATACGGGGCTGACGGTGCTTCTCTTCTTCCAAAATCCGTACGCAATTTTCGCACACATTCTGCAACATTACCATGATTTTCAAAGTATTGTCGTAATATTTCCCAGCGTTGTTCAAGCATATACACAACCATATTCGTTCAGCGGAAGGATAAAACTAATTATCTGTCAAATCAGACACAAGCTAAGTATTACCATTCACGAAATAAGCACTAGTTGAAAAAAAAAAACGTTAGATGGCGGACCCGTTATTATAATGTTTTTGTTTCAATATGGTAATACTCATGGTAAAGGTTACAGCTGTACCCATTTTATTATTCAGAATTGTCAAAAATTATTCTGGTCTCGTCTTTATCGAATATCCTACGAATATTACCCCCTAATTGTGTCCACTTCTCCTACCAGTCCTTGTCATTTTGAACGTCAAACGTGAAGTTTTTTTTGACTGGGTATAAATGTAACGGGTGATTTTTTAGGCGTAGTTTTTTTTTTTAAATCGAATAAAGCACTCAAATTTGCATCAAATATTCAAAATTTTTACTGTAATATATAGATAAATAAGCCTTTACATTTACGTTTTAAGACAACTTCATGTAAATGTTGTCGGAGGCTCCGTTTCAAATGGTCCAATCAGAAGGTCCAATTTTGCGTTACTTTTTCGAGCATTTCGGCCTGTATTCCACGAATTAAGGCTTCGTGTTCGGCTTGTTAACATAAACTAACGACTTTACAAAACCCCACAAGAAATAATCAAGCAGCCCATAAACCACATCAAACTGTCGCTTTTTCGGGATGCATCGGTAATACTTGTTTGGCGTATGGCTGTTCATCCCTCCACATGCGACAGTTTTGCTTATTTACGTATCCGTTGAGCCAGAAATGAGCCTCATTGCCGAACACAATTTTTCGATAAAACAGCGGATTTTCATGGAGCTGTTCTAAGGCCCATTCACCAAAAATTAGACGTTGTGGTAGGTTATTCGGCTTCAATTCTTGCTCAAGTTGAATTTTATAGGCTTTCAAACCCAAATCGACACGTGAAATTGTCCATGTGGTTGAGTAACACATGCTCAATTGCTAAGAACGGCGACGAATTGACATTTCAGGATCTTCATTAACATTGGACACTACGACTGCAATACGCAGTACGCATGCAAGTTGATGGTTTCATGTCCAACAAAGTAAATTTGGTGATAACAGCACGAATTGTTGATTCACCAGGTCGATTATGACTACCATAATATGGTCATATGAAACGGTGCACATTTTTCACAGAGCACGAATTTTTACAAAAAAATTTCAATAATTTGAAATCGTTGCTTTTTAAGTCTTTCCATGGTTAAATGGCAGAGTATACTGAAAAATTTTCACTTTGGTAGATGACGTTTGGACGCCATTACTAACCCCTAATTGGAACGTCAAAAGTGATGTTTTTTTTGACTGGGTATAAATCTAGTAGTCCACGCAAATTTGCAATAATGATTATACGAAAAAATGTTTGCTCAAAACGAGAAACGATTACTTTATTTGCTTTTAACATAGTCAGTGTTGCCGGAGAGAAATATTATAAGGGAGTACTGCAGCCAAACAAGGGGAATATTTTGAAAAAAATAGGAGTACAGAAAATTTTTAGTCTTTAAAAATAGGTATGTGCACAACATCTTTCTATACTCTATCTCTATCTAAGTCTTGTTTCTAAGTTAAGTTTTTAACATTATATACCTAAAAGTATATCAGCTAGCCATTCTTGTCTCTCTGTCTCTCCGTCCATTCGTTTGTGTATCACCGATTTTTGGCCCTTACATACCTGGATTTTGAGATAGAGTGTTGAAATTTAGTATATAGACTCTCTTTCCAACGAAGCAGAATAAACGTCTTTTCTGACCAAATCATAAAAAATTTAAAAAAAATGACAGAGCAAGAAATTTAGACTATGTCATTATCTATATTTCCTTCATATATAGTTTTTGACCAATTTTAGCCGGAGTTTTATTAAAATCATGAGATTTCCGCCAAAAAAAACATTTCGTTGCCATATATCATTTTGATTAAATTTTTGGGGGTGTTTTCCTACAAAAACCATTTGTATAGCCTACCTAGGGTTCCCAGACGTCCCGATTTGGTGGGACGTCCCGATTTTTAGCCCAAAATTAAATTTCCGCTCGGGACAGGCACAGTCCCGCTTTCAAGACATGGCAACTATGAATGTTAATTGCGGTAGGACGAAGAGGGAAGCAATAGTTTCTGGAGTATTGACAAAAAAATTTGGAAGGATGCAATACAAAATTTTAAAGAATATTCATTCTATTTGATTTCTATGGATGCCAGCAATATGTCTGCAATATTTTAGTTTCGAGAAAGCCATACAAAACAAATTACTGGATTTTGTAGAGAGTAATGATGAAACAGCTAACCAAATAACAAAGGTACTTAGTGAAACATTGGATAAACATAGCTTAAAACTATCTCAAGTAACTTCATATGAAGCTGACAATGCAAATGTAAACTTCGGTTCAACTAAAAAGATAAGTATTAGAAAAACATACTGACTACTTATGCTCTTTATGTCCCGCTTTGGACGTAAGAAACCCGCTTTTATCAAAAGGTTTCAAAATCCCGCGCTGACCCTATCCCATAGCATATGCCATAGAAAAACATTTATTTTTGTCGAACCATAAAAGATTTATATTGTCTGTTCAACCATCCCTAAAATAAATGACCCGAAAAAGTGTAAATATGTCTAAAACTGAATGGAGAAGAAATATAGAAAATGCCACATGTGATTAAGAAAGTTTATCTTATTTCTTGGTTCGACAAAAAAAGGCCTTTATCTATGGGATCGTTTTTACAAATAGTTTACGAAAACGGCCCCAAATATAGTGGGTTAAACTGATGTATAGACGAATTGTTCATAGAATTACTTACGAACCTTTTTTAAATAGTACCTAAAACCGTTGTTTACTAAAAACGACCGAAAAAAAGGGGGCCTGGCTAAAAGATTTATATGTATGAATTATAGGTTTTGAGATTTTCTAAATATGTTTTACAAAAACTTTTTGAAAGTTCTTTACCGTTTGGCCAAAAACAACGTTTTACTGAAAAGCGGGCGTGATTTTTAAGTCATCACTTTTTGATGACAGTTTTAAATTTTAAGTGAATTAAATTATTTTGGTTGACATTCACCTAGCTGCAAGTGTATGATATTTTAGGTCTTTAAAAATAGGAGTACGAATGTGAAAGGAGGAGAACGGGAGTACGGAGGTGTTGGAAGTAGTACAATACTCCTATGGGAGTACTTTCGGCAACGCTGAATATAGTCCATGCTTCAGTGCCGTAGAGAAGGAATTGTGTAATCAGGATCTTAAAGTTCAATTAAATGCTTTTTGGCCTTCATAGATAAAAAAACAAGCGTTTGGTAAAAGAAATTCTATGTTTGATTTGCGATGAGGTGTAACTGAGTGAATAACAGAAATAGAAATGATAAAATGAAATATCTGGCATTAACATCCCATACAGGACCTCAAATCTAGCTTCTCTCTTCAATCGCGTTTTGGTAAAACATCTTAAAATCATTCCCGAAGTGACACCTTTCTATGTTGACGATCACGCGCTATTCTTATTCTCCCATTTTCTTTTTTAAGGTGCTACTTTTCCCATCACATTTACATTAAGAAAGGTTTAAACCTATTTGGGTCCTGGACCGCTATTTCCTTTTTCGGATAACAAGGTTAGGAAACCAAGTGCTGGTCTAGTGGCATTGACAAAGTGGTAAGCTGTTTTAAGATATGATATCTTCCCGTATCGAAGATGTTAATAGTTTTCTAAAACTAGAAGTTTTGATAGCAAATACGAAAACTCAGGTTAATATTTAATTGTACAATATTACCTACTATTGTAAATTTCCATACCCTTGGAAATATCAAAAGTTGATTTTATACTCTAAATTAAATAACAAAAGTGTTGTCTCAACAACAATATCAAAACTTTGACACTCTTATTCATAAACTCATTATAAGGAGGGTAAAAAAATGTGCACTCTTTAAAATGCCTCTAAACGCATTAAACCTAAACCTTATAACGGATGTTTTTTTTTATAGAAGTTGGTTTTTCGAATAGAGATAAAACTGACATTTTGTGGTCAAATCGGGCCACTCTAATGTCATTTATGTTCACTGTTCAGTTTGGTTTCATCATGAAGAGGTTGATAGAACAACGGTTGCACATCCTGTAAATTTATTTCAAAAATAATGGTTCAGTCGCGAAGTTGACCGCAAGTTCCGTCCATTTTATGGTCGACATAATCGTCCATCAGAGCAATTAAATCGGCTAACCATGGATCGTTTTCGCACTACGTTTACTCTATGTGAAAATACGCATCCGCAGAGACGTCGAACAATGCGCACCGAAGAAACAATTGCCGCTATGGAGCAAAGTGTTGTGGAGGACCCGAGCTTTTGAAGTTTTTGGAGCTTTGTCCATCAACTTTATGGAAGATTTTGAGCAAAGATCTTGACTTACGACCTTACAAGATCCAGCTTGTGCAAGAATTAAAGCCGCGGGACTGTGCAATGGGTCTTGATTTTGGTGTATGGGCCGAAAATGAGATTGATCTCGATGCTGATTTTCATCGCAAAATTTTGTTCAGTGATAAGGCTCATTTTTGGTTGAATGGCAACAAGCAAAATTGAAGCATCTGGAGTGAAGAGATTCTACAAGATACCCTTGAGACGCCATTACATCCACAAAAACTGACTGTTTGGTGTGCTTTATGGGCTGGTGGAGTCATTGGGCCATACTTCTTCCGAAATGATGCTGGAGAGTCAGTTACCGTTAATGAAGACCGGTATAGAGCCATGATAACCGACTATTTTGTTTCCGAATTGGATAACATGAATGTGGATGAGATGTGGTTCCAACAAGACGGCGCTACATGCCACAACAGCGCATCTCACAATCGATTTATTGAAGGAAACATTCGATGAGCGCATAATTTCGCGGAATGGACCTGTCAATTGACCATCAAGATCATGTGATTTGACACCATTGGATTATTATCTTTGGGGATATGTGAAGTCTACGCCACCAAACCAGACACGTTAGGATAGTTGGAAGCCAACATTCGAGGCGTTTTTGCCTACATACAGCCCCAAATGCTCGAAAAGTGTTTGAAAATTGGACCTCTAGACTTGGCTTTATTCGAACCAGCCGCGGCGGCCACATGCCCGAAATCATATTTAAACATCAATGGCATAAAATTATCCTTCCAATAAAGCTAAATTGATAGACATTAAAACGATTTTCTTGGGTTTTATTTCAATTCGAAGTTATATGCCTCTGAAAAAAACACCCTTTACATAAAACTTACATGACGTGGAATAGACGCTGCATAACCTAAACGCGTCCGATGGTTGAATAGTGCCTTTATAAGGGTGTTTTATGTATTTTGTCTCTGTTCTTCACAAATTCTTGAGGTTTATGGTTACCAACAACACAATTTTAAGTCGCAACAAAATCGTCCAGAAGTAAACGAGATTTTTTTGTAGTTAGCTATGTTTCGCTTATAATTTATTCAAATGTAAATTTTTCTTTATCGACATTCCCATCATTATAAACGAAATTATTGAGCCAACACAAGTCACCAAAATGTTATAAAAGTGTAGGAAGCAAAGTTTTGGGCAAGAGTTTGGCAACCAAAAACATATCGGTTGGTAACTCTGATAATTGTAAAACATTTCCCTCAGTTTGGTACTTTATTTGATACAAACCCAGTTATGGAAGACGAAATATTTTATGAATAAGCATAATAAAGGCTGCATATATGCAAGGTGGACCAAAAGAAGTCATCGGATGTTGTTTGGCCCTTCAGAATATCGGTTGTGGCTCGCGCAGTGTGTGCCATTGCTCCGTCCTGTTGGAACCACATGTCATCCAGTCCTAATTCGTCCAATTGCGGCAGAAAAAACTCGCTGTTGTCGTAATAATTGGTAGCACATTTTCAAAATTAGCAAAATACTGGATAGACATCATTAAATTGTTTTTTAATCCTATAAAATAAAATTTTAAGGGCCGATGTTGATTTTGAATAAAATACAAATTATTCACAAAATTACTGCCATTTCTTTTTATTATGATAATATTGGTATGATTCAATTATGTATGGACCAAAATATCGGCCAAATGGCCGCCGCGACTGTGTCCGTACACCTCCATCCGATGGTCCAAATTTTCGATGACGCTGAGGAATAATTGAGGTTCTATGCCATTAATGTGCCGAATTATCTCATCATTTAGCTCTTGAATTGTTGCTGGCTTATCGTTGTACACCTTTTCTTTCAAATAAAACCAAAAAAAGAAGTCCAACGGTGTCAAATCACATGATCTTGGCGGCCAATTGACATCGCCACCACGTGAGATAACACGGCCATTGAATATGTCGCGCAAAAGAGCCATTGTTTCGTTAGCTGTGTGGCAAGTGGCACCGTCCTGTTGAAACCAAATATCGTCCACACCCATATCTTCCAATTCGGGCCATAACAAGTTTGTTATCATCTCACGATAGCGAACACCATTCACAGCAACTGCATGACCGGCCTCATTTTGGAAAAACTACGGCCCGATGATGCCGCCAGCCCATAGACCGCAACAAACAGTCACTCTTTGTGGGTGCATTGGTTTTTCGACAATCACTCTTGGATTATCATTCGCCCAAATGCGGCAATTCTGCTTATTGACGAATCCACTGAGGTGATAATGTGCCTCATCACTGAAGATGATTTTCTTCGAAAATTGATCATCCACTGTTGCCATTTCTTGCCACCATTCTGACCATTGACGACGCTTGAAATGGTCAAGAGGCTTTAGTTCTTGAGTCAATTGCACCTTGTAAGCGTGTAAATGCAAGTCTTCAAGGCACAGTAACTGCTCCACAGCTCTTCAATATCTACATTTCTGATATACTTAGGGAACTCGTTAATTCATTGACATTTGCCGACGACGCTACACTGTATGCAAGCGGCTCAAAAATTGAAGACATTCAAATCCAACTTCAAAGCAAGTTTGATAGGTTTCAAGCTTTCTGCTCCGAATGGAAGCTTAAAATAAACTATACGAAATGTGAAACCATACTGTTCCGCACCCCAATAAGACGCGGTAATTCAGATTTGAGACGCAACTGGAGAAATCTCAAAATAACGAGTTCAAATGGTCTTCGGATCGAGTCGAGGACCGTGGTAAAATATTTAGGTGTTCATTTGGACAAGTTTCTGTATTACAATGAGCACATAAATATTCAATTAGACAAGGCAAGAGCGGCATTCATGTCGCTAAAAAGCATGTTTTATTCCAACTATCTTAGATCCGATGTGAAGATCATTTGTTACCAAGCATTCGTTCGTCCAATTCTGACTTATGCGAGTCCAGTGTGGTGGAACATTAACCCATCGTATATGGAAAAACTTCGAGTGTTCGAGCGCAAATGTCTTAGAGCCTGCACACAGATGTATAGGAGTGCACATTCCGTTTATAGGCATTACGTCTCAAACAAAAGACTTCTGGATGCTTCCAGTGTGTGTCCAGAATTGACAATGTCATTCTAGATCTTGTAAGGAATCACTTTGTTCGTTCGGCAAGTGTTAGCGAAAACGAATTAATCTCTGGATTATTCTATCCGAATCCTAAGTATTTCAGAAATGCCTTGGAAAGTGGATACATTCCGCCAGAAACATTTCTGTTTCTGGATGCATATGGCTACCTATCGGATTCAACGAACGTTCCAATAATATACCATGCTGCAAGGAGAGCAACAGATAAAAGGATCCTTTATGAGCCTTTTGAGTCGGGGGACGGGAATACTGATCAAATTAGATACTGCATTAGCATACCTTACAACGACAAAAGTAACACTAACAGGTTAAATAGAGACCGATATTGGTGGCTAGACTGGGCTGAAGCCGATACTTAGGTTAAGTAAAAATAGGCCCTGACATGTGATCTCTGATCTAACGATGACTTGTTAGTCGATGGAATAGAGATCACACACAGGGCCTAGATAG
Source organism: Rhingia campestris (assembly GCA_932526625.1). Lineage (NCBI taxonomy): Eukaryota > Metazoa > Arthropoda > Insecta > Diptera > Syrphidae > Rhingia > Rhingia campestris. The sequence continues at coordinate 122,464,460 of OW052183.1, read as the reverse complement.
GTTTAGATAGGTTAAGTTTGTCTTGTAGGTTTTAGTTTTATATAAAAAAAAATGTTGCGACTGTCATCTAATAGGTTTTGATTCTTATTTTCATATTTTCAAAAAAAAAAAAATATGGTACATAACAATAATACAAAAATTCACAAAAAATATAAAAATTGAACTAAACAAACAAATTATATATCATAATGCGAACCATAATGGTCTTTTACTTTGGCAAAACTTAAAAATGTCTAGGCTTTAAGTTTATTTAGGCTATTAATTAATATTAAAGAAATTGTGAATAAATAAACGTTAAAAAATGCAAGTCTTCTTGCACAATGCTCATCAACGACGAGCGTGAGAGGGGCAATTGTTGGGCTTTTCAGCCACACTATCGCGAACAGCAGCAATATTTTCTGTACGAGCTGTACGAGCATGCCCTGGTGTTTTCAAATCTCCTACAGACCCGGTTTGCTCAAATTTTTGCACGATTTTTCCGATTGTACGCACATTTGGACGATTAAATTGACCGGAAAAATGACGAAATGCACGATATGCATTTTGATTTGAACGCCCATTTTCTTAATAAGCCGGAATAACTTTAACGCGTTGCTCGATTGTGTATCTTTCCATGGTTCGAATTGAGTTAGTCTGCAATTAAGAAATGTCAAATGAAATGCAGAAAAAACTTGACGTTTAGGTGTGGTTCACATTGGATATCGGCCCTTAAAATTTAACCACCCTTTAGATAGCAAATAAACGCAACTAATGTCGAATTTTACGCACCTAATTATCTATTTTATTTATTTCGCAGAAAGTAATACTCTCAAATCGCTTGAAATCCTACCTAGTTATATGTATTTATGTCGTAATTCCTTAACTTCAAACTTTTGTTATAGCGTTTTCAATTGGGAAATCTATATTTTGATCTGAAATTTGATCTTTTTGAGTGTCAATGGAACACGATTCAGATTTTTTTGTGTATTTGTGTCATTTCGTGTCTGTGAAGTTAGCGTCGGTGTAGCTGCCAACATTAAAAACATAACAAAAACTTGAAAATACAGAAATTATCTTCATCTTTTTCCGAAGACGAATTTAATAGTTCACGTATAACTTTATTTTCTGTGTCTATATCCATAAATAAATCCAAACGCAAAGCACTCTTGTTTTTGACAACTAAAGTAATAAATCAAAATGAAAATCACTCTAGTCAAACTGACATCTATCATTTGTATTGGTATTGTTAAATCTGTCGAAAATTACAGATTTGCAAAATTGATCTAAGATAAAAAAAAATCAATTTTTTTGCCCAATGGAAGACAACAACTGTCAAAATCGGTCTTTTGACAGCTTCAGATAAAAAAAAATTGAATTTTTCCCCAATGAAAAACGCCATTAATCAGTGCCCAATACTAATTGCGAAGTTACACTCACTCAAAGCTACCACCGAACACACAAATGTCCATTATTCAAACATTGTATACATTTACTTAGAATTTATTAATCCATTATCGAGCTGTGTTTTGTTGTATTCAACATGACTCCTATGCTAATCGCCAATTACCGTATTGACTACACTTGCGCTGATAATTGTGTATCCACAGATGTGTAGTCATGCCCTCTATCCAGTGCCCAAAGAATAATGCCTTGACAGTGACATTAGTAAAACTCTGAATGTGATTGTTTGGAAATACGAATACCAATCGTTTATTTTTTTTTCTATTTCTTAATAAACACTTGCTGTTGGTTTAAGTAACCCTATCATGATACACTTGTATAGCACATGTGCATAATGTAAACAGATAACGTGCCTCTGCAGTATTGACGACGTGAAGTATCGTGCGTCGTCTTTGCCGTCGTTGCTTTGCATGGGGATTCTTGCTCGTGCAGCCATCAGTCTATGTCTATTCTGTATCCGCCGCCGGTTTGTGGATATATTCTCATAAATTATGCATTTCTGCAATAATATTTTCGCAGAACTATTTTGTTTATTTTGATTTCGATGAGATACCGATTGACGTGTGATATGAAAATGCCACCCAAATTAACTGGTCTATGCATTCGCCAAGGTTGGTGATGCGTTGCGTGTGACGCTTATGATATTATGACGAGTAATGGTGTTGCCAGTAGTATTGGGCAATTTTTTTTATTGTCCTGGAACAAAGAGTGCTTACGGTATGTGTAAACAGGGAAAGCGCATCTTCAACAAATCCGTCTACTGGGATACACAGACGATATTGACATCATTGGTCACATCCATCGTTCCGTTGTAGAAGCATTTACAGCAATTGAAAGGCAAGCGAAACTCGTTGGTCTTGTACAAGAATATGATAAGGTACATGCAATTAACAAACAAAGTACAATCGACGCACAATGTTGGACAAAATGTCTTTGTTAAGGGCAACGAAATCAGGTTGTTAAAGAGTCCATCTACCTCGGAGTTAACTTCAACCCCACAAATGAGGCCACATCGAGTAATGAGCATAAATGCTACAGCCAAGATCTGGATCGCGGATGCCAGAGCACTTGGACTGAATGACTTGAAACCCAGGATCGAAGAGGAAGAAAGACTGCATTGTCTTAAGCAGATATGATCAATTGGCAGGCAGCCCCTTATATGCAAGTAATTAATGGTATGGAATAGCTAGTTTGCCATATTCGTACTAAATTTGCTCGAAATATTGCTTTAAATACACTTCTGCTGGATGCTTTAACAAAGCTTGTATATACAATTTCGCTATCCTAGCTCAAAACATTTCGACCGGACTAAAAACTCCTTTGCCCTATGGCATATAGGGTATATAAATTGTTTTTTTTTTTAATGGCCATGTGTTGAGGTCGGTTTCTACTAGTGCGCGCCACTTAAGGCGATGTCTTCCTCTACTGCGTCCGACGTCTGGAGTATTGCGTCGAGCCGGAGTATTGGTGTCCATTCGGTCTACATGTCATAGCCATCTTAAACGTCCAATGCTGAGTTTTTTGACTAGAGGTATGTCGCTGTACATCTCGTATAGTTCGTGGTTGAATCTTCGTCTCCATAGCCCGTCAACGCAAACGGGACCGAAGATTTTTCGAAGAATTTTTCTCTCTAATCGACCAAGGATTTCTTCATCCGCTTTTGGTACGGTCCATTCTTCAGCGCCGTAGAGCAGGACTGGGATGATCAGGGTCTTATCTGGGATCTCCTTAGTAGTTCGAGTGAGGGCTTCACTACTAAATTGTCTTCTTAGCCCGAAGAAACAGCGGTTGGCAAGAGGAATTCTTCGTTTGATTTCTGACGAGATGTTGTAGTCAGAGTTAATAGCGGAGCCGAGGTAGACAAAGTCCCGTACTACCTCAAAGTTATATCTGTCGATGGTGACTTAGTCTTACCCTCATTTACTGCTAAACCCATTTTTGCAGCTTCCTTCTCTATACTAGCAAACGTGGCAATGACATCACGTTGAGTCCTACCAATGATGTCAATATCGTTGGCGTATGCTAGTAGTTGCACCGATTTTTGGAAAATTTTACCTCTGGTGTTGGCTCGGGAGCTTTGCACAATCCTCTCAAGAATCAAATTGAAGAAGTCACATGACAGCGCATCGCCTTGCCTAAATCCTTTTTTGGTATCGAATGTGTCGGTGAGGTCGTTACCGACCCTGATGGTGCAGCGAGAATTCTTCATCGTCATCCTACACAAACGGACGAGTTTGGGCGGTATACCAAAACTAGACATGGCTCTGTATAGTTCGTCTCTATAAATGCTGTCGTATGCGGCTTTGAAATCGATAAATAGGTCGATTTGGACTTCTTGGGTTTGTTTTTTCCTGGATCTTCCAAAGTGTGAAAATTTGATCGTTTGTGGACTTTCCTGGCCTAAAACCACACTGATAAGGGCCGATTAGGTTGTTGGTAAACGGTTTCAGGCGTTCACATATTACTGCAGATAGGATCTTGTAGGCGATGTTGAGCAGACTAATGCCTCTGTAGTTGGTGCAGTTCAGAGGGTCTCCTTTTTTGTTGATCGGGCAAACGATGCTGAGGTTCCATTCTTCAGGCATACTTTTATCCGACCAGATTTGGCTTATGAGTTGGTGGATGTTGCTTACCGAATAATCTCCGCCAGCTTTATAAAGCTCAGTGGGAAGGCCGTCATTCCCAGCTTATTAAGCTTGAGTTTAGATATTGCTATCCTCACTTCACTTAGGTCGGGTGATTGGCAGTCTTCGCTGTCGTTGCCAATATTAAGTGGTCGTTCTGTCTGACAGCGGAATGTTGATCGTCATCGCCGTTTTACAGGCTGCAGAAGTGGTTCTTCCATATCCTCAGCATCGACTGTGTCTCAACTACGATATTTCCTTGTTCATCTCGACAGGATTCTGTTCGAGCCTTGTATCCTTGGCTTTGACGTTTTACACTTTGGTAAAACTTGCGAATATCGTTCCTGGAGTGGCACCTCTCAATATACTCGATCGCTCGCTTTTCTTGCTCTTTTTTCTTCTTTCTGAAAAGCCGATGTTCTTCCCTTCTTCCTTGGCTATAGAGCTCAATGGCAGCTCTCGTCTGCACCAGCAGCTTAGCCTTGTAATCCTCGTTCTTGGCTGCGAGCATTTGTCGGCATTTCTTATCAAACCAGGGGTTTCTTGCTGGTGGCCGCGAGACACCTAGCACATCAGACTTTGGTAGTCGCTCATAGGTTTGGTCGAGGAGCTCGTAGAAGCAGTCCTTAGTTATATCATCTTTTTCCTCCGTCGGAGCATGAGTGCATATAAGGCTTATGTTGGCGAATTTGGCCTTGATGCGGATTATTACATTTCGTTCGCTAATGTCCTGGAAACATAAGACTTCGTGCCTAAGTCTGGCACTTATAACAAATCCGCTTCCGAATAGTCGTTGTTTCTCTCACTTAACACGGTCCGTTGTAGATGTCACAGTTTTTCATCCTCTTTTTGCCCGGCCCATCCGTTCGTATTTCCTGGATGGCAGTAATGCCTGCTTTGTAGCAGTTTAGGGCTTCCGCTAGTTGTTCGCCTGCATCTCTCCTGTTTAATGTTCTCACATTCCAGGTGCAGATACGAACGTCGTTGTCCTTTTTTCGTTTAGCATGGTCGTCAACAATAATATCAGTCCTTTCCGAGGCTATTGGTTGCTTCGTAACATAAGCTTTTTCCGTGGATGGGTAGTTTACCCAAAGCACAACCCCCAACCTGGAGGGCCAGGCCCTAGGACAGCGGGCCGGAAAAATACCGACGTCAGTAGCCCATTTTGGGATATGAGCGCTGCCGTTGACCCACTGAGGGCTTCTCCGCCACCAACTCTTTTCCAACACCCGGGCTCAGTATTGGAAATCCCTATAGACCTGGTGTTCAAATATGTCAAAGCATCTCATAAAGGGATGACACTACCAGTTCGATCAAACTGGAGCTGTAGGCGCCACCGTTGACTCCATCTAGGGAATTCCTCCGCTGTAATTTTTGTATAGCAGGTAGGTACTATTAATAAAATGGCCCAGAATTATGACCACAAAAAACTGTATTGATAGCAAATGAATCGATATTTTGTTGCTGAAGCCATAACTTGAAAACGCCTGGACCGTTTTTTCAAAAATTTATATTTTTAAGTGTTGGCAATAGGGGAAGGGTTTTTGCACTGCAAAATATTAGACGTTGAACCGTAAATTCTCCCGGTGGAATTGGAAAAAAGTGTTTTATATTATTGATTATGGCTACGATTTGATTGTAAAATGGATTTTCACTTGCACTTGCTTCTTTATGAATTAGAAAGTGGTCGAAGAGCTTATTCGTCAATCAAATTGTCTTTGAACATGCAAATAAATTGAAGTCCAATTTCCAACATATGGACTCTACGATGGCCAAAGTGATAGATCAATTGGAATTGGTCCTTTGGGATGATCCTTTGGACAGGTGATTACCATTGATTCCACGATAAACGACAGTCTTTCAACATAATGGATTTTAAGAGTCATCGTTTAATGGAAAAACGTCGAAACAATCAAAGTAGGCTTTGCAGATAAGTATGAACATTAGTGTTGCGTTGCAGAACGACCAATCTGCTGAACATTGACAATTCCAAGATCCATGTTGACACTTCGTCTGGATGCATTCCCTCGTGATTTACTTATAAATTGCCCGGATTACCACCTCATAATCTACAAAATAAATTCGCCTCGGTAATCGTTGTGTTGCAAAATATCAACAAGTCACGACTTTGTAATGGTACTCGACTTGCGGTGAACAGTTTTCAGAAGAAAATACAAAGGAAAATACGTTTTGATCCCACGCATTCCGATGATTCTGGCCGACGCACGTGCCATTTGAGTTTAAACGGTTGCAATTTTTAGTGAGGCTTGCATTCGCAATGTCGATACAGAAATGGCAAAGGCAGTCATTGATTGTTTTCAACTTTAATTTGGGATATTCATGCTTCGCGTGGTCACTTATGCATCGTCTATTCCCGTGTCGGAAAAGTCTGTAGTATATACTTAAGTCAAATGATTTCTCTTAGTCGTAAATGGATCGCGCAGGTTTACCCTTTGCCAGTGATATGCGAATATAAAGGGTCCGCCAAATAACTTTTTTTTTTAAATGCTATAAAAAAAACTACTGAATATTTTCTTAAATTTTTTTATTTGAAAGTACAATCCTTCCGGTTAATAATGGAAAATAATTTCATTCAAATGGCTGCCTCGGCTAACCATGCAGTAGCCTACACGATCGGTCCAATTTTTAAGCACATTATCGATTGTGTGCAGCTGTATTTCACCAATGGCTTCACGAATATTGTCCTTTAAAGCTGGCTTGTCAGCGTAACACTTATATTTTACGGCACCCCACAAATAATAGTACAACGGTGTCAAATCGCAGCTCCGAGGTGGCCAAACGACATTAGCTCTGCGGCTGATAATGCGATCTTCAAAAACAGGACGCAAAACATCGAGTGTAGCTTCGGCTGTGTGGCACGTAGCGCCGTCCTGTTGAAACCAAATGTTGCCAATATCCTCCTCTTCAATTTTTGTAAACAAAAATTCGTTCAACATGGCCCGATAACTATCGCCATTGACTGTAACGGCCACTCCTTGCTCGAAGAAAAATGGCCCAATTATGCCTCTGGACCAAAATCCGCACCAAACAGTGACTCGTTTTGGGTGTATCGGCTTTTCAATGTATGCGTGCGGGTTTTCTGTGCCCCAAATGCGACAATTTTGCTTGTTTACATACCCGCCAAGATCAAAATGAGGCCCACTTAGCGAAGCGAAAACGCATTGGATGGTCAGTTGGCTTCAACTCCTGAACTAATTGGACTTTGTATGGCGTCATACTAATGTCTTTATGCAAAATTCGTCTCAATGATATCTCCGAAATGTTCAATTGTTGAGAACGACGGTGAATTGATGTTGATGGCGCTTCACGCACACTTTCTGCCACAGCAGCAATATTCTTGGGTGAACGCACTGTTTTTGGCTTTTCACGCTTTGGTTTATCGATGAGGATACCAGTTTCTTTCACTTTTTTCACAAGATAACGAACATACGGAGCTGACGGTGCTTTTCTTCTTCCAAAATCCGTACGCAATTTTCGCACACATTCTGCAACATTACCATGATTTTCAAAGTAATGTCGCAATACACAACCATTTTCGTTCAGCGGAAGGATAAAACTAATTATCTGTCAAATCAGACATGAGCTAAGTGTTACCATTCTCGAAATAAGCACAAGTTGGAAAAAAAAAAACGTTAGATGGCGGACCCGTTACAATCTTTTTTGTTTTTGCGATACTCAAATGTGAATGATCCATGTGCTGTAAACTATTTTTCAAACGAGAGTGCAATAAGTCTACTGATGAAACTCATTGAGAGAGTGCGTAAAGTATGAATCAATGTGAAAAAAGTTCTTTGGAAATGAAGAATATTCAGCTGTTTCGAATATATAGCTCCAGGGCATTAATCTTCCCATTCTCTATCTACCTAATTTTCATTCCCATGTTGATTTAACACCGACTCTAATATTACCAATCCTAACTCCCATTCATTAGACGAAGACATATGATTTGTGAATATTTGTTTGAAAACAAAATATGAACGTACCTACCGTCAGCACTTCTATAGATCAACGCTCTTGACTTCAATTGTGCCCCTCTTTTTTTTAAGTTGATTTTGTACCGCACTTCATAAATCAAAAAACTATTTTTTGTATTTTTGTCAGACAACCTCCAATACTTAACACAATCAATGTACGCATTAAAAAAAAGTAAAAACAAAAACATCTCAAGCATCCTCACAACTGGCAACTCCACAATCAAACGGGAAGTGGTTTTCAATCGGAATTTCGAAATTCGCCTCACCTTATCCATCCACATGGACCCGGTGCGAAAATAAACATGGTTCCGAGTCTGATGGACTTGGCACAGATACCTTACCTACTCACGAACAACAACAAAAATTAAATAAAAATCACAATACAATTAAATTTCGAACGATACATGCACCAATTAACCTATAAGTTATTGTTTTGTTTGTTTTTCTAATTGGGTACTCTAGCCATTCGTGGAATGGCCCTAAAATAAGTTTGGCAGGCTATACCACCGCCAGATTTGGATGACTTCCCCGCCAATACAACACCATCATCGCGGACTAGAGTCAAGATAGCGTTTGATCAACATTGAATATAGCATCCTCGTGTTGATCGGTGGTTTCGGGCATATGTAGTCGAATTTCGGTGTCGAGATCGAATGTCTGTGTATACCTTGTCTGCCGCATGTGGCTTATAGAGTTTGCGTGAGGTGCGACGTATGCCCGGCCGATCATAACAAAGAGTTTGATTAATCACACACTATTCACCAGCCAATGGGAAGCCGTTCTGCGGAATGATGATTTGATGATTGGCAAACTTTGTGATCTGACAGTTGTGTTGATTTTGCACGGAATCAAATCAAATTCGAAAAGAAAATAACATTGCAGTCCGATCGCTTGAATATTTGTGATGTGTATTTTGACGGAAGATGCCAGGAAATTCAATGGAATTGTAGGTATTTATTTGTTTAATGGGGAATCTAACAAAAATAGTACTCTGTATATGTAAACGGTTTTACTATGTTCGGTGTTGGAATAGTTTTGTGGGCTATACATTGTAAATATTAGTGTTCTATTGTTTTCGAAAATTAAACATTTCTGTGAAGAAATTGTGCGTAGAATGATAAGTTTGTCTCATTTCTGAATAGAGTTAACAATTTCAAAGGAGAGGTACATTTGTTTACTATATTATTATATGCTGTTACAAAATGTCCCTTTAATACAAACATTTTTGAAACTATGTCCATTAGAGTCCTGTATCGCTAATTCCTCTTTCTTTGAAAAAAAAAACCTGTGGTGGGGGTGTACAAAAAGAACATTTTTTAACAAAAAAAAACTACGTACATATCCCATCACAACAATGATGACAAACTTTTGAAACTTGTTTCCAGAATGTGATTTCGCTTCTGAATTTAATTTCAGGAGATGCTGAAATCTTTTTTAGAAATCGTTAACGCGTTATTTTAGTTCATTACTCGGATGAATATAAATTTGTCATGCTATGCCAGTGTTTAAACAGAATCTTTCTGGATTCAAAATGTGAATAATACGTTATAGCAAGTTATTAGCAATTGCACTTGAGGTTATTTGGCAGTACTTCTAGTGTGCCAAAATAGTTCAAGACTGGGCGTGTTGCAGATCTTCCTACGCTGCCTTAGCTGAGCTCTTTTGATTCAGTGGAACAATATAATAAGCTGAGGAGTTTTTTTTTACATCAAACAATAATTTCCTTCCTTCATAGCATATAGTAATGATGAATTTCCATCATAATACACAACATAACTGGCTATACTCTTGAGGAAACAAATAGGAGGCGAATCCAACAAATTTTATTCTTAACATATGTCAGAAAACCTCCGCTTTGACAAGTGAGGATTCGTGTTCCACTTAATTATTTCTCACGATCTCGAAGGGATTCTGCTTTATTTTTTAATTTGGTTGCACTCAAGGTGTTATGAATACCCTTTAAATGTTTTACCAAAGAACTGGCTGGGATTCGAAGACTCTGCGAGCCGGAGTATTGGTGTCCATTCGTTCTACATGTCCTAGCCATCTTAAACGTCCAATGCGGAGTTTTTTAACCAGGGGTATGTCACTGTACAGCTAGTGTAGTACGGTCTCCATAGCTCGTCAACCCAAACGGGATCGAATGTGTCAGTGAGGTCGTTTCCGACCCTGATGGAGCAGCGAGAACTCTCCATCGTCATCCTACACAAACGGACGAGTTTGGGCAATATACCAAAACTAGACATGCCTCTGTATAGTTCGTCTCTATAAATATTGTCGTATGCGGCTTTGAAATCGGTAAATAGGTGGTGGTTATCGTTTTAGACTTCTTGGGTTTGTTCCAGGATCTGCCAAAGTCTGAACATTTGATCGGTTGTGGACTTTCCTGGCCTAAAACCACACTGATAGGGGCCGATCAAATAGGATCTTGTAGGCGATGTTAAGGAGACTAATGCCTCTGTAGTTGGCGCAGTTCAGAATTGCTCCTTTTTTGTGGATCGGGCAATCGATGCTGAGGTCCCATTTTCAGGCATACTTTCATCCGACCAGATTTGGCTTATGAGTTGGTGGATGTTACTTACCAAGTCATCTCCGTCAGCTTTATAAAGCTCAGAGGGAAGGCCGTCATTTTCGGCGGCCTTATTAAGCTTGAATTTAGATATTGCTATCCTCACTTCACTTAGGTCAGGTGGTTGGCAGTTTTCGCTCCCGTTGCCAATATTAAATGGTTCGTTCTGCCTGACAGCGGAATGTAGTTTGCAGAAGTGGTTCTTCCATATCCTCAGCATCGACTGTGTCTCAACTACGATATTTCCTTGTTCATCTCGACAGGATTCTGTTCGAGCCTTGTAATCTTGGCTTTGAAGTTTTACACTTTGGTAAAACTTGCGAACATCGTTCCTTGAGTGGCACCTCTCTATATCCTCGATCGCGCGCTTTTCCTGCCCTTTTTTTTTCTTTCTGAAAAGCCGATGTTCTTCCCTTCTTCTTTGCCTATAGAGCTCAATGGCAGCTCTTGTCTTCACCTGCAGCTTAGCCTTGTAGGCCTCGTTCTTGGCTGCGAGCATCTGTCGGCATTCCTCATCAAACCAGGGGTTTCTTGCTGGTGGCCGCGAGAAACCTAGCACATCAGTTGCGGCTGATCTAATGGCTTGTTGGCATCGTTGCCATTGTTCTTCGACATTAGATGCTGGTGGTATGTTGTGAGTCGAGAGGTTAAGGGATACGCATTGCGCGAAGGTCTTTGCGGTCTCTGGCAACTGCAGTCTTACATTTTTACACAGTATTTCTAGTTTGTTGTGGCGTGGTGGATATCCGCATCCTTGGCTGCAACAAGGTAGTAGTCCGAGTCGATGTTAGCCCCTCGGAATGTTCGGATATCCAAAATACTGGATGCGTGCCTCTTGACTATCGCAATGTGATCAATTTGGTGGACTGTTCGTTGATCTGGAGACCGTCATGTCCCCTTTTGGATATCGAGGTGAGGAAACCGTGTGCTGGCTATAGTGGCATTTCGTTCCTTAGCGAAGTCAATTAGCCTAAGTCCGTTTGCAGACGTGTTGACGTGTAGGTAATATTTTCCGACAATACTGCTAAAGATGTCTTCTCTTCCTACCTTTGCATTAAAATCTCCCAACGCGATTTTAACATCGTACTTTGGTAGTCGCTCATAGGTTTTGTCAAGGAGCTCGTAGAAGCAGTCCTTATTTGTATCATCTTGTTCCTCCGTCGGAGCGAAGGAGCATATTAGGCTTATGTTGGCGAATTTGGCCTTTATGCGGAATGTTACAATGCGTTCGCTAATGTCTTGGACTTCTTGCCTAAGTGTGGCACTTATAACAAATCCGCATCCGAAAAGTCGCTGTTTCTGCTCACTTTTACACGGTCCATAGTAGATGTCATATTTTTTCATCCATTACTGCCATCCCATCGTATTTACTGGATGGCAGTAATGTCTGCTTTGTAGCACCTCTCCTGTTTAATGTTCTCACATTACAGGTGCAGATACGAACGTCGTTGTCCTTTTATCGTTTAGCAGGGTCGTCAACAATAATATCAGTCCTTTTCGAGACTATTGGTTGCTTCGTAATAATGGTTTTTCCATGGGTGGGTAATAAACCCAAAGCACAACCCCCTACATGGAGGGCCAGTTCCAATTTATAAGATACCCCTAGGACACGGGGCCATCAGTATCCACTACGGGATTGAGCGCTGCCGTTGACCTTTCGGTTCATCCGCCACCATCTCTGTTCAAGGGGCCTGACTTACCCTTGAGATTCCTAGATATCCTGTTGTACGAATATGTCGAAGCAGCTCATCTAGGTTCGCCTGGGACGGCAGACCGGGTATTAATTCCGCGTCATTCTGACCAGGTTGTTTATAGTGTTGCTGTTTTACGTCTTGTTATCAACACTCGCACTTATCGTTTAGCAAGTCAAATCCGATTAAAACAATAAACGTCAAATCACCAGACGATTATTGAGCGATTGCTCATGAGATATCGACTACGGTCTGATTGATAATCGTTTTCAAAGTTACGGGTCATTTCGTAAAACGATTAATTTATCGTTTATTGTTGTACTATTAAACAGAAAATATGGTTTTCTTTCTAAGCTTAACTTTATTCAACGTTATTTGAGGTAACACTTTAAATACAATTAAAATCTTTCATGGCATTTCAACAATCCAAAAACGTATTTATCTCTTCTGAAATATCGATTTCCTCAACACTGATCGATATTCTTTGATATGTTCCTCTGCTCCGTGGGTGTATTTCTTCCAAATTACTTTCATGACTGTGCCGGTCACATAAAGAATTTAAAATACAACTGGAATGTAAACAATTCAGCTAAAAATACATTGACAAAACGAAAGCATTTAATTTTATTTTGTTGTTCATCGTTCTTTCAGACTACTTGTTGGCAGCGCTATGAATTCAGTCATATCGTTCCTACTCTTAGGAACGATTTTATCCCTCTGCAATGGGTACATCGTCGATGTAAGTATCTGCACAAATTTGATGACAGGTCCCATCAACTACATCCGCTTTTTAGATACGACAAAAGCGCAGCATTGATCTATCCGCGTCTCATGCCCTCATACCAGATGCCCGCCTCTCTAAAGATGTCATCCCCACCTCGTACATTTTGAATCTCAGGCCAAATCTTGAAGAGAGCACTTTTACCGGCAACATTCGCATGAATCTTAGCTGGAACGAGGAGACCAAAAAAATTCATCTGCATGCGCACTACGATCTGAACATCTACGAGTCGGACATCAAAGTGCGCAAGATCAATCGGAGAACAGAGTAAATATTCGAAAGTTGTTGTGGGCATTGTCGAACTGAATTCGTAAATTTGTCAGAAATACATTTCATCTCATTGAAGGGGTGCCGATGGTGCGATCGAGTATGAAGATATTCCCATTCAGCGTGCCGATAGGCTGCCAAAGAAGACCGTTTATGTGATATATTTTAAGGAGGCGATTCCACAGGGAACTGAATGCGAATTAGAGATGTCATTTAATGGCGAGATATGGGAGAGTACTGAGGGTTTATTCAAGGGCAGCTATACAAATGAGGATGGCAGCAAGAAGCACTATTTGGCGACATATATGAGACCACATAATGCTAGGAGGCTTTTTCCTTGCTTTGATGAGCCTGGATTTAAGGTTAGATTTTTATATTCAAGACGGAAGTGGTATTAATTGGATTTTATTTTTCATAGGTCCCATTTACAGTGAGCATTTCAAGGCCTAATTCGTACGTCACACTATTCAATACTCTACCAGTTAAAACTGAAGACATGTAAGTACAACATTTAGGTTAATTATTTTATTGTACATTGTTAAAACATGAACTAGTATTAAATGTCTTCTGGAAATTATAAAATCATTGTGAAAACAAGTTTTGACAGTACAAACAATGGTAGTGTTCCAAAATGCATGAATGATTTGAATTTGCCGCCATTTGTGCTGATAAGTGATGCTAAACTCAAAAGAATAGTTTGACAGCTGACAGTTTAGGGTTAGTTAAAATGGAACACTGCACGAAAGAACACCGCGTTTTCAATGTTAACCAATATTTGGAATAACAAAAAGAATCGTTGACTGCGCCACACAGTTATCGAATTTCTGGCAAAATATGATCGGAATATTGATTTACTTCGTCAACTGTTAAGCTTAGTACGCAGCTCGCGCTAAATTTTATCTTTACTACTCTCCACTTGTTTTCTCCAATCCAAAGATAAATGCTCGCTAAATTCGTACACAGCGTATAGATGAGTCAGGGAAATGTCATACATTCGCAGATGTCAGAATTATTAATATTTTCTTTGTTAATAAAGATGTCGTCTTCCTCGAGAATTTCTTCATTCTTCATTTTCTTCCATTTTGTTTTAATTTTTTATTAAAATTTCGCCGATTTAAATGCCCTGCACATTAATTTCGCGAGATAAATAAGTGGAGACCTTTCATCCGCCGAGTATAATACTTTTCGTATAACACATAATATTGTTATACCCTACCTACATTTTGTGTGTCCCATCTTTATGAAGTTAAGAATTTATCTCGCGAGCTGCGTACTGCACTGATAAATTTGCTCGCTAAATTTTATCTCTGTAGAGATTTTTGTATGGGAGATAAAATTTAGCGCGAGCTGCATACTAGGCTTTAACTGTGAAGAGAATAATTGAAATTCAGCGAGACTGGAACAATTGGTGATGCTAAATACACTAGCCGTCCAACGACAAGCCGTTCAAATATGTGCTAATGAAAGTCCAGGAACATCAATTCGGTGTCGTGGATAAGAATTGTAAATTTCAAGAATCTCTATAGAGCGCATACTTACTAAAGATCTAAATGGTCTAAATGGTTACAAAGCTCAAGAACTAAAGCCAAAATAATATATAAAATAATAAATTCTGATTTGAAAGTGCTATTTTCGAAGGCGTATACGTAATATATTCCATAGGGTGCATTAGTATGTACATGCATAAAAAAAAGGCTTTAACAAACCAGCCAAAATGAAGACAGATTTTTTGTTAAATGTATGTATTCGACCAGCAATGAAATCCAGGTCTGTATGTCCATCAGTCCATAAGTATACCATTTTTAGACAAAGTCAAACCTACAAGGTGGGCCAAAAGAGATCACCCTATAAGAAGATGCTCTTATTTTTGCAAATGGCCACCAATGTCAAATCTGTTTTGACATTTGTGGACTAGACAGATGTAGAATACAAGTGATCAAGCCATGGAGCGATACACTCCCCAAGAACGCGGAATAATCGTGTCTATTTTTTGGCGTAACAATTCGTCTGTAGTGTTGGCGCAGCGCGAATTCCGTCGCCGATTCTCCAGCCGTCCGACACCGACTGCGCAAACACTGCGCCGTTTGGCCACCAATCTTGAAGAGTATGGGACCGCACGAGACGTTGCCAAAAGTGGCCGCCCCGGAGCGCCCATTGTGCAGAGAATATAGCTACTGCTGCCGAGGATGTCGAGCTGTCGCCGGAAACATCGACCAGACGCCTTGCCTCGCAATTAGTTATCAGCCGGTCGTCCCTAAGGCGAATTTTGATCAAAGACTAGCGCATGTTCCCGTACAAAGTCCAGTCCGTGCATCAGCTACTGCTTGTCGACCGCCAAACGCGTGAAACCTACGCCCAAGCCATCCTCAATCTCTAGGGAGAAGTGGACGATTTTTCGACCAAGATCATAATGAGCGATGAGGCTCATTTCCACCTCAGCGGGTACGTGAACAAGCAGAACTATCGCTTCGGAGGCACCGAAAATCCACGAGTAATGCATGAGGAGCCATTACACCCGGTCAAAGTTACTGCATGGCGCGCTCTTCACGCTGAAGAAGTAATCGATCCATTTTTTTCGAGGACGCCGCTGGTCAAACGACAACAGTGGACGGTGAGCGCTGTAGGGCCATGATAACCGAGTTTTTTTGTCCGCAATTGGACGAATTAGGACTGGAGGACATGTGGTTCCAACAGGACGGAGCAACGGTACACACTGCGCGAGCCACAACCGATATTCTGAAGGGCCAAACAACATCGGGTGACTTCTTTTGGTCCACCTTGTATATTAGCTGCTCTGACATATTCGGAAAATAGTAGCGGATGGAGACCGAAAGGACAACGGCACCATTATATCCGGTGGTGGATATTGACCCCGTATTCTAGGGGTATCTGATAAAGTGGAACTGGCCCTCCAGGTAGGATATTGTTTTTTAGGGTTCAGCTATACAATCATGTAAAAATAAATTGCTACATGGCAACCAAGAGCCTTGGAAAGGACTGATTTCAGTATTTACTATGCTAAACGAAAAAAAGGTAAGCGAATAGCACACGCTTTCCTTTTCTTGATATCCATTATGAGACATGGCATGGTGAGAATGCCAACAAGCCATAAGTTCGGGCACAACTGATGTGCTAGGTTTCTCCCGTCCACCAACAAGAAACCCTTGGTTTGACGAAGAATGGCGACAGATTCTCGCAGACAAAAACGAAGCCTTCAAGACGAAGCAGCAGGTGAAGACAAAATGCGCCATTTATTATTTATAGGCAAAGAATGAGGGAAGAACACCGGCTTTTCAGAAAGAAGAAAATACAGTAATTGAAGAAATAGGGAGGTGGCCATCTAGGAATGATATTTGTAAGTTTTTCCAGGGTGTAAAATATATAATACAGGGCTCTTATCCCGTAAAGTGATTATCCTTTGTAGATAACGTTTTGACGGTAGTCTTGCATCACGTAAGATCAATAATCGTTTTTACTGTCGGCAATATCACTTTATTTGCTTCACGTAAAACAATACTCGTCAAATCACGGACGATTATTGAGCGATTGCTCAAAAGGTCTCGTCTTGCAGCAATTCGGATGTTGTAAAGACAACTAAAGCATATTTTTTTATTTTTAAAGCTATCAATAGCCTTTTTATATGCTTTTAATTCTTACCGACCATTAAAACGTTCAAATTCCGGCATTTAAAATTGATTTTGTATTTAAAACATATAAAACCATTTGTAACCCACTGTAGTATGAAGATTTTAAAAGTAGAATGTAGGTCACTGTAATTTGATCATATATTTTGTGTATATGTAAAATTTGAACATTTACCAATGTTTGCAAAATGTTTTACTTGCATGTCAATTTGCTTAGCCGTAACTGACCTATTAATAAAAAAAAGTAGCTGTATAAGTTTGTAATATTCCATTACTTACATTTGCATTCTTTTTTAAGTAATACAAATGTCATAAATGACAATTTATATGACATCTAATGAATAGTTTGAGAACTACTAACTACGGTTTGAAAGTACCTCAAATAAACGATTGACGATACCAAAGGTGTCGAGTTACGTGAAGCAAATTGATGACGATATCGCCCACGATTACCGTTTAGGTGATCATTGTTTTCAAAGTTACGGAATGAGTCCCCAGTTATACAAAGCTTGATTAGAATCCTGTCGTGTTAACAAGAAAAAAATCGTAAATGAGGAACAGTGCTTTGTTGAGCCAAAAAGATCATTGGATAACATCTATTCCAATGATCTTTTTGGCTCAACAAAGCACTGGAACGTGGATGGTTTTTTAAGCGTAGTTTTTTTTTAAATCAAATAAAACACACAAATTTGCATCAAATATTCAAAATTTTTGTTGTAATCGATAAATATGCATGTTATCCGCGGCTCCGTTTCAAATGGTCCATTCGGGAGGTCCAATTTTGCGTCACTTTTTCGAGCATTCGTCCTGTATTCCACAAATTACGCTTGTTATGTTATCCTGTAAGGCTTCAATCGTGTTCGGCTTGTCCACATAGACTAACGACTTTACATAACCCAGCAAGAAATAATCAAGACGCTTTAAATAGCATGATCTTGGCGGCCATTTCGAGAGATAAGCTGCTCACCAAATTCATCCTTCAACATATCCATTGTTTCACGAGCTGTGTGGCATGTGGCAATGTCTTGATGAAACCACATGTCAACCAAGTTAAACTCAGCCAACTGGGGCAAAAAAACAGCGTATCAGGGCTCGATATCGTTCGCCGTTGACTGTAACGTTTCTTCCACGGTCGTCATTGAAGAAAAAGGGGCCGATGATGCCACAAGCCCATAAACCACACCAAACTTTCGTTTTTTTCGGGGTGCATCGGTAATTATTGTATGGCATGTGGCTGTTGATGTGACAGTTTTCCTTATTTACGTATCCGTTGAGCCAGAAATAAGCCTCATCGCATTTTTCACAGAGCACGAATTTTGATAATACATTTCAATAATTTGCAATCGTTTTTCGTTTGTAAGTTTTTCCATGATTAAATGGCAGAGTATACTGAAAACTTTTCACTTTGACAGAAGACGTTTGGACGCTATTACTAACCAGTGCTGCCAACCTGAAAAACTTAACTCTTAAAAAATCACCCGTTATTTCACTTTCTGGTTTAATGATTTTTTAAGCAGACCGATTCAATTTTAAAAATTGGTGTTATATAAGAGCGCCATGCAATGGCTTTAATGCCCCGAAATGTCTTTTCAGAGAAATTAATTATCCAATTTCTCTGAAAAGACATTTCGGCATATAGAAAGTAATGATTATCTGTAAGGGAACAAAACTACAAAAAGAGAAATATGGATTAAAACATTTTTTTAGTAATTTTTCACAAACGCTGATAATTACTCTGATATTCAAACAATATAGTTTGCGAGAAATATGTTTTCAATTTGGCCGCTATACTACAGATTGTTTGAAAAATACTCGTATTAGGAATGTTTGAAGCTATTTCAGCAGTTTGAAAAATTTTCGATTTTAACAAAACCTGAAGTTTTTGACCAATAATGCCAATTACACAGACATTTTAGACCATTTATACAGACCCACTTTTGTTGGTCTTAGGTTTGAATTAAATAATACAATCTAAAATAATTTCCATTTGATGTTTCTTTTATTTCAGAGGCAACAACTATGTGGTCGATTATTTTGAGACAACTCCATCCATGTCGTCATTCACATTCGGCTTTGTTATATCTCAGCTGGAGAAACTTATACCCAATACTCCACTACCAGAGCAGAAGAAACCAGCCATCAATATCTGGGCTCGTCCCGAAATTCACGGCGAACTTCAGGTAGGTAAACTCCAAATCATGTTCCGATTATTATACTGACATACAATCTGATCAAAACTCATGACAACTAAAAGCTTATTAGTCAATTGCAATAACTTATTTCGTTCAACCAAATCGCAGATCGACCACAACCACAGTATCGATGACCTTGCGTTTGTTTTGTTTTTCTTTCCACTGCTTTGCATGAGATTTTCCCTTGTGGTGAATTGTTGAGATGTTTTTCTTAAAATCTACTCAAGCTCTACAGCTCTGATAGGTCTAAAGAGTATGACCTACTCAAGCGTCATAACATATTGTATCGTCCAAATGAGTAACGTACGAAACGTATGGACGCCTACACAGGAACTGTGAATTTGAAGCTTATAGCTTATAAGACCATAGATCTGAAGCGCCCTCAAAAATGTTTTTCAAATTGAATGGCGGTCTTTTTTTGGGTATTTATATTTTTTTTTTTACAAAATATACAATTTTTGGACTAATTGGTTGATATTGAAGACCCTTGAGGTCGAACAATGTGCGAAGGTAAATTAATAAATTAGTTTTTCTCTATAGGCGTGTTTTACTCGTTGAATTAATTTCCCCAACCATTCTGCTAAAAGAGTACAGCTGGTTATTTTGTATGCAATATGAAGGAAATCCATCATTATTGTAAGCTGAGAAGTAAGTAAACTGTTGTTTGGTTCGACAAGAAACAACGTTTTTCTCATATGCTATGGGGTGAGGTTTTTGTAGAAAAACACCCAAAAAAATTGGGCTTGTTTTAAAATGATCTAATGACTTAATGTTCATATTATCTAAACCAATGAATATTACTTACTTACTTACTTACTTACTTAAGTGGCGCTACAGTCCGGGATGAACCTAGGCCTCAACCAACATGCCTCTCCAATTAGCCCGGTCCTTAGCTAACTGCCTCCAGTTGCGCACTCCACGTTGGTTGAGGTCGGTTTCTACTTGTGCGCGCCACTTAAGGCGAGGTCTTCCTCTACTGCGTCCGACGTCTGGCTGGGAATCGAAGACTCTGCGAGCCGGAGTATTGGTGTCCATTCTTTCTACACGTCCTAGCCATCTTAAACGTCCAATGCGGAGTTTTTTGACTAGGGGTATGTCGCTGTACAGCTCGTATAATTCGTGGTTAAATCTTCGTCTCCATAACCCGTCAACACAAACGGGACCGAAGATTTTCCGAAGAATTTTTTCTAGAATCGACCAAGGATTTCTTCATCCGCTTTTGATACTATACCTGCTTCAGCCCATCCCATCGCATCTCCCAGCACGATTTTTACATCGTACTTTGGCAGTCGCTCATAGGTTTTGTCGAGGAGCTCGTAGAAACAATCCTTAGTTATATCATCTTTTTCCTCCGTCGGAGCATGAGCGCATATAAGGCTTATGTTGGCGACTTTGGCCTTGATGCGTATTGTTACAATGCGTTCGCTAATGTCTTGAAAACATAAGACTTCTTGCCTAAGTCTGGCGCTTATAACAAATCCGCATCCAAATAGTCGCTGTTTCTGCTCACTATAACACGGTCCATAGTAGATGTCACAGTTTTTCATCCTCTTTTTGCCCGGCCCATCCCATCGTATTTCCTGGATGGCAGTAATTTCTGCTTTGTAGCAGTTTAAGGCTTCCGCTAGTTGTTCGCCTGCACCTCTCCTGTTTAATGTTCTCATATTCCAGGTGCAGATACGAAACGTCGTTGTCCTTTTTTCGTTTAATAGATAACAGTTCGATAACATTATTCAAGATTAATATCTTGCACTTCTGGAGTTCCACAAGGCAGCCATCTTGCGCCTCTCCTTTTTATACTATTTATTGATGATATTGTTCAACAATTTCAATTTTGCCACTGTTTATTGTATGCTGATGATCTCAACATATTTTTAAAAATTAAATGTTTAGATGACTGCTTAAAGATTCAAATGGATCTGAACAATTTATCGACTTGGTGCATGAATTGGAAATTTAATGTTCGAAAATGCTTTGCTGTTTCCTTCTCAAGATCTCAAGTGCAATATTCACATACGTATTGAATTGAACACACATCCTTAAAAAGTGTTCACAAAATTAAAGATCTTGGTGTATATTTAGATACAAAACTAACCTTTGTCACGCATGTTGAATATATTGTCGCTAAGGCTAATTCTCTTGTTGTTTTCATTAAAAGAAATTCAAAAGATTTCTCTGATCCCCACTCATTTGTAGCACTTTTCATTGCCCTCACCAGGTCAATACTTGAATACGCTGATGTTGTCTGGAATCCTAACTATTTAACTCTTTCGGACCTTAGAGGCGCTTTTCGAAACACATTTTCTTTCAAATGCGGTGGGATTTTCAGCCCTCTTATTACGCTAGGTGTTAGATGTAAGGTTTAACGACTCTGAAATCAAGAAGGCGTGCACATGACATTTCATTTGTAAGATTTGTAAGAGACGTGCTGTACATTCTATTCAATTTGCTATTAAGTAATTTTTAATTTATTGCAGCCTTTTTTCAAGGTAGCAGAAATTCTAATTCATATATTAATTTTGTTATGTACTTTTAATTCCATTAATTTAACATGATTTCTCGAGATAACAACAGCTTTGCTAAATTTTATTCTATACAGATATCTCTGTAGACACTTACTGAGAAGGTAACTAATTTCTCATCAATAGAAAGCGTCATGAGATTCATTTAAGCCTGGGTTAACTAATGTGCCACCACATCATAATTTCGTTTAATTTCTCTCTTACAGGAAATCTATACAAAACTGGTCACCGTATATGACCATCTGGAAGCATACTTCAACGTGCCAGTCCCGTTGAGCAAAATTGATATTCTTGCCATTCCTGGATTATCTTCTGTACGACCCGCAGATAATTGGGGCGTCCTCATGTTTAAGTAAGTTCCTTAGCTTTTCATTGTTCCAAAGCTTTTCACATGTCCTTTAAATGTACAATTTGTCTTACAGAGAAACGGAATTGCTTAAGAAGGGCTATTATGGACTTTCACAGGAGCTCATCTATCAATGGCTTGGATCATGGGTCACACCATACTGGTGGAGTGATGCACATGTCAATAAGGCCTTAGCTAGCTTTTTGGCTTCCTACACTGTGATTGATGTATGTAAGATACCAGTCTTATCATTCGAATATTTCCAAAAAAAAATTTTCATCCTCCCAAAGATCGACAACGGCCTGGAATTTAATGGAAAGTACCCAATGACAGTTCTCTATTCTCTATACTACGAGTTCAGCAAAAGATATCCGCATTCAAGGATTACCGGAATGAAGCAGGAGACGACATCATTTAAAACCGAGTTGGTCATGCGCATGCTGAACTACACACTAAGTAGTGGAACCTTCAAGAGAGGTATTCGAAAATTCATTGCCGATCGACACTTTAGTACCTTCTTTGGGGATGATTTATGGGACGCCTTAACAAAGCAGGCCCATGAAGATCACACTCTCGATGAGAAATATGCAATTAATGAGATTGCCGGATCGTGGATCACTAAAGATCGCTTGCCAGTGGTGAAAATTGAACGGAATTACAATGAAAATTCAGCTAAAGTCACGCAAAAGGTCTATCTTAGGGAACGTCCACATGACGTACCTGAACAGGATAAGATGCTTTGGTGGATTCCTTTGGTTTTGGTTACACAAGATCATCTCGACTTCAATAATACAACTCCACATGCCTGGATGGAAAAGACAAGAGAGCTTACGCTGAGAAACCTTCCTGAAAAGGATAAATTTATCATTGTCAATCCGGAGGAAATTGGACCGTTTCCAGTGAACTACGATGAGAAGAATTGGGAATTATTGTCGAAATTCCTTCAGACAGAAGATGGAAGAACAAAGATACCGATTTACACAAGGTATAGTCTGCTGTGCGTTTGGTACCTACAGAGGTTATAATTTTAAATATACTCTAGAGCTAAATTGCTGCATGACGCATGGAATCTGGCTTATGCTGGAGACTTGAGCTTTGCCACAGCATTTGATATGACACTGTTTATGCAATACGAACGCGACCATATTGCCTGGAATCCGGTGTTTACTTTTATAGATCACATTGGAAGGCACATTGACATGTCTGCGGTGCATAAAAAGTTCGAGGTTTGTAAAATAGTTTTTTTAACTTTTGATTAACTTTGAAGCTAATTCTCTAGACATATGTTCGAGTACTCTTAACACCACTTTATGAGGAGCTAGGACAGACTGCAGAGAATGAAGAGAATTGGAGAACTGACTTGAGATCTCTGGCAAAGACTTTCCTTTGTCGAGCTGGGTACAGGCCTTGCATTGAAGAAGCTCAGGAAGCCTTTAAGCTGTGGATGGAAAGTGAAAATCCTGATGAGGGCAATCCGTAAGTGCAACAAGAATTATTTGATGAACCTTTTCTTAAATATTTTACATTTAAGCGTTCCAAATCAGTACATCTGCCCAGTATTCAAATGGGGCACTATGGAGGAGTGGGAATTTGGTCTGCAGCGAGTCATAAACTTCCCCAAGTCTCGAGTTCAAAGCGAACGGACATACCTGCTTAAAACTCTAGCTGGCTGTCCTGTGCAGGCGGAGAAAATTGAACGTCTTTTGAATATCACAATCTTGGAAGGCAATGGAAACTTTACCGAGAATGACATATTTTTAATCTTCTCTATGCTTACGGGAGGTTCAAGTGGTTACATGAGTTTGTTCAACTTTTTGTCCAACAATTGGGTGGTTATCAGACAGAGGTAAGCATCGCTATAACACCGTTATAATTACAAAAATAATATTTCTCATTGAAGGTTTGAAAACAAAACGAATCTTTGGGACAATTTGATTGGTTCGGCAACGGGTATATTTACCACACAAGAGGGCTATGATATGGTGAAACGGTTGAAGGATGAACGTCGTGGTGAATTTGGAAGTGCGGAGCATATTATCGATAAGAACCTGAGGAACATCAAAGAGGAAGCGAAATGGAGCGTTGAAAATCTGCCCGTTATCGAAAAGTGGTTGGATAATTTTCTAAAAACCGTCAATCAAAATGATAATAAATTTATGGGGAAGTAAGAAGGGGGTGGTAGAATGATTTGTTTTGGGTGGAAATTCTCTGTGTACCTAAATGCCAATAAAGTTTTGAGGGCTTTTCAATTTATTCAATATTTCTGATTTTCATAAGATTACTCGTACAACTCGTTCCATTACAATATAAAGTACATAAGCTTGTGATTTCATGTTTTGCAGTTAATAGTTGATAATATTATTATTATTTTTGTATTATTTAAATGAATAGTTTTACGGTTTTACAGTTAGCATTTGCTGAAAATACGATTTTCCGTAGTGTCATGCCAAACACACATACTGGTGTGCATTGGTTACTTTACAAAAGAGTATCTAAAGATGTTTTTACTTGTTAGACATAAGCATAAAAACAATAATTGCACTAATATTTTATGTAGAAAATATATAGAATTATGTAAAACTCAAATTAAATCATTTTAACCTTAATCTCTCAGAAAGTGACATTTAAAAATATTCGCGAATGGTGGCATTCAGTGCAAGTTGTGTTAAATTTATTCAAATATGTTAATAACTCCTTGCAGTATGGAGAGCTACGTCCGGTTAAATCTGTAAACTCAGCTTTTCTTGAGGCTTTATGCGATCATACGGCTTAATAGCTTTGTTTAAGGTGTACTAGGTAGGTATGTAAAGGGTGATCCATTTCGAGGTTCCCTACTTTTTTAAAGAAAAAAACACAGAAAATTCAAATTTAATGTTTATTATCATTTGAAAGAACATTCTTTGGCATTTATTTTTTGAAGATTATGTCTATCAAATGTTGGCCGTTGCTACGTCGCAGATGGTCCATCCGTTGAGTACAATTTTCGATCACTCGTTCGAGCATTTCGACTGGTAACTGGCGAATGACACGCGTGATGTTTTCCTCCAAGGCCTGAATCGAAGCGGGTTTGTCGGCATAAGCTTTTGACTTTACATATCCCCACAGGAAAAAGTCTAACGGTGTGATATCACACGATCTTGGTGGCCAATCGACCGGCCCAAAACGTGAAATTATGTGCTCACCGAAATGTTCTCTCAATAAGTCCATTGATTGATGCGATGTGTGGGAAGTGGCGCCGTCTTGCTGAAACCAAATGTCGCCGAGATCACGAGCTTAAATTCAGGCATCAAATAGTCGGTTATCATGGTCCGAGTTGCTGCGAACGGCGCCGAATCGACTCTCTACGGTCTTCGTGTACACTCTCAGCTACGGCCGCTATATTTTCTTCACAGCGTGCTGGACGTTGTCTATTCGGTCGAATATTATCCAATAATGAATGCTGGGTCTCAAAATGGGTGATGGTGTTGCGAATAGTACGTCAGTAGGCCGATTATGTTGACCATAACTTGAGCGAAGTGCACGAAACACATTCCTCACAAAACGTGAATTTTCATAATAAAGTTGAACAATTTGTAAACGTTGTTCACGCGTAAGTCTTTCCATTATGAAATGCCAAACAATACTAAACAAAAATAACATGACAGCATGACACGACTCACACGTGATCTGTCAAAAAAGGCTATTAAAAAAAGTATCTCTACTTGGATCACCCGTTATGAACCTTTCAGGCCGGCATAGCTTGAAAGGTTCATTAAATCAGAATGCTTCTGTGTATTCCCTCGTTGGTTGGATTCAAAATCTCTTTGGAGAATTGATTTGCTCTACATTGCAAGGTCGATGTCATTGTTGAATCTTCTCATCCATCCTGAGCGCAGATAGGACCATAAATCGAACGAAGAATGTTTCTAATATTTAATGGATACTTTTATTCGACTTTACTTACTTACTTAAGTGGCGATACAGTCCGCGATGAACCTGGGCCTCAACCAACATGCCTCTCCAATTAGTCCTTAGCTAACTGCCTCCAGTTAGGCACTCCAAGTTGGTTGAGGTCGGTTTCTACTTGTGCGCGCCACTAAAGGCGAGGTCTTCCTCTACTGCGTCCGACGTCTGGCTGGGAATCGAAGACTCTGCGAGCCAGAGTATTGGTGTCCATTCTTTCTACAGGTCCTAGCCATCTTAAGCGTCCAATGCGGAGTTTTTCGACCAGGGGTATGTCGCTGTACAGCTCGTATAGTTCGTGGTTGAATCTTCGTCTCCATACTACTAAATTAACTTCTTAGCCCGAAGAAACAGCGATTGGCAAGAGTAATTCTTCGTTTGATTTCTGACGAGATGTTATTGTCAGAATTAATAGCGGAGCCGAGGTAGACAAAGTCCCGTACTACCTCGAAGTTATATCTGTCAATGGTGACGTTCTGTCCAATTCGTCGATGTTGTGTATCCTTTCGTGTTGACAGCATATACTTTGTCTTACTTTCATTTACTGCTAAACCCATTTTTTCTGCTTCCTTCTCTATACTAGCAAACGTTTCTATGACATCACGTTGAGTCCTACCAATGATGTCAATATCGTCGCCGTATGCTAGAAGTTGCACCGATTTTTGAAAATTGTGCCTCTGGTGTTGGCTCGGGAGTTTTGCACAATCCTCTCAAGAATCAAATTGAAGAAGTCACATGACAGCGCATCGCCTTGCCTAAATCCTTTTTTGGTATCGAATGTGTCGGTGAGGTCGTTTCCGACCCTGATGGGTCCATCGTCATCCTACACAAACGGACGAGTTTGGGCGGTATACCAAAACTAGACATGGCTCTGTATAGTTCGTCTCTATAAATGCTGTCGTATGCGGCTTTGAAATCGATAAATAGGTGGTGGGTATCGATTTGGACTTCTTGGGTTTTTTTCCTAAAGATTTGATCGTTTGTGGACTTTCATGGCCTAAATCCACACTGATAAGGGCCGATCAGGTTGATGGTAAATGGTTTTAAGCGTTCACATATTACGGCAGATAGGATCTTGTAAGCGATGTTGAGTAGACTTATGCCTCTGTAGTTGGCGCAGTTCAGAGGGTCTCCTTTTTTGTGGATCGGGCAAACGATGCTGAGGTTCCATTCTTCAGGCGTGCTTTCAACCGACCAGATTTGGCTTATGAGTTGGTGGATGTTGCTAACCATGTCATCTCCGCCAGCTTTATAAAACTCAGCGGAAACGCCGTCATTTCCGGCGGCCTTATCAAGCTTGAGTTTAGACATAGCTAATGGCTTGTTGGCATCGTTGCCATTGTTCTTCGACATTAAATGCTGGTGGTATGTTGTGAGTCGAGAGGTTAAGGGATACGCGTTGCGCGAAGGTCTTGGCGGTCTCTGGCGCCTTTGCAATGGTAAATTCTTCTGCGCCATATAGCAGGACGGATAGTCTTATATAGCATTTCTCGGTTTTTCTATAGTGCATATTGCTAACGAAAAAGTAGCAAGGGTAGGGAATTGTCAGTGCTGTTTTTTTGGAGGAATTTAAAGTAAATCAATGGTAGACAAGTTCCTTAGCTACTTCAAAGTCACATTTTGGCACATATATTGTTACGTATTGACCTTGGGAACTACTTTTTATAAACCATGTAGATAAAGCTGCATATGACAGCGCGTCGCCTTCCATACAACCTCTGGAGGTATTGATCCCAGTGTTTTTTTTTTAACAATAGCAACAACGTTCTCTAGAGGGACGAAGTGCAAAATAGCTCATCTCTATTCACGCTGTCATATTTTACAAAAACTTGGTTGATTTCTCATGCCTAAAGCCGCATAACTCAGAGTTAACTCAGCACTGAAAAACCGGGCCTTAGTGTTTTTCGTCATTTATTTTCTCCTTGTAGACCATCTGATGTACATTTTGGTTTCATTTGCTAGTGCAAACTAGAGATCAAATCAGAGTTTTGATGAATCGACTCTTGCTATTTTAACGTTAAAATTCTTTACAGTGGTTGTCATAGTCATCGCTCGATTCGAAGTTTATATTAATTCCTTTGCTATGAAAAACCAGAGTCGATATTCTCACCTAGGAACGTTCTAACAAAACACTGGAGGAGTATCTTCTGTCAATTGCGATCAGTGGGGCGTTCGTTTGCATGCTACCATATTTTGTTCCGCAGTAACGCCGATGTGAATCTAAAGCCATACTTTGAGTATTGGTTTTAGGAGGCCGTAGGATTGCGTGACCGCGGTCAAACGTTCAATGAAACAATAATTCGAAGATATAAAAATAATAAAAGTTCGGTGGTTCCTCCCAGCTTTCGTTCAAGATTCCGTCACTTAAAAACGGATCCAAAAAACGCAACTCCCCGAATAAGTTCGGACAATTACCCATGGAGTAAGTCTCCAAATTGTCAAATTACTAATCGGCGAAAAAAAATGGTATACGATTTGACGAAACAAATTACTTTTACATACAACCTCTGCTAGTTCTATATGTGTAAGCTCCGGGTAAGATATTTCTTAGTGCCTTTCGAAAGCAGAAAATACTTTTAAGAGAATTAAATATATCCTAGACTATCCTAGTCGATCTGCTGAAAAATGTATGTTTTACAGACTAGACTTGCGATGTTCACACACAAAGTTGGATATAAAAGGTCTCCTTTTTTGTAGATGGGACAAATAATCTTGATATTGCAGTAAGCGGTCGTGAAATGAAATGGAAAATTAAATATATGTCGTATCCCTCCCATTCAGGGCCCCAAACATAGCTTCTCTGTTAATTTGTTTCTGCGAAGTTATTACTTTTAGTCACAAAGAAGATGACAGTTAATAGAGTTAACTAACACCGTAATAAATTTAATCCAGAGTTAACTCACGAAGCAGTTTTTTAGTGCAGGATTAAATTTGATTCCGTGTGTGGTGATTTGATTTGGTAGCGCTCATGTTTTATTGATTTTGCTGTCGAAAAGTTATCGAAATGTATAGAGTCTGAAACAGCTAAGTTATCAGCTGTTTGGTTTCTTTTTCCCCAAACAAATGAAAATGCTGTTTTCACGATCTTACAAGTATTTTTCTTCTTAAAACAGTCAAATGCAATATTTAAAACAGTTTTGAGTCGCTGAGATCTGTATCTGAATATATTTCACACGTATTTAGATTCTAAAAATTTAATTAAATTTCCAACCAAGTTGTTTTTTTTTTTTTGGTAT
This sequence comes from Rhingia campestris, assembly GCA_932526625.1. Classification (NCBI taxonomy): domain Eukaryota; kingdom Metazoa; phylum Arthropoda; class Insecta; order Diptera; family Syrphidae; genus Rhingia; species Rhingia campestris. Next base: position 122,435,211 of record OW052183.1, on the reverse strand, counting down.
TTTATCATCTGTCAAAATCATCTGATCTTTTAATTCCATGGTTAACTAACCAAACTTGCTGGATTAACTCAAAGTTAACTCTGGATTTAAATTGACTGAAAAACTACTTTCTCGAGTTTACTCGAGTTTAATCCCGGATCTAGGATGATCTCGCACTGAAAAACCGGGCCTAAGATAGGTATGTTCAGAAACATCAAGCATTTGTGCCGTATTGCAGCATCACTGCTTGCTTGTCATACTGATGTACATATGATGCTGATGTTAGGTAGGTTAGATTAGGTTGTAGTGGCTGCACGCGATGCGCGTGCACACTTAGACCATAAAGGTCCGTTGTGGTACCACGTGGATCTATCGACTTTCCTATGTTCGTTCGCCTAATTGAACCATTCTGTGCTAACAATGTAGCGTAGGAGGTTTCTGACATTAATATTTGCCAGCTCGCCTAGATTATCGAAGAAGTACTCCCCCAGACGAAGCTTCCTTCTTACTGAGAGAGCTGGACAAGACCATAGAAGGTGAGTACTACTTCCCTCCGCTTCTTCATCCAAGCAGCTTCTACAGAAGTCATTGCTGAAGAAGCCAAGGCTTTTTGCGTGTAGGCCAATGGGACAGTGTCCTGTAAGGACACCGATTATGGTGCTGATGTTTGATCTGTTCAGCATTGTCAAGCAGATGGAGCGCTTCTGGTTAAAGTTAGGCCAGAGTTGCCCGGATATTTGACACGTTGTGCCGTTTATCCATCTGCGGTATCTGTTATTTACATGTAGCAATGAGCATGCCTATCATATCTACTGGCGGTAGAATATCAAGGGTTGTGCCCTGTCTGGCAAGCTCACCTGCCTTGCAATTCCCTGGTATGTCTCTGTGGGCCGGCACCCAAAAGAGATGAATGGTAAAATGCTCTGCCATGTCGTAAAGAGACAGTCGGCATTCATGGGCCGATTTCAATTTGAAAGTGATTGCTTCCAGGGTTTTGCGCGGAAGATGCTAATATGTTTCGTGGATATTACATTCCTTTTCAGCCAGGACAAGGCTTCTTTGATTGCCATGATTTCAGTCTTGAAAATGCTACAATGATCGGGAAGGCGGAAAGATATACGTAGGTTAAGCATCTCGGAGTAAAAACCGCAACCCACTCCAGATTCAGTTTTGGAGTCATCCGTGTAGATGTGAATTGAGTTATTGGTTTCTATCGAATCCGACACCCATTCTTCAGGTTGTCCTGAAGTTATGCTCAAAACTGAGTTGGGTAAGGGTGTGGTCGGTGTTTTCTGTAATGCTAAGGTGATTCAGAATCTTTGTGTGTTCACCCTGATTGGGTGTCCATTGTGAGGAGGCTCTCAGTCTCACAGCTGCACAAGCTGCGGTCTGTTTGCTGTAGCTGTCTAGGGGCACTAGATGTAGGATAGCATCTAGGGCTGTGTAGGGAGTTATTCTAAGAGCTCCGCTAATACATATGCAAGCAAGATCTTTGAACTTTACCTAGTAGGTTGTGGTTGGAGGCCGTCCACCAGACTTAGACACCATACAGAAGTATGGGTCTAATGATAGACACGTAAAGCCAGAATGAGATATGTGGTTGCATACCCTATTTCTTTCCGATTGCCTTTTTACAAGATGATAAGGCTACGGTGGATATTGGCTTTCCAGTTAAGTTTCTTATAGAAAACCAAAGTTTGCAGAATCAGCCAAATACCTTGGATTTGGCTGATTCTGCAAACTTTAGACAGACGCCATTAAGTTTGGGAGGGTCAATATGCGGGACTTTGTATTTCCTGCTTAAAAGGACCAATTCAGTTTTTTGAGGGTTCGCGCCGAGTCCACATTTGGCGGCCCAATTAGATAGTACAGAGATGCTATTTTGTAATAGATCTCTAAGAATATTAAGGTAGGCAATTACTTTGCATCCCTCTCTTTCTAGATTTACTTGTAGCTTGTTGACCACTAAATTCCAGAGAAGAGGCGACAGGACGCCCCCCCTTGTGGGGTGCCACAGCTAACGGAACGGACTGAATATTTCGTTGGCCTTGTTTATGTTAAACATGTTTTGACAAGACGAAAGTTTGAGATAAAAATAAAATAAAATAAACGATCGAATGCTGTGTCTTTTCTAGTTATGTTGTTTCCATTTTTAATATATTTTTGTCATCACGACATTTAAGAATCAAGAATTACCATGCCAGTGATGCGTTAGTGAATTTGCCTGATATCTTGGAAGAATATCGACAATTTTAGACCCGTGACATTCAAGGGGATATGCCTGATGAAGCATTCAAGCAAGGGAACAATAGTTGATTTTTACTTTTTTTTTGGTGAAGAATAATCACTTGAATACCTAGATAAAAATTACTATAAACCAATAATTATGTAAACTAAAATAAATTTGCAAAAAAGGGTCGTTTGATGTTCACCTAAGATTTTGAGTTCCAGATCACCGTACGTAGTGTGCCGGGTTGTGTTCAGAACAAAAAAAAACTTTCAATCGTATTTAGATAAATTGAAACACAATTTCTTTTTAATGTCACGTGATGTTAAAGCATTTTTTTTTATTTTTCTGATGATACATAGTAGTTATGCAAATAAAAAAATAAACTCACTACTTGCGTATGATGATGATATTATAAACAAAATTTAAATAGTAATATAAAATATAAGTATGTGCACAGAGATTAGTTTAGAGCATCGAGAGAAAATAAATGTTAAATGCACTTTTGCTTATGATAAAACGAACGAAATCAGTATTCAAATTCTTTGTAAAGTAACACTTGAGTTGAGAGTTATTCTTGTTCACTCGTAGTTGTCAACATCAAGTAATACATCTAAATAAATTGCTGAATGATCAATGATAAGTTTTCTCCTCCTTAGTATTCGTCTCCTTCACCGACTTCCTCGTTTGAGTCGATGCCGACCTCCTCGTAATCCTTCTCAAGTGCTGCCAAATCTTCGCGAGCTTCTGAGAATTCTCCCTCTTCCATGCCCTCACCGACGTACCAGTGCACAAAAGCACGCTTGGCATACATCAAATCGAACTTGTGATCCAAACGGGCCCATGCTTCAGCAATGGCGGTGGTATTGGACAACATGCAGACGGCACGTTGCACCTTGGCAAGATCACCGCCAGGCACAACAGTTGGTGGCTGGTAGTTGATGCCCACTTTGAAGCCAGTGGGACACCAGTCTACGAACTGGATACTTCTCTTGGTCTTAATGGTGGCAATGGCAGCATTGACATCCTTTGGTACGACATCACCACGATACAACATACAGCAAGCCATGTACTTGCCATGTCGTGGATCGCACTTGACCATCTGATTGGCGGGTTCGAAGCATGCGTTGGTGATCTCGGCAACGGTCAGTTGCTCGTGGTAGGCCTTTTCTGCGGAGATGACAGGTGCATATGTGGCCAATGGGAAATGAATACGTGGGTATGGCACCAAATTGGTCTGGAATTCAGTTAAATCGACATTGAGTGCACCATCAAAACGTAACGAGGCTGTGATCGATGAGACGATCTGGCCGATCAGACGATTGAGATTGGTGTATGTTGGACGATCGATGTCTAAGTTGCGACGGCAAATGTCATAGATGGCTTCGTTGTCGACCATAAAGGCACAATCGGAATGCTCCAGAGTGGTGTGAGTGGTGAGAATCGAGTTGTAAGGTTCGACAACAGCTGTAGATACCTGCAAATAAAGAGTAGAAATTAGATTCGTTTTTTACTCATATGGTAGCATTTGTTGTGGTTGCGATTTCGATGACGAATGCGTTTCGTGTTTCTTTTCCTTATCATTTTTAATTGCTTGTTTTTTGGTTATGGGAAATTATCAACGAGTGACGAAAACATGCAAACATAATGCGTCCAGCTGGCGTGGTATGTAGTAATGCAATTTATATTCGCATAAAGCCTTCAATTAAAATCTGAAGCAAGTTCATTTAACGCAGACCTATAACTATAGTACACGCATTTTACGGACCACCCACCATGGTAAATATTCCTCCTTATCCTCTTGTTCAAGGTTTGTGAACTCTAGTAGGCGGTTGCACTCACTTCTCTTTATCCAGTAGTTTGTAAAGTATACACAATAGCAAGCCGCCTTTTTCTATTCATATTTCAAATCGATGAGTCACACTCACGTGCCAAACAAGACCCCATAAATTCACCAACGTTGCGTGTTCATACACCGCAAAACGAAATCCGTCTGCTGACCAACACCAACTACCACACCACACGCAAGTGTATAATGTGCACACGAAACCGTTAAAATTAGACACAAAATTTATTCTTACCTGAGGTGCTGGGTAAATGGAGAATTCCAGTTTAGATTTCTTGCCATAGTCGACGGAGAGACGTTCCATGAGGAGTGAGGTGAAACCACTTCCGGTACCACCACCAAACGAGTGGAATACCAAGAATCCTTGAAGTCCAGTGCATTGGTCAGCCAATTTACGAAGACGATCCAAGACCACATCAACGATTTCCTTGCCGATTGTGTAATGGCCACGAGCATAATTATTGGCGGCATCTTCCTTTCCAGTGATCAGTTGTTCGGGATGGAAAAGCTGACGATAGGTGCCGGTACGAACCTCATCTGAAAGAGGGAAATAAATGTAAAAAATTGTTTTAGATGCTTTAATCCTTAAAATACTGGAAAGAGACAAAATATTAATATCTACATATTACGCATTGAAGTCCCAGACATGACTTAATATCTAGCTTCTACAGTTTGTGTGAAGTTACATTTTTGACAGAAATGATATCCTAAACTCGTTAATACAAGGTGGCGCAAAAGTAATCCTCCTATCAGAAAATGCTATAAATTTTTGCGATTGGCCCCTAATGTCAGTTCTGTTTTGACATTTTTGTAGTAAACACATGCGAAATACACGTTAATAAACAATGCTACGCTACACTGCTCCAGAACGCGGAATATTGGTGACTATTTATTTGAGCAATAATTTGTCGGTGACTTTGGCACAACGTGAATTTCGTCGCGGATTTCCTAGCCGTCCAACGCCTACTGGCGAAACACTGCGACGTTTAGCCGCTCGCCTCGAAGAGACTGGCACAACACGAGATGCTGCCAGGCGTGGCAGAACCCGGAGTAGCCGTTCTGCAGAGAATATTGCTGCTGTAGCCGAAGATGTCATGGAAGCGCCGTCGACATCGACCAGACGACGTGCCACGCAAATGGGTATCAGTCGACGGTCTTTACAGCGAATTTTGGTACAATATTTGAAGATGTTTCCGTAAAAAGTCCAGACGGTGCATCAGCTGTTAGCTGCTGACCGCCAATCGCGTCTAACATACGCTCAAGCCATCCTTAATCACCACCAAGAGGAAGATGATTTTTCATCAAAAATAATCATGAGTGATGAGGCCCATTCCATCTTAGCGGGTACGTAAATAAGCAAAATTTACGCTTCTGGGGCACTGAAAATCCGCGTGTAACCCACGAAGACATTACACCCGCTCAAAGTCACTGTATGGTGTGCTGTTTTCGCTGGAGGAGCCATCGGACCTTTTTTCTTCGAAGACGTCGCGGACCAAACGGTTACTGTGAATGGTGAGCGCTACAGAGCAATGATCAACGAGTTCTTTTTGCCGCAACTTGATGAATTGGGATTGGAAAACATGTGGTTCCAACAGGACGGTGCAACGGCACACATTGCACGTGCCACAACCGATATGCTGAAGGATGCATTTCCCGGGCGCCTAATCTCTCGTTTTGGCGATTTGCACTGACCAGCAAGATCGCCTGATTTGACCGCTCCAGGCTTCTTTTTGTGGGGCTTTTTGAAGTCGCGGGTTTATGTCAACAAGCCTCAGACTCTTGCAGCTCTTAAAGACAATATCCGTCAAGAATGTGAGGACCTATCGACGGAAGTTTTTGCCAAAGTGATGGAAAATGCCATAAAAAGGGCTCAAATGACAATCAACTGTGGCGGCGGCCATTTACATGACATTATATTCTCGACTTGAAATTAAAAGACCAAATAAAAATAATCCACAAGAAGAATCAAAGTTTTTCATTTTTTTTTAAATTACAGCCAAAAAACATCGGAAGGTTATTTTTGCGCCACCTGTATATGCTTTAACAATAAACCTAATTCACAAATGTAAAACAACTAAATCGCGAAAAGCTTTCCAGTCTTCCGAAATAAATTTTGAACAACAAGCATTTAATCTAATGAAGGCTTGTTGAATTTGTACCTCTTTAACACCCCTGTGAATCATTTTGAATACGTCAACTATAAGTATAGCATGCTTTTAGGCATCCATGAATGCTAACGATGTAAATGACAGGCACATTCACATAGGCTAATTAGTCCCCACAAGGTAAACAGAAAGTTGTCGTAGTCAATTAGGAAACACAACATTATGTGCAGTGGTTATGTATGCCGTGTTTTTGCTGATATTCATTTGAACACACAATGGCTATCGTTGGATATTTTAACGTCTTGACTCTTGTGGTGATTTCGCTATAAAGTAAAGGCCTTTCCAGAATGGATATCTGTATCTGGTATCTTGCATCGCTGTCAAAAGAGAGATACATTTCTTGCATGAAGTTGCCCTCTATTCAACTCCAAGCTACAGATTTACGAAGATACACATTGTGTAAGCGCCTTGTTTTTAACTTTTCAATCATTCTGGTCGGCCTTTAAATGTTTTGCTTGAGTTAAGAAAAAGTTGTTCTTCCATTTTTTATACTTTTTATGCGAAATAAACGTCATAATCCAATGATGCCAAATTACTTTCTTTTGCAGTGGATTTAGAAATAGAGACAACTTGCAGAAGTTAAACGCTTGACGCTTAAAGGGGATTTATTTTTAGAGGTATAGAATTTCGAATTGAAATAAAACACAAGAAAATCGTTTTAATGTCCATCAATTTGGCTTCATTGGAAGGATAATTTTATGCCATTAATGTTTAAATATGATTTCGGGCATGTGGCCGCCGCGGCTGATTCGAATAAAGCCAAGTCTAGAGGTCAAATTTTCAACCACTTTTTCGAGCATTTGGGGCCGTATGCCGGCAATAACGCCACGAATGTTGGCTTCCAGGTCCCCTAACATTTTGGGTTTGTTGGCGTAGACGAGCGACTTTAAATATCCCCAAAGAAAATAATCCAATGGTGTCAAATCACACAATCTTGGTGGCCAATTGACAGGTCCATACCGCGAAACTATGCGCTCATCGAATGTTTCCTTCAATAAATTGATTGTAACGTACGCTGTGTGGCATGTAGCGCAGTCTTGTTGGAACCACATCTCATCCATATTCATGCCATCCAAATCTGGAACAAAATAGTCGGTTATCATGGCTCTATAGTACCGGTCTTCATTAACGGTAACTGACTGTCCAACATCATTTCGGAAGAAGTATGGCCAAATGACTCCACCATCCCATAGAGCATACCAAACAGTCAGTTTTTGTGGATGTGATGGCGTTTCAAGGGTCTCATGTGGATTCTCTTCACTCCAAATGAGGCAATTTTGCTTGTTGACGTAGCCATTCAACCAAAAATAAGCCTCATAACTGAACAAAATTTTGCGATGAAAATCAGCATCGAGATCAATCTCATTTTCGGCTTATACACCAAAATCACGACGCATTGCATGATCTCGCGGATTTAATCCATGCACAAGCTGGATCTTGTAAGGTCGTAAGCCAAGATCTTTGCGCAAAATCTTCCATAAAATTGTTGGACAAAGCTCCAATTGCTGTGCACGGTGGCAAATCGATTCATTCGGGTCCTCTTCGATGCGCACTGTTCGACATCTCTGCGGATACGTATTATCACATAGAGTAAACGATCCATGGTTAACCGAATTAATTGCTCCGATGGACGATTATGTCGGAGCTTGCGGTAAACTTCGCGAACTGAACCATTATTTTCGAAATAAATTTACACGATTTGCAAGCGATGTTCTTTTGTCAACCTGTTCATGATGAAATGGCGAACCAAATTGAACATAAATGACATTAGAGTTGCCCGATTTGACAACAAAATGTCAGTTTTAGCTCTATTCGAAAAACCAACCTCTAAAAAAAAACATTGAGAATTGTGTCTTCTATATTTTTTCCAAGAATAATTCTGCACGTGTGTTTCAGGCTTAATGATTGCTATGGTTTGTTAACTAAATTGTTTGTGGCTCACAATTCACCTTATTCACCATTCATGACATGACCCATTAATAATAGCATTTAATTTTTAATCCTAACACAAATAACATCAGAACCACTAGCTTAGGCAGGCGCTGTTTGGTTGAGGGCCAAATTCATTCCGGCCTATAGTGTTTAAGCATGTAAGCATTTCGGATTGTCCATAGTTGTTCAGTAAATAAATTAAAAATATACCAAAACTGTCAAAGAAACTCGGGAGAAGATTATTATGTCTGATCCCGTACTTCCGCTTTAAGAATTAAAAAATTCTCAAATTTCTTAAAGTGGGATTTACGGAAAAGTACGCGAACGCGGTAAAGTAAAATTCAGTAAATTTATTCCTTTTTTTTGCGATTTAACACCTTCAGACACTAATTGAGACTTTAATAATTTTTCCAAACAGAAATTTGTGCAGCTTTTTCTGTCATATGTCATAACCTCTCTTAATTATTGCCAACGTGAACGGCAGTAAGTAAAAAAATTAAAAATCGGTATGAACATGTATAAAATAATATTATACGGAAACACAAACATGATAATATCAAAAAAAATCAATTCATATCTGCTAAAATGTAAACATGGACCATCTACATAATTTAAGTACCTACTCAAAAATGACATTGTAGACATCATTCAACAACACTCTCAGCATCGCATAACGAAATAATTTTGTAGCATAAAGGATACATTTTTTATAATACAAGTACAGCAAGTACATTTTGTTATTATTTACCGATTATACCAACTTTCACCTTCGTAGTGCAACAAAGTAAGCGTCAACGCCCCAAAACATTTAAACAAACCTCCCCTTTCTGAACATACCCAAACGATTCTTTCATTTTTCTTGTATTAAAATTGAATTATAAAAAAAAAACAAATATGCTGAACAAAATAATTTATGTATTTTTGCCCACCATACTAAGAGATCTAACACCGCTTCGGCACGAACTCTACATTACTTTCATGTTCTCCCTTTAAGGATGCACAAATCCAATGTGCACTGTGCATGTACATTGCATGTTAGATAGTTTTTTTTGTTTCTTAGTGCTTTGTTCACTAAATGATTGCATGGCGTTTAAAAGGAATAAAAGCAAATTAACTTTGTTGTTTATTTACTGAAGAATGGAACGGCTGCTCCAGCTTGTTATGCCTCCATAACCATGCACCATTGAAGCCAAGCGTCGAACAGCGAATTCAATAAACAATTCTCGTCATGTAAACATAAACAGTGAACATGTAGACTTGTTGATTATTTGTTCTTATTTTATGAAGTCTCCACTGAATGTGGTGACAATGTGTCATCCGAATAACGCAACAAATTGACAAGGGACAACTTTTTATTGATTTTTTATGCTGATTGCGTTGAGTTTGAGTTTTAGTGTTGTGGTTATGATTTTTTATACATTCGGTAGTTGCGAAAAGACCAATCGGAACGTTTGATTAAAAAAGCAATTTAAATGAACTCTCAAACTGAACTATAAGGTTTTCTACTGATAACAAAATATGTTATCGAAAACATCTGAGAACTGTCAACACGTACATTCTGGCAGCTAAATTAAAATTACAAAATTACAATTGCAGTTATCAGAAGGGAGTTTTGCTTCTAGATTTCATTTCACAAGATTTTTCGATTTAGTTATCGATTATTATTTAATTTTGTTTTTGAGAACTAAAAATAACGTTTTCAATAATATTTTCAATATCAAGAATATCTTCTGAATCGTTCTGAACGTGTTTAGATGAATCATTAAAAATTTTAATAAAATTGCTATCTGCATTTGAATTTTGTTTACGATCTTTTTTACTAAATTCTGACCCTGAGTGGGTTCTAAATCCAACAGAGAATTTATCTTCTCACAATACTGTTGGACGCTGTAATTGACTATCAAGTACCATTTTCAGTACGTAACCCGGGCAATATTTCATAGCATGCAATGTGGCATTCTATTAAAATTGCTTATGGAGACCTTAAATAGTATTCTATGAACAATTTCTTTCTATGTATTGCTTAGTCCATTGCTTTCTATGAATAGTATTCTATGGGCTGTCGTTTCTGTTTGACATTTGTGTTTTTGAATGAAAAAGTAACAATGGAAATGCATTCTATCGTTATTTCTTTCTATGAAAATTGACATATAGTAAGCTATAACATATTTCTCGTGGAGACGGTGTAACGAACATTTTTACCACACCGTAGCGACATTTGTTTCTCCTCAAATACTCATCATTGGTGAATTTCTGCTCTTAAGTAGAAACATACATTAGACAAAAACTCCAATGTAAACATTTCGATCTCATTTATTTTCTATTCAAGAAAATCTCCTATTTTTGCTTAACCGGACCCTAACCTTACCTGTCCTATTTTACCGAGCAAATATTAGGCACATTGGAATTAAAAAAATCATCATCGAATTTTATGCGGGGAAGGCGAATATAGAAAAAAGATACAACCGCGAACTTTATGAGCTGTACCGTGCACAAAAGGTAAATACACGTCGACTACATTGGCACGGCTATACCTAGCTAATGAACAATAATGTTCCAGCCAAGAGAATCTTCAAATCCCAGTTTCAGATTCGAGGCGACAAGGATATATTATATATCGATATCGAAGTTTTAAAATGAATTCTTTTTTTTATGGAAATTCCACTGAATTTGAAAATTATTTTGAATCCGTATAAATATTTATACCCTATCCCATAGGGGTATATTCGTTTTGACATTAAGTTTGTAACAAAGAGAAATAATTTCGATAGATATACAAAGTATATGAATCGATTCAGAAACGCTAGCTGAGTCGATCTAGCCATGACTGTCTTTTGGGGGCGATTTCTATAAAAAAAAAAAACATTTTTTGGTACCTTTTTTTAAAATTTTTGAAAAAACTTAAGATGCAACATCATTGGCTATGATAATATAAACATTTCGTTTGCAGATAATTTTAAGCCACGCCCACTTTTTGCTGGCGTTTTCCTACAAAAACCATTTGTATACCTAAGTTGTTTTTTGTCGAACCACAAAAGATTTTGATAAACTGTCTGAATAATATGTTGTGACAACGTCATTTTCAATATTTTATAGCCATAAAGCCCACATTTTGGGGATATTAATTTTAAGGATGGGATAGGGTATTAAACGATCCGCACAGCGGATTGTAGCCTTCTCATATATTTTTGATTAATGTTTGGCTATGTGACAACATACCCTAAAAGTATGCAATACTATGTTTGTACTGATGCAACTTTTGTCGAGATTTACAAACTATGGATTCCCGGAAACCGGAGACGTACCAAAAATTGAATATGTATTTCCCGCTTAATAGCACCTCGCTTAATTGATTTTCTCGTTTAATTGACATATGAAATTGCGTTCGAAAATTGTCTGTATAAGTAGAACAGCTTTTTATTAGTTAGTTAAACCCCGTTTAATTTAAAAACTCGCTTAATTGATCCTCAAAACTGCAGCTAAACAAATCTAGAAGCTGGGCACTAACACGCCAATGCGACAGAATCGAGTCGTGTAAAGAGGTTTAACAAGCTTTTTTAGCTTGATTCAGCCAAATGAGATCTTCAGGAGCTGCTATTTCTGTCAGCACTGTGATGGAGAAGGGAAGGAAAGCAGTTTGCGGTGATGTTGAATCTAGTTTTTACTCCCAATTCTGGTAATGTGTGTATGCTGCGGATTTTTGAAATTCGATTCCTCCAAATCTAACTTCAAATTATGATGCCAGTGATATTTTCAACGCCGATGAGTCAGTCATTTTCTATAAATCCTTGCTAATATCAACTCCAACAAAAAAGGAGCCGACGTCCGGGGTTTCTAATCGTCTAAAGAGCGACTTACATTGCTCTAAAAAAAAATATTGCAATTAGGAAGACCTGAACGCCAAGATGTTTTAAAGACAAACTGGTGTGCAAACATTGTTTGTGGCTCATAATTAAGGTGACCATACGTCCCGCTTTCGAGCTTTGCGTCCCGATGTCCCCAAAGAACACTAAATGTCCCGCTTTGAAAAAGGCTACCCCATTTGGATGCATGTTTCGAGGCTATTGTTGTTAATGTTCTGGCGCCTAAATTATAAGAATACCTTCGGAAGGCTAACTATAATTTTATAAACGGTTGCTTCAAACCTTCTTCAAATACTTTAACCAAAATGGTTTCCTGTCTTAATTTGCTACGTTTTACCATACGAAGGAGTACAACACATATAAAAAATTTCGAGTTCCAAGAGCAACCAGGTGAAACATGGTTTATTATTCGAAATAAATGTTGATAAAAAATGAGCTGAATTAAAAAAAAGTTGTGACATTTTGTGAAGGAAATTGAAAAGGACCTAATCACGTTTGCTGGAAATTGAACATGTATCTTGGAAGGACAGTCTTAGGAATGGGATGTGGAGCCCATGTGCATTCAAAACTCCTGAAGATTGTCTACCTATTAATTTTGAATGCTTAATTGTGAAAATTTATTCATTTTTCTATATTTATAGCATTCGTGTTAAAACACTTAAGGGATTCTGTCATGCCTCTGACACAGAATATAAGAAACTTCTGGGATACAGTAAAACTAGGTGGCTTATGCTGATGCCGGCGCTGGAAAGAGTATTACAAATGTGTCATAGTTGAAAAAAAACTATTTTCTAAGCAAAAATAAGTGCCAAATTATTTTGAGAGATTTTTTTAACAAACCTAGCGCAGATCTAGGTATGTTTTATGGTTCTTTTTTATGCACGGTCAGTCAGCTACGATTCAGCAAGCTTTGTTAAAGATCGAGAAAAAGGACGTATCTGCAACAAAGTCCGCGAATGAAATAAATCAACTCGTAATCAATTTAAGCCAAAATAAAAGTTCATGCTTCCATTTAAACGCCACCCGTAATTAATGACGAAGTTACAGGAAACTGGTGATATCAATTAGGGAAACGTAAAAACTGCACCAGCTAAATTTTACAAGACTAGTAAGGCATATTTGAAGCGAAACCACTGCTCCAACTTTAAAGCTGAAGTTGAAATTTTGGATTGTGCGAAACTAACGAGAGTCCTCTCTTGGGAGGAGGTTCAAAAAGTGTTGGACATATTAATTAAACAGAACTTTCTCAGCAGCACTCAAGATATCTAATTCGTGTAAAATATACATTAACGTCACATCCCATATTTTGAATAAAATTTGTTTTAAAAAATAAAATAATAAACAAAAAAATTATTTGTTTTGACAAAAGATATTTGTGTGCAGGTGTCTCGTTTTGAGAGGAAAAAATTATGGTCACCTTGCTCATAACACTTTCTACTTAAAGAAATTGTTTTAGGAATGCAGTTTTGGAAATATTTTATTTTTAATTTTTTCATTCAAGAAGAGCAGTAGGAATGTTATGTCGTGGCCTTAGACAACTTGTTTGAGGACAATTTAGATTTTAATGCTTATTTAGCATTTAATGAACATTTATCGTTCTGAAATTTCAGAAACTCTCGGTGAGAACACAATTAAAAATGAAGAAGTTGAAGAAAAAGATGTTGTACCCATAATACCGTCGAGTTGCGAAATTCTTCAGTCCCATAAAATCCTGCGTTCATATTGTTGCATCTCAATAAATTTACAATTGAGCAAAAAAAATATGGAAGAAGACATTTTTAAAAACAAAACAATGCGAACTAAAATTGCAGAGTTTTTCAAACCACAACTTTATCTTTTTCCAAAGGTTTGCTTAATTGACGCATACATTTCTCTTAGATCTGTATTCTCTCTTTTATTTGACCAAATCGTGCAATTAAACGTTTTTCGCGTAATTGAACAGGTCGATCAATTAAGCGGAATTTCGTTAATTGATTCATCCGGATAATTGATCGAAAAATCTGATAAAATACTCTCTGCAATTAAGCGGGGAACCCTGTAGTTCATGCGTCAACTAAGAACATATTGTTAACTTCCATTTGCCATTGGTAATACTCGAGAATCGGCTCATTCTGTATACCAATGGGTACCTAAATCAATTGTGAAATTGTATATTGTGTCCAACATATTTGACATAAAAAACAATTCCCAAAGACGATAAATTTTGAACCATTTAGTCAATTCCTTTTGCTTCATTTTTAAGAATGGAAATCTGATTAGTTGCGAGTAGAAATCGGGTCAGAAATAATATTGATTTAAGTATCCTTGGTAAAGATGAAGCGGCCGGAGTTGACAGATCACTTCGAAAATGAATTCAAATATCTATCGACCAAAAATCGAAGTGTGCTGAAGTCACTCAAACATGTTCTCAACCAGAACTGAAAACCTTTAATGCAAACGTGGTAATAATTTCTTAAACGTATTTGAAAGTAGTAGAGTGTATTTTTTGAGTTTGATTCACAATTATAAAAAAAATTCAAGGGGAACTTGTTTTGTTTAAAATATTTTGGAAAAAAAAACTTGACCTACAAGCAGCGTGTTTCTATTTAAAGTTTAAATACCTACTATCATTAAAAGTAATTGAGAAATATTTTAATTGGAATTGCTTCTGTAAGTTTTATTATATTCTTAACATATTTTATTAATTCACAAACATTCAAAAAAAAAATATTTATTGCAATTTATATACGACTGATGGCTGGTGCATAGGGTGCGCCTGTCTGTTGTTTAGGCTAGCGGTTTGTTTTATACTTGTATGCTTTTAGCCAGAAACCTGTTCACCAATTCTGTGAGAAAAAGAACATACTATGAGAATAATACAAGTAAATGGAATATTATAATAACGAGAACGTCAACGTTACTAATTTACGCAAATTTGATTTTTAGTAAGAGTTAATTTTTTTTATAAAAGAAATAAAAATGTTAAGTAGATATAATATAAAATATTTACGAAATTAATATATGTATTGTTTTGTTTAATAAAATAGGCCGTATAAATAAGATTTTTAAACTAAAAATGGCGAATTATTAGGTTTAAGAATGACAGATCCAAACATATTTGTCTTTGATGGTCAATAATATAGATTCGTGTGAACTCTTGTAGTTTTCAATTTAATCTGTTACTCAACGCATCATAACTCTTGCGAAAACCCAACATTTTGAGCAAAAGTGATTAAATAATTTATTGACGTACGTTAGTGTTAAAAAGCATGATTTAAAAAAGCATGAAGCAATTTCTGCGGAATTGATATTGATTTGGTAGACAATCTGATTGGGATAAGTGTTAATAGATTTGATTATCGGTTATTTTTATTTTTCCCGGTGAGGAATATGGATCAGCGAAAAAAATTAAATAATTCTGATCATCCAGTACATATTGGATTATTGTGTGTTCTATTGCAGTTTAAAACTGTTGTTATCTCTTTACTGAAAGAACCCGGTAAAACCTCCGTAGATCTACTACTAAAAAGAAAATTTGATAGCATTTTTTTAAATAGACTCTCAATTGCAGCTCCAGTTTAGGTTTAGGTCCTGAGAAATTGCTAAGTGTTTTTTGCAAAGCGCATACATTTTTTCGAAAGGGAAGAAACAAAGAGATAGGAAGTACGACTTACTCAATGGGTGGTGCCCGACATATGTTTTTTAGTCACACAATGTTTTTGTTTTCAAAAGTTTTTCTTTTCGCCGATTTACCCCTGCACTTTGTATTTGCAAACTTTTTCTGGATCTCCAACAATTTGACGGCTTCTTAGCATAATTTTTTTTTTTGTTTATTTTTTTAACATTTTAATAAAGCAGCAATCGGTCAAATCTGATCATTTACATAGTTTTCGAAATACCCTTGTCTTTAAAAGACTTCATAAACAATTAATGCGACCGATAGACGTCATTTAGTTAGTTACGATCATTTGATCTCTCGTTTTGACCATTCAACCTAAGCTTTATAAACCCCTTACAGAGTTGTTGAAAGTCGTCGTAGATCAAACTATTGACTACACGGATTTATACAATCGCGTGCACGTCGGTCGTTTTTAGGTTAGACCTAATGATAGATAGAGAGCTATTTGGGAGAATAAATTATTACAAAAGATAAGATGAAAACATGAAGAAGTTTCGACTTAGTAATAAATTTCTGCATAATTTAGTCCCAGTCCTTCTAAATCTAACATTACTTCCGATGTTAAACAAAATGATCGAATACTTTAGCAATGTTCAGCATCTGAAGTTGGTTCTAAATAGTACCCCTATCTTATTTTAAACGTCTACACTACCAAAGTTGTTAACCAATTTAACACACTCGGTCATAAAACATTCTTCTTTTTATGCATGCTAGTAGAGATGAAAAGAGCGAATTTATTACCTGAACCCACTATAAACGCAAACTATGCATAAGCAAACAAAAAATATCAAATCAAACAAAAATCCAACTTACCAACTACAGTCGGTTCCAAATCCACAAAGACAGCTCTTGGTACGTGCTTTCCTGAACCAGTTTCACTGAAGAATGTGTTGAATGAATCATCCCCACCGCCAACAGTCTTATCCGATGGCATCTAATTACGTTTGTATTCGTAGAAAAATAAATAGAACATAAAAAAGTATTAAATTTTCTTTCGTGTGAATTTGCAAAAAAAAATATTTCATAGCTGTTATGATGTCAGTCCTTTGTCTCGACATAAAAATATTCTTCAAACAAAACCAATCAGCTGGTCATTTGACACCAACCCTCAATGCTCGCGTTTTTATTTACAAAAGTCAAGTGACTGAAGTGACAGTCATCATAATCGATTTCCGAAATCAATTTTTTAAATTCAATGAAGCATCTCGATGGCTTTCGGACTGGAACGACTTAGTAACACTAAGTCATAACATTAAACAAGCAAACAGAAACCTCTAGGAGTATGCACATTTTAAATTTGATTGACAAACTGACAATGATGAGATCAATTTTCTTACAATTGACAGACAAAATGTCAGTGTTATGCAAAGTCTGGATAAAACGAAGCTCTACAACATCCAAAGTAATTCAATTTGCACAAAAATTGATTGACGTGGAAGCAGCGAAAGCATGTAATATGACATGGGTATGCATGTGCAATAAAAATATTAGGAGAGGCATCTCTTATACTGCTTTGCGAATTAATGGATAAATATTAGAAACTAATTTCTTTCCCACAACAGTTTGTCTCATACGACTACATAATCAGTTGATTTATGAAATTAAGGCCGTGTAAAAATTGCGTTGAAAATTTAGCAGGCGGATCATTTTTGACATTAGTGTGGTGAATATAGACTTCAAATTTTTAACCTTTTCAGAGGCACACTTAGGCCGTGTACCAATTGCTTCAATATTTTAACCAGTGGACAATTTTTACATTAACCTGTTCAGGACCCCGCTAAAATCGTTCAACACTCTGAAAGGCAAGAATATTGTAAGGATGCAGGGCAAAGCAGCTCAAATTAAAGCAAACACTGCATGGCAATCACAACTGAAGCTACATGTTGATACATGTTGATGCAAAGCATAAAAAACAATTTATAGTAATGATGTGTATTTCTTGACATTTGGAATTCAGCCACTGCAACATATCAGACATCACTGCCATATTGGATATACGATATGATGGAATAAAAATTATGACAACTGTCTGTATTACAGTGACAAAATCCACGGCTATTTGGGACTTAAGTCAAAAGTATTACGCTTCGCAGGGCATCAGCAAATGCATTTTGAAAATACGCATCAATGGCAACTTCGGGAATATAATCTTTATATGCGCTCACATTTTAACGGTGATATTACTATGGACTGCTTTTTTCGCGCTCCTCAACAATACCTATGAGTTGAGTAAAAAAGCATGCGGACAATCGTAGATAATAATGGGACCTACAAGGCAAGGAGCAAGCTACAAAAAGCAAAAGGAAAGCATGCGCGAAAAGCTGCTGCCTAATTAATGTCATGTCATAACGTGGAGCCATGTTGTTAGAAATACAAAAAATGGGCTCTGTTTTCACGGAAAGTTTATATCAAGTTGACAATTTATGACATTCAGATGAAACATTTGTTATGGTTATATGTACGACATTTTGAAATCCTGCACGCAAAACATCTGGCTCCAAATTGGTGATTTCTGCTTCAAAAACTGCGAGATTTATGGTTTATTGTGATAAATGAAATCCACAAAGGAAGAAGTCTGGCGAAATTCTTGCTGCACTAAAACAACTGACTGGAAATTGGTCAGCTTACTACCACTTTACAGAGCCGGGTGCTGGAAAATGAAATACTAACGCGAGATTTTTGAGCTGCAGCAAAATATGGATGTAGTGTGAATAGTAAAAACACGCCGATTTCATTTGCATGCAAACATCGAGCGAGCGAACGTTTTTGCTTCAGCCAAGTTCCTAGTCTAAAACTGTCATGGGAAGCTTCTCAAATTTTACACTCGAAAACAGGAGGTAAATTTTTTTGTGTCAAAAATATAATTTTGAACACACAAATCGATATGGCCCATTAATGCCAGGGCGCCAGGGCCGAATGTATGAAAATAACATGTTCAGGAGACTGCCTTATCTCAGGCAGAACGGTACGGCAGCCCGTAAAGTAAGTGTAATTAAAGACGTCGTCTGAATACGCTAGTCTAGTGATTATAGTAGAGTTTAACGATTTTCTGCAAATTGCTTGTAGCTCAGTGTTTCAAAGAAGGGAGGCGTTTGCTCTCTCTGAATGTCACTTGTCACGCGAGACAAGTTGTTAAGGTATACGGTCAGGATTTTGTCCATTATATCTATTTCAGACAGATTCTCGCAACCAAGATCAAGGGCTACAAGTCTTAACTGCTGGTGAAAAAGGGCGTTGCCATTAAGCTCTTTAGGCAATGAGGAAGGGAAGAACACAGGCTTTTCATAAAGGAGAAACAAGAGCAAGAAAAGCGCGCGATCGAGGATATAGAGAGGCACTACAAGAATGATGTTCGCAAATTCTACCAAAGCGTAAAACGTGAAAGCCATGGATACAGGGCTCGAACCGAATCCTGTTTAGATTAACAAAGAAATATCGTAGTTGAGACACAGTCGATGCTGTGGATATCTTCCGCTGTCAGGCAGAACGAACCATTCAATTTTAGCGAATACAGCGAAAACTACCAACTACCCGACCTAAATGAAGTGAGAATAGCAACATCTAAATATTTAACAAGGCTGCCAAAAATGACGGCCTTCCCGCCATTCACCAAACCATTAGAAAAAATTGTCGGATGATCGTTAGCCTGATCCTTTGAACTGCGCCAACTACAGAGGCATAAGTCTCCTCAATATGGCCTACAAGATCCTTTCTTTCGTATCCTAACAACCTAATCCGCCCTTATCAGTGTGGTTTTAAGCCAGGAAAGTCCACAACTGATCAAATCTTCACACTTCGGCAGATCCCGGAAAATCCCCAAGAAGTCCAAATCGATACGCACCACCTATTCATCGATTTCATAGCCGGATTCTTAGAGACAAACTATCCAGAGCCACGTCTAGTTTTTGGTATACCGCAGAAACTCGTCCGTCTGTGTAGTATGACGATGGAGAATTCTCGCTGCTCCATCAGGGTCGGAAACGACCTCACCGACACAGTCGATACCATAAAAGGATTTAGGCGAGACGATGCGCTGTCATATGACTTCTTGAGAGGATTGTGCAAAACTGCAGAGCCAAAACAAGAAGCAAAACTTCCAAAAATCGGTGCAACTACTAGCTATTGACATCATTGGACTCAACGTGATGTCATAGCCACGTTTGCTAGTATAGAGAAGGAAGCGGCAAAAATGGGTTTAGGAGTAAATGAGGGTAAAGCTATGTATATGCTGTCAACATGTATATGCTGACACACAACATCGACGAATTGGACAGAACGTCACCATTGACAGATATAACTTTGGGGTAGTAGAGGGCTTTCTACCTCGGCTCCGCTAATAACTCTGACAACAACATTTCGTCAGAAATGAAATGAAGTAAACTCTTACCAACCGCTGTTCCTACGGGCGTAGAAGGCAATTTAGTAGTAAAGACTTCTCTCGAACTACCAAGGAGATCTTGTATAAGACCCTGATCATCCCAGTCCTGCTCTACGGCGCTGGACCGTATCAAAACAGGATGAAGAAATCCTTGGCCGATTTGAGACAAACATTTTCGAAACATTTGCGTTGACGGGCTTTGGAAACAAAGATTCAAACCAAGAACTATGCGAGCTGTACAGCGACATGCTTCTAGTAAAAAAAACATCGCATTGGACGTTTAAGACGGCTGGGATTATAGAAGGTGTCCAACACTCCGGCTCGCAGAGTCTTCGATTCCCACCCAGACTTTGGACCCAGTTGAGGAAGCCTTAAATGGCACGCACAAGTAGAAACCGACCTCAACCAACTTCGAGAGCGCAACTGCAGGCAGTTAGCTAAGGACCACTAAGGCTAATCGAAGTAGTATGTTGGTTGAGGCCCAGGTTCATTCCGGACGGTAGCGTCACTTAAGAAGAATCTATTTCAGACTTAGTTTTAGTTTTCAGTCAGTTTTGAGTTTGAAATTTATATATCTTTGATTCGAGTGAGATGGTTTCAAGAGTACTTTCAAGTCCATTATCTTATATGGGATTATCTCAGACACTAGTATTATCTTTAGAGTTTCTTGTCGGGTCTTGGTAGTGAATAAACTCTGTTTACATTATGTAGGACATAAGATATTATCAATCTTATGCCCTACATACCCATTTACCCATTACATACTCAAATGAAAAACTGCATTTTAAATTGAATTTAATATGTAATTTCGTCGGCCTGCCTTGATCATGCATGCAAAACCAATTTTTTGCTTTTTCCTACATCACTTGATTTAATGAATATCAAACGAAGAAAGTATCTCACTAGAGTTCCTTCTCCACATCCAATTTTAATGTTCACCATATTTCAATATCGCGAGTGTGAAATAAGATTTATATTTATATTCCTTGTTGAAAAAAGTATAAAGTATATATTTACCGGTGCAATTTCTACTAACCTGTCCATCGGGTTGGATGCCATGCTCTAGGCAATAGAGCTCCCAACAGGCATTACCAATTTGTACACCAGCTTGGCCAATATGTACTGAGATGCATTCCCTCTGTGAAAGAAAAAAAGAAATCAACACCCATGAGTTTATTTTTTTTTTAATTTATTTCATGAAATTATTCGCAATTTTTAGTTTACTAGCTGTGCATGGTCCCATGGATAGAAAGGGAGATAATCTATAAATACAACTTAATGAGGGCTTTGCTTGAGCACCGAGCACAGATACGATTACGAGTACTCGTGCTTGCAAATGTACAACTTCAATGGAAACATCTGCTATGTGTGCTTGTAGGACAAAGAGACCAATGCTTAGACCTATTTCGGAATGGATTTTAAACTGTTCCCAAGTCCAAGAAAAATAGCGAAGGTATTCGGCGGAGAAATGGAAATACTTGCGACTTGCTTAATGACTCTTGAAGCGATAATCAACCACACATGGAATTGCATGTTATCCCGGAGGGACGACCATGGTGTTGACTGGATGCCCACACAAAGGGTAAAGTCTTCTTTCAATTAAATGGAATTGAGGTATCTTTTTAGAGAAGATTGCGAATTCTTTTTATTTGGTGGGGTCGTCTGGCTTGGCACTAATCCATTAGGATAGAAAGGGTTGTAATATAATTTTAAGGCAATGGTGTGTGGTGTAAATTCTATAATATGGTTGGAAATTATGTGCTCCAGCACTTTGTTAATGATATCTGGTCACTCAATCGAAAGAAGAACGAACGAATATACGAAGTATAGAAAGGTACATATAGTAATCGTTTTGAGGTGCTTAAGTTCATATGTTAAAGCACCCCTGTCCAGAATACTTTTATCCCCAAAATCACTCGAAAAAAAAATCTGCAATCAGTTTTAGAAAAATCGTAGGATTTTAGACCTCTAGATGACAAACGGGGTATTGGGTAAGAATGCTCATCTATAGGGATACGATAAATCGATCAATAGATTAATTTTGTAGATTGTTTGCTCCGAATTCGACAATTTTGCCAATATCAATATAACCACGTTGGCAGGCGTGAGAATTATCATTTAAGAACAATTTTATGCACCTTGACTCTAATTTGTATAGCAACTGAATTTAGTAAGCGTGGCAGCCATAATCTTTTAAGCTTCAAGCCAAAATTCCAATGACGAATCGATTAATAAGGATCATTCTTTACACTGACTTATACCATGCCTGTCCAGAAGAAATTAAGAAGTTTAACGATCTTTAATCAATTTTTAAATGCAAAGCTTATAAACAAATAAATACATCTATCTATCTAGGTAATCGATCCTGTCATCCAAAGAAATGCAAATTTTGCTGATCCCGAAAACCATTCTTCTTGCAATGTTAACAGATGACATGGAACACATTCGAGAACTGGCAGCTCAACGAATTTTAAAAGCACGAAGTATGCCTCAATCTTCAACACCTAGGCTAATCGAAGTCGCACACATAAATTTCAGTGCTTCAACGTATATCGATTTGATAAATTGGCAAGAAAAAGTTACTGAACCACCGATTATACAAAACTTGTCTGACCAAGAAATCCGGGTAATCGTGGAAGAGAGGTGGAGAGGAATTGTTCTTTTTAAGGCTTCCGTGCCATACCCAAGTTGTTGAACGAGCTGTGAAGATGACGACGGAAGCTGTCACTTCTCAATACACAAAAAAGTCTCGACTAGGCGCAATTAAGGCCAAAATAGAATCAGAAAACGTGATTTTCAAGCATGTTAATTATAAACATTTTTTTATGAGAATTAATTGATATTTTTATGTTTATATTGAATTACACTCTAATTATCAAAACTCTACACCTAAAAATAAAACAAAATACTATCGGATTATTTTCATGTTTTATCTTTTAGCCTTAACTATAGGTACTTATACGAAAATCTTCTTTTAATTTTGAATTTTTGAGGGCTGTGCGGAGGCAGAAGATCTTTACTGATTCAATCAAAAAAAATACATTTATTTTAAATTTAACATAAGGCAGCGATCCCCCCCTATTATAACTGAACCACAACAAAAAAAAAACGCATACATTATTGCTCCACCCTATAAAATACACGGTACGTGCCCAGAAAGTCTTTTTCGCTATCGTCAACGATTATCGTTTTGAAAGTTACGGAATGTGTACCCAGTTCAGTAACAAAACCCTTACTCGAACTTGACCCTAATCACCCTGGTCTTTCTTTACGGCGCGCGGTGAAGCATGCACCATTGCGAAAAAAATTTTCAGAGAATTATCAGTCTGATGTTGACGGACTGTGGAGACGAAGATTCAACGAAGAGTTATTTTTTCACCGACCCACCTCATGCGAAAGGCTGTCGAACATCCATGAGTTATAAACTGGCATTTCCAAATTCACCATTCGGAATCGGCGTTAAACAACCAACATAAAACTTCGCACATACAAATAAAGGGAGAATCTAGGTTTGAAGTCCAGTATGGCCCGTTTATGACAGATAATTCCTTTTTTTACAAGTGAAATATATTTTATAAAAAAAAATTATGATTTGACGTTTAACAAAGAAAGGATATAAGGAAATATGGACATCAATATTCCGCCCACAAAGTCTTCGATTTGCATCTATTCATCCCAGGCAGTAGATTTAAAAAAAAATCTGCTTTCCCGCAAAGATTGATGACATTCAGCCCTATCGAGGTATCCGTCCAAGTGGAAAAGTCTCCGATTTTGTACGATGCGGAGGATTTTTGTATTCTCCGAAGAGCTGTTCGGAATATTTCTCCGACATTTTGTAACACATCCCGGCGAATTTCGTTGAAGTGCGTTCAGGAGCATTTTTCGTGGAATTTTCGACAGACAAGTGGATATTTTTTTTTTCGATTTCCTCCGATACAAATTCCCGCGGAGTTTATTTACGAATTATAGTGAAGTGAAGCCGTCGCATTTGTGTAGTATTTTTTTCCGATGGAACATACCTCGAATGGAATTTGAACCCTCATATGCTTGCAAGGAGCTAGCAAAAGAGTGTGAAGAGCTTATCAGAGGAATTTCGACATACATTTCTGAAAGTGCCAAAAGTTCAACTGAGTTAGTTGAATTCCAAGAACATTTCAGTGTCGAAGTAAGAAAAATCTGGAAGCCAGCTGGTACACGATGGCTTTCTATTCATACTTGTGTGGTTAGTCTTCTCGAAAATTGGAAGGTATTAAAAATATTAAGGTATTATTTTCGAATCGCTTCATTCGAAGACAAAAGAAAAAAAGCTGATAAAATTTACGAAGACCCTGAAAGTAACAAAAATAGGACATACTTTTGTTTTTTTAAAATATGCTCTTCTTTTTTTAACGAGTTCAAAGCTCTTTTTCATCACAGGAAAGTTCTAGTTCATTCCATTGTCCAGGAGAGCAAGCTTCTAATTTTAAAAATGTCTAGGAACTTTATTAAATCAGAATTTTTTGTTCTTGAATGGGATGATCAACTTGCCATATTAAAAGATCCTAGTAGGTAGGTATGTTATAAATGACTTGAACACTATAGTATATATAGAGGATAGTTCAATGGTTCAAATGGAATTCCAAAATCCTACAATAGCATTTGACATACTTAAAAGTAGCACTGTGTCTATTTCAGCCATTGTAAACAAATTCGATGAATTTAAAAATATGTCTATTCCTTTGTGCGAAGATCAAAAGTCTTCCTTCAGAAAATTACCCATCGATGAAATGTGGCATGAAATATGCAATTTAAAAAAAAATTAATGATGAAAAGTTGTTTCCTAACATTACGAAAATTGCTAAAATAGCGTTGACTCTACCTCACTCAAATGCGGAGGCATAATGAATTTTTTCAATCGTAATCCTCGTTTCAATCAAACAATTTTACTTGTTTTAATTTAGTTGTGAATGAGGATCATTTATCGTTACACAACTCAAAAATTGTATATGCTTCTTCCGTGTAAATAACTAATTTTATTTTATTATTTTTAAATCGTTTTTAAATCCCTATATTTATTATCAAACCTGTTAATTTCTTAAGATGCTTTGTACCTTGAATTTTATTATTTTTAAAACGTTTTTAAATCCCTATATTTATTATTAAACCTGTTAATCTTGTGATTTAATTTCTTAAGAGATTTACTTTGTACCTTGTTTATGTTTGTAAACATATTTTTTTTATTATTTATTTTTAGTTATAATAAAATGAAGTCCGTTTTTGAAAATTTTATGTGTTTTTATATACATTTCACTTTGGGGAAAACTGAGGGATTTTTTTCTAAAGCGCGTGGGTAAAAAGGGTATTTTTTATTATTATAGTGGGAAACTGTCGGATTAAAGTCTGGAATTACTTTTTGAACGTCTGACAATTTACGAAGTATGCGTTACGGAAAATTATCCGCTCCGAAGGATACCTCGAATGGGTTGATTAGGTTGGAAAATGATACCGGCCAAATGAACACTTTCTTAGTTTAAGCACCTTTGTGCTTGTTGTACAGGGGAATTGGCACTCGTAAAATATATGGCTCGCAATTGGATTCCTGTTCAATGTTAGCTTTCAAGACTTTTAAGATGTAAAGTGTGTTGTGGTATACGCGAGATTTCACATGGCGCATAGGAAGCAGTCCTGCAAATTTACGTTGCGGCAGTAAAACAGACCGGAAATTGGTCGAGTCAGTAGTAACAATAATTCCGCGTTTTTCATGTGTCTAACTCTCCGAAGCTGATTGTCAAAGTAATTCTCTATCTGTCTACAACATAAATGTCAATGTCTTTTGATTCCATTCCAAAATTCTAGCACATTGACATTTTAGCATTATTTTTTACCCACGATGTATTAAAATAATAAAATATTTTTTTTTATAAATAACAACTTCGGCGTTATTTCAGCAGAATTTTATGAATTATGACCCAAATTAAAGGTGAAGTTTCGTGGATGTGCAGAATATTAGTTGTTTTCCCCATAATATGGTGAAACCCTGGTCATTGTAGTTTTTTAGTCCCAATAAATCAGCTGGTAGCAATTTAACTGTATAATGCAAAACAAAGTTAATAAGTGTTGGCTTAATTCCGCAAAAAGAAAATTTAATACATTTGCATCATGACCTCCTTCGAATTGTCCTTGACATAAACCTTCTGTGAACACATAGCCATGACTCCATGAGCATGAATTCATGTTAGTCCTTAACATCATTTACCTACTGTTTCTTCTATTATAAACACTAACAGCACATTTTGCTACTAAATGTAGCTGTAGGCATTTTCAAATCACGCTATATTTGACAAAAAAAAAGGTTCTTTCCCAGACTTTGTTTTAATGCGCAACATGCAATATTCGAGTTAATTTACTACGATTCACGTGATATTGCAGTCGATTAGGAATAATAATTCTACATTTGGGGAACCCTAGCAAATCACCCTCTATAGGGTGACTGTGGAATTTCCATAACTAAAATAAATTCTTTATCCGTTTCTAAGAAAGTAAAAACATATCTAAGGAATTTTAGGAAATGAGTAATTAATGTGTTCCTCGTGATAAGAAAAATATGGTCAAACGCGTTTGGTTGTTTGATTAAAGTATGCCTTATCATGAATGTGGCACGCGTTTCGTTATTATTAACATTTGAATATTTAACTGGAATGTGGTGAGGATGTCAGAATTTATTTTTTAATATTTGATACGTTTTCATGATATTTGTTAACTACATAATATATTGTAGCAATTAAGTGAAATGAACCATATTTATTTACTCTTTTCGTAAGCATGACACGCGATATACACACTTCCGCGTGTAGGAATAAGAAATGCTTATTAGGGTGTTCCACTTTTTTATGTGGATTCATCTTCTCGTCGTTTTTTTTTTTTTTTAAGTGTACTGGTAATTTTTGACGTACTATGAAAGGAATATATATCAATACTGGCCGTGTTCCGGATTTCAGATAACAACTGAAAAATAAGGTAAGGAAACGTGGAACGCAAACTCTTACTGAATGGTAATGTAAATGTCAAACTATGAAAACCCTTATTTTTTTATTTCATTTTCCATATTTATAGATTTCTATTAACGTTTTTCTATTCAGAATAATTTTTCTTTATCAGAAAAGTAAAAACTAACTTAAATAAACTAATAATATCGGGTAATTTTTCTGAAATTAAAGACATTTTTAAGTCAGGTCGACGCAAAATTAGCTGTTTTACTCATACCTGATAGCGTTTGTAAGCACTCTTACTCTAGAGCACTTTTTTTACTTTAGATCTATTTTTTCGTTTTGGATTGGGATACAAAAAGCACTCTTTTTTTTACTATAAAGTACTTTTGAAGAATCTGGATTCCAAGTCAGATTTACACCAACATGCACCAACACAGAAACATTTAACATCTGACTAAATATGTCAATTTGAAGTTTGCATTTCGCAGTTTGATGATTAAAAAGTGATTTTCGGGGAAAACTATAATTAGAAATTAAAATACTTTTGGAAAATCATGTTCTAAAATTCATAAGCTTTGTTTTGACACCAACTCGCCAATAGTTGAGTTTATAAAAAAGCCGCAATGAGTAAAAGAAAATTTCAAATAATGGTTTACATTGATAGCTAATAGCTATAATTGCGGCCAGAGATAAACAATAAGCTGTCAAATGGCACACTAACACACACAGAAAGCAAGAGTAACTTCTTTGATGTTCGATTGAGACGGGTAAAATCTGAAATCTGAGAGTAAATCTAAAAATCCCAATCGAAAACGCTATGAGTGTCCATGCGTAAATTTTCAACTTGTTTCGCCAGTCATTTCCCCTCCAATGTCACTTGAATAAATGGTCGATTGACCAATGAGAACACTGCATTGGCAAAAAGTTAACTTAGCAAAACTAAAACCAGGAACACGACAGTTATATGCTGGAAGTAAGGGTATTGTTTTTTGACAGGAAACGTTCCCCTCTGTTAAAGAGTTTCACTTGTATGGTGTTTTTCATTGTTAAACAAATCAATCTTTTTTTAGCTAGATGTTAGAACTATTTTGACAGTTGTTTTGTTCCATTGAGAAAATAAATTGTTTTTTGTTGTCTCTTCTTTCACTTACTCTAATACAATTGAGACCCGTCAGTATGACAGAGTGATATTAGTTCTGATTTATTATTATTTCGGTTATGAAAAACTAATGTTAATCAGTAAAATGGTGGCAGTTCTAAGTGAAAAATTTGTTACACAAAAAGGTGATTGAAAATTTACGAGCTATACCGACACTAAACTCACGGCAAAACAAAATCAATCTGAAATCGTTAATAGGCAACAGAAATAATCAAAAGCTGATATTACCAATAAAAAGAAAACATTAATCAAACAATTTTAGCTGAGGAAGCACAGGAAAATCGCAATCAGCAAGTGGACCATGTTTATTTTTGAAATGAATATGTACTGTCAAACGGTGTTACCATATAAAGGGTGTTTTTTTTAGAGGTATAGAACTTTTAGTTGGCAACACTATTTTAACTGACGGCCATTTTGTCAGCTGTCAAGTGATTTATTTTTAGTTTGGTTTGGCATTTCGACATGAATAGACTGACGTCTGAACAACGTCCATTTTACGGTCAACATAATCGTTCATTATAGCAATTAATTCGATTATGGGCCGGTTTTTCAATTGTCAATTAAACAGTCTGATTGCTGTCTAATAAATAAATGTATTCCACTCTTTAGCTACTAGATAAGTAGGTGTTGGTTTTTCAATTATTAAATAACTCCTAGATTGTAATTGAACGATTTTGTCAAACTCAATTAGGTCTAACTTCACGAAACTAATATGTAAGAGCTAGCAGACTAGTTTTCTCACTGTTGACAGTTCATAAACAGTCAGTTAAAGTTTACCCACCTCACTGAGGAGCAGATAATTTCATTCGCCAGATAATTGCAAAATGTATTTTTGTGTTATCTGATTGCTTCTCTGGTGATTGAAAAATCGGCCCTAAGGATAATACGCATCCACAGAGACGTCGTACAGTGTGTACAGAAGAATTCATTGCTGCTGTAGAAAGTAGCGTAGAGGAAGACCCGAATCAATCTATCCGCCATCGTGCACAGGAATTGGATATTGTGTCCATTCACTTTATGGTAGATTTTGCGGAAAGATCTTAGTTTGCGTGTTTAAAAAATCCAACTCGTGCAAGAATTGAAGCCACAGGATTACCTAGCAAGGCGTAGATTCGGTCAATGGGCCCAAAAATAAGTTTCGTGTTGATCTCAATTTTCATAAGAGAATTTTGTTTAGCGATGAAGCTCTCTTTTTGTTGAATGGATACGTCAATAAACGTCAATGTGATGATAATCATCAAGTGTATGTTGAGACACCGTAACATCCACAAAAACTGACTGTTTGGTGTGATTTATGGGTTGGTGGAACAATTTGTCCGTACTTCTTTCAAAACGATGCTGGCCAGAACGTTGCAGTCAATGGTCACCGCTATAGAGCCCTGATTACTGAATTTTTCGTTCATCAATTGAACAACCATGATGTGCAGGAGCAGTGGTTTCAACTAGACGGCACAACATGACACAGCTCGTGCCACAATTGATTTGTTGAAGGAAACATTCGGTGAGCGCATAATTTCGCGTTTTGGTCCTGTGAATTGGCCTCCAAGATCGTGCGATTTAATGCCGCTTGATTATTTTCTGTGGGGATATGTGAAGCCCGATAAGCCCGAAACGATCGGCCACAATTTTTCGAAAAAGTCATCGAAAATTTGACCTCCAGATCAGAACACGTCCAAGCCAGCAGTGGCGGTCATATGCCAGAAATTATATTTAAATTTTAATGTCGGAAGATTATATTTCGAATAAAGTAAATCTTAATTAATCTTAAAAATTAATAATTAAATTAATTATTAAATAATCTTAATTAATTAAGTTTAGCTAGATGTTGTTTGTTCTGCACTTATAGTACTGTACGGTGGAAACAGAAAAGTTTGAGACTAAAATATTAAGTGCTGGCACATATATTATAGTCCAGTGTAAACTTTATCATAGCTGACAAATTTTGATTATTTCCTCCAATGGAATGGAAATATTATTTCAGTTAAACTTTGATTTAACCGAGGATTTAATAAAAAGATTATAACAACGTCCATTCTGTGCAAAATGAAACGTCCCGCTGTTCCTTTAATGTGTAGTAAGAGGTTGCACTCGACTGTTTAAACTAGAGTTAGCAATTGTCGCGCATTATCGATCGGCGTTACCTTTCAATTCGAGGCACACGACGACTTTTTCTTTTAAAAGAAAATACAAATAGCTTTCTCACTTTTTCACGATGGCCGGACCTCCTGTTTTATGCCGACTCCGAACGGCTGAGTTGAGATAAGCTATTCTTGACAACTGATACTACTCGGATGATTTGTCAGTTCATCACGAGGGGAGGGCCAGTGAAAAATCATTCAGGTGTTGCTACGGCTGGGAATCGAACCCAGACCTTCTGCTCGGCAGTTCATCGCACTAAACATCGCGCCACTGAGTCCTCCTTTCTTTTACACATTCAAAATTTGGTACAGTTACGTTTGTTGGAACTTAATCGTTGAAAATTTTAGTGGTTTAGGATGCATTTTCAACACCAAAACGAACAAAAACAAGCCTCACCAAATGATGATTCAGCAATTAGTAAGACGAACGATTTGTGCTAAATTTTCGATTCTACATCGGTAAGGTTTTAATCTCGAAAACAGGGTTTGTAACTAGTCAGCCTTACTGAATTCCAAATAGTCTTACAGTTTGGTAAAATGTTTCCTTAATGAATGATGCTTAGTTTTTCAAATAGCTAGCCTTCATAACGATATCTGTCACATACGAATAAAGGTTTGGAAACTTTATGGAATTAGAAAAGCCAGTATATTTTGGATACCCTGACATAAGTAACAAATTAACGATAAAATTTATTTATAGCTAATGGATAGGTACTGAACGTATCCATTTTTTTAATTATTATTTCAATATCATTGTTTGTAATACGCGCTCAATCATACTAATCACAGCAACACTCTACTAAGAAGTACCTACTTTTAAAAAAATCATAGTATATGAACAAAATTGGTACAATAATGTGAGTTATTAATATGCATGTTATAATAAGATAGAAAAACATATTTTTAGATTTAAAAACGAAACGTAATCCCACAATTCTATAAAGTTATCCGATCCCTATACACGATATTAGCCGAGTTAAATTATTCGCTGGTTATCACACGTTATTTGGTAAGAATTACAAGTTAAACGAGGTGTTAATGCTAGCTCACCACTACTCGGTGTTTATTCATAGGGGGTTTGTCGTTACAAATCTTTACAGAACTATCTTGAAATCGACATTCAGTACGTCAAAAGCAATAGTAGAATTCCCACATATCGATGTCATCTTGCTATAATTACCCCGCATTTAATAAATCCATTATTTCTGCCTAAGTAAATAGATACACTAGTCAATTATTCATATTACAAGTTATCACCTTGCTCAATTAATCATGACCGTTGCAAAACTTTCAATTTCATAATAGCTACCTCTAGAGATCTGACGCCAACTAACCGCAAAGCGTCTCCAATAATAACAACGCTTGAATACTAATTCCAAATCAACACAAATGACACAAAAAATTGAGATATCTTATTATCTGCAATAGAAATATAAATAAATCTCATAGTAAGTATGTTTCATGAATAAATCATAAATCATCACCACAAATGTTCCTTAATGATTGTTCTTTGTATTCATAGGAAGCCGAAATTAGGTAAACGGTTGTGCCCACACAATAGAACCCACAACAATATACATGCTGCCATGTAATTTAAGCTGTATGACCGAATCACCGGTTGCTGTTTGTTTGGTATAATTTTACTGCTGGCAACATCAAATGACATTTATGTAAGTGTCAGCGCAGTTATCAAAATAAACTATGAAACCACATAAAACAAAGAAAAAAGAAAAAATAATTAAAAGAAAGGGTTCCTTTTAATTATTTTTGAAATCCATAAAAAAAAATTGGGGGCAAGGGTCTTTTGTTTTTACTTCTTACAAACAATAGACTGGGAGATCATTAGACTCTCTAAAATATTTGAAGGGCGAGACTGCAATTATTTTTGACGTTAAGTTTGAAAAAAACTCTATTTATGTTACCAATTTTCTGGGAACATGGGTCATCTAATTGCTTGACCATTCTATCATATTTTGATATAAATAAATAGGTACCTACTGTCTCCAAGCAGGTCACGTAGTGAGGTGACATATAATTTGATAATATTTTCTTTATAAATAACGGGTGTTTTTTTTTTTTTAAAAAATCGAATAAAACAAATTTGCATCAAATATTCAAAATTCGTATTGTAATCTATAAATAGGCCTTTGCCAATTACGTTTTAAAGAAAATGTTGTCCGCGGCTCCGTTTTAAATGGTCCATTCGGAAGGTTCAATTTTGATTCACTTTTTCGAGCATTTCGGCCTGTATTCCACGAATTGCGCGTGTTATGTTATCCTGTAAGGCTTCAATCGTGTTCGGCTTCTTCACATAGACAAACGACTTTACAAAACCCCACAAGAAATAATCAAGAGGCGTTAAATCGCATGATCTTGGCAGCCAACTAATAGGGCAATTTCGAGAGATAAGCTCACCAAAATCATCCTTCAACATTTCCATTGTTTCACGAGCTGTGTGGCATGTGGCACCGTCTTGATGAAACCACATGTTAACCAAGTTCAACTCAGCCAACTGGGGCAAAAAAAAGTCGCGTATCATGGCTCGATATCGTTCGCCGTTGACGGTAACGTTTCTTCCACGGTCATCTTTGAAGAAAAATGGACCGATGCATCGGTAATTCTTGTATGGCATGAGGCTGTTCATCCCTCCACATGCGACAGTTTTGCTTATTTACGTACCCGTTGAGCCAGAAATGAGCCTCATCGCTGAACACAATTTTTCTATAAAACAGGGGATTTTCATGGAGCTGTTCTAAGGCCCATTCACCAAAAATGAGACGTTGTGGAAGGTCATTCGGCTTCAATTCTTGCACAAGTTCAATTTTATAGACTCTTAAACCCAGATCGACTCGAAAGTTTTCTAATTGCTGAGAACGGCGACGAATGACTCACTATCTTCATTAACATTGGAAGCTACGACTTCAATATTCTCTTAGGTACGCATTATACGCATGCGAGTCGATGGTTTAATGTCCAACAAAGTAAATTTGTGCGAAATTTGGTAATAACAGCACGAATTGTTGATTCACCAGGTCGATTATGACGACCATAATATGTCGTAACAAACGGTGCACATTTTTCACAGAGCACGCATTTTGATAATAAATTTCAATAATTGGCAATCGTGCTCGTGCTCCATGATTAAATGGCAGAATATACTGGAAACTTTTCACTTTGACAGCCATTACTAACCAGTGCTGTCAACCTAAAAAAACTGAACTCTTAAAAAATCACCCGTTATAACCATTGCTAATTAATGACAATTTGGTCATTTTGCATTTAAAATTCCGCAATTATTGGAAAAATTATTAGTCCCTTATGGGTTATCTGCAATTTAATGACTATCCATCTTGATAAAATTTGGCACTCGGATTTAATTTTTAATTTGGCTTATTCTACTTTTAAAATAAAATTAAAGTCAATTGAGTGTTATTTTGACATCATGCGCACTATCTGTATTCCATTCTAAGCACGGTGATGTGTATTCGATTTAATTTATTAAAAGGCACTTATAAAGTTTTCATTGTCCCAAAAAGTGGGGTAAATCCAATAGCTGTTACTGTTAAAATCTAAAGTCATTATGCATGAATGGCACTTAAGATACAGAAAAGCTCTCTATGTTTGGATGGTGTGTTAATAAACACTTACGTTGGAAGGATCACGTATTTGAAGTCGCTAATAACGCAGCAAAATGTCTAGGTTTAATAAAATGATGTAAGAAATACTTCAACCCTTTGTATCTACACACAATATGCAAAGCGTTTATACGTCCCGAACTTGATTTCAACGCCCACGATTGCTGAGGTGCACAACAACATCATTGCACCTTCTAAATAGGATTCAAACGCGTGCGAAAAAAACTACAGAAGACATAGGAATACCGAACTTTTTGGTTTCACTCGAACATCGGCGAATTATCTGCATTATTTTTATCGCTCCTTCAACAACCAATGCTCAAGTTCAACAATTTAGAAGCAATACCCACTAAGCTATATATCCAAATCGGTTTACCCGATACAGCGTTCGCTGGAAATAGAGAGATTCGTACATTAGCCCAACAACACGAATGTGCTATAGCTTGCAGTCAAAAAAATGGTGCTAAGCATACCATAGATACCTCCCTTTTTATATAAATACATTTTTACTACTAAAACCGTCTTAAAAAGCACAAGAAATACATAGCACTGAATGATGACATTCACTCATATTCTCTGAATGCTACTTTTTGAAAGATCACGGGATCACAATAATTTTCAGTTATTGATCACAATTTTTAGGTTTTTCTATTTTTTTTAATGAAAAATTTAAATTTTTTATCTAAATTTCAACAAAAAATCAAATTTTCGGACCATCGGGATCACGATAATTTAGGCTAATTGGCGTTAATTAATACAGGGGATTGTAAATTAAGTTCACAGTAAGCAATAAGGCGATACACATGAGGAAATATTGTTACTGCTTATTTGAACAATGCCCGGTCTTTTGTTTTAACATTGCATTTATTCCTCCAGATTTCTTTTTTTGGGTGTTCCTGGGAAATCTCTAGATTTTGGTTCGATGAGAACATTTTTAAGGGTTTTATACGTTTTCTTCTCAAAATAGGCTTATTTCTACCTAACAAAACAACAAATAAAAAAAACACTATTTCTTATTCAGAAACGATTTCCCAGAAGATGTCAGCAGTTTACCATTTCGAGGAGAAATGCAGTTAACCATTGCGAGGAGAATGGTAAACTGCTGACATCTTGGGAAATCGTATCTGAATGGGAAATCGTATCTGAATGGGAAATCGTGAATTTTACTTTACTGATACCATTGCGAGGAGAATGGTAAACTGCTGACATCTTGGGAAATCGTATCTGAATGGGAAATCGTATCTGAATGGGAAATCGTGAATTTTACTTTACTGATACCAAAAACCTAGCTATAAAATTTTAAACATTTTGTAATATCTATTTGTTTACCCCAAAGTGTTGGCAGGATCAAGCTACCATCATCAGAGAATGAAGAGATATAGGGTAGGCCTGTCTTTGAATACACCATTTTGACCTCTCGTTTGTTTTTTCGTAATGTGCTTACAACACCACTTTTGTGTGAAAATTATTAATAAATAGGAAAAATGTTTTTATCGATTAAATCCCTCTCGATGGCAAAAAAGCCGCACGATTATTAACGAGATACATGACAATATCAATTATCAAGTGAATGATGTGGTGGGAAAAATTCAACCTCCTGTCACCGAAAAATGGGTATCGCTAAGTTAAAATGAAAGCATAGGTACAGTGAAGTTGTTCTCACGACGCGGCGCAAGTTTACCTACAATGTCCACAATGTCCGACAATGCATTAAAGTATGAGAGCAAACACAGTTCAAGAAAAATGTATCGCAATCGGCCATGTTACTATTGACGTCATTTAAGGAGGGAGCCTACAATGGATGATCAAAAAATATTTCTCTACAATGGCGTATGAGTGACAGGCCTAAAATCTATTGGATAACACAAATACAACAACATAAGTGATAAATTGATCTGAAATCGAATAAATGGGTCTGACAAGTGAACCACAAAGCGGACTATAACATTATAGAGATGAAAAGCTTGTGCTTACATAAATTTCGCTACATTCTCTGCAATTCATTATACATTTTGAAGCCTTAAGCTATTTTCACATGAAGATCTCATGAAGATACCGTCTACGTATACTTTTACCAAATACAGTAGCGGAAATTAGATTTGTATTAAGTGGTTCACATAGAGCGAATACTATCAAATATCGTAGATACCAGTTTTTTCCTTAAGTCTAGTATGATGGTCGTGCTTAATTTTATATCCCATACAAGAATGTCTACAATATAACCTTTCGCGTATAGTAGCAACCAAGTATGTTGTTTACGTGTTGTTCTTAATTTCATACAGCTGGCACATTTAGACACTATCACTAGAGAACCACCATTGTATCATCCCTTTTTAAATATTTTAAGAAACTAAAGCAGTGGCAAATTATTAAATAAAAATAATTGAAGAGAACCACTTTTTGTTTTTCAATGATTAATATTTATTTGTCAGAAGTAAAGATCTTCATTACTTCCAAATGAAACACAAGTGTGATCGTTTGGTCCAATTTTGTATGATCATCCCTAGCCACAAGTACGGTGTTCCTCCACTGTGGTGATTTTCATGCAATTTCTTTCATTTTCATTTCTTTCTTTCCAATGATTGTCAAACCGTCTTGTCAAATTCAATTTCAGTTCCATTCCGTTTTGTTTTTCAATGATGCTTTTCAATGACGGCTAAGAGCCTTATTACGGTTGTCAAAGGTCAATAATTTATAAATGATAAAATTTATCAATCACTATTGTGAATATTGATAAAAAAGAGATGTAATTGGGAACAGGCATTCGATTTTAATGACATAATTTTCTAATGATTGGTATAAGCATCTTGTCAAAATGAATTTCAGTTCCATTCCGTTCCAATGACGGCATTGAGCCTTATTACGGTTTATTAATTACCATTGTGAACATTGATAAAAAACGGGATGTAATTGTGAATAGACATTTGATATTAATTCATTTTAAATAGATTGTGTTCTTATTCATTTGTTGTGATTGAAATAATATAATCTAATGGATTTAAAGCATCTCATTAGTTCCATCGTATTTTGGCCTGCTTCACTAAATTTACTGACAACATTTCGTTTTGAAAATGTTTTTTTTGACAAATTCTCATTTAAAATGTATTTGTTAACGAAAAATTTGTGATTGACTGAAAATTTGATAGATATCAATTTCTTTGACAACCATAATACCATGTTTTTGAAAAACTAACGAATCACAATAGATATAAAACCTGTACGCAATTCACAGTTTAAGCTTAGTACGCTGCACAAGCGAAACAAAATTTTAGCTGCTCTCCATTATTTCTCTCCAAATACTAGCTAAAATCCTCGCTAAATATTGACATAGAGTCCTTTCTGGATAAGTGTCACAACAAACAGCCGTTCTTTGAAAAATAAGTTTATTTCTACAACTCAAAAGCACAACAGAAAACGAGTGGTGGGTGCACGACTGGGTCGTACGCAAATTTCTCTTTCACAGCTAGTTGGGCGTTAGATCAAATAGTACCTACGCATTTTGATTATTAATGCTTAAAATGATATAAATAATGTCGAAATGTATTTATACGAATGTTTACTCCGAAATTTGAGGGAATCGATGTCAATGTGAATAATAATGATTTTCCGTTATTGGCCAAAACTGAAAATTCCGTTTAGTGATAGTTGGGCTAAAACTAATACTGTGGAATTGCTTCAAGCTGCAATAGTAGTATATTTACTAAATTTCATTCAATTTGACATAATAGTTTGCGAGAAATTAACAATTTTCTTTATATGGCCTATATGACAAAATCCGTTATATGGATTTTCTCGTAAAAACTGGGTATGCAGTTTTGTTGGAACTAATATTCTTATAGTATATATAAAGTTTAATCAAAATCGTTAGAGCCGTTTTTGAGAAAATTGAGGCTATGTGTAATTTTTATATGGCAGGTACCGTTATTAACATGGCTAAAAGCAAACAAAAAAAAAATGGCATAGAATTATGACCAAAACAAGCTTGGGTACGAAGTTTGAAGAAAATCGGTCAAGCCGTTTAGGCTGGGGAGACCATTACGGACAGACGGACCGACGGACGGAATTCCAAAAAACACTTTTTTAGGCTCCGCTATCATCGTAATGTTAGAATCAATCAAAATCTCGAGGTCGAAAATTTTCACGAAAACAATATCTTTCTCTTTGTAAGAGAAAGTTAAAAAACAATACGATGTGTCTAAATTTAGCTTGAGAAAATGTCCCGAACTAACGGGTGATTTTTTAAGAGGTTTAGAACTTTAAAAAAAAAAAAAACACAAAAAATGAATGAAATATTTATTTGAATCGATAGTTTGAACCTTGCAATTTAATGTTTAAAGATAATTTCATGCAAATGTTGACCGCGGCTGCGTCTCAGGTAGCCCATCCGCTGAGTCCAATTTTGGCATACTCTTTCACACATATCGGCCGGTATCTCACGAATGAATGCATGGATGTTGGCTTCCAGTGCGTCAATCGAAGCGGGCTTGTCCCTATAGACATAAGCCTTGACATACCCCCACAAAAAATAATCTAATGGTGTCAAATCGCACGATCTAGGCGGCCAATTGACCGGCCCGAAACGTGAAATTAACTGTTCACCAAACTCGCCTCGCAATTGCGCCATTGTTTCGCGTGCTGTGTGGCATGTGGCACCGTCTTGTTGAAACCACATATCATGCAAGTCAAGAACTTCCATTTCGGGCAAAAAAAAGTTTGTTATCATCGCTCGGTAGCGTTCACCATTGACAGTAACGCTGCGATTCGCATCATCTTTGAAGAAATATGGCCCAATAATGCCGCCGGCCCATAAACCGCACCAAACAGTGGCTTTTTCGGGATGCATTGGTAGCTGTTGCAATGCTTCTGGCTGATCTTCACTCCAAATGCGGCAATTTTGCTTATTTACGTACCCATTCAACCAAAAATGAGCCTCATCGCTGAACACAATTTTTCGATAAAAAAGCGGATCCTCGGCCAGCTTTCCAAGAGCCCATTCACCAAAAATTCGGCGTTGTGGTAGGTCGGCTGGCTTTAGTTCTTGCACCAGCTGTATCTTAAAAGGCTTTACGCCCAAATCCTTCCGCAAAATTTTCCACGTAGTGCTGTAACAAAGGCCTAACTGCTGGGAACGGCGCCGAATCGACATTTCGCGGTCTTCTGTCACACTAGCTGATACGGCCGCAATATTTTCTTCACTATGCACAGTACGTAAACGTGTTGGTGGTTTAATGTCCAACAAAGTAAATTTGGTGCGAAATTTGGTCACAATCTTCCGAATAGACTGCTCAGAAGGTCGAGAATGCCGATCATAAAATGGAAGCAGCGCGCGATGAACATTTCAAACCGAGCACGAATTTTGATAGTAAAATTCAATAATTTGCAAACGTTGTTCATTTGTAAGACGATCCATGGTTAAATTGCAAACCAAACTGAAGCTGGTTGACAGTGACACAAGGTACTAAACACACGTCAGCTGTCAAAACCAGTGTTGCCAAAACCAAACCAGCTAAAAAATCACCCGTTATTAATGGGCGCGCTAAATTGTGACAGTTACATCCAGTACAGTCTGAAATGAAAGTTTGATTTTTTAGCTGAAGCAGCGTACCGCTCGGCTAAATGGATTCGCTTAAATTAAGCTCAGATAATTTTTGGAGAGAATTTTGTATGGGAGCTAAAATTTAGCTCGAGCAGCGTACTAAGCTTTACCGAAAATGTTAATAATTGAACACGATAACATAGATTCATCAAATTTGTTGATATTTGACAACCATAATAGGACTCTATAACTAGTTCCATATGTAGGTGGAGTATAAAAATGTTTTACGGTATACTCGGCAGCTGACAGGTTCCTTTTGAATAATCTCGTAATGCATAATTTTGAGGCTCAAATTTATTAAACTAATTTTTTCATGTTTCAGGATATGGGGTTTATTTTGTTGAAGATAACCATCGACGTGACTAATTAAATTGAAATGTTCCAAACATTAGCCTATGTATGTCATTTCTTAGGCTAATCATCGGTTTGGAGAGTACAAGTGGGAAGTAGTGAAAATATGTCAAGTACAAGGCTTCATATGGGATAAACTTCTCATTCGAAAAATCCCGTAAAGATGCGAAGTAAGTCTTTGGGAGAAAAAGTATTCCCTTTTGAAAAAAAGTTGTCGGCAACAAGCG
Organism: Rhingia campestris; assembly: GCA_932526625.1. Classification (NCBI taxonomy): domain Eukaryota; kingdom Metazoa; phylum Arthropoda; class Insecta; order Diptera; family Syrphidae; genus Rhingia; species Rhingia campestris. The sequence goes on along the minus strand of OW052183.1, from coordinate 122,395,089 downwards.
GTGATATTGATATTTCGTGAGAAATCCTGTTTCGTCTTCTTTAAAACCGTATATACGGTAAATAAAATAAAATCGAATGGGTGTTTTGTAAATAAAGCCTTAGAAACCGTTTATATTTTCTCGCATCAAGCTATAACTCATGCAGCAAATAGATGTATTTAAAGCACATTTTAAAGAAACTTTATTTATTTTGTTGGTTGTCAACCACCCACCATTATCCACTTGAGACATCGATTAATCTTAATTCAAAGTGTTATTGGATGCTGCACACGCACTGTACAATAACCACTTAGGTACTGTTTGCATCTGCATGTAATACTTCTAATAGCTAATCAGTAATCACCCACTTTACATGACAAATTTCAATTTCATTACCAAATTGCATCTTTCAAGTTGCACTTCTCGAGGCACACCATACGAACCGCCTACACCTACGCACTTCCCCTATGTAGTTCCATTTCAATGTAATTTCCGTAGACTTATGAAAAAAAAAATACTGCGGAGGATGCCTGTCAGCCCAGCCCACAGACAGTAGTTGTCATGAACGAACCAAGAGGCAAAGTCAAAGAAAGAGAAGCTCAATAAAACATCTTTTCGATTCGAGCTCATGGATCACCGGTGGGCTGTATGCTTGAAACATATAATCTGCATGTAGACAAGTCTCTAATTGAATGTGTTTGTCAAACCGGATTTTCCCTGGAAAGTTGTTAGGCACAACTTATATAATATCCCCTATGTACATGATTTCGGAAGAAGCGAAACGGTAAAAAGTCATTAAAAGGATTTGCATTTGATGTTGGTATATCCTCGGGGATATTTGCAATAGCTTGCTGCACGTGCACATTTCGGAACACAATGAGACCGAACTTCCATACTGGGAGGGATTTTTTTTTTGTCAAATCTCTCTGCCTTGCCCATACCCATGTACGGGTGCATTTCATAAGGACAAAATCTATATACTCCCATATGCTTTACATCCTTCAATTGTTCGCGTAATAAAAGCACTCAATTCTGCACCCTCTCATATTTCAATTGACTTAACTAAAAGTATTATATACCGTTAACAAATAACGTCGTTGGCCGTACCCACTTTCAGTGCAAACTGGTGTTAAAAATGCATACTTAACGTTAACGTAACGTTTTACTTGATTAATTAGTTATGAAAGCATTCAGGGAAGAGAGACAGCCAAATATTACGAAAAAGTTCATCGTACCATCCTATAGCGTCGTCTCGATAGCACGGCGGTTTTCTAGGGTGTGCCTGTATGGAATAGAGATTATTAACTACGACGACTTCTATTCAAAATGCAAGTGAAGATTCCATTTCATTGTTTGCCGGGGTCGGGAGACGGCTGACTGTTGCCAAGAATTTAATGAATCATCTCTTGATTCCCCGATAGGCACACAGCGGTCGTCGTCGGTCGTTCATATCCAAAGAGTCCATCAAGTTGGAGATGCATTGATTGAAAAGTTGATGCGCCTTCGATACTTTCGGTAGCATATCAGCATTCCAATCGTTGCTGTGTGTTGAAAAGTTGTCATGGATAATTCCATTGAACCCTTGATGAATTGAACCATGGCGACCGGACTGGGAGACTACTAATGGGACTGGAATATTTCTTCTTGTGATGCAATTATAAAGTGGGTTTGCTGAAGCGATACGTTATCGTTTGTGTCTTTATATTTCCCATTGAAAGGAGAATCAATTTAGGTTTATGAATATAATAAGAAGCGATGAAAGAAAAGTCGTCTAATGATTGCTGCATGCAGTTGTGTGTTCAGTCGAATTGACCGATGAAGCATAACATTTATAAGAAAAGACCCAAAGTGAAATAGTGATATTCTAATTTTTCCATCAGCGGAAGTTAAAAATTATATTGGAGAACATTTAGTGGTCAATCAGTGGGCGTGGTCCAATTACGGATCCTTCTGAGATTTTTCTCAGATTATTTTATTATCTGGAACAACATTCTGAGCAGAGGGTAAGTTTTTAGGTCAAATAACAATTCCGTTCCTTTGCAGCTTATTATAATGATGAATACTATTCATGAAACATATAAAATAATCGCTGTACTCTTTTAGCAGAAAGGGTGAGGTGATGAATCCAATAAATTAGGAAAATTTTAGTCTGAGGGATCGTGTTTCACTACGGATTTTTTGGAGAACTTGAAGGGTCTTATGAGTGAAACGCGCACAATGTCTACAATTTTGGAGGTTCTTTAATTATTTTTTAACAAAAATTCAAAATCTATCTTAGAAACTTCAAGAGCTCTAACGCCAGTCGTTTAAATTGCCCCACCCGACTTGCCATTCCTTATTCGATGTAAAATTGTTCATTCGCATGAACTAAGCATCGATCGAATAGAATTCTGACGAATTTGGCAATAGAAATGATCAAGAACTGCACCCGTTTATTCAAGAAACTCTTTGAATTGACAAACATTCTGAAGAGGATTTAAAAATGGGTGAATGTAGTAAAGTTCACTATTGGAGAAATGATTATGTCAACAATCCAAAGACAAATGCACTTTTCGACAGTTACAAACTTAGATATGTGGTCATCCTCAAAAATAAGCTATTTGATGTGATTGATGAATTTTTTTCACTGTGGACACCAAGTTAAACTTTTTCAGTTGACGCAAACCGATAATGCTCATGAAGCGCCCTGAGATGATGCTTGCAGATGTTTGTCGATTCTTTTCTTTTCTTAAAACAGACATACAGATACATATCTATACGATCATCTCGTAATGTACCAGTGTTAAAGGAAAACAATACCCACAGCATACTTTCACAGCAATTGTCGGCCACTGGTTGGCAAAAAGATGTTTGACATTAGAGATGTTTGTAGTGTACCTTTACATAACAGCTCTTACTATATAATATAAATTTCGATAGTATCAAGTGCCAATATAAACCCCAGGCCATGATCACTAAAAAAAAAGTTAATGTGATATGTCATAACTTCAGCAAATGGCGTCAAAAGTCATTGGCCCTTGTCAATGGCCAGACTTAGCCATTACATTTAGTGATGTATTTTTTGACGTATCTCTTCGTGTGTTTTAGTTTTCATAATTTGTTCGGTTGTATACAAAAATTAGAACTGGTTGTGGCAATACTTATGATTATGAATTTGTTTTTTTTTAAATACAAATTTGTATACCTATACATATTTTTTATACTTTAAACAAAATTAAAGGAAAACATAGAGGAACGCATTACAAACAAAATACAATATTGAATTTGAACTGTGAACAATCGATCGCATTTGTTTGGTGTTTTTTTTTTACAGAACCTGACATTTGAATTGATAACCAAAACGTCACATCGTTAACTGGCACTTGAAATGTATTGGCAATAGGTCTGTTCCCGTACAAAATAATATTTACTGATTCTTACTGATTTTTACTTAAAACCGTTCCCGTACGCAAGATTTGCATGCAAAAAATGTTTCGCAGTAAAAATCAGTAAATATTATTTTGTACGGGAACAGACCTAATATGTTGAATCTTTGGTAAAGTGAATAGTATAGGAAAAAACAACGCAGGCATATTTCATCAAGTAAAAGTTAAACATAATAATAAATAGAAGGAAAGAATTGAAATATCATCCGCAGAAAGGTACACCCCTGACAATGTAATTTTCATTTAATAATGACAAAAATCAGGGACCCTAGTCTGTATTTCGTTCTAAAGGGCCTTTTGTTGCGTTTTAAATTTGGCACTCTCTAAATACTTTAGATATGTAAAGAACTTTTACTACGTAATGTCAGCCAACAAGACACCGTTTCGGGTTTTTATACTTAAAAGTATCTAGTTAATTAATTTTATTCGACTTCGCAGATAGAAAGAGTATGACCTAAAAGAATATCAAGTTTGGAATCGCGCTTCCTGTCCTTCTGCTGATCTCAGATGCTTATTTACGTGGTTCAGTACAAAAACTAGCAACAAGCTGCGAAGACAAAATTTTAAATTCGTCAAATGAAAGTCCAAATATAAATAGGTGTCGTTGAACTGACAATGTTATAAATAAATACCTGGCATGTTTGGGCAGAAAATCAAATCTAGCTTTTCCATTAAATTTTGTGTGCAAAGTTCTAATTTTGCCCTAAGAATGGGACCATCAGTTTAACGCAGATTTGGAACGGAAATTTTTGATGTTGGAGTGAAAAAAAAACTTTCAGAAACTGCGAAAGTTAGTTGTCAAATCAACTATTGTCAACTATTTTTTGAGAGTTGTTATTCTATAGGTACATAAGGTCTGTTACCGTACAAAATAATATTTACTGATTCTTACTGATTTTTACTTATTGCCGTTCCCGTACGCAAAAATAAGTAAAAGAGACAGCTCACGAGAGAGCAAAAAACTACCCCTCCATAAAAATCGGTAAAAAAATTTACTGCAGAAATTTCTGTTAGTAAAAATCAGTAAACTGTCAGTTGGTATCTAAGTGACAACTCGCTTGTATTGACAGGTGATTTATGTCATTTGTTCTTTAAAAGGCATACAAAATATATAATTTTACTGTTTTTTACTTAAACGCGTTCCCGTACTAATTTTGTCTCTTTCTGAGATAATTTACCACCGCTCCAAAAAATTTGAGAATTCACTAATTTTTACTACATTTACATCATAAGTACGGGAACAGACCTATATTGTTGTTCTACATACATTTTCTGCGACAATTATTTAGCAAACTAAATAAGTTCTAAGGACATGTTTTTCGGTGTGAGATAATCCCAGTTTGACGATAAACCTTAAGATAAATTGAGAAAGATGAGTTTTTAGATATAATGATCTGGTTTAACCCAGAGTTAAGAGAGGATTGAAAAACTGTGCATATAAGGAACTGAAGTTGAAAGCTGTTAAATTAAAAAGCCTATCTCTGATAGCATCACATTGTACAAGTCTCCCGTAAAGATATAATTTATTTAATTTTTCTTCTATTTGGAAATAAAAACTTTTAATAATCTATATAATGATTATAGGGACTTCCGAACTTTGACATTAGATAGTGGCCATATTGTTTAAGCTACATTTGTCAAATTGGTTATATTTCATTCACTCTGTTTTCAATGGGGGGACATAACGTGCAAATGATAAAATTGTTTAATCAAAATGTTCTGTTCGTCCTCGATTTCGCATCGCTCACAAGAAGTCGGCATTTCGGATACCACAACTTGGCGAACTTTGCATCGTAAATTGAGCATTCCTGGTTTCAACAGGACGTGCCACACAGCTCACGCCACATTGGAAATTCTCACGTTGAGTTGAACTAGCCATCGAGATCGTGCGATTTGTCTCGGTTAGACTTCTTCTTATGGGGGTTTCTGAAGTCACAGGTCTATTCCAATAAGCCAGAAACCATAGCGGCCCTCGAAGCCAACGGTTATATTCAGCCTGATTTATGCGTCAGAGTCCTGTAAAGTGGGATATTTCGGATGCACGTCGCCATGAGATGCCACGGCGGACATTTGAAAAATATAAATTAAATAAATAATGACATCGATAGCACTTTCAAACGATCAAAAAATTGAATGATATTTCACACACACTCAGCCATATTTATTAGAGTTTCTTGAAATGTTTCCCAGAAGTTGTTTAATGCTTAAATATTCAAATTGTCTATAACAAATTTGCAGCCATCACTTGGAGATCAGCAGAAATGTGACCAGTTACCACACCTATTTGATCCTTCAAGATCGGATCACACAAGGTTGATAAGCTTTTCCATACTGGGCTTAGAAAACCTTTGCCTTCAAGTTCCATTGGGTTAATTATCGGTTTGTGCATTTTTGGTCTCGTAGCTTTTGGTCTGTTTGTATTTATCACATTCACTACATTTACATCATTTAAAAATGAAATGTCAAGCTACATTTCTCAATTTTTAATAATTTGCTTTCACTTTTCAACACAGAAACTCAAAATTAATATAAAAAAAAATTTAGATGGAAATTCTCTGATCTGTAAAAATTAATTTTTAAATGGCTCTAAACAACCTCAAAATGCGGTCGATCGTGTTTAAATTAAGCGACCCTAAGCAAAGTTGCTTAGATGTGAAAAACGATTATAGATACCGATTTTGCATTTAAGTGATACTAAGAGGTGTTTTAAAGATAAACAACCCCTAAAATTTCTTTATAAATACGGCTGACTTTGTTTTATTCAATTTAAAGATAGGAAGTGCTTAATAAATGACCGTTTAATTGTTATTCATAATTCATTGATAAAAATAATAAACCTTACACTATTATTTTAAAGCCCGGTTTTTCAGTGATGAGTTAACTCTGAGTTAATCGAGAATCAACTAACACCGGATTTAATTTAATCTAGAGTTAACTCATGGAGGAGTTTTTCTGTGCAGGATTAAGTATGGTAGCATGAGTGGTGATTTAACATGGTAACACCGATGATTTATTGATTTTGCTGTCGAAAAGTTATCGAAATGTGTCGAATCTGCAACTAGTCAGTTGGCAGCTGTTTGGTTTCCATTATCCCAAACCAATGAACAAGGTTTGGTCACGATTTTACAAGACTTTTTCATCTTAAAACAGTTAAACTTAATATTTCAAAGAATGTCAAGACGCTGAGATCTGAATATATCATGCTCGCATATATTTTCTAAAAAACAAATAACAAAAATAGAATTTAAAATATTTGTTCGAGTGTTATTTTATCATCTGTCAAAAACATCTGTTCATATTTAATCCAATGATTGACTTAAATTGACTTAAAAACAAGTTTCTCGAGATAACTTGAGTTAACTTAAGGGTGATCTCGCAACTTAAAAACCGGCCTTAGTGATTCTAACTTATTGCCGTTTCCGTAGGCGAAACATAGTTAAGAGAAATTCAAGAATTTAACAATTTACTTATTTAAGCGGTAAAAGTACGGGAACAAACCTATCATATTATGTTCTTAGTCACGCAACGTAACGTGCAAGAGAAAAATTTATTGTAGTTCCAAGTTTCTAAGTAGTTAAGAACAGAAACCGCATATTTCGATATAGAAAAAGATGATCAAGCTATCCTAAGATAGCCAGCCGACAAACAAAGAAATCAAGTATGTCATTTATTATTTTATAATACTCGAATATTTCTTTTATTTAATGCATGTTGGTATCTACTAGCTTCTTGATGTAATTTAAGTACTTCCTCAGCCACTTAGTCTAAAGTGACAATTCTATAATGCATCTGCGCAATGAATGGCCGGTATCCAAATTGCAATACCGGCAATTTCATCATTGCGAATATAAAAAAAATGATTTCACCCTGTGGGTGGCAATATTTAAACAAGTTCTTCTTTATCCTGGGTGAGGGGTATACACATTACGTAGTCCATAAAAGAGGACACAAAGTACGCATTAGCGTGTACAATAACAAAAGAGTGACATCATCGAATAGTCATAACAAATCAAACTACACAAGACCGGGTCAACTCCCAAATTGGTAATCATTCTCCAACGGCTTCGCAACAACAAAACGCTTATAGGCTCGAATTACTATCCATGGAACACAATTCCACTAAGTGCAACTATTCACTAAAACAATCAAATACTAATAGTATCTAAGACTCACCATGATGAATTAGGTTTTTGTTGGTGTTCGTAGAAAAATCTAGGAAAGTATCTAACGATTTGATATCTTTTGTATAGTAACACACGTGAGCACGTTTGTATAGTTCGCCGGTAAAAAGACCGTTGATCACAAAATAGCACTTGGTAAAAAAAATTAATTATTTGTATAAATTATTATAAATTCAATTTTGTTTTTAAATACTAATTCTTTGACTGACAATATGAGAGGTCTCCGCAAAATTTGTCCGCAATGCAACAAATGTGGATTTCAACTGAAATCATTCCAGAATGTGGACGAGTTTTTATACCGACCCCCGCCTAGAGCGAATATACTTTTCTGTTTGTGTGGTGTTGGATTTGAAGTTCATCTACACTGGGTAAGGTGGTAGAAAAAGTGGTGTGTTGTTGTTGTACTCTGGTAGGTTCATGCATGCTTTGCAAAGAAGCAGTATATAAGAAAGAGCACGCACGGAAAAAGTCTGGAAGAAATGACGATGGATTTGGATGGGTGAGTATGATATGAATATTCGTTGGATTCACGCGATTCCAGAATCCAGATTACTTTTACTTATGCTATGCATCTCCACTGCCACTCCATTCTCTATAATCGTGTGTGGTGAGATTTTTTATCTTGAATCTGTATTCTGTAACTGTATCTGTATACCCGTGGTCAATATGGATGGAAATTAAGGGGAAACGAAAAAAGGTGTTGCCAAAGTTTTGAAAATATTTCAGTATGACAATTAGCGTAACTGAAACTGTATAAATAAGACATTTCGATGATAGCCTAACTCTGGCGTGGAACATACGTAAAAGCTTCAATATAGATAGCTCCAAGTTTAAATTGCATTTTCATTTAGATCGATGGTTACCATAGTGAGCTGTAATTGGGTACATACTTTCCCAAATGGCTCTCCGAAAAAAACCACGGGGCACGGGCCTCAACAAACATGCCTCTCTAGCTCCTTCCTACAGCTAACTGTCTCCAGATGCGCACTTGAAGTTGGTTAAGAACGGTTTCTACTTGTGGGGTGCCATCGTCTGCTGCTTCCAATGTCTGACTGGAAATCGAAGACTCTGCGAGTCGCAGTGTAATGCAGTGTAAGAGTGTAACATATCCTAGCCGTCTGAAACGTTCAAGGGTCGATCAGAATGCGTATCTGTAGCTGGTATCTGTAGCCAAAGAGAATATAATAATGTATTATATTCTCTTTGCTGTAGCTGAGTGAAAAGTCAAAAACAAGGCAACCCGTAAGCGCTTACACAATGTGTTTCTTCGTGAATCTGTAGCTTGAATAGAGGGCAACTTCATGCAAGAAATGTATCTCTCTTTTGACAGCGATGCAAGATACCAGCTGCAGATATGCATTCTGAGCAGGCCTTCATTGTTGCGTTTTTGACAAGATCTGTGCCGCTGTACATATCGTAAAGTTCTTGAAGGCAATTACACGGTGAGCCGTAGCAACACCTAAATGATTTTTCACTGGCTCTCCTTTTGTGATGATCTGACAATACATCCGAGTAGTATTAATTGTCAAGAAAAGCTTTTCTCAACTTAGCCGGTCGGTTTCGGCATAAAACATGAGTTCTCGCCATCGTGCAAGAGGTACACACGCACACATGAACAGTTGTAAGAAAAAGCATGGCTCTGGGTACTAACGAGCCTGTTGCGCCAAAAAATTGTTTTCGATTTTTGTATGCGGTTTTGAAATCGATGAATAGTTATGGGCATTGACTTGGGATTCTTAGTTTTTTTCCAGGATCTGGTTAATTGTAAATATTTTATCAGGTGTTAACACAAAACCACACTGATAGGGGCCGATAAGAATGTTGATGAACGGTTTCAGACGTAAGTAAAGCGTAGGTACTTACCAAACCATCGCCACCGGTTTCATTTCCACCAGCATTGTTAAGCTTATGTTTAGATATGTTATCCTCACTTCACTTAGGTCGAGTGGCTTGCAGTGTTCGTTGTCAACGTCAATATTGGATTGTTCATTCTGCCTGACAGCGGGAGATTGCAACAGCATCGATTGTGACTCAAATATGATTTTTCCTTCTTCATCTCGACAAAATTCTGTTCAGGTCTTGTATCCTGGCTTTAACGTCTTACAAGTTGGCAAAAATTACGAACATCATTTCTGAAATGACACGTCTGTATATTTTCTGTTGTCCACTTTTCCGTTTCCTTTTTTTTTTCTAAAAAGCCGGTGTTATGAATATCAGTCCTGGATGTCCTAGCCATCTTTAGAGTTTTTTTTTTTACGATGGGCATGTCACTGTACAGCTCGTATAGTTCTTGGTAGAATCTTCATCTCCATAGCCCTTTGACGCAAACGCGACCGAAGATTTTTCGAAGAATTTTTTCTCAAATTGGCCAAGGATTTTTTCATTCGCTTTTAATACGGTCCAGCGCCGTAGAGCAAGACTGGGATGCTCAGGGTCTTTACTACTGAATCGTAATTGGCAAGAGGAATTCTTCGTTTAATTTCTGCCGAGTTATTGTTGTCAGAATTAAAAGCGGAGCCGACGTATTTCGTTCCGTAGCAAAGTCAATTAGCCTAAGTCCGTTTCCGACAATACTGCTTATCTTTGCGTTAAAATCTCCCAACACGATTTTAACATCGTACTTCGCTAATTGTGTAATGGAGTTTGTAGAAGCAGTCATTCGGTATATAAAATATTTTTCTTATGTCGAGGCGTGAGCGCATATGAGTCTTTTGTTGGCCTTAATGCGAATCATCACAATGCTTTCGCGAATGTCTTGAAGACATAAGAACTCTGACGCCTATAACGAATCCGCATCCGAATAGTCGCTGCTTCTGCTCACTATAACACGGTCCGTAGTACATGACACCGTTTTTTATCCTCTTTTTGCCCGTCGTATCTCATCATATTTCCTGGATGCCAGTAATGTCTGCTTTGTAGCAGCTTAGGGCTTCCGCTAGTTGTTCGCCTTCACCTCTTCTGTTTAATGTTCTCACATTCCAGGTGCAGATACGAACGTCGTTGTCCAAAAATTTCGACTTCGTAGTAAAACCACTGGACCTGACAGGATTTTTCTTATAAAGGGTGGTTAAATTCTAAGGGCCCATGTTGATTTTGAATAAAACACAAATTATTTAGGAAATTATTGTCATTTCTTTTTATTATGATAATATTGGTAGAGTTCAATAATGTATAGAACAAAATATCGGCCAATTGGCCTCCGCGACCTAGGCGGCACACCTCCATCCGATGGTCCAAATTTTCGATGACGCTGAGGTTCTATTCCGTTAATGTGCCGAATTTTCTCACCCTTTAGCTCTTGAAATGATGCTGGCTTATCAACGTACACCTTTTCATTCAAATAAGCCCAAAGAAAGAAGTCTACTGCGTCAAATCACATGATATTGGCAGTCAATTGACATCGCCACCACGTAAGATAACACGGCCATTGAATTTGTCGCGCAAAAGAGCCATATCTATAACATATCTTCCACATCCATATCTTCCAATTCGGACCATAAAAAGTTCATTATCATCTCACGATAGCGAACACCATTCACAGTAACTGCCTGATCGGCCTTATTTTGGAAAAAATACGGCCCAATGATGCCGCCAGCCCATAAACCGCACCAAATAATGCGGCAATTCTGCTTATTGACGAATCCACTAAGGTGAAAATGTGCCTCATCACTGAAGGTGATTTTCGATATGCATTTTGATTTGAACGCCCATTTTCATAATAAGCCTGAATAACTTTAACGCGTTGCTCGATTGTGTATCTTTCCATGGTTCAAATTGAGTTAATCTGAAATTGAGAAATGTCAAATGAAATGCAGAAAAAGCTTGACGTTTAGGTGTGGTTCACATTCAACATCGGCCCTTAAACCACCCGTTACTTGCTAACTAAAGTATAGAGCTAAAATTCGGAGTAAAATGAAATGAAGTATCTGGCATTAACGGCCCTCAAACCTAGCTTCTCCCTTCATTTGTGTTTCTTTAATGTGCCACAAAAAAGTGGACCGCCTGTTTAATGTCGATTCCGAACGGCAAATTTGAGAAGCTTCTCATGGCAGTTTTATACTCTTGCACGCTTGTCAGACTTCCACAAAGTGTGAATCCGTGATAGAAACGGATTCGGATAAGGTACACTTAGTAGTCCAACGTATTAACCACTAGCTCCCTCACTTAAACCTTAAATAACATGAATCTCCTATTAGCCTGGTTCATAACTAGCTGCCTCCAGTTGCACACTTCAAGTTGGTTGAACTCGGTTTTTACTAAGGTCCAGAGATCATCCTGTTCTCTGTTTACCGTATGTTCCATTCGCTCTACAGTGTAAAGTGGACAAAATCGGCCACAACTGATGTGCTGAATTTCTGGTTTGATGACAGATCCTCGCAGCCAAAAAACAAATCCACATAATTAAATTTGTGATGAACAATTTCCATTACGGTAATGTTTTCCTACAATTATCGGTCTCTCCTACTCCCTTGAACTTGACAGCTGTCATAAAGACCGCATCCATGATTCCACACGTTATGTGTTCATAAATGCAAATCTTGGCATGAGTTTAACACTTTTATATACTTACATAATTTTGTGTCAGTGGTATAGGTAAGTGCTACCACTCATCATATCATTTGCACGAATAATAGCTAAAACGTTGTCTTTTTAAATGACTACCAACATGTCTCTGTTATACTATCCTAAACCTCACGTCGTAAAGCCCTTACGTGCAGGTGTCTAACAAAAAATAATATATAACATTACACCACCAAGAGAAAATCTACACCACCTCTTTCAATTTAATATAATTAGTCCAACCGCCTTGCTATGCGATTTTAAAGGGCTAATAAAATAATAATCACGCAAGTGCATACGTATTACATGTCAAATGGTATGTCACCCTAACATAATGAAAACAAAAAAATCCATAAAATGAATATGAAATAAAAAGACCCTTAAAGGAGAATGATTATGAGACTATTACACCTACATAATGAATAGATACCTTGAATGACGAAATTTACCACACTGAGGGCATTCATTGGAAAGGACATATTATCAGTTCCATTGGACGTGGACCCTTTACTGCCTTGCCGACACACGCAACGAACGCAGCTACAACTAGCAATCACAACATTCTACTCTTTTATCAGAATCAGATGTTTTGTTTCCCCTTCCTAACGATCAAGTTTCCCTCTGCAATCCGACTGCAATTTTAAGATTCGTAAACCTATTTTTTAATGGTCATGTGGGTTACATTATGACCACAGAATTCTATTAAACTTAACCACGCGTTGACTTGAGTGGTTGAGAGGGGGTGCATTCGATGACATAGCCATCACATCGTCATCTAGTGAAGTTTAAATTAATTCCACTGAATCTTGGATGTTGGATGTCGTCTAATTAATTTCAATGAAATTGTCGTTAATTTCATTTTGTGCCATAACAAAGGCTGAAGGAACCGATTTACATAATGAGATGGTGGCACACATGACTTTTTAGATAATTGATAGAGGCACGTCTATATGCAGGAGACCAGTTCAGGAGAATCTATGGTGCATGCGCATGACTTTGGCAGCATATCTATCGGTCTGTATAATGCAATTGCATATATAATCCTGGATAACGATGAGTCATTTCTGAATAAAAAAAGGAAGTTTTGAGTTTTATCACCCACCGACGCGACGATGCGATTGATGCGGTACAATTCATGGCCAGAAGGGCTATTCAGAAAACCCACTCGAGAGATGTTCGTTAATGCGAAATGTAGTGTAGGTACTCGTATATCGTATTGCCAAAAGAGAAACCGAATAGGTACCTGGAACTAAAGGGATTTTTTGTTAAGTTTTGTTAGGTACGTAAGAGGCGAAACAAAATCATCACTAAGGTGAGCCATGTCTCGGTTCTTGTATCGATTGTCAATTCATCATCAAATCGGCATCAGCATCGACATCGGCAAGTTTCTCAAAGATGGGATTATTAGGTTTTCGAGAATGTCCCTGACATGGGTGGGCATTTGAATAGTAAATAGATGTGGTCGAGTTCCTCTAGCACTTTCTGTTTCTGTCTTGCAGCATGATCGCTGAAGGGTCAGTACTTAGTAATGATCGCTACGATCGTTGACATCTCCTCACGTGGTTTGTTTATATATTGTTATTACAGTGGAACGTAGCCACATGTCACTATATATGACTTATCCTGTTTGGTTTCTTCATCTGTGTTTGTCTGATTTAAGAAAGTGTGTGTTTTAGAGACCTCCTAGTCCTTTGTAAAACTGGCATTTCTTAACTTATTGATAAACACTATACCACTTGGCGAACAATGGCGACGATGTCAACAAACCAAAATATCGCCCCCAACCTCCAAGCTACCTCTGCTTTAACGAAGAAAGCTTAAAACAAAGCCTATAGGGCAAAGCTGCACCTGACGCCATTGAGCTTTACATGGTTTTCAGAAAAAAAAAAAGAAACAGAGCAAGAAAAGCGCACAGAAAGCTATCGAGATGAACATGTAAATATCCTCTTAAGCTTGTGATACAAGATAAGGTGTGAGGTTGGTTAATTGGTCTCCAAGTTGAATGCATTTCAGATTTGCACAGCCTCATTTTGAAAATCTAAAAGGAAAGAACTTTTATTGGTGGAGATTTGAGGAGACATCTGGGGACGCCTATGAAGTCTGTCATGTTGAACTACGATACGACTCAAAGTACTGTGCCTATAAGGACAAAATGTGATTGTGGACAAGATTTTGCCAATGTTTGGCAAAAAAAATGTTTTCAAATGTAGATGCAAATACGTTAACGCGATGCTTGAAGAAGCTATCCCTTTTCTGCACCGAAATGATTGTGGAGATAGCGAAAAAGAGGACTAGACAGTTTGGGTTGATGTGAGATGTGAGATTCCCTAAAATAATATCGGCTAGATAGAGTTAAAATACTGCTCGGAGCTTCAGAAAAATAGAATAGAGCGGATTTTAAATTTAGATCTAAGCTGCAAAAGCCTTGTAAAAATGAAGTACGGCGGAGAAAAAATTTCCAAGATGAAGTCAATGGTGGCGTCTACAGTCCCATTTATGATTTACGAATTATAAAAACTTACGTGAGCTGCTTCGACATATTCGGACAACAGGACAATAAGGAATCTCAAGGATTAGTCAGAAATGCTTGCGGATAATGCAAAAGACCAACGGCAGCGCTAAATCCAGTAGTAGATACCGATGGCCCCCCAATCCCAGAAGTTTCTAATAAATTGCCCTCCAGGTTGGGGGTTGTAACTTCAAGTCAACTTCCTTACCGCATGTAAAAACGCATAGACATGAGACAGAAAGCATACTTAGATAATGGATTCTCTCAAATACCACCTAGAACGGAACGACCACAGACAACGAGTAATGAGTACCTATGCACCTAGTACGTATGCACGTTGTACACCCCAGGTGCTTTTTCAAAATTCTTGAATCTGTCAGTGAGGGATAAAGGGCACCGGGATTCAAAAAATATGACGGGCCAAAAAACAACAACAGTCATGGGAAATCGACTCCAGTCAAGAGCAATTTACTTTAAGTCGGTTATTGATCGCGTGGTATGATTCGCATCACATCATCGTTTTGCAACGTCAACGTTATATGTTCTCCCGCCCTCATCAGTAAGACTGAAGACAAGGAGGAATTTTAGGACGTGAAAATCGGCGGGTTAATTGGAAAGCGAAACGACAACAGATAATAGCTTTCCAGTTACGACTAACTGACTTTGTACCCACAAAAAGCCTGGTGATCTCCAGCTGGTCAAACCGCCAACCAAATCGACTTTGTGCTCATAGATGCGAAGCACGCATTCAATTCTTGATGGGATATCAGCAGAACTATTGAAATACGTAGTCCATAGAACTGTGCATGTAAAGGGTGTTTCGTTAAGGACTATACAACTTAAGGACTATACAACTTCTTCTATGGAAACTACTTTGGATATCTCAAGAAAAATTTATTGGTTTGAATTGCTATCAAACAATTATGAATGGAATTCGACTTCGTTCATATGTCCACCACGGAACGTATGCAGCGCAGCGGTCGATACGTTGAACCCAATTTTCGAAGACTCGGCCGCACATTTCGACCGATGCGGCCACTATTTAGAAGAAGCAGAAGAAGAGGCCGCTATTTCTAGTTCAATATTGGCTCTAAGCTCCCCTTACGTCCTCGGCCTGTTGGCATAGACCAATGATTCAATGTAAGTAAAGCAAGTAAAAAAAAGTCTAGGGCCGTTAAATCAGACGACCTCTGTGGCCAATCGACGGGTTCGTTTCTCGAGATAACACGGTCACCGAACTGAGACTTCAATAACTCGATTGTTGCACTTGCTGTGTGGCTTATGTCACCATCTTGTTGGAACCATATATCACTAATGTCCAATTCATGCAATTGCTCAAAGAAATAACGTTCCAAGATGTCTCTGTAGCGAATACCATTTACCGTAATGTGACGGTCATTATCGCATCGACAAAAATAAACGTCCCAATGACCCCACCGGCGCGCGGCATGAAAACCGCACCAAACAATGACTCTTTGCGGATGAAATGCTGTTCCATGAAGCACATAAGGGTTCTCTCCTGCCCAGTAAGGCATATTTTGCTTATTGACGTTTAACCAAAAATGCACTTCATCGCTGAAGATGATTTTGCGATGAAATTCTTCATTTTCATCCATCATGTCCAGACCACAATTCGAGAACGTATGTCGCTTCATATGATCAAGTTGCTTTAGTTCATGAGTCATCTTGATCTTGTAAGGGTGTATTCCAATATCCGTACGCAAAATTTGCCATAAAGTGGTCTGGTTGAGAAGTCCGTGTAGTTGACTGATTCTTACCCCTTTACGGCAGCAATATTCATCACATTTCGGGCAAAACATAGTCTCACTGGCACGGCAACATCAACCAGCGAATATTTTGACTTAAATTGGTTCACTAGACCATGAATTGCTTGTCTACTGGGACGAGAATTACCGCCGAAAATTGGCGTTAACTCTCTTAATGTTGTCACCACCAAATCCTAATTTCGGTACTAAATTTTAATTATTTGTAAACGTTATTCCATGATGGTTGGGTATTGTGAAACGAGGGTAGACTCTGATTGAATTTAACTTGGCAATGCCCAGTGGTTTTAACCCTGACTAGACATCAAATGTGCTTATTTTTACCACCAAGTGGTAACCATCGGTCTGGTCTCATCCAACCGGAATTGACTTGCTAAACGATTAGTGTGAGTGCTGATAACAAGACAAAAAACAGCAAAACTATAAACAGCCTGGTCAGAAAGGCACGAAATGAATACCTGGAGATGCTGTCCCAGGCGTACTTGCTTGAGCTGCTTCTACATATTCGGACAACAGGTTTTCTAGGAATCTCAAGGGTAAGTCAAGCCCCTAAAACATAGATGGTGGCGGATGAACCTAAAAGCCGACGGCAGCGCTCAATCCCGTAGTGGATACTGATGGCCCCGTGTTCTAGGTGTATCTAAAAAACACCGGGCTTTCAAAAGGAAGAAAAAATAGCAAGAAAAGAAAACCACTCCAGGGACGATGTTCGCAAGTTTTAATGGAAAAAACCCAAGAAGTCCAAATCGATACTTACTTACTTACTTACTTAAGTGGCGCTACAGTCCGGGATGACTCTGGGCCTCAACCAACATGCCTCTCCAATTAACCCGGTCCTTAGCTAACTGCCTCCAGTTGCGCACTCCAAGTTGGTTGAGGTCGGTTTCTACTTGTGCGCGCCACTTAAGGCGAGGTCTTCCTGTACTGCGTCCGACGTCTGGCTGGGAATCGAAGACTCTGCGAACCGGAGTATTGGTGTCCATTCGTTCTACATGTCCTTGCCATCTTGAACGTCCAATTCGGAGTTTTTTCACCAGGGGTACTTCGCTGTAGTGCTTGTATAGTTCGTGGTTGAATTTTCGTCTCCATAGCCCGCCAACGCAAACGGGACCGGAGATTTTTCGAAGAAGCGGGACCGCTTTTGATACGGTCCATGCTTCATCGCCGTAGAGCAGGACTGGGAAGATCAGGGTCTTATGTAGGATCTCCTTAGTAGTTCGAGTAAGGGCTTTGCTACTAAATTGCCTTCTAAGCCCGAAGAAACAGCGGTTGGCAGAGTAAATCTTCGTTTGATTTCGGACGAGATGTTGCTGTCAGAGTAAATAGCGGAGCCGATGTAGACAAAGTCCCGTACTACCTCAAAGTTATATCTGTCAATGGTGACGTTCTGTCCAATTCATCGATGTTGTGTGTCCTTTCGTGTTGACAGCATATACTTAGTCTTACCCTCATTTACTGCTAAACCCATTTTTGCCGCTTCCTTGTCTATACTAGCAAACGTGGCTATGACATCACGTTGAGTCCTACCAATGATGTGAATATCGTCGGCGTATGCTAGTAGTTGCACAGACTTTTGGAAAATTGTGCCTCTGGTGTTGGCTCGGGAGTTTTGCACAATCCTCTCAAGAATCAAATTAAAGAAATCACATGACAGCGCATCGCCTTGCCTAAATCCTTTTTTGGTATCGAGTGTGTCGGTGAGGTCGAATCCGACCCTGATGGAGCAAATCGATACCCACCACCTATTTATCGATTTCAAAGCAGCATAGACAGCATTTATAGAGACGAACTATACAGAGCCATGTCTAGTTTTGGTATACCGCCAAAACTCTCGTCTCTTTGTGTAGGATGACGATGGAGAATTCTCGCTGCTCCATCAGGGTCGGAAACGCCCTCAACTGGAGGCAGTTAGCTAAGGACCGTAATTGGAGAGGCATGTTGATTGAGGCCCAGGTTCTTTCCGTTCCTTCGTGTACTTAACCGCATGATGAAATTTGATTGATGTTGATTTTACTGAACGTTTGTAGTTGTTAAGTCGCTAATAAAAGACACTTAATAAAACCATCAACAAAGTCTGGATGGATGAAAGTGTACTAGGTAAGTGGAATATGTCCCAGTTACAAAAAAGGCGATATCATGTCATGCACCAGCTACTGAGGCATATCCCTGCTAAATGTCGCATCTATGTTCATATCCAACTTCCAGTGGAACGTCTGAAGCCTTTCTTCAGCACGCCAGAATACTTACGCAAATTCTGAAAAAGACAAACGAATTTCAAGTCGAGACGCATCACATTTTTATTGACTTTAGGCCCACGTAGGTCTGATAGCCTCCTTTGCATAGAGCTCTATAGTGATGGCAGAATTCGAGGTGTTGAGATTTCTACAACATTGGAGCAAATATTAGGCACTTTTACATTAATGGTCAAGCCAAGAGAATCTTTGAATTCCAGCTTTCGAGTCGACTGCAATGGAGGTTCAACCTATCGCATGCCAGGCTGCTTGGTTTGAATAGCAAAAATAAAAAAACTTCCTCTTCTCAGACAGAGAACATCAACAGGTGAAGCTTTGATTTGCTTGAGAGTCCAGTGCAGAAGCAGGAACATTAAGAGTTAGTTAAATTTTTCTTTTATCCTTTTCTTCTCTTCTTCTATACTGGAACAGCTGAAATCATTTGCAGAAAGGACAAGCCTTGCCGAATAAGTAGTGTTCAAGAATGACACTTATGATGGCGCTGTTGTTCTATGACCAAACTAGTTTGAAAGGTGCCGTTGCTAAGGTGGATATTAAAAACAAAATCGATTTCCTCAAAAAAGGAAACATTTCTGTGTACTAATAAAAAAAAAATTCAATTGAAAACAATTATTTAACAGTATTGCCAACAAATAAATTTGCATTTCTTAATGGCCAATTATACGCTTCCCAATTTGCTCATAATCTCAAGTTACATAAATTTCTATAAAGCATTACATATTCAGAATAAAAATCTATTTAATTCGTTTGAAAGGTAATTTTCCACATGACCGATCTTCGTCAATTGAGGAAGATCCAAAAAAAAATAAAGATGAAAATTTATGACAACGATTCCAACGGAGGTGCGTCTCGCAATCCCAATTGTCTGTGAGTATTATCGCAGGCAATTAAGATTGATTTTAAGCTTAGATACGTAACTTACGAATAAGAGAACCGGCAAAGCCCCATATATGGAGTTATTACTCATTGAACTTCTTTCCAACTGAATCAGAAATTAATGGTCTTCGGATGAATGGTTCCCAGTCATACAGCTTGCTGCTTCCATAAGACAGCAGAAAAGGAGAGGAAACTGTTGGGCTACTGACAGACTGTGTGTGCAAACATGCTGTGGACGCATTAATTACAAGTTATTTGTTTTAATTTCCGGCACATGGATGTGGGCATGAAAATAAATTTAAAAAAAATCTCTATATTGGGCGAAAACTTAAGAAGTTAATAACAATTTGGAAGAGATGTCGTACGATTAATTGCCACCGTTTGACTTTTATATGATCTATTGACCTAAATTGGAACCTCAAACTGGATGAAGGGGGTGTACTTGGATGATAATAATTAATTAGTTTGACATATTATGGTTAACGTCCATAATTGGAAGATAAATAAAATTAAATGGAGCAGCAAGCGCCATTTGTCGCAATAGCAAACAAGGAGATTAATTGGTTATACGCAACTTCCGAATTATAGATGTTTGATTAACAAACGTGGGATCGAATGCAATACAAAGTATCATAACAAATCGGCTGGAAGTCCATAATATAGCTCTACCATTTACCTACCTTGGTGCAACATTTTTTAATTGGCATTGAGAGCAGTAGTGGATTGTGGATTTTGTAGAACGAGGGTAGACTCTGATTGGTTTTAACTTGGCAATCCCCAGTGCTTGGAACTCTACTACAATTCAAATGTGGTTGTTTGTACCTCGAAGTGGTAACCATTGGATACTGGTCTCATCCAACTGAATTTGACTTGCTCAACGATAAGTGCTAGTGTTGATAACAAAACGAAAAAAAGGCAACACTGTAAACAGCCTGGTCAGAATGGCACGGAATACCTGGCCTGCTATCCCAGGTGAACCTAGATCAGCTGCTTCGACATATTCGGACAACAGGTTATTTAAGATTCTCAAGGGTAAGTCAGGCCACTTTAACAGAGATGGTGGCGAATGAACCGAAAGGCCAACGGCAGCGCTCAATCTCGTAGTGGATACTGATGGCCCGTGTCCTAGGGGTATCTAATAAATTGGAACTGGCCCTTCAGGTTTGGGGTTGTGCTTTGGGTTAACTACCCAACCATAGAAAAAACCTTTTGTTACGAAGCAACCAATAGCCTCGGAAAGGACTGATTTTATTTGTTGACGACCCTGCTCAACGAAAAAAGGACAACGATGTTAGTATCTGCACCTGAAATGTGAGAACATTAAACAGGAGAGTTACAGGCGACCAACTAGCGGAAGTCCTAAACTGCTACAAAGCAGACATTACTGCCATCCAGGAAATACGATGGGATGTCTTGTTTTTAACTTTTCACTCAGCTACAGATATCATCCGGTATTTTGGATGTCCGTACGTTCCGAGGGGTTAACATCGACTCGGACCGTAACCTTGTTGCAGCCAAGGTAAGAATGCTGATATCCACCACTCCAAAACAAACCAGAAATACTGTGAAAAAATTTAATGTCGAAAGACTAAAATCGCAAGAGACCCCCAAGGCCTTTGCGCAACGCGTATCCCTTAATATCTCGATTCACACCATACCACCAGAATTGAAAGTCGAAGAACAATGGCAACAATGCCAACAAGCCCTCAGATCAGCCGCCACTGATGTGCTAAGTTTCTCGCGCCCACTAGCCAGAAACCCCTGGTTTAATGAGGAATGCCGACAGATGCTCTCAGCAAAGGACAAGGTCTACAAGGCTAAGCTGCAGGTGAAGATGGGAGCTGCGAAGTTTTAACAACTTTTCGAAAGTTTTACCAAAGTGTAAAACTTCAAAGCCACGGATACAAGAACAGAATCCTGTTCAAGATGAACAAGGAAGTATCGTGGCTGAGACACAGTTAATTCTGAGGATATTGAAGAACCACTTCTGCAGACTGTTAAACGGCGATGACGAACAACATTCCGTTTTCAGCAGAACGAACCACTCAATATCGGCAACGACAGAGACAACTGCCAACCATCCACAAAAAAGGACACCATCTGAACTACAACAACTACAGAGACATAAGTCTCGGCTACATCGCCTACAAGATCCCCTTTGCCGCAATATGTGAACGCCTGAAATCGTTTACCAACAACCTAATTGGCCATTATCAGGCTTTTTTTGCCTGGAAAGTCCACAACTGATCAAATCTTCACACTTCGGCAGATCCTGGAAAAACCCGCAATAAATCCAAAACGATACCCACCACCTATTCATCGATTTCAAAGTCCCATACGACAGCATATATAGAGACATATATGTCTAGTTTTGGTATATGGCCCTAGTAAGTCCGTCTGAGCAGGTAGGTGATGGAGAATTCTCGCTGCTCCATTAGGTCGGCGATGCCCTATCATGAGATTTCTTTAATTTGATTCTTGAGAGGATTGGGTTAATCTCCCGAGTCAACACCAGAGGCACAATCTTCTAAAAATCGATGTAACTACTAGCATATGCCGACGATATTATTATCATCGGTAGGACTCAACGTGAGCCAAGTGTGCTAGTATAAAGGAGTAAGCGGCAAAAATGGGTTTAGCTGTAAATGAGTGTAAGACTAAGTATATGCTGTCAACACGAAAGGACACACAACATCAACGAATTGGACAGAACGTCACCATTGACATATATAACTTTGAGGTAATACGGGACTTGTCTACATCGGCTCCGCTATTAACTCTGACAACAACATCTCGTCAGAAATCAAACGAAGAATTACTCTTGCCAACAGCTGTTTCTTCGGACTAAGAAGGCAATTCAGTAAAGTCCTCAATTGAACTACTAAGGAGATCCTACACACGACCCTGATCATCCCAGTCCTGCCCTACGGCGCTGAAGTATGGACCGTATCAAAAGCGGATTAAGAAATTCTTGGTCGATTCGAGAGGAAAATTCTTCGAAAAATCTATGGTCCCGTTTGTGTTGACGGGCTATGGAGACGAAGATTCAACCAAGAACTAAACGAGTTGTACAGCGACATGCCAATAGTAAAAAAAAAACTCCGCATTGGACGTTTAAGAGGGCTAGGACATGTAGAACGAATGGACACCAAGACTCCGGCTCACACAGTCTTCTCCTTAAGTGGCGCGCACAAGTAGAAACCGACATCAACCCAGAACCAACTTGAAGTACGCTACTGGAGGCAGTTAGCTAATGACCGGGCTAATTGGAGAGGCATGTTGGGTAAGGCCCAGGTTCATTTCGGACTGTAGAGCCACTTTAGTAAGTTTATTTAACATACATTCTGTAAAAATATCTTTTTCTCGTGCTTGGAGAGTTTATTTATATAAGGTCTTTTGCCGTACAAAATAATATTTACTGATTCTTACTAATTTTTACTTAAAACCGTTCCCGTACGAAATTTGTACATGCAAATAATTTTCCGCAGTAAAAATCAGTAAGAATCAGTAAATATTATATTGTACGGGAACAGACCTATAGTCTGTACATTGTAATAATAATCTAGACTTAAATAAATAAGTTCGCATCTATTAAAACATGTGTTCTACTTTTTTAAAAAAAAAAAAAAAAAACGTAACTTAAGGAATTTAAAAGTTTTGCTTCAAAAAATTTGCCCATTGGTAACTTTACTAGTACATTGCTATTCAGTATTGATATTGTTCAAGCGAAAAGTGAGAGCACTGGCGGTGCACAGATAGAACACCTCCCAATGTTCACGCAATGCGGAACATATGGAAATGGGGCATTCCGTGTCTGTGCACGCCACCACCATTTCGGTCATCATTCCCTTTTTGACCACCGCGCCAATCACACAAGAACAAGCAACACAAATAAAAGGAAAAATCACACTGTACAAATCAAACTAAAATAAAATACAAAAACACAGAAAACAAAAGTTTTTTAATTTGAAACCAGCGGACTCAATCAGCAATAAACAGATATGTTCCTATCGAAGTCCTTACTTACGTACGTGGCGCTACAGTCCGCTACCAGGCTTAAACCAACATGCCTAAGTTTGCGCACTTATCCACCGGTTTTATATAGCTCGGTAGGAAGGCTATCATTAACGGCGGTATTGTTAAGGGGACCTTTTTTTAAGTTTTGAAAATTGGTTAAAAAATTTCAATTTTATAATTTTACACACTCTCACCCTCTCTCTCACACACTTTGAACTCATATTTCAAAGCAAATAATCTAAAAATCAGTACTCCCTCCATATAAAATATCTCATTGTATTCCTCCAAACCGTTTTTTTTAACGTTTTAATGAAAGAGCCAACGTACTTGTGAGGGAGATAGTTTGCCGAAGTTCTCTATTGCAAATACTATGTTATGAAAAATATGAAAAATATAATCTATTACCACATTTTCTCTTAACTTTATAACAAATCTTTCTACTAAATTTAGCGCCCCCATCTACTTGACTATGAACTATATCCATCGCTGAACTCACCCAACTACCACTTGTTTGACAGCAAACTGACAGCTCAACTTTCAAAATTCCCTTTGCCAAATCCGAAATTTTCAAGTGAAAGTACGAGCTGCGAACCAAAAAATTCGCAACGTTTACGTGTTTTCTTATAAATTTTCCATTATCTGCCCAAAAAGAAGTGAACATACAAATAAGTAAATCCCCTAGAAATAGTTTCTCTTCAAGAAAACCGCTCTACGCAATTAAACGGTCCAAATATGTTCTAAAAGAAGTTGCTGTGTTGTCTTGTTTTTTTTTATTTATTTCTTGTATCTCTCACTTGGTCCACTATTTAGTCGGCCCAAAAGAAACAAAATACAAATAGGACACACAAAAGAAATCTGCATAGAAAATGCGATCCTCAATAGAATTCGAAGAGTGCCTCAAGGATTCTCCACGTTTCAGGTGGGTACTGCGGAAATGCTAATTAATTTCGCGAAAAACAAGCGGATTCTTATTACACCACTGACTCATAATTCGCGATAAAAAAAACAGATTTGCAAACAATAACAAATTATATCTGCAGACAATACATTTCCAAAGAAGAGTCGGAGATTGAGCATTTGGAACAGCGTCTGGAAAAGATTATCAAACTGTGCACAGTGGCCGTGGACTCGGGAAAGGAATATGTCAAGAATCAAAGGTTTGCCACATCAGATACGCACGATGAATTACTTGGTTAATTGTTTCTTTTTGTTTATAGTGCATTCGCCATGTCGTTGTGGGATCTGCAACAACATTTTGCTGATAACAAGAATGCACATAACGCACTCGGAAAGATCATTCACTGTTTTCAGGTTTGTTTGTTCATTTTTTTTTCGGATTAAGAAGGAATAAAACAAATTTATTCTGGGGTCTTATCAACTTGTAGGAAATGAACAAATTCCACACAATACTATTGGATCAAGCCAGCCGAACGGTATTGAAGAACTTAAGCGTTTTTGTCAAGGACGATATCAATCAAGTGAAGGACTATCGGGGTCATTTTCTAAAAGTTTCCGAATGTTATGACAACGCCCTTATCAAGAATGCTCAGGTAAATCGCGAGGAAATGACAATGATTCATCAATTGATGCAACCCCTCTTTTGACAATTGCAGGCAAATAGAAACCGACCCCAAGAGGTGCAGGAGGCTGTGAATATACTCTCAGCAACAAAATCGTGCTTCCAACACACAGCATTAGACTATGTGAATTACATAACTTTAGTACAATCACGGAAGGTCCCATCGATATTATCTACAGTAAGTTGCATCTTCCAGTAGTTAGTTGAATAGTTTGCATATAGTTGAAGGTCACGATGGACTAATTAGGGGCCAAGTAAAAGTGATTCAACTGTGGGCGTGTGTAAATAATAAATTTTCCAGTTTTTATTGATATTCTGTTCCCTACCTTGTTTACTTAATGAGTCACAGGTATCGTCAAATACTTGGGTGACATGTAGGCTCTGCTTTATTTTTTTTCTATAAGGCACTGTGCGCTTGGATTACTCCTGTTAAAGGCGTGCATATTATGTTGAAACCGGCGTAGATATTTCCGATAGCCATCGTGGGCAGTCATGGACTGCGTATGATGCCACATGTCAAGTTGATAGTTCTCGATTAGGGATAAACGTGTGTAGATCCTTTCCAATTGAATGCTATTTCTTCCTCCTTGTTCCTTTTAACTTCTGTTGGCTGACTTGTTGCATCGAGGTTCTGCCGTTATAGATTCTTACAATATCTTCTGCGAAAATGTCTATGGAGCTCTGCATTTGAAATCCTTCTTAGTTAACAGAGTCTCTAGACTGGCGATAACTTTCTTCTCGTTTCTTTTCTCCCTAGTGTCTTTGCTCGAACCGGGTCAGCTGATTCCTCTAGAATTTAGGTCCTCCAATGTTTGGCAGTATTCGAGAAAGTTCTTCAGAACCATAAAGCTTATGTTTGTGTATCCTCCGACTCTTACATTCACGTATTCTAAAGGTTATCGACTGGTTATTAAGACAGCCTCTGTTTTACGATCCGATAATTCTATGCAAGTGGCTATCAGTTAGTTTTTTTTCAGTTAGCCACTGCTTCGTTAGCGACTGCCTCTATCTCGTGAATGTGTTTTGCCACGATGTCATGGTCAATATCGTCAGCAAATCAAATTATTTAGACTCCCCTTGGTATTCATGATTTTCCATGGGCGAGGCCATAGTACAGATCCGTGTGGAACTCCCGCTGAGTAGTCTTTGTTTCATACCTTAGCCCTTTGTTTTGTAAACAAGTCTTATCTCCATTGAACAGCCGCTGTGAATGCCTTCTTTGGGATTTATTCTTGTCCCACTGCCTTGTCGTTATGTATCTTCATGTATGCTGCAAACAGTTCACCCGCGTTAGTCTATCGATGTTCTCCCTCTAATTTATGTCTATCATTGACCTCAGTATCACTTACTTTAGTGGCACTACAGTGCGGAATGAAGCTCTGCTTCAACCAACATGCCTCTCCAATTACCCCGGTCCTTAGCTAACTGCCTCCAGTTGCGCACTTCAAGTTGGTTTAGGTCGGTTTCTACATGTGCGCGACATTTAACTCGAGGTCTTCCTCTACTGCGTCCGACTTCTTTCGGGGAAGAGAAGACTGCGAGACGGAGTTTTGGTGTCCATTCGTTCAACATGTCCTAGCCATCCTAAACGTCCAATGGGGGAGTTTTTTGACTAGCGGCATGTCGCTGTACAGCTCGTGGTTAATCTTCGTCTCCAAAGCCCGTCAAGGAAAACGAGACCGAAGATTTTTCAAAGAATTTTCCTCTCGAATCTACCAAGGATTTCTTCTTCCTTAGCAGTTCGAG
Source organism: Rhingia campestris (assembly GCA_932526625.1). Lineage (NCBI taxonomy): Eukaryota > Metazoa > Arthropoda > Insecta > Diptera > Syrphidae > Rhingia > Rhingia campestris. Next base: position 122,368,181 of record OW052183.1, on the reverse strand, counting down.
TGACGGCTTTACTACTTCTTCTTACCCCGAAAAAACAGCAGTTGGCAAGAGCAATTCTTTTATTTTCTGACGAGATGTCGTCAAGTTAATAGCGAAGCCGATGTAGACGAAGACCTCAGTATTGAAGGATATGTTAATATTGGAGACCTGGAACTCTTTAGCTTAATCATTCCATCTTATGGCATATCCGGAATATGTCGAGACGTTCTTAAAAGTTTATCTTTGGTATTTGCATCGGTTCTTTAGGCAACTTAATTTGTGCTTTATTTCTTCATCCATCAGTAGTATGTGAACACAAATGCAGTCGAAAGAAACCTCATGAAGAACAACGTGGACCAACCTCTAATACATATCATTGGAAGTATGCTCAACCATAGAAATATAAATGCGAATCTGGGAGACACCCTTCTCAAAGTAATAGCATCAAGGAACACGCGTTATCTCATCTCTGTTGTGGAACATAGTCATCAATGAGATACTCATCAAGCTACAGCGAAATGGGGTAAAAGTCATAGCCTACACAGTCGATGTAGCGATACTAGTTAAAGGGAAATTCCTACCCACTATTAGTGAGCTACTTGAGCAGGCATTGAAAACTCTCAACGAGTGGACAAAACTATGTGGGCTTGGCATCAACCCCCAGAAAACGGAACTCGTTCTCTTTACGAATAAGAAGAAGATACCAAAATACGCCGGTAGGTCGTATCGATAGGACTACCATCAAACTAGCTGATCGTGCAAAATATCTGGGTGTCATTCTTGATAGAAAACTCAACTGGAACCTAAATGCGCTTCTATACGTGTAACTGAATATTCGGAAAAAACTGGGGCCGAACCCTTAGATCATCCTATGGGCGATATATTAACATATGGGGGGCTTGTCTGGTTTCAATCCACGAATAAAGTCACCCATCTGTAAAATATGACAAAGGTACAAAGGATAGCATGTGTGGGCTCTACTAGCGCAATGAGAACCACACCAACATCAGCAGGACTGTAAACCACCCTTAAAAATCTGGAGCCAAAAGTGCTCTAAGAATCAACCAGCTCAACTGCTGGAAATCGAACTCAGGGGGACATGCCCAAAGCCCAAATTCTACACAGATATCTGGGCTCAGCTGTATCCTCTGACTACATGCTGCCTCACCATGACTTTCAAAGACCATTCTCCTGTATCTTTCCAAGCAGAGAGGAGTGGGACAGGAACGAATTGGGCACCGAAACCATATCCATCTACACTGATGGTTCAAAAATGGGTGTAGGCGTTGGACCTGGAGTGTTTTCAGAAACACTAAAGCTAAACTTTCGTCTCCCTGAGCACAGCAGTGTCTTCCAGGCCAAGATATTGGCAGTAGCAGAGGCAGCCAAAGCGACCTCAATGCTGGCAATACCACCAGATGATATCATCATCTTTATTGACAGTCAGGCTGCAATAGAAGCTATCTCTGCTGTCGAAATAAAAACTAAGCTTGTGAAGCGTTATCGTGAAGAGCTAAAGGTACTTGGCGTCCAACATAATGATAAGCTCTTGTGGGTCCCCGGACACAGACACAGAGGCATACAGGGCAATGAAACTGCTGACGAACTGGCGAGAAAAGGATATACCTCCAGCATTGCCCTAGCAGACCAGTCCGTCAAACGACTAATATGTTATCTCAATTCTCGTGTGGGACAGAAAACACTGATTACTGCCAAAAACAGGTGGAACTCCCTTCCCACCTGTGAAACTTCCAAAATTATGTGGCCTGAGTATGACAAAGCTAGAAACCAAAAACTTCTTCGAAGAAAGAGGAAATCCGTCTCGACTTTAGTTGGGATTCTTACTGGACACAACTTACTAAAAAGCCACAAACTGAAAATGCATCTCATAGATGACGACCTCTGTTGAGGCTGCGGTGATGAAGAAATACACGAGGATACCCTCCACTTCCTGTGCCACTGCCCAGGCCTCAGCCAATTAGGAATGAGAACCTTAGGAAAATACTTTTCCCATGACCTCACGGATCTATCCGAAATCCCTCTACCTAATCTTTTCAGGTTTACAACAACATCTGGATGGCTGGAAAGGGGCTAACAACAATGGACAGTAACAGGACAATGAATGAACCAACCACACAAGTGGACCCCCAATATATTGACCTGAGTGCGATAAGGGAAGACGCACACCGTCTGCCTCATCAACCCACCAATCTAACCTAACCTTCCATCAGTAGTAAGAAACACATTTTGCGACAGGGTCATCATTTCGTCGAATGAGTTTGTTCTTTCATGTCGGCCTTCCTTTTTAGGGCCGTGGTACTCGTTTCTGTTATTGGAAACCGAGTATTATCGACTGATGGTCACTAGTGCGTATACTCTTCGCTGATGATGATTTGGAAGTTCCTGGAAATGGTAATGTCGATGACTGATCCTCTTCCTTTGCTCCTTTCATTTGTAATATTAACATCAATAGATGCAAATGTTTCCTTCGGAGTAAGCCTCTTGTATTGGTAACTCTGCTGCTTCACTGAGTGCATTCATGTCATCACCAATTCATGTCACTACCAATGACTACTTGATCCATTCATTGAGTGACCGAAACTAGCTAATGCTGCAAGCTCCTGGTACTTATTTTTGCACCGTTAGTTCATCCATAACAGTTGTAATTCTTTTTCGCTGGCCTTCTTTTTCGCTCTTCATGCAGCTCCAAGCAGTGACTACGTGGCCTTAAAATCGACGGAGAATATGTTGGGTCTCGACTTGAAAATAAAGGGTGATCAACCAATGGGTATTTTTTTTAAATGCGAAATAACTCAAAAAATTCAAATATATCGTGAAATTTGTATTAATAATCTAAAGAACCATTCTTGCATTCACTTTTTAAAGTTAATCCCTTTCAAATGTGGCCGCAACTGTGCCATGGCTCGTCCATGCGGTCGTTTCAACTTTCGATGACGCGTTCGAGCATATTCGTCTGTATCTCGCAAATAGCACGGGTAATGTCTCTAATGCTTCAATTGTAGCTGGTTAATCCAAACACCTTAGACTTTACTTAGCCAGGCAAATTTCTAACGGTGTAATCTCGCATGCTGTTGCGGGCCAATTCACTGGTCCAAAGCGGGAAAGGAATTGTTCACCGAAGCGCTCTCTCATTATGTCCATTCTTTCACGGGCTGTTTGGCAAGTTGTGCCGTCCTGCTGGACCTAAATGTTGTCGAGATCTCGGGCTTCAATTGCAGGCAAAAAATAGTCCGTTATCATAGCGGGATTTGGAGCCCCATTTACAGTAACGTTGCCAGCAGCCTCATTTCAGAAGAAATATAAAGTTGATGTTACTGCTGCTCTTGAAGCCCTTTCGGTTGTTCTTCGGCCCGTATACGGCAATTTCGCTTATTAACGCCTTCATTGAGCTAGAAACAGTAACAGTAACAGTTGATCTTCAGCAAGTCTCTCGAAAGTCCATTCACTGAAGCGATGTCGTTGTAAGTCTATACATGAAGAAACGTCAATGAATACTGTATAATAAAACACATGGCACCTTGACACGACTTATGCGTCATATGTCAAAATACCCTATTGGAAAAAATACTTCTTGATCGATCACCCGTTATCACTTGATTTATCACCCGTTGATCACTCATATGCATCGGTATCGCCTTTCTTTCGTCCATACAGTCTTAGTTGATTGTTTGGTGCATGCACACTTCCATGACATCATCGCCCTATTTACTGATTGTCAACATGTCACAGAACTTCTGAAAAGTAGACATTAACTGCTGTCAGGCCTGTGTTGACCATCTTCTGGGTGGTCCTTTCAACAGACCATGAATGATGGATTTTTGTTGCAACCTTTCGCCATGTGGACTTTAGTTCTACACCTACTGCATACTACGTGTAGTCCGCGGTTAAATTCACTTTAGTTGCCAATCAACATCTTTCTTGGTTGCCCTCCTAATGACATTTGTAAACTCCGTCTTCTATTCCTGGATAGGGCTTTTGTAATTGCTTCCAGTTTGTAATCCGCCTTAATATTGCGTAGGATCTCCGCGTAAGACATGTCTCCCTTCTACTGTGTCCAATTTTGGTTGCATTGTATAGACAGTCCTGCCGTACGCGTCTGCTTTAGCTTTTTTTGGCAGCTTCCCTGCTAGCGTATTTTTATTATATCAGTACACCTTCGGCTGTCCCTTGTTTTTTGCTCTTACACATACTGTCGTGTGCAAAAATACCTCCTTCAACGTTCATGAATGTCTCCAACTAAACCAAACTGTGTTGATAGCTTTTAGATTATTACCAAGCATGCGGTACTTATTATCACCAAGGATCTGATCTCTGCAATGATTTCGATGAGTTCTTCAAGAACCTGTCCGACGACATAAACCTACTGCGAACGGACTACCAACAGCTGGAGAAATCGATGCAGAATCGCCACCTTAGTGTAAATAGTTTTAATGATAACAACACAAACAGTTCTTCGAATAAACTCGAAGGCTATCTGTTTAAGAAGAAATCGAAAGGATTCAAAACCTGGTGCCGGAGATGGTTCTATCTAAATGACAATCAGCTCGTGTACAGGTAAGAACTGATTCCAAATAGCTGTGTGTCGTCCGAAAGATAAAACTATATTTCATTGCGACTCATAAGTGATTTGTCGAGTTTCAGAAAGCGATGCAACGAAGACTCGTTCTCCGTCATGGAGGAGGACCTGCGGATATGCACAGTACGGCCGATCAGTGATGGTGATCGTCGGTTTTGCTTCGAAGTTATTTCCCCAACAAAGTAAGATCTAACACCTTCGTCAGCACTTTCCCCATTTTCATTTGATTTTCTCTGCATAGATCGCATACACTGCAAGCTGACTCATCAGAGATGCTTCAAGCTTGGATCGGTGCACTGCAGCGCAGCATTGGAGCAGCAATCCAACATGATAGTATTAACTCACGACCACAATCGTCACTGGCCTCCAGTGCGTTAAATATGAAACGAAAAATGTAAGTAGATCCTCTAACCTAGTTGGTTTGTTTTATATCTATTGTCCCTCAGCCACTGGGAACAATTTCTAAAAATTCCTGGAAACTCACAATGCTGCGATTGTAGGGGTTCAGACCCCCGATGGGCTTCGATTAACCTTGGCATTACCTTGTGCATTGAATGTTCTGGTGTCCATCGAAGCTTGGGAGTACATTACAGCAAAGTGCGTTCGCTAACACTAGACGCATGGGAAGCCGAAAATGTAAAAGTCATGATGGAGCTGGGCAACGATATAGTAAATCGCGTTTACGAAGCTCATATCGATGAGTTTTGTAACGTGAAGCCAGCCACTGAGAATTGTGAAATAAGTGTACGCGAGGCATGGATAAAGGCAAAATACATCGAGAAACGTTTTATATGCGGGATGCCGAAAATTGAAGATCTCGAAAACATGGAATGTCTTGGCGGTGATGGGGCGATATCACGCAAATGGGGAGTAAAGAAATTGCGGCGCCGATATCGTAAAGGCTCGAGTTCGAAGTCGGACGGTGATGATGAGTCGATAAACATTCCATCGATGTCGTTGAGTATATCACGAGAGGATCTGATGATTATTGGAGACAATTTGAAAATGGAGACAGTTGACCAGCCCGCGATACTTGGTTCCGATCAAGAGTCGACCGAGGGCGAAGATGATTGCATCATTGAAGAAGAACCCTTCGAGAAGCTCAGTGCCAATTTGTTGTTATACAAAGCGTCGTCTGTGCATAATTTACCAGTCATGTGCATGGCATTTGCTCTTGGAGCTGATAAGGTTTGGAGGAACAAAGATGATCTTAACAGAACGTATCTGCATCAAGCTGTGTTGTCGGTAAGTAGTTGTTTTGTATGATTTACGACGGTGTGTGATTTTAGTCAAGATATCAGCAATCCTGTTAGTTATTCAGTTTCCTTTGACCAAAGGGAAGGCACTAGGAAATATTCTTCTGTACCTTTGAGTAGAAATAAGCATCTGCCGGTCCGTCTACATGTCGCAGTCGTTATAGACGTTTTTTGCGAAGCACCGGTGCACCCTATACCCGACCAAAAATGTCATAATATCGGTGTATGCAAGTAGTTGAACGGATTCACAGTCACCACTATCGAGGTATTCGTTCAGAAGAATTTTTCGAATAAATCGGAGAATTGTCTACCGAGGTATCTTGGTTTGTAATGGACATGATCCCGCATCGGCTATATGCGTTAGGTCGAAGTTGTCCGACGAAGAATTGCTGTGGAATCAAACGAACGCGATTGCATGCTTTTTTATTTTGATCCGCAAAGGATACCTCGAAAGCAAATTGAGTTCCGATTAGAACTGACTTTCGTTTCGTAGATTGTTCCGAACGGAAAACTCGATATGGGTGGATATGATTATGGCTCTAGTAAGCTACCTTCTTTAAAACATTTTCGTTAAAGTCATTGAGTACCTGAATGGATCAGCGGCAGTTCTCTTTGCGATCACGCTAAAGGGATTATAGTATCCGTTCAAAGAGTAATTTTCTACGCAACGCACATCCAGTCAGAAACTGAATTTACATTCATAGTTTCCGTTTTCCGTCATCAACGCAAATATTTGGCATTTGTCAGATGCAACCTCTTATAGTGTCCTCTTGGTGAATTTGCGAGCTATGGCGGGTTTCTCATGCAACAACTCAACCAAGCACTCATATTCGGTCCTATCATGGTATCCTCTTCATGATGGTATCCACGATAGGGCCGAGTATTTGAGTACAGCTTGGCCATTACCAAAATTGAGGAGAAGAAAAGATGAGTAACCGAGGTGCGTTGGTTTTAAATTTCGGTAATGAACAGGGAAGACTGAGTTCGGTAAAGCATTCCACATTCATGTTGTTCGGCGTTTGAGTAAATCTCTATATTTCATAGTAAGTCCAAAGATAGGCTTGAGGGTAAATTAATTAATTGTCCATGTCACTGCGAGTTTTGCATTTGAATTGTTGAGGTGGCGGCAATCATCTGGCTATTTCGTTTCAGCATTTGTTGTTATAATAGCGATAATAGAGTGTAAAGGCTGAACTATAATAGAAGCTGGTTGCGGACGACCACTTCCGTAACTGTGCGAACACATGCAATTTGTATTGTACGACCATTATAGCTTTTCGCTTCGATTCGTTCAGTTTTCGTTCACTTTTGCTCACTTACGAAAAAGCGAATTGATTCGCTCTTTCTCTTTCTTTTGTTCTTGCATACACAAATTTTACATTTCACTTCAACAGCTGTGTACATTTAAATTTGTGAGTTCCTAAGCAACGAAATTTTGTTTTGTATTGTTTGCAATTCCATTCGCAAAAGTCTATTATGGGCAACTTGAGTAATTGAGAGTACTGAAGAAAACTTAACTTAGGATTTTGACATTAGCTTCCGTCCTTCCGATTGCTTCCGTCTATTATAGTTCAGCCTTAAGGCATTCCTACGACCATGAAGTTCACTATGTTTGAGTCTCCTATCAGTTTTATCGCACGCTTTGTATCCTTTCTAGTTGGTGCAATGATGTGTTTGCTGCACCTGACCATATGTTGGCTTTGAACTCAAGTTTGTGGTGTTATTTAAGAAACCAAACATTTTGCTAACCCACACGATGCAAATGCCATTCACGGATAATGGCTGAATTCGCTTTGATAACAGATGACAACATTGCGTTTTGGACGCATTAAATTCCACTCTATTGGATCCCTTTCATTCAAATATGTTGCCGATGTCGGAAGCTGAAGGTTTTCGATTTTTATATCGAATATGAAAAGCTAAGAGTACTGCCATCAGCAAAAAAAAGATTGTCTGTGACAAAACGGAGCCTTGGTGAACACAGTTCTCTTTGCGATTATAATTGTTGAGTAGCTGACTTCAAACCACCGAAAACCACTTGAATTGAACGTTCCGGGATGTAGTTTCTAATTCATAGAAGAAGAGTTTCAACTGTTCCAAAAGCACGCATTTTTTAACAAAAGGGTTTATCCCAAACCGTGTAAAATGCCTTTGAAATATCAAGTGCAACGATCTTGTTTTCGCAACCAAGGTGAAGGTGAATTGATTGGTTCTACCAATCACCAGTGGAACTGTTGGTACGAAAACCGTATTGTGGGTCATTAAGGGGTTTTCGTGATTCAAGATCTTTCATAAGCTGAAGGTTTATCTTATCAGCGTTTCCATGACCTTAGAAGGAAGGAAGGTAAGTGCAATTCGTCGGTAGTTAAAGGGTGATTCGCCATTTTGGGGACAAATGATGCTTTCCATCTACTAGGAACGAGTTCTGATGAATAGGACAGACGGAAAAGCTGATTTTTTTATGTCAAGATCGATAAATACTCCTGGAACTGTACGAGTACGAATTTGGATTGGTCCAATAGAATGTAAAACGTTCTTCATGAAGATTTGGTGATAAATTTTCACACTTCGACAGATCTTACGTAATGCTCATAGTTTGTAGTCCGGCCTGCAAAGAAATGTTTCAACTTTCGTTGAGTTGATTTGAGTTTATGAAAGGCCTAGGGTGTGTGGTGGCCTTTCTCTTTATATGTGTTAGTGTACGCAATCTGGGATATAACGTCCTCAATGTCCACTGCGTATACCAACATCTAGTTAGGTGTGTATTGGTTTTTGTTTCTCGAGCACGTGGTCCAATCGAGAATACTCCCCCAGGAGATCCGAATGGGAAACTAGATTTACCTATCCCCATCAAAGTCCTTTAGTTTCCATCCTTTTGGACTGGACTATCTGCCAAAGTCCAAAGTGATAATGTAACTACAAAGCTTTTATAATATGTGGTGGAATTTCTCCGACCGACAACGGTGGAGTTCCTTGCCTTTTAACTTACTTAATTGGTGCTACAATCCGGAATGAACTTGGGCCTCGACCTCTTTAATAAGTCGGGTCTCTAGACCACTGCCTTCAGTTCTGTACTTCAAATTGGTTTTGGTCGGTTTTTGACCCTTCGAGGCGAGGTCTTCTTCTACTGCGAACGACGTCTATCTCGGAATCGACTCATCCAAATTGCCCATTGCCATGTTCTAGCCATGTGAAACTTCAAATGCGAAGCTTTTTGGCCAGGTCTATGTCGTAGTAGAGCAGGACACGGATTTTCATCGTCTAATATAGGATCTTCATATTTGTTCGTTTGAGGGCTTTCTTACTAAATTGCCTTCTTAGCCCGAAGAAACTGCGGTGGGCAAGAGTAATTCTTCGTTTGATTTGTGAGGACATGTCGTCGGCAGAGTTAATAGCTAAGCCGAGGTAGACAAAGTCCCTGACTACATCAAATTTCAGCTGTCAATGCTGACGTCCTTTCGAATTCACCGATGTTGTGTATCCTTTCTCGTTGACATCATATACTTGGTCTTACGGTCGTTTATAACCCACTTAAACCGCTTTCGTCTCTAAAATCGCATCGGTGGCATCTCATTTGGTCCAATATCGTCGGCGTATGCTATAGTTGCAGAATTTTTTTTTTTTTTTTTATTTATTTATTTATTTATTTATTTATTTATTTATTTATTTCATCTACCGAGTTTTACACTCTTACAGATTACATATACATGATAATATTTAAGTATTCTAATACATATTTTTCATCTTATATTATATAACAGCATTTTTTTAAATTCCACTCTATTAAGACTTAAATCGCAATTATTGGAATAAAATAAGTTGAACATCTTAACACATCGGGTAATTGGTTCATTTGCACCATAATTATAAATGTGCCTAGGTGTATATAGCAAATTTCTTACTCGAATATGTCTTTCTGGTGCATATATAAAAAATAATTCTAAAAGTTCAGAACATTTAACACGATATGAGAAAACATCATATACAAACATTACACAATGAACATTACGTCGCTTTTGAAGAGTATCTAAACCGATAAGCGCACATCTAGTATTATAAGACGGCAATACATTTAGGTTCCAATGCAATTGTTTTACTAAAAATTTAGTAAACGATTTTTGAACCTTTTCAATACGAGTTTTAGCATTTTCATAATTTGGTTCCCAAATAATGGAAGCATACTCTAAAATAGGACGAACTAGGGACATGTAAACTGATTTAATAGTGTAGGGATTTGAAAAATCTTTGCAACTTCTTCTTAGAAACCCAAGCATTGAATTTGCTCTTGCTACAATGTATTCAATGTGAGTGGAAAATGTTAATCTAGTATTAAATATAACTCCTAGATCTTTTACTTCACATTGTCTACTTAAGTCGTTTTCACGAATTAAGTAGTTGTGAAGTATAGGTGTCGACATATGCGAAGCCGTGAAAATATGGCATTTTTTTATATTCAATTCGAGGTAATTTTCCTCACACCATTTTAATATATTGTTAAAATCGATTTGAACATTAAGACAATCATTTTTATTAGTTATACGAGTATACATTTTGAAGTCATCAGCAAACATAAGACATTTAGTATAACGAAGTAAAGATGGAATTTCATTAATAAACAAGATAAAAAACAGTGGGCCTAAATGGCTACCTTGAGAAACTCCTGAAGTCGCAGAGATGGTTCTGGACATGACATTTGATATTTTAACAATCTGCTTTCTATTCCTCAAATAACTTGAGATCCATTTTAAAAGTTGGGAATGAATTCCAAAAGACTTTATTTTTTGAATTAACATTTGTTGGCAAACAGTATCAAATGCTTTAGTAAAATCAGTATAGATTGTATCTACTTGTAAACCAGCTTCGAAAGAATTAAAAATATATTTGGTAAACAAAACAAGATTAGTTGTTGTAGATTTACCACGCATGAACCCATGTTGAAATGGGGAGATATGTTCATTTAAATAAAAATATATTTTTTCTTTAACTAAGAATTCAAACAGTTTTGGTATAGCAGATATTTTGGATATACCACGATAATTTTCTACCTTATGTTTATGTCCGGATTTATGAATGGGAGTTATGAATGATAATTTCCATTCATCCAAGAAGACACCTGTTGATAGGGAAGAGTTAAATAAAAGCTGAAGTGGTAAGGCCAATGATTGTTTACAATTTTTCAAAACATATGAGGGGATTTCATCAGGACCTGAGTTCATACTCAGTTTTAAAGATGTAAGACCCTCTAGAACATCATTTAAAGAAAGATACAAAGAGCCGATATTTTGAGTAGTAGTTACAGAATCACTTTGAGAAGTAATAACAACACTAGAATGATTTCTGTACACAGATTCAAAAAATGATGCAAACAATTCGCATGTCCCTGTTAAATCAGTAGAGGTTTGATTATTATATTGCATGCTGTTAAATATACTTAATGACTTTTTCTTTCCATTTATGAATGACCAAAAAGCTTTAGGATTAGTTGATATTTGCGACTCGATATTCATTATATACTGTTTGTATAGGAATTTGTTTAAGAATTCAAATTCTCTTCTTAGTTGGATGTAACGATTTTTATCCATATCATTATTAGATTTTTTAAACTTTTTAAAAACCTTGCGTTTTGTGTTCTTTAAATTTATAAGTCGCTTGTTATACCACGGTAGTTTAACAGAAGACAATATATATTTAAATGGAACAAATTGTGAAAATCCATTTTGAAAATGTTGTAAAAGTGTTATATACGCTTCGTAAACATTAGCACCAGAAAGTATATTTTCCCAATCAAAAGACAGAAAATAATTATTAAGTGCTGCGTAGTTTGCTTTAGCAAAGTTATAAGTTTTATTAAAATTTGGTTTTACTACATTATTTACAGAACTCATATAAAATTTAAGTTTAATACATACTGCATTGTGATGTATCGATTTTTTTAATAGAGGGCATAGTACTTCAGTAACTTCATGCATTAAATTGTTGCTTATAAAAGTGAGATCCAGAGATCTATTCAAAGAGTTGACAATATTGTTTATTTGAATTAAATTTAATGATAACAACGAATCTATAAAAATAATATCACATTCTATTTTGATGTTATATGGAATCAAACATTTGTCATCTTCCGAATAAGACCAATTTACATCACTCATATTAAAATCACCTAAAATGCATGGGTACTGATTATCAGAAAGATTATTTAATATAAATTCGATATTTTTTACATGCATGTCATATACTAACCTAGCACTATTTGGAGGAATATAACTTACGACAAAAACAATTTCATTTATTCCATCAAACATATTTACACGTACAGCCAGCTGTTCAATTTGATCATTAATGATTGGGAGATCAACTACCAAACTGCCATATGATGAACGAACAGCAACAAGAACACCGCCTCCTCGTAATAATCCAGTATTGGGAGAGCGATCCAAACGGTAAACGTTGTAAAATGTATCAAACAGCTCAGCTGATTGAATATTTACATGCAGCCATGTTTCGGTAAAAACGATGACGTCATATTCTCGCATAGTTGAACCAAGAAAAATTTCCTTTGTTTTGGTTCTGATACCCCCAACATTTTGGTAATAAACATTCAAGGCGTTGGAGTGGGCAAGAGACAAATTCGAACATGATGATGAAGAGGACGAAGCATTTATGATGTTGGTGTTGGCGATGTTTAATGCATTTAGGTGTTGGTGTGCGATATTTGGGTGTTCTCGTTTTTTTGTATAAAACGAAAATGTCTCACAAATACATTAACAGGCCAATTTTCTGGTTTAAGTGCTTCTCCAATCAATGTTGAGGGAACAGCTAGACGAAAATTCACAAATTTTAGTTGTTGTAAATTTGCATCTCTCTTGATGAGCGGGAAACATAACAGCTGATTAGTCGAAACACTTAACCTGCTTGATGCATATGCTATTATTTCGTCTGCAGTGGTGTTTGGGGAAAAACGAGACAGATGTATCCATTTGCGGGAGGGAATAGCATTTAGCGTCGTTGATGTTGAATCACTTCCAGCAATACGTATTCGTTTGCCATGTATACGCCGTTCACTATTGGGTTCAGAGAGAGGACAGTTTTTTTTTGCAAATGCATTTGAGTTATTACCACTAGGGCCAGGGTCAGTGGCCTCAGTTTGCACTGCATTTTGTTTGACCGATGCACCTGTGGAATTTTTGTCGACTTCACTTGTGACCTTGGCTAATGTCTGTTTATATTTTTTTATTGGCTTTACATTTTCTGCAATTTTCACTGTATTGTCTACTAGAACACAATCCTTTTCTTTAAGTGCAATAATATCACATTTTAATTGAATGACTAGTTTATTTAGTTCATTTATTTTTGAAACTATTGCTAGTGCAGAATTGCTAGCGCACGCATTACACTTCCACGAAAGGCTTATATTAGATTTTAAAATTTTTAAAGTGCTATCAGATAGCAAGGTGCATTTGTCATGAAATTTATGACAACAAATGCCACCACAAATGACAAAATCATTTTTTACAATCTTATCACACTTCGCACAATTATCAGCCATAGCTAAAAATCTAATTATTAGGGAGCAAATCAAAACACGTCTTTACTAGCGTACAATCGAAATCGATGTGAAATTTATGGAAGATTGTGTCTCTAGCGTCGGCTCGGGTGTTTTGAGCAATCTTTTCAAGAACCGTGTTAAAGAAAATCCTTTCTTGGTATCAAATGTTTCGATGAGGTCGTTTCCGACTAAACAGACGGACGAGGTCGGTAGGTATACCAGAAGTAGACATGTCTCCGTATAGTTCTTCTCTATAAATGATGTCGTAGGCGACTTTGAAATTGATGAACGCGTGGTGGTATCGATTAGGACTTCCTGGATTTTGGCCTGATAAGGGCCGATCTTGTTTCAAGAATTCACATATTATGGCAGAAAGATCTTCTAGACTATGTTGTAGCGACTTAGGACTTAAGGCCTCCTTTCTAATTGATCTGGCAAACGATGCTGATGTTCCATTCTTCCGGCATACTTTCATCTGACCAGATTTGGCTTATGAGTTGATAAATGTTACTTTCCAAATCATCTTCGCCTGCTTTATAAACCGGAAAGGTCGTCCTTACCGTCGCCTTGTTATGCTTATGTTCTGATATTTCTTTCCTCAATTCACTTAGCGTCGGGTGGTTGGTAGGTTTCGCGGTTGTCGCCAATATTGAATGGTACGTTCTGCCTGACGCTCGGAAGATTGTTCGTCATCGGCGTTTAAAAGTCAGCAGAAGTGGTTCTTCCATATTCCCAGCATCGACTGTACCTCAATTACGATATTTCCTTATTTGTCTCAACAGGATTCTGTTTGCGCCTTGTATTCCTGGCTTTGACGTTTTTCACTTACACTCAACTAGGATTCCTCCTCGTTCATCTCGACAGGATTTTATTCGGATCATGTTACCAAAGTGTTGACTTTTTACGAATATCGTTCCTGGATATCCACGATCGCTCGCTTCTTTTTCTGAAAACCAGTGATCTTCCTATAAACCTCACGTCTTCATCTGCATCTATGCTTTGTAGGCCTCATTATTCTTCAAACCAGATGCTGCTGGGATCGTATTAATTGAGACTTTAACCCAGCGGTTACGAGCAATGATAGTAAGCGTTGGCGCTAGTTCGCTAGTAAATCTAATGTATGGATAATTAATAACGGATTCGCAGATCGCCCTTTTTTGCTTTCGCGCTCGTCCACGCTTGTAATTTTGTAGATGTAAACTCATCCCATGAAGTTTACTATCTTGAACAAGCATGAACGGTCCACGGTTTTCTTACTAGCCCGGACTAGCACACTCAGTTACTAGCGTTGGCCGTAACAGCACCCTTAGGGAGTGGTTCGCAGATTGTTTTTCGTCTGTCGGAATATGCTCAATTTGGTTGACCGTTTGTTAACCCGTCTTCATCTGTATTCAGGAAGCATGACTATCCCTTGAAATTCCTATAATTACATCTTGTTCGAATATGTGAGAGCAGTTCATGTAGGTTTCTCACTTCGTCCATCATAACTAGGACTGTAGACGTCACCGTCTGGGAGGTTTTTTGATTCATTGACCTTACCCTAATGTTGGTCAGTGATTGGTATGTTATTTCCCATATATCTACAGAACATTTCTCTATGCGCCAACTGAATACGCAACTCCACAAGTCTGAACATATTTAAATTAAAAAAAAACGTTCTTATTACATCCCACCAGGGCTCAGTGATGGCTTGTGAATTCCTTTTACTAAACGGTGTGCCAATCGATGTGATAGACGACCTGGGCTACAGTGCCCTGCATTTAACCACACAAAAAGGCTGCATTGCCCAGGCATACCTTCTGCTGAAGCACAAGGCAAAGTACGACATCGTTGCCAAAGATGGAAAGAAACCCTTGGACATTGCTGTTGATCAACGAAATGCTGACATAGTTACATTGTAAGTTGACAGAGTGCCATATAAAATGTAAATTTGACAAGAAAAACATTTTTTTTAGATTACGACTAACACGGCTGAATGATGAGATCGGTTTGAGTGACGAGGGAAATGGAGAAGATGAAACCTACAAAGACGTAATGAAAGACTTTTCGAATTTCGCCTCAAGTCAACCGCGAATGCTGCGAAACCGCACCGATACAAACACGCTCGAATCACAGGCATCCTCAATGACGAATTCCGACTAAACGGTGTGACCAAGTGAAAGTCTTAACGCTTTAGTTGCACTCGCTATTCCAGTACTTTGAGATGCAACTGTCTGCCACCCCTCTGCCAAGTCTTCTCAAAATTTATCAGCTCCCCCCTACTACTAACTCCCTACCCGTTAGTTCCTTAAGTGATATATACTTGAAAAAAAAGAAAACAATCGTTTAGTCATCTCTTATGTTGATTAACGGAAAGTGTTACAATTTCCTTGTCTCACGGAAATCATATATTTTTGATATTAAATGGTGTGCTCACCGACACGCCATGTCATTTTTGTTCTTCTGCTCTTAAGTATTCTCGTGATTGTTCAAAATATGTTATTACGTATTATTAACAGTTATCTATTGTTTTTTTTTTGTTCTATTGACTCTTCTATCTCAGTTATTCGATAAGTGTAAGTTGTATATTTTTGTATTTATTACTGTACGTTTAGTGTCATTGTTAATGTTATGCGTTACTGCTAATGCGTGCCTATCATAGCTGGCCAATATTATTATGTTATCATTTTTATCAAAACAAATGCATGTTATATTATAATATTCACGCATGTATTGCATTGTATCGATTATTATTATTTTTATTTAAATAAAACACACATACAGAGTTTGGTGTTATAGTGTTACTCGGATTATATTATGCAACACAAGCTAGAGACACAGCAGAGCTTTGGTTAAATGGCGACGGAATGAACAGACCACAGCGTGTTAATGTATGTAACATTAGACCTTTGAAAGAATGTTATGTGTCGCGTAACGTGGCCAACGTTTATTTATTAAACATACAAAAATAAATTTTTAATTTTAAAATGATTGCTTTTGTTTTATAGTCAAAGGAAATCCTTTTTACTTTCGATCAGTCTAAGGGATGCAAGAGTGTAAGAAATTGCGAATCTAGCGGGTCAAAAGGGATGCTCCAGAGTACATGATTTACTTCTTAGCAAATGCTTAACTGTAATCTTAATTCCTTTTATTAATTTCGTACACTAACTAGAAATTATCAGCATCGAAAGTCAGTAATTTTGGTAAATTGCTCTGAGACTCAATCGAAAAGCACATTATTCGCAGAAATTCATTTATCGTTTACGAAAAGTACAGTTGTATTAAATACTTCTATCGTATCCTTTAACCTCTCGATTCACACCATACCACCAGTATCGAATGTCGAAGAAAAATTGCAACGATGCCAACAAGCCAATAGATCAGCCGCAACTGATGTGCTTGGTTTCTCGCGGCCACCAACAAGAAACCCCTGGTTTGATGAGGAATGCCGACAGATGCTCCCAGCCAAGAACGAGGCCTAAAAGGCTAAGCTGCAGGTGAAGACGAGAGCTGTCATTGATCTCTATAGGCAAAGAAGAAGGGAAGACCATCGGCTATTCAGAAAGAAGAAAAAAGAGCAAGAAAAGCACGCGATCGAGGATATAGAGAGGTGCCACTCCAGGAACGATGTTCGCAAGTTTTACCAAAGTTTCCGCTGTCAGGCAGAACGAACCATTTAATATTGGCAACGACAGCGAAAACTGCCAACCACCCGACCCAAGTGAAGTGAGGATAGCAATATCTAAACTCAAGGTTAATAAGGCCTCTGGTCCTTAGCTATAACTATATCCACTAATTGTTCCGCACGCCACTTATTGTGAGGTCCTCCTTTACTACGACTGACGTCTTGCTGGGAATCGAAGACTCTGCAAACCGGAGCCTTGGTGTCAATTCGCTATATATGTCATATCCATCTTAAGCTTCCAATGCGGAATTTTTTCACACCAAACAACCAGCATCTAATGTCGAAGAAAAATGGCAACTATGCCAACAAGCCGCAACTGATGTGCTATGTTTCTCGCGGCCACCAGCAAGAAACCTCTGGTTTGATGAGGAATGCCGACAGATGCTCCCAGCCAAGAACGAGGCCTTAAAGGCTAAGCTACAGGTGAAGACGAGAGCTGTCATTGAGCTCTATAGGCAAAGAAGAAGGGAAGACCATCGGCTATTCAGAAAGAAGAAAAAAGAGCAAGAAAAGCACGCGATCGAGGATATAGAGAGGTGCCACTCCAGGAACGA
This sequence comes from Rhingia campestris, assembly GCA_932526625.1. Classification (NCBI taxonomy): domain Eukaryota; kingdom Metazoa; phylum Arthropoda; class Insecta; order Diptera; family Syrphidae; genus Rhingia; species Rhingia campestris. Next base: position 122,350,585 of record OW052183.1, on the reverse strand, counting down.
TGTTCGCAAGTTTTACCAAAGTGTAAAACGTCAAAGTCAAGGATACAAACCCCGAACAGAATCCTGCCGAAATGAACAAGGAAATATCGTAGTTGAGACACAGTCAATACTGAGGATATGGAAGAACCACTTCTGCAGACTGTTAAACGGCGATGACGAACAACATTCCGTTGTCAGGCAGAACGAACCATTTAATATTGGCAACGACAGCGAAAACTGCCAACCACCCGACCTAAGTGAAGTGAGGATAGCAATATCTAAACTCAAGGAAAGGACGGCCTTCCCGCTGAGATTTATAAAGCCGGCGGAGATGACTTTGTAAGTAACATCCAACAACTCATAAGCCAAATCTGGTCGGATGAAAGTATGCCTGAAGAATGGAACCTCAGCATCGTTAGCCCGATCCACAAAAAAGGAGACCCTCCGAACTGCACCAACTAAAGAGGCAGGAGTCTCCTCAACATAGCCTACAAGAAGATCCTCTCTGCTGTAATATGTGAACGCCTGAAACCGTTTACCAACAATCTTATCGGCCCTTATCAGCGTGGTTTTAGGCCAGGAAAGTCCACAACCGATCAAATTTTCACACTTCGGCAGATCCTGGAAAAAACCCAAGAAGTCCAAATCGATACCGACCACCTATTTATCGATTTCAAAGCCGCATACGACAGCATTTATCGAGAAGAACTATACAGAGCAATGTCTAGTTTTGGTATACCGCCCGAACTCGTCCGTTTGTGTAGGATGACGATGGAGAATTCTCGCTGCTCCATCAGGGTCGGAAACGACCTCACCGACACATTCGATACCTAAAAAAGATTTAGGCAAGGCGATGCGCGGTCATGTGACTTCTTTAATTTGATTCTTGAGAGGATTGTGCAAAACTCCCGAGCCAACATCGGAGGCACAATTTTCTAAAAATCGGTGCAACTACTAGCATACGCCGACAATATTGACATCAATGGTAGGACTCAACGTGATGTCATAGCCACGTTTGCTAGTATATAGAAGGAAGCTGAACAAATGGGTTCAGAAGGAAATGAGGGTAAGACTAAGTATATGCAGTCAACACGAAAGGACCCACAACATCAACGAATTGGACAGAACGTCACCGTTGACAGATATAACTTTGATGTAGTACGGGACTTTGTCTACCTCGGCTCCGCTATTAATTTGACTACAACATCTCGTCAGAAATTAAACGAAAAATTACTCTTGCTAACCTCTGGACTAAGAAGGCAATTCAGTAGTATAGCTCTCACTCGAACTACTAAAGGGATCCTATATAAGACCCTGATCATCCAGTCCTGCTTTACGGCGCTGATGCATGGACCGTATCAAAAGCAGATGAAGAAATCCTTGGTCGATTCGAGAGAATAATTCTTCGAAAAATCTTCGGTCCCATTTGCGTTGACTGGCTATGGAGACGAAAATTCAACCAAGAACTATACGAGCTGTACAGCGACATACCCCTGGTCAAAAACTCCGCATTGGACCTTTAAGATGGCTAGGACATGTAGAACTAATGGACACCAATACTCCGGCTCGCAGAGTCTTTGATTCCTAGGCAGACGTCGGACGCAGTAGAGGAAGACCTCGCCTTAAGTGGCGCGCACAAGAAGAAACCGACCTCAACCAACTTGGAATGCGCAACTGGAGGCAGTTAGCTAAGGACCGGGCTAATTGGAGAGGCATGTTGGTTGATGCCCAGGTTCATTACGGACTGTAGCGCCTCTTAAGTAAGTAAGTTCGTTGATCTGGAGACCGCCATGTCCCCTTATGGATATCGAGGTGAGGAAACCGTGTGCTGGCTATAGTGGCATTTCGTTCCGTAGTGAAATCAATTAGCCTAAGTCCGTTAGCAGACGTGTTGTCGTGTAGGCTATGTTTTCCGACAATACTTCTAAAGATGTCTTCTCTTCCTACCTTTGCGTTAAAATCTCCCAGCACGATTTTAACATCGTACTTTGGTAGTCGCTCATAGGTTTTGTCAAGGATCTCGTAGAAGCAATCCGTAGTTATATCATCTTTTTCCTCCGTCGTGGTGTAAGCGGGTATAAATGTTATGTTGGCGAATTTGGCCTTGATTCGGATTGCTACATTACGTGACTTCTTGCCCAAGTTTGGTACTTGTAACAAATCCGCATCCAAATAGTCGCTGTTACTGCCCAAGATAAGAAGGTCCAATGTAGATGTCACAGTTTTTCATTCTCTTTTTGCCCGGCCCATCCCATCCTATTTCCTGGATGGCAGTAATGTATGCTTTTCAGCAGTTTAGGGCTTCCGCAACTTGTTGGCCTGCACCTCTCCTGTTTAATGTTCTCACATTCCAGGTGCAGATAGGAACGTCGTTGTCCTTTTTTCTTTTAGCAGGGACGTCAACAATAAGATCTGTCCTCTCCGAGGCTATTGGTTGCTTCGTAACAATAGGTTTTTTCCATGGGTGGGTAGTTAACCCGAAGCACAAACCTCAAACCTGGAGGCCAGTTCCAAGTTGTCAGATACCCCTAGGAAACGGGGCCATCAGTACTCACTACGGGAATTAGCGCTGCCGTTGGTCTTTCGGTTCTCTGCCACCATCCTCTGTTCAAGGGGCCTGACTTACCCCTGAGACTCCTTAATAACCTGTTGTCCGAATATGTCAAAGCAGCTCATCTAGGTCCGCCTGGGGCAGCAGGCCGGGTATTTATTCTGTGCCATTCTGTCCCGTTTTTTATAGTATTGCTGTTTTTCGTCTCGTTATCAACCATACAGCATGGACCATATAAAAAGCGGATGAACAAAATTCTTCGTCATCTATGAGCAAAGTTCCTCAGAAAATCTTCGACCCCGTTTGCAGTCACGGGCTATGGAGACGAAGATTTTACTAAGAACGGTACAGCAATATGGAGCTGTTCAAAAAAAGTCCGAATTGGTTAATTAATCAATACTCCGGGCCGGAGATTCTTCGATTCCAAGCCAGAAATCAGACACAATAGAGGAACCCTTACCTAAGTTGCACAAAGTCTCCTTAATTCCCTAGATTATGGGAAGATCCGCCATTTATCAATGTAATCTCTCCATGTAGCCAGGGCAAGTACCATATTTTCATTTAAAAAGAAAGAATGTCAACAATTCAAATGTCCAAATAATATGCCATATATTTGAACCTATTTGACGGACACACCGCCAACATGAATAAGTTATTTTATGAAGAACTTTTTACACAATTATTTGTACTACAAATCACTTATGTTCTGAGAACGAATTATTTTCATTCTATATACTCGGAGGAAGAATCGTTTTGAACGCTCTTCGGCGATGCTCGAGTGGCTTCGATTACCGTCTTGTCTTTATCTTTCGAGTGCACAGACAACACATGTCTGCGGATAGAGCTCTTGTCGTTAAATGAACGCCCACATTCAGAGCAGCGGAATTTCATTCCTGAGTGTGTTAATAGATGTCTACTTAAGCCAGACGCATGGTGAAAGCTCTGCAAGCAAAACAAGCGAATCAAATTACTTGGACAAGAGTTCATTTTTCATAGCTTACCTTTGGACACAAATGACAATCATGTTTTGCGATTTGTGGCACTGCCAAATGTACCGCATTAATGTGTTGCTTCAGCATTAATTTCTGTACAAATGCCTTTGAGCAATGTGGGCACGGATAGGGCCGTTCGCCAGAATGTATGGCCAAATGACGTTTCAGCACCTCTTTTTGCATGTAACTCTTGCCGCACTGGTCACACGTGAACGGTTTCTCTCCGGTATGAATGCGTATATGTCGATCGAGAGAACTCTTGCATGAGAACCACTTATCGCATCTGTCACAGCTGTATTCTCGCCCCTTCGTGTGTGCAGAAGCATGTCGGCGGAGAGAATTTTCTCGCGTAAACGATTGTGGACATTCACTGCACTTGAAGATTTTCAAGTCTTCTGTGGAGATTTGGGCGTAATTGACTGCTATTATGGCATTTGTGTTCGTTGGCTTCTTCTCCGGCTGTGTGCTGATATTTGCATCGGTAGCTTTACGCTTTAACTTCTTCAAACAAATTGGAAATAAAAATTTTGAATGATTGGGAATCAATTAGGAAATCTCACCGGTTTTGGTATGGATGTCGCTGATTCGGCGTTCGGTTCCTCAAGTGGATATTGTGGAATGTCTGGATTGGCAAGCATATTCTGGACATCTTCGTCCTCATCGCTGATTGACAGTGTCTCTGCGGGGACGTCTTCCTTGAGATACTGAATCTCGCCATTTTCTTCAACTGTAAGCAAAATTCAAATGTATACATGAGTGGAGGATATTATTAAAAAAGAAAATAAATCTCACTTTGATAAGACATTTGGTCACCATCCTCATTATTGCAGTCCGCATATTCGCTTGGGAAGAGAAAATCATCATTTTCCTCCTCGTCTTCTTCCTGTATGTCCATACCAAGATTGTTTTCCTCATCTTCTTCTGTGTTTTCTTCGCGATTCAATTCATCTTCAAACTCATTTAACTGCTCCGATTCAATTTCAATTATCTGATGATCATTTCCCTGCTCACTATTCTTGTCGTAAAGAAAAAACGTTTGAATTGTTCCCTCGGAGTTCTCAGCCTCTTCGTCATTATAAATCAAAATCTGCTCTTGTTCTTCTGGCACTTGATCGGAAGAGGTTATTTCATTGTCAGCATCTTGCGCTGGAATATGATGACGAGTCTTGCGCTGTGTTTTTTTCATCTTTGGGAGTTTTGTATCTTCTGGTTCTGTCCCCGTCGATGGTGCAACTGATTCAACAATTGGTGATGAAATCTCACTGATTTCGAATTGGACATCCTCATTTTTAACAGATACAGGTTTGTCCATAGTCTTACGGCTGTTTACAAACTTTCCGAACTCCTCAAATAGCCGTTGAGTCTCTTCCTTGCGGAATTTTTCTTCTTGTTCCTCCATCCACCGTGCCCGGCGCTCATTTTCCTCCAGGCGAAATTTATCTTCATATGCTTTCATCCATTCGGCACGTTTAACTTCCTCTTCCAATTTAAGTTTATATTCTTCATCTTGAATGAATTTCAACGATTCCGCGAACTGTTCGTCTTCATCTTCATCATCATCGTCTTCTGATTTGATGAATACACGGCTTTTCTTTCCCGCATTTAGCAAACGAATGTGTTTACGAAGCTTTCCGTCGGAAAATTGACATCTTTTACGGAAATGATATGATTTTTCCAATTGAAAACGGCACTGAACACAAATTAATTTGGGCAAGCCATCCGATGATTGGACTTCTAAGGTAGCACAAGCCATTATTCGTACGGGAATTGACAATTGTCCAGACTCGAATATATTCACAGTCCCCGTTTCGGGTTGCAAACAAAGGCGACAAATCGCCTCAAGGTTCGGTAAGGCATTCATAATACCAACCATTGTTTTAATATAAATAAATACTGAAGATAAATCACTAAAAGTTAAATTTTTTTCTCGAAATATTGAAAACAAACGCGAAATAAAAATGGCAGCCCATTGAAATATTTTGACAGTTGTATTTTATTTTTGTAATAGAGTAGTGTTTTCAATGAAATAGAAAAATGAATGTAATTTCTGCATGATAGAAGCAGGTTAGGCTGGAAACAGAAATGTTAAAATTGTACTAGCTTATTATAATTTTTATTGAAATAGATTATTCATATGTTTGTACATTAATGGTGGTGGCAATCTCGACGCACGCGACGAACGCGACGCAGACGGTTTCGCATTGAAGTGTCAAAAATGGTGAGGATTTGAGTGGTGGTGGCAATCTCGACGCTCACGACGCGACGCGATGCGATGTCACTTGATTGACAGTTCACCATTAGCCGTCGAAGATTTTGTTTGTTTTTCAATTTTCACAGAAGAAAATTTAATTAGTTGTTAGTCACACAACACAATTATTAATTCAGTACTTTTAACTTTATAACCTATGAAAGTAATCTCAAGATTCTCACAAACATACCATCTGACAGCTTTCAAACTGACATTCCAATGCGTCGATGCGCAAGAAAGTTGAAGTTGAATCAACTTTTCTGTGTAGCTAACGTCCATTGCGTCGCGTCGGCGTTCAGATTGCCCACTTATACATGTTCCCATAAGCTCGATGAGTTTTTGACATTTCAACGCGAAACCGTCTGCGTCGATACCGTCCGTTGCGTCGAGATTGCCTTGGGGGTAACCCCTGTATTAATAAAAAATCACTATTGGCTCCTTACCACACGAGTTATGTAGCTAACGGATAGTGAGCTTATCCGTTTGCTATCTTTTGTTATTAATATATATATTTTATATAAATGTTTGTTATCCGCTCTCTCTCATAAAAATCCCGACATAGCATGACAGCACTTTACTAAGAAGTATTTAAAATAATACGATCCAGGTATACGTAAGATAAAATAATATAATAAAAAGTGCGATAATGTGAGTAATGTACATGTATGTGTAAAGTCAATGAAATCGAGAAAAATATTTTTGAATTAAAAAGCCAAACGTCATCTCAAAAATATTAAAAGTTATCCGCTCCTTATACACGAAATTCGAAGAGTTACCCCCAAGGCAATCTCGACGCAACGGACGGTATCGACGCAGACGGTTTCGCGTTGAAATGTCAAAACTCATCGAGCTTATGGGAACATGTATAAGTGGGCAATCTGAACGCCGACGCGACGCAATGGACGTTAGCTACACAGAAAAGTTGATTCAACTTCAACTTTCTTGCGCATCGACGCATTGGAATGTCAGTTTGAAAGCTGTCAGATGGTATGTTTGTGAGAATCTTGAGATTACTTTCATAGGTTATAAATAAACAAAATAAATTAAAAGTACTGAATTAATAATTGTGTTGTGTGACTAACAACTAATTAAATTTTCTTCTGTGAGAATTGAAAAACAAACAAAATCTTCGACGGCTAATGGTGAACTGTCAATCAAGTGACATCGCATCGCGTCGCGTCGTGAGCGTCGAGATTGCCACCACCACTCAAATCCTCACCATTTTTGACACTTCAATGCGAAACCGTCTGCGTCGCGTTCGTCGCGTGCGTCGAGATTGCCACCACCATTAAGTTATCCGTTGTAGAAATGTTTTTTTTTTTTAATAAGAATTACAAGTTAACCGATGTGTTAGTGCTAACTCACCGTTATTCGTTGTTTATTAATAGGGGGTAAGGGTATTCATGCAACGTCGTAATTTTATTAAGTGTGAAAGATTGTAATTTCACGACCACGTTTCATGAACGACCCTAAAACTGCACCACTAAATAATGCGGAAACCCACTGAATTCAATCTCATTTTAGTAATTTATTTATTGATAGAATTTTGTTCCTATTGTTCTTTTTCCGTTCTCGATAATTTTTTTCAGTTTAGCTCATTCATTCGATTTGTGAAAGTGAATGTCAAAAGAGCATTTCAAAAGTTTACAACGTTTACCAACTCAGTTTACGCACCCAATTCCTGTGAGAAAATTCCGATATTGTTGGAAAAGATTTCCCATACAAATTTTGACAGTTCATTTATCACGTCGTAATTTTATCACGTTTACAACGTTTACGACGACTTTGAATACCCATATTCTGTTTTTCTTTTCAATTGCTGGATAAAATCTAATAAATATATTTGTTCTCGAAATCTAGAACGAATCACTCTTTCCAAACATGATATTATCTAGGTTTTGTTACTCCACTGTAATGTCCCGTCAAAAAGTATTTATTAGTTAGGTATTTAGCTTATTACGGTAGTCCGAAAATAAATGTTTGTGTTTGATTTGAAAGAAAACTCTTCAGAAATCATTCCATTGACCACAACAAAGAAACACATTCGCTTCTGGAATTAATTTCAGAATCCAATGAAGAAGCTCTAATACAAACAATAGCCTTAGGTTTAGTAATATTCCCTGACTACATTCTAAATACATACATTCCGCCATACAATTTCACAGAACGCTTAGTTTGGCTGAAACTCAATATACAGTCAACTACAGTTTTGACAGTTGGAATGCGTTTTTATTTTTTGGTGGGAACACTATTTTCAAATATTGAATTTAGTTAATGAAATGGCTAGTTTCGGTTTGGTGGAAACGTACTATAAAGCAGAGAGGAATGGGAGAGGGACGAATTCGACATCAAATCTATATCCCATCTATAAGGATGGTTCAAAAGTGAACGTAGATGTCGGTGGGGAGTGTTATTGAAAAAATGTCACAGCAAAACTGCGCAGTCACGGGGACAAAATCGATTGAGGGTACATTTTTACATATAATGACCGCACCAGTCAGCATCAATCAGCGATAAGTACACGAATGAGTACTGAGCAGTTTGCAGTTATAGTGTGTGGAGGAAGCGTAATTGGGAATGCTTGTGATTGCAAGCATTCATGCGTAGTCTATGGCCAAGATAATCATTGAATCCCAATAGTGTTTGAGACGAAAAGGAAGAACGAACTTCCGGTTTAAAAATCAAGCGATCTCGCATGCCAGAGCTTTTAGATTGAATGAAGAGCCCAGTATCAAAGAGGTCTAAGGGTGCCTTGTCTAAGATACTCTAAACGCAGATCGAGTTAGTACCTTTGTGATCTTTACTTACTTACTTACTTAAGTGGCGCTCGAATCCACTATGATCCCTTCATCCGATTTTGATACGGTCCATGCTTCAGCGCCGTAGAGCAGGACTGGAATGATCTGGGTCTTATATAGGATCTCCTTAGTAGCTCGAGTGAGGGCTTTCCTACTAAATTGCCTTCTTAGTCCGAAGAAACATATTAATTCTTCGTTTAATTTCTGACGATATGTTGTTGTCAGAGTCAATAGCGGAGACGGGGTAGACAAAGCCCCGTACTACCTCAAAGTTATATCTGTCAATGGTGACGTTCTGTCCAATTCGTCGATGTTGTACGTCCTTTCATATTGACAGCATATACTTAGTATTACCCGCATTTACTGCTAAACCCATTTTTGCCGCTTCCTTCTCTAGCGAACGTGGCTTTGACATCACGTTGAGTCCTACCAATGATCTCAATATCGCCGCCGTATGCTAATAGTTGCACCGATTTTTGGAAATTTCTGACTCTGGCTCGGGAGTTTTGCGCAATCCTCTCAAGAATCAAATTAAAGAAGCCACATGGCTGTACATCGCCTTGCCTAAATCCTTTTTTGGTATGGAATGTGTCGGTGAGCTCGTTTCCGACCCTAATGGAGCAGATATGTCGTCTTTACTTGTTGATAGCAAATAACAAATGAGAATTTTAACGGTCAGTACTATGACTATTATTTAGATGACATGTAGCCCTAACGAAATAGTTTTTTGATAATGTTTGCTTCTTCAAAAAATTTCAGATAAGGACCATAGTATAACTGCCAATTGTATTAAATTTTGTTTACTAATCTTGTTTTCAAATTCATAAGGTTTGTTTTGACACCAACTCGCCAATAATGAATTTATAAAAAAAGCCGCAAGAAGTAAATCATAATTTCCAATGAGGGTTTTCAATGATAGCTATAACTGGACCCCTAATTCGGAACACTGTTCCGTACGTTCATCGCAATTACTTTCATTCCCATGAACGCTGTGGCAAGAAACAAACATAGCGTAATTGGAAAATAGGCAGTTTTTACAGATGGACCACGCAGAAATCGAATTCCATCCTCTGCTTTTTTCCTTATTTGCCACTCGTACCGAAAATGGTACTTAGAATTTTATTTCAAATGGTTTATCAGGGTAATATTTTCTTCTCATTTTGGATCTCAAAAATCTACCTTCATTTTACCTCCGCCTAAGAGATGAGGTTAACTCTGGCATAAGATCGGTTTCATATCATACTGAAAGCGCACACGAGATGAATGAAAAAACACCTTTTCATTGGGTTAGTAACTCTATCGAAATATACATTTGCCTTGGCCATTAAGTACTTTGACCATTGGCTTATTATATATGGACTGCTAGTGAAATGTCATTTTCATACGATTCTGCGAGAAAATATGCTTCAAAACAGCACAGGCGCCACTGTTTCACTGCGGATTAGCAAAGAAATAAATGCCGCCGGCGAGCTTAAATTTCCATAGTAACATGTTCACAAAAGGGCGACATCTTGCGCGAAAAGATTCATTTTCATTGCGCAAAATCTGAATCTGTAGCGTCATCTATTCAAAATATGGAAAACTACAAAGTGTCCTAGCGAGGTATCCGTCGGAGCGGAAAATTTCCCGCAACGTATACTTCGTCGCAGATTCAAATTCCATTCGAGGTATGTGTCATCGGAAAGAAATACTACACAATTGGGTGGTTTTTTCCTTCGAGCTCGCCCTGGAAACATAAATTCAAACGATTAGTATGAAAATTACTTAAATATATAGTTTTATATAATTACTTACATTTTTCTTTTACTCCAATTCACTTTGTAAACAAATTCCGCGAAGAATTTGTGTCGGAGGAAATCGGAAAAAGAATTGCACTTTGCTGTCAAAAATTTAACGAAAAATGCAACTGAACGCACTTCAACGCAATTCGCTGGGATGCGTTACAAAATGTTGGAGATATATTCCGAACAGCTTTTCAGTAGAATACCTCGAAGCAAAAATCATCGGAATCGTACAAAATCGGAGAATTTTCCGCTCCGACGGATACCTCGCTAGGGCCGAATATGTTTCTTTACTTATTGACCCATAAAGCTAAGTACGCTGCTCGAGCTTAATTTTAGCTCCCATACAAAATTCTCTCCAAAAATTAGCTGAGCTAAATTTAAGCGAATCCATTTAGCCGAGCGGTACGCTGCTTCAGCTAAAAAATCAAACTTTCATTTCAGACTGTACTGGATGTATCTGTCACAATTTAGCGCGCCCATTAATTGTTCGGGACATTTTCTCAAGCTAAATTTTGACACATCGTATTGTTTTTTTCTGGTGTGCTATTGAGTTGTTGAAATAAATTTATTTTTCAAAGAACAGCTGTTTGTTGTAACACCTATCCACAAAGCACTATGTGTCAAAATTTAGCGAGGATTTTAGCTAGTGTTTGGAGAGAAATAGTGGAGAGCAGCTAAAATTTAGTTTCGCTCGAGCAGCGTACTAAGCTTACTGAACAAATTTTGTAAATATATTTCTTACTTATGTTTTGTGATCATTTACATCATTTTTTTTTGCAATGTGAAGAGGCAACCGTTTTATTAGCTTACTTAGTTTTCCGCAGTGAAACAGTAGCGTGTTTGATGTTTTGGAACATGCGTGAAGTTGGCTACTAGCAGTCCATATATAATAAGTCAATGACTTTGACACTTCGCAAGCTCTCAGGTTTGTGTGAGAGTACCTATAGGGCCTGCGCACACGAGTATGCTTCAGCCGGTTGAACGTCATGTTTGTTGGTGGGACGGGTGAGGAGGGAGCACAGTTTGAGAGGCATTGGAGAGCAATTTTTCACCCAAAATTAAGTGGTTGAAGAGGTTGAATCTACCAACACATGTATGCGTTTCTGACAGTTGTGGTATTAAAAAAAAAAAAAGGCGGCTAGTTCGGTGTTAATCGAATTACACATACATATAAAGTTTGGTATATTACACAAAATTCAACCGGTTGAACATATTCCCGTGTGTTTGGAAAGTAACCATAATGACTACGGTTGAAGCATACTCGTGTGCGCAGGCCCATATGCAATTACATTGATGTTGAATGCTCGGTTCACAAAATGCGTATGAGAGCCGAATGACGTATGACAATTTTTTTCAGACCTAAAATGGTGAAAAATATGTATGTATTGGTTTTCAACCTTGTTCCACCGCACAAACTCGGTTGAAGAATTTCAACCATTTTCTCTCCAAATACCTCAATCCCCTCGCCAATAAAATCGGTTTCACACAAAAAAAATCGTCTCAAAAGTGGAGGCCCGAACCGTTATTTTGGGTCTTGAATGTACTCATACCATGCGTCTCCCCCTTAATGTTGATTGATGACAAAACGTCAAATAATTTGCAACCAAAAAAAAGTTTGCAAAAATTACTTCAAACCGGTGCGGGTGTGTTTCTTCGCAATTTTTTTTTGCTGCAAGTAGTATTTGTACATCACCGAACATTCGTTAATTACCCCGTGATTTTATTTGTTTATATTCTCGACGAGTTTATAAATAAAACACCAATTTTTTGCACTTGTGCCTCAAGGTAAGCATAGTTATTAATTAATTTTTGCTGTGCTGCAAATTAATTACAAAGTGTCGGCAGCACTCTCGTAATCATAACCACAAAACGTACTCATTTATTATTTCCAACGATCAGGTGTCATTCTGTTTAAATGTCCTATAGTTCTCATGAATTAAAGTGGATTGGTAATATTTTAATTTGCCTAAATAGAAAACAATTAAAGTAGTCCACTGTTCTGATTTATTGAATATCGGAGCTTTATGGTGGTGGTCAGTCCATTTGCGGCTAATTGTTGTTGTAGTGCGACAGTCTGCTAGACAAACCACCAGTTGATTCCAAAGTATTATGGTCGTGTATACATTTTTTTTTTTTGTTGTTTATTGAAGAATTAAAATTGTCTGGCAAGCGTATTCGGTGTAAATTGCTGCGACAAGACAACTCCCCTCGTGGCCTCTTGGGCATTCCTCTTGAAATAATTTCTAATTGGCGTCGTGAATGTTTGTCGAAAGCTGTTCAATAAATTTTAATTTTTCACTTGTTTATAATTTTGTACATATACACAAATTAGTTTGTGTTTTATTTGAAGGAGGATGTACCACCCATGAGGTAGGCAAATATTTATAAATATACAGTTGGGAGGGAAATATGTTTCTGCTAAAGTGGGCAGCTGAACATTGTAACGCGTTTAATTGTATTAGGAGGTTGACGTAACTGAAAGTGTCCAATATTATAAATATTTAAGAAATCATGTCGTTTAAAAAAAACATTTATAGGATTAAATTCTCCATCAAGGCTAATGCCGCTTTATCAATTGACTAACTAGTGAGACCTTAAATCAATAGACATCAATGGATGGATCACACAATGTATTTGTTATTGACAGGTCTGATGACAAGAAGTATCACCAACCGCATAGAAGGAGGGTAACATGTTTTTATTGTTATAGACACATAAAAAAGTCCATCAGCAATAATTAAGTATCGGATATCACTTTAGGTGCGCGTCAAGCAAGAGGTATTAGTTCTTCAACTGATAACGAGGTGAAGACTGGAGTGAGTTGAGTAACTTGAGTGCAAATTATTGAAATAAACATTCTTTGGATGAACAAGAAAGGCCTTCGAAAACACTTTCAAATTTAACGACAAACCAAACAGTTGTATAGGAACTACATACTTCCCTGTCTCGTTTTTATGGTGGAATATGTTCTTATACAAGATCTGACCTATCATACTAGAGAGGAGGAAGAGACAAATCAGCTGTCCATTCTCCTCGATCCTGTTGGTTACATTAGGATCCTTACCTCGGATGTTTGGTCATCCTTGTCGTTTCGCACCTTTAGCCTAGTATTCGAAGATTCTCTTGGCCAAAGTATTACTGTGTTCAATGCACACGATATTGAAGAAATAGCATTATATCGCAGTTCCTTGAAGTAATCCAAACATATTTCGAAAAGTTCAGATGACCTGTTCTCAAAGTGAACATTGCATCGAGTCTTATAGTGTTAGGCGACACAGCTGTGTTAGTTTTGATGTTAACGGTTCTGTCATCGCTCTATAGAGCTCGAGCCGATGGATGATATAAAACGCGGCCTTAAAGTTGATAAAAAGTGTATGTGTCTCCACTTGCATTTCGTTGGTCCAGTCATCAGGCATGCTTTTGTTGATGGTTTGTAGCATGCGCACTCATGGGTACACCATCGTATTTAACGATCTTGTTGTTATTTTGCTTATTTAAGTCTGCTCTGACTTGTATGCGCAGGTGTAGCCTTGCAGCGCCTTGAGATGCGTCAGCCCCTCTTTTGTTCTTGCTAACGTCATTATAAAATGGGCATTACTTCGGAGTGGCTCTTTAATGAAATTGCGATAGTGGATCCGTTTTCCTCTTATCAAATCTTTATATAACCCCCGAACTCGTCTGTCTGTGAACGATGACGATGGTCTAATCTAGCTGCTCCATTAGGGTCGGAAACGACCTCACCGATACAAAAAAAAGGATTTAGACAAGGATAACATCATTCTTGAGAGGATTGTACAAAACACCAGAGCCAAATGAAGAGGCACAGTCTTCCATAAATAGGGGCACCTACTATCATACGCCGAAGATGTTGATATCACTGGTCGGATTCAACATGATGTCATAGCCACGTTTGCTAGCATAGAGAAGCAATGGATGTCAACACGAAAGGACACACAACCTCAACGAATTGGTAGTACGGGTCTTTGTCAACCGACTCCGATATTAACTCTGACAGCAACATTTCGTCAGAAATTAAACGAAGAATTAGTTTTGCCAACCGCTGTTTCTTCGGGCAAAGAAGGCAATTTAGTAGTAAAACCCTCACTCGAACTACTAAGGAGATCCTATATAAGACCCTGATCATCCCAGTCCTGCTCTATGGCGCTAAAGCATGGTCGATTCGAGAGAAAAATTCTTCGAAAAATCTTTTGGCGGTATACCAACACTAGACATGGCTCTGTATAGTTCGTCTCTATAAATGCTGTCTTATGCGGCTTTGAAATCGATAAATAGGTGGTGGATATTGATTTGGACTTCTTGGGTTTTTTTCAGGATCTGCCGAAGTGTGAAAATTTGATCGGTTGTTGACTATCCTGGCCTAAAACCACATTGATAAGGGCCGATCAGGTTGTTGGTAAACGGTTTCAGGCATTCACATATTACGGCAGATAGGATCTTGTAGGCGATGCTGAGGAGACTTATGCCTCTGTAGTTGGCGCAGTTCAGAGGGTCTCCTTTTTTGTGGATAGTGGTCAACTAGATAACTCAAATAATTACATGTCCTAAGAGAGTAAGCCAAATGTTATCAACAGGGTGGCTGTTTTTTTTTTATAAACTTCTCTCGGGTGAGGTTAACCTATAGCGTTTCAGGGGCGCCCTGAACGTGCTCAGCTTTTGAAAGTATTATGGAAGATCATAGTTTGGGACTATAGACGAAAACGTTCACTCCATCTTGGGAATTCTTCAATGTTCAGTACAGATGAGGGACATGGGGCAAACATAAGTCAGCGGGCAATCCGAGGAAGTAATCCCTCACCAATGAATCTTGATTTGAACCAATCAGCTGCTATTGACGACTTTCGAAAAACCGCCGCTGTCTTAATACGACAATCAGACACTCGCACAGCAATCCAGACTATAATTCGATTTTATTTTGGATGAGGTCGGTTGAGCAAAAATGATGTGGGGTGGGGAAATGTTTGTTTGGTGTGGTGGAAATTTTCGTGAGTAGATTCAATACGTAGTTCTGAATGGAAAGTGAAGCGGTATTAGTAGTTAGGTGTTCGGGCGACGCATGACACTGTTCAACGTATAAAATGGTGTCCGATATTAATGAAATCTATCGAAATAAAAACAATACACGGGTCTCTGAAACGATTTTAGACATCGTATGGTTAGACGAACGTTGTAACAAGCTAACCAGACTTGGAATGCGTAAACCCATGTTGTATATGATTATAATTTGCTTATGGGAAAAAGTAAGTTGTCAATTGTGGCAACATAGCTTCGAGTAAAATCATTAAAATTAAGAAAGTGTTACAACAGGATACGGTGATATAGTTTAACATTTATTCAAGTGATCCTGTAGGTTCCTAAAAAAATGCTTTATCGTATGCAGATGATCTAGTGACGTGGAAATCGACAATCCATGTCATCTACATACTCTTGGAACGTAACGTCGATCAAGTAAAGGGATTAAAAACAATTCTGTTCTGAAACTCATTAATTAGGTCCTCTAGCGATTCTAAGAAAACTGTTCTAGCTAAATCTTGGAATCTTGGAATTTAGCCTGACGTGATTCTGTATTTTAACAGGGGCTTATGCTCTGACAACGAGACGTTGTCTGATGACAACAGCCTGATATTTGAAGGGTCCTATTACCATAATGATGCATTTTTTTGAGAGTACGCTCATTTCGGGCTTTATACCACCAATTTTTTACTATATATTTGCTCATTAGTGTTACTGCAAGAATTGGACCATCTATCGAAAAGTTCAGAAGCTTTTCCGCTTTTGCTCAGCGTTAACGAAACTCTATTCCAATTGAACTCGAGCTATCCGTTTGCGGAACCAAATAAAAAAGCATACGATCGCGTTCCGCAGCAGTTCTTCGTCGGGTAACTTCGGAAGAAATTCAACGCGTAGCTGTCAAAAATTGTTGATACAACGCATATCGCCGATGTGCGACCATGTGCGTTACACTTCGTCGGAAGATCGGTTCGAAATGCTAATCGGAACGAATATCTCGGTACAAAATTCTTCCGAACGGATAGTTCAATTGGGGTGTTTACCATATATGTATTTAGGGAACGGCCATTAAAGCAGTATCTGCTACTGGAATAGAATCTAAGCTAGTTCGACGCTGTCGAGAAGAGCTCAGAGCTCTTGGCTCTTAGCTTAATCTCAAATTCTACTGGTATCCCGTCTAGAGAGATAATTCCAGCAACAATATGGCCGAATAGTTGGCATAAAATGGATCTGCAAAAGATCAGCTCTGTAATCTCAAGAAAACAAGCTAAAAATGAAAGCCAATAACAGGGGAAAACCTCTAACCACCTGTGACATACCATAAAAAAAAGAACCTCATTGATTGGGGCACTCACTGGTAAAACCCATCCCAAGCTTTAAATTAATGTACTCAAAAAGTGGACGGGGCTAAAAACTTAATGTGGGGGAAATATAGAAAATGACCTGTCACCACATCTGGTTCTCAAAAAAACAACGTTTTTCTATTGTATAAGCTATGGGTTATGTATACCCTACCCCATAGTTTTTGTTGGAAAACGCCTCCAAAAAGTGGCCGTGGATTAAAATGATCTAAAGACGAAATGTTCATATTACCATAACCAATGATTGTCTTAATATGTTACAAAGACACTTTTTAAAAATCTCAACCATTTGGCCAAGAACTACTACTGGCGTGGCAGTGGGCGGATTTTGAAAATGTTTACACTAGTTCTGCTTCGTAGCGTTGGCCAGAGAGTCTTTGTATCAAATTTCAACACTCTAGCTCAAAATTCGAGGACCAAAAATCGGTGACACACAGACGGACGGACAGACGGACAAACAGACATGGCAAGATCGACTCAGCCAGCGATTCTGGATCGATCCATATGTTACAAACTAAATGTCAAAACTAATATACCCCCCTATGGGATAGGGTATAAAAAGAATAATTCAAAAAGCATCATTATTTTTTTTCTGGATCTCTTCTAAAGCATTCGGTATGGAAAAATGCATTATTGTTGCGTCAACTGTATAAGCACATGAGAAAGCACAGAGTGAAATTCCTTAACAATGTTGAAAAGGCCAAACTCGACTTTCTTAGGGAGCAAGGATTAACCGGACGTGCTATTGATATAAAAATTGTACGAAGCTTTATTGTAATCCACTCTGACTTGAAGCACAAAGAGTGTAATGGAAAAAAAAACATGAAGGGGGCTGATAGAATATAGAATAGAATATTGCTTTCTGAATCCAATTCCTGCAAAAATGCATCAAATAGCAGCTGTAACTGCTAGTGTTTCCACAGTTACAAAACGATTAAAAGTTCCAATCATCTTAAACGGCTGAAACTTCTAAAAATGCCACTACTAAACCATCAGCCGAAGTGTATGCGGTTGAACTTTTCGAGGCACAATATGACTTGTCAAGAACAATATCGTTAAGTATTTTTTTTTTCTGATGAACAAATGTTCAATTTTAATGGACCTGATGGATTTGATTATTGCTTTTATGACATGAGAAAAGGCGAACGATTTTTAGCCCGGCCTCATTATCGAGAAGGTGGTGTTATGGTATGGGGAGCAATAAGCTACTATGAAACTGTTGAACTTAAGTTCTAAACAGATAAAAGAACCCAATTCAATAAAGTGCAACGACTTTCGTCCCATAAACATGTTACCTTTATACGAAAAAGTTATTAAAAAAATTGCAATGCAGCAACTCCAAGAACACCTGGAGAATCAAAACATTATAAGTGTAAACCAATCCGGATTCAGGTCAAAACATTCTTGTGAAACCTGCGTTAACTATGTTGTAAGTGAATGGAGAAAAGAAATAGACAATACAACTTTTATAATTGCAGTCTTTATAGACCTAAAACGTGCATTCCAGACAGAAAATCATAACATACTCCTTAACAAATTAAAAAAATGTGGTATACGATATTAAGAACTTAAGTGGTCATTCATTAAGTAAAGCTCAACGAACATCTGTCAATAATAAAATGTCAAATGCAATAAATGTTAATGTAGGCGTTCCCCAAGCAAAAAGGCCTTCTATTATTCATCATATATATCTAAATGACATGGAAAAAGTGGTAAAGTACTCGAAGCTTATACTCTTCGCAGACGATAGACTTCTATATATATCGGGAAAAAACTTAGCAGAATGTCAAAATAAAATAAATAGTGATTTAAATGCAATAGACACTTGGCTATAAATGAATAAACTAATAATAAATACTGATAAAACGAAATACATGCTCCTTAACAGCCCTACAATACAAACTCCTATCGTCATACAAATCAACTTGACAAATATTGTACCAGTATCGTCCATTAAATACCTATATGTCTTAAGAAAAATGAGACAAAATATCTCTAAAACAAGTGCAATAAAAGTGTATAATGTAATTGTGAAACCCCATCTCGAATACTGTGCCAGTCTATTGTTCTTATGTAATGTAACCCAAAAAAATAGACTCCAAAATAGTGCGATGCGAACTATACTTAAATGTGATAGACGGACTCCAATTATGATATTAATAAACACATTAAATTGGTTAAATATCCGCCAACGACTATACGTGATGGCAATGATCTTTGCCTACAAAATCAAAAACAATCTGTTTCCCGAGTATCTGACATCCAACGCGCACCAGCGCAGGTCAATCAACTACGAGCTACGAAACCAGAGAGATTTCAACATTCAAAGGACAAGGACAGTACGAGCTCAGAGGAGTATCTTTTATAATGGCCTACAAACCTATAACATGCTTCCAGAAATTATTAAAAATATTAACAATCTAGAATTATTTAAAAGAACCATCGTAACTTCTTGCAAAAATAATGTTAATTAATCAAAAGTTTAAATGTGAATACTCAAAAAAAAAATATTGTAAAAACTGTAAAAATCAAAATGGCCAATGAGCCAAATTAAATAAACTAAACTAAACAAAAATGGATGCAATATCTTACAGGGGAATATTGAAAAGAATTTTCTCCAAATTTTGCGATATTTTCGGAAGCATAAATTGGACTTTCCAGCAGGACAACGCATCCACTCATACGGCGGGGATAGTTATAAATTGGACAAGAGAGCAAAATGTGGAATTGCTTCAGTGGCCACCATGCTCATCGGTACTGAACCATACCAAACGTATGGGGATTGTTAGTCCGAAAAGTGTACGAGTCTTGAAGACAGAGAATCTCTTATTCATTAAATTAGCCTGGAGAAAAATTTGAATAAACTTCTTAAAACATTTTACGATTTTACGATGATGTCGCACCGAATTTGTAAAGTAATTATTAAATAAGGAGGTAACGGACTTAGGCTAATTGATTTCGCTACGGAACGAAATGCCACTATAGCCAGCACACGGTTTCCTCACCTCGATATCCATAAGGGGACATGGCGGTCTCCAGATCAACGAACGGTCAACCAAATTGATCACATTGCGATAGATAAGAGGCACGCATCCAGTATTTTGGATGTCCGAACATTCCGAGGAGCTAACATCGACTCGGATCACTACCTTGTAGCAGCCAAGGTAAGAATGCGGATATCCACCACGCCACAACAATCCAGAAATACTGTGAAAAAATTTAATGTCGGAAGACTGCAATCGCAAGAGACCGCCAAGACCTTCGCACAACGCGTATCCCTTAACCTCTCGATTAACACCATACCACCAGCATCGAATGTCGAAGAGCAATGGCAACGATGCCAACAGGCCATTAGATCAGCCGCAACTGATGTGCTAGGTTTCTCGCGCCCACCAGCAAGAAACCCCTGGTTTGATGAGGAATGCCGACAGATGCTCGCAGCCAAGAACGAGGCCTACAAGGCTAAGCTGCAGGTGAAGACGAGAGCTGCCATTGAGCTCTATAGGCAAAGAAGAAGGGAAGAACATCGGCTTTTCAGCAAGAAGAAAAAAGAGCAAGAAAAGCGCGCGATCGAGGATATAGAGAGGTGCCACTCCAGGAACGATGTTCGCAAGTTTTACCAAAGTGTAAAACGTCAAAGCCAAGGATACAAGGCTCGAACAGAATCCTGTCGAGATGAACAAGGAAATATTGTAGTTGAGACACAGTCGATGCTGAGGATATGGAAGAACCACTTCTGCAGACTGTTAAACGGCGATGACGAACAACATTCCGCTGTCAGGCAGAACGAACCATTCAATATTGGCAACGACAGCGAAAACTGCCAACCACCCGACTTGAGTGAAGTGAGGATAGCAATATCTAAACTCAAGCTTAATAAGGCTGCCGGAAATGACGGCCTTCCCGCTGAGCTCTATAAGGCCGGCGGAGATGACTTGGTAAGTAACATCCACCAACTCATAAGCCAAATCTGGTCGGATGAAAATATGCCTGAAGAATGGAACCTCAGCATCGTTTGCCCGATCCACAAAAAAGGAGACCCTCTGAACTGCGCCAACTACAGAGGCATAAGTCTCCTCAACATCGCCTACAAGATCCTATCTGCCGTAATATGTGAACGCCTGAAACCGTTTACCAACAACCTGATTGGCCCTTATCAGTGTGGTTTTAGGCCAGGAAAGTCCACAACCGATCAAATTTTCACACTTCGGCAGATCCTGGAAAAAACTCAAGAAGTCCAAATCGATACCCACCACCTATTCATCGATTTCAAAGCCGCATATGACAGCATTTATAGAGACGAACTGTATAGAGCCATGTCTAGTTTTGGTATACCGCCCAAACTCGTCCGTTTGTGTAGGATGACGATAGAGAATTCTCGCTGCTCCATCAGGGTCGGAAACGACCTCACCGACACATTCGATACCAAAAAAGGATTTAGGCAAGGCGATGCGCTGTCATGTGACTTCTTTAATGTGATTCTTGAGAGAATTGTGCAAAACTCCAAAGCCAACACCAGAGGCACAATTTTCCAAAAGTCGGTGCAACTATTAGCATACGCTGACGATATTGACATCATTGGCAGGACTCAACGTGATGTCATAGCCACGTTTGCTAGTATAGAGAAGGAAGCGGCGAAAATGGGTTTAGCAGTAAATGAGGGTAAGACTAAGTATATGCTGTCATCACGAAAGGACTCACAACATCGACGAATTGGACAGAACGTCACCATTGACAGATATAACTTTGAGGTAGTACGGGACTTTGTCTACCTCGGCTCCGCTATTAGCTCTGACAACAACATCTCGTCAGAAATTAAACGAAGAATTACTCTTGCCAACCGCTGTTTCTTCGGGCTAAGAAGGCAATTTAGTAGTAAAGCCCTCACTCGAACTACTAAGGAAACCCTATATAAGACCCTGATCATCCCAGTCCTGCTCTACGGCGCTGAAGCATGGACTGTATCAAAAGCGGATGAAGAAATCCTTGGTAGATTCGAGAGGAAAATTCTTCGAAAAATCTTCGGTCCCGTTTGCGTTGACGGGCTATGGAGACGAAGATTCAACCAAGAACTATACGAGCTGTACAGCGACATGCCCCTGGTCAAAAAACTCCGCATTGGACGTTTAAGATGGCTAGGACATGTAGAACGAATGGACACCAATACTCCGGCTCGCAGAGTCTTCGATTCCCAGCCAGACGTCGGACGCAGTAGAGGAAGACCTCGCCTTAAGTGGCGCGCACAAGTGGAAACCGACCTCAACCAACTTGGAGTGCGCAACTGGAGGCAGTTAGCTAAGGACCGGGCTAATTGGAGAGGCATGTTGGTTGAGGCCCAGGTTCATTCCGGACTGTAGCGCCACTTAAGTAAGTAAGTAAGTAACCAATGAAATGATTCTTTTAAGAAAAACCAATGTTACTGGGAAGCTGTTTACTTTATAAACTTCTCTCGGGTGAGGCTAAACTATAGCGCTTCAGGAGCGCCCTGAAGGTGCTCTACTCTTGAACGTATTATGGAAGTTCACAGTTTGCGTGTTATGTAATAAAAAAAATGTTGGTATTGCGTTGTTCGTGTCGTTAGATGGAGCTGAAACTGCGTGTCTTGCCAGTCCTGCAAACATCTGCCGTCTACAAGTCTTCTCTGTGCCGTAGGTTGAAGCGTTGAAGTAAGGAAAGAATTGTCTATGCTGGGCTGGTGTATAATATCTCTAAGTTCTGAAAAGGTGTCTTATTTTAGGCGCTGATAATTTGGCAATAGAGGTTACGTGTTGCTGCCATAATACGTCTGAACAAATTGTGATGGGTAGCAGATTCGTGGATTCTTCTGATTGTATCTTACTGTATTCTCCATTTGCTGAATAGTGGACTTGTTCTTTCTTGTAAATGCTGTATACTTCTTTGAGTGGAATTTAATTATAGAGCAGATTTCTTTGCATCTCTGCCGGTTTGCAGCAGTAGACATAATAAGTCTGTCGTTTAAGTTCTATCATGACCTCAAAAGCATTCTGCCAGACCACATTGTGGCGAATTTTGAGTAAGGGTCTTAGTCTACAGCCTTACAAGATCAAGCTGACTCATGGACTAAACCCACTTGACCATATGAAGCGACGTACGCTCTCGAATTCGGTTCTAAACAATTTCATCGCAAAATTTGTTTCAGCGATAAAGCGGATTTTTGGTAAAACGGGTTCGTCAATAAGCAAAATATGTGTTACTGGACAGGTGAGAACCCTCATGTACTTCATGAAATAGAATTTCATCCGCAAAAAGTCAGTGTTTGGTTCGGTTTTCATGCCTGTGGCGTCATTGTGCCGTTTTTTTTTTCGTCGCTGAAAATGGCCGTAAAGTTACGGTAAATGGCATTCGCTACAGAGACATGTTAACGTGTTTATCTCGAGAAACGGACCCGTCGATTGACCGGAGAGATCGTGTGATTAACCCCTCTAGACTTTTTTTTTATGAGGCTTCATTCAATCATTAGTCTATACCAACCAAAGATTATGAATTCTATACAGATTACGCACTCCATATAGGAAAAATTGTTCTATGGCGGGCTGTGCCAGCACGACCTGTTCTTGGTTTTCATGCACACCGCCCGCCCGTACCATGAAGCTGCTGAGCAAAAGTTTCTGTTTTCTGTTCTCAATGCGTCATCTGTATAGAATTCATAATCTTTGATACCAACAGAGCCAATATTGAATGAGAAATAGCGCCCATATCGGTCGAAATGTGCGGCCGAGTCATCCTCAATTGGGTTCAACGTATCCACCGTTGCATACGTTCCCGTGGTCGCCATATGAACGAAGCCGAACGTTTTGAAATGTTTTGATAGTAATTCAAGCCAATAAAAATTTTTCAGATATCTCAAGTAGTTTGCATTTTATATAAAACAAATTATCAAGTCCGCAATGAAAGACCCTTTATGCAAAAAGAAAACGGGGACGTGGATTCAGTTCATAGTGAGGGCACCGAAGATAAGTTTGGTCTGTAGTCAAGTTAACTTCTGTTAGGATCAGAATGTCTGATCTTTCTCTTTGGAGATGTCGCTGTACGGAGTTGACATTGACGATGGTGTTTCCCACACCTCGAATGATGTTGCAGAATTTTTTTTTATAATATTGGTGTTGGTTTTAGTGCTATTTCTCTTGCATGTTGTTGAACCTGGAAAAGCCCCTCCACGAAGATCGGAATGGGTACGAAAAAGCGGTGGGGCCTGTTACAAATACTAAAATTATTTTTCTTATATTTTTAATCATAATAATATTTTTTTTTTGAAAACATTGCTCATCGTAGACATATAAACTGGACTTTTTTTACATCCTGTTTCCTAGTATTTAGATGTAGTCCAGTTTCCCAAAAGTTGTTATTGATGGAAGTGGGACATTAGCTCAAATACCTGTCTAAAAACAATTTCTCCAAAGATAAAGAATTTCGTTATTACTTTCCAATTTTTTAAAGTTGAAGAACAACTTTTATCAGTTTTCGTATATTTTGAAATTTCAGAACCTTTGTGAAGCAATGTTCAGAATTTGGTTGCCCAATGAATTCCCACATAAACATCACATCAAGAGATAGCAAGCACTGTGCTGCCAATGATAACGATTTTTTTATACAAACCAGTTCTAGTTGTGCTAACTGATTAAAAGAAATGCTCACACAAACCTTATCTGTGGCGAAAGGTCTTAAGATCACGCGGAAGCAATTATGTATTATACTCGTTGCTAGCAAAAGCCGCACGACCACAGGTGCTATCCACCACTGTATCCACTCAAATCTATTAGTCCAAAAAGAAACCAGAAATATTGACACCAATTTTGAATGTGAACGGTGTCTATATTTTCTGGTTACAAGCCAAATAATTATTGAACAGACGTCTTAGCACTTTTCACCCGTCCGGTCGTAGCATTATATAACCAAATCATGAACTTGCCATTCTTTCACCGTGGGAAAGTCCTTTGTGCTATTCCCCAAACTAATTAGTTGTGCGATCAATTTTAAATATTGATCTTCAAAGGGATCAACGCTTCTACAGCGCCCGACAATAGCACCCATATTTACCCTAGAAACATTTAGCGAATCTCTTCGGTCGGTTGTCGCCTTTTTAATTGATAAGATCTGCACGTTCTACACGCTTGCTCTTGCTTTGGTTGTGCTGGTTCTAGTTCCTTGCGCTGATCGCACCAAATACCATGTGTTTACGTGATGCTGTTGATATCATTTAGAGAAATGTCGTACTCTCTCTCGATTGGACTTATTTTGCTTTTTCTCACTCAGTCGCAAGAGGCTGATCAATCGCCTTCAGACGTCGAATTTGTTACACTAGGAGGAAAGTATATGCGCCCTGTCGCTGACGTACTATTGCTGCTGCTGCTGCGAGATAGTCCACCACCATCACCACAGAAGCTATCTCGATTTGAGTTCGCGCGTCAAGGTAGAACATATTCACAGTCCGTCTACGTTAGACATATTCGTTCGCGACACTTCCTAAGTCTAAGTGTTTTTCTATTAAATTCAATTTTTATAAGCGATCTGCTAGACTCTTTTTATAATTACACACATTCTTGGTGGGTTGTTCTTTTTTGAACAGCGATTTTTATTGCAATTTTTTATTCTTTTTTTTTTGCAGTGAAGTGTTGGATGAGAGAGCGTAATATTCTTAGTACAATACACACAGTTTGAAGGAACAATGAGCTTACAATCGATCAAGTATGCTGATTATAAGTTGGAGATTTTGGATCAATTGTTGCTGCCAGTACAATCAAAGTTTATCTCCGTTAAGGGAGTCGAAGATGGCTGGAAGGTGATAAACAAAATGCAGGTAAGTGAGGTGTTGAATTTTCTTATCGATAAATGTTTGCACTTGGATTACAAAAGACCTCACTAAATAAGAACGATTTAAGAAAGTAATTAAAGTATATGGTCTCCATTTGAGATAGGAAAATGGAAATTTATGAATTATTCTATTACGTAGAATTTTCTTGTAATAAAGTAACACGTGATTCGGAAAACAGTGGAATGTTTACGATTATCTACCATTTTGTTGGTGCCTGATAATGATGCGGATTTTAGGTACTTTTATTGAGCTCACAACTAATATTGCAAACTCACTTAGGCCATTATCATCCCTCATAGGATCAGTTTTTCTGACTTGAATCAGAATTACAGAATTAAGTCAATTCATTCCAATTGGAAACAATCATGGTAACACTTAGCTCATGTCTGATTTGACAGATAATTAGTTTTATCCTTCCACTGAACGAATATGGTTGTGTATACGCTTGAACAACGCTGGGAAATATTGCGACATTACTTTGAAAATCATGGTAATGTTGCAGAATGTGTGCGAAAATTGCGTCCGGATTTTGGAAGAAGAGAAGCACCGTCAGCTCCGTATGTTCGTTATCTTGTGAAAAAAGAAAGAAACTGGCATCATCATCGATAAACAAATCGTTAAAAGCCAACAACAGTGCGTACACCCGAGAATATTGCTGTGTAGGAGAAAGTGTGCGTGAAGCGGAATTAACATCAATTCACCGTCGTTCTCAACAATTGAACATTTCGGAGACATCATTGAGACGAATTTTGCATAAAGACCTTGGTATGACGCCATACAAAGTACAATTGGTTCAGGAGTTGAAGCCAACTGACCAGCCAATGCGTTTTCGCTTCGCTAAGTGGGCCTGCAATCGACTTAGAGAAGATGCCGATTTTGCCAAAAAAAATCATCTTTTCAGATGAAGCTCATTTTGATCTTGGCGGGTATGTAAACAAGCAAAATTGTCGCATTTTGGGCACAGAAAACACGCACGCATACATTGAAAAGCCGATACACCCAAAACGAGTCACTGTTTGGTGCGGATTTTGGTCCAGAGGCATAATTGGGTCATTTTTCTTCGAAAATGAGCAAGGAGTGGCCGTTACAGTCAATGGCGATCGTTATCGGGCCATTTTGAACGAATTTTTGTTCACAAAAATTGAAGAGAGATATTGGCAACATTTGGTTTCAACAGGACGGCGCTACGTGCCACACAGCCGAAGCTACACTCGATGTTTTGCGCCCTGTTTTTGCAGATCGCATTATCAGCCGCAGAGCTGATGTCGTTTGGCCACCTCGGAGCTGCGATTTGACACCGTTGGACTATTATTTGTGGGGTGCCGTAAAAGATAAGTGTTACGCCGACAAGCCAGAGACAATTGACGCTTTAAAGGACAATATTCGTGAAGCCATTGTTGAAATACAGCTGCACACAATCGATAATGTGCTTAAAAATTGGACCGATCGTGTAGGCTACTGCATGGCCAGCCGAGGCAGCCATTCGAATGAAATTATTTTCCATTATTAACCGGAAGGATTGTACTTTCAAATAAAAAAAGAAATTTGAGAAAATATCCAGTAGTTTTTTTTATAGCATTTTCAAAAAAAAAAGTTATTTGGCGGACCCTTTATTATTTACCAAATCATCGATACAGCTCGACAGGAAGACCGTCATTTCCGCATTGTTGAGCTAAGTTTAGGTATTCCTATTCCCATTTCATTTAGGTCTGTGATGGATAGTTTTCGCTTTCGACATCAATATTGAATGATTTGTTCTGCCGAAGTCGAAGGAGATTGTTCGTCCACTACAAGACACGCATTTTCAGCTCACAGACACTAACAAAGGCAGCAAACAATGGAACGAATCCAGAAGACGTATTTCCACCAATATGCAACCACAACATCCCACACGGTGGAGTCCTATCCCATTTTCTCTGGAGCTAAGTGGTAACCGAGCTTGGAAATATAAAATTCCTCACATTGACCCACTAGACTTCACAGACAAAGCAAAATACCTGGGACTTAACTGGAAGCTGAACATTACAGAAACAGTAAAGAAATCGACAGTCGCACTTTATTCTTCTAAGAAAGCCATTGGCAAGAAATGGCCACGTGTCACGACTTGGCTCTATCTCTCTGTTATAAGACCGTTACTTCTTTATGGAGTAGTACATCGCTAGAGATAGCTAACGGGTGATTTTTTAAGAGGTTTAGAACTTTTTTTTAAAAAAAAACACAAAAAAATTCGAAAAAAAATGAATGAAATATTTATTTGAATCGATAGTTTGAACCTTGCAATTTAATGTTTAAAGATAATTTCATGCAAATGTTGACCGCGGCTGCGTCTCAGGTAGCCCATCCGCTGAGTCCAATTTTGGCATACTCTTTCACACATATCGGCCGGTATCTCACGAATGAATGCATGGATGTTCGCTTCCAGTGCGTCAATCGAAGCGCTTGTCCCTATAGACATTAGCCTTGACATACCCTCACAAAAAATAATCTAATGGTGTCAAATCGCACGATCTAGGCGGCCAATTGACCGGCCCGAAACGTGAAATTAACTGTTCACCAAACTCGCCTCGCAATTGCGCCATTGTTTCGCGTGCTGTGTGGCATGTGGCACCGTCTTGTTGAAACCACATATCATGCAAGTCAAGAACTTCCATTTCGGGCAAAAAAAAGTTTGTTATCATTGCTCGGTAGCGTTCACCATTGACAGTAACGCTGCGATTCGCATCATCTTTGAAGAAATATGGCCCAATTATGCCGCCGGCCCATAAACCGCACCAAACAGTGGCTTTTTCGGGATGCATTGGTAGCTGTTGCAATGCTTCTGGCTGATCTTCACTCCAAATGCGGCAATTTTGCTTATTTACGTACCCATTCAACCAAAAATGAGCCTCATCGCTGAACACAATTTTTCGATAAAAAAGCGGATCCTCGGCCAGCTTTCCAAGAGCCCATTCACCAAAAATTCGGCGTTGTGGTAGGTCGGCTGGCTTTAGTTCTTGCACCAGCTGTATCTTAAAAGGCTTTACGCCCAAATCCTTCCGCAAAATTTTCCACGTAGTGCTGTAACAAAGGCCTAACTGCTGGGAACGGCGCCGAATCGACATTTCGCGGTCTTCTGTCACACTAGCTGATACGGCCGCAATATTTTCTTCACTACGCACAGTACGTTAACGTGTTGGTGGTTTAATGTCCAACAAAGTAAATTTGGTGCGAAATTTGGTCACAATCTTCCGAATAGACTGCTCAGAAGGTCGAGAATGCCGATCATAAAATGGAAGCAGCGCGCGATGAACATTTCGAACCGAGCACGAATTTTGATAGTAAAATTCAATAATTTGCAAGCGTTGTTCATTTGTAAGACGATCCATGGTTAAATTGCAAACCAAACTGAAGCTGTTTGACAGTGACACAAGGTACTAAACACACGTCAGCTGTCAAAACTAGTGTTGCCAAAACCAAACCAGCTTAAAAATCACCCGTTATAAAAATCTAGCCAACGTACAAAGAACTGCGTGTCTGTGCATCGGTGGTGCCCTTTATAGTTACAACACCCTAAGCAGCACTAGACATTTTCTTTCACTTTCTAGCCCTTTATATGTTTGATAAGCAAATGGCAGCTAACTCAGCCATCCGTCTTAAAGGCATCCAACAGTCGTCAAATGTACATACTGGCCACTCAAAAATTCTTAACGAACATACAAATCTTCTTGGAAACACCAATTACACCCTTACCAAGAGTTTCCAGGTCATAGTCCCAGTCAAATCATCGTGGAACTGTAACGAACCTTTGACTCGATCCATGTTTATACCGATGGCTCCAAAACAAATGATGTAGTGGGTGGTGATGTATTCTCCGACAGGCTATATCCCAGCCTATCTTTAAGTCTTCCTGATCACTGCAGCGTGTTCTAGGCGGAACTCATAGCGATCAAAGAAGTCTTATATTGGCTGAAAGAGAATTAATATCTGCCAAGGATATTATTAGGATATTATATTATTATTAGGACGGGCTCAGTGGCGCGAAGGTTAGTGCGATGAGCACTAAATCCCTGGAATCAGTCTTAACGAACTCAAAAACAACCCTAGATTGCCGTTCATCTTTGCAAAAGATGTCTGAGGAGTTAAACAATCACCTATGCTGGGTGCCTGGGCATAGTTACATTTCAGGGAACTGTAAGGCTGAACTCACCAGACCAGTAGTAACCGACACGGGTGCAATAGGTATTCCTATCGCTACATGCAAAAGATTACTAGCACAGCATGCTAACAACAAATCAAATCTCAGGTGGAGCTTTGGCATCACGTGTCAAATAACCAAACAAATCTGACCAAAGTTGGAGTTAAAAAGATCCAAGGAACTGATTTCGCTCACTAGACAGCACATTAGCGTCACCATAGGTGTTAGCACTGGACACTGTCTAATAGGTAGGCACGCAGAAAGGTTAGACCTTCATTGAAACGAGTTCTGCAGGAGCAGGAAAGAAGAAACAGTACTTCATCATCTTTGTAACTGCCCGGCCCTATAAAACAAGAGGAAGCTTTATCATGGAGATTACTTCTTTCAAAATCTGAGCGATTTGACAAAAACGGAAGTGAGAAGCCTCCTCCGTTTCATTAATAGCTCAGATGGTTTTCTCACATAAACAAGGAGAATGGTCGAATTCCATGTGGTGGTGCTGGCAGCCACTCTAACCTAACAATAACCTAACAACTACAATAGTTCAAGAGCAGAGTCAATAAACATCTGTAAACATTATCTTACGACGCCTAGCTCTGGAGCTATGTTCGCCCCACCTGAGAAAAACAACTAAACAAAAAAAAAAATACGATTTCCCTTGTTTATAGCGAAAGGATTCTGTTCCGTGCTTGTAGCCCTGGCTTTGACGTTTACATGTTGATACACTTTACGAACATCATTCTTGGAGAGGCACCTCTCAATGGCTTCGATCGCGCTTGATGACATCAGGGTGTAAAAGATTCTCAACAAAACGATCCAATCTCAATCTGCTATTTGATATTTGAAGATTGGTGCGCCTACTCGCAGTCAGATCACGTTATTTATCAAAATACACAGTGGGGTTTTTTTCCATTTTTTGTTGCAAAAATCATAACATTTGAACGAGTTTAGATACTTTGAATATTGGTATAAAAAAAAATATCAACTGGAAGAATGTTTTTTATTCAAATATTAAAGTTTTAATCAGTAATACATTTCTTTAAAAGAAACTGGTTTGTTTATAGATTTTAAGTAAAAAAACTGTTGACTAAAGTTAACGAAACAACAATAAATGAAAACTAGATCTCTTGAAAACTCTCGTCTAAATTCGGGGTAACTCCTATTTATCATTTCTAGAGAGTATCGTTCTATTGGCTGCATTCCGTAAAATATCTCTAAAACGCAAATAACCACTTTTGGCAGCTGGTTTCCTAGTAAATGTTTCCGAAATAGTCAAATATTAAATATCCGTTGAGATTCTGAAAGGTTTTTTATCACTCAACACAAAGTCAAAAAAAAAATTAGTCAAAAACAGCTTTTCGAAAATCTTAAAACTTTTCAATATTAAAAAAAATAGATCATAATTGTAATGCAAGTGGTCCTTTATACAAGCTTAAATAAAAATTGTAAAACTAGGTTTCTAGATTTTTACTCCGAAACTTTCTTTGATTTTAAAAATAAGGAAACTTTGACTACCTGCATCAGCCGAATCTTTCGACTGATTTTAAAATTTCTTCCGGCTTTTAAAGATTCCAATATTTCGTAAATATAATTTTGGCAACGGATTTAAAAAAGTTTGGCCCACTGTGGCCGCCCATTTTCTTTCAACCAAACACAAGGAATGGAAGGGGTACCAAACTAATGGCATTTTCGATTGGGATACAAAAAGCAGTCTTTTTTTACTCTAGAGCACCTTTGAAGAATCTGGATTCCAAGGGAGATTTACATGCACCAACACAAAAACATTTAACATCTGACTTATGTCAGTTTGAAGCTTGCATTTCGCAGTTTGATTTGTTTTTTTTTGTGATCAGTGATAACTAAAAAGTGGTTTTCTGCGCAAACTATAATTAGAAATAAAAATATTTTTGGATAATCATGTTATTCATAAGCTTTGTTTTGACACTCGTACAGTAGAAAGAGTTTTATTTGATCTTGACATTTACAAATCCGCTGGTCTAGATGGTATATCCCCCATCATTCTGAAGATGTGTTCTTCTACGCTAGCAAAACCACTGCGTAAGCTTTTCTATCTATCCTACTCATCAGGACTCTTTCCGAGTAAATGGAAAACAGCATTTGTCCAGCCTGTACCAAAAAAAGGCGAATCTTCTTCTCTCTCCAACTACTGACCAATTGTACTTACGTCCCTTCTTTCCAAGCCGCAATGAGTAAAAGAAATTTTCAAATAATGGTTTCAATGATAGCTATAACTGCGGCATAAAGATAAACAATAAGCTGTCAAATGGCAACCTAACACACGCACAAAACCAGATCAACCACTTTTATGTTCGATTGGGACGGGTAAATCTGAAATCTGAAATCTCAATCGAAAACGCTATAAGAAATTCAAAAATGTGTTTTCACCGACCCCTCATGTTGAGTACTGGGATGTACTGTCTTTCCCAACTCAATCCTTACTTTGCATAAAAATGTAAAGTAATTCCCAGTTATTTGTTGTATTTAACTTTCTTACTTACTTAAGTGGCGCTACAGTCCGGGATGAAACTGGGCCGCAACCAACATGCCTCTCCAATTATCCCGGTCCTTAGCTAACTGCCTCCAGTTGCGCTTGGTCGGTTTCTACTTATGCGCGCCACTTAAGGCGAGGTCTTCCTGTACCGACGTCTGACTGGGAATTCAAGCCTCTGCGAGGAGTATTGGTGTCCATTCGTCCAATCGTTGTTTTATTTTACTCAATGTTAAATCT
Organism: Rhingia campestris; assembly: GCA_932526625.1. NCBI lineage: Eukaryota > Metazoa > Arthropoda > Insecta > Diptera > Syrphidae > Rhingia > Rhingia campestris. The sequence goes on along the minus strand of OW052183.1, from coordinate 122,318,088 downwards.
TACTTCACTGTTTAGCGAAATCTCACGAAAACACGCCTACCGTTGCCATTCGGCTTTGACATTAGATGCTGGTGGTATGGTATTATTCGAGAGATTAGGAAATACGCGCTCTGCGAAGGTCTGGGCGGTCTCTTGTGGTTGCAGTTTATCGACATTTTTTTTACAGTACATATTTCTCGTTTGTTATGGTGTGGTGTATATTCCGTACCTTGTCGGCAACAAAGTAGGCATTTGAGTCAATATTAACCCCATGGATTGTTCATACATCTCAAACCCTATGCGTGGCTTTTAACTATCGCAGTATGATCAATTTGATTGACATTTAGCTGATCTGGAGACCGCCATGTCCCTTGAGGTATATCAAGGTGAGAAAAAAGTGTGCTGAAGTAGCATTTGTTTAAGAGAGTCTCGACAAAGCCTTCTAAGGTTTTTCTACTCCAAATTCAGCAATTTTGCTTGTTTACATACCCATTTAACCAAAAATGGACCTCATCGAAGAACATTAATCATGTTTTCACCCTGAATAATGTTTTCACCCATTCACCGAACCCACGAAGCGTTACAATGCTTGCACAAGCTTTTAAGCTTTACGTAAAATCTTCTACAAAGTGGATGGGCATATCTCCAATTTCTGTGCACGAAGGCGAATCGACTCATTCGGCTTCTCCTCAACCACTCATAATATGTGGTTCGAAAACGATTTATCGTTTTCCAAATAAACTTGCTCAGATAGACGATTATGTCGAACTGAACCACGGTTTTTAAAATAAGTTTGCACGCATTGCTATGACGTTAATCTCTTCATTGTTGAGCCTGAAACACGAGTGCAGAATACCTCTTTCAGAAGACATAGAACACACAGTTTTCAATGGGGTTTAGATGTAATATCTACAAGTGTTGCAGTTCTGCAAGACCACCACAACACAAAAGAAAAAAAAACTCAATTTTAATATAATTTCCCTGATTGTATTATTAGGTTTATTTCGCATAACTAAACACAAATAAACGCTAAAACAAAAGAGTATACAAAATAGAAGCGATGGTATATTCTCAACTCAACCAGGACTTTTACTTTACGGTGAAATTGCTTACGAATGGCCCTTTGACGAACCACATGACGTTAACATTTAAAAATACAAAGTAAAGACACATCTTATCATAGCCATTCTTAGTGTTACATGTTCAAATAAATATCCACAAACACCACAGTAAGCTGAATGTTATGAGAGAGCCACTGCAATGCATGTATGTCAAACAAAAATTCTGCTCGTGTGTCTTGCTTGCGGCACTGCATCCAGAACCACTGCACATGTATTTTGGCCATAAATTACCTTTCAACTGTCAAATTGGCAATCTGCAGAAATAGTTAGTAGTGTTGCAAGTTTAAGAAAAAGCTTTAAAATTTCCTGCGCTTCTCTTGCCGTTAGGATTTTGTAGAGTGTGTTCCTACTTTGCTAGCAGTTAGTTTTCCGGCTTTTTTTTTTTAGAATTGACGGGATGTTGAGTTGTAGCAATATATGTGCCTCTTCTGTCACCTCTTTTTGGCCCTTGCAAACATCATCACACCACCGGCATCTTTTGGAGGGTGGCAGGTAGCCTGTGGTAGATTCGCTTACCTTTTTAATAATGTTACGTTACTGCGTCCACTGGGTGTTGATAATGGTGAGGGCACAGCGGAGGGTCCCTCACAAAGTTGTTCCTTGTAGACTTAGGCTATCTCTGGTTAACTAAGGCACGACCAACGTGACGTCTGGTTTTCTGTACCATTTGTAGCTTCTTCTTGATAGTTGACCTTTGAATTTGGCTGCGACGAGAAAATGGCCAGAGTCGATATTACCTCTCTAAATGATCACAGTCAAGAGATCACTAACCGGTTTAAACTCAATCCCTCTTCACTTGAATCACCGGCAGCTGTAATAAATTTAGCAAGTGTTTCTTGCTTGTATTTCTGATCCTATCTATCGTATTTCGTGAATTACGGAACTGCCCTGTGTACCCGCTCAGAGACAGATTCAATTTTTTTAAGTAACACCCTTAAGAGCCTTAACGACCAGCTAGCCGGTACTGGTTAGACGGCTGCCGGGTATGTGTGAAATGGCTCTAAGTCGTTGTCCGTGATCATTCTGGTTTTTGTGGTATTTAATGGCATCCGTTACCCTTGGTGGTAATTTCATGTAAGCTAATTACTAGGACGACCAACCCCCAACCTGGAAGCTCAGTAAGTGTTGGCGTTGGCCTTGCGGCTAATATCTGGCCAGTTAACATGTCCACGTTATTTCACGATACACTTTCCTAACGTGCATTATAACGTCGTTAGATTTCTTGTCATAATTCTCGTCTCGCCCGTCCGCACTCAAATCAATGCATCGGTCGTTGTCGCATGCACGCTGGTAGTTGTTACATTTCTTTGACTAATCAAAAGTATCGCGATGCTCCTTATTACTATGTTGCGTTGTTATGTGACACCACTATGTCCACCTGTTGTATTTCCTCCTTATGGCATTTTGAGTCGAATCAAAAGACAGTTGTTTGCTTAGGCATCCCTTTGCAAAAAAAAAGTCACCACCCGCCAACTGGCTACCGACTTATATTCATATCTAACCAATCACTATAAATCAGTACGTGTCCCATCTCAAGCATAGAACAAGTGATGGCCCCTGCACCAGGCCCACCTATTTGCACATGCCTTCAATGCTTGGTTGGTCAATTCTCGTTCGTTTCGTTGCCAACACCCATTGTCTGTAAAGACCTCAAAATCATCAATTAATTCTGTCACTTCACCATTATACGGTTGCAAAAAGAACAATTTCCACATCCCGGCAACATGAAATTTCTTATTTCAACCAGAGGTGAACCTCTTCAATACCTGTCTGTCATTGGTGGCAATTTGTTGTCTAAAAATAAAAAAAAAATTATAATTTTCTGTTCGTGTGTTTTTTCGAATTACCTAAATTTAGATGCAAATTAGTCGCTTGAAACGGCTCAGCAACGTATGAGGCGGCGTCAATCCACTTCGCACACACAGCTACTTATATAATTTTGATTTCGTTGTCTTAGGTGCGAGGTGCTCCAGCTATAGCTATTGTGGGATGCTTGTCACTGGCGGTGGAAATCTTTCCAGAGAAATTCGATTCGAAAAAATCCCTACGCCAAGAAATCGAGGGCAAATTGAACTATCTCGTGTCAGCACGGCCGACAGCTGTGAACATGAAGATTGCCGCCGACGAATTAATCGCCCTGGCAAACGACTTGACAAAGGATGAGCAGTGCACTGTGGAAGACATGAAATCGAGGTACATGCACGCACTTGACGGCCGTCTGCTTCTGTTTGTTGTCTAATTTGGCGATATTGTGCGTTCTTCTTGTTCTGTTTCGTTCCTCGTTTTGCAGATTCTTGGCTGCCACGGAGGCGATGCTACAGAAAGATATTGCCGACAACAAAGCAATTGGATCGAATGGTGCCGCCGCTATTCTGGAGCGATATCCCAAAGAAACATCTGTTCGAGTGTTGACGCACTGCAATACTGGTTCGTTGGCAACAGCAGGGTATGGAACAGCGCTAGGCGTTGTGCGGGAATTGCACGACAAGAAGAAATTAGGTGAGAAGTGGAGAGTGTGCTGATAGAATGTTTTAACCAAACAGAATGTTTCTTTGTGCTTTTTTTGTTTTCGTTTTCTTTTAGAGCATGTTTACTGCACAGAAACGCGTCCATATAATCAAGGCGCACGTCTGACAGCATTTGAGCTGGTGCATGATAAACTTCCGGCAACATTGGTGCTGGATAGTATGGTGGCGGCGTTATTACGAGCCAAAAATATCGCCGCCGTTGTCGTGGGTGCAGATCGTGTAAGAGAGTCTTGAGGATTTTTGTACGCAATTGCGATTTTAATTGCCAATTTGTGTTTTTTTTTCTGAAGGTGGCCGCCAATGGGGATACGGCAAACAAAATTGGAACATACCAAATAGCAGTGGTGGCCAAACACCATGATGTGCCTTTTTATGTGGCAGCACCTTTGACTTCCATAGACTTGCAAATTCCAAGTGGTGATCATATAATTATTGAAGAACGTCCCGACCGAGAAATGACACACGTTGGGGAGCATAGAATAGCTGCACCAGGTAAGCTGTGTTAGTATGATTGTGTGATTAACATGGATGGCCGCTGTGTAGTGGTAATGTGTTTGTCTGATGAGATGAATGTGGTACGTTTAATCTCTTAATTCCTTTTGCCAAAATGGCAGCACGGTGCAAAAATATAATATACTAGTCATTCAAGTAAATGTATTAAAACCAAAAAATCACTACTACCTCGGAGATCAAATCAGTAAAAGTATACTGAAAAGCCTAGTTGTATATACATCAGCGAAGCTCTTAAAACCAACGCTTCCGTAGCCCTTAGCAAATAGACCACAACTTGTGAAGCCGCAACACGGGAGTCTCGTCGCAATGATAAAATAAAAAAGGGGCACACAAACATTTTAAACTCCTGAAGATATCAGAAATAAAAGGTCCGACAAAACTCGAAATAAACTTCTCCAGGAATTCAGCGTTACGTTTGGTCGCAAAACATTTTCCCGCGTTTCGTTTGCCCGAATGTTTTGTTCAAAATTTCAAAGTCGAAGTTCGGGAAACACGTTTGCCCATGCTGTGAGTTTGGGTGTGCTAAATGAATAATTTTTGTCAGCCGAGTGAACTGAATTCATTTTCATTGCAACTGGTTATCAGAATTAGAATTTTAATGTTCGTTCTCCGTAATTCTCATCGATTAGGTACACCAACAAATATCAATAGTTGTTTTTTATGTTAAATTGTATGGTACTTTTAAAATGACAAAAGAAACCCAGAGTACTCTTAAAAAAGCCGTTGAATAAGGCGCCTGCCTGACAACTTTACGTACCCTGGGCGAAGCAACGAAGTTGAGTGAACGACTTCAAAAAGAGTGTTAAAATCTCTTGATCCCGCGTAGCTGTCCACACAGAGTAGTACTAACAAAAAAAAAAAAACTGTTGACATTGGCTTTAAATGCCCTGAGCGGAGTAACGATCTTCCGTCCCCAAAAAGCTATCCAAGATCCTTGTTCCATCCAGAGTACTGTTGATTTCCCCTGAGAGTATAGAACTTTTCAATGGACATGAAATTTACTTTATTCAAAAGGTAATGTTCTGGCGTTTTAATTTAAATATGATATGGCATATGACCGCAATCTGGATGACTTTTTCCAACATTTGTGGCCGTATATCGGCGTATAACGCGGCGAATGTTGTCCTCCAAAAGGTCAATCGTATCTTATTGGTGTAGACTACCGATTTCACATATCCCCACAGAAAATTTTCAAGCGGCGTTAAATCGCACGATCTTGGAGGCCAATTCACAGGACCTAAACGCGAAATTATGCGCTCACCGAAAGTTTCCTTCAACAAATCAATTGTGGCACGAGCTGTGTGTCATGTTGCGCCGTCTGGTTAAAACCACAGTTGCTGCACACCATGGTCAGTAATAATGGATCTAATGGTAATAACGGTCACCATTGACTATAACGAGGGCTCAGTGGCGCGATGGTTAGTGCGATGAACTGCCGCGCAGAAGGTCTGGGTTCGATTCCCAGCCGTAGCAACACCTAAATGATTTTTCACTGGCCCCCCTCTCGTGATGAACTGACAAATCATCCGAGTAGTATCAATTGTCAAGAATAGCTTATCTCAACATAGCCGTTCGGAGTCGGCATAAAACAGGAGGTTCCGCCATCGTGCAAGAAGTACACACGCACACATGAATGGTTGTGAGAAAGCTAGGCCCTGGGTACTAACGAGCCTGTTGCGCCAAAAATTTGTATTTGTATTTGTATTGACTATAACGTTCTGGCCAGCATCGTTTTTAAAGACTTACGGACCAATTATTCCAACAGCCCATAAATCAGTCAGTTTTTGTGGATGTAACGGTGTCTCAACATACACTTGACGATTATCATCACTCAAAATACGGCAGTTTTGTTTATTGACGTATCCATTCAAACAAAAAAGCTTCATCGCTAAAAAAAATCGCTTATGAAAATTGGGATCAACGGCAATCTTCGTTTGGGCCCATTCACCAAATCAACGCCTTGCTAGGTGATCATGTGTCTTCAAATCTGGCACGAGTTGGATTTCGTATGCAAGCAAACCAAGATCTTTCCGCAAAATGTTCTAAAGACTGATTCGGGTCTTCCTCTACGTTACGCTCTACAACAGCAATGAATATCTGTACGCACGGTACGACGTCTCTATGGATGCGTATTATCATTTAGAGTAAACATTGTGCGAAAACGTTCCATACTTAATCGATGGACGATTATGTTGACCGCAAAATGGACGTAGTGCGCGATACAAAGTTGTACTACAAAGAATTGCTGCGGAATCAAATGAACGCGATTGTATGTTTTTTTTTATTTTGTTCCGCAACGGATACCTCGATAGGGGTGAATATATCGATATAGTTTTGATTGTCCAACATTCGGGAAATCCTTTCTTTTTATTGTATTTCCTCAAATTTAATCAATTTTCATTGAATTTTCAGGAATCAACTGTTGGAATCCAGCCTTTGATGTCACTCCAGCTGCCCTCATTACAGGAATTATCACGGAAAAGGGCGTGTTCAGTCCGACAAAATTAAAAGAAGAGATTATCGCCCTACAAAGTGCATAACATAGCTTCACAAGCGCTCCTATTTTTGTTGCTTTCATATAATTCTTTTGTATGTTGTGATATTATTACATTTGAACTTAAAACTAAAAAAAAAAAAACAAAATTACAATAAAAGACAATGCCTGTCAAAAATGCAATTTTTGACATTTCACAGAGAACTAAATAATTACAATGTTTGTTGCGTTTAAATATATTTATATTGGATTGATATCTAAGTGCCAAAATGGGCCAAATTTAATCATTCTAAACGGGATTAGTGGAACGAAGGACTGCCGCCATCATACATGAAAAAGATACAGCTGTTTGAGAGACATAAGGTCTGTTCCCGTACAGTATTATTTTTACTGAATCTTACTGATTTTTACTTATTATCGTTCCCGTACGCAAAAATTAGAAAAAGAGAAGGGGAGAGTGAGCTAATTATAGAGAAAAACCTAGCCCCATAAAAATCTGTAAAATAATTGACTGCAGAACCTGCTGTAGATAAGGAGAAGCTATCAGTTGGTATCCAAAAGTGACAAATTGTTTGTTATCTGTCATGACATGTGACATAAAGTCATTTGTTTTTTAAAAGCCACACGAAACGAATGATTTTACTGTAATTTACTTAAAAGGAGAACACATTTACTGAAAAGTACGAGAACACTTTTCAGTAAATGTGTTCTCCTACTTCCTGAGAGAATTTATCCCTATTCCAAGGAATTTACTAATTTTTCCTGCAAAAGTAAGGGAATAGACCCGTTGTCTCCGATACTTTCTAGAATTTTACAAGAATTGCCAGAATCTGAGTATAGTCCGTACCAAATCAGCTGGCCATTCCACTGAGCAGGTCTTTTAAAATTTATTTTAAAATATCTTAAAATTCTCTGAAATCCTCTCTCTGCGCAATCGACCATTGGCCAACTGATTTGGTATGGACTATACATAAATATTAAATATACTCTCGCATCAAGGTCCTATACGATGGATCTCAGATTAAAATTGCATGGCCGATCGCTATTTAAGGTAAAAGAAAACAAATTTAAAAGTAAAAAAGCAAATGGCTTTTGCGCAGAAGGTCTGGATTCGACATCCAGTCGCAGCAACTCCTATAAATGTCTTTTTCACTGGCGACCTCTAGCGATGATCTGACAAATCCTCCAAGTGGTATCAGTTGTCAACTAAAGCATATTCAGTCGTTTGGACCCAGCATAAAACATGGTGCAAGAAGTACACAAGCACACATGAATGGTTGTGATAAATGCTTAACTCAGGGTAGACTGTTGCAGTAATAATTTCGATTTCTATTAACGAAAGTTTCGACACTTAACGCCACTTTGACTTTTTGTAATTTGCGTACTCAAGGGGTTATGAAACCCTTTAAATATTTTACCACACTATCACAGTGCGTGCGTTACAGAAGGGGGAGAAAGATGCATTGAACACTTACTACCCCATGGGTAGTGTCCGAACTAACTTCGGGGATCCACTGATTTTTTGTGTTCGTTATATTTGCAGAGTTTTGAAATTGGTGTATACTTTTAGGCAAGTAACTAACCAGCTTTTTACTTATTATGGTTTCATATTTTAGTCTGGGATTGAACGCCACTCAAGAGGCGAAGACATGACCATTCCATCGCTGCCGCCAATACTTGTTTTTGTGTTATAAAGAGTGCCCATACAGAGACGTATGCGAAGTTATATCCCAAACGTTTTGGGACCTCCAGTTGAACGCGAGTTTTAATCGAGAAATTTTAAGAAGCTTCTCTCGACAGTTTTGTACTTTTGAATGTTTGTCAGATTTCCGCAAAAGTTGAGTCAGTGGAAACAAAACAAACCTCTACGCCACTGCACCCAGAAAAGATCAAGATTTCTTCTGATATTGGACTTCATTCTTATCCCTTAGTCTGTGCTCTGTTTGATGAAGAATATCTCACATTTTGCAAGCAATTATTTATCATCTTGTTTAGCGTATTCAGCTCTATACACACCAATACGAATGTGCATGCGTATGGTAATTTATATCGTCGTCGTTATAATACGATATGGTGGTGTATGTAAAATGAACAGCATTAAGGTATACTTGGGGTTGCTTTGAGAACTTGTGGAATTCATGGGAGAGCGATACTATGTATCTTATTTTGTCACTCTCATTGTTTTGAGTTTGCGCTGTTAAAATCAAACTGTAACACAATTTATTTTGATTTGAGTGCAAGATCATTTCACAGAGATGAGCATGAGAGATCTGAGATCTCATTGCTGTGAGTGGATAAATCAAACAAACAAACACAAAATTACTTAATAGAAGATACACTAAAACAAATGTCGCGAGTAATTGTTGTAGAAGGTCAAAGTTGTCTTATGCTTATCTGAGGACTTGAGATTTATATTATGTCGCTATTAATTTATGAAATGCCAAAAGATAAAATAGCAGATGCTTGACAAAATGAAAATGATTTGTAGCCATTAATGCTTTTGAGGATTTTTTTGTCAGATGCGAAAATGCGCGGGTGAATGACCTAATTGAAGATTACCCAGTGTTGGGTTGTTTTAAAGTTTTGAAAATATATTGAGTTCGCATTTGAAGGCCAAACTCACTAACTGATCTTAAAAATCGGGATTAGTTTAGTTTGTGAGTACACTATCAGTCATGCGTGTGGGGTTTTAGGTATAAGTGGATTAAACTTGCTACACCCGCCATCGTTTGAAAGGTTATTGAATGCGTCCTCCACAAATATATAAATTTTCACCACACAGAAATTTATGAAATTGAAAATCATAACCAAAGCCATTGTCCGAACATGCTGATGTAGGCTGTTTACGTTGGACAACCTAACTGTGACTGTAGAGGTCACCGTTGAGTTCATCTCCGAAATTATTTTTTTTAGATTCCTCCACACGTTTTTTTTAAGATACAAAGCTTAAGCTGGTGTTATTTGGCAACGCTAGATCAACTGGTGGTGTTCATTGAGCTCTAGTTAAATAGTTCTCTATCCTTACGATAGAGTTACTGTGAATGTTATTCAAAGTTACTTCGAATTTGATTTGACGGGCTCAGAATGGCGCGATGAACTGCCGCGCAGAAGTTCTGTATTCGATTCCCAGCCGTAGCAACACCTAAATGATTTTTCACTGGCCCTCATCTCTTGATGATCTGACAAATCATCCGAGTAGTATCAGTTGTCAATAAAAGCTTATCTCATCTTAGCCGTTCGGATTCGACTAAAAACAGGAGGTCCCGCCATCGTGCAAGAATTACACACCCACACATGAATGGTTGTGAGAAAGCTCGGCCCTGGGTACTAACGAGCCTGTCGCGACAAAAATTTGTTTTATTTACTTCGAATTTTCTTTCATCGGAGTATACATTTGGCGGATTAAATACCACTCGTGGAGCAAAATTAGGTAGGACTATGCTTGATGGAAGCCATATAGTAATATCGAGGGTGCCCCGTTGAATAGAGTTGGTAGCGGATGAGCCGAAATGACAACGGCAGGGCTCAATCCCGAAGTTACCCTTCCGGGAGCGTTACTTTTGGTTGAAAATCACTTTCCCGTGTAAAGTTTTCCCGAAGGTTTTGCCCGAATTTTCAAAGAATTAGTGCACATAAACAAATTTCGGGGAACACGTTTGCCCGAATTGGCAATCTACTCCTATTTTTAGGGATTGACAACTGACTTTTATCTGACGGAGAATTTAATTGTTCGTTCTCCGTGATTCTCATCGATTAAATACACTTACAAATGTAATTTATGTATTGTAGGTAATCGTAATGTATTTATGTTATATATCATGGAAACAAAGTATTCATAGCAGACAAATTGGTATATTAATTTATTTATCTCTTTAAATAATGGATTTTTATCTTAAATTTCATGGAAACAAAGTATTTTTAAAAGGCAAATTTGGGATTAAAATGTATTTATTTAGAAAACTGCAGACATATGCGCCTGCCTGTCGAATTTAAATATCCTGAGCGGACAACGAAGTTGCGTGAGCTTGGGTGTCCCCAGAAAGAGAGTTAAAATCCTTTGTTCCCGCGAAGCTGGCCAACCAGGGTACTGTTAACAAAAAATAAACTGTTGACGTTGTCAGGCGTCTGCCTAACTACTGAACATATCCTGAGCGGAGCAATGAAGTTGCGTGAGCGTGGACTGTTCCCAGAAAGAGAGTTAAAATCCTTTGTTCCCGCGAAGCTGCCCACCAGAGTACTGTTAACAAAAAAAGGAAATCTTTCTAAATCATAATATATCTCTTTATGAATTGTTGGTCGTCCTTAAAATTACGGATTGAAGCGAAATTTCATGAATTGCACTCTTTGTAGTTTTTCGTGTTTTTTTATTGCCTTTGTTGTTGGAGATTTCTCTGCTCTGCGTATTTTTTCGATTGCAAATACTGCCGAACAGTTTCCTTGGATAGGCCATCTATAAGTTTGTATAAACCCGCATGCACCTGACCGACAACAACTCTCAAACGCCTGTGCCGATCTTCAACACTATTTTGAGTTCTGGGGGATTTTTTGTTCCGCTGCTGAGGATCCAGTCGTCTAAAAGTCGGGATTCTATCAGGGTTTTATTTCTTTGCTGCCGATGTAGTTGCGTTTGAACTACATCGGCATCTGTTTTGACTCAACATGTTTCAAATTTATGTAATACTCCTTGAAGTACTCATGTACCTCGGCGCTCTGAATAAAGGCAAGTGCTTTCATCATCCGAATGTCATTCGTCGCTTTCTTTTCTCCAGATTATTTGTCCAAAATGGAAAAACAACAGAAAACAGGTTCTTGAACTTTTTATAATCGCAAGCTCAAAATCAGAAATTATAACATCTGGATTCAGTGCTATGTTAAAGTCAGTCCACAGCACACTTCAAAAGCTAAAGCCAAAACTCCTGGTAGGCTTCGTTGGATCTCATACTTATCAAGCAAAAGACTAATGGGACTATAATACCTTCGAAATGGCCGTGCACGGAAAATAGTTGCCCCATTATTGATGGCACTACAGCGAATGTGCCATCAACCAGCCAGCACTTAGCCTGTGTATTTATTCCACTTTTTACTTTTCGCCCTTAACTGTCAATTCCAATGTGTACTTTTTTTTTACTGAAGAGTCTTAATTACTTACTCACTTTTAACTTATTTTACTTTTTTTAATTGATAAAGTTATTTAGTTCGCATATCTTATGAATGAGAATCATAAAGAAAGCATCTTTGTAGTAGTAACTAAGTTGTAGTAATGAAGTAACAATTTATTTAAAAAAAAATATTTAAAATTAAATTTTAATCCACAAAAAAACTTATTTTTTTAATTAATTTGAAAGCAATCGTATTAGAACCTAAAGCGACAAAAATCTTGCATACTCAGAATTTTTAAATTATATTTGGTCTACATCGCTAAATTGTTTTTATATAAAATATCTGCGAACCAAAAATATTAACACATTTAAAGACATTTATTTCGATTATCTATTGCATATGTAAGTACATAATTGAAACTGAAGATAAAACTAACCTCTTCAAAATAGAATTTAAAAACTTTAAAGAATTATTATTCATATTATTAATAAAAAACCGCTTGCTTACAAAAAAAAACGCAAAAATAGTACAAAAGTTCGTCCTCCGTGATTCTCATCAATTGGCACACTATTCCATTTGGTTAATAAATCATCCGTATTGCCGTCTCTTGTGTTTAATACTAAATGCACTCTCCGTGATTCTCATCAATTGAAGCAACAAATCCATATGATTTGTGTGTTGTGAATGTTGCCATCACTTGTATGGAGAATGTAGGAAATTTCAGGCAAACGTTGTTCGGAAAAACGTGTTTCGACTTTCGGGATATCGTTTTTCGGTAAAACGTACACAACCCTACACCTCCGTGTGCTTCTGGCAAGAATCTGTTATAACGAAGCAAGCAAGACCATCGGAAAAGACTCATTTTATTTTTGACGATAATGCTAAACAAAACAAGTATTGCGCTCGACTTTAAATTTATAAGAACTTTTAATTTGAATTTGAAGGAACTCGGGTAACCAGGCAGAAAATTGTGATATTGCGTTATTGGCTGAATGTGAAAATTTAGTTAAAAGACTTTTAGGCTAAAACTGATTGCAAAGGCATTGTTACAGATCTAACATTGGTTTTACATTTTATTCAGCTATTTTTTATTTATTATTTATTTTATTCGCGATTTGATGATTTTTTTTTTAAATTTGCCCTAAATACAAAAAAAACTTATTTAAGTTTTAACGTTAACGTTTAACGTTCAATCAAAATTGTTTGACATTTTTTGAGAAATTTCTTGTTTTTCCATACGACTTACCAACAGCCGGATAGAATTTCCGGATCCACTCTTAGGGCTTCTCCATCATCGTAATGTTAAAATGAAATGAACATTGAATACCTGGCATTAAGAGCCCATACTGGTCCGGAAGTTATTGTTTTTGCTACAAGCCGGATTTCCTTCTGTTTATTGCCGAATCCGAACGGTAAATTGGAGAAGCTTCTCATGACTTTGGATATTGTCAGACTTTCGCAAGGTTTCGCACTTTAAGGATTTTATCTAGATACCAGCGCTATAACCACTAGGCCACTGCACACACCCATCATAACGTTAGCTTAATTTAAATCTCAAGTTAATTATTTTTACTCAAAACCAATATTTCTAATTGCTCTGTTAGGAGCAAGTTAAAACTTCGTATCTAGAGTATCATACACATTGAATGATCGAATGCTTAACAGAAAACTTACAGCGGAAGTCTTAAGCTGCTAAAATAAGTAATTGATATGCCATGGCCTGTGCAAAAGAAACAAATTCTGTGACAATCACTACGGTCCGTGTGGTATGTAGACATCAGCTAAAGCATTGTGAAAATTCATATTAACGGCGTATTCTCAAATTCTGTGAGAAAATTCAAGGTCGAAATCGCTAGAGGTTGCCCAAAACGCATCTCTATATTCGTACCGTACCACCAGTATTTACTGTCGCAGACCAATGATGTAATGTAAACGATGTAAATAAGCCATAACATCGGAAGCAATTGATTAGCTCTTTCCATCCAGCAGGTTTGACGAAGATGCCGATATTTGATCGCATCCAAAAATGAGTCCTACAAGTCACAGCTGCAAGTGAAACCGATGGAGGCTAAAGGCGCTACATACAACTTAGCTTTGCAAGCAAAGATGAAAAAAAGAACATCGGCCTTTGAGAAAAAGCATAAATAAAGGGCAAAGAATGAACTGTAAAATTGCGATGACATGCAATTTTCCGCTGGAAGTCAGAACGAACCGTTCAATATTGGCGACGACAGTGAAAACTATCAACCACCGGACCTCAATGAAGTGAGGATAAACTCAAGCTTAAGAAGGCTGCCGGAAAAGTCATCCCGTGGTAAGTAACATCCACCAACTCAGAATCATAAGCCAAATCTGGTCAGATGAAGTATGCCTGAAGAATCGAACCTCAGTGAAATGAACTAAACAGCGCCATGTTTGTATATACCGCTCAAACTAGTCCGTTTGTGCAGAATAACGATGGAGAATCCTCGATAATCCATCAGGGTCGGGAACGACCTCAACGAAACATTCTATACCAAAATGTTTTTATGTGACTTCTTTAATCTCATTCTTGAGTGGATTGTTAAAAAGTCCCAAGCCAACAGTACAGGTAAAATGTTTCATAATTTTGTGAAACTACGAGCATACGCTGACAATATTGAAATCATAGTTCGGACCAAATGAGATGTTATCGTCGCGTCTGTGAATATAGAAAAGGAAGCTAATAGTAGGTTCAGATTTAAATGAGGAGAAGACCAAGTATATACTGTCAACAAAAAAGGACACGTAACTTCGGCGAATTTGACAGAACCTCTAAATCGGAAACTATAACTTTTAAGCAGTGACGGACTTTGTCTACCCCGCGTCCGCTATATTGTCCAATCAAACACTTGCTAAGCGCTGCTTCTTTGGGCTAAAAAAAGCAGATAAGTGATAAAGCCCTGATTCGAACTAGTAAACAGATCCTATATAAGACCGCCTGATAATTTCAGTACTGCATTACTCCCTGAAACATGGTTCGTATTATAAGCGGATAGGACGCATTAGAGGAAGACCTCGGGTTAAGTGGCGCGCACAAGTAGAAACCGACCTCAATGATCTTGAAGTGCGCAACTGGAGATGAGAACCTAGTCAGTGAAGCTTTAAAATTTCTAAATGTATTCAAGCCACAATTTTAGCAGCTGTTAGATGGTATTAATTCCGAGAGAGTAATACCTAGTCCTATAAAACTTTCCATCTTCGGTCAGTGAAAGGAGAACGTCCCTCTTAGCAAAAATCGCTCAGACGATCAGAAAGTTTAAGGACAGCAAGAGATGATCTGATTCCGGTGATGTTTTGGTCGGAGAGTAAAAACTAAATTAATCTCTGGGTTTGTTATGGTTCATGCACCAAACATTAACCAAGCTTCTGTGGAATAAAATATACTTGATTACAAACAAATCAGCTCCATTTAGTTCACCTACAAGAGAGCCCTTGTTTTGTTGGTTTTAGTAGCAATTGAAGCATATTCTGGTAAATTACGCACGTAGAATCAAATACAGTTTGTATGTGTAAACCTCTGAATGCTTTCGGTTATATTTTACCCGGAAGATCGACTTTGGAGATCATTTTTACGATAAACCTGGAAAAGTCCAACGAATTTTTAGTCACTTGAAGACCGCGTGTGATAGGATCCATTGCATGGAGATACGGCGATGACTGAATTTAGGATACCGAAAAAAAGAAATCCCAGTGCATTGACTAACACTGCAGTGTTGCGCCCTCTCTTTCTAATCCCATTTCCAAACATGTACCCGATTTCTATATGGCAAGGAAGGCAATATTTTCAACAAATCCATACACTTTATGAGATCAGGAGTGACGAAACAAGTTGGTCGTTTGGTAAATGTGGGTGGACAGACAAAGTATGTTATATATCAACAAACATATATATTTCTATCCTAAGCCTGGGACGAAACGTCACTAGGTATATACCTGCGGAATTTGTTAACTTTGGAACGACGAATTATTAAAGTGGAAAGACGCATTTGACAAATCAAATGCTTTCAAAAATGTAAAAGTACAAAGGTATGGCATAGCAAATTATAATTCTGCCAGGCTTACTCTACCGGGACAAGTGCAGCATGATAAAGACCTAATGGAAACTGTTAGGCAAACAATTCTTTGCCGAATATTTGGTCCTCCATACTAGGAGGGCGAATGTAGCAGAAGAGAAACAGTGTACATTGTTTGCTGTACCAAGATGTAGATGTGGTCCAAAGGTAAGCAATCATCTTCCAACCAAGACGATCAATTATAGCTACGAAGACAAGCCTAAGATGTTAATGCCAACCTGGAAGATTAGTTTTGTTTTTTATCACTATCTTTATACAAGCTTCTAACTCTAGACTTGACAATTTCTTACTTTCTTCTTTACTTTCTAGATCCGTAAATAAATTTAAGCCTAAATGCAACTCTAGAATATTAATTACAATCAAGCTGATACCCTTTGTGAAAGTACTGCCCTCTATTTCTCGGAAAGTCGTGACAAACTACATTATAATCTGTAAAGAATCATGGCTCTCGTCATTCCCCAACTCGGCTAAACTTTTCATTTATCAACTCTAAAACTGAAAATCCCAAATATAGGTTGTCCTGTCCATAACATAAATGTTACGATTCCAAACCACAATCGTATGCACCTGGAATACTTAATACTACCACCCACCACTTCAATTAATCAGCACGAGAACACTGATCTAGGTCAACCAATTTGAATTCTATTTCCAAGCGAAAAAAATACAAAACTATCCCCAATTGGCTTACGATTCCCCCTAAAAAGTTCGTCTTTGCTCGTGCAAAATGCCATCACCGACAGAAGCCTCTTTGGTATTCTCTTCCTCGAAAACACTTGTAATGCGAATAGGTACCCCCAAGCTGCTCGTACTACACTAGTAAACTACAAATGGCAGACTTCTCGCGTTTTATGTGCTCTCTTGCGCGCCAGCGCTCTCTGTATATGTTCACTTGCTGAAAATAAAAATAAATTAATTAACGAACAAAAAAAAATCTCAAAAATTCAAATCGAATGTGTACACAAATACTGTGCATTGCCAGCCGACCAGCCAACCGCCCGTCAGCCATCGCTGCCGTTTTTTTTGTTTAATTCATTCTCAAAAGTTCGCTCGCGCGCCGCTGGGATACTCTGTCTGGCTGTAGATACTCGGAGACAGTAGACTCGTACCAACTCATACGAGAGTGCAAAGGGAGGATGATCGTGGAATGAATCTTTAGGACGTTTTCTTTCGACTCAATCAAAAGTAATCGCGCGAAGGGACGTTGGAATCGCAACTCCCCCCGAAATTAAGGCAAGTGAAAGACGCCGTTTTGTTCATGATTTTCTTTTGGTTTTCATTCGCGTTGTCGATCATCGCTCACTGATCATTTTCGTTGTTGATTGAAAAAAAAAACGCAAAGACGGGCGCGCAATTATTATTCCCTAGCGGTAGTAATTCGCGATCGATACGCATACACGATTCGTACAAAAAACGCAAAAAGTCGGTCTCCACTGACAATACGTTCGTTCTCTCCCGTGTCTTTATCACGAGCTCTTCTATCTTCTCTAG
Source organism: Rhingia campestris (assembly GCA_932526625.1). Taxonomy (NCBI): domain Eukaryota; kingdom Metazoa; phylum Arthropoda; class Insecta; order Diptera; family Syrphidae; genus Rhingia; species Rhingia campestris. The sequence continues at coordinate 122,300,768 of OW052183.1, read as the reverse complement.
GTGTAAAAAGAATTCAAAATAACTCTAAACTAGAGAGAGGAGATAAAAAAATATCAGCATTCCTTGAGACAACGTTCAAGACATTTAAAGAAGAACACATCATTTGGACAGATAGTCAAACGGTGGCATAAATCCTAGGGGACGCTTTTTATTTCTCGAATACGCTTAGTTAAGACGCGAAAGTTGTGTGTCAAAAGTGCGAGAGTTACACAGTCTGAGAATTTGTTTTCGAAATAAACTGCGCTGATTTAGGTGAATTGTGACGCGTGTTTTCGAAAACTAATAAATAAACAGGAAAAAACGGAAAAGGAAAACAACTTTTTGTCGTGTGTTTTTCACGGAACAACTAAAAAAGAAATGTGTGACTTGTGACACCAAATAAATTTCAAGAACTATATATATAAATAAACGAGTGATTAATTTCTGACGGCGCGCGGAGGAAGTGTGTTCCAGTGTTTTGCCATATAGTAATGCCCCCACATGTAAACATGTCGATGGTAAGTTATTTATTCGAAAATTGGTTTAAAGTAAATTGCAAATTATGCAGTTGACCTATTTATAGACTTTTCTGTTTCTTTTTTTATTGTTTTGCTGAAAATAATTCATAATTTCTTTGTAAATGGAAAATTGGTTGTCTTCATTTCGCCGGAAATACTAATTTAGTGAAGCGGGGGTGCAAAAATACGTAGCCATCATCGGCCATCATCATCATCTGTGTGGCAGAGATGATAGGTCGGCTATACAATTGAGCAGTGCCATCGTTCAGGGGTAGCCTTATAGCCTTAGAATTCGCTTAAATACATCTGAATGGTTGCATAGTTATACAGTGCACAAGTATTTAGCAGCATTTATTCAGAGTTGCACAAATTCTTATTCATAAAAAATTGACCACCCATAATAGTTATACAGGATTTGTGTCAAATAATATACCAAAAGGAGAGGTATCCATTTTTATAAGCTGTTTCACAGCTCGGCAGAGTTACCAATGGGACAGTTTTCTGGCTAAAACACAATCACGCTTTGGTGCGTTGCGTTGGCTGACGCATATAGTTCAACCATATAAAACCAATGATACTTTTAAAACAATGTAGCTTCGCCTGGCGTTGAGTTTCCACTTCAAAATGAAAACATAAATCTTAACGGAACGTTGCTGTAAAGCGCCGTGGGCAAAGCGAAGGTTGAAAAAATGGGAGAATCGTCAAAATATTTTCTGTTGAACTATTTTCTACAAGGGTTGTGGAGTAGGGCTCAGGGCTCAGTGGCGCGATGGTTAGTGCGATGAACTGCCGCGCAGGAGGTCTGGGTTCGATTCCCAGCCGTAGCAACACCTAAATGATTTTTCACTGGCCCTCCTCTCGCGATGATCTGACAAATCATCCGAGTAGTATCAATTGTCAAGAATAGCTTATCTCAACTTAGCCGTTCGGAGTCGGCATAAAACAGGAGGTCCCACCATCGTGCAAGAAGTACACACGCACACATGAATGGTTGTGAGAAAGCTAGGCCCTGGGTACTAACGAGCCTGTTGCGCCAAAAATTTGTATTTTTTTTTTTTTTTTGTTGTGGAGTAGGTACGATCATTTTAGCAAAGATTTTAATTATTTCCCCCATTTTGGTAGCAGAAGTTGAAGCAGGTGGGGGTAACATTGGCAAAGCGAAGCTCAAAAGCGTGATTGTATTTTAGCCATTATAGTTGCGAAACTAATGGCGATCACTTTGTTTTCTATACTTCATAACATTTTAGTGCCTTATATAACATCGTTTACAATGCATTCACGTGAAATAGAACTGCTTAAATACATAAAGGTCATCTTTTACCTCTGGATGATTTTTTCCAACTTAAAATTGTGTTATTGGTAGCCCTGATGCCTAGCCGCTTTTGAAAATATTAAAACACCCTTCCTTATAAAGGCAATATTCAACCATCAGACGCGTTTATTCAATGAAGCCTCTATTTAACCTTATATACTTTTTATGAATAAGGGATCTGCTTTTAGAGGCTTTTGAGAAGTGCATGCCAACCGGAGTATTGGCGTTAATTCGTTATACATGTCTTAGCCATTTTAAACGTCCAATGAGGTGTTTATTTTTACTAGGGGCATGTAGCTGTATAGCTCCTATAGTTCATGGTTGAATCTTTGTCTCCCGTCAACGCAAACGGGACCAAGGAATTTTCAAAGAATTTTCCTCTCGAATTGACCAAGGATATCTTCAACCGCTTTTGATACGGTCCATGCTTCAGCGCCGTAGAGCAGGACTGGGATGATCAGGGTCTTATATAGGATCTCCTTAGTAGTTCGAGAGTGGGCTTTACTACTAAATTGGTTTCTTAATCCGAAGAAAAAGCGGTTGGCAAGAGTAATTTTTCGATTGATCTCTGACGTGATGTTGTTGTCCGAGTTTATAGCGGAGTCGAGGTAGACAAAGTTCCGTACTACCTCAAGGTAATATTTGTCAATGGTGACGTTCTGTTCAATTCGTCGATGTTGTGTGTCCTTTCGTGTTGATAGTTTATACTTAGTCTTACCCTCATTTACTGCTAAACTCATTTTTGCCGCTCCCTTCTCTATACTAGCAAAAATGGCTATGACAGCACGTTGAGTCCTACCCATGATCTCAATATCGTCGGCGTATGCTAGAAGTTGCACCGATTTTTAGAAAATTGTGCCTATGGAGTAGGTTCGGGTGTTTTGCACAATCCTCTCAAGAATCAAATGAAAGATGTCACATGACAGCGCATTGCCTTGCCTAAATCCTTTTGTGGTATCGAATGTATCGGTGAGGTCGTTTCCGACCCTGATGGAGCAGTGAGAATTCTCCTACATAAACGGACAAGTTTGGGCTGTAAATCAAAACTAGACACGGCTCTGTATAGTTCGTCTCTATAAATGCTGTCGTATGCAGCTTTGAAATCGATAAATAGGTGATGGGTATCGATTTGGACTTCTTGGGTTTTTTTCCAGAATCTACCGAAGTGTGACGATTTGATCAGTTGTGGACGTTCCTGGCCTAAAACCACACTGATAAGGGCCGATCAGGTTGTTATCAAACGGTTTCAGGCGTTCACATATTACGGCATATAGGATCTAGTAGGCGATGTTGAGGAGACTTATGCCACTGTAGTTGGCGCAGTTCAGAGGGTCTCCTTTTTTGTGGATTGGGCAAACGATGCTGAGGTGCATACTTTCATCCGACCAGATTTGGCTTATGAGATGTTGGATGTTACTTACAAATTCATCTCCGCCGGCTTTACAAAGCTCGGCTGGAAGGCAGTCATTTCCGGCAGATTTGTTAAGCTTGAATTTATATATTGCTGTCCTCACTTCACTTAGGTCGGGTGGTTGATAGTTTTCGCTGTCGTCGCCAGTATTGAATTATCACCGTCTTCAGTCAGTCAGTCTTCCGTCTTCAGAAGAGGGGTCTGACTTACCTTGAGATTCATAAATGACCTGTTGTCTGAATATGTCGAAGCAGTTCATCTAGGTTCGCCTGGGGATAGCAGGCCGGGTATTTCGTGTCAGGCATTCTGACCAGGCTCTTTATAGACTCGCACTTATTTGCTTATCAAGTCAAATCCGGTTGGATGAGACCAGTATCCGATGGTTACCACTTGGTGGTTAAATAAGCACAATTGATGTGTAGTCAGAGTTACAACAACTGGGCATTGCTAAGTTAAAGCCAATCAGAGTCTACCCTCGTTGTAAAAAATCCAACCATCCCTATCCTATCCAATCGTTAAAATAAAAATCCCTAAAAGTATGGTGGCCTTTTAAATGTTTTTCTTAATAAGAAATTTGGAGGACATCTTTGTCTTAATACATTGTTGAAATAATTCATTGAATATTTTTAATTCCTGTCGATAGCTGTGCGAGCTCCAAGCCGATTGACCATTTAAATGTTGCGAATTGTGTGGGGGTTTTCGCTATCATCTTTTGTCCAGGCTCTGGATTAAGACCATGCTTCAAAGCCAGTGTCCTAACCACAGCCTTTGGTACATAATGTGCATTCAGGTGATTAAGGGTAGTTTCCTTATCGCAGTACTCTGCTCAGCTCAGGCCGGATTTTCCAAAAGGCATACAGACTTGGCTAAGGCAGAATGTGCACCTGAACATTCTTCAGGTGCTGTAGTAGTTTATTTGTTGGTCGCGTTTGGTTATCGTATCGACATAGGTCGCATTAAAATTCTGTCCACAGCGTAGCGCCACATGTCCTGCCTCCAATCATCAATTAAGTTACAGATGGTATAAAACTGAATATGAACCACTTTTAGGCCGCACAGTTTTTCGGTCATTCGCTCATTTCTGATTTCGATAGGGCAATTTAAAGGCATTTTGTGCGCTTCTAAATGTAACGCTAGTAGCTGGAGCTACACATTATGTGGCAGTGCCACTCTGTGCACGCTACTTGTTGTTTATTAGAGGAGGAAAAATTTGCGTATGATTTGGAATGTGAGAGCGTTCGGATTTATTAGTATTAATGTGGTGGTGTTTAAGAAAATTGACGCTGCGATTATGCTGATGAGTGGGAGACGCAATCAACAGTTTATCGAGGGCGAAGAGAAAGGATTTTAGTTTTGTTTTCAAATTTCTCACGTTCAGATGAATCAATTATCCGTTCAATTTAATTAATTGATCTTGATTTTTACGAGGAAATTATTTCAAAGCGCTGCACTTGATTCTGGATCTGATTCATGAACGTATAAGTTCATGTGAGTTATTGCAATGAGTCAAGGGTTAAATGTGTTTATGGGAAGAGCCAATGACTTTCATAGCATTTGTTTTCAATTGTTTAGATACTCACAGTACCCGATGAATGTAGAATATTTATACGCCTTTCTGTAGACAAATGAGATTTACTTTTCAGTAGGTACGCAACTTGTATGAGTAGCCAAAAAAGATACTAAAAATAACATTTGGTCTTGAAAATATCACTTGGGCTAAAAAATGTTCAGTGTTCAATGTTGTTATTTGTAATGATCTGGGCGTTTTTTTTACAGGCTTTCGTCTTAAATGGGCTACAGGGGAAAATGGGAGCTGCAAAAGAAGGTGCCATTGAACTTTATAAGCGAAAGGGGAGGGAAGAACATCTAATTTTCAAAAAGTAAAAATTGAAAGAAAGTAGGTAGGGTAGGTAGAAGTGGCGGTTCGGCATGAACCCAAGAAGCACTTATGTGCCTTTTTGTTACCAAGACTCGTGCGACCTTTATTGTGATTGATGTTGTGGATGTGATACAGGCGGTCCATAGATCCAGCCTGTGAGGTCTTGTATCCTTTTACCCGAGATGTCGCTAAGGTTGTCGAAAAATGGTTGGTCTAACGCACGCAATCTGGCTCTTGCTAGTGCCGGACATTTGCAAATGAAATGGGCGAGGGTTTCTCTCTCATTTGTGTTCCCGCAACTGCGGCATTGATGTTTGTATGGGATCCCTAGTTTGGCCGAATGGTCTCCAATTGGCCAGTGAACAGTGAATATCGCCGTAATTCTTGCGATATCTGGGAGGGTTCTATTTAGTAGATCGTTCTCTTTTTGTCGTAGGAGGGCCATATTGTCCTCGATATGACGTAATTTATCCTCCATTTGGAGTTGGCCTTTTTCAAGAAGTATGTGTGTAATTGTCCCTTAGCCGCACCTAGCGTAATACGGACTCTTGCCGCAAGTGAGCCGTGATGAGCTGAGCCTTGCCTGTCCAGCTGGTCTGAAAGAAACACAAGATAATATATATAGAAGGTGCCACTTCAGAAATTTTCGTAAGTTCTACCAAAGTGTAAAACAAACCAGGCACTACCAGAAAATGTTAAGATGAACAAGGAAAAATTATATTTGAGTTAAGCCGATCCTGAGAATATGGAAGAACCATTTCAGCAGACTGTTAAACGGCTATGACAAACAATCTCCCTTTGATGAATGGAACATCGGTATTCCTTATTCTATACCCAAATAAATCGAACTCTGACCAACTACATTAAAATTTCTTACAAAATCTTACTTACTTACTTACTTAAGTGGCGCTACAGTCCGGGATGAACCTGGGCCTCAACCAGCTTACAAAATCTTATTTGCCGTATTATGTGAAAGCCTGAAGCTATTTACCAACAACCAGATCAGCAATATCAGAGTGGTTTTAGGGCAGGAAAGTCCAAATTGATAACACATATTTAAAGATATATATTTAAAGACGAACTGCGCAGGATGACGATGGAGAACTACCACTGCTCCATAAGGTTCCTTAACGACCCTTCGATATAAAAAAAAGATTTAAACAAGGTGTGTGACTCGTGTGACTTCTTTAGCACCAATGTTGAGAGGATTTTGTAAAACTCCCGAGCCAATCCTCGATAAATGAGTGCAACTACTAGCAAACGCCGACGATATTGACATCATTGGTAGGACTCAACGATATGGCACAGCCACGTTTGGTAGTACAGAGAAGGAAGCGGCAAAAATGGGCTTTTCAGTAAATAAGCACAAACGTTTGTATATAAATATAGGGCCTAGCTTTCTAACAACCTTTCGTGTATGCGTGTATACTCCTTGCACGATCGCTGGACCTCCTGTTTTATGCCGACTCCAACTGCATTGACGGAAACATTCTGCCCGTCATCGTCCTTAAAGAAATATGGGCTGATGATTCCACCTCACCAAACTGTGAGTTTTAATGGTTGTATGAGTATCTCGACAGAAGATTCTGGGTTTTATCCACTCCATATTCTGTAATTTTTCTTGTCGTCTCATCGGAGAAAAAAAATTTGCTTTGAAAATGAGGATCAAGCTGGATCATATTCACACGTTCACCGAACCTACGCGTTGTACAAGGTGGGCCAAAAGAAGTCATCCGATGTTGTTTGGCCCTTCAGAATATCGGGTGTGGTTCGCGCAGTGTGTGCCGTTGCTCCGTCCTGTTGAAACTGCATGTCCTCGAGTCCTAATTCGTCCAATTGAGGCAGAAAAAACTCGGTTAACATTGCAATATAGCGCGCACCGTCCACTGTTGTCGTTTGACTAGCGGCGTTCTCGATAAAAATGGCCCGATGACTCCTCCAGCGTGAACAGCGCACCATGCAGTAACTTTGAGCGGGGTTAATGGCTCCTCCTGCATTGCTCGTGGATTTTCGGTGCCACATAAGCGATAGTTTCGCTTGTTCACGTACCCGCTGAGGTGGAAATGAGCCTCATCGCTCATTATGATTTTGGTCTAAAAATCGTCCACTTCGTCCTCGCGATTGAGGATGGCTTGGGTGTAGGTTACCGCGCTTGGCGGTCGACAGCCAGCAGCACTCTTTGACCAAAATTCGATTTAGGGACGACCGGCTGATAGCTTATTGTGAGGCACGGCGTCTGGTCGATGTTTCCGGCGACAGCTCGACATCCTCGGCAACAGCGTCGATATTCTCGGCACAACGGGCGCTCCGGGGCCGGCCACTCTTGGCAACGCCTCGTGTGGTCCCATACTCTTCAAGGTTGGTGTCCAAACGGCGCAAAAAATAGACATGATTATTCCGCCTTCTTGAGGAGTGGATTGTTCCATAGCTTGTTCACTTGAATTCTACATCTGTGTAGTCCACAAATTTCAAAACAGATTTGACATTCGCTGCCATTTTGTAAAAAAAAGAAGAATCTTCCGATAGGGTGATCTCTTTTCGCTTACCTTGTATAGTGATCACGCGGTTTCAACTCTTGCACAAGCTGGATGTTATAAGCTTTTAAGATAAGATCTTTCCGTAAAATCTTCCACAAAGTAGATGGGCATAGCTCCAATTCCTGTGCACGATGGCGAATCGATTCATTTGGATTCTCCTCAACACTGCACCTGAGGACGGTAATAACTTATTCTATTCGCACTGTTTGTGTATGCGTATTATCCACTACAGTGTACGTGATGCCAAAACAATTCATCGAGTTCCGAATTACTTCCTCAGATGGACGATTATGCCCACAGTAAAATGGACATAGTTCACGATAAGTTCGCGAACCGAACCATGATTTCAAAATAGGTTTGCACAATTTACACTCTTGTTCTGGCGTTAATCCCTTCATCGTAAAATGGGAAAGCGTACTAAACTCAAATGAACTTTCAACTGTCAAATTGACAATATGGAAAAACAGTGTTACCAGTTACCAAAACCTCTAAAAACACACTTTAGTAAGTAAAACATAGTGAGGTTATGCGACCATGTAGAGCAAACTGATGTAAAAAAGTTTATCTTCATGTAAACTCTACATGTAAATAAATTAATATAACCACCTCTTTGGAGTTATTGGAAATATTAAATTTATACAATATTTCCATAAGAAAAAAAAGTGAAAGACCAATATCGATACAACTGATTTCAAAATAGTTTGCTTTTGCACAATATAAACATTGAAATGTTATTATATTATTGAAATAATATCCTTTCAAAATAAATCAAATGCAGTACGATTTGCTTTAGATTTTAAAAAGAAATTGTCGTTTTTTTCCATACGAATAGCAATATTTTTGAGACTAGTAAAGGGAAAGCAATACGAACAGCTATATCAAAAATGTCTGTCTTCAGTCGTCTATAGAGAAAAGTTAAGTCAATATTAGGTCTGTTCTTGTACTTTCGCAGTTAAAATTAGTAAATTCTCAAATTTCTTGGAGTGGGGGTAAATTATCTCAGAAAGAGACAAAATTACCAAAAAGTACGGGAACGCGTTTAAGTAAAAAACAGTAAAATTATATATTTCGTATGTCTTTGAAAAAACAAATGATACAAAACTAGCGAGTTGTCACTTTTAGATACCAACTGACAGTTTACTGTTTTTACCAACAGAAATTTCTGCAGCAAATTTTTTTACAGATTTTTATGGAGGGGTAGTTTTTTGCTCTCTCGTGAGCTCTTTTTTTTACTTATTTTTGCGTACGGGAACGGCAATAAGTAAAAATCAGTAAAAATCAGTAAGAATCAGTAAATATTATTTTGTACGGGAACAGACCTATTAGTAAAAATTAGTAAATTCTCAAATTTCTTGGAGTGGGGGTAAATTATCTCAGAAAGAGACAAAATTACCAAAAAGTACGGTAACGCGTTTAAGTAATAAACAGTAAAATTATGTATTTTGTATGCCTTTTAAAGAAAAAATGACATAAATCACCTGTCAAAACAAGCGAGTTGTCACGTTTAGATACCAACAGAAATTTCTGCAGTACATTTTTTTACAGATTTTTATGGAGGGGAAGTTTTTTGCTCTCTCGTGAGCTGTCTCTTTTACTTATTTTTGCGTACGGGAACGGTAATAAGTAAAATCAGTAAGAATCAGTAAATATTATTTTGTACGGGAACAGACCTATTATTTACCACATGAAGCGTGTTTGTATGTTAGTTTGACAGCTGTCATCTGTTATGCGTGTGGCTTTTGAAATGAAAACACAACACAATAGAGAAGTTTAACAAAATACATAAACAACACAAGTATTAATGAATTCTTTGTTCGCTCTACCTTAATTTTAAACAATATATAGCTCAGCTCTTGTTAAATATTTCACACATGTAATATTTAAAAACAAAAAATTTCAGCGAAAGAAAAAAAAAACGTAAAAGACGTACAAATTGTTTACAAAACAATTCAGCACACCCATGGGGTTGAAGCCCTTTGATTTCATATCTTTCCATAGGTGTTTCAGCGCAAAGTATCTTCACACATTCGCACCGCATTACAGCTTACGCTGGCATTATGTTTGTTTAAATGAAAAACCAAGAAACTTTAATTTCTTTCAAAGAATTCCATTTCAATCATTGCCACTTAAGCAATCTGCAAAGTTTGATTTTCAACAGGGTTTCAGTGATTGGGAAATATTTTTCCACGAAATTAACCAAACAAATTTACAATGAAGAGCCTCTGATATTATGTGAAGTAAGTTGCGTTTCGAAATTCAACCAGACAGCAAACGATGTTATTGCTTGTAATTAAGTACATTAAATACGTATATGCGATCGCATACAATAAAAGTCGATTGTAATTCATCTATGTGTGTGTTTAATGGAGGTACCTACTCGTACAGGAGCGTTTCGATGACAGAATTCTAAATACGATAGCTGAATACTAAGTGAGTGTGCAAAGGCGGCAAATGAAATTCACGTGCGAATTCCAATTTTTAATCGTGACAAGAAGATAATAAAATAAACCTATATGCAATTTAATGCAAAAATAAATAAAAATTACAAAACTGCCATTTATTTTATTATGTTTTTCGAAAATTATTTGATGTTTATTACTTAAACGGAATAGCGAATAGGTCTTGAGAGTCTATACTTATTGGTTAAAGTACAGATTGAAGTGATCCGATTGGCATTTTAAGAGGTGCCACTTCTGTTATTTATGAATTCATAAACGAATTTTATGAACTGACGGTTTCATAATTCATGTTTTTCATTTTTAAAAAAATATGTCATCGGAAGCTCATATTCTGAAATCTAATCCAGACAATTCCATTTTGAGAGTTGTCAGAATGTATGTTTGTTCTCAAATGCTTCCGATAATATGCTTTTACCATTCGAAAACGGCATAAGTTTAGGAACGTGGCTATTCTCAATAAATGGGATGATACAACTACTACAGATAATGTCTTTTGTCTTTTGACATGTTAGGATTTTGCCATGAGCGTCGATGACGTAGAATGCGCAAAACAGTAATAAATAAAAGATGTATGCTTAGTTTTATCATGAAAAAAAGGTGTCTACATGATTGTGTTCAATAAGTACGTTAGTCGATTTTGTAAAGTAAGTCATGATATCATATCCCATAAGGCCTTCCCAGAATGCATATCTGTAGCTGGTATCTTGCATCGCTGTCAAAAGAGAGATGCATTTCTTGCATGAAGTTGCCCTCTATTCAACTTCAAGCTACAGATTCACGAAGATACACATTGTGTAAGCGCTTACGGGTTGCCTTGTTTTTAACATTTCACTCAGCTACAGATACCAGCTACAGATACGCATTCTGGTCGGCCCTATAGGGTGTATTCATTTTGATACATAAAGGGTGTGTCATCTTTTATGTCGGTATGTGAATATTCAAAATATGAGGTAGGTACTTTTATTGTATGGTCCTTCAATATATTTGAACTAATTTTTGAATACAACATCAATAAATTGGCCAAACTAAAATGTGCCAATTTTGCTGCGTCTTCCATCACGTTTTCGAGCATCTCGGGCACGAATTTTGCCTTGAGCTCGTCAATGGTCTAAAGCTTGCTAACATACAATTTGCTTTATAAATAACCCCGGACGCCGGAGGTGTCAAATGTGAAGACCCGGATGGTCAGCTAATGTCGCCATTACTTTGGACAGCACACGTCCGTTGTTTGATTCATGGTGTGGGCATATGGCGCACCGTCTTGTTGAAACAAGTAACCAACCATAACTTTTTTACAGACTTGGGCAGGCATAATGAGCCTATCGACTGTTTCGCCTTCTATGAAAAAAATGGTCCCAGGTTGGTTTTTGGCGTAAACGCCGGCAATGGTTTTTCATGACGTTCGTGCGGATTCTCCGTTCGAGTGTGAGTGCGCCAGAGAGGCTGAAATGGGCCTCGTCGGACATCAAAATTTGCTTCCAAGAAACTAGTACATTGTCAACCATTCGAGCTACTTATTGGCCGTATTCCAAGCGACGTGGAAAGTCTGTCGCTTATATTCTTTGTGCCAATTGCACTTTACATGGAAACAAATGCAAATCATCCTTCAAAATGAGCGATTATGGAATCTATACAGATGACGCATTGAGAACAAAAAACAGAAACTTTTGCTCAGTAGAGCTGTAAAAGTAACGAAAAAATCAGTACCCGTATGTGTTCGGTACTTTTTAAGTAACTACCCGTTACAAAGTATTCGTTACTTTCGTTACTTTCTTACATTCGATAGAATTACGTTTTAAAGTACTCAGGGTGTTGTTAGAAGCGCATTTCGGGAAGAGTGGTTAAGGTTCAATTTGATTTTTAACTGAGAAGAGTGAATAAATAAAACAAAATTAGATCATTTAGTAACATGCAGGTGTTTATTAAATCCAATATATGAATGTATTTGCTTTAATTAGTAAGAAAAATGAGATAGTGAATGAGTTTATTTTAAAAAATAGCATAAATATTAATCAAATTAAGTATTAAAATTAAAAAAGTAATAAAAAAAAAAATATTAGGAAAAATAATTAAATTAAATTAAAAAAAATAACATACTTAAATAACATTTTTAACTATTCAACTTTCAACATCACTATATGACTACAACTACACTGCAGACTGCAGATGCAAAACATATAAAAAACATATGAGAGGCTACAATCCGCTTTGCGGATCGTTGAATATCCTATCCCATCCCATCCTTTAAATTAATATCCTCAAATATAGGCCTTATGGCGATGCAATACAGAAAATGACATTGTCACAATATATTGCTCAGACAGTTTCTCAAAATCTTTTGTGGTTCGACAAAAAACAACGTATTTCTATTGCTAATGCCTTGGGATGGGGTATACAAATGGTTTTTGTAAGAAAACGCCCCCAAAATGTGGGCGTAGGTGAAAATGATCTATGGACAAAATGTTTATATTACCATTTCGGAAGTATTTGCATCAAAATTTTTTTCGAAAGTTTTAAAATTTGGACAAAAAGCGTTTTTTACTAAAAACGCCCCCAAAAAGTGGGCGTGGCAAAAAACTTTGTATGAACGAAATATAGATATTAGGATTGTCTAAATATGCTACTCAGACACTTTTTTGAAATTCCTTACGGTTTGGCCAAAAAATAAGTTTTCCTAAAAAGGGGGCGTGGCAGTGGGCGGATTTCAAAAATTTTTACACTTGTTCTGGTGGCACGGACGAGAATCCTATATACCAAATTTCATTATCCTAGCTCAAAATTTAAGGCCCAAAAACCGCTGACGAACAGACAGACGGACGGACGGACGGACGGACAGACAGACATGGCTAATTCGACTCAGCTAGCGATTCTGAGTCGATCCATATACTTTGAGGTATATGTAGCAAAATTATTTCTCTATGTTACAAACTAAGTATCAAAACTAATATACCCCCCTATTGGATAGGGTATAAACAAAAAAACATATACCTACCCTGCCTACATAGCTATCAGGTGCTATGTAAACAGGGTAGGTACCTCTCTGTTTGCACGGATAAGATACAACATTCAGTATAGGTATACACAAAATTCAAATTATTTCCAAACGAACCGAACGGCGAGTATCGAAAAAACATAAGAATAACGAATCTGATTCGAGTAACGAAACCTGTAAAAGTAACGAAACTTATTGGAGAGTAACGATTCGTTACTTCGAATCGTATCGAATATTCGTTACTCAGTAACGAATACATACGGTTTGCTACAGCTCTATTGCTCAGTAGCTTCAGCTTCATGGTACGGGCGGGCGGTGTGCATGAAAACACATGAAAAACAAGAACAAAAACAAATGGCGGGCTGTGCCAGCACGACCCGCCATAGAACAATTTTTCTTATATGGAGTGCGTCATCTGTATAGAATTCATAATCTTTGGTTTTACGCAACACTACTATATTGGAACGTCTTGTGCTTTGATGAACGGCATGTCAACGATTTCCTACTTACCCGTACTCAACCAAATTCGACACCAAACCATGAATAGTGTTTTCAGACAGTGCTTGTTTTCCACGATATTTGCGACGATATGCAGATTGAGTAAACACAACAGAAAGACCATTTTCAATGTTGAAATTGTACTAAATTTTGACATACTAACATAAAAGATGACGCACCCTGTATTTTGTAGCATGTAAAAGAAATAAGGATAGTTGATTTCATGTTTCCAATCACAAACGGAATTGAAAGCTCATTCAATCCCCCAAGGGGGTTAGCTACTCACGTGACTTCTCCAACAAAAAACATCTAAACATTTTATTGATTAAGGTTCTGCTCTCAATTAGAAGAAAAAGCCTGATTATAGCCAGCTTATTCATTCAAACTTTGGATTGTACTTAGCTGGATAACCCCTTTACGGAGATCCGAATGTGAAACGAGTTAACCTCCGACATTCTTTATTCCAGGATGTGCCGTCATATCTTTTGGTTCTTACCCTTGTTGTATCAGCCCATCTGCCAAACTAAGACAGAGCCTATGAATGATGCAGTGGTATCTCACTGAATGACAAGGGGATCGGACCTCGTCTACAATTTATATTAAATGGGAGTGTGTGCAACTGTGAATTCAAGAACAGATCATGATGAAAATCAGTGAATTCAATGATTTAGTTGAAATACATTTGGACTAAAACCAATTATAAGGCATTTTTGCCAATGTCAATAGTAAGTAAGATTGTGTGAGGTTTTACCCAAATCATTATGACCGCTTTTGAGAAAAGGACGATAATACAAAAAAAAAACGTTGTATGACAGATAGATATATAGATTTTAAAGCCTTTAATGTCAACTACAAATTAATTAAGCAACCCACTTAATGATAACTAAAATTGCAAATTGTATCTATATATATATTTGATAAAATTCTTGAAATTATGCAGTATGGGAGGCACGCCAACAGTGATACCCTTTTTTTAAATAAAATTCTAATATGCATATATTTGCGCCTTAATTTTTGCACATCAAGTTTAGTTTTTGTGTTTATGGAATAGGATTGGTGATACAAAAAGTCTGCAGAACTCTTTTGTCTCACTGATGGCACATACAGTGAGACAGATATTTACTTACAGTGAGACAGATGGTTTACAGATTAATTTCCTGACATTTTTGAGCAGCATGACAGCTGCTAAATTTTAAATTCATTCAGATGAAGTGCCAAAGTTTGGTGTGCTATGTGGCATTGCTCACTGGCTTTACGCAGACTTATCCTTTTATTTACTAAGGCGGTCTTCATTGCATTTTCAGGAAATGTTCCGTACGGAAAAGTATTCATGATCCTATAAAGTTGTATGTTGCCTACTTTTTTCTCGCATATAACAAAAAAAACAGTCAATTTACCAACAGTGAAACTCTGTCTCACTTTTTGTCGATGTAAACAGTCTTAGTCTCACTGTTAGCGAATTCTTCAAAAATTAAAAAAAAAAACAAATACCACCAAAGCTACACATTGAAAAATCTTAAATGCCCTCTTAATATTTACTACACAAACGAAACTTAATAATACAAATACCTACATCTTGACGTTAATCACCCAGAAATATATCACTTTTGACTTTCACCGAAGATTGAAAAAAAAAATTCTTGTGCGTTGTGAGCTTTAATCTCACAGCCGGTCTACACTACACATGAACTTGATGAGAAGTGAGCCAAATGATAACACACAGTAACACTTCTTGTAACTGGTGATCCAAGTAGAGATACTTTTTTCAATAGCCTTTTTTGACAGATCACGTGTGAGTCGTGTCATGCTGTCATGTTATTTTTGTTTAGTATAGTTTGGCATTTCATAATGGAAGGACTTACGCGTGAACAACGTTTACAAATTGTTCAACTTTATTATGAAAATTCACGTTCTGTGAGGAATGTGTTTCGTGCACTTCGCTCAACTTATGGTCAACATAATCGGCCTACTGAGCGTACTATTCGCAACACCATCACTCATTTTGAGACCCAGCATTCATTATTGGATAATATTCGACCGAATAGACCACGTCCAGCACGCTGTGAAGAAAATATAGCGGCCGTAGCTGAGAGTGTACACGAAGACCGTGGAGAGTCGATTCGGCGCCGTTCGCAGCAACTCGGACCATGACAACCGACTATTTGATGCCTGAAATTGAAGCTCGTGATCTCGGCGACATTTGGTTTCAGCAAGACGGCACCACTTCCCACACATCGCATCAATCAATGGACTTATTGAGAGAACATTTCGGTGAGCACATAATTTCACGTTTTGGGCCGGTCGATTGGCCACCAAGATCGTGTGATATCACACCGTTAGACTTTTTCCTGTAGGGATATGTAAAGTCAAAAGCTTATGCCGACAAACCCGCTTCGATTCAGGCCTTGGAGGAAAACATCACGCGTGTCATTCGCCAGTTACCAGTCGAAATGCTCGAACGAGTGATCGAAAATTGGACTCAACGGATGGACCATCTGCGACGTAGCAACGGCCAACATTTGATAGACATAATCTTCAAAAAATAAATGCCAAAGAATGTTCTTTCAAATGATAATAAACGTTCTCCATTAAATTTGAATTTTCTGTGTTTTTTTTTCTTTAAAAAAGTAGGGAACCTCGAAATGGATCACCCTTTATATGCAGGGGCCACGTGTTTTGACAAATCATTTCGGAGTAATATTGAATGTCTTACTGTTGGTGTGCCTGCCTACATAGTATATACAAATATTCAATTTATTCTTTAGAAAATCTATCATAATTCGCAACGCCGACTTTCTTCCTCTTCTTTTAAACCCGCGCTCTGTGAAACACTTTAAAGATATTCATGTTGCTTCAATGCAACAAATTTAATGATATGTTTCTCATTTATACACAGCTGTTATTTTTCTCTATTTGTTCCATTATTTACTAATTATTTACCTAAACAGAATGCAAACTATTGTTTTGCAAAGTAGCTACAAAATTTCCAATACATTAAGCCAAATCGAAAAATCTAGTTCTCAATTCTTGCTCAATGTAAAGTGTCATAAAAAAAATGTAATAAATACTTTTCTATAACTTTAACAACAAAAAAATATTTATGTCAATTTTTTAAACTATTTAATGGCCTACATTTCAATACATATCCATTTAATTTTTTTACGGCTCACTCTTAATAGGTTTTCGACAAAATGAAAATGTCAAAACAATCTCTCCTATTCTACTCCATCCCTAGAAGTCCGTCACTGTAAAGCAATGGTATAAAAATAGATTATTGTTAATCGTTAAACATATACAAACAGAAAATAAAATTACTTATTCGCATCACACTCAGAATCTTGTTACGAAATATTATCCGACCAACTCCAGAATCACTAATAAAAAATAACAATCACGAACGATTACTTTGACAGATATGCATGATTTACATTAACCCAGAATCTTAATGATGTATATTTTATGTACATCTTTTGAATATGATAGTTTGTTGCTAAAGTTGTTTAAAACTTTTCACAATCAAAATATGCAAACGATATTTAGATATTCATGGATTGTTGTAAATCTAGTTGTTAATGATAAAATGACACTTAGTAATAAAATCTTTAGGAGACTTTTCGAGTTTTTTTTTTTTAATATGAAGAGTGTTCAAAATAACATATGCTCAAGTAGCATCATAAACCGCAGGAAAACCAGCTGACAAAACAGAAAAAAATAATATAAAATGGAAACTCTAATGAGACAAATCCTTAATAGAATGGATTCCATGGAGAAATGTAATAAAACAATATTAGAAAGAATATCAATTCTTGAGAGACAGAGCAGCAACAAAAGAGCTGTACCAAAAAGACAAACATGATGGATAAAATAAAAATCCTTGAATGGAATGCTAATGGTATCGAGAATCGCAAGGAAGAGATTCAAATAATACTCGATATTAACCAAATCGATATATGCCTCATCTCAGAGACTCATTTAAAATTATCTACAGACTTTAAACTGCAAGGATATAAACTATATCACACCCCACATCCTCACAATTGTGCAAAAGGAGGGGCTGCAGTATAAATAAAAAACGAGATTGAACACCATATAGAAACCAAATTCCAGTCATGTCCGATTCAAGGGATCTCCATAAGAATAAAAACGAACAGTGGGCAGATATCAGTTGCATCAGTATACTGTTCCCCTAGCTATAGAATACAGAAAAATGACTTTAAAAGTCTTCTATAGATATATTTCACAATAGATTCATTGCGGAGGAGATTTTAATGCCAAAAATAAGTATTGGGGATCTAGACTAATGAATACTAGAGGAAGAGCTTTACTTGAAACAATTAAAAAATGTGGCAGTAAATATCATTGGCGGGAAAACCTACATACTGGCCAACAGATAGGAATAAAGACCAGATCTTGTCGACTTCTTTATAACAAAATATATCTCCTCAAATAATATAAATGTGGAAGAAGGGGCAGACCTACAATCAGATCACTCTTCAATACTTTTCACACTTGGCGATAAAATAATAATGAAAGAACAAAGTCCAAAAAATAAGCTAACTGACTGGAGCTACTTCAGAGAGAAGTTGGAAGAAAATACCCAAATGATAGCTATTGAAACAGAAGAGCAAATAGAGGAAGCAGTGCAATTATTTACACTCAATTTACAAAAAGCTGCATGGGCTGCAACTCCAAAAATAAAACAAAATTCATACCCTCCTGTAATATGTGAAATTATTGCAGAAAAGAGAAAAGCTAGAAAACGTTTGCAACAAACAAGGGCGCCAATTGACAAAAACAAACTAAACAGGCTAAATAGTAAACTCAGAAAATCAATAATTGAATTCAGAAATGAGTCACTAAAAAAATACCTTACAGGCCTAACAAATGATGCTAGTACTGACTACTCGCTCTGGAAGGCAACAAAGAAAATGAACAGGCCAACAGTGAAAACCAGAGAAGGAAACTGGGCAAAAATCAGTCAAGAAAAAGCAAATACTTTTGCTGAGCATCTTGAAGGCGTCTTCCAACCATATGAAGATAAAGACTATCAAGGAATGGAAGAAACGTGCCAGGAAGATGTACCAATTCGACTGGTTACGTCTAAAGAACCAAAGGAATAAAAGAAGGTATAAACATTAAAAAGGCCCCAGGGTTTGATTTAATAACGGGGGAAATTTTAAAACAATTCTCAAAAAAAATACTGAAACATCTAGCGCAGATCATAAACGCTGTATTTAGATTTAGATATGTACCAAGTATATGGAAGGTCGCGGAGGTTATAATGATTCCAAAACCAGGTAAACCACCTAGCGAAGTAACCTCATATAGGCCAATATCGATACTACCAATGTTGTCCAAGCTATTCGAAAAGATGCTGGTAAAACGCCTGCAAAATATTATTGTAGATAAATCGCTAGTACCGAGCCATCAATTTGGGTTCAGGAATAAACACTCAACAATGACCAAGTGCATAGAATCACTGATAAAATTGAAAATGCTCTTGAAGAGAAAAAAGTATGCTCTTGATACACAAGCTTTCGACAAAGGATTGATCCATAAATTACAAAAGCAACTGTCGAAGAAGTATTCAAAAATACTGGAGTCGTATATTCTACAGCGATTTTTCAGAATTAAACAAGAAACAACATACTCAACATTAAGAGAAATTAAGGCTGGTGTACCTCAAGGCAGTGCTTTAGGTCCAGTACTATATCTCCTATTCACTAGTGATCTACCAGAAAGTGACGAAATCACTCTAGCTACCTTTGCAGACGATACTGCTATACTTTCTGTAGGAGAAACTGTCGAAATAGCTACAAAAAAGCTTCAAAAGGCAGTAAACAATATCTCAAAATGGACTAAAAATTGGCAGATCAGATTAAATGACCTGAAGTCACTTCATATAAATTTTACGTTAAAAATGTACCACACATTCCAGTATACATAAATAGTAATGTAGTGGAATATTCAAATACAGCTAAATATTTAGGGATGACTCTAGACGCCAAACTGCGATGGAAAGCACAGGTAAAGAAAAAGAAGAGATGAGTTAAACATCCGCTACAGTAAAATGTATTGGCTTATTGGGAGATACTCACCCTTATCCAACTACAATAAATTATTGCTATATAAGCAAATTCTTAAACCAGTATGGACCTATGGGCTCCAGCTGTGGGCATGCACATGCAAGACAAACTTACTAAGAATACAAACCTTCCAAAACAAAGTACTACGGAGCATAGTTAACGCACCGTGGTACATACGTAACACCGATCTACATAGAGATCTATATATTGAAATGGTGGAAGATGAAGCTAAAAAGTAGCTCTAAGACACAGAGATAGGCTTCTCAACCATGTTAATTTAGAAATAGCACAGCTTTCAAACAATTTCAAACATAACTCATAGAAATCCGACCAACGTCGGAATTTCATTTAAATTTTATATTTTTATAAAATATAATACATGTGAAAAATAAATTGCTGATTAGTCTAACAACTAGGTGCGATTCCTTGAAGACATACAAAAGTCAGTCTTCGGGAGGTTTTGTAGATCGGGTTAAAGTCCCTCACTATTGCAGACGGTTCCCTCGCGATAAAACCTCTGCAATGTCTTTCGATGATTTTTCCTAGCGAACCCCCACAAAAAAAAAATGAAGAGTGTTCTAATGTTGGTTGGGTGTTGTAGAACGAGGGTAGACTTTGATTGGCTCTAACTTGGCAATGCCCATTGGTTGTAATTCTGACTACACATCAAATGTGCTTTTTTACCTCCAAGTGGCAACCATCGGGTACTGGTCCCATCCAAGCGGATTTGACTTGCTAAACGATAAGTGCGAGTGTTGATAACAAGACGTAAAACAGCAACACTGTTTTCACCCTGGTCAGGATGGCGCGGAATGAATACCCGGTCTGCCGTCCCAAGCGAACCTACATGAGCTGCTTCGACATATTCGGACAACAGGTTATCTAGGAATTTCAAGGGTAAATCAGGCCGCTTGAACAGACATGGTGGCAGATGAACCGAAAGGTCAACGGCAGCGCCCAATCCCTTAGTGGATACTGATGGCCCCGTGTCCTAGGTGTATCTAATAAATTGGAACTGGCCCTCCAGGTTGGGGGTTGTGCTTTGGGTTAACTACCCACCAATGGAAAAAACCATATGTTACGGAGCAACCAATAGAATCGGATAGGACTGATATTATTGTTGACGATCCTGCTAAACGAAAAAAAGGACAACGACGTTCATATCTGCACCTGGAATGTGAGAAAATTAATCAGGAGATGTGCAGGTGAACAACTGGTGGAAGCCCTAAGCTGCTACAAATCAGACATTACTGCCATCCAGGATGGGCCGCGCAAAAAGTGGATTAAAATCTGTGACATCTACTATGGACCGTGTTATAGTCAACAGAAACATCGACTATTCGGATGCGGATTTGTTATCAGTGCCAGACTTAGGCAACAAGTCCTATGTTTCCAAGATATTAGCAAACGAATTATAACAACACGCATCAAGACCAAATTCGCTAACATAAGCCTTATATGCGCTTACGCTCCGACGGAGGAAAAAGATGATCTAACGAAGGATTGTTTCTACGAGCTCCTTGACAAAACCTATGAGCGACTACCAAAGTAATTTGTTAAAATCTTTCTGGGAGATTTTAACGCAAAGGTAGGAAGAGAGGGCATCTTTAGCAGTATTTTCGGAAAATATAGACTACACGGCAACAAGTCTGGTTAAGGACTTAAGCTAATTGACTTCGCTGGGGAACGAAATGCCACTATAGCCAGCACACGGTTTGCTAACCACGATATCCATAAGGGAACATGGCGCTCTCCAGATGAACGAACATTCCGAACATGTCCGAACATTCCGAAGGGCTGGCATCGACTCGGACCACTACCTTGATGTAGCCAAGGTAAGAATGCTGATATCCACAACGCTACAACAAGCCAGAACAAAACAGCGAAAATTGCCAACCACCCGACCTTAGTGAAGTGAGGAAAGCAATAAAAGTTTAATAAGGCTGCCGGAAATGACGGCCTTCCCGCTGAGCTTTATAAAGCCCGCGGAGATGACTTGGTCAGTAACATCCGCCAACTCATAAACCGAATCTGGTCGCATTTAAGTATGCCTGAGGAATGGAACCTCAGCATCGTTTGCTCGATCCACAAAAAAGGAGACCCCCCGAACTGCGCCAACTACAGGGGGATAAGTCTCCTCAACATCGCCTACTAGATACTATCTGCCGTAATAAGTGAACGCCTGAAACCGTTTACCAACAACCTGATCGCCCCTTGTGGTTTTAGGCCAGGAACTTACTTACTTAAGTGGCGCTACAGTCCGGGATGAACCTGGGCCTTTACCAACATGCCTCTCCAATTAGCCCGGTCCTTAGCTACCTGCCTCCAGTTGCGCACTCCAAGTTGTTTGAGGTCGGTTTCTACTTGTGCGAGCCACTTAAGGCGAGGTCTTCCTCTACTGCGTCCAACGTCTGCGAATCAAAGACTCTGCGAGCCGGAGTATTGGTTTCCATTCGTTCTACATATCCTAGCAATCTTAAACGTCCAATGCGGAGTTTTTTGACCAGGGGTATGTCACTATACAGCTCGTATAGTTCGTGGATGAATCTTCGTCTCCATAGCCCGTCAAACGCAAACGGGACCGAAGATTTTTCGAAGAGTTTTTCTATCGAATCGACCAAGGATTTCTTCAACCTCTTTTGATACGGTCCATTCTTCAACGCCGTACAGCAGGACTGGGATGATTAGGGTTTTATATAGGATCTCCTTAGTGAGGA
The DNA here is from genome assembly GCA_932526625.1 of Rhingia campestris. NCBI lineage: Eukaryota > Metazoa > Arthropoda > Insecta > Diptera > Syrphidae > Rhingia > Rhingia campestris. The sequence goes on along the minus strand of OW052183.1, from coordinate 122,278,380 downwards.
TCTCGAGTGAGGGCTTTACTATTTAATTGCCTTCTTAGCCCGAAGAAACAGCGGTTGGCAAGAGTAATTCTTCATTTCATTTCTGACGACATGTTGTTGTCAGAGTTAATAGCGGAGCCGAGGTAGACAAAGTCCCGTACTACCTCAAAGTTATATCTGTCAATGGTGACGTTCTGTCGAATTCGTTGATGTTGTTTCGTGTTGACAGCATATACCTAGTCTTACCCTCATTTACTGCTTAACCCATTTTTGCCGCTTCCTTCTTTATACTAGCAAACGTGGCTATGACATCACGTTGAGTCCTACCAATGATTTCAATATCGTCGGCGTATGCTAGTAGTTGCACCGATTTTTGGAAAATTGTGCCTCTGGTGTTGGCTCGGGAGTTTTTACAATCCTCTCAAGAATAAAATTAAATAAGTCACATGACAGCGCATCGCCTTGCCTAAATCCTTTTTTGGTATCGAATGTATCGGTGAGGTCGTTTCCGACCCTGATGGAGCAGCGAGAATTCTCAATCGTCAAATACCAAAACTAGACATGGCTCTGTATAGTTCGTCTCTATAAATGCTGTCGTATGCGGCTTTGAATTCGATAAATAGGTGGTGGGTAACGATTTGGACTTCTTAGATTTTTTCCAGGATCTGCCGAACTATGAAAATTTGATCGGTTGTTGACTTTCCTGGCCTAAAACTACACTGATAAGGGCCGATCAGGTTGTTGGTAATCGGTTTCAGGCGTTCACATATTACGCCAGATATCTTGTAGGCGATGTTGAGGAGACTTATGCCTCTAAAGTTGGCGCAGTTCAAAGGGTCTCCTTTTTTGTGGATCAGGCAAACGATGCTGAGGTTCCATTCTTCAGGCATACTTTCATCCGACCAGATTTGGCTTATGAGTTGGTGGATGTTATTTACCAAGTCATCTCCGCCAGCTTTATAAAGCTCAGCGGGAAGTCCGTCATTTCCGGTGGCCTATTAAGCTTGAGTTTAGATATTGCTATCCGCACTTCACTTAGGTCGGGTGGTTGGCAGTTTTTGCTGCCGTTGGCAATATTAAATGTTTCGTTCTGCCTGAGCGGAATGTTGATCGTCATCGCCGTTTAACAGTCTGCAGAAGTGGTTCTTCCATATCCTCAGCATCGACTGTGTCTCAACTACAATATTTCCATCAGTTTCGGCTGATCTAATGGCTTGTTGGAAACGTTGCCATTGTTCTTCGACATTAGATGCTGGTGGTATGGTGTGAATCGAGAGGTTAAGGGATACGCGTTGCGCAAAGGCCTTGGCGGTCTTTTGCGGTTGTAGTCTTTCGACATTAAATTTTTTACAGTATTTATGGTTTGTTGTGGCGTGTGCTGGATATCTTACCTTGGCTGCAACAAGGTAGTGGTTCGAGTCGATGTTAGCCCCTCGGAATGTTCGGACATCCAAAATACTGGATGCGTGCCTCTTGTCTATCGCAATGTGATCAATTTGGTTGACTGTTCATTGATCTGGAGACCGCCATGTCCCCTTATGGATATCGAGGTGAGGAAACCGTGTGCTGGCTATAGTGGCATTTCGTTCCGTAGCGAAGTCAATTAGCTTAAGTCCGTTACCAGGCGTGTTGTGATGTAGGCTATATTTTCCGACGATACTGCTAAAGATGTCTTCCCTTCCTACCTTTGTGTTAAAATCATCTAAGTACAAAAATTATTTGTTTTTTACGTTGATTGATATTATTTGGGGATGTAATAAGTAAATGCATGTGTATGCGGGATGATTTTTTTCAACTTTTGCATTTTTCCCTGAGCCACTAGGTAATGCAATAAATCATTAAGTGTGGCCCGCAGTTTCACAGTTCGTTAGTCAAAGGTAGCTGCGAGTTCCACATAAGCGGGCCCTAAAGAATCAAATTTTGTAACAAAGCAGCACTTATTAAGGAGATATTAAGATATGTTATGGAGACTCCATTTTTTCTTTATCTACTATTAGAGCTGCCTGACACTGAAACGTGTCATATAGTCAAAGTCACAGTTGATCCAAAAATGCACAAATTTCCTAATAACACTTCATAGACTCTTTCCATTAAAGAAAGAAGTCAAATTAACATTCCCAGCGCACAGTGCACTATAAGCAATTATAATTGTGTCATCTATCACTAATTACATACTGCCGACTTATTGGTAACTCTGAAGGGCTAACATGTGTCAAAAACAGTGGCACTTCAACAGATTACTAGAAGTCATGAGCAACCTAATACCCAACCTTTCTCGCTTTGTTTTCACGATCAATTACCAAGCCCGTTTCGGATGTAAACCAAAGGTTAAACAACTCGAATTAACAACTCCTCTGATAAAAACTTCCCAAATAAGGCAACCATTACCAGGTTACGCAAATCACATTAATCAATCACTCCTCCAATCGAAGCCTAAAATTAATCAAATTGTGTCTGTCTTTTGTCTTACCACAGGGAGCTGAACAAAATTAAGAAATCCCAACACGGAACTCTTGATGCATCCGGCGGAAGTACAACTTTGGTGAAAGAACGAATACAAAAGACCATTAGAAGCCCGCACTCTGCTGTTGCCAAACACTGTACACACACGAACCAACTCCGTCAAAGATGTCCGTAGGTAAGTCAGTAAACAAATATACCTACTGGGAGCGCACACCATCTTTTGCATTTTGAGTCGTCGGCTCAGCCGTCCCAGCCGATTGTTTGCTTCCTTTTCTGGACTCCCCTCAATAATGCCGTCCAAAAATTATGCACACACACCTAGCCATCCCCAACCGATTGCGGGACCTACAGGTACTTATACGACGTCAATTGATTATTTCTGAAATAATTGATTACAAATGCGATTATCCAAAAATGGGCAACAAGCAAGTCATTTGAATTCACTAGAAGTTCTGGACACCCATAGACGCCCCACAGAAGCCCATATCAACGGGCCAGAGGTATTTCAACGCCAGATATATTTCTATTAAGCCGCGTGGGCAATCTAAGGCAATCACCGTCCGCGGAGCTGTTAGCTTCCTCCGCATCCCCGCTATTATGCAATTAATTAATATCCCGACCACGCGATGGGCGGAGATGCACTGCTAACGTCAACGATTGTCACAAATGGGAAACCTTGACTCAAATCCTTAATTAGATTCAATATGTCGTCTTTTTCAGTCGCTTTGGTATCAATCGAGCTATTCCTCGGGAGTACGCGCGCCGGCTGCGTCCGAAGAATGCATGCGCAAATCTCTGCGTGCACTGTCCGTTCCCTGGGCTAAATACATGAATGAACGACATTAATTGGTGCAGTTCCCATATCCGTACTCTGATGGTGGAGAAACACAAATTGATGGATGACCCCAGTTGGCAACTGAGATTGAAGACATTCCGCATCTGTGTGCACCCGCTCTGGGCGCTCGATTATGATTCCATTATGTGACTCGGGCGGAGGGCACTTTCATGGGAAATGCAGTTTTCTGGTGGCGTTTTGTTGTACCCTGTCCATGTAGTCGACGCCTACTTTTTCCAATCTTACAATTGTCGAACGAGGAGGCATACAAAAGAGGGTCGATTCTACTAATAGATCGCTTGTACGAAAATTGCTGGCTTAGGGAACGTTCTGGGAAAATGCACCGTCGAGTGACCGATGTCAATGTACTGAGACTCCCTAAATTTTGATTAATGGATGTTTTGAAATAAGACGCAGTTTTTTTCTGGTTTTGAGGTTTAGTTTAGCAAAGATTTAGAGAAAGAATGATGCTCTGGAATTGGGATTCGGTTGCAGAGGGGCGTTAATGGAGTCAGCCCTTTGGATGTGTAAAGAATTAATTGCTTACAATCGGCTCAATTAAATACGCGTTTTTCATGCCACTAACGTTGTTGTGGTGACTATGTGTGCAGTGCGATTTCTCGGTGTCAAATGACATAAACACTTGTAGCGCATAGTTTTGAGTGCGTTTGTCAAGTTCAATACACACATGTTGGAATTGATTGAATCCAGTGAAATAAACATTGAGTTGGTGTATAGTGATGGCCTCTAAGGACAGTCCTCGAAAATTGAATTTTTTTATCATATCTGGAAAATATCTTGAAAATAAAATGGTTGCTTCAACTACTGAAGACGGCTGAAGGGATTCAACTGTAAATATGGTTCGAATAGTCGTACAAACGAACTCTATTTAATTTTTGTAACTTGCATAAGTGCGGCACTATAGTCCAATTTGAACCAAAACCTCATAACTAACATAACTCTCCAGCTAACCTATTTCGCGAGGCGAGGCGTTCCTCTTCTTCATGTACTATCTGATTGAGAATCAAAGACTCTGAGGGCCAGAATATTGGAATCTAATGCGTAATGCATCAGGTGTGGAATCAGCTAAAGTGATTTGTGTTAAGTGATAATGACAATCCACAAAGTTAGTCTGTGTTAGGTGATTGTCACATTGTGCTAATAGAATTGTTGTGACTTTTTCTTAAATTGAGTTGTCAATAATTGCTTTCACAGTTCTAAACTTGAAAAGGTTACCCGGAGTCATGCCTCATATTGGTTAAGAGACCTCAAAGGCATTGTCATATCTTCTTCTTCCATGAATTGACTTTATTCTTAGTTTTGTGGTTTGAAGCCCAAAGCATCCTAAAGCTTTCGTACATTTTATCAAGACGTCTACAATGGAGCGACAGTCTACAGTGGGGCATATGTTCCTTGTAGAAATAACAAACGCCAATTATGTTTACTTGATGTTAAGAATTACTTTAGTCCTTACAATTTTCAGACATTTCGACTTGTAGGGATTAACAGCATAACCGTTTAGTTTATGAGACTGAAAAATGTCAACGCAGTTTCAATTAGCTGATATATATCACGTCTGTTTCCGTACTTTGTACTGATCCTTGAGGATTTTAACTTATTGTCGATCCCTTCCCTTATACCAATTAAAGTAACCATATTAGTTCCCGTAAAAGTGCTTTTGAAAAACGATTTGGCATCACTTTTAGTAAATACCTGGTTTTATATTTAAAAAAAACGCGTACCACACCATTAGGTCTGTTCCCTCAGGTGGAGAGAAATTTACGAAAACGAACAGAATAGGTATGTCAAAACCAAACGACCTTCAGATACCAATTAACAGCTTACTGATTTTTACTTACTTACTTAAGTGGTGCAACAGTCTGGAATAAGCCTAGATCTCGACCAAAAAGGCTCTTCAATTAACCCGGTCGTTATTTAACTGCCTCCAGTTGCGCACTTGAAGGGTATTGAGGTCGGTTTCTTCTCGTGCGCGACATTTAGGACGATGTCTTCCTCTACTGCGTCCGACGTCTGGAAATCGAAGACTCTGCGAGTCGGAGTATTGGTGTCCATTCGATTTACAAGTCCTTAAACGTCAAACGCGGAGTTTTCATACTAGGGGTATGTCGCTTTACAGCTCGTATAGCTCGTGGTTTAGTATTCGTCTCCATAACCTGTCAACGCAAACGGGACCGAAGATTTTTCGAAGAATTTTTCTCTCAATTCGACTCAGGATTTCATTATTGTCCATGCTTCAGGGCAATAGAACAGAACTGGGATGATCAGGGTCTTGTAGTTCGAGGGAACCGAAGAAACACCGGTAGGCAAGAGTAATTCTTCATTTAATTTCTGACGAGATGTTGTTGTTTGAGTTAATAGCTGCCCCGAGGTAGACAAAGTCCAGTACTACCTCACATTTATACCTGTTATTGTTGATGTTCTGTCCAATTCATCGATGTGTCCTTTCGTTTTGACAGCCACTTTTTGCCGCTTCCTTCTGTATACTTGCAAACGTGGCTATGACAGAACGGTGAGTAGGACCAATGATGCCAATATCGGATGCTAGTAGTTGCATCGATTTATGGAAGATTGTGCCTCTGGTGTTGGTACAGTACATCATAAATTCTTACCTTAATTCTTTTTGCTATCGAATGTTTCGGTGAGGTCCTTTCCGAACCTGATGGAACAGCGAGGATCTCCATCGCCATCCTGCACAGACTGACGAGTTTGGGCGGTATACCAAAACAAGACATGGTGCTGTATAGTTCGTCGCTTTAAATGCTGTCGTATGCGACCTTGAAATCGATTAATAGGTGGTGGGTATCAATTTGGACTTCTTGTTTTTTTTTTCAAATCTACCGAAGTGATAAGCTTTGATACGATCCTGGCCTAAAATGATACTGATCAGTGACGATCAGGTTGTTGGTGAACAGTTTCAGGCATTCACATATAACGACAGATAGAATCTATATGTGCCGCAGTTTAGAGATTCTTGTTTTTGTGCATCGGGCAAACGATTCTGAGGTTCCATCCTTTAGGCATGCTCTCATGCTACCAAATTTTGCTCATCAGTTGGTGAATGTGGCGCTAACAAATCATCTCCCCCAACTTTACAAAGCTCGGTGAGAAGTCTGACATTTCCGGCAGCCTTGTTAAGTTTAAGTTTTGATATTGCTATCCTAACTTTACAAAGGTCGTTTGGTTTGTAGTTTTCGCTATCGTCGCCAAAATTGAATGACATCGGAAGATTGTTCGTATACACCATTTAACAGTCTGCAGAAGTGGTTCTTCCATATTCTCAGCATCGACTGTGTCTAAACTACCTACGGTTCATCTAGGCAGAATGCTGTTCGCACCTTGTTTCTCTGGCTTTTACGTTTTACACTTTGGTTAAAATTGCGAATATATTTCCTGTAGTGGCACCTCTCTATATAGGGGCCAGGGGGATCAGTGGTGGGATAGTTAGTGCGATGAACTGCGCGTAGAAGATCTGGGTTGGATTTCCAGCCGTAGCAACACCTAAATGATTTTTCACTGGCCCTTTTCTCGTGATGATCTGACAAATCATCCGAGTAGTATTAATTGTCAAGAAAAGCTTATCTGAACTCATGCCGTTCGGAGTCGGCATAAAACAGAAGGTCCTGCCATCGTGCAAGAAGTACACACGCACACATCAATGGTTGTGAGAAAGTTCGGCCCTGGGTACTAATGAACCTGTTGCGCCAAAAATTTGTATTTGTATTTACACCTTTCTATATCCTCGGCCGCTCTTTTTCTTCTTCCTGAAAAGCCGGTATTTTTCCCTTCTTTTTTGCCTATAGTGTTCAGTGGCAGCTCTCGTCTTCACTATTGCAGCTTAGTCTTATCTGTCGGCACTCTGATTTTTACCAATAGAAATTTCAGCACTGAACTTTTAATGATGTTTGTCAAAGGCTAGTTTTTTTTACTCTCTCATAAAGTCTTTCTTTTACTAACTTTTGCGAACGCGAACGGCATTTAGTTATACACCATAAACATCAGTAAAACCCATTAAAAATAATTTTCTTTGGCACCTATTATAACAATAAAGCGGAGTTTTCTAAGCCGATTTGTGGAGATTTCTGTGATTGGCTTCCCCGGTTGATTGCACTTTTAGGTGTTGTGAAGATCTTTCCATGATGAAATGTCAAACAAAACCGAACAAAAACAATATGACAGTTTACATTGCATCTAGAATTATCTGTTTTAAAATTGTACACCTAAATAACTCAATAATTATACATTGGTAATTATTTTTACTGCAGAAATATTTCTTGGCAAGAGCTGGATACTGTCAACTGGTTTCTCACAAAGTGACAAGTGACGATCAGCTTCGATTTCGTTTGCTTTGACATTTGTTTTTTGTTGTTGTCATTTGTTAAAAGAATTGAAATTTTACTTAACCGCGTTTCCAAAGCTTTGAGATAATTTATCTCTCTGTCCCTTTTTGTAAAAGAAACTTGACAATTTACTATTTTTTCAGTGGAATAATAAATCTGTTTCCGTACCTTTAAGATTTGTATTTTGACATTTTGAATAAGTTTTTAAAGCTGCTTTTCGAAACTGTAGAAAAATAGTTAATTCTGATTTTTAGGGTATTTATAAATTAGAAAAAGGCTGTGCTATAAAACAACGGGGTCAAAGGCCCATATCGTTAAGAGCCAACTACTGTTTAGTTCAATTTAACGTTGAATTCTACAAAAAAGGATGATCATACAAATGACGCAATTGTCAATTCTATTATTATTATTCCCGTCGTAATAAATTATATTTTCAATCCGTTTTATTACACCTGAAATGCACTTAGAGTGTAATAAATAACTGATTCAAGTTGACAATAGGCAATTATGTTTCCAATTAATCATTAAAGCAGTAAAAATTAGTTGACACAATGTGCATTGTATGCTAAATATTTTTGTGATGCCGGATGGACTTTTTAACGATTTTGTTAACAATTAACAATGATTTATGACAAAGCTTTGTGTGGTTATTAAAACAATAATTTTTGTTATAATTTGAAAAAAATTGAAATGTGTTGGAGACCTTCAGGTACCTTTATGATTCCAATCAATCATTTTAAAAACAGGGATGTAAATGGGGTATAAATAGTGAAGTAAATCGACTCTCGAAAACAAAATTAAAACAATCCACACCAGTCAGACTTGAAGTACACTAGTCGGCATTAGTATTTTGACGAAATAAAAATCGTGCATTTTTGAGTTTAACTTCTAAATGGCTTGACAAGAATTCATGTTTATTTTTTCATTTTTATATATAACTAATACAAACTTAAAAATAGGCAAACAAATATTTTTTCATAGAAGTCAAAAAAGATATAAATTAATTTGTAATTTCTTGTGTTGGCATAAGTATTTTGACAAGTATATAACTCTAAGAAAAAACATTTTAAACTTAACAAAAGTAAATAAATAAAGAAGAGTTTAGTAAAATATATAACCTCCTAAAGAAGAGTTTAGTAAAATATATAACCTCCTTTGGCTTAATAAACTTTTTGAAGGCGTCTCGGTACTGAATCTACTAAATTTTGAAGAATCTCTGGAGATATCTCTTCCCAAAGGGAAGTGACCTCAGAAATCGTCTCCTCTCTGGTTTTATTTAAAGAAACTGTTCTTTTGCGTTTCAAAAGAGACCAGACGTTTTCTATTATATTTAAATCTGGACTTTGAGGTGACCAGTCCTAAGTGGCAACACCAACATCCTTCAAAAATTTAGTTATCATCCGGGCTTTGTGGCATGGGGCATTGTCCTGTTGCAGGATAAATGATTCACCAATAAGCCTACCTCCGGAAGGAAAGGCATTATCATTTAGGGTTCTTAAATATTGACCTTGATTCATCGAGCCGGTGATAGGAACCAATTCACCCAGGCCATTATACGCAACACATCCCCAGAACATGACAGAGCCTCCACCATGGCTCACTTTTTGACAAACGGGGCGTCTTTTTTTACCTTTCTACCTTTGGCAATCTAACGTAAAATTTGTTTTTTGATGAGTTATACTCAAAGGAGCTTTCATCTGTCCATAGAACGCTTCTCCAGTACTCCTTTGGCTTGTGCAGATGTTCCTTTGCGAAAGACAGTCTTTTAAGCTTGTTTACCTTTGATATGTATGGCACGTCCTTAGCTTTAAATGTTTTAAAATCTCCTTCCATTAAACGTCGTTTGAGGCTTCAGGAATATATTTCTTTTAAATTCCCGTAGAAGGGTTCGGTCTTAAGTGGGCGTTGTTTTGCGCTTAGCACCTTATCTCATTAGGTTTGTGATGTCATTATGCTTTTTAAACTTATTGATTTGATAGTGCACAGTTTGACGCGACACATTAAACTCACTTGCTATGTCTTTTACTGCCGTTCCAGCGTTAAACTTCGCTACCATTGAAGATCTGACAACCAAACTCAACTCAGCCGTTTTACACATGTTTTTTAATAAATTTTAATAAATTTTTATTTTGTTATCAACGTTTAATGTAAATTAAAGTTAACTACACAAGTTTTTTGGTTATCACGTGCTCAAAACTGTTAAAATATTTACACAGTTTCCGTCAAAATACTTATGCCACGTAAAAATTCTTTGTGTGCATGCGTTCTTATCAGCAGAAAGAGAATGCAAAAGGTAAACAATACAAAACTTGGCATGCATAGAGCTAAAAATAGATTCTTTGTTTCGCGCATCATTTTTGCACCGTTGTTTTAACGATACCAAGCAAAGTTAGTCTCAATAGTCACAAAAAGGTTTCGTCAAAATACTTATGCCGACTAGTGTATGTTGAAAGTTGGTAATCGCGTTTAGTAACAGTGACATTTGAAGTAAAAAAAATATTTCCAATAAAAAAAATAATAATTTCCAAGAAGTGGAAAGCAAATACGAGTCTCGAAATATTATTCAAATTATTATTATTGGATCCAACTGCGAAAATTATTGGCAGTAGATAATGTACTAGATTTACATTTACATAAAATCCTACTTCACTTAGCTGTGGCAAAAGAAACGGATTTATGTTGGTTTTGATGTTTTTGTTTTTATTAATTTAACGAAAGGCCATTAAATGTGATCAAAGAACCATACATTAAGTTCATTTAGCATTTGATAACTGTTCTGCTTAGTACCATCTCTAACTCATATGCCAAAGAAGCAGCGTTGCCAGAAGTAGGGATTTTTCCCTAGTCTAGCGAAAAAACAGCGCAATTTCGGACATTCTAGGTACTAGGGAATTTTTAGGGGAAAGTAGGAATGCAAATTAAATTTATATTTTCCGTTAAATTTTAATAATATTTGTCAACCATTCAAAATTAAAATGTTTGTATAACGTGATCTTAACCCAAACAAATTGCCAACTAAAGGGTCCGCCAAATAATTTTTTTTTATTTGAAAGTACAATCCTTCCGGTTAATAATGGGAAATAATTTCATTCAAATGGCTGCATCGGCTGGCCATGCAGTAGCCTACACGATCAGTCCAATTTTTAAGCACATTATCGATTGTGTGCAGCTGTATTTCACCAATGGCTTCACGAATATTGTCCTTTAAAGCGTCAATTGTCTCTGGCTTGTCGGCGTAACACTTATCTTTTACGGCAGCCCACAAATAATAGTCCAACGGTGTCAAATCGCAGCTCCGAGGTGTCCAAACGACATCAGCTCTGCGTCTGATAATGCGATCTTCAAAAACAGGGCGCAAAACATCGAGTGTAGCTTCGGCTGTGTGGTACGTAGCGCAGTCCTGTTGAAACCAAATGTTGCCAATTTTTGTGAACAAAAATTCGTTCAACATGGCCCGATAACGATCGCCATTGACTGTAACGCCCACTCCTTGCCCATTTTCGAAGAAAAATGGCCTAATTATGCCTCTGCACAAAATCCGCACCAAACAGTGACTCGTTTTGGGTGTATCGGCTTTTCAATGCGTGCGGGTTTTCTGTGCCCCAAATGCTACAATTTTGCTTGTTTACATACCCGCCATGATCAAAATGAGCTTCATCTGAAAAGATGATGTTTTTTGGCAAAATCGGCATCTTCTCTAAGTCGATCGCAGGTCCACTTAGCGAAGCGAAAACGCATTGGATGGTCAGTTGGCTTCAACTCCTGAACCAATTCGACTTTGTATGGCGTCATACCAAGGTCTTTATGCAAAATTCGTCTCAATGATATCTCCGAAACGTTCAATTGTTGAGAACGACGGTGAATTGATGATGAGGGCGCTTCACGCACACTTTCTGCCACAGCAGCAATAATCTCGGGTGTACGCACTGTTTTTGGCTTTTCACGCTTTGGTTTATCGATGAGGATGCCAGTTTCTTTCACTTTTTTCACAAGATAACGAACTGACGGTGCTTCTCTTCTTCCAAAATCCCTACGCAATTTTCGCACACATTCTGCAACATTACCATGATTTTCAAATTAATGTCCCAAAATTTTCCAGCGTTGTTCAAGTGTATACACAACCATATTCGTTCAGCGGAAGGATAAAACTTATTATCTGTCAAATCAGACATGAGCTAAGTGTTACCATTCAGGGAATAAGCACTAGTTGAAAAAAAAACGTTAGATGGCGGACCCGTTACAAACGCAACATCCGTTACAAGTTACAGTGCAAACGCACATTTCATTTGATTCTCGCTCTTTTTGGTCAAATTTTTCAAAATTTTTTGACGTTCATCTAGGGAAAACTGTTGAAAATTTGTTGGCAACACTGCAAAGATGGACTATTTAGCTGAGCTCTTAACCTCTTTTAAAATGTGTTTCAAATCACTATGCGAAATATCGCAGATATTTTCCCTTTTCAAGTGATAAGCGCATAACTGATATGTATCCGCAGAGACGTCGGACAGTGCGCACCAAAGAAACAATTTCCGCTGTAGAGCAAATTGTTGAAGAGGACCCGAATGAATCGATTCGCCACCGTGCACAGTAATTGGAGCTTTTTTCATCAACTTTATGGAAGATTTTGCGCAGACATCTTGGCTTACGACCTTACAAGATCAATGGGCCGAAAATGAGATTCATCTCGATGCTGATTTTCATCGCCATTTTTGGTTGAATAACTGGGTCAACTAGCTAGGTCCGAGCTACGTCGGGTTTCTCATGCATCAACTCAGCCAAGCGCTCATATTGTTTGGAGCTTGTTTTTCATTTGACCAGTTTCAAACTAAAATCAACAATAACTTAAATAAAATTATTTCATCGTTCACTTAAAAATATTTGGCACTCTCGAGGTATCCGTCGGAGCGTAAAATTCACCGATTTTGTACGATTCGGATGATTTTTGCTTCGAGGTATTCTTCCGAAAAGCTCTTCGGAATATTTTGTAACTTCTCTGACATTTTGTAACGCATCCTGGCGAATTGCGTTGAAGTGCGTTCAGGTACATTTTTCATGCCATTATTTTTTCGAATGGAATTTAAACCTCCGACGAAGTATGCGTTGCGGAAAATTGTCGGCTCCGACGGATACCTCGATAGGGCTGATTTCCGCGAAGAAAAAGATGTCGGAGACCATCACATCGGAGAGAAATTGACGTGTGGCTATCAAAAACGGATGCAAAAAAGCAACCCATCGCAATGAAACGTGCATTGACGATGTGCGTTACGCTTTGTCGGAGAAATGTTCCGCACAACTGATCGGAACGATTACCATGAAGCAAAATTCTCCGATTCGTTCAAAATCGGAGAATTTCGGATACCATGATAGGGCCAATAGTCGTCTCATTTTCACAAGACAGGTACATACAAGCGAATATTCTTAATTCATCTTATTGTTACTTAGAAATGCACATGTCTACCTTACAAAAAATAACATCTAACTTACTTAGCCTTTACGCAAAAAAAAGGATGCATTAATTGCATTAAACTAGTCCAATAACAGTATGCCCTTGTAATATTTTTAAATACACTAAACATACAAAATGACTTTTAATAAAATTTTCTCTTAGTGTGTACCATATTTGTAGACTCATGTCCTTTTTTTCATCACAATTTATGGAATGAAAAAGTCAAAGAACTAATTAATGCCAATCGTTCACCCTTGTGGCTCTTAACAGCACCCCCTTTGGGAGTTTTGGGAGTTTCTGTTCCCAAATTCAAGTATTCCTTTACCTATTTGGAATTTTTTTACCATAAGTCCCATTATCGCTTGTTCTCTGGAACATAAAAATCATGTAACCATTCATTATCATATAGAACGTGTGCATTACCTTTAAAAAAAAATAACGTAACGAAAACGCACGACAAGCTTCATGAGCGACGGCGTAGCAATTTTAATTACATACCCAAAATCGGAACAAGAAACTCATACTCAAGCCCACTCCCCCTCTTAGTCAGAAACAAATTCTCCACTTTACGAAAATGAGAAAAATATAATTTATGAAATTTCGAATTTGAAAGAGCAACGACGCGTGCCACAAGGGGGAATCCGAGACCAACCTATGGCACCTTATTGTGTCCCTCACTTAGGGTACTTTTTCCTGTTCACTTTTTTGTCCGCCTGCCATTGAATCTATGCGTTCCAGACGCGGTCGTATGTGTAAATAAGAAAACTAAGGATTCAACCCAAGCGTACATCTGTTGAACAGATTTCAAAACTCAAAAACAGTCCCGCTCCTTTGTTGTTTCATTTTTTTGTATTATTGTTTTTTTGTGAGCTATAATGCAAATGCTGGAAACGTATACACCACATGCCGCAGTGGCAGCATCACCAGCACCACTCCAACAACCACCATCATTCGGTAGCATCGAGGGACTCGATCTGCGACTTAAAAATAACTTCGGGTACACAACCGAAAGTCCCCGAAGGGATAATAAACTAACGATACTCAAAACCACAGGTTGACGGATGCCCCGTGATCCCTAAAAAAAATCTCCTCCGACAGATCGTTTTCGGCGAACTACTCGCGCATAAGTGTCAGATTGAGTTTCAAATCGCCACTAGATGGAGATGCACCCGCATGATGATCGCACGAAAGATTTATTTTCAGTTGCGTGTGCGCTCGCGCACTTGTGTTGATGCGAGCGTGAGATGTGTGTTTAGGGATTTATATTCATCCGTGGTATAAGGACAACAACAGGATACAAGCCGGGGATTTATTGCAGGGGTAGGTAGCTCCGTTAGGTTAGTAGGAAAAACGAAAAACATCTCAATTATTATTATTGTCATAGGGATGCTTGTTGAGCCAATGATGCGCAAATAACGGATGTGGTTGTGAAAACACGTATCAAATTTATTGCCATCCCTTTATTGATACATAGCCTACAGGATTAACACGAAGGATAAGGATCTAACTTCCTACTGGATGTAGGCGGCACAGAAGGATATAAACCTGCAGTTAGCCTGGGGTTTAAATATCGAAGGTGAGAAGAATCCAATTAGGGATTTGAGGTGAGAAAGAGTCCTTTATCTTAGCCATGTGTTAATGTTGACATTGAGGGAAATTTTGTAATTAGGGGTTTGCTTGTAAATGGTTATTGTTGCAAGTCGAGGAGGGATTTTTGAAGGAGTTTTTGATGATTATGCGTTTGGGAATAACAAACTGCGAAAATTTCCTAGAGTATGTTTGACAATTGGTAGATCGTAAAATATTTGTGTTACCACTCATTGAACTGGGTATTGTTCTACTGAAGTGGCGCCTCCGTTCAATTTAAAAGTGGCAAATATTGTGATGCAGAAACTAAGCAGAATATGTTAAGGTGATTTGTGAAAAGTGACAATAAACCAATTCGGTCTGTGTAAGTGGATAGTCATATTTGGCAATCATATTTTTGGGACTTCAGATAAATTCTCTAAAGAGTGATTCCAGTAGTGACAATCACTTTTCATCGACTATGTTGACTCTGACTTATGCTTCATTTACACGAGTGACATATATGTAACACAAATAAAAATGCCTGTTCGACATTTTAAATCGTATACATGACATGAAATAGCGAATAATTCAAAGCGTTGTCACTACGTTTCATAATTTTTGAAATTTATTTATGTTATAATAATGACGGCAGTAAAATGGGTATTTACACTAGTGACAGAATTTGAAAATGTCATATGATGACAATCAAATATATCTGTCAACAATAGACATAGAATGTTGTATAAATACAAAATGAATAAAAATAACATTTAATCTCGATTTAATGGTATTCCTGTGTTCCAGCACTGGTTTTTTAAGTCGCGATTTGTGTACTCCGGCGGTACATAATTCTAAATGTCATCCTGCTCCTCGATCATTTCCACCATCATTTTGTCTTCCTCTGTGGCCCTTTTTTCCACAGCTAGCGCTGTCGACTTATTACAAGAGTTGCCGCATCTGCATTTATCGCCGCAGATTTAGAGTCATCATTTAATTCACTAAAAAAAGTTTTGTTTACCATTCACTGAACTTACCAATTCATTTTCCACAGCAGAAAAAAAAACACCACACACAAAAGACGGACATGCGTCATACTTTGTTTTTGTTTTAATGTTTTTTTCAATCGATAACAGTTTGTCATTTGAGAATTGAGAATGAAAATGGAGTTGTATTTACACAGAATTTATACAATGCTAGCATGAAATGGCACATACTTATCGCAATTTTGTAATGATAATGACAAATAAAAGACCGTTTACACAGTAATGACATTAAATACTATTACTACTACTTAAGTGGCGCTGCAATCCGGGATGAACCTGGGCCTCAACCATCATTGCCCGGTCTTAAGCAATGATGGTTGAGGTTGCCCACTCCAAGTTGGTTGGGGTCCGTTTTTACTTGTGCGCGCCACTTAAGGCGAGGTCTTCCTCTACTGCGTCCGACCGCGACGTCTGTCTGGGAATCGAAAACTCTGCGAGCCGGAGTATTGGTGTCCATTCTTTCTACATGTCCTAGCCATCTTAAACGTCCAATGCGGAGTTTTTTTTGACTAGGGGTATGTCGCTGTACAGCTCGTATAGTTCGTGGTTGAATCTTCGTCTCCCTACCCCGTCAACGCAAACGGGACCGAAGATTTTTCAAAGAATTTTTCTCTCGAATCGACAAAGGATTTCTTCATCTGCTTTTGATACAGTCCATGCTTCAGCGCCGTAGAGCAGGACTGGGATGATCAGGATCTTATATAGGATCTCCTTAGTAGTTCGAGTGAAGGCTTTACTACTAAACAGCGGTTGGCAAGAGTAATTCTTCGTTTGATTTCTGACGAGATGTTGTCAGAGTTAATAGCGGAGCCGAGGTAAACATAGTCCCGTACTATACCTGAAAGTTATATCTTTCAATGGTGACGTTCTGCCCAATTCGTTGATGTTGTGTATTGTTTCGTGTTGACAGCATATACCTAGTCTTACCCTCATTTACCGCTGAGCCCATTTTTGCGGCTTCCTTCTCTATACTAGCAAACGTTGGCTATGACATCACGTTGAGTCCTACCAATGATGTCAATATCGTCGGCGTTTGCTAGTAGTTGCACCGATTTTTGCAAAAATTGTTCCTTTGGTGTTGGCTCGATAGATAGATCCTCTCAAGAATCAAATAAAAGAAGTCACATGACAGCGCATCGCATCGCCTTGCCTAAATCCTTTTTTGGTATCGAATGTGTCGGTGAGGTCGTTTCCGACCCTGATGGAGCAGCGAGAATTATCAATCGTCATCCTACACAAACGGACGAGTTTGGGCGGTATATCAAAACTAGACATGGCTCTGTATAGTTCGTCTCTATAAATGCTGTCGTATGTGGCTTTGTATTCGACAATTAAGCTTGAGTTAGATATTGCAGGGGTTTCTTGCTGGTGGCCACGAGAAGCCTAGCACATTAGTTGCGGCTGATCTAATGGCTTGAGATAAGCTATTCTTGACAATTGATACTACTCGCGTGATTTGTAAGATCATCACGAGAGGAGTAAAAAATCATCTACGTCTTGCTACGGCTAGGAATCGAAACCAGACCTTCCGCGCTGCACTTCATCGCACTAACACTCGCGCCACTGAGCCCCTCCCGTTAGAGGACACCTTTTTTAATTCACCAAAATAAAAAAAAAGTCAATTTTAACAAATTCAGGAAAAATAAATATAAAAAGTCAATTCTAACTTTAAATACAAAATTAAAAACATGTAAGGAGTTTAGAATCCACTGTGTGAATCGTTGAATACCCTATCCCATACCATTATATCTGTAAAACGAATATCCCCAAGAGGTGAACGTGCCAAAAAGTTTTATTTTCTAGAAAAATATAAAATGACATTGTCGCAGGAGATTGTTCAGACAGTTTATAAAAATCTCTTATGGTTCGACAAAAAACAGCTTTTTTCTCCTGCATATGCTATCGGGTAGGGTATACAAATTTGTTTTATAGAAAAACGCGCAAAAAAAGTGGGCGTGCGTTAAAATAATCAATTGGCGAAAATTTTAAATTAACATTACCAATGATTCTACATTTTGTATTGATTTTGCATTCAAATTTTTTTCGAACATTTTGACCGAAAAATATTTTGTGCTGAAAACGCCAACAAAAAGTGGGCGCGGTAAAAAACTTTCTATACAAGAAATATAGATAGGGATATTGTCTCAATATGTTATTCAGACTCTTTTTCAAAGTTCTTTACCGTTTTGTCAAAAAACAACGTTTTACTGAAAAGTGGACTTGGCAATGGGTGGAAATTTTTTACAGCTTAATGCTTCGTAGGACAGAGAGCCTATATACCAAATTTCAT
Organism: Rhingia campestris; assembly: GCA_932526625.1. Lineage (NCBI taxonomy): Eukaryota > Metazoa > Arthropoda > Insecta > Diptera > Syrphidae > Rhingia > Rhingia campestris. Next base: position 122,260,397 of record OW052183.1, on the reverse strand, counting down.
CACTCTAGCTCAAAATTTAGGCTCCAAAAATCGGTGAAATACAGATGGACGGACGGACGGAGTCGTATTCGCACCAGAATGATGCAGAGAGAGAATTTCTGAATTAGTGTTGAAAAAAAGTTTTGTTGTAGTTTTGTGACGTCTAAAAATTTAGTTAATTGAGAAAACCCAAAAAGAGCATAAATTGCATTTTTTTTTTTCAAAAAGATACCGGACCTTTTTTTCTACACAAAACAAAAGAGGTCTGGTCAGCTTAATTCTTGTTCATCTTTATTGAAATCTATTCTTATCTCCCAAGCTTTGTCGTTTTAGGATTTCGAAAAGCATCGGAATATCATTCATAAATTTGTCTCTCTTTCTATCATTAATAGATTCTAAAATCTGTAATTGTTAACTTCTCGTTTGGCTATAAAGCTTGTGTTTCCTATACGGCATTTTTCTCAGTTCCGAGTACTTTTCTGTATTTTTGAACATGGGCCATGGGGCAGATAAAATCCAAGTACATAATCACAACTTCTAATGCCTTGTTGACAATTTTGCGCCTGTCCTTAGACATTTCGTGGGCTCAGTGGCGCGATGATTAATACGATGAACTCCCGAGCAGAAGGTCTGGGTTCGATTCCCAGGCGTAGCAAAACCAAAAATGATTTTTCACTTATCTCAACTAAGCCGTTCGGATTCGGCATAGAACAGGAGGTCCCGCCAGCATGCAAGAAGTACACACGCACACATGAATGGTTGTAAATCTAGGTATGTTCACAGTTCAATTAATAGAAAATTGTCGAACTTATAAATGGAAAAGGTAAGTGGGCGGTTGTGATCCTTTATCCCGATAATAGTCTTACCGATTAGCTAAGACAAAGGTGAAAGTGGTTCGTAAAGCGTTAATTTCAAATTATTAGTATTTTTTAAAATTTTCGACTTCTGTAGTAGTAGGACATGTGTTACCTGTCAAATGATGTTACAGCCAAAATTAATGTGGGGACCCTAAAAACTAGTGTAATAACACAAAAGTTGTTTTTGTATAATGTTACCTGCACTTGACATATTACGCACATTTTTAAATACTTTATGACAATCAATTTGAATGTTCAGATTATGCAGCGCAGCCGGCGTGTCTTTGTTCTATTCCCCACTTACAAATTATCTTCCAACATTCTGGGAACTAACATTTTTCCTTTTTTTATCATCTAGAGCCAAACAACGTTTGTGTTATTAGGTAGCATTCTTTTAGTAAAGTACTTTTCATAAATTTGATTTTTTGGTGACAAGTTGAAAGTTTTTACTCATCACACACATACATGTCAAAAAGATGAGGAAATCTGAAGATTACATCAGTTGGGAAGGATTTAGTATAAACATTGAATAGCACATATTTCACATAATCACATAAAACTGACATTTTTGAGTCTTCATATTTTGACTGCATATTTACCTCATTTATCTTTGTTTTTTTATTTGTCAATAACACTCAATAACATACGTCAAACTACCAAAAAACTACATTATGGGTGTTAATTGATCCAGATTGTCTATCAAACTGATATTGGTTTAATAAAGTACTTACTGGTCATAAACATCAATAGCAATATTTAATGAAGATGAACTTGGAACAGAACAGCGCAATCTACAAAAAGTGTTAAGGACTTTCGGGGTTTGGCTTTCTAGAGCCTTTTTAATAATAATTGTAAGAAGCGAACTAACAAGAACTGACAACTTGACATTTGAAACGTTTGTGTTAAAAGAATGCGCATAGAAAATACGGTCTTGGTGTTGACTGTACATAATAGACATCTGCAATGAATGTCTTGAAACCAGTTCCAAGACATTCAATATTTTTTCGTGTACCTTATTCACTGTACTCACATCTCAATAAATAAAATGAATGAATCACTTGGTATTTGATTACTGAGTGAGTAGTTCACCCATTTATAATGAAACATTTAGTTCAGTGTACTCACATAGAATGGGTACACTGCAGTGAGTACACTGAATACACTCACTTCACTGAGTTCTGGTTGTTGCAGAATTGATATACATAAAGTAATTGTGTTGGACGGAGGAAGTAGAAAGGGCATTATTCTTATAAATAAAATTAAAAAAACAAGTTTCATTTTTTGTTAGTATGTATACTTTTTTGAATTCTTTTAAATTATATTTATATTTTCTTCTAGTCCTTTACAAATATCAGATTTTTTAATATTTGAATGCAGAAACATTATTTGGCTTACCAAAACTGGATCGTAACCAATTAAATTTCTTTTTTTTAATTGAATTAATTTATTTGCGGGAGGAAACAAAAAAAGAGCAATTTTGTGAACTATTGTTAAATTTTGTAACACAATGGAATCCAAATAAGTATTTAATTTTGCTTTAAAATGTTTAATGACATAGAGGTCTTCCAAATTAAAGGCGCATATTTTTTTAAACGATTAATATGAAGAAATGTTAAGTGAAGAGTTGGATAATTTTTGCCTTCTAATATTTTTGATGTTTTTTCAAATGATTTTAAGATTGGAATCAAAGCACTGACATAATTTAAATCAATATGATATATTCTTTGTATTTCATTTTTTTTTTGTGAAAATTTTCGACCTCGATATTTTGATTGATTCTAACATTACGATGATAGCGGAACCCAAAAAAGTGGTTTTTGGAATTCCGTCCGTCGGTCCGTAATGGTCTCCCCAGCCTAAACGGCTTGACCGATTTTCTTTAAATTTCGTATCCAAGTTTCTTTTGGTCATAGTTCTAGGCCATTTTTTTTTGCTTTTAGCCATGTTATTAACGGTACCTGCCATATAAAAATAACACATAACCTCAATTTTCTCGAAAACGACTCTAACGATTTTGATTAAACTTTATATATACTATAAGCATATTAGTTTCAACAAAACTGCATATCCAGTTTTTTTTTCGAGAAAATCCATATAACGGATTTTGTCATTCAGGCCATATAAAGAAAATTGCTAATTTCCCGCAAACTACTATGTCAAATTGAATGAAATTTAATATATATACTACTATTATAGTTTTAAACAATTCCACGTAATTAGTTTGAGCCCAACTATCACTAAACGGTATTTTCAGTTTTGGCCAATAACGAAAAATCATTATTATTCACAAAGACACCGATTCCTTCAAATTTCGCAGTAAACGTTCGTATAATCACATTTCGACATTATTTATATCATCTTAAGCATTAATAATCGAAATGCGTACTATTTGATCTAACGCCTAACTCCAACTCGCTTGGAAAGAGAAAGTTGCGTACGACCCAGTCGTGCACCCACCACTCGTTTAAAGTATAACATTTGGGTTTCAATAAATTTGATGCGCTTTTGCAATTAAATTTAAAAACATTAAAACACTTCGCCGCTTAATTTAGAATTTGATCACCATTTTCCCTTTTGATTGTTCCAAACAATTCCCAAACTTTACTCCTGCCTCTTTTGTTGGTAATTTTAATGTCGCCACTTATAATTTTCGCTCTAATGGCTGAACTATTTAATATAGTAACATCGCTTGCCATCGAAATATTCGAGTCGTTTGTCGAATCCTTGTTTAAAATTAAATGTAATTAAGTACATGTAATCATTGTTAATCCAAACTATATATACTTCCATTTTGCTAAATAATATTAAAATTAATACACAGTTGCAAGCACAGCCACTTTGTTGTGTTCACTTGATCGAAAGTATTACAGAAATGGGTGCACTCATTTTAAATGGGTGGACTCACTGCACTCAGTGTATTTTTAACAGTTAAATGGGTACAGGTTTTGTTCAAAGCAAGCATCCACATGTATGAATTTAAGCAAACAGTGTACTCATTTTGGTATTCGGTGATAGAATAGAGTACAGTAACTGTCTCTTTTAATGTGGTACTCAATTGTATGGTACTCTTACTAGTACGATTGCTATGAATAGAGTACAGTGAAGTAGTATACTTGCTAAGACAATGTAAATGAATGTATTCATGCAGACCATTAGTACATATTATCAATATTGAGAGCCTTTCATAAAAATGCACTTGCGATGTTTTTTTATTTATGAACACACCCATAACCTCCCTTCAAAAATTCATTACGAATATGTCATACAAAATGATTACATGCGATCAAAGTAAGTGGTGTTACCCGGGGTTTAGATTAAGGAAAATGAAAATTAACTTTCATAATATTTATGTGTGTTAGTGTATCTGTACAAGAGAGCTGAATATTTGAAATTTTGCTAACGAGTAAGGAGGTCATCCACTGCGATGAAAGTGAATTTGATGTTTGGTATGGGTATCGTATATATGTCACTTTTTAGTGAATTACCGCTGGCGTGTGACATTTGTATTGTAATGCCAGCCGTTAGAACCTATCACCACTTGAAAGATGCACATGTTCTCATAAAACTAATACCAATAAAGAAGTAATAATTTTCATACCAGCAAATCTGAACCGGAGGTTAGAAAGCAAAACAACATACGCACTCAAAATTAGTAAGAAAGCTTTAAAAAAAATGTGTACGGGAACAGTGCTCATATGTGTTACAAACATTTATTTATAACATAACATAAATCGAAACGAACGGCAAGTAAACGATCGTTTAAAACGAGAAAGGCGTAAGAAAAGTGTTGCCAATAGAAAACGAAAAAAAAAATATATTTTTGAAGCGCAACCGACTTCAATCCTATTTAGGACTGTCAAAAAATTTAATAACGTAAACAAAAAGTCGTGAAATCGGAATTTATTAAATTTTGTAAAAATGTTTTTTCATTTCGATTTGTTTTTGGATAGTGGAGATGATTCCGAAGAGGAGGAAGAATCAATCTCAAGTAGACCAATTAAGGACTCAGACCCAATGAGCATTCCCAATTCAGCGTAAGCAATCATTTACCCATACGTCCATACAATTATTATTATAATTTATTTTAGATTATAAAAACTATTTCGACTTAACAAAGAAGTGTTCATGTTCTGGGGATGATTGATTCGCAACTTCCGAGTGCAAGATTAACATACATTCTGTTCTGCCAAGTGGTTCCAAAGTATTTTGAAGTTGGCCTTTGCTTCGTTATTTGGCGAGATTTGGATTGATTTCCATTAACGCAATAAGCAAATCCATTTGCTTTGTATATAAATTATATAAATATCAATTTTCACTCAGTATTTTCGATTTGTTTTTACTTACATTTTTACAGCTGAGGACAACCACTGGCAGACACAACAATACGAAAACGAAAGCTATATGACTGCCAAATGTCAGTCGTAAGAAATGACGAGTATCGTAAAACCTAGATCGATATTCGTTTTCTGTCATCAAATTTCAACGAGAACGAAGTGATTACAACGATATTCGTACAATGCTCGTTTTATGTAATCGTATTTTAACGAGAACGAAGTGATTTCAACGATATTCCTTTTATAAAATATAGCCCCTGAGGTTCCATTCCTCAGGCATTCTCTCATCCGACCAAATTTTGCTCAGGAGTTGGTGAATGTTATTTACCAAATCTTCTCCACCGGCTTAATAAAACTCTTCGAAAAGGCCGTCATTTTCTGCAACCTTGTTAAACATAAGTTTGGATATTGCACTCAGGTGGTGGGTAGGTTTCGCTGTCGTCGAATTGTTCGTTCTTCCCGACAGCGAAAGATCACCATTTAACAGTCGTACAGAAGTTGTTCTCCCATATTCTCAGCATCGACTGTGACTCAACTTCTACATTTTTTACTAGATCACCTTGATAAGATTTTGTTCAAGCCTTGTTTCATCTGGCTTTGAGGCCCCATTTTTGCTGCGAGCATCTGTCATCATTCATTATCAAACCAAGTGTTTCTAGGTTATGGGCGCGAGGACCCTAGCTCATCTTTTTTCACTTTTTCATCCTCTTTTTGCCGGGCCCATCCCATCATATTTCTGGTGCAGATATGAACGCCTGTGTCTTTTTTTTTTCATTTAGTATGGTCGTCCACAGTCTAATCAGTCCTTTCCTAATCTTTTTTTTTTGTTCTACTCCCCACTTACAAAGTATTCTCAGGTGAGGCGAACATATACCGCTCCAGGAGCGCCTAGATAGGATGCATGCAGATGTTTACCTACTATGCTCATGAATTATTGTGAATTGTTTATTAGTCGAAATACGACTTCTGGAAGTTGGTTCCGTTGCTCGCTAGTTCTGTGACTAAAAGAGTTCTTGTACTGCGTTGTTCGTGTCATTGTTAGGTGGACAGTATGTCTGTAAGCTGCAACTTGTAGATCGGTGAAATTCAACAAGTCTAGGTATGATTTCTCTAAGTTTCTCCGAATACTTTTTTAAGTGACTGATCTTCTACAAGCCTGCACTAACCCTGAATCGTCCACCTATATAATGCGGACTACACGTCTTTGTATAGAGTAAAGTAAGTTTAGGGTTATGTTTCGGGGCATAACTCCAAACATAAGAACCGTATTTATGGGCTGATCATACTTGGGCTTTATAGAGTAGTAGAAGCTGGGCTGGTGTAAAATATCTCATTGCTTAGATTTGGCAATCAAATTTACGTGTTATTGTCATGATACTTCTGACCAAATTGTGATGCCTTGAAGATTTAAGGATTCTTATAATTTGACGACCGTATTTTCCGTTTCGATTTGCGGAACTATGGACTTGTTTTTTCTAGTAAATTTTGTATACTGCGTTTTCTTCGACTTAAATTGAACTAGGTTTTGGTTTTCCCATTGTATAATCTTTTGTATGACTTTATTTATAAACTAAAAACGCGACTATTAGCTGTTTTCAAATAATCATTAATGTGCAGCAGAAATAGGGTGGGTAGAGGAATTGATCCTTGTGGTATCCCAGCGTTTAAAGAGAATCGATCTAAGGAAACACCATCCACCATTAGTTGCACTTGCAAGGATCTATCTTTAAGACAAAATTTCGATTTTGGCATAGGGCTATTGATACCGACTTCCTCATATACTGTGCGGGTGGGTATATGAGGAAGTCCGTATACTGTCAATTTGGACTTAAAAGCATTGTGTCAAGTTCGGTCGAAAGTCTTGCAACAGTTCTCGATGCTCCATAGCAAATGTCCAAACATGGGTTGCATAACTTAACAAGCTGCAGTCTACTTCTGAACAATAAGTTTTTTCCGTAATTGAGTAGTTTACCCAAAGCACAACCCCAAGTGATTGAAAGCAGCCGTTGGCTTTTCGGCTCTTCCGCCACCATATATGTTCTAGGGGACTGACTAGCTCTTGAGATTTCTAAATATATTTACGGGCAATACAGGTCCTCAAGCTAGTTTCTGCTTTCATTTGTGGGTGCTAAGTGATAACTATTTTGCCACAAAGAATCGCATCTTAAAAAATTGAGAATAAAATAGAGTGGCCATTGCTGGGATGAAGACTGTGACCCTCTTTTATAAAAATGATAGTCGAAGTGTTATATAATATAATTCCACTATAAAAAATGTTTTCTTAAATGTTGCCTAAATGTATGCCGAGGTTTGTGCTTTAACAATTTTTTGGTTGCAAAATGTGCGCCAGCGGTGGTCTTTTAGTGATGAACCTATTATCTCAACCCCCAGCAGGCAACATAGATATTGTTCGATGAAGATGATTTACTAGTCCAATTGCTGAATAGCCTAATCATTAATATGCAGGCTACCACATTATATCTTTCCGCGATTCTATGAAAAGCATCTAACGATCATTTCAATACCTTCCACATCAATGCGCCCACATTTGCGTTGTTCACGTAAATCCCTATTGTTTACATTTCGGAGGACCACACATGGAAATTCATCTGCGAACGCATTTTCCTATCCCCCGCCCTCGTGAAGTTGTGCAATAAAACTCAAGGGAAAAACTAATTTAAACAAAACATGTTCTTCATCTGCTTTTGATACAGTCCATGCTTCAGCGCCGTAGAGCAGGACTGGGATGATCAGGATCTTATATAGGATCTCCTTAGTAGTTCGAGTGAAGGCTTTACTACTAAACAGCGGTTGGCAAGAGTAATTCTTCGTTTGATTTCTGACGAGATGTTGTCAGAGTTAATAGCGGAGCCGAGGTAAACATAGTCCCGTACTATACCTGAAAGTTATATCTTTCAATGGTGACGTTCTGCCCAATTCGTTGATGTTGTGTATTGTTTCGTGTTGACAGCATATACCTAGTCTTACCCTCATTTACCGCTAAGCCCATTTTTGCGGCTTCCTTCTCTATACTAGCAAACGTTGGCTATGACATCACGTTGAGTCCTACCAATGATGTCAATATCGTCGGCGTTTGCTAGTAGTTGCACCGATTTTTGCAAAAATTGTTCCTTTGGTGCTGGCTCGATAGATAGATCCTCTCAAGAATCAAATAAAAGAAGTCACATGACAGCGCATCGCATCGCCTTGCCTAAATCCTTTTTTGGTATCGAATGTGTCGGTGAGGTCGTTTCTGACCCTGATGGAGCAGCGAGAATTCTACATCCTACACAAACGGACGAGTTTGGGCGGTATATCAAAACTAGACATGGCTCTGTATAGTTCGTCTCTATAAATGCTGTCGTATGTGGCTTTGTATTCGATAATTAAGCTTGAGTTTAGATATTGCAGGGGTTTCTTGCTGGTGGCCACGAGAAGCCTAGCACATTAGTTGCGGCTGATCTAATGGCTTGTTGGCATCATTGCCATTGTGCTTTGACATTAGATGCTGGTGGTATGGTGTGAATCGAGAGGTTAGGGGATACGCGTTGCGCCAAGGCCTTGGCGGTCTTATGTTGGCGAAGTTGGCCTTGATGCGGATTGTTTCAGTGCGTTCGCTAATTTCTGGCACTTATAACAAATCCGCATCCGAATAGTCGCTGTTTCTGCTCACTATATATAACACGGTCCATAGTAGATGTCACAGTTTTAAATCCTCTTCTTGCCCTGCCCATCCCATCGTATTCCCTGGATGGCAGTAATGTCTGCTTTGTAGCAGTTTAGAGCTTCCGCTAGTTGTTCGCCTGCACCTCTCCTGTTTAATGTTCTCACATTCCAGGTGCAAAAATGACTAATGTGTGACTCGTGTAAATATAGCATTTAGCTACATATCGGAAAATCAATTTTGTTTTCGTACTCTTTATCCAATTTAATACTAACCACAGTTTGGTTATATGTCCCATTCTAAATGCTTGTCTCAGAAGTAGAAAGGATTACCATCCAGCTGATGAATCCGGCTTGCTTAGATAAGGTAAAACTGTATTGAGCTATCGTTTTATTCTTCGCTAGCTCTATAGTCAACCTTGACCTAAACCAACAAACCTAGTCAGTTATTCCAGTCCATAGCTAACTTCCTTCAGTCCTAGTTGGTTTTTACTTGTGAGCGCCACTTAAAACGAATTATTTCTGAGAGAATCCACTCTGCTAGATACCTTTATTTGACCAAGTTTTGATCAAGATCATGTTCCACAAATATACAATTAACACCAATTTAATAGCACAGTAAATAAGCATTTAAAAGCATCATCTCGTGGCAAAAAGTTTTATTTGCTTGAAATATATAAAATAGCATTGTCGCAATCGTTCAGACAGTTTATAAAAATATTTTATGGTTAGGAAAAAAAAAAACGTTTTTCTAATGCATATGCTATCGGGTAGGGTATACAAATCTTTTTTTTTTTATAGAAAAACGTCCCCAAAAAGTGGACGTGAGTTAAAATCATCTATTGACGAAAATTTTAAATTATCATTACCAATGATTCTGCATTCAAATTTTTTGAACATTTTAAAATTTGACAGAAAAATATTTTTTACTGAAAACGCCAACAAAAAGTGGGCGTGGCAAAAACGTCGAAAAATTTAGTTAATTGAGAAAACTCAAAAAGAGGACAAATTGAATTTTTTTTCAAAAAGATACCGGACCTTTTTTCTAGACAAAACAGAGGACGTCTGGTCGGCTAAATTCTTGTTCATCTTTATTGAAATCTCTTCTCATATCCCAAGCTTTGTCGTTTTAGGGTTTCGAAAAGCATCGGAATATCATTCATCAATTTGTCTCTCTTTCTATCATTAATAGATTCTAAAATCTGTAATTGTTAACTTCTCGTTTGGCTATAAAGCTTGTGTTTCCTTTAAGGCATTTTTCTCAGTTCCGAGTACTTTTCTATATTTTTGAACATGGGCCATGGGGCAGATAAAATACAAGTACATAATCACAACTTCTAATGCCTTGTTGATAATTTTGCCCCTGTCCTTAGACATTTCGTGGGCTCAGTGGCGCGATGATTAATGCGATGAACTCCCGAGCAGAAGGTCTGGGTTCGATTCCCAGGCGTAGCAAAACCAAAAATGATTTTTCACTTATCTCAACTAAGCCGTTCGGATTCGGCATAGAACAGGAGGTCCCGCCAGCATGCAAGAAGTACACACGCACACATGAATAATGTAAATCTAGGTACGTTCACAGTTCAATTAATAGATAATTGTCGAACTTATAAATGGAAAAGGTAAGTGGGCGGTTGTGATCCTTTATCCCGATAATAGTCTTACCGATTAGCTAAGACAAAGGTGAAAGTGGTTCGTAAAGCGTTAATTTCAAATTATTAGTATTTTTTAAAATTTCGACTTCTGTAGTAGTAGGACATGTGTTACCTGTCAAATGATGTTACAACCAAAATTAATGTGGGGTCCCTAAAAACGAGTGTAATAACACAAAAGTTGTTTTTGTATAATGTTACCTGTACTTGACATATTACGCACACTTTTAGATACTTTATGACAATCAATTTGAATGTTCAAGTTATGCAGCGCAGCCGGCGTGTCTTTGTTCTATTCCCCACTTACAAATTATCTTCCAACATTCTGGGAACTAACATTTTTCCTTTTTTTATCATCTAGAGCCAAACAACGTTTGTGTTATTAGGTAGCATTCTTTTAGTAAAGTACTTTTCATAAATTTGATTTTTTGGTGACAAGTTGAAAGTTTTTACTCATCACACACATACATGTCAAAAAGATGAGGAAATCTGAAGATTACATCAGTTGGGAAGGATTTAGTATAAACATTGAATAGCACATATTTCACATAATCACATAAAACTGACATTTTTGAGTCTTCATATTTTGACTGCATATTTACCTCATTTATCTTTGTTTTTTTATTTGTCAATAACACTCAATAACATACGTCAAACTACCAAAAAACTACATTATGGGTGTTAATTGATCCAGATTGTCTATCAAACTGATATTGGTTTAATAAAGTACTTACTGGTCATAAACATCAATAGCAATATTTAATGAAGATGAACTTGGAACAGAACAGCGCAATCTACAAAAAGTGTTAAGGACTTTCGGGGTTTGGCTTTCTAGAGCCTTTTTAATAATAATTGTAAGAAGCGAACTAACAAGAACTGACAACTTGACATTTGAAACGTTTGTGTTAAAAGAATGCGCATAGAAAATACGGTCTTGGTGTTGACTGTACATAATAGACATCTGCAATGAATGTCTTGAAACCAGTTCCAAGACATTCAATATTTTTTCGTGTACCTTATTCACTGTACTCACATCTCAATAAATAAAATGAATGAATCACTTGGTATTTGATTACTGAGTGAGTAGTTCACCCATTTATAATGAAACATTTAGTTCAGTGTACTCACATAGAATGGGTACACTGCAGTGAGTACACTGAATACACTCACTTCACTGAGTTCTGGTTGTTGCAGAATTGATATACATAAAGTAATTGTGTTGGACGGAGGAAGTAGAAAGGGCATTATTCTTATAAATAAAATTAAAAAAACAAGTTTCATTTTTTGTTAGTATGTATACTTTTTTGAATTCTTTTAAATTATATTTATATTTTCTTCTAGTCCTTTACAAATATCAGATTTTTTAATATTTGAATGCAGAAACATTATTTGGCTTACCAAAACTGGATCGTAACCAATTAAATTTCTTTTTTTTAATTGAATTAATTTATTTGCGGGAGGAAACAAAAAAAGAGCAATTTTGTGAACTATTGTTAAATTTTGTAACACAATGGAATCCAAATAAGTATTTAATTTTGCTTTAAAATGTTTAATGACATAGAGGTCTTCCAAATTAAAGGCGCATATTTTTTTAAACGATTAATATGAAGAAATGTTAAGTGAAGAGTTGGATAATTTTTGCCTTCTAATATTTTTGATGTTTTTTCAAATGATTTTAAGATTGGAATCAAAGCACTGACATAATTTAAATCAATATGATATATTCTTTGTATTTCATTTTTTTTTTGTGAAAATTTTCGACCTCGATATTTTGATTGATTCTAACATTACGATGATAGCGGAACCCAAAAAAGTGGTTTTTGGAATTCCGTCCGTCGGTCCGTAATGGTCTCCCCAGCCTAAACGGCTTGACCGATTTTCTTTAAATTTCGTATCCAAGTTTCTTTTGGTCATAGTTCTAGGCCATTTTTTTTTGCTTTTAGCCATGTTATTAACGGTACCTGCCATATAAAAATAACACATAACCTCAATTTTCTCGAAAACGACTCTAACGATTTTGATTAAACTTTATATATACTATAAGCATATTAGTTTCAACAAAACTGCATACCCAGTTTTTTTTTCGAGAAAATCCATATAACGGATTTTGTCATTCAGGCCATATAAAGAAAATTGCTAATTTCCCGCAAACTACTATGTCAAATTGAATGAAATTTAATATATATACTACTATTATAGTTTTAAACAATTCCACGTAATTAGTTTGAGCCCAACTATCACTAAACGGTATTTTCAGTTTTGGCCAATAACGAAAAATCATTATTATTCACAAAGACACCGATTCCTTCAAATTTCGCAGTAAACGTTCGTATAATCACATTTCGACATTATTTATATCATCTTAAGCATTAATAATCGAAATGCGTACTATTTGATCTAACGCCTAACTCCAACTCGCTTGGAAAGAGAAAGTTGCGTACGACCCAGTCGTGCACCCACCACTCGTTTAAAGTATAACATTTGGGTTTCAATAAATTTGATGCGCTTTTGCAATTAAATTTAAAAACATTAAAACACTTCGCCGCTTAATTTAGAATTTGATCACCATTTTCCCTTTTGATTGTTCCAAACAATTCCCAAACTTTACTCCTGCCTCTTTTGTTGGTAATTTTAATGTCGCCACTTATAATTTTCGCTCTAATGGCTGAACTATTTAATATAGTAACATCGCTTGCCATCGAAATATTCGAGTCGTTTGTCGAATCCTTGTTTAAAATTAAATGTAATTAAGTACATGTAATCATTGTTAATCCAAACTATATATACTTCCATTTTGCTAAATAATATTAAAATTAATACACAGTTGCAAGCACAGCCACTTTGTTGTGTTCACTTGATCGAAAGTATTACAGAAATGGGTGCACTCATTTTAAATGGGTGGACTCACTGCACTCAGTGTATTTTTAACAGTTAAATGGGTACAGGTTTTGTTCAAAGCAAGCATCCACATGTATGAATTTAAGCAAACAGTGTACTCATTTTGGTATTCGGTGATAGAATAGAGTACAGTAACTGTCTCTTTTAATGTGGTACTCAATTGTATGGTACTCTTACTAGTACGATTGCTATGAATAGAGTACAGTGAAGTAGTATACTTGCTAAGACAATGTAAATGAATGTATTCATGCAGACCATTAGTACATATTATCAATATTGAGAGCCTTTCATAAAAATGCACTTGCGATGTTTTTTTATTTATGAACACACCCATAACCTCCCTTCAAAAATTCATTACGAATATGTCATACAAAATGATTACATGCGATCAAAGTAAGTGGTGTTACCCGGGGTTTAGATTAAGGAAAATGAAAATTAACTTTCATAATATTTATGTGTGTTAGTGTATCTGTATAAGAGAGCTGAATATTTGAAATTTTGCTAACGAGTAAGGAGGTCATCCACTGCGATGAAAGTGAATTTGATGTTTGGTATGGGTATCGTATATATGTCACTTTTTAGTGAATTACCGCTGGCGTGTGACATTTGTATTGTAATGCCAGCCGTTAGAACCTATCACCACTTGAAAGATGCACATGTTCTCATAAAACTAATACCAATAAAGAAGTAATAATTTTCATACCAGCAAATCTGAACCGGAGGTTAGAAAGCAAAACAACATACGCACTCAAAATTAGTAAGAAAGCTTTAAAAAAAATGTGTACGGGAACAGTGCTCATATGTGTTACAAACATTTATTTATAACATAACATAAATCGAAACGAACGGCAAGTAAACGATCGTTTAAAACGAGAAAGGCGTAAGAAAAGTGTTGCCAATAGAAAACGAAAAAAAAAAATATATTTTTGAAGCGCAACCGACTTCAATCCTATTTAGGACTGTCAAAAAATTTAATAACGTAAACAAAAAGTCGTGAAATCGGAATTTATTAAATTTTGTAAAAATGTTTTTTCATTTCGATTTGTTTTTGGATAGTGGAGATGATTCCGAAGAGGAGGAAGAATCAATCTCAAGTAGACCAATTAAGGACTCAGACCCAATGAGCATTCCCAATTCAGCGTAAGCAATCATTTACCCATACGTCCATACAATTATTATTATAATTTATTTTAGATTATAAAAACTATTTCGACTTAACAAAGAAGTGTTCATGTTCTGGGGATGATTGATTCGCAACTTCCGAGTGCAAGATTAACATACATTCTGTTCTGCCAAGTGGTTCCAAAGTATTTTGAAGTTGGCCTTTGCTTCGTTATTTGGCGAGATTTGGATTGATTTCCATTAACGCAATAAGCAAATCCATTTGCTTTGTATATAAATTATATAAATATCAATTTTCACTCAGTATTTTCGATTTGTTTTTACTTACATTTTTACAGCTGAGGACAACCACTGGCAGACACAACAATACGAAAACGAAAGCTATATGACTGCCAAATGTCAGTCGTAAGAAATGACGAGTATCGTAAAACCTAGATCGATATTCGTTTTCTGTCATCAAATTTCAACGAGAACGAAGTGATTACAACGATATTCGTACAATGCTCGTTTTATGTAATCGTATTTTAACGAGAACGAAGTGATTTCAACGATATTCCTTTTATAAAATATAGCCCCTGAGGTTCCATTCCTCAGGCATTCTCTCATCCGACCAAATTTTGCTCAGGAGTTGGTGAATGTTATTTACCAAATCTTCTCCACCGGCTTAATAAAACTCTTCGAAAAGGCCGTCATTTTCTGCAACCTTGTTAAACATAAGTTTGGATATTGCACTCAGGTGGTGGGTAGGTTTCGCTGTCGTCGAATTGTTCGTTCTTCCCGACAGCGAAAGATCACCATTTAACAGTCGTACAGAAGTTGTTCTCCCATATTCTCAGCATCGACTGTGACTCAACTTCTACATTTTTTACTAGATCACCTTGATAAGATTTTGTTCAAGCCTTGTTTCATCTGGCTTTGAGGCCCCATTTTTGCTGCGAGCATCTGTCATCATTCATTATCAAACCAAGTGTTTCTAGGTTATGGGCGCGAGGACCCTAGCTCATCTTTTTTCACTTTTTCATCCTCTTTTTGCCGGGCCCATCCCATCATATTTCTGGTGCAGATATGAACGCCTGTGTCTTTTTTTTTTCATTTAGTATGGTCGTCCACAGTCTAATCAGTCCTTTCCTAATCTTTTTTTTTTTGTTCTACTCCCCACTTACAAAGTATTCTCAGGTGAGGCGAACATATACCGCTCCAGGAGCGCCTAGATAGGATGCATGCAGATGTTTACCTACTATGCTCATGAATTATTGTGAATTGTTTATTAGTCGAAATACGACTTCTGGAAGTTGGTTCCGTTGCTCGCTAGTTCTGTGACTAAAAGAGTTCTTGTACTGCGTTGTTCGTGTCATTGTTAGGTGGACAGTATGTCTGTAAGCTGCAACTTGTAGATCGGTGAAATTCAACAAGTCTAGGTATGATTTCTCTAAGTTTCTCCGAATACTTTTTTAAGTGACTGATCTTCTACAAGCCTGCACTAACCCTGAATCGTCCACCTATATAATGCGGACTACACGTCTTTGTATAGAGTAAAGTAAGTTTAGGGTTATGTTTCGGGGCATAACTCCAAACATAAGAACCGTATTTATGGGCTGATCATACTTGGGCTTTATAGAGTAGTAGAAGCTGGGCTGGTGTAAAATATCTCATTGCTTAGATTTGGCAATCAAATTTACGTGTTATTGTCATGATACTTCTGACCAAATTGTGATGCCTTGAAGATTTAAGGATTCTTATAATTTGACGACCGTATTTTCCGTTTCGATTTGCGGAACTATGGACTTGTTTTTTCTAGTAAATTTTGTATACTGCGTTTTCTTCGACTTAAATTGAACTAGGTTTTGGTTTTCCCATTGTATAATCTTTTGTATGACTTTATTTATAAACTAAAAACGCGACTATTAGCTGTTTTCAAATAATCATTAATGTGCAGCAGAAATAGGGTGGGTAGAGGAATTGATCCTTGTGGTATCCCAGCGTTTAAAGAGAATCGATCTAAGGAAACACCATCCACCATTAGTTGCACTTGCAAGGATCTATCTTTAAGACAAAATTTCGATTTTGGCATAGGGCTATTGATACCGACTTCCTCATATACTGTGCGGGTGGGTATATGAGGAAGTCCGTATACTGTCAATTTGGACTTAAAAGCATTGTGTCAAGTTCGGTCGAAAGTCTTGCAACAGTTCTCGATGCTCCATAGCAAATGTCCAAACATGGGTTGCATAACTTAACAAGCTGCAGTCTACTTCTGAACAATAAGTTTTTTCCGTAATTGAGTAGTTTACCCAAAGCACAACCCCAAGTGATTGAAAGCAGCCGTTGGCTTTTCGGCTCTTCCGCCACCATATATGTTCTAGGGGACTGACTAGCTCTTGAGATTTCTAAATATATTTACGGGCAATACAGGTCCTCAAGCTAGTTTCTGTTTTCATTTGTGGGTGCTAAGTGATAACTATTTTGCCACAAAGAATCGCATCTTAAAAAATTGAGAATAAAATAGAGTGGCCATTGCTGGGATGAAGACTGTGACCCTCTTTTATAAAAATGATAGTCGAAGTGTTATATAATATAATTCCACTATAAAAAATGTTTTCTTAAATGTTGCCTAAATGTATGCCGAGGTTTGTGCTTTAACAATTTTTTGGTTGCAAAATGTGCGCCAGCGGTGGTCTTTTAGTGATGAACCTATTATCTCAACCCCCAGCAGGCAACATAGATATTGTTCGATGAAGATGATTTACTAGTCCAATTGCTGAATAGCCTAATCATTAATATGCAGGCTACCACATTATATCTTTCCGCGATTCTATGAAAAGCATCTAACGATCATTTCAATACCTTCCACATCAATGCGCCCACATTTGCGTTGTTCACGTAAATCCCTATTGTTTACATTTCGGAGGACCACACATGGAAATTCATCTGCGAACGCATTTTCCTATCCCCCGCCCTCGTGAAGTTGTGCAATAAAACTCAAGGGAAAAACTAATTTAAACAAAACATGTTCGCCCAAGACTGCCGTGGGCCGCCTTATTTCCGGGGTCGTTTCAAGCAAATCACATCTCGTAGGTAGACAGGGATAGATTCATTTCCGAAATTTTGTATCTTTCACCGTAAACAACAACAGGCGCATTTCTCCCGTAACAGTAGCGTGCTTCGTGTCCCCCACATTTTGTGAATTTTTTTTTTTTCGTCGATTCAATATTCCGTCACCATCATCATCGTCGCCGTGTCGTAGTCGTCATAATCACAATAATCACAAATTCAATACGACCTCTTCCTGTTTTCAGTTTCAATAATAGATTTTTATAGGGCTAGCTGTGCAAGAGAAGCCAAGACCTAGAGGGAGAATGAGAGATAGCCATAGCCCCCTCTTTGGTATTATTAAACCGAATGCCTGTATGAAGGGTACAAGTGCGGAACGAACGACAGGCGCAAACCAACCCTAGTGCGCTGCATGTACGCTGTCAGCACTGCAAGACAATAATGTCCATGGCTTTGGAATTGGAATTGTGCTCCGGTGCATCTTAATTGCGTTTGGCGGGACCTGAAGGGGTAAAAAGGGCACCACAATCAACAACATCGGCTACCGCATCTCAGCGATCATGTGGAACGTCCTGTTTATTTGAATTGTCTTGCGCGCGCATTTGTTGCGAGTGGATCTTGACGCGGGTGGATGCTTCTGTGCGTTAGTAGAGGGCTGTCCTTATGGATGATTTTCCTAAAGGCGACTGTTTATATTTGAGTGCGTTTACTTTCAGCGTAGTTGCTGTTGTCGGGGGAAACTTCATTTGACCGTTAAATTTGTATGTGCTAACCAAGGAATGCGTGGTGATGTATAAGACGACTAGCACGAGGTGTTTCAGAGAAATGGGTGTTGATTGTTTGTTCTAAGAATACACCTACAACGGAGGCAGTGTAAAATGGCATGGTTCCGCAGTTGGGTGACTTACACTGTCTTTTAAGGGACGAAATGTAGGTCAGCCTATTAACCAAAAAATAGCTTTTATGATGAAAATAAAATGTTTTATTTTAGGAAGTTCTGAAGCTTTGATTTGAAGGTGATGATATATATTAAAATCGAATCGAGTTTAAGCAAGAACTTTTGTCGACAGTTGTGGTAGAATCAATGTCAACGAACATGCAGAGCATTTTTTAAGGTAGATTTCCTTTATTATTATAGTCCGATTATAGATCAGCGGAATCATTCATATAAGCGCGTTTTAAAATATTAGCTTTTGTCATTTTTAATTTTATCATACATTTTCGGGCTGCGCTGATCGTAATCTACCACTTTAACCACTTTAAAAACATCTGTTAAGTACCACATTGCTTTGTTTTTGACGTGAAAACTTTTATGATGTAGTTTCACTGACGGTCGGTGGAATTTTCTTGTGTGACAAAATACCGTCAGATTTTAATCGCTTATAACTACGAGACTAAGAATGCCAATATATTGATTCAGCATGCAACGTATAGCTCATGATTGTACGTATAAGAGGTACGTTATTTGTTTTTGATGTGATGTTATCACACTAATGTAGGAGTATTCGTGTAATCATTAGAAAGCAGCTTTATGTGTCCTTTCACAATTCGTACTGTGAAGAAAAAAAAACGTTTTGCTAGGACATTCAATTGGTTGTCATTGTAAAGAGCTGAGATATGACTACAGTCCGGGATGAACCTGGGCCTCAACCAACATGCCTCTCCAATTAGTCCGGTCCTTAGCTAACTACCTCCAGTTGCGGACTCCAAGTTGGTTGAGGTCGGTTTCTACTTGTGCGCGCCACTTAAGGCGAGGTCTTCCTCTACTGCGTCCGACATCTGGCTGGAAATCGAAGACTCTGCGAGCCGGAGTATCCTAGCCATATGTCGCTGTACACTCGTATAGTTCGTGGTTGAAACTTCGTCTCCATAGCCCGTCAACGCAAACGGGACTGAAGATTTTTCGAAGAATTTTTCTCTCGAATCGACCAAGGATTTCTTCATCCGCTTTTTATACGGTCCGTGCTTCAGCGCCGTAGAGCAGGACTGGGATAATCAGGGTCTTATATAGGATCTCATTAGTAGTTCGAGTGAGGGCTTTACTACTCAATTGCCTTCTTGGCCCAAACAAACAGCGATTGGCAAGAGTAATTCTTCGTTTGATTTCTGACGAGATGTTGTTGTCAGAGTTAATAGCGGTAGACAAAGTCCCGTAATACCTCAAGGTTATATCTGTCAATGGTGACGTTCTGTCCAATTCGTCGATGTTGTTTGTCCTTTCGTGTTGACAGCATATACTAAGTCTTACCCTAATTTACTGCTTCCTTCTCTATATTAGCAAACGTGGCTTTGACATCACGTTGAGTCCTACCAATGATGTCAATATCGCCGGCGTATGCAACCGATTTTTGGAGAATTGTGCCTCTGGTGTTGGCTCGGGAGTTTTGCACAACCCTCTCAAGAATCAAATTGAAGAAGTCACATGACAGCGCATCGCCTTACCTAAATCCTTTTTTGGTATCGAATCTGTCGGTTAGGTCGTTTCAGACGCTGATGGTGCAGCGAAAATTCTCCATCGTCATCCTACGAGTTTGGGCGGTATACCAAAACTAGACATGGCTCTGTATAGTTCGTCTCTATAAATGCCGTCGTATGCGGCTTTGAAATCGATAAATAGGTGGTGGGTATCGATTTGGACTTCTTGGGTTTTTTTCCAGGATCTGCCGAAGTGTGAAAATTTGATCGATTGTGTTCTTTCCTGGCCTAAAACCAAACCAGGTTGTTGGTAAACGGTTTCAAGCGTTCACATATTACGGCAGATAGGATCTTGTAAGCGATGTTGAGTAGACTCATGCCTCTGTAGTTGGCGCAGTTCAGAGGGTCTCCTTTTTTGTGGATCGGGCAAACGATGCTGAGGTTCCATTCTTCAGGCATACTTTCATCTGACCAGATTTGGCTTATGAGTTGGTGGATGTTACTTACCAAGTCATCTCCGCCAGCTATAAAGCTCAGCGAGAACTCCGTCATTTCTGGTGGGCTTATTAAGCTTGAGTTTAGATATTGCTATCCTCACTTCACTTAGGTCGGGTTTTCGCTGTCGTTGCCAATATTAAATGGTTCATTTCGTTTGCTAATGTCTTGGAAACATAAGACTTCTTTCCTAAGTCTGGCACTTATAAGAAATCCGCATCCGAATAGTTACTGTTTCTGCTCACTATAACATGGTCCATAGTAGATGTTACAATTTTTCATCCTCTCTTTGCCCGGCCCTTTCCATCGTATATCCTGGATGGCAGTAATGTCTGCTTTGTAGCAGTTTAGGGCTTCCGCTAGTTGTTCGCCTGCACCTCTCCTGTTTAATGTTCTCACATTCCAGGTGCAGATACGAACGTTGTTGATCTTTTTGCATTTAGCAGGGTCGTCAACAATAATATCAGTTCTTTCCGAGGCTATTGGTTGCTTCGTAACATAAGATTTTCAATGGATGGGTAGTTAACCCAAAGCACAACCCCCCAACCTGGAGGGCCAGGCCCTTGTTTTAACCCTAGGACAGCGGGCCGGAAATACCGATGTCAGTAGCCCATTTTGGGATATGAGCGCTGCCGTTGACCCATTGAGGGTGCCTCCGGCTCAGTATTGAAAATCCCAATAGACCTGGTGTTCAAATATGTCGAAGCAGCTCATATAGGCAAGAGATGACTACAAGGACCTAAAATGATTCAATAATAATTGCCGGAATATAAGTAAAAATCGATATAAAATTAAAAATGTGACCTCCCACGTTTTAAATATCATCGGAATTATAGAAAAAGCAAATCACAAGAAATTTGGCGGTGCCGAAAAAGAAAAGAGGAAATGATGCAAAGCGACGTTTTCACGTCAACTGAGCCTTTATTTTATTTTTTTAAGCAATTAGAAAGTTCTTCTTTAAGTTTAACATTGTGAGTTCACCTTCTGTTAACTTAATTCTTCTAAATGTAAAAATGAACTTTTGTCAACTATCAAACGTATATACATAGGTAGTAGATAGCTCCTAAGATTAGCCGTAAAAAAACGCGATCCCTCAATCGTCCATTGCTTGATTCAGAATATTACCACGACACTGATTTTGCTGAGAAGACTTTCAGCTGATAACTGCGTCAAAATGTTATCCAACAAGTTTTGTTGGCCTTGTGGTTAGTGGGTAGGTTTAAAGTCCTATGGCGGCCGTTAATGCCAGATATTTCATTTTGTGCATCTTTATTGGGGAAGTCAAAATATTGATCAAATTCTTGGTAAATAATGCTGATTCGACCACAAAAAAGTTTAGGCTGAATTCTGCAAAGCACTTTGCCGCTAACCTCAATTCTGGAACCATTAGTTCTTAAGCTTGTCAATTATTCATTCAGCTTAGGATGCACTTTTCGCTTCTAGTTATGTAAATTGTTGGTGTCTGTACTCTGTAGTCTGTCTCTTGATGAGAGATTTCTCCTATCCATTTGCGTCCATTTGCTTTAAATGTCCTATAGTCATCTAAAACACTAAAGGCATAGTTCTTGACCATTAATGTTTGTCTAACAAAACAAACGGAAGCTACAACTGCTTTCGATAAAATCCAATCAGCAACGCCGTAAAGTAGAACTGGGATGATCAGCGTTTAATAAACGAAAGACTTAAGCTCATCTAATGGGTTTATTAGTCAATTTACTTATTTACTCTGAGAAAAACTTGTGCGTTTTGGAATTCGGATGGGAGCCGAGGAAAACAAATTCCCTTTCTACCTCAAAATTGTGTAGTAGAGGTATTCACTAGAACTTTTGATCTGGTTCCGTGTGTAAAAAAAATTAATATCTGACGTTAAAAACGATAGCTACCTAAAGATCCTCTATTCAATTATGTGTTGCAAGTTATATTTTATATATGGATGACCCTACTAGTTTAAGGCAAATTTGAGAAGTTTGTCATGATCGTTTTATACTTTTCGATGTTAGTAAGACTTTCGCAAGAGGTGGGATAGTGAAAAAACCAAGGGTTTGTAACATTAGGGATTTGAACCAGAGACCTCGTGCTTATTATAGTATTTAGTATAAGCTGCAATCACAGCTCTTGTTGATGTCGTGTAATCTTTCCTAATTTTAGCGCCTTCCTTCTGTATAATCGTAAACGTTGACTTCTAGGTGACATCAAACAATGAAATCAATATTGCCGAAGTATAGTAGTAATTGCACTGATTTATGAAAGATTGTGCATCCGATGTTGACCTCAAACTTCTTACAATCCTTTTAGATTACAATGGCCGTGTTAGGGACTTAAGATTTAGTCGGATATCTTTGTCATTACACCATTTTGACCAATGAGAACAGAGCTTTATCTAAGATATCTTACTAAATCTGAAATCCAGGATATGGCCAATGTTAAAGCATTCATATGACAGAGTCACGATGCCTGAATCCTACTTTTATATCGAACGTTTCGATGAGGTCGTAGCTGACATTGATAGACCATTGGCATCCTGGATAGATGTCCGAGCTTGAGCGTGCTCTTAAATTTGTATTAGTGTGAACATTTAGTGTGAATATTTAAATAGTACCACAGATCTTGTAGCTTAGCATGAACATTCGTCAAACCAAATTTTACTGATTTTTTTCCGTGGGCTGGTGGAACTCTTCATAGACACGATAAGCACGTGCCCAAAGTAGTGTGAGATTTTTACTCACTAAACCAACCACCCTTTTTAACTTTCTCTTACAAAGAGAAAGATATTGTTTTCGTGAAAATTTTCGACCTCGAGATTTTGATTGATTCTAACATTACGATGATAGCGGAGCCTAAAAAAGTGTTTTTTGGAATTCCGTCCGTCGGTCCGTCTGTCCGTAATGGTCTCCCCAGCCTAAACGGCTTGGCCGATTTTCTTCAAACTTCGTATCCAAGCTTATTTTGGTCATAATTCTAGGCCATTTTTTTTGTTTGCTTTTAGCCATGTTATTAACGGTACCTGCCATATAAAAATTACACATAACCTCAATTTTCTCGAAAACGGCTCTAACGATTTTGATTAAACTTTCTATATACTATAAGCATATTAGTTCCAACAAAACTGCATACCCAGTTTTTGCGAGAAAATCCATATAACGGATTTTGTCATTTAGGCCATATAAAGAAAATTGTTAATTTCTCGCAAACTACTATGTCAAATTGAATGAAATTTAATATATATATAAATATAATAATATACTACTATAGTAGTTTTAAACAATTCCACATAATTAGTTCTAGACCAACTATCACTTAACGGAATTTTCAGTTTTGGCCAATAACGAAAATTAATTATTTTTCATATAGACACCGATTCCTTCAAATTTCGGAGTAAACGTTCGTATAATCACATTTCGACATTTTATATAATTTTTAGCATTAATAATCAAAATGCGCACTATTTGATCTAACACCCAACTCGCTGTGAAAGAGAAAGTTGCGTACGACCCAGTCGTGCACCCACCACTCGTTGTATATGTATTGCAACTAAGTATGCGACTTATCTACCAATATTTTATCACGAGTAATGAAATGTTTGGCAGCTCACTTTCCTTTGAGAGTTCCTGTTTTTCCGCAATTTATAGTGCGGTTTGTTATAATCGGGCCAAATCCAAGGGCTTAGTACTTTGAAGATGCCGCAATAAATTTGTTTGGTAAAGAATTTGGAGGACCGCTGTGTTAACGTGTCCTAATAAACGTTTTTATGTTTTCGTGCAAAATTTTTGGTTTCATCTTTAATTGCGGGAACACCGAGATATCGTAGATCCTCGTTTCTTATGTTACACGGCGCATTGACGAATGATCTTAACATTTTGTTTCAAAAGTTTGAAAAATGTTGAAATTCGTTTCACTGGTACAGCCCCACAGTTGTATACCATTTTTCCAAACGTTTTAGCACTTGCTTGGATAACAGCGGCTTGTTATCAAGGTTAAACTTCGAATATTTTCCAAGCAACTAGAACAGTTCTCTGTATTTATTTTTAAGTCCTTGGTGACTTCCATTTTAATTTTGCATCGAGTGTCATTCCGAGATATATCGCTACATTTGCAAACGAGACTTGAACCATATTTAGCAATACAGGCAAATTGTTTGTCCGTTTACACGAAAATTTACATGAATCGATTTGATCTCGTTAACTGCAATCCGCCAGGATTTTGTCCATTCTTTAACCTCGTTAAGAGCGTCTTGTAGTTTCATATTTGTTTCCTCTATTGTTGTCTTAACTGCTAGTATGGCAGTATTGTCAGCAAACGTTGCACGTATCGTTTGTTTGTGGGAAATCACGTGTAAATAGGATGGACAACAGTGGTCCAAGGACGCTCCCTTGGAGTACCCCTGCCATTATTTCTTTGAACTCTAAATATTCGTTTCCAAGATTCACACGGAGGAGTCTATGCTCAAGTTACGACACGAAGATTTTATATAATTTTTCAGGCAGAACTTGTCTTAATTTGTATTGAAGGCCTCTATGCCAAACATTGTCAAAAGCTTGCGACTGATGTGCTTATGTATGCTCCTTAACATGTCATAACCTGCAACTTTATGTATGTTGTCGGAAGTCTTATAAAACTTTAGTTTGAATATTCGTATCCATTATCTTGTGCTACAGTTCGGTCTAAGAGCACCATGGTTTGATTCCAATGGATGTGCTTAACAATGTCTGCATTGTACAAATTATCTGCATATCGACTCTGTTTATCATTGCATGATTCTGGTCGGGTATTATATCCTTGACTTTGACGTTTTATCTAATGGTAGAACTTCTGAATGTAATTTCCGCAGTGACACCTCTCTTTATCATCGATTGAGCTTCTTTCTTGCACTAACTTTCTTTCTGAAAAGCTGGTTTTATTTCCCACACATTTGCCAAACAAGCTTGACAGTTAGCTCTCCAGCAGTTATGGCATTCGTCTGCACTGTAAATTTTCCCTGTTGGTCGTATTTTTCGCTGCCAGCATCTGTCGACAATGATTCAAGAATTTCTTGCTGGTGGGCGGGAGAAACCCAGCACATCAGCTGCGGCCTTTTTAATGATTTGTTGACAGTGTCGTCATTGTGGAATTTCGTTCCACAGCAAAGTCAATTAGCCATAGTCCGTCGTCGTCAGAAAATCTGTATTGTATATTCTGCATTTTCCGACACGAATGGCAAAGATGTCCACTTGGCGTTAAATTCATAACACAATAGCTAGGTCCGTTGAAGTAGGCACTCAGAAATTGGAATAATTTCGAATATTTAAATCATAATTTGAGTAACAAGTTTTATTTGTCAGAGGGTGATAATAATACGTATGCTCATGTTGTTGAATTTTAATCGGACTGACAGATTGTTTTTGCTAACGTTGATAAAGTATAAGACCTCTTCCCTGAGTACTTCGCTTACTAAAAGAACTAAGTGTCACTACCTTCAAAACCTATGTTCATAAATGTCAATATTGAATGTGTCTATACTGTTGAAATCATTTTTCAGATGAAAGATATAAATGTATCATATCTCTGTACCTTATGCTGTGCGATTACTAAATTATGTTTAGAAGATATGTTAATACGAAATAAAGAAATCTATCTAAGTGTCACTTTTTTCAATCAAATATAATATTTGTTGGTAGCCATACTTCAAGTAGATGTAAAGCCTTAAATTCTAGTTAAATTCAATTTGACTATTAGTTAGGTAAGTGTCCAGTGTGACTTTTGTATTCACTGACTATTTCACGAATGGTAATATCTTGAAGAAATTATAATCTGATTGATATTTATGTTATATTGCATTGTCATCGAACAGCTCTTGAATCCTTAAACTATTTAAATGAATGATATACAGAATAACAAGTGAAAACAAGTGAAGCGTCATTTTATGGTTGGGTGAGTTTCACGAACGGATCCCTCAGAAATTATCCTGCCCTGCCTCAACTGAGAGTTTGTCATTAGTGGACAACATTCTTAGCAAACTTGATCTGTCAAACAATTTTTTTTCACATTTTACTTTAATTCAGGCACGAACGCAACAATTTTCTTTCATACTAACAATGGATTCCTTTCATTTATTGATGAAAATAACCAACCTTTTGGTTGTTGCCGAAATGGTAATGAGATGAATCCAATAAATTTAAGACTCTCCAGGTTGAAAAAAGTCTAGGATGCTCAAAAGGAATTAAGTTTTACTCAATGCTCCTTCTTTTCTGCAACTTCTCATTGAAGTACATAATGTAGGATTTTGTATGAAAATTTAGTACAATATCCTACTACTATTCACTGCCAAAAAATAGGATTTGAGTGTGGATAATTTTCCGAGATTCAAGACTCTCTATTTGGTTACCACTTCTTGAAAGTTATTCATTTGATTTAGTGCAAATATACCTTAAAATACATGGATCGATACAGAATCGGTAGCTGAGTCGATCTAGCCATGTCTGTCTGTCAACCCGTCCGTCTGTATGTCACTGATTGTTAGGCCTTAACTTCTGATAATCAAATTTGGTAAAAATATCCGTCGTTCATGCGCCCACTGCCATGCCCAATTTTCAGAGGAACGTTAATTTTCCGCAAACCGTTAAAATTTTTCAAAAATAGACTTAACCACATAAATATCGGCAATATGATTATTTGTATATCATCTTTGTAAATTATATAAATTATAAATTATTACTTATTGGGGGCGTTTCCTTAAAAAGTGATTATTGGTAAAATTTTAGTGTAAATCGAATAAAGTTTTCATGAAAATACTTCGATAATGGTACATACTATGTACATTTTCTCTATTAATCACTTTAACCTACGCCCACATTTTGGCAGTTTTTTTCCTAAAAAAACGATTTATATACCATATCCCATAGCATATTATGTCATAGAAAAACGTAATTTTTTGTCGACCCAACAAATGTTTAACAAACCGTCTGAACAAAAAGTTGTGTCGTTTTCTGCATTTCATCCCCATAAAGTTTTTTACCACCCCCACTGCTTTTTTTTTTAAGTGGCGCTACAGTCTGGAATGAACCTGGACCTCAACCAACATGCCGGTCAGAGCTAACTGCCTCCAGTTGGGCACTTCAAGATGGTTGAGGTCAGTTTCTACATGTGCGCACTACTTAAGGCGAGGTCTTCTCTACTGCGCCTGACGTCTGGCTGGCATTGGATGACTCTGCGAGCCGGAGTATTGGTGTCCATTCCTTCTACATGTCTTAGCCATCTTAAACGTCCTATGCGGAGTTTATTTTTACTAGGGGCATGTCGCTGTACAGCTCGTATAATTCTTGGTTGAATCTTCGTCTCCATAGCCCGTCAACGCAAACGGAACCGTTTGCCACTATAGCCAGCACACGGTGTCCTCACCACGATATCCATAAGGGGACATGGCGGTCTCCAGATCAACGAACAGTCAACCAAATTGATCACATTGCGATAGACAAAAGGCACGCATCCAGCATTTTGGATGTCCGAACATTCCGAGGGGCTAACATCGACTCGGATTACTACCTTGTTGCAGCAAATGTAAGGATGCGGATATCCACCACGCCACAACAAATCAGAAATACTGTGATAAAATTTAATGTCGAAAGACTGCAATCGCCAGAGACCGCCAAGACTTTCGCGCAACGCGTATCTCTTAACCTCTCGATTCACACCATACCACCAGCATCTAATGTCGAAGAACAATGGCAACGATGCCAACAAGCCATTAGATCAGCTGCAACTGATGTGCTAGGTTTCACGCGGCCAGCAAGAAACTCCCGGTTTCATAAGGAATGCCGACATATGCTCGCAGCCAAGAACGAGGCCTACAAGGCTATGCTGCAGGTGAAGACGAGAGCTGCCATTGAGCTCTATAGGCAGAGAAGAAGAGAAGAGCATTCTTTTCAGAAAGAAGAAAAAAGAGCAAGAAAAGAGATCGAGGATATTGTGAAGTGCCACTCCAGGAACGATGTTGTACCAAAGTGTAAAACGTCAAAGCCAAGGATACAAGGCTCGAACCGAATCCTGTCGAGATAAACAAGGAAATATCGTAGTTGAGACACAGTCGGTGCTGAGGAAGAACCACTTCTGCAGACTGTTAAACGGCGATGACGAACAAAATTCCGCTGTCAGGCAGAACGAACCATTAAATATTTTATTAAATATTATTAAATATCAGCGATGCTGATAACCACCCGACCTAAGTGAAGTGAGGATAGCAATATCTAAACTCAAGCTTAATAAGGCCCCCGAAAATGACGGCCTTCCCGCTGAGCTTTATAAAGCTGGCTGAGATGACTTGGTAAATAACATCCACCAACTCATAAGTCATGTCTGGTCGGATGAAAGTATTCCTGAAGAATGGAACCTCAGCATAGTTTGCCCGATCCACAAAAAAAGAGACCCTCTGAACAGTGTCAACTACAGAGGCATAAGTCTGCTCTACATCGCATAAAAGATCCTATCTGCCGTAATATGTGAACGCCTGAAAACGTTTACCAACAACCTTATCGGCCCTTATTAGTGAGGTTTTGGGCCAGGAAAGTCCACAACCGATCACATTTTCACAATTCCGCAGATCGTGAAAAAACCCAAGAAGTCCAAATCGATACCTACACCTATTTATCGATTTCAATGCCGCATACGACAGCATTTATGGAGACAAACTCTACAGAGCCATGTCTAGTTTTGGAATACCGCCCGAACTCGTCCGTTTGAGTAGGATGACGATGGAGAATTCTCGCTGCGCCATCAGGGTCGGAAACGACCTCACCGACACATTCGATACCAAAAAGGATTTAGACAAGGCGATGCGCTGTCATGTGACTTCTTTAATCTGATTCTTGAGAGGATTGTGCAAAACTCCCGAGCCAACACCAGAGGCACAATTTTCTAAAAAATCGGTGCAACTACTAGCATGCGCCGACGATATTGACATCATTGGTAGGACTCAACGTGATGTCATAGCCACGTTTGCTAGTATAGAGAAGGAAGCGGCAAAAATAAGTTTAGCAGTAAATTAGGGTAAAACTAGGTATACTGTCAACACAAAAGGACACACAACATCGACGAAGAATTACTCTTGCCTGCCGCTGTTTCTTCGGGCTAAGAAGGCAATTGAGTAGTAAAGCCCTCACTCAAACTACTAAGGAGATCCTATATAAGACCCTGGTCATCCCAGTCCTGCTCTACGGCGCTGAAGCATGGACTGTATGGCCCAGTTGAGGCCCAGGTTCATCCCAGACTGTAGCTCCACTTAAGTAAATAGTAAGTAAGTATGTATTGCGTAAATTATTTACGTTTGAAGAATTGCCTAGTTATGATAAAAGATGTGAACAAATTGGCTTGCAAACCATAAGTTTCAGGCGTAAAGCATCTTGTATCTTGTTTTTTTCGCGATATTCTGAATTATCATGTTGTGTCACCGGAATTGATTTCTCTTATTAAATTGTATGCTTCCAAAGAATCGCTAAGGGGAGCGAAATTTGTTAATGGCGAACTCTCATAAAATCAATCATGGCAGAAATGAGCCTATTAAACGATGCATAGGCATGTTTAACTTGGTAAGAAACAAAATTGATTTTGAATGATTGAAATTACAACAACAACTCATGTACAACAACACTATTTGGTTGGAATTATAGCTATTTCGGACATTACCAAGTGTCCTCATCAGATTCCTTCTAATAGTGATGCTATTTGAACGTTCAGTTCTCTGTATAATTATTGAAACAACTTATTCCCTAGCCGGGGATTGAACTTGTAATCCAGTGCCTAGTGAACCAAGTGCCTACCACTTTGTTTGTGCCGGGTTGATTTTAAAAATTGTTTATATTCAATGGTTTTAAATTAAAATATTGAATATTTGAAGTAGTCTGGGACCTCTTTTCTTCCTGTTATTTATAAATGATCTACACTCTACAAAATATTACGATTTTAGCATTATCTGCATACAGGTGAATGTGTATGCAGATGATGCTTAAATCGTTTTACTTATAAAAATACGAATGAGCATACAAATTATAATATGCAAAGTATAAGATGCTACTTAATTTTTCTTAGATATTACTTAAACAACAAAAGCTTGTATCTTGTAAGTCAATGGACTTTCCCAATCTCCCATCTAGTGAAGCGTTATTATTATGATCATCTAAATCCCGAAAACGCCCCTATAACAAATCTGTTCAAACAAAAATCCAATCGATCAGTGATTACAGCGTTGCAACCGCAACAAGTATGATAGCACCCCCTATTCACATTGAACACTCAAAGTTGCCGCATTCGTTGCATTTTGTATAATTTGTATCGAGTCGTGACAATTTTCATACTACGTGCGGACATGTGTGCGCGTGTATCAAGGGAAAGAAAATTCTCATAGATTTTCCACATTCGTGTGTGTGCGTGTCTATGCTTCATAATGTTCTTATCGTAGGTAGAGTGGGTGCAATATGGGATAATTATGCTCGTACGTCCAACCAGAAGAAGGAACAAGAGGGATTCGGCGAGCCAGTGCCTCAATACATGCATTTCAATGATTTTCTTTTGTTTTTGTTTTTTCGGCCCATGGCAGCGGTGGTGCAACAGTAGATAAAGTTGTATGCGTTAGAGTATCTGTGCGAGTATAGGGGATTGGGATATATTGTTTTTGGAATTTTCTTACTTGGGAACTTCTAAGGGTACATGACGATGTGACCCGTCCTCGTTCGTTCAGTGCATTTGGTGCGTTTTAAATCGAATGACGTCGTCGTCTATCTCTTCAGTTTGAGATTATATTTGTTTTTGTCGTGCGTTTTCGTAGTTTTATTTTGTTTTGTTTTTGCACTTTGAATTTATGTGCGTTGTTGTTGAAGTTTATTTTTTTGAATTTCATTTATACGACAACTATAGTGAAAGTGATTTGAATACGAAAATCCAAGGGATATGAGTGACATTGACGTTGTTTTATTTGATTAGTTTGATAAACATGAGTTTTTTGCAAATTTTTGAAAGATAAATATCGAACAACCAGTAGAGTGTTTGAGATAAATTTGTGCATTGAGATAAGTGAACCGAGAAAATAAAGGATATTGCAATGTTTGTTACTGTGGATAATACTAGTTCCTTTATATCAGGTATGTGTAAAGAAGGACGATTAAATCGTTGTGTCATTTGTTAATTAAAGGATATGAATGACGTATATATTTGGGAGACATTGCCCAAGCAAATCGGATTGTTACAAACAATGGGTGGATTGTACTCCATATTGGGGGAGTTTTTTCTTTGCTTGGGCAATTTTTACACTGAGGGGATTTGTTTGTTTATAAACAAACATAATGCATTCTGCGTTAAAACAAAATATATTTCCAAAAAAATTCGTTAGTTATACACCAAGAGTAGATATGCCCAATTGTTTCAATTGTTGCTTCTGGTTTACCATATCAATTTGATGATAAGGTATTTTCAAGTACCTATTATTCCTTTGACTGATTATTTTTCTAACGTACCTTTGCCCCAATTTCGAAGATACAATTAGGCATTCATTTTACAGAAGCAACTTTATCTTTGGGTTGAAGGTTCGATTATTTTTAAATTCTTGTTTGATTGTAAAAACAATAATATGGTCAAGCAATAGAGATAACTAAAGTAGGGCTCACGCCTCTCGGAAAGAAATAGAGTACTTGTGCTTTTAGGATGGTAAATTTGACCACATTCAAGTTGCTTGACTGATTTCTGAATGCCTAGGTGAAATAAGCCTTTTATATATTTGGTTACATTATTTGATTTTTCTAGACAAATCGGGGTAAGTTGATTATGCAGAAGTAAGATAACAGTCATATAAAAGAGGTTCATGTTGTTTTCAACATATGGTTATGGGCACTTAACTAAGAAAAGTCATAAAGATTAACAAATGGTCAAGTTATAAATAAATCAGTTTGAAGCCTAACACAGACCTTTGATCAAAGCCAAACGGTGTATATATTCCTCATAAATTGTATAGAAAAGACGTTTAGATTAAAGAATACCTTAAAAAGTTTGCATTCCGAATTATGGAGTCAGTTAACAGAAAATTGGTTAAACAATCAACAGTTTAACCAATTTTCTGTTAACTGGCGCCCAACACAGAGTTTCAAAATATAAAATACAATGAGTTCGCTGGCACTTTGTCATCTCGAATTGAGCATGCATGTTTTTTTTTAAAGTATCGTGGTGATCCTCGTGGATCGAGAGTCAATCACTGCCGCTTACGGTGTCGTCACACCAAATGGACTTTACATTTGGAATTAAGGTTATCTGATTAATACAAATGTGGTCAGATGGTCATATACAGCTTTTAAGTGTGTTGTGTATCTATACTCTAATCGCAATAATATTGCCCGTTCCCAATGCCCAAATCAGTTTACAGAGGAACTTGTATTTATACCTTGTCAGAAGTCTTTTTCTTGTTCGTTATTGGCGATCAAATGATGACAATAAAA
Organism: Rhingia campestris; assembly: GCA_932526625.1. NCBI lineage: Eukaryota > Metazoa > Arthropoda > Insecta > Diptera > Syrphidae > Rhingia > Rhingia campestris. The sequence continues at coordinate 122,227,482 of OW052183.1, read as the reverse complement.
ATAGGCGATAACAATATAGCTTTACTGCATACAATACATTCTGTATTTTTACGGAATTTTACCTTTCTTATAATTCCACTTTGAAATAACTCCATAATCGGCACGACAAGAAAATGAGCAGCCTTTATATTTTAAGATTCAGCACACCTTTGACATGATACAAATAAATACACGCCTTATTAAAAATTTCGCATTTCCATACCAATTAAGAAAATAAAAGTTTTTGTCAGAATATCAGTCGTGTCAATCATTATCGGTTAATTGGCGCCCAGAAATCGTAAACTATTTTTTTCACGTTTTGTTTTGAATTGCTGCTTTTATCATTTATTTCATTCTAATACATGAAAAAAAAATATCTGGCATTAACAGCCTATACTAGGTCTAAAACCTAATTTCGCCTTTATTTTGTGAGTGCGAAGTTCTATTTTTACCACAAAGCCATAGGTAATATATTATAACTGTAACGTACATTTTCATTAATTGTATCAATATCGTTGAATGACAGATATTTTTTTCAAGCAATATTTCAACGAAATGTAGCGCATTAAGTGTCATTAAGTTGTTTTTTTGCTGTCATCGGTATTAACCAAAATTTAACCCACTTGAAGTATCAAATTCATGATCTAACTAAACATTCTTTATGTAAAATTTCTATTTCAATCAATAATGAAAATATAACGCTTTTCCCAGAATACGATGTGTTATTTTTTTATGGGCCCCGATGCTGAGTCGTACCTCTTTTATGTAGGATATGCAAAAAAAAATTAATGCTAATGGGCTGCGGTTCGGGCTTTCACGTACAAAGTGATCTAATGGTATGCTGACAGCATACGAGCAGAACTATGCCTGCCTCTTTTTATTATAAATGCGATGTATGAGTTTCTCTAAGTATCACCTATGTTCAGAAATCAAATTAAAGGTAACCTCACATTTTCATCAATTTTTGTATATTATCTGTTGACTGGCGCCCAAAGTTGTACTCCAAAATGTTTACTTAAAGTCCATTAGGCGTATTTCAATAACGGATACCTCCGTGAGTGTAAGACTATAAGTGTATGGCTATTCCTCACTTGAAAAAGCGGAGATTTCCAGAAATACGCAGATACTAATTTTTAGTATCTCCTTATTCTTCTCACCCTATCTGATAAATGAGTAAAGCTCTTAATTTTGTGTAAACCATGAAGAAATTCATCATTTGAATAAACTCCGCACTAAGAAAACTGTTGTGCCACTTAATCGAAATATGTTAGCCATGGCAGGTAAGCAAAAGGACCGTGGAATTTGTAAGTGTAACATGCCTATTGTCTTTTATATCCCAATCGAACATTGGTTAGTATATAGTTAATTAGCTCATTTTTCTGTTTTTTAACTGGCGCCCAACATAGAGTTAACTAAACCCACTTTCAATTAGTTTGCGTTGATTTGGTGAGACAGAGTTGAATTTCTGTCCAACAAATTAGAAGATAACTTCCATTTTTTTGTTTTTATTCTGTAATTGGTATACTACGTAACATACATATTCGTGTAACAGATTTTATGTAACAAAAAAATTGCTTAAATTTTGTATTTGTTTTTGCTAATGTTATCTTCTTTATTCAATTTCAGATAATCCATATTATTTTTACAATGACAAAACATCACCAAAGACCCCAGATTCAACCACATCCAGTAAGGGTTTCTCCATTTTTAAGCGGAGAAACTCAAAAGGTAACAGTCCTCGGGTTACAATCCCCGAGAAATTGCGACCTATCAATTCGGCCAATCTCGATACAGCAGCATCGGTATTGGGCAGTCCTCGTGGAAGTTTTGGATCACTGGGTTCCTATTCCGCTGGTGGCGGGTGTATGCATGTATGTTTAATAACCTATCATGTTATTTGTTCCTTTTAACATTTAATTATTTGATTTCGTAGGCTTTTGAATTGGGCTCACCAACAAGTTCTAATGGACCATTCCTGCGTCGTATAAATGCCGCCGAATCATATCGCGAACGATTGGGTTCATATAATGAGTCTGCGTCATATAATCCTGAAAATGATGATGTTTTCAATGCATCACCATTAAGGTAAGTTTTAAAGAAATGTAATTTTATCTAGAGACTATATAAATATGTAAATCCTTTTTTACAGCAAGAACCACCATACACTGCCCTGCCATGGATCACGACGCCATTCATTTGGTAACTTTAATCATCGTGATCGCTTTAAAAGTCCAACATCACCAGATGAGGTGCCGAATATGATTGCACCCCGACCACCAGTTGTATCACCAAGCAGATATCGTGGTTCCAGTGGTCGACGAAGAGGTAAGTTATTATTTTTTTTATAAATGCGTTTTGTTTTTACCTGATTGCAATGACTTCACTCTTAGAACAAAGATTTCGTAGCGTTTTTCTTTTTGTCTGACAGTTCGATATTTTGTAATTCCGGATGATAAATTAGGCATTTGATAGAAAAATTAACAATGTTGATCAACTTACAATATATTTATGCCGTTTACATTTAATTTAAATTTGCCATTACCTACATGTTGAGTTGCAAACATAAACAATGTACCTACTCTCCTTAAGGACCACTTGCACCAGCGCAATTATTTACCAAAGTGGTGGTTAACTATTCGATATCCGCTATGACAGCCAAATGATGAATAAATTGAATGAACGCGATTTAGGTTGACCAGTGGATAATTTTATCTCTCTACAGAGTAGTTGGTAAATCTCTCAGGAGACAGTTCATTTAAATTTGACAAATTTGTAGTTTTTGATGTTGGCAACAACTTTGAACTCAAATTTTAAATTTAAAACCGAAATAAAGTTTACGCCATAATTAACGCACGATTAGACATGTTGCTAAATGACAGCTCTTAAATGAGCACAATCATAAACGAAAGTCCTACCTACGAAAGGTGTCCTACCAACGCACATGGTTCATACGTTATTTAAGTTTCTTTCAAGTGTCGTTTTCTTCGACTCTGATATTTAGCCCAGGGTTCCACATTGTGTTTTCGAATCATATATGGATAACTTAAGAATTTGTGTCATGAAGAGTGTCAATATGGAGCGCTCAACGTTCGAAGGCAGAACTTATGTATGAAAAAACTTTTTGCAGTGTATTATAAAATACGTTCAGTTTGAGTATTATTCATCTTGACATATTATTCATCTTATCTTATATTTTACATATAAAATTTTCAGATCTGACGATATTTTCAGGTCTACGTGACAATCATCTGAACATAGCATCATCACTTGAATTAAAATTAATAATATTTTCATTTTAAAGCTAGTAAAACTAAATGCTAATTAGCTTGTGCAAATGTTAAATGTTCTTAATTGGCGCCCAATAAAAGTCAAATCATAGTAGATCATTAGGATCCCGCGTTATAAGTCAACGGCAGTTTAAACACAAAATTCAACTCCAAAAACCAAACAACTGGCCCAAAATATCACCCACCAAACAAAGTGGAGCAAAAATTACCCACAAATCACTTAAATTCCAAATATAAAACCATCTTCCCAGAAATCCTCAAAAAATATTTATCTGACCAAAATTCGGAAAATATTCACCTGCGATGTCCAAAATGGAAGAAAATAAACTCAACACGAAAATAAAATTCCTTATCAAAGCAAACACGGAAGTGCCAACTTCAGTTGCCTTACTCCAAATCGATTTCTATTTACGGAATTCATTCCAGAAATAAAAAAACATTTAACTTTCCCATTCCGTGGTACAACAACAATATACACAGCCATCCCCTTAAAAAATATCCCAATCCGACACCAAGCCAAACAATCGATGACTTTTTACACATGTTCTCCATATTTGACAGCTCAACCATCACGCAGTGATCGACAATCCAATTGCAACTCATAACTTCGAGATCAGAACCGTTTCCACTGAAAGGGTTTTATATTTTAACGACTCAAAACGCATTTCAGACACACGACCAACAAAACCAATTTAGTCCATCTATAGTGTGTATTATGGCCGTCCCCATCCATTCCTTAGATTTTGTAGAACGGTTTTCTCTTCCCCATTTTCAGAATGCAAATGTAAACACATTAGCCCGATGGTTGCGTTATGCTATACATCGAGTATACTAGGGAGGGCACGTGCCACAACAACTCCAAAGAGTTCCTGTTTTTGGAGCACAGACCAACAGCTATAAACACCCTTCCTTAAAAAAAATGCCAACAAAACAGGAACTATAAATGAGAATAAAATAATTATTATTCTAGTACTTTGTTGTGATTGTGCAGTGAAGACCATATTGACTGGTTAACGTTAACCGGAAACTGCAGTTGACAATTATTACGGTAACGCAACTATACATGTTCCTTTTCATTGTGTTGTTGTGTGTTTGTTTTGTTCCTCTTTTCTGTTCAACACTGACCTCTCCCCATATTGAGAAAAGGTTTGTTTTGATGTTTTTTTCTTTTGTTAAGCAAAATGTCACATTGAATACAAAGTTTTCGAAATTTTATATGACGTACACGACTTTGCTGTCGCTGCAGCCGCGCCGGCCATTCGCATTAAGATGAATGAAACAATTTAGCGGACAACTCTCACTTTTCCATCGCATATCCTTGTAATTGCAAACCGTTAAAGCAACCGTCCATTTGCAATAATTTATAAACATAAACGATTTCCATTTTGAACCTGAGACAATGGTCTCTACCCAGCAACGTTGTTGCATTGTGTTCCACTTTACTTGAGGATACGGCTCACGTAGCTGGGGGGAATTGGCGCCAGGGCTAATGGCGTGCGGCTTGCTACCAAGAGTTATTACGACAATTTGCCGCGAAAATTGTGAATAAATGCGAAATAAATGTGAATAAAGTTGTTTTTAAACGAAGCTTAAGCCGACTAATACGGTCTCAAATCGCCATCATCACAGGTATATCACAGAATATCGCCAATGGCTTCGACAACGGCGACTCGACAATGACTTCAACGACAACGACGTCGACGGCTATAAAGCCAGCGACGCATGACGGAGATTAGACAGTGTGATGTAATGGGGCTTTTTTTGCTTAATAGATTTGGCGCGAGGGATGGCCAATGGCGGGAATGATTGATTTAAGGAGGGGTTGCATCGGTGTATACTGTATACAGACGACAGCGATGCACATTCTTAGGAGACTGAGAAAGATGAATGTGATTCCTTGTTGGAATGAGAACTGGCGTCAGTTTGACAGCGAACTGCTACCGGTTGTATGTTGGTGGTTATGTTTCAGAGTCGACCAGTTGTTATAAGGTGTCAACTGATTAGATTTGCCTACGGATGTGAAATACTAATGAGAATAATGACGGGATGACGACTTTATGAGCGTTAAAATAATTAAAGCCTATTGATGTGATTAATATTCAAATGACATAATGTAGACAATTGACGAAGATATAACTTTTTTGTGGCTAGTGCTGTTTTATTGATGCAAAATGTGTTTGGAATGTATTTCTGAATGCACCCATTGTTAGCTTTTTTTTAGACTTCCGCAAGGAAGTTAAAAAATAGGATGGGTTTTATGGGGATTTTGTTAATTAAACAAAGTTTTGAAAAGACTGTACGAAATCCAGTGCAAATTTCTTTTAGAAAACTGTGTAATATTTTACAGAAGTTTAAAACTACAAAAAAATGGTTCCATTGCTTACGTTCAAAAAGAGAAAATATGAAAGCAATGTTTGGCATTAAATATTTAAACATGGACTCTAATCACACTCTGATCATGCTTGTGACTGCAAAGTTGCCTTAAAAACAAATAACGGGTAATTTTTTAAGCGTCGTTTTTTTTTTTTTGAAAAATCGAATAAAACACTCAAATTTGCATCAGATATTCAAAATTTGTATTGTAATCGATAAATAGCCCTTTGCCATTTACGTTTTAAAGACAACTTCATGTAAATGTTGTCCGCTGTTCCGTTTCAAATGGTCCATTCGGAAGGTCCAATTTTGCTTCACTTTTTCGAGCATTTCGGCCTTTATCATGAATTACGCGTGTTATGTTATCCTGTAAGGCTTCAATCGTGTTCGGCTTGTCCACATAGACTAACGACTTTACATAACCCCACAAGAAATAATCAAGTGGCGTTAAATCTTATCGGCCAACTCACAGGGACATTTCGACAAAGCTGCTCACCAAATTCATCCTTAAACATTTCCATTGTTTCACGAGCTGTGTGTCATGTGGCACCGTCTTGAATCTTGATGGAACCACATGTCAACCAAGTTCAACTCAGCCAACTGGGGCAAAAAAAAGTCGCGTATCATGGCTCGATATCGTTCGCCGTTGACGGTAACGTTTCTTTCACGGTCGTCTTTGAAGAAAAATGGACCGATGATGCCACCAGCCCATAAACCACACCAAACTGTCGTTTTTCGGGATGCATCGGTAATTCTTGTATTTTCGAAATTTGGTGATAACAGCACGAATTGTTTATTCACCAGTCGATTATGACGACCATAATATGGTCGTAACGTAACAAGCGGTGCACATTTTTCACAGAGCACGAATTATGATAGTAAATTTCAATAATTTGCAATCGTTGCTCGTTTGTAAGTCTTTACATGATTAAATGACAGATGACGTTTGGACGCCATTACTAACCAGTGCTGCTAACCTGAAAAACTTAACTCTTAAATAATCACCCGTTATTATTTCCTTTAAGTTTTTATGACAGTTTTATACCTTTGAAGTACTTACTGACAATCTTTTGCAAACAAACTGAGCGTTTAACTGTCCGGATTTTAACCATGCATTTATCGGTCAGTAGTCTAAGGCACTGACCACTTCATTAATGAACTAAATAAACTTACATTAGATACCATAAATGTTAATAAACAATATACCTACAAGGTTTTTAACTCCTCCCTCGATTATCTTATTGCTGTAACTTTCCAAATGTCAAAGTCACGATAATAGTACGTTTCCACCGAACCAAAACTCGTCATTTCCTTAACGAAATTCAACATTTGAAAATAGTGTTCCCACAAAAAAAAAAAACGCATTCCAACTGTGAAAACAATTTATTTTCACTTGACCTTCTCTTGCTTTGATCTGACAAAACTATCAACTGCCAAGAAATGCTTATATCAACTTAACTATTCGGATTCGGAATAAAATAGGAGCTAGGGATGGTTGTGAGAATAAGCTAGGCCCTGGGTATAAACGATCGTGTTACACCAACAAAATTGTATTTTTTTTGTATGGAATCAATAAAGCAAATACCAAGGATAAGGGGTACCTATCGCGCAAATCTTGCCCATGTTAAACAATTTCTTGTGTTGCTATTTGAAAAGTAAAAGCAATAGGATATCATACGATTGTTTTTTAATTATTAAAAGTTTCTGCATTTTTTTCTTAAATTTAAATTTGTTTTCTGAACGATTTTTCTAAAACAAATTACAGAGCAATTTGACGTTTCTAGGAGAAAAACCTGGTTTTGTAGGGGAAAAAAGTAATGTTTGATTTGACATAACTCGGTTGGACTTCATTTGAAATAGCATTTCAACAGAATGCCGAATGTCAGAATGTCAAATTGTATGGCGGAATGCTTCACATTTCGGCTGATATCACGAACTTCGCTGAAATGACGCATATCGACTCGGTGGAAACGTACTATCACATGTAATTGTCATTTCCAAATTAGAGCGAGTCTTGCGAAATGTTGATTGCTATTGTGTCCCCTTAACAATAAAATGGATGCAAACGTCAAAGTCCGAATGACATGACCGGTAAAATTAATGAAGCTAGTACAAGTATGTTTTTTTCAATGAATATGGGTTAATTGACATCTTTGGTATTAACAATTAATTAACAATTGGTATATCATTTGAGATTTTTCAAATCAAAACAATAAAATGGATGCAAACGTCAAAGTCCGAATGACATGACCGGTAAAATTAATGAAGCTAGTACAAGTATGTTTTTTTCAATGAATATGGGTTAATTGACATCTTTGGTATTAACAATTAATTAACAATTGGTATATCATTTGAGATTTTTCAAATCAAAACGAACATTCTGACAATTCTTATTGAATTATGCTTCTGGGTTTGATATAAGAAGAAAGTACATTACCTATAACCTATTTTTTTCCGATGGAAAACACCATTAACAAACTCTTTCAAGTATGCCAAAATGAACCTAATTATTTGTCCCATTCTACTTACACCGCAAAGCAAACATACAACTTTAATTCTCACACAATAAAGTTCTTTCGTGCCGCATCTTTATTGAAATCCGTGAGAGGAATTCCGTCCCGTGAATATTTTTTTAATACTTAAAGCGTACGTTACACTGTGATTGTGTGTATCGATAATCATTTGCATACTTCAACGTTTACATTAAGGTATATTAGGTCGTATAAGTATCCCATTATTTCTTTTCAATATATCTCGGTCGATCAAACACAGTAGCGCTTGAGAAATCCTTAGCGCAAACATAAAAGTCGGCTTTCTTTTTATCATAACCCCCGATTGGAGATATTTATTTGTGTTCATTAAAACTCTAAATTCTAAGCCACTTGAAACCGAAAAATCGTGATCTCCATAAATGAACCTTGAGGACTCAAACAAAAAAAAATCATTCGTCCTTAAGCCCTTTATCTGCTCGGTCTATTCCAAGTCCATTCAGAATAACTAATTTCGAGAGATCCTATCCGACATAAAAATCCCTCGCTGTTGTGGGGGTGTTTTCAACTTTGCATGCGCATGCATACGAAACGAATTAGTGATCATGTCACGTTTCCACGGGAAAAGTGTTTCCTTTTTTTACCCCACTCATCAACTCCTTTCAAAAAGAAGAAACCAATTGTGGATACGAACAACAAACATATGACAATATTCATTTAATCAAGTGTCCACACAATAGTGGCTTCCTCTGTTAACTCCCAGGTCTCGGGTGTTTTGATCCATTGTCAATCACGGACAATCATATGTTGCATTTTTAATTTTTATTTTTTTTTCTGTCGCTGTTCGTCATTTTCGGTCTTCAACGGCCATTATTGTTTTTTTTTTTTCATAAAATAACAAAATTATAAATTTATAAATATTCTTTTTTTGCTAGCTTTGTTTTCTTTTTGGAGAGTAGAAAATACAAATGAAAACAACGAACAGAAAAAAAAAGAAACACTGATGGGTTATGATATGGCTAGCATTGCCATAATTTTAGAGTTTGACGTTGTCGTTTGTTGTCTTTTTGTACGTCAACTCCATTTTTATTTTTAGTCTTCGTTACTTTTATTTATTTTTATTTCTTCGATTCTCCATTTTATTTAATTGTTGTTCTTCGTTTTTCCTCTCTGTATTATAATGATATTTTAACACGTTGGGCTTTTTGCACGCGCTACTGTCGATTGCGTTGTCGCTGGCCAGTGTATTGCTGCTGTTTAGCTGCATGGCCAACAGATATCGAACCGATAGTCAAGTGATTGGACCGTGTTTTCAAGGAATTTATTCGCGCGGACTGTTCGGTTTTTGGCAAGCGAACATTTAAGTGGTTTACAACGAGAGTTGTGGGATATTGGGTTTTATAGTGTTTGCGAGTGGTTGCGTATTTGAAATGTTTGACATTAACTGACCGATTTTAATTGGGTGTTTTCTTAGTGAATTTTGAAAGCATTTTAGTATTTCGAAAGTGATAGCCGAACTTTATTCGATTTTTCATAAAAATGACTAAAGTGGAGGAAATCGAAATGAAGGAGTATTGTTGTGGTGAGTTTTCTGTATACATATAGAGTTTTTATAAAGTTTTTTTTTTTTTTTTGTGTACTTCGACTAAAAAGTGCGTGTATATGAATAATTTTCTACTTTAAACATTCCAATTATATGTTCTTTCAATAATTGGAAGTTGAATTGTTTGACATTTATTATTTTATCATTATTGAATGTCATTGTGACATAGTAAAAATATTGATTTTATTCAACTTACAAAAGTGATTACAATGATGTAAATTACTTTATGATATCGGTGATTATTTTGAATTTTTTTTTAAATGTTGGGAAATATTGTATTTATCGAGGGCTAAAACAAAAGCATCAACAATTTTGTTTTTTTTAGTGTTCAATCAACTAATCTAAAATATTATTCAGTTTGCAATTTATTGCGCATTACTACATATTATGTTTTATTCTTGTAATGCGCAAGAAAACCAACGTTTTGCAACAAAGTAATTAGTTTGTCACTTAAAGACCCCAATTGTTCAATCAGCCCTGATTTTGAAATCGCATACTCAATGATGGATGATCAGTGGACTAAATAAGCAATCAATATGTTTTTTACTATTGAAAAGTTGTTCCGGGAAAAATTTAAAAATTTAGTAAAAATCAACAATTTTTGACAAACAGATTGAAGTTATTCTACGTGAAAAACTTAAAGTTAACACAAACTCACTATTAAAAAGACATCAAGGAACTTTTCATAATTTTATGTCTTTATATGAGTACACATCCTGGACCCAATGGAACTGGAACTATTCTAGCTGTCAATAATGTCAAATACAGACGAATTGAATGTTGCTAAGACAATTGGCCAGCTCAACTTATTGAGCGCTCATAACTAGTTTTACCTCCATTATCACAGCTAGAACTAGATTCCTTAGCCAGATTTTTGAGATTTCTAAAATAGCTTTTTTCATTGTCCCACCATTTGCGAATTCTGACAAACACCCAAGAGTCTAACACTAGGGAAATTCATGCAACAGGGGAAAGTCATCGTAAAGTTGCAAATCGTAGCTTGAAAAGCAAACTGACATAAGTAAAAATTTGGGGATTTTGAGTTGAGTATACAGAACGATTCGCAAAAAAAATACAAACTTTCTATTAAACCGTCATATATATAGCTCTAAAGCCGACAGCGTGAGGGCGTAAATGTCGTTTGGCATTTAAGGAAACCATTCCTAGTATTTAAAAGCTTCAATTAGCTTTTCTGAAAATTTATGAATTTTGACATATGACAGTTTGCTTTTCAAGCGACGAAATGTTGCAAACTAACGACGTCTTGAATGAAATGTCAAAATTTGTGTGCAAAATCGTTTATAACGGAATTTAAACACGAATTGGCTATGTAAATCGAGACGGTACAACAATCTCGCCAATACATAATTTACCTGTCAAACTGATGGCCGTGTTTCGGGTTTTAGTTTTAGAAAGTTAACTTTGCCGATGCACTATTCTAATTGCTCTATCGAGCATTTTTAGTCACGTGACATGGTCGATTAACCAATGAGAACAGTGCTTGGGAAATCTAAAATACGAAACACGGCCATTGTTGTGTATTGCTTTCTCACTGTTATTATTTCTTGATGAAGGTGTGGAGAAAACGAATACAACCCAATTTCTTGTCCGTAATTTAGTACAAATATCTTGATAAATGCTATTATTAAATATTTCGAAGAGCCAAGTAACAGAAACTGGCCTAATGACACCTAACTCCGGATACAAAACGAATACAGCCCAATTTCTTGTCAGTAATTTAGTACAAATATCTTGATGAATGCTGTTCTTAAAAATTTCGAAGAGTCAAGTAGCAGAAACTGGCCTAATGACACCTAACTCCGGATACGAAGCTTATTTACTTAGCAAATCGATTTGGACAACTTCCAATTTTTGCCGCTTTAGTCTAGTCCAATATTCAGGGATTTAAGCGTCTAGATTTTCTCCTTTTTTACTCGATGAGTAAGACAGATCAGCGAGCATCTAATCATCATCTAATCATATAATGTGGGTAAACCCTTATATTGTGCGTTACTTCCCCACAACCTAATGATTAAACCTAATGATAAAAAAACACAAGCAAAAAGCATGTTTTATGACTTAATTCAACGCGTCATCATATTTTGATAAATGGCCCATTATTTCGACGAACTATAAAATAAATAATTTTCCTGTCAATCATATAATCATGCGCCTAAATCAACTAACATCCATTTTAAGTAGTAACGCATTATCACTCTATCACAATTCCCACCGCTCAACTTGTTATCACTCATTAGAGCTCTTGGAAAACTAACTAGATATTACGCTAAGTGGTATGAGAAACACATACACAACCACAATACGTTTATACTCGGCAAAAAGTGAAATGCATAAATCTAATCTAAAGTGGTGTCAAGCCACGACATCCCTGATCGTCATCATCTTGATCATCTTCATGATCGTTGCATTCTTCCACCGATTTAAATAGAACAAAAAATAAAGCAATTCATTTCAAGTGATATGAGAGAGGGAGCTCCCGGCAGCCGGCTCAAACAATATATGATTCCAGTGCAGATAGATAAATGATTCCAACAAAACAACTTATTCATCGTGATACACACTAAAAGGTATCCACTCTAGCTCTGGCAATGACTTAAAGTGATAATGCATGCATAGAACGCACTTGATGGGACAACTGCGCACCCGCACCATGCCGACAAAGTCGTACTTACTACTCGAGGGTAGTAAAATCAACCCCAACATGTCATTTTTCATTCATAACCACTTGAGCGGATGGGAGATGAAGCGTTTGTGTGCGTTTGTAGTTCTTTAGTAAAGTACCTTACACACGGTAGAGCAATCAAAATGGGGAAAATGAAAGAGTTGCAATATGTACTGTACGTGTACGCTCTTCGAGATATTAAATCTGTTGAATTTCCTGTCGTACCTTACCCGCAGCTGTCTGAATGACTTAACAGAAAAGAAGGGTGAATTCTCCATCCCCCCCATTTTGTTGTATTGTTTGGGTCTAAAACTGTCCCAACTGGCTCGTGCTTCTGTTTGGTGATTATCAAAGGATTTTAATTTTTTTTAATGTTTTCCTTTTTTTAGAAATTGTATTGGAAAATATTTTCTCCGGAAGTTTATATGGCTCTGGGGAGTGACATGTTGTTTTACTTCGCATAATGTCGATGGCATTTCCTGTGCTGCGCGTTCAGTTCTTTTTATGTTTTTTTCTGACTTTCAACACCATATAGTGAGTCGCCAGAATAAGTCTTCAGTTCTTTATGCCAACTATTGCTGTCTAACTACTGCCAAAATGAGTGTGGCTATAATGCACTCTCTTGTGGGTGTGTGTACATGGTTTTACGTACTTTTATTCGAATCACGCGTCGATTGTTTATTTGAATTTGAACATAAACCAATTTGTTACATTGTTTGCTTGTGTAGTGGAGTAGTGTGGGCACGATCGAGGATTGTTTTGGTTTTTTTTTTTTCTGTTGTGGTGGTGTTTGGAATCGGAAATTGGGAGCCGATGAACAAGTTCATTCGTCTGGATGGAGGGAAATCGGAAATGCCAATTGGGTGAGGTTTTAAATTATACTTAGGAATGGAATTGGTACATATATGTGAGTGCAATGCTGTTACAAATATTGCCACTTATATGTTTTGAACTTGTTGACACCATTTTTGCATTCTTTGATGTTTGTTTAAACAAAAAGTGTTGAGTAAATATTTTGCCCAAGAAACAACTTTTTGCAACCAACTTGCTGAACGCACTCATAAAGAAGAAATTTACTCGATCAACCAACTTGCTGAACGCACTCATAAAGAAGAAATTTACACGATCGTCATTGTTAATTAGGTCAGTTTCACTTAGAGAGATTTTTGAAAAAATCGAGGAATCCGTAATCAGGACTCGATCCATTAGCCGAGAGATTTATACCAGGTTTCTGAGATAATGGGTGCGTTCCGGATTTCAGTTTTAACAAGTTAACTATGCCGGTGCACTGCTTTCGTTGGTCAATCGACCATTTTAGTCACGTGAAATTTGAAGGGAAATGACTGGCGAAACAAGTTGAAAATTAACGCATGGACACCCAGATATGAGTGAAACAACTGATTTTGCATCGAACTGTCATGAAGATGTTTCTGATTTCAGTAGCATTACCCATTATTATGGCTTTATCTAGGTTATTTCTTACTTTTTTGTTGAAAAATAATTATTCTGAATAGATAAAAGTAAATAAAAATCTATAAATGTGGAAAAACGAAATTGCAAAATAAGGGTTGGTATAGTTTGACATTTACCTTGCCATTCGCGTTCCACATTGCCTCACCTCATTTTGCAGTTGAAATCTAAAATCCGGAACATGGCCAATGATTTATTGGATTCGTGAAACAAAAACAGTTTGACAGATTAGTCATGTCTGCCGGGAATTAAGTTTAACTGCTGAAACAAAAGAAAAAACTTCACTTCACTTAGATGTGACGAAAAACAGGGGTACCTAGTGTTAAACCTAATGGCCGTGTTCCGGATTCCAGTTTAAAACTGAAAAATAAGGTGAGGTAATGTGGAACCCAAAATCTATGGTAAATGCCAAACTACGCCAACCCCCAATTTCATTTTTGATTTTATTGATTGATTTTTTTTACTTTTATCTGTTCAGAATAATTATTTTCCGTCAAAAAAGTAAAAAATAACCTAAATAACCTAAAAAAATTAGGCAATTTTAATTAATGCAATTTAATGTTTGAAATGTGTATGACAACCCCGCTGTAGACGCACGTGCCATGCAATATCAGATTAAAAAATGTGTTGACACCTTCAGTTTTTATAATTATTAGCTTTTGAAAGATTAATTATTGTTGACAAGAAATATTATTTTTTTAATAAAGTTCTATGAATTTGATATTTTTTGTGGTGCTTTAAAACGGATTTCTGATTTCTAATTAAATTTCTACTACCAATTAATATATTATATGCCCGTCGCAATAGTTTTTTTTAATAATAAGACACTTTTTCCATCTTATTATCGACTTTTTGGAATTTTATGTCTTTTTGTGAACACATACATATGGGTCATCGTTGAAGTGGACTAGAAATTGGAAGATGATGCCCCAAACTTACTTTTTTGTGAAAATAAAAAAGCGAGATTATAATTTTCTTTAATTTTGAATTCAATTAGGAAAAAGATTTTTTTTAATATTAATTGTTTTTTGTTTTCTGGGATTTTCCATTGAACTGCCCTGTGAATGTACATTTTTCTTTTCGAGATGAAAACTACATTTTTTGGGATATCACTTTCCGATGTCTCTAAAATCTTCACATTTCCTCCTAAAACCATCCACATACATTTCCTTCACTCGTAATCTGCCCATGAACCGTCCTCATCACTCATAATAATCCCATTAGCTTTATTCTTTTAATATTGACGAACTCCCAATGCTCATCTGCAATGTCAAATCGTTGACAGAAAAAAATAAATTGTCAAATTCCGTTGAGCTCCTCAGTTCAGTGATCCATTCATCGAAATCGAAAATAGCCCATCACCTGTCTGCATTCAACTCTTGCTTGCCACCTTTTCAAAATTCGAACAACTCATGTTTAACACCATTCTTGTTCCTCTTCGAATAGTTTTCCAGGAACAAGTTACAAGCTCATCAACATAAAACAAATTAAACAGAATGCTCCCCATTTTGGACACATGGACAACTTCTGTACTCCATGCAGCACACTCTGCTTGTCTAATTTAGGACTCCAATTTCTATATGCATGTGTGCGCGTCGCCACAAACCAATCTTCCAATGCAACACGCGTTAATTTTCATTTAATGAACGAATTTTGTTTTTTCCGTGAACTGATTTTAATTTAATTTTTTTTTTATTTTTTTTTTCTAAATCGAGATATCAGCATTAGCACTGGGTATAGCAAAGGCTGGGGGCAGCATAAGTAAGACGCGCGATCCATATTTGTAGAGCGCGTGTTATTTTCCCCATTTGTAGATTAGAAACGACAGGAAATCGCTTGTTTACGTGCTCTACATGTGTGTACGTTGGAGTCCATCTATCCCCGACACAGATGTTCCTTTCGTTGGGGCCCACACTGTAAAATCGCTTTCAATGAAAACCTATATACGCCAGTCCATACAACCGTCAAGACCCTCATAATGCCTCATTCATTTAATTCGATGGAATTTTGTTAGCTCGCCTGTACTATATATGCGCAAGAAGACGCCGGCCGGACTTTGTGAGTACATTAATGTAACTACACTTACGCACACAGTTCGATTTAAATTAGTACAAAACAATTTTCGGGATTTGTACGTGGTTTCGTTTTTGACTGAGCACTAATGCAATGATCAGCGTATAATGCGCCATCTGTGGAAACAGTAGCAACCGACTTGGATCATTTGACAGCTTGGGAATGTGATTTATGTCATTTAAAGTTGGATTTATGACAGTTTCTGAAATCCATGTGTGAACGAAGAAAAAAAAAGCCAAATACTTTGGGAGATGAGAATATAAGAGGCGTATGTCCTTAAGGAACGGCTAAGTATTTTCACAAACAAATCCTCAAAAATCACACATGAGAATTAAAAATCAAACAAAAGATGTGCACAGCGTGTAGGTATTTGACACTTAAGCTGAATGGAAATTAAGTCTTTTGCCGACACATGTGACCCGTATTTAATTAGGTAAAGGATTTTTTTTTGAAATCTATTATTGTTTTTTTTTCGGGGATTTTCAATTGAACTGCCCTTGTGAATGTACATTTTTCTTTTCGAGATGAAAACCCGCACAATAATGTGACTACACTTGAGAATGGGACTAGGGCAAGACGCACTTGAAAGTTTATGAATGCCACTCTAGACAATGGCTGAGGCTCTCAGTTTTATTGGCACATTTTCGAAAAAAAATGTCTGAATCCACTTGAAAGTGAAATCGAACATTTGTGTTTCGAGTTTGGTAATTTAAGTAGGTACATACTTGCAATTTCATTGTCGAAAGTGAGCGGTTTTTTGTTTTTATGTCAATGGCATGGGTTGTTTTTAAAATAGAGTTTATGTAAGTGGGTATTCGTATTGAAATTTGTTTAAATCTTATTTCGACTTATCACCTTCGAATATTTTAAGGTTCTGGGTGCACTTAAGGCCAAGCTATTAGTGTCCATAAGTACAGGATTTCAAACAAAAAAAAATTGATGAATAACTTTCATAACATAACCCTTAACTAAAATAATGACAAGTTATTCATGTATTATATACTTTTTGCACAGTAAAATGCAGAATCCAAACACGGCTAAGATTAGCTATGCTATGTGTGTCAAGTAGATAGTTGTATCTCTGTTGAAATGTCAGATTGAAGTCTTGTTAAACACTCATTGGAGTTGCTGAGTTTTGAAGTCCGGATTTCCATTTTAGGTAATCCGACAACAAATTTGTCGAAGCTTTATTTAAAACACTAGCATCTTAAATAAAAACCGGAATTGTCTGCTATCTATTATATATTTTATTGAGCAAGCGTTGGCACTTGAAATTCCATTACTGCCTTAATGTTTGCACA
This sequence comes from Rhingia campestris, assembly GCA_932526625.1. NCBI lineage: Eukaryota > Metazoa > Arthropoda > Insecta > Diptera > Syrphidae > Rhingia > Rhingia campestris. The sequence goes on along the minus strand of OW052183.1, from coordinate 122,210,224 downwards.
CAATATTGAAATTGCTTTAGACGCCGCCGGCCGACACGATATAGAAATGCCAATTGAGTGTCACTTTAGAAACTTTGAATAACGTTTACATTAAAAGCGTGTGTCAAAGTGACAATCAATTAACTTTGATGTTGCCGTTCATAGATATGTCAAGATTTATTCAATACCAACACGTCGCTGACATATTCAATTTATTTCGCGATTTTATTTGTTACTAACCTACATTTTGTTTAGCATGATATTTCGACAGACATTTTTATATAAAAATGTGTGTTCATGTCACTTAATTTAAATTAATTCTAATCTTTATGTACCTTTAAAAAAAATAATACAATCTATTAATAGGTACCTTGGTTTAGAGAGAGCCAACATTTGGGATTTCAGCGAAATTCAAAATGACATAACAAAGTTCTAGGATTTCGGTATTCAGACTTTTTAAGGAATTTGAGTCCCCATGTGTAATATTGTCATATTGAAAAAAAAACCTTTTAACTAATTCAGTTGACTTTAGTCGCTGAAAAGGTGATAATCTCCAAAATAATTTCAAATATTTAAGTAACTACATAACTACACCAGTAAATGTTTGTATGGAGTGTTAAATATGGTTTGTTCCTGTACACTGTTATTTTATTCGATTCTTACTGACTTACAGCAAACATTTTATTTTCATGCAATTCCAATTAGCTCCACCTGTGGTGCTTCACGTTTTGACTTCAATTCCCATAAAAAAACCAGCGGACATAGCATAGATAACGATAATTCTCAACCATGATACAATTACTATAGATATGGCTTTGTGTACGTTGGGTTTTTGCCATGGGCGCCGATGACGTAGGGACAAAATAAAAACAGATATAGTTGCACATTTGCATTGAGCGTGGATGATGTAGATTCGATGAACGAGACAAAAATAAAAACTTGAACGATATCTGTTTAGTTTTATCAAAACGTAGTGATTGAAGTAGTATTCTGTCAAAAATTGATATGCTACCATTGAGGTTCTTCTACCTACCGTTTGATAAAAACTTTTGGCGCTGAAGGCATCTTGTGGAAACCCCATAAGGTTCATTTCTGATTCTCTTCTACTTTGCCTAGAAATCACCACGCCGAATGCATTCATTCCTAATTGAAAACATTTATTCAAAACATCACCACCACCCTATACGCACAACACAATTTAAGGTCAGAAAAAAAAAGGCTGCCTATACCCTATTCCTCGTTATTCATAGTCCACCTCGAGGTTATTAACACCACGAATAGGAAATGGAAAAATTGAAATTGAACTTGAATGAGTGCCCATCGACAGGCGTGCTTCAGCATAACCATTTCGATCGTTATGTCTCGCCTGCTCCGCCAAAGAGGGAGTCTAATTTCTCTAACATCCGGTAGGGTCTATCTAGCGAAACATAAACTATTTTTGCAGATGTTACACATGCATTTGCTTATTTCATGCACTTGGAGCATCTGCAAAATATTTTTTTTGGAATTCCATTTGTTCCACGCCGTCAAGACTAAAGGAGTATAACAGTTCCCTTGCACGCCAAACCACGCGTGCTCTATTCAAATTTATAAGCATTTTTGGTAAGGCTATTCAAAATCAACTACGAGATGATATTTATGAGGACATTTATTATTAGATGATTTCCTATTTCATTTTAATTTAAGTGGGAAGTGCAAGTGGGAAGGAATATGTGAGAAGTGTATGAGAGTTCCATCTAAAGGTGAGCGAACCAAACATTCCAAAATGTAGGGAGAATCTAAAATTGGCTTGAAATGTGAATTTGATTGATGGACGATAAAGTGCAATGGGGTGTTGTCACTGCCACGGTTATGGGATTAGATTAATTCATGTTTTATACGAATGGGACTTTTTTTTTTTAAATAAAAAAATTCCAAAAGGGGGGAAATTATATTTAGGTAACATTAGTGTCACTATAAACCAACTATTATATTGGTTGACATAAGAGTTGAAATGACAATTTATAAAGCTCTATGGGAATTTTGAGGTTGCGGAAAGAGGGAAATGTAATTTAAGTGAAATTTATGAAATCTCTTCGTTGTGTGATAATCCACTTATATGCATTTTTAGAAGTGTTATAAAGTAGAAGTTGTCAGAGGTTTCTTTTTAAAATAATGAATTGAAATGACAATCTCTAGAGAGAGAACTCTTCAAGGAATTTCACTGTTGACTAATGTGATCTTTGAAGTTTCTGTGATTTTAATTTCAAAGAAATTCTTTAGATATGTGTCCCTTGAGATGGATGGCACATTTAGGCGTATTCTGTTCTGGCTGAACATCAATAATAGAGTCGGTGGATAAAAAAAAAGTGATGCTATCGAAATGAAATTAAGTTTGGATTGAGATTTCTGACAGTGGAGGAGTAATAATGAAGGCCATTTGTTTTCTTTTTTACCGCTTTAAATTAGAAAAGCTAATAAATTCACTATTTCTAACAATACACTAAGCGCGAGTGAGTCTGACATGTGGGTGTAAAGAAACACTTTTGACTTTTCATGTTTGCTACTAACTGAAAGATAATGGCGGTAAATTTGTGGAATGCGATGACAGCTACATGACAAGCGATGCAATGGCTGATTGGGAAAGTTTGAATGCACTATGGTGGCGATTATCGCAACGGTATAGGTACCTACTTAGATGCTACCGCAACGGTAGCGAACGCATGTAAAACCAGCTAATGTTTTCACCAGTAATATGGCATTAAATGTAATGTGGCGGTAAATGGAATGTGGAATGTGGAATACGATGACAGCTATATGACAAGCGATGCAATGGCTGATTGGGAATGTTTGAATGCACTATGATGGCGATTATCGCAACGGTATAATATGTACTTAGATGCTACCGCAACGGTGGCGAACGAATGTAAAACCAGCTGATGTTTTCACCAGTAATATGGCATTAAATGTAATATGGCGGTAAATGGAATGTGGAATGTGGAATACGATGACAGCTACATGACAAGCGTTGCAATGGCTGATTGGTAAAGTTTGAATGCACTATGATGGCGATTATCGCAACGGTATAGGTACTTAGATGCTACCGCAACGGTGGCGATCGCATGTAAAACCAGCTGATGTTTTCACCAGTAATATGGCAATACTAAATGTTCACCCATGATGGCACTCGTTTTTCTCTAATTCTCAATGGGAACTTTTTTATATGCCGATTTAAGACTCGTTTTTCGTTCTCCTGATCATATACATAAAACACCCATGCGAAACATATTGTCCTGGCTCAGATCGAATGTAACATTAGCTTAATATATTATCTTCTCCGTAAACTGTTTAATTGCTCATTTTAGGTCATTCTTGCGCAAAGTATAAACAGCAGGTCAATAACCGATCGGTTCCATTCCACGTGACATATCACCAAACAGACAGGCAACAGGATTTCCCAAGAACCACCTAAAATTACAGTGAGCTGGTGGTACCCCTGTTTAAAAGTGTACTGGGTTGAGGTATAGAGTACGCATCACAGCTAAAAATGTCGTTGACGTTTCAGACGCGGGCAGTAAGTGCAAAGGGAATTTTCGTCGTTCGTTTGCATCGGCTATGCTGTTGCTTGATGCTGGCATGGTTATTTGAACACTGGGGTATCAACATCAGTACCCCACATAGTAAATTTTCGTTGAATGAGATGCGCACTCTATGTAGTTGTATACTCATTAGTTGGACGCAACTTTCTGACAGTACTTCGCCATTATCCACAAAAGTTTAATGTCAAATGAGGCGTATTCAGGAACCTGATAGTTTTTTTTTTTTAATTTTGTGAGACTAAAATTTATGAAATTCAACTTCTCACACTTTCCGCCAAAAGTGTAGGTACATATGGTTATTTTGACGTAACATGAAAAGAATCCATCACTATTATGTGCTTCGGGGTAAAGGCATTATTGTTTGACAGAAAAGTTCCCCTGAGCTGAGAATGTTGCATCACTTAATCATAAACTCACAACTGAGGTATGGAGGAACAAACGAATAATGAGTTTTCGATGTTCTAAACTTTTCTAACTTTCGCTTATTTTTCACAATTGAAGACTCACATTCCTCCGATTTGTATCTGTCATTTGGTTCTCAACTCATTTTTCCTTGTCTACCTCATTTCATTCTTTCGAACTACCTAAGAAGTAGATAATGCAATTTAGGGACCACTCATAGCACTCAGCCTTACGTTTGATTTGTTTGTGTTCACATCCAAACTTCCAGCTACAAATAAACAAAAATTATAATAATGACATTGAATGAACCATTAAAACTGTACCTACGACTACAATATTATTACCGGAAGTTTCCACACACAGTATTTCTTGCGTGGCCCTTCGCCCTACACCCTCGCTCCAGCACTTTCGATTGGGTTTCTCCCTCGTTTAAATGCCACAATCGTTTAACTTTCCGGAAGTTGACAATTATTGTATTTTGATGTCTGCCTTGGTGCACACGGTCTTCAATTGAATGCGCGCACAATGTCCAATGTGCCCCAGCCCTTATGGGGGAAAAGCAAAAAAAAAGGATTATCGTTCAATTCATGCGGGAACATACGAAAATCAACGTTCCACAAATGCTGATAAATGACAAAATAATTTCGCAACTTGAAGTGATTGACCAAAATCCCGGAATCTCACTGAACAGTGCCTTCAATTGACATGTCTGTTAATTTTCTTCACATTTAAAGACAACACACTTATGCCCCATATACTGGGACATTATGTCGCTGGGTTTAGTTCTTATGAAATGACATTTAATTGATCACGACAGTAAAGCCACGCTCCGAGAGTGAGTACATAACATGTGTGCGGACATCAAGTGATGATTTAATTAATTTCAAACCTCGTCAAAGAAAACGATGGAATTCCTTAATCAATTTCAATTTTTCAACTCAGTTAGCTAATTGTCGGTCTAGCGAAGACCACTGTGTCGCGCCAAAGAAAAGTGTCTCGCGCAAGTGAATCGGAAATCCCTTTGTCTTATCACTTCGGGTAACTAAATTTAGATCAGTGATCTTCAGAGGTCCTTGAACTGTTTTGTGAGTTTTTTTTTGTTGTCGCTGATAGTTTTATTGCAATCGATATGCCATACCAAAATAAAATTAAAAAAAAAAAGACGACGCACATTGAGTGCAACAGCCAAACAGTGCAGAGATCAACATCATCCACACAGCACCGTCACGATCGCGATCACGTTCTTTGTATGAATCAGCCACAGCAACCCTCAAGATCGGTCTTCATTCTGCGATAGGGTTGCGCTGGCAGATGTATTTCTTTTTAAATACTACATAACACTTAGCAGATGTCCCGATTGAACTAAAATGCCACAGCGTACATTCTTCATTGCAAAAGCTTCGATCATGCCAAAAGGCAAGATCTCACGAAGACATTTCCCCCTCTGCTGATACCTCTTCTGATGTGCTGTTTCGGGCAAACGTATGCAGATCTGTTTTCTTGTTTGAATTCATCTTTTTGCCGCCCTCAAATTGATCCTATGGAACCTCTTATACGTGGTCTTCTTCCACCCGGTCCATGGTTCTGTCATTGGGCGCCATATAGTCAAAACATTTAAAAAGATCACTTTTCCCTTTTGGAGTTGGGTCGGTGCATATGCGAAGCGATGGTGTGATGTTTTTTTTTCTGTTTTTATTTATACAATTTTCGAAATACGTAAAATAAAACTTGAACTCGGAGAGCGAGAGAATCGAAATATTTTAAAATAAAAGAAAAAGTTCACTGCATCTGGCTTGCGGCGGTTTTCTTGACGCGACGATGATGGTGTTGTTTGTGCTCCTTCTGTGCAACACGAGGGCGCATTTTTCCTTCCACGGAAATAGTAGGAGCAGTAGTAGCGATTTAGTGGCCATAAAGATCGGATTGGGATGAAATAAGTTTCCTTGGCGGTGTTTATATTTTGTTTCTTATTCGTTAATCGGATTAAGTAGAAATTTAGAAAGTTAATGATTTCTCCCTTGAGTATATAGAAAAGTTCGTGTCCAACATTTATCTTCTTTTTTTTTGGGTCAGAAAAACAATATACATAATATGTGTTTGCCATAATAAATGACACGCTGTGGTTGTTGTGTAGTAAATAAAAAGACTGGAAATATGCCAAAGTTAAAAGGTGATTAAATAACTTGACAGAAAGTAAATTAATGCACTAGGAGAAAATGCTGTGATAGTATTTTTTTTGTTAATGGATTTCGGTATCATCTCGTCATTTTACATTTATTCCGTCATATTCTGTCATTTGCACCGACACATTTGTTCGACAAACCATTGGTTAGCTGCCTGAAATACACCCAAAATGTCTGAATAGTTCAATGAATAAGTTTGTGAAAATCTAAGAATTTTAAGTTTTAAAAATGTTTATGTTTTTGTGAGATTTCGAAACTTATTACTTCCAACAAAGTGAATTCTTATTCATATTGCAACTGGCTGTAGCTCTTATTTCCTGTCAATTATAACCATTAATGTATCAATTTAGCAGTCAATTAACTTTTAATTTAATTTAATTTTAATGATTAAATGCGCTTAGAAATGGGTTAGAAATCGTCTCGACGACGCACAGTTTAAAGTGACGTGATTGGATTGGATTTATAGCTTTTAAGGGGAAAACCGCATTGGAATGAAGTATGATCTAGTATGCTTACTTTCTTGACTTTAATGTTGAGGAGACCTTAAGAAACAAATCTTCTATAAGTTAGATCGCCTTAAGCAACGTGTTTTTTTTTTTAGATATTTTAATCAAGAGTGAAGCTAAAGTTGTGTTAACAGAAAGTTAACTCAGGATTCAAATTGCCTGAAAAACATTTTTCTCAAGTTATCCTAAAAAAAGTTCGACCTCGCGCTTAAAAACTGGACCTGAGGCTACAATTGTATTTCTAGTTATAGTCATTTAAACTAAAGTTAACTCGCTCATGTTTATGTGTTAACACGGAGTTAACTCAAGATTAATATTGACTGAAAAATATTTTTGTCGAGTTCACTCGAGGTTGATACTAAAACTAGTATGATATCGCACTGATAAACTTGACCTAAGGAGACGGTTAGCTTTCTAGTTCTAGTGCAATTTTTAAATCATAATGCATGTGCCACGATGCCATTCCATGACGCCAATCAATAGTTTACATATATCAGTAGGTACCCAGTTAAGCGTTTCTTTAATGTTAGGTCTGCTCTCGTGAAATATTATTTTTACTGATTATCTTACAGTTGTTTACTTATTGCCGTTCCCGTAAGCAAAAATAAGTAACGGACAGATGTTATACGAGAGGAAAAATCACACCTATACAGAAATTAAATAGGAAAATTAGTGCAGACATTTAAAATCAAAAAAAGTCAGTAAACGTCACTTGGTTTTGAAAGTGACAAGTCGTTTATTTTTGACATATGATTTACATATCATTTGTTCCCGTACTATTTTGTTAAGTTGTGTCTTTCTGAGATAATTTACCCACAATCTGAGAAATCTGGAATTTAAAAATTTTTACTGCAAAAGTGCGGGAACTCGATCGCTTATTATTCCAAATATGATATTTACAAATGGTAGCCCTGATATCAATTTCCTCCATCCAAGTTGACATAGATTGAATATTGTAGATAAAGTAGCAACCTGCCAATTCTTCTATCTGTAATATTTTTATAGAAATTGAAAATCCTTACACCTCCAGCACATAGCAAATTTGGATCCTTTGACATTTGAAAACTGCCTACATCTCTTATAAAAATTTCGATGAAAAAAAAATTAATTTTCCATCACGTAGGTATTTTAGCTGTCTTTTACGTGTCCCACTGACCGTTCTCACACTCCAAAATGTATGCCAATAAATCATTACGTATTCAAAGAAGTAATGCCATTTTTTTTAACGAAATTTATAATTTATTTGCCCCTCGATGCTAATGCTTTGAATAGAATTCCATGAAGTCGTCTCTAATCATGTTCTTATAATCAAAGACTACTGGTCATGTCATCTTCATCACAATCCTCGGTACTAAATCAAACAAAAATACAAAAAAAAAAAAAAAAAAACAAACATCAGCTTAAAATAAAAGCAAAACATCCGTCGTCGCGACATTTTTTAAGCGAAAATAATTTTAGCATGGAATTATGTATCCATGTCGCTTCATCAGACAATCGCACATCATCAACGACAACGTTTTGATGTCTTTTTGCTGTTGCCTTGTCTGTTTTCTTTTTGTTGGTCGATGTCGCGTCTCATGGTCTTCTTTGAATATCCATCATCCATTCGCGCGTACTCTCAAGGACAATATTAATAATTCTAACAGACAAGTGCTGTATAGTTTCTCCCTTCGAAAATAAACCAAACCACAGAAGAAACCGTCTCCCTTACTCTTCTATTTGATCTGCTGTAATCATTTATTGTGGGAGAGATACTTAAATCTTTTAAAAATAGAATACGCGCGCGTATCATTTATTATTAGCTCAAAGGCAAACTTACATAAAAAAAATGTATCCCTAAAAAACATACGCAACTCTTCAGTTGCATTTTCAAAAAAAAAAAAAGGTGAGGGCGGTGTTTGTATTTCACGATATATGTAGGTACCTGTATATGAGTAAGGTGAGATAAAAAAATGTCAAGTAGTTGCAAAAGGTCCTAAATAAATATTCCATTAAAAGTCATCGATAAGAATATATTATCCCTGTGCATATATATTCTTAGTCAGGTATTTTCGAATTGTAAAAATGATTTTCTAATAAATGACATTTTATTCGACTTTCAGATAATTGTGGCACCAGTTCGAACATGGACGACATCCTGATCATAACAGCTAAACACAGCGAACGTGCTATATTGCGAGCGAATTTTCTAAAAAATCATTTCGATAAAATTACAAAACAACGCGGCCGAAAACCATTCAAGTGAGTTTTATATTAGTTTTATTGTTAAAGTGGTTTTACCTTAATTAAAATAGTTTTTTTTTAATGTTTAGTTTAAAAGTGTGTTAAACGATAAAAGTTTTCAGTTAGAAACCGAATTTTTCTATGCATGACCATCTTAGTTGCGGGATTAATCTCGATTTATCGCTAGAAATATGTTTTTCCGTAAATTTAAATTCAATTTGAATATACATTAACCCCCGTATTAATAAACGCTGATTAGCTAATCAATAAGTAATTTGACAATTTCCCGCATAAGAAATACTCGCGCAAATGTCAAAAGTTAGTCACTGATTAGCTAATCAGCGTTTTTAAAATGATCTGGCTTAACTTAGAAGTAAATTAGCGCGGAGAAGCGTTCTGATAATTCAAAACAAGAATAATTCTTTATCAGTTTAAAGTAATAATCATTAACTGTGTTTGCTCGATAGGCACTAGACGGTACTGCCAAACTGGTTTAAAAAAAAAACAAACAGAGATAAATTATGAGTGATACTAGATTTTTTGTAGAACTCGACTGATGAATAATTTTTCAACAGTGATAAACGTGCATAAAATCTTTTGCGATAGGGGTAGCACTGATCGTACTCAGTGATCATACCGATTGAAGTTAGTGTTACCGCTATCCCAATTGTATAAATGACGTGGTTGAAACTTAATATAACACAGATCTTGCTTGAACTACTGACGAACCTGTTTTATACAATCGTCTCAAGTTTAAAATGACGATATGAGGTTTTTTGTAAATGTTCATTCTCATTAGCCAATGAACAAATTTCCTTCTAAGATATTTCCCGGGATTTATTTTTTCCCATTCAACTTGAATAAATTCCAAATTAACGGTTTAATAATTTTCTTTACAGTTTTCTTCACATCAAAATCGACGATGGCCCATTCAGTGAGGATCTCGCCCGAAAGTATCAAGATACCGCATTGCAGATCGTTATTCTGTGTCCAGCATTGTTGGCCATATCACACTCGTATCTGCAATCGCAATTGTCGGCCATATTGAAAATTGAAAAGGTCTTAGGCATACTACTGGATGTCAGTGAGGAGAAAGTCTTGGAGTTTCATAAAAGTGGTAAGTTTTCAACAAACTAAAATCCCCGAATCATATCTATAACGGTACAATTTGTGTCTTTGCAGCTCTTCCATCATTCCGGAAATGGCGTCGGTGCGTGGTACGCGACAATGATCAATCCCAAATTGGAAACATTCTTGGCATAGCTACAGACATTCTTGGCAGAGCACTGTGTCAAAGACCACCCTGTCTGGATATGAATACAAGTCAGACGAAAAGTTTCAGCAGCTCGGAAGGATTCACTGTACTTCCGAGGAAGGTGAAAATTGGACAGAACAAAGTGGTGGCGATGTTGAATGAACCTCTAGAAAAGGACGATGTGGTGAAAATTGTGATCGAGAAATCCGGTGAACTGATTGAGGTGCGAAACTTTAAGCATAGGAATCCGTTTACACTACAATTTACTGTCCCAGGTAAGATAGACTACTTCAACAGATCCTCTATCAGAATCTTATTTCTCTGTTTTTCTGTTCACAGAATGCTGCATGGAAATCTCAACAATGGTGGAAGTCCGTATTGAGAAAAACGATAAAAGTCTTGGAAGCCGACCGATCAAGTGCGAGAGTCGCCTCCGTGAGCTTGAACAACTACTGCGCACTGAAGACTCTCCAATAGAGTTCATGTGTCATTCGTTGGGAATTGGACCCACCGATCGTGATTCGTTAGACCTCCACCTGCTGCAATGTTTCCAGAAGAATATGCCACCCAATTTCCATCTGTTGACGGGTCCATTCGAGAAACAACATCACTTCCTTACCATTCGTGAGTCCAGCCCAGAGGAGTATCCGACTCTGCTGCATTTCGCAGCACGATTTGGACTCGATCGCTTATGCATACAGTTGATGGAGTGTCCAGGTGGTGATACCGCCTGTGGGATACGCAACTGTGCTGGTAAAACTCCCGCGGAACTCGCCGATGCTGAGGGATTCCACAAGCTCGCCCAGAGCATCAATAGCTTCTCGGAATTCCATGAGCTTACAACAATGTACCACTACTTCAAGGGCGTGCAGAGCGGTGATGCGGCCAAGAACAAAGTCATGATTGAAGCAAAAGCTGGAGGAGAATCACCTAAGAAAATGGTAAGCAAGCAGAAATCGCATGAACCAAAGGAGCAGATCCAGGCCGAATATATGGAAATGAGCAGTGGTAGCGATCGTGACAATTCACCCTGCCCAGTGGCATCGACATCCAACACAGTCACGATGGCGGTGTCGAATTTGAATTACATAAGTGTGGAAACAGAAGAGGACAATCTACAGAGCTCCGGCGAAATGACGAAGAATTTTGACCAAATAAAGATCATCGCTGAGGCCGAGGTGACTACAAACGAGTTGAAGATCAGTGAACCGCCATATTACCAGTCAGATGAGAAAAACAAGTCTGATTTGCAAGTATCAAACTATCAGACTGACAAATTCAGTCAGGAATGCTCGAACGTACTAGATAACTGCAATGCATCCATGTTGGACTACATGCTTCAACCCTCAAATATTCCAGTTCACCCAACCATTGAAGATGATGGTAACTACCTATTCCAGCCCTCGAACAAACCAGTCGAATTCGATAGGCTACCAGTTGAGGAAATGCACCAATCTCGCTTGAGCTTGAATAGAATGGGGTCCAGTAATAAGTTGGGAACTCTGAAGCGAACAGCAAGTGATGCCTCGAGCAGCAAAACTAATGCCGACGATGAGCTGGTTGAGATTATGAATGACTTCAAGAACAACGTTCTGTCGATTCGTGATGTGGAGCAACTCGTAGAGAAATGGAAGCACCGCAATGACGTGAAACAAAGCTTCAAAGAAAAGCAAGAACAAATAGAGATCCTGCGACAGGAATACGAACGCATTCAAGTGCACATCAAGTCGAAACTTAAGCGTGAAACTCCATTCGAGAAGATCAAAAAACTGTTCTCTCGTCATAAGCCTCCAGTGCATAAGGTGACTGTTGAAAATCACGACGAAACAAAGTCATCGATTGCTTCCTCCTTCCAGTCAAGTCAGCGTCCCATAAGTACGCTTAGCCTTCAAAGTGTCTCATCATCATCGTCATCTGGTCGCCTGAGTACAGGTAGCGCATGTAGCGGTGCAAGCCTTGGTGACAGCGGCACCCACTCAGATCATGAAGATCGGCGCTTCGGTATGTGCCGTGTCGGTTCGCCCGGTAGCCTTATGGACAATTATTTGGTACCACCAGCACCAAGGCCGGTTCTGACACCAAGCTCAACACCGGGTGAGGAAAAGGAACGACTCGTGTTCCCCCATCACCCACGAGTTCTCACCCCAACTAGTCCCAGTCCGGCCACAAATGGTAACAGTGAACATTATTACATGTTTCCATCGAACCTTCCAGTATTCCAGTCGCCAAACGACCAGTCTATCTCATCCTCACTCAACAGCAATGGCTATCTAAATACCATTGTCGAGGCCAAAGAGAATGAGCACAACTACCAAAATGGCGTCACTGTGCAACCAATCAAAGTACAAACACTCAACGATAGATCGAATATCATCTATGGAAAGTTGACCAAAGCCCTACCAAAGGACGTGTGCAGTTCATTCAAGCCGCAAGCTGCACCTCAAGTCAAAAAGGAGCTTGTCGCTGCAGAGGTTTACCAAAATTTACCAAATGGTAGTCTAACAAGTGAGAGCACTGCGAGTGATGAGAGCCATAATTACATGAATGTGTAAGAGTTCCACAGGGATACGTGATTGGACCTGAACTCTTTTACTGAAGCTCGATATTGTTTTCTATTCACGTTCTAAATAAGAAGAGACTGTATATTTTTTTTTAAACAACTTGTAGTATTTAAAACGATAAATGTATTTTTTTTAAATGGAGTTTTCGATTTATTTTTTTATATATAGAAGCGAAGCAAAATCTACGTTGTATGTATTAAAGCAATCCGCTAGTATTGTATATCTTTTCATATTTATTTATGTAAAACAAAGTTTTCAAAAAAGAAAAAAAAAACACAAAAACACTTTTTTATATATTAAGAAATTATTATTACCGACCCGAAACATTTTCATATAGCTATTGTATAAAATTAAGTGCATTATGAAAAATAAAATATATTTTAAAAATATTTGTAAAAAAGCATGTAAATGAACTGTTTTATTATAATTCTTTATTTTGTAGTTTTCGGCTTTTTTAATCATAGAGCTCGGAAATCAATGATAAGAAGTTGTTGTCGTAAAAATAGTTTTTGCGTAAAACGGTTCCCGTGCACAATTTTTAAGTGGAAATGTATGTATGTTTTCCGTAAGGTGTGTTGCGTGCTCCCTCCAGGCCCTCCAGGTTGGGGATTGTGCTTTGGGTTAACTACCCATCCACGGAAAAAAGACTATGTTACGAAGCAACCAATAGCCTCGGAAAGGACTGATATTATTGTTGACGACCATGCTAAACGAAAAAAGGACAAGCACGTTCGTATCTGCACCTGGAATGTGAGAGCATTAAACAGGAGAGGTGCAGGCGAACAACTGGCGGAGCCCTAAACTGCTACAAAGCAGACATTACTGCCATCCAGGAAATACGATGGGATGGGCCGGGCAAAAAGAGGATGAAAAACTGTGACATCTACTATGGATCGTATTATAGTGAACAGAAACAGCGACTATTTGGATGCAGATTTGTTATAACTGCCAGACTTAGGCAAGAAGTCTTATGTTTTCAAGACATTAGCGAACGCATTGTAACAATCCGCATCAAGGCCAAATTCGCCAACATAAGCCTTATATGCGCTCATGCTCCGACGGAGGAAAAAGATGATATAACTAAGGATTGCTTCTACGAACTCCTCGACAAAACCTATGAGCGACTACCAAAGTACGATGTTAAAATCGTGCTGGGAGATTTTAACGCAAAGGTAGGAAGAGAAGACATCCTTAGCAGTACTGTCGGAAAATATAGCCTACAAGACAACACGTCTGGTAACGGACTTAGGTTAATTGACTTCGCTACGGAACGAAATGCCACTATAGCCAGCACACGGTTTCCTCACCTCGATATCCATAAGGGGACATGGCGGTCTCCAGATCGACGAACAGTCAACCAAATTGATCACATTGCGATAGACAAGAGGCACGCATCCAGTATATTGGATATCCGAACATTCCGAGGGGCTAACATCGACTCGGACCACTACCTTGTTGTAGCCAAGGTAAGGATGCGGATATCTACCACGCCACAAAAAAACAGAAATACTGTGAAAAAAAATAATGTCGAAAAACTGCAATCGCCAGAGACCACCAAGACCTTCGCGCAACGCGTATCCCTTAACCTCTCGACTCACTACACACCACCAGCATCTAATGTCGAAGAACAATGGCAACGATGCCAACAAGCCATTAGATCAGCCGCAACTGCTGTGCTAGGTTTCTCGCGGCCACCAGCAACCCCTGGTTTGATGAGGAAAGCCGACAGATGCTCGCAGCCAAGAACGAGGCCTACAAGGTGAAGACGAGAGCTGCCATTGAGCTCTATAGGCAGATAAGAAGGGAAGAACACCGGCTTTTCAGAAAGAAGAGAAAAGAGCAAGAAAAGCGCGCGATCGAGGATATAGAGAGGTGCCACTCCAGGAACGATGTTCGCAAGTTTTACCAAAGTGTAAAACGTCAAAGGATACAAGGCTCGAACAGAATCCTGTCGAGATGAACAAGGTAATATCGTAGTTGAGATACAGTCGATGCTGAGGATATGGAAGAACCACTTCTGCAGACTGTTAAACGGCGATGACGAACAACATTGCGCTGTCAGGCAGAACGAACCATTTAATATTGGCAACGTCAGCGAAAACTGCCACCCACCCGACCTAAGTGAAGTGGGGATAGCAATATCTAAACTCAAGCTTAATAAGGCTGCCGAAAATGACGGCCTTCCCGCTGAGCTTTATAAAGCTGGCGGAGATGACTTGGTAAGTAACATCCATCAACTCATAAGCCAAATCTGGTCGGATGAAAGCATGCCTGAAGCATGAAACCTCAGCCTCGTTTGCCCGATCCACAAAAAAGGAGACACCTGAACTGCGCCAACTACAGAGGCATAAGTCTACTCAACATCGCCTACAAGAACCTATCTGCCGTAACGCCTGAAACCGTTTACCAATAACCTGATCGATCAAAATTTTCACACTTCGGCAGATCCTGGAAAAAACCCAAGAAGTCCAAATCGATACCCACCAACTATTTATCGATTTCAAAGCCGCATACGACAGCACTTATAGAGACGAACTATAGAGAGCCATGTCTAGTTTTGGTATACCGCCCAAACTCGTCCGTTTGTGTATGATGACGATGGAGAATTCTCGCTGCACAATCAGGGTCGGAAACGACCTAACCGACACATTCGATACCAAAAAAGGATTTAGGCAAGGCGATGCGCTATCATGTGACTTTTTCAATTTGATTCTTGAGAGGATTGTGGAAAACTCCCGAGCCAACACCAGAGGCACAATTTTCCAAAAATCGGTGCAACTACGAGCATACGCCGAAGATATTGACATCATTGGTGGGACTCAACGTGATGTCATAGCCACGTTTGCTAGTACGGAGAAGGAAGCGGCAAAAATGGGTTTAGCAGTAAATGAGGGTAAGACTAAGTATATGCTGTCAATACGAAAGTACACACAACATCTACGAATTGGACAGAATGTCACCATTGACAGATATAACTTTGAGGTAGTACGGGACTTCGTCTACCTCGGCTCCGCTATTAACTCTGACAACAACATCTCGTCAGAAATCAAACGAAGAACTACTCTTTCCAATCGCTGTTTCTTTGGGCTAAGAAGGCAATTTAGTAGTAAAGCCCTCACTCGAACTACTACGGAGATGCTATATAAGACCCTGATCATCCAAGTCCTGCTCTACGGCGCAGAAGCATGGACCGTATCAAAAGCGGATGAAGAAATCCTTGGTCGATTCGAGCGAAAAATTCTTCGGAAAATCTTCGGTCCCGTTTGTGTTGACGGGCTATGGAGACGAATATTCAACCACGAATTATACGAGCTGTACAGTGACATACCCCTAGTCAAAAAACTCCGCATTGGACGTTTAGGATGGCTAGGACATGTAGAACGAATGGACACCAATAGTCCGGCTCGCCGAGTCTTCGATTCCCAGCCAGACGTCGGACGCAGTAGAGGAAGACCTTGCGTTAAGTGGCGCGCACAAACCGACCTCAACCAACTTGGAGTGCGCAACTTTAGGCAGTTAGCTAAGGACCGGGCTAATTGGTTGAGGCCCAGGTTCATCCCGGACTGTAGCGCCACTTAAGCAAGTAAGTAACTAGTAAACTAATTCCTCGTTGTGAGAACAAGTGTAAACTGTCAGGTGACAGCTCTTCCTCGCAAGCATTTGTTTTGCTTTTGCTCGCGTGTAACATCGTTCTTAATTAGGTAATATAAATTTTAAAACAATATTCGTAACAGGTGCGATTACAGGGTTTCCGTAGTATGCATATCAAATGTTCGAATGAGAGGCAAACATCCCTATCTTCACTGATATGTTGAACAGACTATAGTTGGCGTTATATGAAAATGTCAAGCATGGGAGAATTTGACGATTTTCAAAGTTTGGACAAAATACACAATAATACTAATTTTGATTAATGATGCTTAAAATCATATAAGTAGTGTCAAAATGCGAACGTTTATTTTCGAATTCAAAGAAATCGGTGCATATGAGAATAATACAGATTTTCCGTTATTGGTCAAAACTGAAAATCTCGTTTATGGATAGTTGGGCAAAAACTAATTATGTGGATCTGTCAGTTTGGCAAAAAAGTTTGCATGAAATTGACAATTTTCTTTATATGGCCTAAATGCGAAAATCCGTTTTATTTTAGCGAAAAAAAACTGGGTATGCAGTTTCGTTAAAATTAATATGGTAATAGTATGTATAAAGTTTAATCAAAATCTTTAAAGCCGTTTTCGAGAAATTGGAGGAACACTTTTTATATGGCAGTTACCGTTAATATAATGGCTAAATGCAAAAAAACAAAAATGAGAAAGTTAAAAATAAAACGAGTTTTTTTCTTTTTTCTTTTAAAAGGTGCGTTTTTGAAGGGTATCACCAGAAGACCTAATCCCTTTTGACTTAAAAATTTATTCATTAAAATTAAATAAACAATTATAACAAAAATATATATAAGTTCATCAATAAAATAACAATATTAACAAAACATTTTATTCATATCAGAAGCTGCTGCTGCTACTCTCTTATAATGAGACTCTCTACAGCGCCTTCGGAAAAAAACGTCCATTTCCCATATTTATGGCTCAACCACCTGATCGACGTGTTGGACACACCGATGCCACTTTTCAGCGTCAACGTTGCTGATTACAGTTGAAAAAAGGGCTTTTATTTCTGCTATCTTAAAGAACTTATTGTTGGTTGCCACGAATCCTTTCACTTGAGCCCAAACCAATTCGATTAAGCTAAGCTCGCAGTGATAAGGAGGCAAACAAAGCACGTGTCCAGCAGCTTGGGCAATATCGTCAATGACTTAGGTTTCGTTACGGATTTTATGACGTTTTACGATGCTCAACAACTCAGCTTTAACCATATCATCCTCGAAAGAAATATTGTTTGACCGGAGATAAATCTTTATGTCTTCTTTTTTAACTTTCTCTTACAAAGAGAAAGATATTGTTTTCGTGAAAATTTTCGACCTCGAGATTTTGATTGATTCTAACATTACGATGATAGCGGAGCCTAAAAAAGTGGTTTTTGGAATTCCGTCCGTCGATCCGTCTGTCCGTAATGGTCTCCACAGCCTAAACGGCTCGATCGAATTTCTTCAAACTTCGTATCCAAGCTTGTTTTGGTCATAATTCTAGGCCATTTTTTTTGTTTGCTTTTAGCCATGTTAATAACGGTACCTGCCATATAAAAAATACACATAACCTCAATTTTCTCGAAAATGGCTCTAACGATTTTGATTAAACTTTACATATACTATAAGCATATCAGTTTCAACAAAACTGCATACCTAGTTTTTTCGAGAAAATCCATATAACGGATTTTGTCATTCAGGCCATATAAAGAAAATTGTTAATTTCTCGCAAACTACTATGTCAAATTGAATGAAATTTAATATATATACTACAATTACAGTTTGAAGCAATTCCACATAATTAGTTTTAGCCCAACTATCACTTAACGGAATTTTCAGTTTTGGCCAATAACGAAAAATAATTATTTTTCACATAGTCACCGATTACTTCAAATTTTGGAGTAACAGTTCGTATAATCACATTTCACCTTTTAAATAATTTTTAGCATTAATAATCAAAATGCGTACTATTTGATCTAACGCCCAACTCGCTGTGGGGCCAAAAATATTCGGTTATCATTGAACGGTAGCGATTCCCATTCACTGTAACGTGCCGGTCTTGATCATCACGGAAGAAGTACACCACATCGTAATTTTTAACTTTCTCTTACAAAGAGAAAGATATTGTTTTCGTGAAAATTTTCGACCTCGAGATTTTGATTGATTCTAACATTACGATGATAGCGGAGCCCAAAAAAGTGGTTTTTGGAATTCCGTCCGTCGGTCCGTCTGTCCGTAATGGTCTCCCCAGCCTAAACGGCTCGACCGATTTTCTTCAAACTTCGTATCCAAGTTTGTTTTGGTCATAGTTCTAGGCCATTTTTTTTGTTTGCTTTTAGCCATGTTAATGACGGTACCTGCCATACAAAAATTACACATAACCTCAATTTTCTCGAAAACGGCTCTAACGATTTTGATTAAACTTTATATATACTATAACCATTTTAGCTTCAACAAAACTGCATACCCGGTTTTTTTGAGAAAATCCATATAACGGATTTTGTCATTTAGGCCATATAAAGAAAATTGTTAATTTCTCGCAAACTGCTATGTCAAATTGAATGAAATTTAATATATATACTACAATTACAGTTTGAAGCAATTCCACATAATTAGTTTTAGCCCAACTATCACTAAACGGAATTTTCAGTTTTGGCCACTAACGGAAAATCATTATTATTCACATAGACACCGATTCCTTCAAATTTCGGCGTAAACATTCACATTTCGACATTTTTTATATCATTTTTAGCATCAATAATCAAAATGCGTACTTTCTATTTGATCTAACGCCCAACTCGCTGTGAAAGAGAAAGTTGCGTACGACCCAGTCGTGCACCCACCACTCGTTTCGGAATGCAATGATGACTCATGGAGTACGTGTGGATTGCTGCCTGACCAATACCGCATATTTTGTTTATTGACGAAGCCATTCAACCAGACATGAGCCTCATCGCTGAAGATGATATTTCGATGAAAATCCGAATCATTTTCAAGTTGTTGCTCAGCCCAATTCAAGCGGCTTCAGTTCTTGCGTCAATTTAATCTTGTAAGGATGTAGGTTAAGATCTTTTCGCAAAATTCGCCACAACGACGTCACAGAGATGCCCAACGCTTGAGAACGACGTGTGAGAGACACATTTGGGGTTTCTTCAACTGAAGCCTCAGCGGCAGAAATATTCTCGACACTACGGGCACTTCTTTGTCTCACTGGCACAGGAACATTTTGTACTGTGCTGTAGATTCAAATTTTTCCACTAGACGCTCAATTGTTGATCTGCTAGGACGATTATGACGACCATAAATTGGGCGTAGCGCTCTTAACGTTGAGGCCACTGTCAAAATTTGATCGGTTGTGGACTTTCCTGGCCTAAAACCACACTTATAAGGCTGATCATGTTGTTGGTAAACGGTTTCAGGCGTTCACATATTACGGCAGAAAGGATCTTGTAGGCGATGTTAAGGAGACGTATGCCTCTGTAGTTGGAGCAGTTCAGAGAGTCTCCTTTTTTGTGGATCGGGCAAATGATGCTGAAGTTCCATTCTTCAGGCATAAGCTCAGCGGGAAGGCCGTCATTTCCGACGAATACGCGTTGCGCGAAGGCCTGCAGTTTAGTTCAAGGTAAACCAAATGGTTTATTATTTAATTCTATTGATGTTTAATATACAAGACGTCTAATATTACAAAGGTAAAAGGTCGCTGGTACATACCCTTCACAAGTCTGATGAGAGCTTACCAGACAAAGGTCGGTTGCAGCTGGGTAAACTAGACGCACGAACGATTTTTAAATAGATCCGCATTCAGCCATAGCAGTATTACAAAATCCAGCACAGCTTCCCATTTCGCATAGAACAGGTTTCTCCAAAAGTCTTTCTGTTAGTTGATGATCCACTCTCGACAGAGACAGTGCGAACTTTAGCTGGTAAGCCAAAGACTTTAAGCACACTCGCAAAATAAAATAAACAACTTGGTTTATATTGTACATACACATATCTTCAACATCTAGCTTTAAATATTTTATTTAAAAAAAAAGATGTAGAATACGTAAAATCCTATAAACTTCTATGAAGTTATCACATGTTTACTTAACTTTATAACAAATATAACACACGCGTAAAAAACACTTAAAATTTACAATTTAGACGACGACACCGAATCGAAGAGCTCCTGCGTCAGCGTCATGAGCTCTTTAAATTTCTGGTTAAATTTATGTGCACTGGTCTTCGTACTGCCACGGAATGCCGTTGTATTCAAATGGATACTAAAAGAGAGGAAATTTAATTAATATCGTGCATATACTACGGAACATTCGAAACATACACATCTGATACAATGCTATAGAAAACGCCATAGCCGTCTGTCACCATTGGAGCTACAAATCCATTATTTACAGTGTAGCCCAGCGTGCTGGTTGATAGCACAAAATTACCACCTCCTCCACTCTTGGTATACAGAGGATCGGTATATAGTTCTGGGACTTCCATATCTGCCTCATAGGCAACACACCATAATCCGAATAAATGTCGATCAACACCATGCCCCTTGCGAGCTTCATTCATCATGAAGTTGTTGTTTTGTACAGCTTTTCGGAAGGCCTCAACAATGTCCTTTTTACTGGCAGTAGGGTTAGTTGCAACTTTTATGAAACTTACAATTTCAGTGGTGCACGAGCGGAGGGTTTCAGTGCGGCCATTATAGTACTGACGCATGAGAGCGGTTTCATAAATTGGAGCGAATCTGGAAATGAAATTAAGACAGTTATGTAAAGTGTGGTAGTTTGTTGGACATTTTGAAAATAAATGGGAAATCAGGAGTGGAATTTGAATTATGCCATAACCACCACTGTGTACGTCCTTTTAGAGAATTATACGTCTTCTAGAATGATGATTGAGAGCAGGATTCGTTTTTGCAAAAGAGCTCTTCATGGTCAAATATTGATTAGCTTGATATAACCAAAAAGTACAGAACTACATACAGTACGCATCACAGCTAAACATTTTGTAGCCGTTTAAGACGCGGGCGGTAAGTGTGAAGGCGTACAATATGAACACTGGGGTATCAATATCAGTACCACACTTAGTAAATTTTCTTTGTATGAGATGCGCACTCTTTGTAGTTCTATACTCTTTGATATAACTGATTTCCTAACAACAAACGAACGTTTTCATAGGGGTACACTCTCTACTCGTTAGGTAAGGCTTATAGTGGCTACACGCGATCACGATCACTTAGACAATAAAGGTCCGTTTTGGTACCACATGGATCTGTCGACTTTACCTATATTCGTTCGCCTAATTGAACCATTCAGAGCTGACTATG
Source organism: Rhingia campestris (assembly GCA_932526625.1). Lineage (NCBI taxonomy): Eukaryota > Metazoa > Arthropoda > Insecta > Diptera > Syrphidae > Rhingia > Rhingia campestris. The sequence goes on along the minus strand of OW052183.1, from coordinate 122,188,577 downwards.
TAGCGTAGGAGGTTTCTGACGTTGAAATTAGCCAGCTCACCTAGCTTATTAAAGAAGAAGCTTCCTAGATGAAGTTTTCTTTCTTTGGGAGAGCTGGTCAAGAGCATAGAAGGTGAGGAATACTCTCCTCATCTTCTTGGTCAAAGCAGCTTCTATAGAAATCATTGCTAAAGAGGCCTCGGGAATATACTTCGTGGATATTACATTCCTTTTCAGCCAGGACAAGGCTTCTTTGATTGCCATGATTTCTGCCTGGAATACGCTTACAATGATCGGTAAGGCGAAAGGATATGCATTCGATAAGCATCTCGGAGAAAACACCTCTACCCACTCCAGATTCTCTTTTAGACCCATCTGTATAGATGTGAATCGAGTTATATGTTTCGATCGTATCCGTCTCCTATTCAAGGCAACTGAGAATGGTTGTTCGGAAGTTATTCTCAAAACTGTGTTGGGTAGTAATGTGGACAGTATTTTGTGATGTTAAGGTGCTTCAGAATCTTTGCGTTCACACTGTGTGGGTTTCCATTCTGACAAGGCTCTCAGTCGCACAGCTGCACAAACTGCGGTCTGTCTGCCGTCAATATCTAGTGCACTAGATATAAGATATCATCTGGGGCTGGGGAGGGGTTGTTCTTAAAGCTCCGCTAACGCATATGCAAGCTGATCTTTGAACTTTACCGAATAGGCATGGGTCTAATGATAGACACGTAAAGCCAGAAAGAGATATGTCGTTGCATACCCCTTTTTACAAGTGTATAAGGCTACGGTAGTTTTTTAACGCGTTCTTGGATTTTGCTTTCCAGTTCAGTTTCTTATTCAAAACCAGACCAAGGTACTTGGCTGATTCTAAGAAAAGACTGACTGGCGCCATTGGGCCTGCGCACACGAGTATGCTTCAACCGTAGTCATTATGGTTACTTTCCAAACACACGGGAATATGTTCAACCGGTTGAATTTTGTGTAATATACCAAACTTTATATGTATGTGTAATTCGATTTACACCGAACTAGCCGCCGTATTTTTTTTTAATGCCACAACTGTCAGAAACGCATGCATGTGTTGGTAGATTCAACCTCTTCAACCACTTATTTCTTATTTTTTGGGTGAAAAATTGCTCTCCAATGCCACTCAAACTGTGCTCCCTCCTCACCCGTCCCACCAATAAACATGACGTTCAACCGGTTGAAGCATACTCGTGTGCGCAGGCCCATTAAGTTTAGAAGGGGCAATGTGCGTGATTTGTATTTCCTGCTGCAAAGGACCAGTTCGGCTTTTTTAGGGTTCGCCCCGAGTCCATATCTGGCGCCCCATTTAGAGATTACAGAGAGGCCATTTTGTAATAGTTCTTTAAGGGTATTGAGTTATTTCCCTGATACAGCTGTTGTCACGTCATCCGCGTAGACAATCACTGAGCATCTTCCCTTTCTAGATTTACTAGTAGCTCGTTGACTTCTAGATTCCAGAGAAGAGGAGACAGGAAGCCCCTTGTGGAATGCCACAGCTAACAGATCTAGGTGCGGCTCAGATGCCAATATTTGTGTTAATAATTCTGCCTATGAGTAGCTGATTTATTAACACTCCTAGCGAGTCATCAACATTTAAATCTGAAAGTGCATTAGCAATTGCTTCTTCTTGCTTTGACATTGTTCAAAGCTCCTTCTATAACAAGAAAGGCCACCATAGTATACTCCTTTACTCTTACTGAGTTTTCGATGATACGTACGAGTGAATACGACCTCCCCTTGCAATATGCATGTTGGAAGATGGAGAGTGCAGTCGGTTCTATACTAGAACGGAGTTATAGATCAAATAATCTTGAAGGAAAGAAGATAGACTGATCGGACGGAGATCCTTCGCATTTGTGTGAGAGCTCTTTCCTGCTTTGGGGATGAATACTACTTCTACTTCCATCCATGTCATGACTACTAACCATCATGACCAGTTATCTATGGTTAATAGGTATGACACCATCTGGGCCAGGGGATTTAAATGGTTTGAAGCTATTGATGGCCCAAAGAAGTTTTTCTTTGGTGATGATAATATTTTCTATACTCGTATGTACGCAAGTTAATTTCTCAACAATGGTTGCACTAGCCCTGGGAGGTCAATTCCGTAACTTTGAAAACAATTATCACTCAGATCGTCTGTACTTTGACGATTATTCTTTTAAGTGGAGCAAATAAAGTGATATTGCCGACAGCAAAAACGACTATTGACCATATGCGATGCAAGATGTACCGTCGAAATGTTATAGTCAAACGATAACCACTTTACGGAACGAAGGCGCTGGTTTGGCGCAATCGAAAGTATACAAATACAAAAAAATATACAAATTTTTGGCGCAACAGGCTCGTTAGTACCCAGGGCCTAGCTTTCTCACAACCATTCATGTGTGCGTGTGTACTTCTTGCACGATGGCGGGACCTCCTGTTTTATGCCGACTCCGAACGGCTAAGTTGAGATAAGCTATTCTTGACAATTGATACTACTCGGACGATTTGTCAGATCATCACGAGAGGAGGGCCAGTGAAAAATCATTTAGGTGTTGCTATGGCTGGGAATCGAACCCAGACCTTCTGCGCGGCAGTTCATCGCACTAACCATCGCGCCACTGAGCCCTCGCAATCGAAAGTATAGACAAAGAAATGACTGGAATGCGACTAATAGTAGGACAACGTAAAACCAAGAATATTCGTCGGCCGAAATAAAATCGACACTTAGGGACTTGGTCAACGTTAGTATTAATTCTTACTTACTTACTTAAGTGGCGCTACAGTCCGGGATGAACCTGGGCCTCAACCAACTTGCCTCTCCAATTAACCCGGTCCTTAGCTAAGTGCCTGCAGTTGTGCAATCCAAGTTGGTTGAGGTCGGTTTCTACTTGTGCGCGCCATTTAAGGCAAGGTCTTCCTCTACTGCGTCCGACGTCTGGCTGGGAATCGAAGACTCTGCGAGCTGGAGTATTGGTGTCCATTCTTTCTACATGTCCTAGCCATCTTAAACGTCCAATGGTATGTCGCTGTACAGCTCGTATAGTTCGTGGTTGAATCTTCGTCTCCATAGCCCGTCAACGCAAACCGGACCGAAGATTTTCCGAAGAATTTTTCTCTCGAATCGACCAAGGATTTCTTCATCCGCTTTTGATACGGTCCATGCTTCAGCGCCTTAGAGCAGGACTGGGATGATTAGGGTCTTATATAGGATCTCCTTAGTAGTTCGAGTGAGCGCTTTACTACTAAATTGCCTTATTAGCCCAAAGAAACAGCGATTGGCAAGAGTAATTCTTCGTTTGATTTCTGACGAGATGTTGTTGTCAGATTTAATAGCGGAGCCGAGGTAGACAAAGTCCCGTACTACCTTAAAGTTATATCTGTCAATGGTGATGTTCTATCCAATTCGTCGATGTTGTGTGTCCTTTCGTGTTGACAGCATATACTTAGTCTTACCCTCATTTACTGCTAAACCCATTTTTGTCCCTTCCTTCTCTATACTAGCAAACTGGGGAGGCTGGGGAGTTTTGCACAATCCTCTCAAGAATCAGATTAAAGAAGTCACACGACAGCGCATCGCCTTGTCTAAATCCTTTTTTGGTATCGAATGTGTCGTTGAGGTCATTTACGACCCTGATGGAGCAGCGAGAATTCTCCATCGTCATCCTACACAAACTGAAAAGTTTGGCCGGTATACCAAAACTAGACATGGCTCTATATAGTTCGTCTCTATAAATGCTATCGCGTATGCGGCTTTGAAATCGATAAATAGGTGGTGGGTATCGATTTCGACTTTTTGAGTTTTTTTCCATGATCTGCCGAATTGTGAAAATTTGATCGGTTGTGGACTTTTCTGGCCTTAAACCACACTGATAAGGTCCGATCAGGTTGTTGGTTTCAGGCGTTCACATATTACGGCAGATATGATCTTGTATGCGATGATGATCAGACTTATGTCTCTGTAGTTGGCGCTGTTCAGAGGGTCTCTTTTTTTGTGGATCGGGCATACGATGCTGATGTTCCATTCTTCAAGCATACTTTCATCCGACCAGATTTGGCTTATGAGTCATCTCCGCCAGCTTTATAAAGCTCAGCGGGAGGCCGTCATTTCCGGCGGCCTTATTGAGCCTGAGTTTAGATATAGCTATTCTCACTTCACTTAGGTCGGGTGGTTGGCAGTTTTCGCTGTCGTTGCCAATATTAAATGGTTCATTCTGCCTGACAGCGGAATGTTGTTCGTCATCGCCGTTTAACAGTCTGCAGAAGTGATTCTTCCATATCCTCAGCATCGACTGTGTCTCAACTACGATATTTCCTTGTTCATCTCGACAGGATTCTGTTCGAGCCTTGTATCCTTGGCTTTGACGTTTTACACTTTGGTAAAACTTACGAACATCGTTCCTGGAGTGGTACCTCTCTATATCCTCGATCGCGCTTTTCTTGCTCTTTTTTCTTCTTTCTGAAAAGCCGATGTTCTTCCCTTCTTCTTTGCCTATAGAGCTCAATGGCAGCTCTCGTCTTCACCTGCAGCTTAGCCTTGTAGGCCTCGTTCTTGGCTGCGACCATCTGTCGGTATTCCTCATCAATGTCTTGGCGGTCTCTGGCGATTGCAGTCTTTCGACATTCAATTTTCGCACAGTATTTCTGTTTTTTTGTGGCGTGGTGGATATCCGCATCCTTACCTCGGCTACAACAAGGTAGTGGTCCGAGTCGATGTTAGCCCCTCGAAATGTTCGGACATCCAAAATACTGGATGCGTGCCTCTTGTCTATCGCAATGGATCAATTTGGTTGACTGTTCGTTGATCTGGAGTCCGCCATGTCCCCTTAGGTGAGGAAACCGTGTGCTGGCTCTAGTGGCATTTCGTTCCGTAGCGAAGTCAATTAGCCTAAGTCCGTTACCAGACGTGTTGTCGTGTAGGCTATATTTCCCACAGTACTGCTAAAGATGTCTTCTCTTCCTACCTTTGCGTTAAAATCTCCCAGCACGATTTTAACATCGTACTTTGGTAGTCGCTCATAGGTTTTATCGAGGAGCTCGTAGAAGCTCACTTTAACACGGCCCCTAGTAGATGTCACAGTTTTTCATCCTCTTTTTGCCCGGCCCATCCCATCATATTTCCTGGATGGCAGTAATGTCTGCTTTGTAGCAGTTTAGGGCTTCCGCTAATGTTCGCCTGCACCTCTCCTGTTTAATGTTCTCACTTTCCAGGTGCAGATACGAACGTCGTTGTCCTTTTTTTCGTTTAGCATGGTCGTCAACAATAATATCAGTCCTTTCCGAGGCTATTGGTTGCTTCGTAACATAATCTTTTTTCCGTGGATGGGTAGTTAACCCAAAGCACAACCCCCAACCTTTAGGGCCAGGCCCTTGTTTTGACCCTAGGACAGCGGACCGGAAAAAATACCGAAGTCAGAAGCCCATTTTGGGATATGAGCGCTGTCGTTGACTAATTGAGGGCTCCTCCGCCACCAACTCTTTTCCAATACCCTGGCTCAGTATAGGAAATCCCTATATTCCTGGTGTTCAAATATGTCGAAGCAGCTCACATAGGGATTAACAGTTCGATCAAACTGGAGCTATAGGCGCCATCGTTGACTCTATCTAGGGAATTCCTCCGCTGCCGCCTGAGAGTGAGTGCCTTAGTGAGAGGACAACATAATAATGTCAGAAATTAAACGAAGGTTAACTGTTGTTAATCTATATTTCTTGAGAGTATGAAAGCGTTATTGAAAAGTAAAGCCCTATCTCAAAATAATAAGGAGATTCTGTAAAAGCGCCTGAAGCAAGGCTCATCAGGCGCTGTTGTCCTTTGGTAGCATTGACTTTGGAGTTGGAGTTGGTTGGAGTTTGACGACGCTGGCTATGGTGAGTCAAACCAAGGTCACAGAGTGTTCGATTTCTGGTGAAATGGTAAATGCAGTACAAAAAGACCTAGTGGGAGGATGCATGCAGTAGAACACAATCCTAACCAACTAGAAATGTTCGATATTTTTCTGAAAATCTTGAGAGGGAACTTTACGGAAAAACTTGGTATTAAAGTGTGCTACTGGAGCTTAACTAAGGACTGGGCTATATTGTTTGACTCCCTTGAGCGGAGCTGTGGGTAAAGATAAAGATGACAATAAATCTCTTAGAAGATATCGTAGTAAGTGGCAATCGAGTGGAAGTTAATAAAGAGGTAAAATAAGACCATAAATAGGTGTCTAAGGATTACTTTTATAAAACGAATTTGATTTCTTTATAAATCTGGATGCAATATCCCTTGATGACGTTGATTAATTTAGATCAGTATCCTCCCTTATTTCAATTGTTGACTTAGAACTGTTGGTATCAGGTGCTAGCATTGTCGACCTAGACTTTGTCGAGCTGTGTTGCAATAAATTGCGGTATTGGACTATAACACATAGGAGCATAGACTTAGTCAAGATGTCCGCAATTCAGGTTTTTAGAACCTTGTCTTGCCAGATCATTAGCTACGTTCGAATGTTCGAGTGTCCCAAAAACTAACATGATGTGTCAATGTACTGGAGTGCCAATGAGCCTCGGTTAGAGATTTGCAGCAGTAATTTACTAGTCAGGATTTTAAGATGTTGTCTAGAAGGGAAGGGAAGGTGGGTTAGCGGTTGTCTGAGATCCGTGTAGGAGGGGGCTTCTGTACACTCGGAAGTTAATATATTCTTCCAGTAAGGGGACATAATGCTTTAATTGGGCATTATGGAAGTATTTGGGCCTTCGAGTATGGTTTTTATGCAACGTCAAGATCAAGGTTTGTCCCAGTTTCTTTGTGTGATGGCGTAGTCATGTCTTCTTTGTTGTCTACGGTTCCTACGTTCTGGGGGGGTGGTCGAGTGCTGGGGCCTATTTCTGGGGGGTGGTGGTGGCGGAAAAATACTTCTTATGTATGCTGCTAGGGGAATCCTACATGTGTCTTTGCCGTCTGTGGCTGCTGAAATGCAGATGGAGTGTAGTGTCTCTGCGTTGTGGTGTCTTCCACGAAGCGGGGGCAGGTTGTTGATGTAAGATAAGATGTTGTTTCCTAGATCTTCAGTCGGAGGAGATTGTTGTTGTTGTTCGTCTATTGGGATGTTGGGCATAGATTGGGGGCTGGCCGGAGGAGCGGCTTGGGTGGGTGCCGAAATTGTCCTTCTCGGGGGAGCCCTTTGGCGAGTTTGAATGGTTCTGCTGGTAGTCGGGACGTCTTCCGTTGGGCGAGTGGTGGTGCTTGGTGTCATAAATCCTTGATCTGCTTGTTTATATTCGGCCTTTTCATGGGCTTTCTTTATGGCGTTCAGTAAAATGCTTTGCAAGTTCAAGGTTCATTAACCTTACACCCCCCTCCGTCTGCAGGTCGGCTTCCTTCTTGGCCATCATAAGCCATTCTTCTTCTTTCCACCTGGCTTTCACGTCTATTCTGCTCTTGGCGATGTCGTGTTGGTCTGGGTGGGATCTTTTTGTGTGTAGTCCGAGACCGGTTTTGGTCGAAAAGTCACGTCTACATATTTGACAGATGTGTCGGTTTTCTGTTGTTGGGGGTGGGGAATTTTGTTGGTTTGCAGGGTTGAGGGCCACTGCATTTATATTTTCATTGTATCCGAGGCTTTGGATTATTTGATTGATTATTTGGGCCAACATATTAAAGTCTGTGGGGCTGGCAACCCTAGTAGACCGTTAGCCGTGTGATGTAAAAGTTTTCTACATCACACGTTTCCAGCAGGAACCACGAGGAGATGGTGAAAGGCACGTCTATGACTCTCTTGTACATTTTGATGACGAGTTTGCTTAAGAGAGTCATAGTTACTCCCGCCCTTTGCCAAGATTATGGAGCTGTGGACAGTTTTGTTGCTTGGATAAACCCCTTCACCAACTCATTTGTCTGCTTAGCCATTTGTCAACTTAGCGATAAGAAATTCTACCACGTTGTGATAATAATATTTCACAATAACGCAGATATTGTCATCGTTTAGCTGTCTGGATCTGTTGTGAGAAAGTGATCTAAGTTGTTTTCAAAAATGTGATAAACTTCAAGAATGCTAATTGTATTGTTTACAAATTCGGTCATCCTGCAATTGGTGGCGGCATCTATTCTTTCTTTTTCTTAAATAATGTATAATCCTTCGTATAACTGGGGCGGAACGCGGAAGTGGCCACATCCACTTGAATAATATATCAAAATTACTTAACATACTTACTCTCCATGTAATAAGTAGTAAGCCCACTGGATAATAACTTGGATAAACGAATCTGGATGGAGTTTTAAAGTCTTGATATACTCCTTTCCATAGCCTTCGAATACGTCATCTGTAACAATGACATCCGCTCGCTAGAAGAAAACAAAGCGCGTGAAACACAAAGCCATTCAAAGTAAAATGTAAGACCTACCCTAGCATCGCAATCAGCCATAACTCTTTGAATTTCTCCCTTTAATGTGTCATCCAAATCAAATTCTAGTTCCGTGGGAACAATGACAGTCTTTGGTTTAATACTCCAATCCGGTTCAACGCTCTCCATCAAGCTAAGTTGAATGAAGAACGCAAAATGTACACTTACAGTACCGTCATAGGCAGAGTGCTAAAAAAGATGCCCAAAAAATTTTATCCTGATGTCGTTTGTAAAATATGAAAATTCCTACCTCGCCAACAAGAGAAAACAATCCACTCTTATACGTAACGAAGGTACTACTACGATCCGCCCATTTCGAATGGAAATCACCGCTTACGGCAATCGAACTAACCTCGCCATAGCTATTAGGCTCGTTATCATCCAATACCGAAACAATTATAGAACTCTCCACCAAGCGCAAATAGTCTTTGTTTTTCGAAGAGATTTCGAGCAATCGTTGACGATTCTAGAACAAAAAAAAAATCAAATCTCCTCCAGCCTTCAAAAGATCAATTCTTACATGTGCCCACGATGTTCTATCATCGTGTGTCAACACTGGGAGACAATCCCCAGTACCTTTATATGCCAATATACCACTCACACGCTCTATGATAGCCAAAATCTGCTGGGGCGTCACAATTGAACCATCTTCATTGACACAGTCGAATATGAAAATGCGTCCCTTCCCCAACAGCATACCATGGCGTGGGCTATCGCCTTCACTGACTACAATACAAATCTTCAATTAGCTTACAACTTGTAAAAAACAAATTACACAGCTTACCAGTTTTGAAATGACTAACAATCTGATCCACGGTCTCACCAGGTATTCGTGATGTTGACATAAACCGTTTAAACTGAGACGAACCGTAATGAATCTTTCCGTTATTTGATGAGGCAGGCTTCATTCTTTCAGTTCGAATTAGATCCCAGTATTCAATGGTATGATACATTATTCTCGCCATCGTTTTGAAAGAGTTTTCCTTTGATTCTGTGATTCCAATGCAGTCGAGCCTTAATGGCATTGACATAGCAATGTACGGCTGTAGAGGGAGTCGCAAAGTGTGATAAGCGTACGCATCCCACCACACGTCCAACCAATTTTTCATTTTTGAAGCACGTTCAGCGAGTTTCTTTTGCAGATCGGCTCCAATTCCTTTACTGAAGTTTTCAAGAATCTTACGAGTATTCGCCAGTTCGGCTTCAGTACCAAATGGTTTCACGGATTCATAGTAACGGCCAAGGGTCTCATCCAAGTTGGGCAGTGGTAGCGGTGGAAGACCTTCGTCAAATTCATAAGTAGATGGTTCTCCTTCCTTGGAGATGTAAATGCTATCACGATCCATATTCTAAAAAAATAAATAAATAAATAAAAACGAAAATTGAATTATCATGAAATTTGAAATTTCGGAATGAATTCCGAAAGTGGTAGAATTTACTGCAACGAAATTTGAGAATTGTTAAAATTTGTATCACTGAATCCGAAAAACAAGGAATTATTGAGACAAAATGAATATTTTCGTTCATTGAATCGCAGTTTTACAGTGCGACACAATTTTAGCTTCATGATTAACCTCAAGTTAACTCAGTTATCTGAAGTTCGGGACTAAAAGTTGAAGTCATGATACAACTACTACAAAATCTGAGCTGTTGGGTTTTTGCCATGAGCGTGTCCATAACCTAGGAAACGACAAGACGATATCTGCATTGACGCCAGTATAATGTCAAACTGCCCATACTTGTAACGGTCTCATATACTGTCGAAATCACGTGCGAAACCATGCGACACATTGATCGAAAAGAAATATGTGAAATTCTGCGTCAAGAAAATTGAGAAAATATGAACGAAATTAAATTTTTTCTTCGTTCATATTTTTAAAATTTTTCTCATAAGATCCTTTCCTTCAAACAGTCTGGCTTTCGTCCTAAAGACAGCTGTACAACAGCTTTATTAAAAGTAGTGAAATATATAAGGCAGAGGCAGGCCGTTGATAAAAACAAACTTACATCGCTTACTCTGCTAGATTTCTCAAAAGCATTCGACACTGTTAACCACGATATACTGCGTAGCAAACTTGTAGAACAGTTTCAAATTTTCACAAGCAGCCGTCGGTAACGACAATATGTGATATTTTCTTCATTTAAACAAAGGCGTTCCACAGGACTCTACCCAGGGACCGCTCTTATTTCCTTCTACATTAACGAGCTCCCTCTACATTAATGAGGATGGTTGACTCTGATTGGGTTTAACTAGACAATTCCCAGTGGTTGCAACTCTAACTAGACATCAAGTGTGCTTATTTTTTACCTCCAAGCGGTAACCAACGGGTACTGGTCTCATCCAACCGGATTAGACTTGCTAAACGATAAGTGCGAGTGTTTAAGACGTAAAACAGCAAAACTATAATCACCGTGGTCAGAATGGCGCGAAATGAATACCCAGTCTGCCGTCCCAGGCGAACCTAGATGAGATGCTTCGACATATTCGGACAACGAGTTATCTAGAAATTTCAAGGGTAAGTTAGGCTCCTTGAACAGAGATGGTGGCGGATGAACCGAAAGGTCAACGGGAGCGCTCAATCCCGTAGTGCATACTGATGGTCCCGTGTTCTAGGGGTATCTAATAAATTGGAACTGGCCGTCCAGGTTGGGGGTTGTCTTTGGGTTATCTACAATCCCGTAATGCATACCCATTCGCCACAACAAACCAGAAATATTGTGAAAAAATTTAAAGTCGAAAAACTGCAATCGCAAAAGACCGCCAAGGCCTTCGCGCAACGCGTACCCCTTAACCACTCGATTAACACCATACCACCAGCATCTTATGTCTAAGAACAATGGCAACGATGCCAACAAGCCATTAGGTCAGCCGCAACTGATGTGCTTAGTTTTTTAGCGGCCACCAGCAAGAGGGGGGTTGGTGCTGCCCCCCTGCTTGGGCTCACTGTAGGATTTGGTATGGATGCGAGGTTTTTTTTCGTGTGTTGTTGTAAAATGTAATGCACTTGATTTGCTGTTCTTTACTTACAAACTGACTGACTGGGGTGCGTAATGCTATGCATGTCTACCAAATCGTGGTGCATTCTGGTCAACGCTAAATGATTTGCTGTCCTCTAAGTGAGATACCAAAAAATAAAAATCATACCAAAATATTTTTAGTAATTTTTAATTTTCGCAAAAACTAAAAGACATAAAACCAAATTTAAATTGAGGATTAAAAAAACTGGGTTCTGGCTTTCAAATTGTAATTATTGCTAAAGCTCTTCATCTGATTCCAACTGCTTCAACCCTGCATTGATAAGCGGAACTATGGCAGTGTTAAGAAGACTGGTGACATCGTGCTCTTCTTTGATTTCAGGGCAGAAGTAATTCAAAAAGATATTTTCTCATCCAAGCCTTGAAAGCTCTTGGGCTTTCAGACAGGTACACCAGTATAAAGTATATCAAGCTTGAAATCCCCAGCAGCATTAGCACCAAGAAGCAAGAGTCAAACGTTTCTCTTGACACCTTATATCATGATGCAGATTTTTTGTCGTTTGAAAAAAAATGTCCGGTCAGGCATTCGCTTCCATAAAGACCTGTCTCGTCCGCATTAAAAAATTGTTCTGGAACGTAACTCCCTTCTTCACGTTTTTATACCCTATCCCATAGGGGTATATTAGTTTTTACATTTTCGACGGTTTTCAAGCATAAATCGGCCGATATTGCTGCAATTTCACGTTCGATATTCGTATGAAGTTCATCAATCGTCGCTGACTTGTTGGCATAGACCATAGACTTGACGTAGCCCCACAGGAAATAGTGTAACGGCGTCAAATCGCACGACCGAGGCGGCCAAGCGACTGGACCATTTCGTGAGATAACACGTTCCCCAAACTTGGTTTCCAATAAATTGATTGTGACATTCGCTGGCTTGTGGCGCCGTCCTGTTTTTTTTTAACACTATCAGATCTGTGTCGTAGCAAGCTTAATACAAGCAGCATCTACGAGCAGAGATTTGCCACAGCATATAATATGCAGCCACAGGCTCATCATTTAGTGCATTTGTTAGTGGGACAAAACAGAACATAGATGTAACTAAGTTTGAAATCACTAGCAAAATCAATAAACGATTAAATTACAATGAAGCTATATATATTATTAAACAAAAGACAATTTTAAATATACTTATTACGGCTCTAGAATACAATTTCGCAGAGTGTTTTTCAAACTACTTTTACTAACATGCAGTTCAACTACATCGTTATTTTTATTGTAAACTCTACTCATGCGACTAATAGCCTCATGCATACCATAGTTGTGTTTATGGCTAGGTATATGTAATATATTGAATCTACGCAGGTTGTAGGAACCTCCCCGAGTATTAAAACCAATAGCACTTAAGAGATCAGGAGCATCAATTTGTCCTGATAATAATTGGTGTAAGAAAACCATGTCATTGTTAAGTCTACGTTGAGACAAGGGCAACAATTGAAGCAGTTTAATTCTGCATCTATATGGAGGTAAATCGTGACGATCATCCCATGGAAGTCCTCTCAAAGCAAATCTTATGAATTTACTTTGGATTGATTCAATTCTATTTGAATGAACTTCATAGAAGGGAGTCCAAACTTGTGAAGCATACTCCAAGTGAGGCCGAACTAGACAGTTATAGAGCGAAAGAGTGACATAAGGGTCATTAAACTCTTTTGACCATTGTTTAATAAATCCTAACATTTGTTTGACGATAACGTTAATGTGTTTATTAAACTCCATTTTGGGATCAAAATATACACCAAGATCTTTAAAACTGTCTACACGACAGAGAGTTTGCCGGGAAAGAGTATATTTAAAATTACATGGAGCCCGTTTTCCTGAAAATGACATATGCTGGTATTTTGTAGGGTTCAGATTCAAACCGTTTTTAAGACACCATATGGTAAAACTATTTAAATCGGTTTGTAATGAAAGCGAATCGTTTAGATCTTCTACACATTTGAAAATTTTCATATCATCAGCATATATCAATTTTTTGCTATCTCGAATACAAGCTTTTACATCGTTACTTGCAAGTATAAATAAAATTGGTCCTAAATGACTTCCTTGAGGTACTCCAGATTGAGCAACAAAAGGGTTTGACTTGGAACCTCTAAATTTTACTTGGTATGTTCTCAATGAGAGGTATGATTTAACCCAGTTTATGAATCCATACGCCTTAAGCTTAAAAACTATGATGTTATGTGATAACTGGTCAAAGGCTTTGGAGAAGTCAGTGTATATAACGGGTGATTTTTTACCTGGTTTGGTTTTGGCAACACTGGTTTTGACAGCTGAAGTGTGTTTAGTACCTTGTGTCACTGTCAAACAGCTTCAGTTTGGTTTGCAATTTAACCATGGATCGTCTTACAAATGAACAACGCTTGCAAATTATTGAATTTTACTATCAAAATTCGTGCTCGGTTCGAAATGTTCATCGCGCGCTGCTTCCATTTTATGATCGGCATTCTCGACCTTCTGAGCAGTCTATTCGGAAGATTGTGACCAAATTTCGCACCAAATTTACTTTGTTGGACATTAAACCACCAACACGTTTACGTACTGTGCGTAGTGAAGAAAATATTGCGGCCATATCAGCTAGTGTGACAGAAGACCGCGAAATGTCGATTCGGCGCCGTTCCCAGCAGTTAGGCCTTTGTTACAGCACTACGTGGAAAATTTTGCGGAAGGATTTGGGCGTAAAGCCTTTTAAGATACAGCTGGTGCAAGAACTAAAGCCAGCCGACCTACCACAACGCCGAATTTTTGGTGAATGGGCTCTTGGAAAGCTGGCCCAGGATCCGCTTTTTTATCGAAAAATTGTGTTCAGCGATGAGGCTCATTTTTGGTTGAATGGGTACGTAAATAAGCAAAATTGCAGCATTTGGAGTGAAGATCAGCCAGAAGCATTGCAACAGCTACCAATGCATCCCGAAAAAGCCACTGTTTGGTGCGGTTTATGGGCCGGCGGCATTATTGGGCCATATTTCTTCAAAGATGATGCGAATCGCAGCGTTACTGTCAATGGTGAACGCTACCGAGCGATGATAGCAAACTTTTTTTTGCCCGAAATGGAAGTTCTTGACTTGCATGATATGTGGTTTCAACAAGACGGTGCCACATGCCACACAGCACGCGAAACAATGGCGCAATTGCGAGGCGGGTTTGGTGAACAGTTAATTTCACGTTTCGGGCCGGTCAATTGGCCGCCTAGATCGTGCGATTTGACACCATTAGATTATTTTTTGTGGGGGTATGTCAAGGCTAATGTCTATAGGGACAAGCCCGCTTCGATTGACGCACTGGAAGCCAACATCCATGCATTCATTCGTGAGATACCGGCCGATATGTGTGAAAGAGTATGCCAAAATTGGACTCAGCGGATGGGCTACCTGAGACGCAGCCGCGGTCAACATTTGCATGAAATTATCTTTAAACATTAAATTGGTTCAAACTATCGATTCAAATAAATATTTCATTTATTTTTTCGAATTTTTTGTGTTTTTTTTTTAAAAAAAGTTCTAAACCTCTTAAAAAATCACCCGTTACAATCGACTTCTTTTTTATTTTCCAAACTATTGGAGCAATGATGCATGAAAGTTAATAGATTTGTTACAGTGGATCGATGTTTAACAAAGTCATGTTGTTCATCACAGATGATGTTTCGACAAAGGAAGACCAATTTATCACAAATAATATGTTCGAA
This sequence comes from Rhingia campestris, assembly GCA_932526625.1. Taxonomy (NCBI): domain Eukaryota; kingdom Metazoa; phylum Arthropoda; class Insecta; order Diptera; family Syrphidae; genus Rhingia; species Rhingia campestris. The sequence continues at coordinate 122,173,480 of OW052183.1, read as the reverse complement.
TAACTTGGGAATGCAAGATAGTTTTGAGATAGGTCTATAATAAGAAATATCTCCACGCTCACCTTTTTCAAAAACAGATGTAATAAATGCATTTTTCCATTGAGTTGGGAATACTCCAGTGGCAAAGGAGCTTTCAAACATATGCTTAAGGTATGGCAAACGAGCATCTTTGCATTGCTTTACGACTACTGGTGGGATTCCATCGGGCCCCGCAGAATAGTCATTATTTAATAAAGAGATATATTTAAGTAGTGTCTCATCGTCCAATATAACTTTGCTGAAACTAACTTGAGGACAGTCATTGAGATAACTGAATAATGTTCGTCTAAGACAAATGATTTACTGAAATTCTCTGCGAATAAGTTAGATAAAATTAGAGAGTTCGATGTTTTTGAATTATTATAAGAGAAGTTGGCTGGATATCCATCCGCTTTTCTCTTCGAATGGACAAAGCCCCAAAAACGTTTAGGGTCATTTTTAAGAGCGTTCTCCATATTGACTATATAGCCATTATATAAACTACTTGACATCGTAGAGAATTCATTAAAATAATTCAGGTATTTATCATAGTCGTAATGATTCTGGCTTTTTACAAAATTATTCCAGGCCCGATTACGTCTATTTCGAAGAGATTTTAGTTCTTTCGTGTACCAAGAATGGTGGGTTTGAGCATTTTTCGAATATTTGACTGGGATTGTTTTATCCATGCAATCTTTTATTAGAAAAATCTAAATTGGAGAAGCTGTCAATATTCACATTCGAAAGAATCATTTCTTCGGATAGCCTTTGAAAATTTGCTTTCCGAAAGTCAAAAGAGTACGAACGATCGTACGAATCAACGTTTTCGTACAGATGTCCGCCTATGTCAATGAAAATATCCAATGGAGGATGATTTTTGACTATGTTAGTAATGCTGGTACTAGATTTTAATACTGCAGTACTAACAGAGTCTGAAGAAAAAACTAAATCGAGAATTCGATTATTATGATTTTTTATACAGCTTGTTTGCTGTAAGTCAAATGATAAAATTTTGTCAAGTAATAGTAGCTCTTGTTGTGCAGAATCTTCAGATTGTATGAAATTAGGTTCTCCCTCAGAAGGCACCCAGTCTATGTGCGGCAAGTTAAAATCACCCAGCAACAAGATAGTACTGTCACAACAAGATAAGTCAAAGATATATTCTAAAGCCTTTGATAGCTCAGAATAAAGTGTGCAAAGACGGTATGAGGGAATGTACGCATTTGCAACATAAAGATATTTTTTTTCAAGAGATATCTTAAAACAGATTATTTCAATGTTAAGAGGGAATGGAAATTCTATTTTCTCAGAGGTAAGATGACTGCGGACTGCAGTAAGAACACCTCCACCAAGCGCTTTTAGGTCATTTATATGGCGGTCACTCCTATATACTGAGAACTCGTGATTAAAGAGTTTAGAGTCAAGTATACTGGCGTTAAGCCACGTTCCAGTCAAGGAGAATATGTCATGAGAAAAGGCTTGGGAATTTAGAAAAAATGTTTTTGTTTTTGTTCGGAGCCCTCTTACATTTTGGTAGTAGAGGGACAGTCTTTGTAGTTTTTTGAAGTAGGACTGTTTTCTTTGCGGATTACTTTTCGCGGCTTAAACTCATTAACAATTGTATCAGAAGGCTATGAGTTACTGTTGCATACCGTTTCAAAGAGACCAGCAGGAACAAGTATTTTAAATGACGAAACAAAGCTATCAGGCTTACTGATTTTTGTTCATTTAATTAAGGGCCCTCTGGGAACGAGATTTGTTGATACCAAGTGATTTATGATATCGTCAACCGAAGTGCTTGGTTTCAACCGTGAAATAAAAATCGATTTCGGTTTTGGAATCGATTCAATCGAGGATATATTTTTGGTAACTGCACGAAATTGTATCAGCTAATGGGAAAACGGTAACGGGAGAAGGATCAGCCGGAGAGGACTCGACCGACAAATTTTGAACGTCATTAGTTTTGTTTTGATGTTGGCTTCTCAAATTTGAGCGCTTAGCTCTCGGATGTGCCAACAATGAATTGTTGACACGTTTTCGCTTTGCTGTGACAATTTTATCGTTGGATGTTTTGGAAGGGCTGGATAGAATGGACGTGGTAACAGAGTCACTATTCTTTTCAGTCTTATCTACCGAGGTTTGTAAAGACTCTGTAGATGTGAAGGCATCACATGACTCACATGGGTCTGAGAAGACACAGTGGATAATGTGTGATTAAAACTCTCAAACAAGTCTTTAAAGCCTTTTGAGAGCTTTGCAATGTCAGATTTAAATATCGACATTTTAAAGGCGAGACTGGACAAAGATAATTTTCGGCAAGCAATGCAATACCAAAAAGTACCCTCTGTTGAGTTTACCTTGTCCATAAATGCGTTGGTAGATCCAACGCACTTCGCATGAAACATTTTACCACAAGGGCCATAACAAGCGAAGAGAGCGGTAGTGGAGTTCTTTGTTTCAGTGCATTTATAAGCCCGTAGTTTTTAGCCAAAACGTAAGAAATTTAAAAAAAAAGTGCCTGAGCAGCATATTTAGCGAATATCAATGTCTATATTTCGTCTATACAAAGTTAGATGCCCACTTTTTGGGGCGTTTTCCTACAAAAATGATTTGTATATCCGACCCCAGAAAAACGTTGTTTTTTTTTGTCGAACCATTAAAGATTTCGATAAACCGTCTGAACAATATGTTGTGACAAAGACATTGTGGGACCATAAAGCCCACATTTCGGGGATATTAATTTTAAGGATGGGGTGGGATAGGGTATTCAACGATCCGCACAGCGGATTGTAGCTTTCTCATGTTTTTTTTTTTTTTTTAAATGACCGTTGTACCGAAAAATATAGGACGTAAAACGGAAGTAATAAAAAAGGGCGTTATAGCGAAAGGCCGTACAGCGAGGTATGAGTGTAGTTATAGCTGAATAAATAAAAAAATTAAATAATAATCTAAAAAGCTCAAAATCATCTCTGAAAAAAATTTTTATTGAATTTCACCGCAATGATCTTGGGGCTTTTATGTTTGCTGCTGGGTAATAACACAAGTGGGTATTTTATTTATCTTGACGTCTTTAATTACCAGATTAACCAATTGCAACTTAAGTACGTAGTAAAATTCTTTCAATGTGCACTTAAACCAACAGTAAAATTGCTCCTACACACACCTTGTTATAAAAATCCATTTCATTGTTTATTCGATGACGAATTTTGCATACAAAAGCTGATATAAATTCGTTAAATTCATTTATTAAAAGATTGCTAATTAAATTCCCAGACTAAAAACGAAAACAAATAATTCGGCAAAAACAAAAAAACATTTGATAGACTGCATAATAGTCTGCAAAATTCCAATCGTATCTGCAATTCACAATTTAACTTGCAAAACGATAAGATTACCACACCTGTGCTGTTTGTCTACACCTGATCAAAGTCCAAAGTCACATTGCTAAACACAGATTCGCACTAGACAATCGGTTTGTGGAACACTCTACACCCTACAGAGGCACGCAACGATAAGAGTGTTTAATTATAGCCGCCGGCCGCGCCGGTCTGACGTTAATCATTGTTTTTTCAAATGCTACTTGCACAAGTCGATTTCCTTAATTTACTGATTATCGCTGCGCGATTGATATCACTTCTAAAATATCTCGCCAACACACTGTTGCACATATATGCGGCCGTAATATAAATAAAAACAAATAAATTGTCTGCCAAATTGACCCTTCGATAGTGACCCCCGGTGAATATGTGAGCAATTTAAAAATTTGAATTGGAAACGAGTGCACTATTCAAAAGTAAAACCGTGTGATATTGACAAACTTAGACTAAGCACTTACCTGGTGCAATCTTTTTTGTAACACTGGCAAGAGATTCCAAATGACTTCTCTTTTTAAAAAAAAATCAAACAACCTTGTAGAGCTTCTAAGTAACACTACAACCAGGGCTCACAGCGGTCGGTTTAATATATTCCGGTGTCCCACTTGCAAATCAATCCCCGATAACCGTGACAACAGCAATGCTTATCTATGGAATAAAATACGTCTGCGACCACACCAAATCAAGATTAAATGAAATCATCCAGTGTGCGTGGGTATTTGAAAATGAGATCCCTCACGTGCACTATCCAAGATCCAACTTTCAAGAAAGTCACTGAGAATAGGAAAACATTTGTTTAGGTTTGAGAAATAACACAAAACCACTTGGGTAGAAAAATCCACTCACACAAATATTACGGTTCGGTCAATTCGAATGAAACGGACTTTGGTCTTTCTGGTGTAGGGAGGGGTGATGTACAAAAATCATATGGCAATGGTAGACCGAGGAAATCGCGTCGATATATCTTAAGGTGTATAGTTGAACAATATTATCTAATCTCGGGAGGTTACAGTTTTTAGGAAAAGAAGAGGAAACCGCCGTCGTGGCGGCAACACTAGCAGCTGAGTATAGTTATAGTTGATGATGACATGTGAAAGTTGCTCAGCTGGTAAAGCTAGTGTCTGGTTTGTTGATTTTATTTGTTGTGGTGCTTTTGTTTTTGTTTTTTTTTTTATTTCAAACTTGCGCATTGTGTCCAAAGTCCATTGGGAAGAAATGTCAGACCTAAGAAAATGTCAGAACTAAGGAAATGCCGAAACAAACGTTTGCCAGTTGGTGTCAAACTGTAGTTTCGTTTTTTTTTTTAATAACATTTTTGAAACCATCGCTAATTGACATCAAGCATTGGCTAAAACACAATCACACTTTGGAGCTTCGCTTTACCAACGTTACGCCCAACTGCTTTGCGCACGCTGTGACATATTTATTTTCTCAGCAGTTTCAACTTCTGCTACAAAAATGGGGGAAATGATTAAAATCTTTGCTTAAAATATCGTACTCCACAACCTTCTCAGAAAATAATCCAGAAAACAACAACAAATATTTTGACAATTCACACTTTTTCCAACCTTTGCTTTGCCCATGGCGCTTCACAGCAACTTTACGTTAAGATTTAACGTTTTTCATTTTGAGGTGGAAACTCAACGCCAGGCAAAGCTAAATTGGGATAGGTAACATTGATTTCATATTGTTGAACTAGGTGCGTCAGCCAACGCAACGCACCAAAGCGTGATTGTGTTTCAGCCATTAATTTAATTCCCTTGAAAGCGTCATTAGAATGAAGGGTGTATTTAGGAAGCGGTTATGGCTGAAACAACATGGAAAAAGTGTGAATTGTCAAAATATTTGTTGTTGTTTTCTGGATTATTTTCTGAGAAGGTTGTGGAATACGATATTTTTAGCAAAGATTTTAATCATTTTCCCCATTTTTGTAGCAGAAGTTGAAACCGCTGAGAAAATAAATATGTCAAAGCGTGCGCAAAGCAGTTGGGCGTAACGTTGGTAAAGCGAAGCTCCAAAGCATGATTGTGTTTCAGCCATTATAGCTATCATTGAAAACCATCATTGGAAATTTTCTTTTATAGTCCGTACCAAATCAGTTGGCCAATCTATTGCGCAGGTCTCTTAAAATTTATTTTACAATATCTGAAATTTCACTTAAATCCTCTCTCTGCGCAATCGACCGTTGGCCAACTAATTTGGTACGGACTATTCTTCTTGCGTTTTTTTTATAAATTCAATCATTGGCGAGTTGGTGTCAAAACAAAGCTTATGAATTTTAGAATATGATTAGGTACCCAAACATATTTAAATTTTTAATTGTAGCTATCGCAGAAATTACTTTTTATTTTTCACTGATCATGATTTATTTTTGTGAAGTAATGTTTGTCGTTCCACCAAAATGAAACTGGATTTTCCAATGGTTCCTATAAGTCGTCGGCTGGATGCTATCTTGTTCAAAAGGTCATTTTTTACGAAATTGAGTTAAGTATGCAGTCTTCATAATTTTCGGACACTCTTTCGTTTGGCGCAAACCATTTTGTTCTATCTCTTTTAGTTTCAAGTTACAGAGAACTGTTTTGTTCAATAGGACACTTTTTTAACGATGAAAAGTGGTTTATTGAACAAAAACGACATGACAGATTTTGTTCAATAAACCACTTTTCATCTTTTTTGTATTATGTCGAACAATTGTTAGTATATTTTAAAAAATACTATTTCATAATTTATCTATCTTGTCCAATATCCACAATTTTGGATGTTTTGTTCAATATGCGTATGTACTTTCTTCATTTCTATTTTGTTCAATATCCAATTAATTTTACTTTTTGTTCAATATCCAACCGTATGCTTTCATTCTCATTGTTCAATATCAAACGTTGTTCAATTGAAACGATTTTTTCAAGCCTAAAAAGGACATTAGCGATAAATGTGCTAAGTTTAAAGCTACGAAAAATCGAAATGCTACTGAAACACGAGATTACAATACACATCGGAGCTATCATAATGAAGCGAAGGTTGAGCGCGATATTGATCGAAAGAACAATCGTGAAGATACGGCAGTTATTGTATATGACCTTCAAAACGTTTTTTTCGGTCCCTAAGGCAAACGTTTCAAGCTACTTTTAGAGGCGTAAGGAATGAACTATAGCAAATTAAAACTTAAAATATCACTAAAAAAGAAGATTTCTTAAATTTCAATAAGTCTAGTTCGGACCTTAACATGATTCCTTTTAAATAGTGTAGACAAATGCAATACCAAAACAGTGACCTTCTTTTTATGTATTTCAAAAAACAACACACTGAGGATTTCAAAAAGTCAAAAATTACAAAATCTGCAAGAGGTGACAAACTGCCAAAAGTCGAACAAAGCAATTTCAATATAAAACTAACAAAAGAAAAGAAAAAAGGTATTCAGGCCATGTTACCATACATGCCGAACATACAAGACCGACGTTTTTATGAAAACGTTATAAGAAATCATTAAGCACCTACAATGTTATTACTATTATTTTTTATTATAGCTTGAAGCAAATTTATATTTTTATTATTATGAAATGTACCTAACAAAGTGCTGTTATTTTAGTGCTGTGACGCTGTGACCAAAGTGAATTAATAAAGACTGTCATGTTTATTTTTTTATTACCTTTTTTAATGTTGAATTTATTAACTTTTGTTATGTGACAATAGTACGTATAGTTATAAAGTGTAAAATAAGAACTTAGGCTAAAAAAGAATTACTGTTTTCTTCTTCGTTTCCAAAACAGAATGTATTTGTTATTAACTTTTTTATAAAATAAAGATTTGAATTGAGAAACAAAAATGTATTTTACTTAAACCCACATGATTTTGATTCTCTCCAAAAAAAAAAAACATTGCAACATTTGTATGTTTTCTTGTTTCTTTCAAAATTCGTTACTATCAGCTTTAAGCAATAAAACTATTTTTGTTCTATATAACATAATCAACATTATGTTTCTTCTATGTTTGTGTTTATTTCTTTGTTGTTCAATATTGATTTTTTTGTCCAACATCCAAAAATTTCACCAACTTTTTGTAACTCCATATAACTTTGTTCAATATCCAAAATGACTTCCTTGTCGATTTTAATTTAAAACTAATTCCACATAAAAGGAAAATAATGTCTGTGACTTGTTTTATAAACAAAATTGTCAAGGCTTTTAGAAAAAAATCAAGACAATCAAAAAATGTCTGATATAAACAAAAAATTTCAATCTTTCCCAACATTTTGAAAAATGGACATTGAACAAGACAGCATCCAGCCGACGAAGTTTATATGGAGGTAAAATTTTAATTCCATCATGTTTTTTGTTCCAATCACCGCTACCGTTCAATGTTCAATGATAACTATAACCACAGCCTTATAGCTAGCATTGAACAACTTCATTAAAACACATGATGGAATTGAACATCGGCAGGTGGTTATGGGAATCATTGGATTTGGGTGGAATAACAAACATTTATTCAGAAAAATAATGAAACCACGCAAGAAGTGAACGAAATTTTTCAATGATAGCTATAACTGACCCCTTCTTCTTCTTACTGCTTCAACACACTAAAATCTAAACAAAATACAACTTTTTGGCGCAACAGGCTCGTTAGTACCCAGGGCCTAGCTATCTCGCAATCATTCATTTGTATCATTAAGGTTTACTTTTGAGTCCTTTCGAAATAAAAATCAACAATTTCATCACTCTAATATTTTGAAACTTATTTTTTATTGACATTCGCCATACCGGTTTGTCAATTTAAACTTGTGAATTGATAGGAATCAACAATGGATCAAACATCAATTGACACATGACAGTCGCAATACCAACTAACAAATTTTGCTGTTCATTCAGAGTCCAAAAAAAAAAACGCAATGTTATAGGATACGTGCGATCCGTCTTCTTTATTTTTCGGGGTCAAGGAGATTAAAAATTTGATTTTCTTACAAATGCCGTTTAGGTCCGTTCGGGTACTCACGTGCAACAGTATATATTTTAATAAACGTTCGCAAAGAAAAATGAAAAACGTCAAATTTTGATGTTGTGAAATGGGTGCAGTGTAATAACCCCTACGGAAATAAACCCCATATTTCCAAAAAAAAAAAAAGGAAATAGTCCCCACAGGGCTTATTTCCTTTTCGAAATGAAAATGAGCTTCGCCAGAAAATAAGCCCTGGGGGCTATTTCCTTTTTTGTTGGGGTTATTACACTCCCCCGAACTCAAATGTTACAATTCATCTACTTAACATAAACATATCCGCTTATATTTAGAAATAAAGAAAATAATTATATTCTTGGTTTCTGTCAAACTTCTGGGCTGTCATTCTTTGGCGGTTTTATTTTTTCACCAACCGAAGTTCAGCGTGAAGAAAATCAAGAAAAAAACAACGAAACTAATGGCGTTTTCCATTGGGAAATCTTGATTTTGATCTGAAATTTGATCTTTTTGAGTGTCAATGGAACACGATTCAGATTTTTTTTTGTCATTGTATTGGTGTCATTTCGTGTCTGTGAAGTTAGCGTCGGTGTAGCTGCCAGCATTAATAACATTTTTTTTTTTTTTTTTTTTTTTTTCCGTGGGCTGGTGGAAATCTTCATAGACACGATGAGCACGTGCCCAAAGTAGTGTGAGATTTTTACTCACTAAAACCACCACCCATTTGGTATTTCTATTGCAACTAAGTATTCGACTTATCCAGCAATTTTTTTATCACGATTATATAATATGTTTGGCAGGTAACTTTCCTTTGAGAGTTCCTGCTTTTCCGCAATTATAGCGCGGTTTGTTATTATCGGGCCAAATCTAAGGGTTTAGTTCTTTGAAGACGCCGCAATATATTTGTTTCGTCCAGAATTTGGAGGACTGTTGTGTTAACGTGTCCTAATAAACGTTTTTTATGTTTTCGTGCAAAATTTTTTGTTTCATCTTTAACCGCGGGAATACCCAGATCTCTGCGTAGATCTTCGTTCCTTATGTACCACGGAGCATTGACGAATGATCTTAACATTTTGTTTTCAAAAGTTTGTAAAATGTTTAGATTCGTTTCACTGGTACAACCCCATAGTTGTATACCATATGTCCAAACCGGTTTTAGCACTTGCTTGTATAATAGCAGCTTGTTATCAAGGTTAAGCTTCGAATATTTTCCGAGCAACCAGTACAGTTCTCTGTATTTATTCTTAAGTTCTTCGCATTTCTTTTTTACATGCGACTTCCATTTTAATTTTGCATCGAGTGTCATACCGAGATATTTCGCTTCATTTGCAAACGGGACTCGAACCGTATTTAGAAATACAGGCAAATTGTTTGTCCGTTTATACGAAAAATCTACATGGATCGATTTGCTCTCATTAAGTGCAATCCGCCAGGATTTAGTCCATTCATTAACCTCGTTAAGAGCGTTTTGTAATTTAATATTTGTTTCCTCTATTGTTGTGGCAACTGCTAGTATAGCAGTATCGTCAGCAAACGTTGCAACTATTGTATCGTTTGTTTGTGGGATATCACGAGTGAATATGAGGTACAGGATTGGTCCAAGGACGCTTCCTTGCGGTACACCTGCCATTATTTCTTTGAACTTGGAATATTCGCTTCCAAGTTTCACACGGAAGAGTCTATGCTCAAGATACGACACGAGGATTTTATATAATTGTTCTGGCAAAACTTGACTTAGTTTATAAGTAAGGCCTTTGTGCCACACCTTGTCAAAAGCTTGCGACACGTCAAGAAATACGGCTGAACAAATTTTCTTTTCTTCGAAAGCTTTCTCAATTACATCTGTAATTCGATGTACTTGGTCCACCGTTGAATGTTTACTTCTAAACCCAAATTGATGGTCAGGTAAAAGACGTTTCTGTTCAATTATGGGGTGTAAGCGACCGAGTAATATCCGTTCAAAAACTTTTGAAATGATTGGAAGAAGTGAAATAGGCCTGTAAGATTTTAATTCATTCGGTGATTTTCCTGGTTTTAGAACCATAATCACTTCCGCGACTTTCCACTGTCTTGGTATGTATTCTAATCTGATTGCTGCATTTATAATAAAAAGAAGCTTAGTTAATGCTTTCCGAGGCAACATTTTAAGAAGTTCTCCTGTAATCAGGTCATAACCCGGAGCTTTTTTAGGCTTTAGTTTCTGTATTTCCCGTTTAAGCTCGGCAATACTTGCATATCTTACTATGTTATTATCGGTTGTACTCTCGAATATATTAATGTTTTCATTTTGCGCCGGACCATCAAATGGCTTAAATGTTTCCTCAAGATGTGAGGCAAAAACGTCAGCTTTTTCCTTATCGCTCTTTGCCCAAACGTCTTGAGTTACCCTAATGGGCGGCACAGCGATTTTTGGCCGTTTTATGACTCTAATTGCTTTCCAGAGCGAATAATTCGATTCCTTTCCAGCGGTTAGGCTTTGCAGATAAGTTTCTACTGAATGGTTTTTAAAGTATTTAATCGAATTTGATAGCAAATTACTCAACCGATTGAGATGTGTTTTATCTTGCGGGGCACGAGTTTGGTGCCATCTTTTACGAGCTTTTCTTTTTTGTCTTACTAAATCTTGTATTTCACGGGGGTACTTAATTTTACTATAGCTCACTATTTTGTTCTGTTGAGGAGTATTATTCCATGCTGCTTTTTGGATGGTATTGATAAATGAGTCAACAGCGACTTCGAGTTCCAATGGGGTTCTAAGCGATACATCCAGTCGGATATTATTTTCAATATCGTTTTTGAAACCTTCCCAGTTGGTTTTCGCGTTTGTTAATCTGGGTGGTTTTTCATTTATAATCAGTGACTCGCTCATTGTTAAAATGACTGGAGAATGATCAGAGGAAAGATCAAAGCATTCTTCAACTTTGATTCGATTGGACGGCAGACCTTTTACAATGAAAAAATCGATCAAATCCGGTATTTTTCTAGCATCAGTTGGCCAGTAAGTTGGTTTTCCCGTAGAATGAAATTCGGTATTGTACTTTCTACCTATATCATAAAGCATCCTACCTTTCTGTGATATGCATCTAGATCCCCAGAATGTATGTTTTGCATTAAAGTCCCCTCCGATGACAAAACGTTGTCCAAGGGAATTAAGCAAGTTTTCAAAGTCAATTTTCTCAACCTTGCATCGTGGTGGGCAGTAAATAGACGATATCTTCAGAAAGGATTGTCTGCTTTTGACTTGTATAGAGCTAACTTGCATTGTTTCGATTTCTAGTTTAAGATCAATCGAATGTTCGATACACTCTTTTATATATAGTGAGGCTCCACCTCTAGCCTTATTATAACATAACAAACATTTGAAAATACAGAAATTATCTTCATTTAATTTATTCAATCAATTTAATAGTTCACGTATAACTTTATTTTCTGTGTCTATATCCATTATTAATATCTTAACCCAAAACACTTTTGTTTTTCACAACCGAAGTAAAAAATCAAAATGAAAATCACTCTTGTCAAACTGACAGCTATCATTTGTATTGGTATTGGTAAATCTGCCGAAAAATTCAGATTTGCAAAATTGATCTCTGATCAAAAAAAAAAATCAATTTTTCTCCCAATGGAACACAACAACTGTCAAAATCGGTCTTCAGATCAAAAAAAAAATTGATTTTTTTCCCAATGGAAAACGCCATAAATTTCTTCGTTCATCTTTTTAGAATTTTAACAGTACGCGTACGGCTGTGTAGTTTCACATCAAAGTTTACTCAAATATACTCTTGCACATGAGTACCCGAACGTACATAACGAAAACTGTCAAAGTATGACAGCCCAGGAGTTTGACCTATTCGACTTTTACAGTTAGGTCTTAAGTCTTATTTCATAGATGCTTTGTGGACTAACTAGTCTGGAATTGTTGTAGAATGTATATTGGTGGTCTTCTGGGAGTTCGTTCCATTGTTTGGTTATTCTGTAACAAAATATTTTTGAACTGTGTTGCTCGGGTCGATGTTAGATGGACCGTGTGCCTATGAGCTTGGCTGGTAGGTCGTTGAAATGCAACAAGTTTAGGGACGATTTTCTAAGCTCCTCCAAACATCTGCCGTTATAACACCTCAAATAAAGAGACAGATGGCCACAAGTCTTCGTTGAGCCAAATGTTGCAGATTTGAAGTTAAGCTTGAATCGTTAAGGGTATCCAAATAAGAGAACAGCATTCAAGACCTGGTCGTACTTGGTTTTTTTTTAGAGAAGTAGAAACTGGGCTGGTGTAAAATATCGCGTAGCTCTAAAAGGGTAACTTATAGCATTTTGGATTGGGATACAAAAGGCACTCTTATATCCAAAAGGGAGGCCTGGATTGATTATTGCCATTTTATTGAAAACCTCAAGGACTCCGCCAAGCTAAGCTAAATTCTGTCTAAGGAACACTCCAACCCTTCTTTTCTGAGAAGGTCAGATGGAGGGTAAAGAAAACCCTGCACGGTGACCGTGGAAATCCTTTTAAACACACACTTTCTTGGATGCAGTGATACTAGTACGGAACCCGGGAGATCTCGGCAAGTACAAACTGCACCACAATATCACTTCACTAATTTCCGAGGAATAGATTTCCTGGGCTATTAACAGCTTCTCTCCGTTTAAGTCTCCGGGGGGACCTGGAGGCATTCCACCAGTAATGCTACAGAAAACGCGAGACTTAACAGTGTCATTGCTGGCGTCAATTTTTAGAAGTTGCTTAATACTGAACCACGCACCCTACTCGTGGAGATGCGCTAGAGTGGTATTTATACCGATGGTAGGCAAACGCGGCCACGAGATCGCGAAGGACCAATCAGTCGAACCTCCATTGTAATAAAAAGCCTATAGCGTGTTCTAGGCATCAAAATGCGAAGTTTTCTAGAAGAATCTTCGCTATCCAAATCACAGCACGCCTACCTCAAGGACAAATCCACGGAAACGGCTCTCCACGAGGTAGACAATCGAAAAATCCTAACACTGTAAAGAATACCCTCTAGCCTCCTTCATAGATATAGAGGGAACTTTCAACAACGTCCTCACTGGAGCTATTCTTTAATCTCTGATCTAGCTGGGTAAAGAGGAATCTATTAGCCAATGGATAGTCTCTATGCTCGGAAGAAGAATTATCTAGCCAACACTTGGCAGCAGTCACTTAACCGAATTTGCCAATAGATGAACGCCACAGTAAGGCGTCATCTCTCCTCTACCCTGGCTAATGGTTATGAATAAAATTTTAGTTAAATTAGACGAGGAACGGGTCAAAGTTGTTGCGTATGCGGATGATGTGGTAATACTAGTGTTAGGAAAATATTCCCCTCCGTGATAAGTGAAATCATGGGAGCTGCTCTAGACAAGGTTAACACCTGGGCGGCAAGTTTTGGCTTCTGTGTAAACCCGAGCAAAAGGGAATTGGTGCAATTCACAATCAAAACACCCGATTTCACCCTCCCCCGTCTAAATGGCCAATCACTCACACTATCTTCCAGCGCTAGGTATTTGGGTATCATGCTTGACCCAAAACATAACTGGAAACACAAAATCGAACATAGAGTAAGAAACGCGTAGGCAACACACGCGTTCCTATGCTTGCAGAAAAACCTTTGAAAGAAGTGGATGTACACAGCAGTGGTAAGTCCAATTCTCACATACGGCTCACTAGTATTGTGGCCCGTATTGAGTAAATGCTACAACCTCACAAAACTAGAACAGCCAGTATAGGCATAACGGCCGCACTGAGGTCGGCGCCAACGGATGCCCTTACTGTACTATTGCATCTCTTGCCTCTCGACCTACACATTAAAGACACAGCTTTATGCAGCTCAGTAAGACTCAAGGAGTCAGGATGCTGGACTACAAGGCGGTGTGGCCGCAGTTATATCCTGGACTCGTTACCAAACGGCATGTACACGTTTCCAACAGACTACATCATACCCACACTAAGCTTCAAGAAAGGCGTATACTTAGATTTTCCTACCAGAGCTCATTGGAAGAGGAACGAAGTAGTAAGAGATTTCGACACGGTCGCCTACACCGACGGATTAACTTGGAACTTAGCCTATTGCATGTACTTCTAATCGTATGGGTCCCATGCACTTAAACTATTAAAACGATTTGATTCCTTATAGCCGCGTGTAATACTTTAATCCATTTCTATAGAGGAACCCCGATCATTTTTAGTCCTCCAAAGCGACGTTCTGGCAGTTAAAATTCATTTGACAACAGCTCCACCAATTCCAAACGAATGACGAAAGCCCCATAAGTTTAATAAAGAGTCCGACTAAGTCTTGTTCAATTTTTGTAGAAACATTTTAATAAAACAATTTGTTTAAGTAATCTTGTCTTAACTAACTTACTTCCTATAGCAGAACTCATCTAGAAAAGTGTGTCTTCAGATCGAATGTACTCGCCAATGTCCGATTGATGGAAACACACGGTCGCCAAAGGATCTGCCGTTTTACATTCGGTCGTTGATCGCGCCGTCACACCAAATCCTAATGGCAAATCATTCATCGAATATACAACAACACCCTGATACTGGCCAGTGTTTTCTGTGATCCGACCCATTCCAGACTTTGGGACGTGATTTCCATACAAATATTGCTGTTCGAAGGATGGTTTCACCCAGACCTTATATTGGGCATATGGCGCCAGGTAGTACAGAGCGGTTATGTGAAAGTTCAGTTTGTTAGTTTTTGAAAATTTGCCAAAGCACGTTCCAACGCAGACTAGATTGTTTGGACCAAAGCACTCAGATAGCTTGAGAATATGTTCAGAAACATAATAGACTCGATCTCTGTGTTCACGGAAGCAGTAGGTACCATCGGGACGATCAATGAGTTGCTTTACGTTGTTTCCGATGCTGCAAATGACACGAAGAAAAACGTTAGTACTGGCAAAGTGAATTAAGTAATTCGTACTCACTATTTGGAAAGTTTTTCAAAGAGAATTTTTGCTCTTTCATCGCTAAGACGCTTCATTTTGTCGGGCTTTGGGTTTAGAGTTACAAATTAGTCCAATTTTAGTTGTAAATATTGACGATTTTTAGTATTTTATTTGATAAAAATATCTTACACGCCGCTTTTGAATGGAGAACACAAATAAGAAATGTCAAATTTTAGTTGACAGCTATCAACACGTGTGATGTTAGGGTACACTAAGAACCAACATTTTCTTATGATTGTACATCATAAGCTATTGCGAAACAGATGGCGCTTATTATCGATTTTGAGGTGAACATAAACAAGCTTACAAAGCTAAATATTAAGGGTATTCATAGAACGTATTATGTTTACAACGTGCGAAAAATTGCACCACTAAATAATGTGGTAAACCACTGAATTCAATCTCATTTTACTTATTTTTTTTATTAATAGAAATATTTCCTTGTTAATAAACGCTGACTAACTTTTGAAATTTGAGAGAGTATTTCTTATGGGACTAACAAATTAGTTATTGATTGGCTTATCAGCGTTTATTGATACGGGGGATCAGTTTAGCCAATATGTTTGATTTGTGGAAGTGACTGATTAAATGTCAAAATAGCGATTCAAAAAGCTTACAACGTTTACCACCTCTTTTCTCCGAAATATCCGATATTGTTGTAAAGGATTTGCCATGCAAATTTTGACAGTTCATTTACCACGTCGTAAGTTTACCACTTAACAACGTTTACGATGAGTTTCCGACTTTGCATACATAACTCTATTGTCTGAAATACTTTGAACACAGCAACATTAACAACTTTCAACTTTAGGAATTGTTTTGTGTTATGGTCACCTGCAATAGAAAAAAACAAATTAACGAGAATAAACGTAAATTGATACTTGCTGGGATTGTGGAAGGGATGTCCAAACGCCAGGCACCATTGAGGTTTCATTTTTTAGGGCACTAAATATTAGACTAGATGGTTAAAGGACAAAATAAAAATATTTTTTAGTTGCCAATTAGGCATGTTGTTCTGTCCTCGCGAAACGAACTGTCAAAACAGTATCGGTGTCAGCGAGGTAGGCGTTCAGTGGATGGGTTCGGATTCGGAGTAAAAATTGTGTACAGGTAGGGAAGAAACCCCGATTAGCAAGCACCCAAACCATGGCTTTCAAGGGGAGCAGTGGATATTTTCTTGAATCCGTGGTCAGCTCTGATTGGTACTACCCGGAATCGGATGATGAGATTTACGGCTCTAGCTAGAGGATGGGGTTGTTGTTGGTGGTTCCAACAACCAAGAAAGAACGTGTGCCTTTGTTCTGGGAATGCCATGTTCATTGTGCGTTCAGTCGGCGGGTCGTGCTGTTGCCAAAATTGGCAGATCAATAGAAATATTTTTAGTTTATAAAATAAAAAATTAAATTTTGTGCAAGCGCAGTGTAAGTAGTGAACGACATAAAGACATTAAATACTTAAGTGTAATAAAACAGTACAGTGGTGTAGTTTAAAACAAAGAAGAAAAAATCAACGAACATTGCAGACAGCTACGCAGGACACAAAAGAAAAAGAAAAAGGAAGAACCGTGAGTTTTGTGGTAGTGTTTAGTAGCTTAAAATCTGAAGTAAATCAAATAAATCCATTTAGGTGGGAAGAATCTGTGGCGGACAAAGGTCGGTTGGCGGTCGTTGACAACCCGCCTTTCAAATTAAAAAGCAAGTCAAGGCCGCCAACATAAAAATCGGTAGGGCCATTTTTTTATGTACCGATCTTGTGCGGAGCACACACACACCCCGCGCCCCCCTGTTGCGCATGCATTACGTCTCCCGAGTACGGAGCACTCAACGGGCAAAACTTCAGCACCGCAGTTTGTTTTTTTTGTGCCACAATTTTGTTTTTGTTTTATATATGTATATTTATTTATTGATTGTCATAGGTTAAGTCAAATTTTGCGTGATCTTTGTTGAATTTAATTTTGATTTTTTTTATTGTGGATTCCACTTTGCTAATTTTTGTGTAAGAACCCTTGCAGATGAAAGATTTTTTTTTTGATTTTGGTTGTTGAAACGAATCTCCACGGGAGATTATGGTAGCTAGGACTTGGTTGTGTTTCTTGGTTCTCTCTGGTGTTACCGATTTTTTTTATTAATTCCCTCTTCGAAACCTAGATAGAGCTCTATGTAGGTAGAAATTCGGCAACTTGGTGAGGGTACAGTGTGGTCAACAGGCGAGCACCAGAACTAGCCAATTGCTAGTTACAGTGTGTGTGAAAAATAAAGATACACCTGTTCAATTTTTTTTTAAAGTATATTTTGTCTCCAAGTGTTCATTTATTTATTTCTTATTTATTTTTCTTTTATGTTATGGTTTTTTCTTTATTTTTTTTTTGTTAAATTATTTTTTTTGTTATTTCTTTTCTTAATTTATTTCTTTTATGTACTTATTTGTTAATTTATTTAATTATTGTTTTTTTTTTTGCCTATTTATTGTTTTAAATTTTTTTCTGTTAATTTAGATATACGATTTTTTTTGTTTTAAATTTAAATGGTTTAGTGGATCCGTTAGTAAAGTACAAATAAAAATCAGTCACGCGTCTCAAACGAAATTTTCATGTTTTTTTCTTTGCTCGGGCACTTGAGTGCGCGATGAGTTGCTAGGAGATTTTTCTTTCAGGGGGTGGAGTAAGGAAGGCTAAAATCCTTTCGGATAGATGACTTGAAGGCGCGTGGACCGACACTAATGGGGAAGTTCTAGGCCAAGGATTTCCAGGTTGGGTGGGTATTGGCCGCGCTCACGTCACCAACGAGCGCTTCTCAAAATGGTAACCGTCCGTCCGCTGTCAGTAGGGAACAATTTTTTTTTGCACGATTTATGTGATTGTAATTGGTAAAGTTACATTTCCGGGAACAAGAATCCCCTCGTTTCCGACGAGTTCAGCCGTGCAGAACCAGCGTGCAAGTTTCCGGAATGCGACATTCTCTCCCTTTGTCCATATCCTCACCTTCGATCCCCATCCGGTCATCCTGCCTTCTTTTTGAATCCCGACTGCCCTTCCAATCCTCGTCCTTGCACATTACATTTGTTATAAATTTGCTGTTGCGCTATACACGCCGACTATAATAGTGTGCTGTATCAGAGTCAAAGTGCCCCTAGCATCAGTTCTCCAATAAAGTGGGTTTGATGGTGACTACAGAGTGGATTGATTCCTTAGTTATATCAGCAGTGACCTTTTGTCCAAGGTTTTGGGTTGACATATTAAACTTTATCAAGCCCTTGTCAACTAGAATGTCAACGTTTCGCCTGCTCGTTAATTGCGGTAAATGCTTCTACAACAGTACGATCATAGACTAATGACACATTGTAAAAGTTAGCGTTTGTCCATAATAGCGTGTTTACTTTTCGGAATCTAGTACATGTTTGGAAACCACGCTGAATCGCATGTCTTAAAGTGTAAGGCCACACAGCTGTTTCAATTTTGACGGAATAACGGATTCACTCATCGCTTTATAGAGCTCTAAGCTATATTTCCAGGGCTGGTTTTAGTATGAACATTTGATCAATGGTCGCTCTGTTAACCGGAATCTGCGTGTGTGTTTGCAGAGAGGCTTTAGACGTTCAAGCAATACTTTGGATAGGATCCTATATGCTACGTTTATCAGTGAAAGCACGTTACTAGTTGGAGCAGTATGTTATGGTAGCAGTATGTTTTTTTAAAAGTTCCTCTGCAAATCGATCATTACCGGCTTTGTTGTTGTTTATACTCTTTCTCATAGGGGTATTTTAGTTTTGTAAAAGATCCTTTGTAAACATTTTCAAAATCCGCTCACTGTCACGCCCACTTTTAAAAAAAGGGTTGTTTTTGGTCAAAAGGTAAAGAATTTAGATAACATCTCTGATATTTAGACAATATAAATGGGATGGGATAGGGTATTCTTCTGTAGCCTTCTCATATAGTTTTAATGTTACGAAGGAGCGTTACCTCTTCTTTCGGGTGGGTCTTACACATAGACCTCACGATATTATCCCCATTAAGCAGTTTGTGAAAATGCTGCATGAATACATTTATAATTTCCTGCTCTATTCCGTAAAAGGAACTCTATACCAAAGGGTTTAAACTAATCTACTGTCATGGTTCTAGGCACCCAGCGGTTGTCACTTAAGTGCTCAGTCGAAAATTTCTTCCTTGTTTGGTTAGGGGTTTTCCTACAAATGTTACGTGAATAAATTGATCGCTTGTCCATTGAGAACAGGGATTCGTGCATCTTCAAATTACACCTGAGCGGCAAGGTAAGGTGATTTGCAACGCAAAATCTTGCCTTATTAGTTTAACGGGTTAGGTAATAGGGATTTCTGGGTTTCTGTTAAATAAACTTTTCCAGAAATCAAAAACACTTTCATGATAGATCGAAACAAAAACAGGGCCCTCATTCCGTAAAGTGATTATTATTTGACGATAACAATTCGACGGTACATCTTGCATCATGTAAGATCAATAGTCGTTTCCGCTGTCGGCGATATCACTTTATCTGCTTCACTTAAAACAATATTTGTCAAATCAAAGACGATTATAGAGCGATTGCTCCAGATGTCTCAACTACCGTCTGAGTGATAAACGTTTTCAAAGTTACGGAATGACCCCCAGCTTTTTTTTAATCTTATCTGAATACTTAGGCGATAATTTTTACCTTGTTTTGTCAGACACTTCTTGTCAAGTATCACCTGACTAAATTGATCGATTGACCAATGGGAACAGAGCTTCATCTAATCTTACTTAATCACTAAACGAGTTTTAATTTTAAATTAAGCCATCTGATCGGTACCAGATGATCGTATACAGCTGCGAAAGCGTCTTATCTATGCGCTTTGGCATCCGCGATCGCTTGATCCATAAACCGGAGGTTTGGTTTTTCTTCTCGCCTTTAACCAAAAGGTTGGAACTCGAAAATTATTTTGTCTGGAGCAATATTATTCATTCGCTCGATGTGGCCGAGCCAATGTAGTCGACGTGTTTTGACCTTTTGGACTACATCCACATCTTGGTATATAGCTCATAGAGTTCGCGGTTGTATCTTTTCCTCCATTCTCCCTCCTCGCACACAGGACCAAAAATCCGCCGAAGTATTTTTCTCTCTAAGGAGCCCAGTATCAGCTCTCCCTTCTTGTTTATCGTCCAGCATTCGGCGCCATAAAGCAGAACAGGATAAGGGTTTTGTAGAGCACACATTTCCTCCTTCTAGTTAGGAGTTTTAAACCCAGTTATTTCGCCAAACCGAAGTAGCAACGGTTTCCTAGGGTAATTCTTCGCCGGATCTCCACTAGGGTGTCATTCGTGGAGTCTCTGTTTACTCCGAGGTAGGTGAACTCCTTAACTACCTCGAAATCGCTGCTATCAATAATGACGTTTTGTCCTAGGCGGTGAAAAGATGCTTGTTTGTTTGTTAATAGCATGTACTTGGTCTTGTCCTCATTTACTTCAAGACCAACGGATTTCGCCTGTTCGTACGCTGGGGGCGACCGATGATGTCAATATCTACCGCATAGCCCAGCAGCTGGAGGGACCTGTTGAAAATAGTGCCTTCCGTGTTGACACCTGCCCTGCGCACTATCTGCTCTAGTACGAGATTGAAGAAGTCACATGATAGCGCGTCTTCTTGCCGAAATCCGATGCATGTTTGGAATAGTTCGGAGGAGCTACTTCCAAACTGCACGTTGCAGCGCGTGTTTTCCAGTGTCACGCGACACAGCTGAATTAGTTTATCCGGGATTCCGAATTCGGCCATCGCCATATAGATCTCCTGACGATGTATGCTATCATACGTGCCTTTGAATTTGATGATTAGGTGGTGAGTTTCGACTTGAAATTCGTTGGTCTTCTATAAGATTTGCCTCAGTGTGAAAATTTGGTCTATAGTCGATCTGCCGCGCCGGAAGCCACACTGGTATGTGGCTACGTGTGTTGCAGAACGCTTTTAGACGTTTAAACAGAACGTTGGATAGAATTTTGTATGCGACATTAAGCAGGGATTTGCCTCGATAGTTCTTGCAAGACATAGGATCGCCTTTTATAGAAGGGGCGTATGGAGCTTCTAGTCCAGTCATCGGGCATGTTTTCTTCCACCCATACTTGGTTGATGATTCGGTGCATGCTCCCTACCAAAAAATCACGACCGTATTTAAAAAGCTCCGCTGGTAAGCATTCAGAGCCTGCGGCCTTGTTGTTCTTTAGTATTTTTTATAGCTAGGCCAACTTCTTCTATACTAGGTGATGGAACTAGTTCTTCATTGACTGGACGTGGGTTCTCTTCTTGCCCTATCACTCTCTCTACATGATGCCTATTAAGCAGCTGCTGGAAATGCTTTTTAAACATGTCTACTATTTCCTGCGCTTCGGTGACTAAGTTTCAATCGCTGTCTCGAAGAGTCTGCGTTCCGGTTTTGTAGCCAGCAGCCAGTTGCTTGGCCTTTTTTTTAAAACCTCCGGATCTATCGCGCGACTCTTCGATCTCTTTGATCTGGGACGCTGCGTAAGCCCTTTTCTTTCTACGCAGGGTTTTCTTTTCCTCCCTTATACTGGCTCTGTACTCTTCTCTCGCTGCCCTTGTTTTGCGCTGCAACGCTTTCTTGTGTGCATCTTCTGTCACTTTTTTCCTGTGCACGCATTCATCATCATACCACGGGTTCCTTCTCGGGGGTGGCTGGTACCCTACAGTGGTTTCTGCTACTTCCCTGATGATGTCGCGATACTGGCACTCTGACTACTCCAGTTGTGCTAAGGAGTACAAACGTCGAATTTCTTCTTCTTGGCAGTTTGCAGCTTCTTCTCGTTGGCCAGTCGAGCTCTGAATTTAGCCGCGACAAAAAAGGTCCGAGTCGACGTTTGCCCCTCGGAATGTGTGTATTTTTAATACCTGTACCTATATCATGGCTAAAATTGAACTGTCAAAATCCTGTCGCCTGGCCTTTGATTCTCGTGGCATTTAGGTTATGTTTCAGAGGAGAACTTTGTCTTCTTTTCTTACTTCACAGTTTATAATGATGATAAAATCCCCTCATGATACATACAAAATAACCAGCTATACTCTTTTAGTAGGAAGGGATAGAAGACGAATAGAAGAAGACTTTACTTTACTTAAGTGGCGCTACAATCCGGAATGAACCTGGGCCTCAACCAACATGCCTCTCCAATTAGCCCGGTCCTTAGCTAACTGCCTCCAGTTGCGCACTCCAAGTTGGTTGAGGTCGGTTTCCACTTGTGCGCGCCACTTAAGGCGAGGTCTTCCTCTACTGCGTCCGACGTCTGGCTGGGAATCGAAGACTCTGCGAGCCGGAGTATTGGTGTCCATTCGTTCTACATGTCATAGCCATCTTAAACGTCCAATGCGGAGTTTTTTGACCAGGGGCATGTCGCTGTACAGCTCGTATAGTTCTTGGTTGAATCTTCGTCTCCATAGCCCGTCAACACAAACGGGACCGAAGATTCTTCGAAGAATTTTCCTCTCGAATCTACCAAGGATTTCTTCATCCGCTTTTGATACGGTCCATGCTTCAGCGCTGTAGAGCAGGACTGGGATGATCAGGGTCTTATATAGGATCTCCTGAGTAGTTCGAGTGAGGGCTTTACTACTAAATTGCCTTCTTAGCCCGAAGAAACAGCGGTTGGCAAGAGTAATTCTTCGTTTAATTTCTGACGAGATGTTGTTGTCAGAGTTAATAGCGGAGCCGAGGTAGACAAAGTCCCGTACTACCTCAAAGTTATATCTGCCAATGGTGACGTTCTGTCCAATTCGTCGATGTTGTGAGTCCTTTCGTGATGACAGCATATACATAGTCTTACCCTCATTTACTGCTAAACCAATTTACGCCGCTTCCTTCTCTATACTAGCAAACGTGGCTATGACATCACGTTGAGTCCTACCAATGATGTCAATATCGTCAGCGTATGCTAGTAGTTGCACCGACATTTGGAAAATTGTGCCTCTGGTGTTGGCTTTGGAGTTTTGCACAATTCTCTCAAGAATCAGATTAAAGAAGTCACATGACAGCGCATCGCCTTGCCTAAATCCTTTTTTGGTATCGAATGTGTCGGTGAGGTCGTTTCCGACCCTGATGGAGCAGCGAGAATTCTCTATCGTCATCCTACACAAACGGACGAGTTTGGGCGGTATACCAAAACTAGACATAGCTCTGTACAGTTCGTCTCTATAAATGCTATCGCGTATGCGGCTTTGAAATCGATAAATAGGTGGTGGGTATCGATTTCGACTTTTTGAGTTTTTTTCCATGATCTGCCGAATTGTGAAAATTTGATCGGTTGTGGACTTACCTGGCCTAAAACCACACTGATAAGGGCCAATCAGGTTGTTGGTAAACGGTTTCAGGCGTTCACATATTACGGCAGATAGGATCTTGTAGGCGATGTTGAGGAGACTTATGCCTCTGTAGTTGGCGCAGTTCAGAGGGTCTCCTTTTTTGTGGATCGGGCAAACGATGCTGAGGTTCCATTCTTCAGGCATATTTTCATCCGACCAGATTTGGCTTATGAGTTGGTGGATGTTACTTACCAAGTCATCTCCGCCGGCCTTATAAAGGCAGCCTTATTAAGCTTGAGTTTAGATATTGCTATCATCACTTCACTCAGGTCGGGTGGTTGGCAGTTTTCGCTGTCGTTGCCAATATTGAATGGTTCGTTCTGCCTCACAGCGGAATGTTGTTCGTCATCGCCGTTTAACAGTCTGCAGAAGTGGTTCTTCCATATCCTCAGCATCGACTGTGTCTCAACTACAATATTTCGTTGTTCATCTCGACAGGCTTCTGTTCGAGCCTTGTATCCTTGGCTTTGACGTTTTATACTTTGGTAAAACTAGCGAACATCGTTCCTGGAGTGGCACCTCTCTATATCCTCGATCGCGCGCTTTTCTTGCTCTTTTTTCTTCTTGCTGAAAAGCCGATGTTCTTACCTTATTCTTTGCCTATAGAGCTCGATGGCAGCTCTCGTCTTCACCTGCAGCTTAGCCTTGTAGGCCTCGTTCTTGGCTGCGAGCATCTGTCGGCATTCCTCATCAAACCAGGGGTTTCTTGCTGGTGGGCGCGAGAAACCTAGCACATCAGTTGCGGCTGATCTAATGGCCTGTCGGCATCGTTGCCATTGCTCTTCGACATTCGATGCTGGTGGTATGGTGTTAATCGAGAGGTTAAGGGATACGCGTTGTGCGAAGGTCTTGGCGGTCTCTTGCGATTGCAGTCTTCCGATATTAAATTTTTTCACAGTATTTCTGGATTGTTGTGGCGTGGTGGATATCCGCATTCTTACCTTGGCTGCTACAAGGTAGTGATCCGAGTCGATGTTAGCTCCTCGGAATGTTCGGACATCCAAAATACTGGATGCGTGCCTCTTATCTATCGCAATGTGATCAATTTGGTTGACCGTTCGTTGATCTGGAGACCGCCATGTCCCCTTATGGATATCGAGGTGAGGAAACCGTGTGCT
The DNA here is from genome assembly GCA_932526625.1 of Rhingia campestris. NCBI lineage: Eukaryota > Metazoa > Arthropoda > Insecta > Diptera > Syrphidae > Rhingia > Rhingia campestris. Next base: position 122,148,709 of record OW052183.1, on the reverse strand, counting down.
GGCTATAGTGGCGTTTCGTTCCGTAGCGAAATTAATTAGCCTAAGTCCGTTACCAGACGTGTTGTCGTGTAGGCTTTGTTTTCCGACAATACTTCTAAAGATGTCTTCTCCTCCTACCTTTGCGTTAAAATCTCCCAGCACGATTTTAACATCGTACTTCGGTAGTCGCTCATAGGTTTTGTCGAGGAGCTCGTAGAAGCAGTCCTTAGCTATATCATCTTTTCTTCCGTCGGAGCGTGAGCGCATATAAGGCTTATGTTGGCGAATTTGGCCTTGATGCGGATTGTTACTATGCGTTCGCTTATGTCTTGGAAACATAAGACTTCTTGCCTAAGTCTGGCACTTATAACAAATCCGCATCCGAATAGTCGCTGTTTCTGCTCACTATAACACGTTCCGTAGTAGATGTCACAGTTTTTCATCCTCTTTTTGCCCGGCCCATCCCATCGTATTTCCTGGATGGCAGTAATGTCTGCTTTGTAGCAGTTTAGGGCTTCCGCTAGTTGTTCGCCTGCACCTCTCCTGTTTAATGTTCTCACATTCCAGGTGCAGATACGAACGTCGTTGTCCTTTTTTCGTTTATCAGGGTCGTCAACAATAAAATCAGTCCTTTCCGAGGCTATTGGTTGCTTCGCAACAATATTTTTTTCTGTGGGTGGGTAGTTAACCCAAAGCACAACCCCCAACCTGTAGGGCCAGTTCCAATTTATTAGATACCCCTAGGACACGGGGCCATCAGTATCCACTACGGGATTGAGCGCTGCCGTTGGCCTTTCGGTTCATCCGCCACCATCTCTGTTCAAGGGGCCTGACTAACCCTTGAAATTCCTAGACAACCTGTTGTCCGAATATGTCAGAGCAGCTCATCTAGGTTCGCCTGGGACAGCAGGCCGGGTATTCATCCGTGCCATTCTCACCAGGGTGTTTATAGTGTTGCTGTTTTTCGTCGTGTTATCAACACTCGCACTTATCGTTTAGCAAGTCAAATCCGGTTGGATGAGACCAGTACCCGATGGTTACCACTTGGAGGTAAAGATAAGCACATTTGATGTGTAGTCAGAGTTGCAAAACTGGGCGTTGCCAAGTTAACGCCAATCAGAGTCTACCCTCGTTCTACAACACCCAACCATCACACTTTTTGACGTTTTGGCATAATTAATATGCCAATTTATCCATCTATAAATAAATAAAAAAAATAAACTATAAAGAATTTTTTGTAGTCCAATGTCATTAAATTCATGAAACGATTACATGTAAACTAATACTATTACTTAGCTTCAGACTTATTAAAAAAACAGCTTATAATTGCACGTGTTAACATGATAGAAGTAGAAACGTATTTTCATTTTCAAACTATTGCGATCGATGAAGATTTTTCGTACAAACAATTTTTCTTATCTTTTTGCGATTTAAATCAATTCATAACATCTTAAGGTTATATGGGGTATGGAATAAATAAATTTAACATTACAATAAGGCGTGTTTTGAGGTGCAATAAATTATTCACCTTTTTCACTGCTGGTGAAAAAAGTACACACACTTCCAGTTAAAAACGAATCTATGAATTACTTAATCAGTTTATGTAATCAACGAGATTACAATATATATTTCGTGCAACTGCACAAAATAGGTGATGAGTGCAATATTTTGATTTAAACATCTCCAGATAAGAATTTGTCTGGTTCAAACAGACGCTAACTAATTCATTTAATAATTTGACCGATTATTCTACTATAAACTGATTCTCTATCGCTTATATCATGATATTGATTCAATATTTAAATAACAATATTAAATTATTCATCAACCAAGTTTTGATGGCCGAAAGTATGCCCGATAACTAAAATATCAACCCCATTTGCACCACGGGGCTTCAACTACTCTCAAAAGTTGCATATCCGACGTACCTTGCGAGCTTCTAAAGCGGTTTCACCTCTGATGACTTCCAACTGCTACTCCGATTCTCAGGCTCTTTTTTTTTATTGTAAGTCTTAATTCAAGACAATAGCGGAAGAATATCCTAGATATAGCCAACGGTGGTGGCTACCGTTAAAGTTAGAATGGACAAAGTAGAGCATATACAATTCTTTTGACATATTCAGGCAACGGGTCATCTCGAAATACTTTGGGTTTGTTAGGTCTTTGAACAGAGATTGTGGCGGAGGAACCGAAAGGCCATCGGCAGCGCTTTTAATCCTTAGTTGGTACTGATGGCAGAGTTGAGAAACATTAATAAGAATCTCGTGGCGCAGTTACAGAGTTATAAGTTCTCCTTATCTAAGAGATGTTCATACACCAAACAAATGTGTATGGTACCAAAGAGGTACATATATAACTATAGAGTACGCATCACAGCTAAATACATATGAGAAGGCTACAATCCACTGTGCGGATCGTTGAATACCCTATCCCATCCTATCTGTAAAACTAAAATCCCCAAAAAGTGGACATGGCTAAAAACACGATGTGAATAAAATAAAGAAAATGACATGGTGACAACAAATTCTTCAGACTGCTTATAAAAAACTTTTACGGTTCTACAAAAGACAAGGTTTTCTCCTGCATATGTTATGGGGTAGTGTATATAAATCGTTTTTATATAAAAACGCCCCCAAAAAGTGGGCGTGGGTTAAAATGGTCTATAGACGAAATGTTCATATTTATATTACTAATGATTCTGTATCAAAAGTTGTTTCGAAAATTTGAAAATTTGACCGAAAAACGTAGCAAAAAACTTTATATGAACGAAATACAGATATTCAGATTCTCTAAATATGTTGTTCAGAAAGTTTTTCAAAATTCCTTATGGTTTATCCAACCAATACGTTTTTCTAAAAAGGGGGCGTGGCAGTGGGCGGATTTCAAACATTTTTACACTTGTTCTGCTGGGAGCACGTGTACCAAATTTCATCCTTCTAGCTCAAAATTTAAGGCCCAAAAACTGGTGACGTACGGACGGACGGACGGACGGACAGACATGGCTTAATCGACTCAGCTATCGATTCTGAGTCGATCCATATACTTTGAGGTATATGTAGCTAAATTATTTCTCTATGTTACAAACTATGTATCAAAACTAATATACCCCCCTATGGGATAGGGTATAAAAATTGTAGCCGTTTCAGACGCGGGCGGTAGGTAAGTGCGAAGAGGAATTTCCGTCGCTCGTATGCATCGGCTATGCTGTTGCTTGATGCTGGCATGGCAATTTGAACACTGAGGTATCAACATCAGTGCCCCTCATAGTAAATTTTCGTTGATGAGATGCGAACTCTATGTAGTTGTATACTCTTTGATGGTACCTAAATTAATCAAACGGGTGGTACGACTCAAGCGTCCGACGAAATGAACCGAGCAACCACAAGCGTGCCGTGCCCTTCTCTCCAACACAATGCCTCCGTTACCTACCGTGACTCACAACATAGCCTCTTGTCTGCAACTTCTAATCCAATTAAATTGTATGCTCATGACAGTACCCTCAGCTTCTCATATTCGTTCTCGAATCATTTAACTCCGACAACGATAGAGTGAAATTTAATGCTTCCAAAACACAATGCTGTCTTCTGTCAACAAAGCGAAACCAAAACCTGCAACCGTTAGATACCCATGTATCGTCGAAACAGAAAGACTTTCCATGTTCGGTGTGTGTGTAAGTAAGGACCTACGTTGGAACAACCACATATTCGAAGTCGGTAAAAACGCAGTCTAGGTTTCTTTCACAGATTCATTCCTAAACCAAACTCAGTTTTTGATCATTTCTCCGATTTGTTTGAAATCAGATAATTTTCTTCCGAACGGATATTGTTATCTATCGTACTGATAACAAGCATCAGAAGACAGTGATATTTAAATATTACCACCAAATTCCAAATAACGGATGATTCAATGACGTTGTTATTAATGCTAATGCTATTGCTGAAGTAGCAGTGAGTTTTCGTGAAGACCGTGATCAATCAATTCGTCGCCATTCTCAAGGTTTAGGCATCTCATATGGAACGTTTTGGAGTATTTTGTAGAGTAATTTTGGTTTAAAAGCATATAAAATACAGGTCGTTCAAGAATTGAAGCCGACTGGATTTGGTTTAGGTTTTAATGTCGGTTTGTGGGCCTTGGAACAGCTTCAAAATGATCCATTTTTATCGACAAATTGTTTTTAGCAAAAAAGCTAATTTTAGGTTAAACAGCCAAGCGAAATTGCCGTATTTGGGCCGGTGATAAGCCAGAGGCAATCCAAAAGCTACCGATGCAATTATGGGCAGGCGGCATCATCGGATCTTATTTCTTTAAAAATACGGGAAGATCGCGTGTTACTGTCAATGGAATACGCTACATAGCAATGATCAATTGAATTTTGTTGTCGAAAATTCAAGATATTGGTTGAGCTGACTTGTGATTTCAACAGGCGCTACATGTCATACAGCTAACGAATCAATCGCTTTATTGAGGGAAACTTTCGATGAAAACATCATGTCAAGAAATGGTCCTGTCAATTGGCCACCAAGATCTTGTGCTTTAACACCTTTCGATTACTTGGTATGGGAATATGTGAAATCGCTTGTTTACGTCGATAAACCCGAAATGATTGAAGAATTGGAAGCCAACATTACCCGTGTTATTCATGGAATGGAACCGGGCGATATGCTGGAAGGGTGGCCAAAAAATAGGACCATTTAACAGTTAATCGTTGGCAACATTTGAAGGAAATTATCTTTAAACTTTAAATGGCATGAACCAAACTAACACCTCAAATAAAAATGTTCCTCAATACAAAGTTTTTTTTTTTGTATTTTATTAAAAAAACGAGTGGTGGGTGCACGACTGGGTCGTACGCAACTTTCTCTTTCACAGCGAGTTGGGCTTTAGATCAAATCATAAGCATTTTGATTATTGATTCCAAAAATTGATTTAAGGGCCAAACCCACCGAGCAACCGAAACCGAAACTTCGTTTTATTTTTTCATTTTTCTGTTCAATTATGACATTTCATTCCCACCGAACATAGCACAGAAACTGAAAAAAAAATTAAACGTCACATTTGACATTCAGTGAATTCAGAATGCGGATCTATAAAAAAAAAAAGAAAATTTTGTTATATGTTGCGTTATATTTTGCAATGCTGAAAAGAACAAAACGTTCCAAATATTGGATTCATCCCCTATCGAGACCGAAAAATTAATGGAGAATTCTACCGAATCTCAACAAAATTGGAGGAGTACCCGGCCCGGTATTTCCGTATGGACGTCAGAAAAGTGACGTCTGCGAACTTCGGCAAACAGAAATTACAACGATGAAAAAAAAAGTTGCAAGTTTCGGTACGATGAATTGCAAAACTGCAAAATGAAAAAGTAAAATTTCGGTACGGAAAAAAAATAAAATCGTTTTATATCAAAATAAAAAGACTTTAAGAAATAAAAATAGATGAGATTAGTGTGGTTTATTAATATCTTTTATTTAAGAAGTATTTTTAACTGAAAAACACATCAAATTTTAAGTAATTAGCAGTTTAAAAAAAAATGAAAACCAAAGTTTCGGTTTCGGTTGCTCGGTGGGTTTGGCCCTTTAATGTCGAAATGTGATTATACGAACGTTTACTCCGATATTTGAAGGAATCGGTGTCTATGTGAATAATAATGATTTTCCGTTATTGGCCAAAACTGAAAATTCTTTAAGGAATAGTTGTGCCAAAACTAATTGTGTGGAAATGTTGCAGACCGTAATAGTAACAAATAAAGGGTGGTTAAATTTTAAGGGCCGATATTGATTTTGAATAAAACACAAATTATTTAGGAAATTATTGTCATTTCTTTTTATTATGATAATATTGGTATGGTTTAATTATGTATGGAACAAAATATCGGCAAAATGGCCGCCGCGACCTCGGCGGCACACCTCCATCCGATGGTCCAAATTTTCGATGACGCTGAGGCATAATTGAGGTTCTATGGCGTAAATGTGCCGAATTATCTCATTCTTTAGCTCTTGAATTGTTGCTGGCTTATCGATGTACACCTTTTCTTTCAAATAACCCCAAAGAAAGAAGTCCAACGGTCACACGATATTGGCGGCCAATTGACATCGCCACCACGTGAGATAACATGGCCATTGAATTTTCGCGCAAAAGAGCCATTGTGACAAGTGGCACCGTCCTGTTGAATCCACATATCGTCCACATTTCCACATCCATATCTTCCAATTCGGGCCATAAAAAGTTCGTTATCATCTCACGATAGCGAACACCATTCACAGTAACTGCCTGGCCGCCTCATTTTGGAAAAAATACGGCCCGATGATGCCGCTAGCCCATAAACCACACCAAACAGTTACTCTTAGTGGGTGCATTGGTTTTTCGACAATCACTCTTGGATTATCATTCGCCCAAATGCGGCAATTCTGCTTATTGACGAATCCACTGAGGTGAAAATGTGCCTCATCACTGAAGATGATTTTCTTCGAAAATTGATCATCCACTGTTGCCATTTCTTGCCACCATTCTGACCATTGACGACGCTAGAATTGGTCAAGAGGCTTTAGTTCTTGAGTCTATTGCACCTTGTAAGCGTGTAAATGAAAGTCTTTATGCATAATGTTCATCAACGACGAGTGTGAGAGGTGCAATTATTGAGCACGACGACGAGTTGAGGTGGACGGCTCTTCACTATCGCGAACAGCACCAATATTTTCTGCAGTGCGAGCTGTACGAAAATGCACTGGTGTTTTCACATCTCCACAGGCTCGGTTTGCTCAAATTTTTGCACGGTTTTCCGATTGTACGCACATTTGGACGATTAAATTGACCGAAAAAATCACAAAGTGCACGATATGAATTTTGATTTGAATGCCCATTTTCATAATAAGCCTGAATAACTTTAACGCGTTGCTGAATTGTGGTTCAAATTGAGAAATGTCAAATAAAATACCGAAAAAAACTAAATGTTTAGGTGTGGCTCACAGTCAACATCGGCCCTTAAAATCTAACCACCCGTTACATTAAATTTCATTCCAAAATATTTTGCTAGCAATTGACAATAAATCCAAAAATCCGTTAAGAGTATTTACAAGAAAAAAAAACTGGGTATGCAGATTTTTGGAACTACTATATTTTTCGTTTTCGAGAAAAATTACGTTATGTATAATTTTCATATCAGAGTTACTGTTGGTAAAAATTACATAGAATTCTGACCAAAAAAACTGTGAATACGACGATTGAAGATGTTTGCTGGCACACAAACAGGCGGACAGACATTTCAAGATCGATATTATTTCTCTATGTTACAAACTAAATGTCAAAACTAATATACCCCTATGGGATAGAGCAGCGTTTCCCAAAGTGTGCTCCGCGAAGGATATCCTGGTGCTCCGCGGCAAAATAAAAAAAAACGAAATAGCAAAATTCCATTACACTAGTGACTATTTCATTTTGTGCTTCTGAACTTGTCAGTTTAATCGCAGCAATCGAATTTGAAATGCTCATTTAAAAGAAATCAATACATACAAACAAACTAAAAAATAATTCGTGTAAAAAGATGTGGGAATCCCCGACAAATGAAAATTTTTAAAGAGACGTACCAGAGACGACCATATACGCTGACGCTAACTGAAATTTGTACTGGGACGACGTTTCTCTGGTTTTAAACGCGTCCAATAGACGGTTTTCGTTAGGTCGGTATCTATTTATACAGGTTAAAACGAATCGTAGTGCGGTGTATTTAATCTATATTTTGCTTTTAGTGCGTGAATTTTACTTTTTATTTGTTTTTTTTTTTTGTACATTGATGTGACTCTGTGGATCTATCGACGTGAAAAGATCAAAAGATCGTGAGAGATCAAAAATAATAGGTACTATGGATCGCTGGCTAAAGTCTGGGTCGTTAAAAATAACCGCTGAAAGCTCCTTAACAGCACCCCCAGTAGTTACTAAAGAGTCAGCAACTGGCAGGTACATAATACAAAACCATATTTGTTTATTTCATAATGGAAATGGAACCGCATTTGTATTAGATGCGTTTTGTTGGATTTATAATATTTTTTTTCTGTTGTTATCCTCAATTCAGATTTGTGAATTTGCTCGTTTTCCATCTATTGTTCTATTCTAAAGCCAAGGAAAATGACGCAATAGAGACAGCGGCGTCAGAACTTTCTGAAGAATTTGAGGCAGACAATGTGGCTAGTACTAGTTCTATGGTGATCAGTACTGCAGAAAAAAAAAAAAAAAAAACAGTAAAAAGGAAGTACCACGATACATATTTAAATCTTGGATTTGCTGAGACAAGTGACAACAAACCCCAATGCGTAATTTGCGGCAAAGTGTTGCCGAATAGTGCGATGTTTCCAGAAAAAATGAAACGTCATTTTGAGGGGATTCATCCAGATTGCAAAAGCAAACCGACTGATTTTTTTAAAAGGAAGTATGGTGAACTGACAAAATCTCAAACAAATGTTACTAACCACTCAAAGACAGTGAACGAAAATGCGTTGATGGCGTCCTACTTAGTGAGTTTCCGAGTTGCGCAAACTGGCGAAGCCCATACAATCGCTGAAAACTTAATCAAGCCATGCGTTTAGGACATTGTTGAGTGTATGTTGGGTGAAAAGGCCAAAAAATTAGTTGACACCGTTCCTTTGTCAAATAACACAATATCACGAAGAATCGGACACTTAGCAGAGAATGTCAAAACTACTTTACTTTCGCGAATAAAAGTCACAAAATTTTCGCTGCAAAATGATGTGATTCATCATTTTGCAGGGTTGGCTATTTTAATAGTATTTTTGCGCTTCCAATACCAACAGTCCTTTCAAGAAGATCTGCTTTTCTGCAAGCCGTTGGAAACTACAACAACGGGTTCTGAAATTTTTAAATTAATAGACAATTTCTTTATTGTCAATGATATCCCATGGGTTAACTGCGTGGATGTGTGCACAGACGGTGCCAAGGCCATGACTGGAAAAACGTCCGGTGCCGTCTCAAGAATAAAACAAAATGCCAAGGAATGCAGCAGTAGTCACTGCGTTCTACAACGCCATGCCCTTGCAATGAAAAAAATGCCACTCTCCTTAAAAGAGGTCTTAGACGAAAGCGTGAAAATAATTAACTTTATTAAATCTCGACCTAAGAATTCAAGGCTATTCAAAGTATTGTGCGATGAAATGGGTAGTCTACATACGTCTTTACTTCTTCACGCAGAAGTAAGGTGGCTTTCTTGCGGCAAAACACTGACGCGGCTTTTCGAAATGAGGGCTGAAGTCAGAACCTTCCTTATGAACGACAACTTTGATTTGGGCGACAGATTGTGTAATGAGCGTTGGCTCTTGAAATTATCGTATCTAGCCGATATTTTTAAAAAATTAAATGATTTGAGTATATCACTTCAAGGAAAGACAATAACTGTTTTCGATGCCAGTGATAAGGTCGAAGCATTTAAAAAGAAAATCAAGTTTTGGGCGAAATCTTTAAAAAATCGAAACCTAGACAGCTTCCTAATGGTCAGCGAATGTAAAGAGGAAATAGATTTGGGTATTCCTGACGACATTTTAAATGAGTTTCATTTACATCTGCTAAGTTTGCTCGAAAACTTCCAAAGCTGCTTTCCGGAAGAATACCATTCAAACATTAAAGAAAATGTGTGGGTTGCAGACCCGTACTCCGCCGCGTTGGAAAAGCCAGCATCTCTGACATCGTTGCAGTTTGAGTGCTTAATTGATTTGACATCAGATTCTTCTTTAAAGGCAAATTTTAAAACTAAGGAGTCTTTATCAGAATTCTGGTGTATGTTGAAGGACGAATTCAAAATTTTGTCAGACAGAGCCAAAATAATTCTTCTGCCGTTTGCAACAACATACATGTGCGAATCAGGATTCTCCGCCTACGTTGGAACCAAAACAAAATATAGATCCCGTCTCGATGCAGAGCCAGATATTCGGTTGCAGTTGTCGCAAATTCAACCAGATATAACGGGTGATTTTTTAAGAGGTGTAGAACTTTTTTAAAAAAAAAAACACAAAAAATCGAAAAAATGAATGAAATATTTATTTGAATCGATAGTTTGAACCTTGCAATTTAATGTTTAAAGATAATTTCATGCAAATGTTGACCGCGGCTGCGTCTCAGGTAGCCCATCCGCTGAGTCCAATTTTGGCATACTCTTTCACACATATCGGCCGGTATCTCACGAATGAATGCATGGATGTTGGCTTCCAGTGCGTCAATCGAAGCGGGCTTGTCCCTATAGACATTAGCCTTGACATACCCCCACAAAAAATAATCTAATGGTGTCAAATCGCACGATCTAGGCGGCCAATTGACCGGCCCGAAACGTGAAATTAACTGTTCACCAAACTCGCCTCGCAATTGCGCCATTGTTTCGCGTGCTGTGTGGCATGTGGCACCGTCTTGTTGAAACCACATATCATGCAAGTCAAGAACTTCCATTTCGGGCAAAAAAAAGTTTGTTATCATCGCTCGGTAGCGTTCACCATTGACAGTAACGCTGCGATTCGCATCATCTTTGAAGAAATATGGCCCAATAATGCCGCCGGCCCATAAACCGCACCAAACAGTGGCTTTTTCGGGATGCATTGGTAGCTATTGCAATGCTTCTGGCTGGTCTTCACTCCAAATGCGGCAATTTTGCTTATTTACGTACCCATTCAACCAAAAATGAGCCTCATCGCTGAACACAATTTTTCGATAAAAAAGCGGATCCTCGGCCAGCTTTCCAAGAGCCCATTCACCAAAAATTCGGCGTTGTGGTAGGTCGGCTGGCTTTAGTTCTTGCACCAGCTGTATCTTAAAAGGCTTTACGCCCAAATCCTTCCGGAAAATTTTCCACGTAGTGCTGTAACAAAGGCCTAACTGCTGGGAACGGCGCCGAATCGACATTTCGCGGTCTTCTGTCACACTAGCTGATACGGCCGCAATATTTTCTTCACTACGCACAGTACGTAAACGTGTTGGTGGTTTAATGTCCAACAAAGTAAATTTGGTGCGAAATTTGGTCACAATCTTCCGAATAGACTGCTCAGAAGGTCGAGAATGCCGATCATAAAATGGAAGCAGCGCGCGATGAACATTTCGAACCGAGCACGAATTTTGATAGTAAAATTCAATAATTTGCAAGCGTTGTTCATTTGTAAGACGATCCATGGTTAAATTGCAAACCAAACTGAAGCTGTTTGACAGTGACACAAGGTACTAAACACACGTCAGCTGTCAAAACCAGTGTTGCCAAAACCAAACCAGCTAAAAAATCACCCGTTACAAGCATTATGCAAAACCAAACAGGCACATTATTCTCACTAGATATTGAATTCCTTATGTTCTTTAATTAACATTGTTCTTGTTTTTTTCGTTGTGGTTACTTGTTTTATTTGAATTTAATAAAATATAAAAAAAAATTTGAGTATTGCATTTTTTACACATCCATAACTGCGAAAATAGCGTATGTGTAACGAAGTGCTCCGCGAGGAATGTTTGACCTAAAAAGTGCTCCTCGACCAAAAAAGATAGGGAACCGCTGGGATAGAGTATAGAAATAACAATCCATATAGTAGGCAGACACATTGAGCATTTGCAGATTCTTCAACGTTAACAACCCCTACTTATCCCTTCCACCAACTAAGAACTATTGTTTCCTTCTTGATTTTTTATTTAAGAATTCGCAATGGATTATGTAGTCCTCTTTCCCAAAATATTAAGAATAATAAATTGCATAACGTTGATAATATCGTGAAACCTAATTTGTTCCAAATCGTTAACTTTGTTTTGTTAGCAAAGCTTTTGAAATTCTAGTTAGATGGAAATGATCTTATCCACCGCTAAATACTTTTCGTTTTATGATTTCATTTGGCAGCAAATACAATTAACGCAAAAGTATCATTTGTATATGAGCTGGCTGCGACTAGTGAATCACCAACAAAGCGATTATTTGACAAATAATTCCCATGCTGGCCACAGTCCAGGGTATTGTATTGTAAATTCCCGCGTATCTACAACACAGCAACTGCCATTCACTAATTACATGCTTAGTGGGCTTCAAATTAGTTCGGATCCACAGAGTGAACAACCTACGTGAGTACTTACTTACTTAAGTGGCGCTACAGTCCGGGATGAACTTGGGCCTCAACCAACATGCCTCTCCAATTAGCCCGGTCCTTAGCTAACTGCCTTCAGTTGCGCATTCCAAGTTGGTTCAGTTCACTTAAGGCGAGGCCTTCCTCTACTGCGTCCGACGTCTGGCTGGGAATCGAAGACTCTGCGAGCCGGAGTATTGGTGTCCATTCTTTCTACATGTCATAGCCTTCTTAAACGTCCAATGCGGAGTTTTTTGACTAGGGGTATGTCGCTGTACAGCTCGTATAGTTCGTGGTTGAATCTTCGTCTCCATAGCCCGTCAACGAAAACGGGACCGAAGATTTTCCGAAGAATTTTTCTCTCGAATCGACCAAGGATTTCTTCATCCGCTTTTGATACGGTCCATGCTTCAGCGCCGTAGAGCAGTACTGGGATGATCAGGGTCTTACATAGGATCTCCTTAGTAGTTCGAGTGAGGGCTTTACTACTAAATTGCCTTCTTAGCCCAAAGAAACAGCGATTGGCAAGAGTAATTCTTCGTTTGTTTTCTGACGAGATGTTGTTGTCAGAGTTAATAGCGGAGCCGAGGTAGAAAAAGTCCCGTACTGCCTCAAAGTTATATCTGTCAATGGTGACGTTCTGTCCAATTCGTCGATGTTGTGTGTCCTTTCGTGTTGACAGCATATACTTAGTCTTACCCTCATTTACTGAAAAAACCCATTTTTGCCGCGTCCTTCTCTATGCTAGCAAACGTGTCTATGACATCATATTGAGTCCTACCAATGATGTCAATATCATCGGCGTATGCTAGTAGTTGCACCGATTTTTGGAGAATTGTGCCTCTGGGGTTGGCTCGGGCGTTTTACACATTCCTCTCAAGAATCAAATTGAAAAATTCACATGACAGCGCATCGCCTTGCCTAAATCCTTTTTTGGTATGGAATGTGTCGGTGAGGTCGTTTCCGAACTTGATGGTGCAGCGAGAATTCTCCATAGTCATCCTACACAAACGGACTAGTTTGGGCGGTCTACCAAAACTAGATATGGCTCTGTATAGTTCGTTTCTATAAATGCTGCCGTATGCGGCTTTGAAATCGATAAATAGGTGGTGGGTATCGATTTGGACTTCTTGGATTTTTTCCAGGATCTGCCGAAGTGTGAAGATTTCATCGATTGTGCACTTTCCTGGCCTAAAACCACACTGATAAGGGGCCGATCAAGTTGTTTGTAAACGGTTTCAGTCGTTCACATATTACGGCACATAGGATCTTGTAGGCGATGTTGAGTAGACTTATGCCTCTGTAGTTGGCGCAATTCAGAGGGTCTCCTTGTTTGTGGATCGGGCAAACGATGCTGAGGTTCCATTCTTCAGGCATGCTTTCACCCAACCAGATTTGGCTTATGAGTTGGTGGATGTTGCTTACCAAATCATCTCCACTTAGATATAGCTTTGCTCACTTCACTTAGGTCGGGTGGTTGACAGTTTTCGCTGTCGTTGCCAATATTAAATGGTTCGTTCTGCCTGACAGCGGAATGTTGTTCGTCATCGCCGTTTAACAGTCTGCAGAAGTGTTTCTTCCATATTCTCAGCATCGACTGTGTCTCAACTACGATATTTCCTTGTTCATCTCGACAGGATTCTGTTCGAGCCTTGTATCCTTGGCCTTGACGTTTTACACTATGGTAAATCTTGCGAACATTATAATTTTGTTCGAAAAATCGTCCACTTCGTCCTCGAGATTGAGGATTGCTTGGGTGTAGGTTATACGCATTTGGAGGTCGACAGGCAGCAGCTGATGCACGGACTGGACTTTGTATGGGAACATGCTCAAGTCTTTGACCAAAATTCGCCTTAGGGACGACCGGCTGATGGCTAATTGCGAGCTCGACATCCTTGGCAACAGCGGCCGGCCACTCTTGGCAACGTCTAGTGTGGTTCCATACGCTTCAAGGTTGGTGGCCAAACGGATTATTCCGCGTTCTTGGGGAGTGTATCGCTCCATAGCTTGTTCACTTGTATTCTACATCTAACTTGTCCACAAATGTCAAAAAAGATTTGACATTGGCGGCCATTTGCAAAAATTAGAGCATCTTCCAATAGGGTGATCTTTTTTGGCTCACCTTGTACTTATCAATTGTTAAGAAAAGCTTATCTCAACAACTTAGCCCCGCCATCGTACATGAAGTACACACGTACACATGATTGCCTGTGAGAAAAAGCTAAGCCCTTAGTATTAACGAGCTTGTTGCGCCAAAAATTTGTGTTTGTAATTTAAATGTTTTATTGTATAAATAGTATCTACCTACTATTCTATTTTATCTCTCCACAGGAATTGACGACCCTTTTTATGATTAATAGAGACAAAAGTATGTTGAGGTATATAAAAAGTCAAACATTCCTTCGCCAATAGGAAAGAAAGAATTCAATTCAAACTCATTTAAAATTAACGTTTTCTTACAACTGAGTAGAATATCCTACAGATATAGGGAAAAAACCGTTACAACCGCAACGCTGCAAGAGTGACAACTAGGTGTTGACCTATACTTGGACTATACTAAGACATATATCTTCTATAAATTTCATATAACTTGTTGAACAATATATTCACAGCCGTACATTTTTTTTTAAATTAGCATCTATAATTAAGTTTGAAAATATCTCGGTCAAAAGTTTTGAGATGCATTGTTCATCTTTATCATAATTTAGTTCTTAGATACCAAAACAACAAAAACTTCTTAATTAAATCATCAAAAAAAGAAATGCACTGAACTTCACGACACCTGGCTAATCGCCATTGACCACCTAAATCCCTTTAGAGAAGAAACAAACCAATTAGCGTTGCTACCGCTAATGGCTTACATCACATGCTGCCACGATCTTTTCAAGAGTAAACAATAACAAAGTCACGTGCTCGTTCTCTACTCCATTTTCATAAAGATGACCAGCTGTTGAGGCCAACATGATCATCGATGAGTTGAAAGCGTCTTAAGAGAGCTTGCCTCGACACCACAAACGCATACCGGTTAAGAGAATGAAAAACGATCTGTTATACTGTCAGTTGGCTTATACCGCTAGCCTGTCGGAAACAGAAGGCACTAGCTACTTAACGCAAAATACAGGTCACTACGTATCGGCGACTTGAGCGCGACAAATAAAAGTATCTTTTACACATAATAAATAAGCAATAGCAATCGAAAGCTTTTTCAGTCTGGTTCGGACGCGCACTCTTGATACACACATTCAAAGACGATAGAAAGTTGGCTTGATAAATTTAGCATAAAACGTTTTTATTTGCTTTTTAAAAAAAAATATTTTTTTTTGGTGATTATTAGTCACAGGTTTAAAGTCATTCTGAAGACTTTACAGTGATTTGAGTGG
The DNA here is from genome assembly GCA_932526625.1 of Rhingia campestris. Classification (NCBI taxonomy): domain Eukaryota; kingdom Metazoa; phylum Arthropoda; class Insecta; order Diptera; family Syrphidae; genus Rhingia; species Rhingia campestris. The sequence continues at coordinate 122,133,264 of OW052183.1, read as the reverse complement.
ATCGGCGAAGTTTCGCAAAAAAATCTACCGGAAATATCGTGTGTTCCTTCTGAGTGGTTTCAAATCGAGGTTTAGTGAGCTCTGTGCGATTGTAGTTTGAAAAAAGATCTCTCCCCTTGGTTATCAGTTGCAACAAAAAAAAATAAAATAATTAATTCTACAGCCAGTTTTAATTGCATCCAGTTTTAAGTTATCCATATATATGTGCTTCTCCCCTTGTGAAATTAATTTTGAATTCAAAATCAAAGCTGATCGTACATATAGCAGTGATTAACTTCCGGAAAAAAATTATCTGTGCCGATACAAAGGTAAGTCGATATAGACAAGTATATTTTTATATTTTATTGCTCCGGATCGCGATCGCGACGATCGATCTCTGTTGGGGTGACATTAAAACTGGGGTTGTATGTTATTTGCACGCGTTTTGAAGTTCCGTCAGAAGTATAGTCTTGAAACTTAATTCCGAGGATCGATTGATCGGTGAGCGATACCAGCTGTGTAGAGGCACTTGGCACTTGTTATTGTACTTCACTTCGGTGGATGTAATTTGAATAGATAAATTGGTGTTTTTTTTTTTTGTTCCAGTCTCATTATAGGATGAAAATCTTCTCTAAAAAGCTAAAATGTGCTTGTTTTCATTTAGTTGGAGTTAGAAAATATTCAAGTTTTGCCCAGCTGTGCAAGTCGAATTAGTCAGCCTGATAGTGGCATTTGAATGCAAAGCCGTCTGTCGCTGTTATTGTTTATAGTTTCGAATCGGATTGCGATACTCGTAAATCACAATTTTGATCGTTGTCGATGCCTTTCATTTCATTATGCGGTGAATAGGTGTTTCATAAATACCGAAATTATTACAATGTGTCGATCGTGATGTGTTTTAATTTCCTTCATTAGCGATATGATTTGCATTTTGAATTTGGACATTTATTATAGGATATTGGTAGGTAGTCGCCGGCCGTTCATATGAATGTTAATTTAAGATTTTAAGTGCCATTTTGATGAATTATTTTGGTTTACAATTAAGTGAATACACGCCTCTTAAACACGTAGAGGACTGTCTGTCGATATTTTGGATCATATGTATGACTCGAAGTACTTTGATTACATATTACAGTTTGGTAATGTCACTTCCTACTTTTCTTACTGTTTATTGAATACTACTTGTTCCGAGTAATATTCCGAGGATTATGGGAGAAACTTGTCAATATTTCATAAAGTAAATCATTTTTTGCAAAATTCATTCAAATATACCTACTCACACTTTTATTTTACCCAGACTTGTTTTCATTTTTTCATTGCCTATGATCCTATAATACTAATCATATCAACATTTAAGCACTGTAAGTGTTGAAAGTGGTTGGGTGTTGTAGAACGAGGGTAGACTCTGATTGGCGTTAACTTGGCAATGCCCAGTGTTGCAACTTTGACTACACATCAAATGTGCTTATCTTTACCTCCAAGTGGTAACCATCGGATACTGGTCTCATCCAACCGGATTTGACTTGCTAAACGATAAGTGCGAGTGTTGATAACACGACGAAAAACAGCAACACTATAAACACCCTGGTGAGAATGGCACGGATGAATACCCGGCCTGCTGTCCCAGGCGAACCTAGATGAGCTGCTCTGACATATTCGGACAACAGGTTGTCTAGGAATTTCAAGGGTTAGTCAGGCCCCTTGAACAGAGATGGTGGCGGATGAACCGAAAGGCCAACGGCAGCGCTCAATCCCGTAGTGGATACTGATGGCCCCGTGTCCTAGGGGTATCTAATAAATTGGAACTGGCCCTCCAGGTTGGGGGTTGTGCTTTGGGTTAACTACCCATCCACGGAAAAAACTATTGTTACGAAGCAACCAATAGCCTCGGAAAGGACTGATTTTATTGTTGACGACCCTGCTAAACGAAAAAAGGACAACGACGTTCGTATCTGCACCTGGAATGTGAGAACATTAAACAGGAGAGGTGCAGGCGAACAACTAGCGGAAGCCCTAAACTGCTACAAAGCAGACATTACTGCCATCCAGGAAATACGATGGGATGGGCCGGGCAAAAAGAGGATGAAAAACTGTGACATATACTACGGACCGTGTTATAGTGAGCAGAAACAGCGACTATTCGGATGCGGATTTGTTATAAGTGCCAGACTTAGGCAAGAAGTCTTATGTTTCCAAGACATTAGCGAACGCATAGTAACAATCCGCATCAAGGCCAAATTCGCCAACATAAGCCTTATATGCGCTCACGCTCCGACGGAAGAAAAAGATGATATAGCTAAGGATTGCTTCTACGAGCTCCTCGACAAAACCTATGAGCGACTACCGAAGTACGATGTTAAAATCGTGCTGGGAGATTTTAACGCAAAGGTAGGAAGAGAAGACATCTTTAGAAGTATTGTCGGAAAACATAGCCTACACGACAACACGTCTGGTAACGGACTTAGGCTAATTGATTTCGCTACGGAACGAAATGCCACTATAGCCAGCACACGGTTTCCTCACCTCGATATCCATAAGGGGACATGGCGGTCTCCAGATCAACGAACGGTCAACCAAATTGATCACATTGCGATAGATAAGAGGCACGCATCCAGTATTTTAGATGTCCGAACATTCCGAGGAGCTAACATCGACTCGGATCACTACCTTGTAGCAGCCAAGGTAAGAATGCGGATATCCACCACGCCACAACAATCCAGAAATACTGTGAAAAAATTTAATGTCGGAAGACTGCAATCGCAAGAGACCGCCAAGACCTTCGCACAACGCGTATCCCTTAACCTCTCGATTAACACCATACCACCAGCATCGAATGTCGAAGAGCAATGGCAACGATGCCAACAGGCCATTAGATCAGCCGCAACTGAAGTGCTAGGTTTCTCGCGCCCACCAGCAAGAAACCCCTGGTTTGATGAGGAATGCCGACAGATGCTCGCAGCCAAGAACGAGGCCTACAAGGCTAAGCTGCAGGTGAAGACGAGAGCTGCCATTGAGCTCTATAGGCAAAGAAGAAGGGAAGAACATCGGCTTTTCAGCAAGAAGAAAAAAGAGCAAGAAAAGCGCGCGATCGAGGATATAGAGAGGTGCCACTCCAGGAACGATGTTCGCAAGTTTTACCAAAGTGTAAAACGTCAAAGCCAAGGATACAAGGCTCGAACAGAATCCTGTCGAGATGAACAAGGAAATATTGTAGTTGAGACACAGTCGATGCTGAGGATATGGAAGAACCACTTCTGCAGACTGTTAAACGGCGATGACGAACAACATTCCGCTGTCAGGCAGAACGAACCATTCAATATTGGCAACGACAGCGAAAACTGCCAACCACCCGACCTGAGTGAAGTGAGGATAGCAATATCTAAACTCAAGCTTAATAAGGCTGCCGGAAATGACGGCCTTCCCGCTGAGCTCTATAAGGCCGGCGGAGATGACTTGGTAAGTAACATCCACCAACTCATAAGCCAAATCTGGTCGGATGAAAATATGCCTGAAGAATGGAACCTCAGCATCGTTTGCCCGATCCACAAAAAAGGAGACCCTCTGAACTGCGCCAACTACAGAGGCATAAGTCTCCTCAACATCGCCTACAAGATCCTATCTGCCGTAATATGTGAACGCCTGAAACCGTTTACCAACAACCTGATTGGCCCTTATCAGTGTGGTTTTAGGCCAGGAAAGTCCACAACCGATCAAATTTTCACACTTCGGCAGATCCTGGAAAAAACTCAAGAAGTCCAAATCGATACCCACCACCTATTCATCGATTTCAAAGCCGCATATGACAGCATTTATAGAGACGAACTGTATAGAGCCATGTCTAGTTTTGGTATACCGCCCAAACTCGTCCGTTTGTGTAGGATGACGATGGAGAATTCTCGCTGCTCCATCAGGGTCGGAAACGACCTCACCGACACATTCGATACCAAAAAAGGATTTAGGCAAGGCGATGCGCTGTCATGTGACTTCTTTAATCTGATTCTTGAGAGAATTGTGCAAAACTCCAAAGCCAACACCAGAGGCACAATTTTCCAAAAGTCGGTGCAACTACTAGCATACGCTGACGATATTGACATCATTGGCAGGACTCAACGTGATGTCATAGCCACGTTTGCTAGTATAGAGAAGGAAGCGGCGAAAATGGGTTTAGCAGTAAATGAGGGTAAGACTAAGTATATGCTGTCATCACGAAAGGACTCACAACATCGACGAATTGGACAGAACGTCACCATTGACAGATATAACTTTGAGGTAGTACGGGACTTTGTCTACCTCGGCTCCGCTATTAACTCTGACAACAACATCTCGTCAGAAATTAAACGAAGAATTACTCTTGCCAACCGCTGTTTCTTCGGGCTAAGAAGGCAATTTAGTAGTAAAGCCCTCACTCGAACTACTAAGGAAACCCTATATAAGACCCTGATCATCCCAGTCCTGCTCTACGGCGCTGAAGCATGGACCGTATCAAAAGCGGATGAAGAAATCCTTGGTAGATTCGAGAGGAAAATTCTTCGAAAAATCTTCGGTCCCGTTTGCGTTGACGGGCTATGGAGACGAAGATTCAACCAAGAACTATACGAGCTGTACAGCGACATGCCCCTGGTCAAAAAACTCCGCATTGGACGTTTAAGATGGCTAGGACATGTAGAACGAATGGACACCAATACTCCGGCTCGCAGAGTCTTCGATTCCCAGCCAGACGTCGGACGCAGTAGAGGAAGACCTCGCCTTAAGTGGCGCGCACAAGTGGAAACCGACCTCAACCAACTTGGAGTGCGCAACTGGAGGCAGTTAGCTAAGGACCGGGCTAATTGGAGAGGCATGTTGGTTGAGGCCCAGGTTCATTCCGGACTGTAGCGCCACTTAAGAAGAAGAAGTGTTGAAAACACCCTGATGTCTTAAAAAAATAAGACCGTCAAGCAACGCATGTCCAGATGGCATTTCTCGATTTTTTATCAGGGGCTGGCTGCTCTTTCAGAACGGTTAAAATTATTTTATTTGGATGTTTTTAGATGCTTTGTGTGTTATTCAAACATTCAAATCATGATCAAGCTAGGGTGTTTGTAACTATAAACCAGTTCCAAAAAAAAGCTGGTTACTTTGTATCGAAGAGTATAGAACTACATAGAGTGCGATTTGTTTTTAGAACGAACTCAAATGCTAGACAAAATTTTTTGAAAAACTAGCCTACTTATCAACTACTTAAATAACTTACTGATCCTATGCGGGCGCCCTAAATTAAACAATTACAAGTGAAATCTAATGCCTTTCGGCCTAAAATCTAATTTAATATTTTAATACATATAAATTTTTATTCTTGACCAAGAAACAATTAAGAAAAACTTTGTGTCTTCTGTGTTTTCTTTTTATTTTATTTAAACTTACATGCTAATTAAAACTACTTATGGACTAACTAAAACTACCTAAAAATAACCTAAAAAACTAGAACAGGCACAGCAAGCAATTTTTTTTGTATTTTTTTTTTTGTGCCGTCCTGACTGTTATCTGTAACCTAAACTTTAAAACCTTAAACTATGTATTTGTAAGTCAACTACCTTCAACTAATCTTGTAGCCACCACAACAGGTTCTTCTGTTGCCATCTACTCCGACGGTCCCAATCGGACACACTTCTGCTGAGGTCGCTCTCCTCCCCCCTGAGCGACGACGTCTCGGTCGTATAGGAGCCGCCTATCCACAGTTCGCCCGAAGACGTGGTAGATTAGCGGAACCGCCGATCTGTCCTGTATCAGCCCTCGACTATCCAAATATAGGAAAGCTTCAGGCGGAATGAAGCCGCTTAAACGCGCACTTTCAAAATATTCATCATTGGGGTAGAGGCCCCAAAGATGAGACTATAGCTCGAGGTCATCGCTCTTGTTGGCCCCGTTGTATAGGTCCAGGTTGGAATAATATTTTTTGTGGTCAGATACTGATGCTCTGTGAAGTCAAAGGCAGCTTCCCAAACACTGTTATCAAACACCGGTATCTTTTCCATTTGATATGGGGCAACGTTGAAACACACCGGGTACCATAGGCAATCATCGGCCTGATAAGGACATGTAGCAAATCACCTCACCCTGCTGTCAAGGCTGCTATAAAACAATCGTCTTGTTAGGGCAAACGCTCCCCTAGCTTCGCCAGAGCAGCATCTACATGTCTTCCGAAATACACTTAAGCCCGCGTCTAAGACGGCTACAAAATGTTTAGCTCTGATGCGTACTCTATGTAGTTCTATACTCTTTGTTTGTTTTTTCTGTTGGCGACATCACTTTATTTGCTTCACGTAAAACAATAATCGTCAAATCACAGACGATTATTGAGCGAGTGCTCATGAGGTCACGTCTTGCATCAATTTGGATGTTGTAAGGACAACTAAAGCATATTTCATGATTTTTAAAGCTATCAATAGCCGTTTTATATGTTTTTAATTTTTAAAGACCATTATTATTATTATACTAGCTGCCCGGCCCGGCTTCGCCCGGGTACTGTTTCGTTTTAGGGTCCGTAATAGTATTTTAGTGTTAGTAGTATTTATTTTCTCAAAGCTGACCTGAAAGATTTTCTCAACCTTGTACAGAGTATTAGAAAACTACAAAAAAAAAATCAGCCAAATCGGTCAAGCCGTTTTCATGTTATGTCGTGACAACGGAAAACGGGTTTCATTTTTATATATATAGATAGATTATATATATTATTATATTATTATTCAAATTCCGGCATTTAAAATTGATTTTGAATTTAAAACGTACAAAACCATTTGTAACCCACTGTAATTTGAAGATTCTAAAAGTAAAATGTAAGTCACTGTAATCATATATGTTTTGTGTATATGTCAAATTGGAACAGTTACCAAAGTTTACAAAATGTTTCACTAGCATGTCAATTTGCTTCGCCGTAACTGAGCTACTATTAAAAAAAAATTATCTGTATACGTTTGTAATCATCAATTACTTACATTTTGCATTCTTTTTAATGAAATTGTGCATCGCCAAACACATTAAAAAATTTAAATGTCATTAATGACAAATTATATGACATCTAATAAATAGTTTCAGAACTGGTTACTACAGTTTGAGAGTATCTCAAAAAAACGATTGACGATACCAAAGGAGTCGAGTTACGTGAAGCAAATTGATGAAGATATCGCCCGCGACTACCGTTTGTGTGATAATCGTTTTCAATGTTACGGAATGACCCCCATGGTTTTAAGGACATTTTTGAAAGAAAAATTCCCCTCTTCTGAAAATTTGTCGCACTAAATAAAAAATGTCAGCAGAGAAAAATCTGTGAAGGATTGGTAAGTGGAAAACGCTTATAGTGACCCAACATTTTGAAAATGTGAATAGTTTATACAGATTTCTCAAACGCTTTCGATAGAGTAAGTCATAGAATTCTCTAATGAAATTTGGTTAAAATCGATATCGATATTTTTCAATAGAAAAAACAGTAGAGGCCTTAAGTAAGTACTTTAAGAAACCCCACTGACTAAACTGGTATGTAGGGAATAATTATTTATCTGTATCAACTGGGTTTGATTAGAAAAATAAGAATTAATCTTCTTCTTTCTTAAAGTGGGTTAATTTCTATGCTAAACAGTTGATACTCATAAATAACAATATTTTAAATCCCATTTTAGTCTCATCTGGGGTTCCTTAATGTACCCATTAAGAACCTCTTTTCTTTTTTTTCTATTTAAAAATGACATTCTTAAATGCATTTTCAACTTCCAAGGGTGAAGTTTGAACTTTCTATTTTCTTATTTTTACCTACAAAATTGGTAGCACACTCCTTTTAATATTATCAGAAAAAATAATAGTGGAGCCGAGGTAGACAAAGTGCCTTTCTGCCTAAAAGCTGCTTGGGTGAACTGGCCTTGAGGCTCAACCTACGACCATCTGTGATTACTTTAATATTTAGCTAGTTGCCTTCAGTTGCACACTTCAAGTTGGTCGATTTCTACTTTTGCGTGCTGCTTAAGCGGGGGTTTCTCTACTGCGTCTAACATGTGGCTCGAAATCGAATACACTTATTGTTTAAGCATCTTAAATGTCGCTATTCATTGTTCTGGCAAATCTTTAAAAAGCGAGAAGCTTAATAAATAAATAAATTGAAACCTAACTAACTAAATAAAAAAATCCGCGTTTGAAGCAGATTCCGAACAAATTTGACAAGCTTCTCATGACAGTTTTATGTAAGACTTTGTTGTTGTTAATTTGGGAATTTTAACCAAGGTTTCATTACTAGTCCAACGCACTAACTACTATGCCCTGGAGTGATTCTATTTCTTTTTTGAAGATGCCGATGGCATCACCGCTTAAAGAGCTTTTTTCGTAAGGCCAATCGAATAACGATGGAGATCTTTAATCATAAATTTCACTGCCGTGTAATCTACCATTTTGCCAATTCGAATAGGACGGACAAACTTCATCCTTAGTGGGTTTTTGAAACCCCTTCTTTTACCACATAATTACATTGAAAGACATGAAAGACAATAAACATTATGGCATTATTTTTGCACTTCACTTATTTTGCGAATTGCCAGTAGTCAATACGGATTTCAACTGACACACTCATGCAATATGACGAAAGGTAATATATTTTGTTTTCTACCATTCATTTCCATATGGAAATCTACCAAATATATGGAACAACGAATTCGGAACGAAGAGATAAACCTATTGGAAGATGTAAATGACCGCCAATGTTAAATCTGTTTTGACATTTGTGGACTAGACAGATGTAGAATACAAGTGAACAAGCCAAGGACGCGATACACTCCCCAAGAACGCGGAAGAATCGTGTCTATTTTTCGCGTAACAATTCGTCTGTAGTGTTGGCGCAGCGCGAATTCCGTCGCCGATTCCCCGGCCGTCCGACACCGACTGCGCAAACACTGCGCCGTTTGGCCACCAACCTTGAAGAGTATGGGACGACACGAGGCGTTGCCAAGAGTGGGCGGCCCCGAAGCGCCATTTGTGCTGAGAATATCGCCACTGTTGCCGAGGATGACGAGCTTTCACCGGAAATATCCACCAGACGCCATGTCTCGCAATTAGCCATCGGCCGGTCGTTCCTTAGGCGAAATTTAGTCAAAGACTAGCGCATGTTCCCGTACAAAGTCCAGTCCGTGCATCAGCTGCTGCCTGTCTATCGCCAAACGTGTGTAACCTACGCCAAACCATCCTCAATCTCGAGGACGAAGTGGACGATTTTTTGACCAAAATCATAATGAGCGATAAGGTTCGTTTCCACCTCAGCGAGTACGTGAACAAGCAAAACTATCGCTTCTGGGGCACAAAAAATCCACGACTAATGCACGAGGAGCCATTACACCCGCTCAAAGCTACTGCATGGTGCGCTGTTCACGCTGGAGGAGTCATCGGGCTATTTTATTTTCGAGAACGCCGCTGGTCAGACGACAACAGTGGGCGGTGCGCGCTATAGGGCCATGTAAACCGAGTTTTTTTTGCCGCAATTGGACGAATTAGGACTGGAGAACATGCGGTTCCAACAAAACGGAGAACTAGAACACACTGCGCGAGCCAAAACTGATAGTCTAAAGGTCCAAACAACATCGAATGACTTCTTTTGGCCCAACTTGTACTTGTCTGTCGCGTATCCTCGCTTGTCATTTTGCCGTATAATCTAATCTTAGTTTGAAATTTTATTGAAACAAAGATGACCAAAAATCACACGACATTGGCATTTGCAGATACTTTATTCATAAAAAAAACTATATCTAACGTCTACATTCGATTTTCAATTATCATGATGCTTCCGGTACATCTATATTTGATTACATGTATCAGTTCTAAATTCAATTAGATACTTATCAACATCTCAATGTACATTCCTATTGTCGCCCAACTCATGATCATCAAAAAAAAAAATGCACAATAGAAAGTACGAATGTACCAACTCTATAATGCCATTGACCTTATAACCTTATCTGGATATGTACACCATTCTATTTCCATCCAAATCTGTTTGAATAGAATTTAGTTCGTTTAGCGTCCATTAACTTGTTAAGCAAGCAAAGCTCAGCTGGAGGCATTGCTTTCTAAACTAAAACACCTCATATAACATTGTGTGCTTTCAAGTAATTAATCACTGTGACCATCATAGTCTTTCCAAATAAACTCATTTCACTGATGATCTCACCAATCATTTGTATTTTCTCCGCAATCATTACGGTTCTGATCAAATTAAGCAGAAAATTAAAGCAATCTAGTCGTAATATAGTTAAGGATTAGTGCCATCGCTATGCCAACTGAGCGGTGAGCTTGTAAATTGTTCGAAACATGCGAATTTGTGAAGTTCACTTTTATTATTTGAAAGCGCGTGTCAAACATATACAATTGTGATTTCGTGTATTATGTATAACGATTCATAAGTATATGTGTGTATTAATATCTAAAGGACGCTTTTAAAATTAAGAATAGTGAACACAGCCCTTAAGGGAACACGGTATCTATGTATAATTATTGCGGCATGTGTCCAATTTGATTGGCTGTATTCGTCCATTTGCATATTTCGCTGTCATTGTGAATGGCGTTTGGAATTTGAATGCCAATTAACAAACAAAAATTAGGTTAGGTTTGTGGCTGTCAGCAGTTCGATAGACCTCTTGTACCAAGGCCTTTAATAGATATCGGTTATTTTGACAGAAATAAAAGATAATTTTATATCAGCTCGAAGCAAAATTAGGAGAAATTTTCTATCTTATTTCGTCAGCCTTTTTTCTCCCTGTTGGGAAAGGAAAAATGCTTTATGCAGCAGAAGGAGACCTTTTTGGAGTATGTCCGACTCCAATTTCCATATACAAGGTGGCGCAAAAATAACCTATCGATGTTTTTTGGCTGTAATTTAAAAAAAAATGAAAAACTTTGATTCTTCTTGTGGATTATTTTTATTTGGTCTTTTAATTTTTTTTACATCAACTCGAGAATATGATGTCATGTAAATGGCCGCCGCCACAGTTGATTGTCATTTGAGCCCTTTTTATGGCATTTTCCATCACTTTGGCCAAAACTTCCGAAGATAGGTCCTCACATTCTTGACGGATATTGTCTTTAAGAGCTGCAAGAGTCTGAGGCTTGTTGACATAAACCCGCGACTTCAAAAATCCCCACAAAAAGAAGTCTGGAGCGGTCAAATCAGGCGATCTTGCTGGCCAGTGCAAATCGCCAAAACGGGAGATTAGGCGCCCGGGAAATGCATCCTTCAGCATATCGGTTGTGGCACGTGCAGTGTGTGCCGTTGCACCGTCCTGTTGGAACCACATGTTTTCCAATCCCAATTCATCAAGTTGCGGCCAAAAGAACTCGTTGATCATTGCTCTGTAGCGCTCACCATTCACAGTAACCGTTTGGCCCGCGACGTCTTCGAAGAAAAAAGGTCCGATGACTCCTCCAGCGAAAACAGCACACCATACAGTGACTTTGAGCGGGTGTAATGGCTCTTCGTGGGTTACACGCGGATTTTCAGTGCCCCAGAAGCGTAAATTTTGCTTATTTACGTACCCGCTAAGATGGAAATTGGCCTCATCACTCATGATTATTTTTGATGAAAAATCATCTTCCTCTTGGTGGTGATTAAGGATGGCTTGAGCGTATGTTAGACGCGATTGGCGGTCAGCAGCTAACAGCTGATGCACCGTCTGGACTTTGTACGGAAACATCTTCAAATCCTGTACCAAAATTCGCTGTAAAGACCGTCGACTGATACCCATTTGCGTGGCACGTCGTCTGGTCGATGTCGACGGCGCTTCCATGACATCTTCGGCTACAGCAGCAATATTCTCTGCAGAACGGCTACTCCGGGGTCTGCCACGCTTGGCAGCATCTCGTGTTGTGCCAGTCTCTTCGAGGCGAGCGGCTAAACGTCGCAGTGTTTCACCAGTAGGCGTTGGGCGGCTAGGAAATCTGCGACGAAATTCACGTTGTTCCAAAGTCACCGACCGATTTTTGCTCAAATAAATAGTCACCAATATTCCGCGTTCTGGAGCAGTGTAGCGTAACATTGTTTATTAACGTGTATTTCGCATGTGTTTACTACACAAATGTCAAAACAGAACTGACATTAGGGGCCAATCGCAAAATTTATAGCATTTTCTGATAGGAGGATGACTTTTGCGCCACCTTGTACTTTACGTATCGGACTTAAGACCCTTGAAGAGTCTCTGCCTGAGAGCCTGCAGCCTTCCATCCTCTACGATCCCTGGCTCGCTGCTTCCAGTTGTCTAGACCCCGCGCGCTGGCATCCGCGATGTCTTGGTCTTTGAAACGGAGGTTCGGTCTTCCTTGCCTTCTCGAACCTGGGGGCTGGGATTCGAAGATCCTCTTAGCTGTAGCATTATTGTCCATTCGCTCGATGTGGTCGAGCCAATTTAGTCGACGTGTTTTGACTTTTTGGACTACATCCACATCTTGGTACAGCTCATAGAGTTCGCGGTTGTATGTTCTCCTCAATTCGCCCTCAACGTGCACAGGACCAAAAATCCGCCAAAGTATTTTTCTTTCGAAGGAGCCCAGTATCAGCTCTCCCTTCTTGCTTATCGTCCAGCAGAACTGGCAGGATAAGGGTTTTGTAGAGCACACATTAGGCCTTCGAGTTAGGAGTTTTGAACCCAGTTGTTTCGTCAAACCGAAGTAGCAACGGTTTCCTAGGGTAATTCTTCGACGGATCTCCAGTAGGGTGTCATTCGTGGAGTTTATGTTAACTTCGAGGTAGGTGAACTCCTTAACTACCTCGAAATTGCTGCTATCAACAGTGACGTTTTGTCCTAGGCAGTAGACAGATGCTTGTTTGTTTGTTGATAGCATGTACTTGGTCTTGTCCTCATTTACTTCGAGGCCAACGGATTTCGCCTGTTCTTCAATAGCCGTGAACGCTTTTATCATGGCACGCTGGGAGCGACCGATGATGTCAATATCAATATCGCATAGCCCAGCAGCTGGACGGACCTGTTGAAAATAGTGCCTCCCATGTACGAGATTGAAGAAGTCACCTGATAGCGCGTCTCCTTGCCGAAATCCGGTGCATGTTTTTAACAGATCGGAGCTACTTCCAAACTGCACGTTGCAGCGCATGTTTTCCAGCGTCACGCGACGCAGCTGAGTCAGTTTTGCCGGGATTCCGAATCGGCCATCGCCATATAGAGCTCCTGATGATGTATGCTATCATACGCGGCTTTGAAGTCGATGAATAGGTGGTGAGTTTCGACTTGAAATTCATTGGTCTTTTCCAGTATTTGCGTCAGTGTAAAAATTTGGTCTATAGTCGATCTGCCGGGCTGGAAACCACACTGGTACGTGCCGATTAGTGTGTTGCATAACGGTTTTAGACGTTCACTCAGTACTTTGGATAGGATCTTGTATGCGACTTTAAGCAGGGATATGCCTCGATAGTTCTTGCAAGACATATGATCGCCTTTTTTGTAGATGGGGCATATGGAGCTGATAGTCCAGTCTTCGGGCATGTTTTCTTCCACCCATACTTGGTTGATGATTCGGTGCATGCTCCCTACCAACACATCACCATCGTATTTAAAAAGCTCTGCTGGTAAGCCATTATATGGGATGCGTCAAAAAAATACTCCTCCTGTTCCTTAGGTTTCAGACTCACCCCCTGAATTGCTTTTCGCATTCATTTAAGGGGCTGTAATCATACGTCCTTTCGGGCTCACACTGCCTAGAGCTATTGCTCTTTATTCTGAAAATAGATTGGGCGTAGGTTCATTTTTGGTGCAGATTTTGGTTCTTTTCGGCTATATTGTCGGGAGTGATGATCAAGGGTTTCTCACTTATTTTCCTTTTTCAGTTTTCCCAACTGAGTCAGATGAAAAAGCTTTGTTGCACGTCGTCTTCTTGGAAGTCCACGTAAGATTCAGTGTTCAGTTAACTCTGAGTAAATCCAGAGTCAACTAACCCTGGAATAAATTTAATCTAGAGTTAACTCATGAAGCAGTTTTTCAGCGCAGGATTAAATTATAACCCATGAGTGGTGATTTCTTTCTGGTAACACTGATGATTTAATGATTTTGCTTTCAAAAATATATAGAAATGTATCGAATCTGCAACAGCTCAGTTGTCAACTGTTTGGTTTCCTTTTCCCCAAATAAATGAACATTATTTGGTCACCAATCTTACAACCAATTACTTTGAAACAGTTAAACTTAATATTTCTAACAATTTTGAGTCGCTAAAATATGAACCTGAATATATTGAACACGTACTAATTTTCTTAAGAATTTAACAAAATCTTCAACAAAATATAATTGAAAATAATTGTTCGTTTGCTATTTTACCATCTGTCAAACTCGAAGCTAACTCTGGATTAAAATTGACTGAAACCCAAGTTTCTCTAGGAATCTCGCACTGAAAAACCGGACATTAGTGGAGCTTATTTGTAGACTTTCAAACGGGATCATTTTATTAATTTATTCAGCTTCAGTCAAATCTGTTTTGTTACCTAAACCCGGTCACCAGTTGGTGACGTGAAATAAGGGCAACCGAAATAAAACTACGTTTTGCTAGTATAGAGAATGGGTTTAGGACACACAACATCGACGAATTGGACAAAACATCACCATTGACAGATATAACCTTGAGGTAGTACGGGACTTTGTCTACCTCGGCTCCGCTATTAACTCTGACAACAACATCTCGTCAGAAATCAAACGAAGAATTACTCTTGCCAATCGCTGTTTCTTCAGGCTAAGAAGGCAATTTAGTAGTAAAGCCCTCACTCGAACTACTAAGAAGATCCTATATAAGACCCTGATCATCCCAGTCCTACTCTACGGCGCTGAAGCATGGCCCGTATCAAAAGCAGATGAAGAAATCCTTGGACGATTCGAGAGAAAAATTCATGGACAAATCTTCGGTCCCGTTGCGTTGACGGGCTATGGAGATGAAGATTCAACTATGAACTATACGAGCTGTACAGCGACATACCCCTAGTCAAAAAACTCCGCATTGGACGTTTAAGATGGCTAGGACAAGTAGAACGAAGGGACACCAATACTCAGGCTCGCAGAGTCTTCGATTCCCAGCCAGACGTCGGACGCAGTAGAGGAAGACCTCGCCTTAAGTGGCGCGCACAAGTAGAAACCGACCTCAACCAACTTGGAGTGCGCAACTGGATTCCAATTTCTTTTGTTTTTAAATTCTGACTTGCCTAAGCAGTAAGATGCACGACGACCTAAAAGATCTATTGTGCTTGCCGTCAGATGTTTGTTTAGGTTAGTAGCGCTTCTACTTTCCTAATGTAGCTGATTATACGTTCAGCAGAAAATTTTCTTAGTTCTTCGGGACTTAAAAATTCCCTGAAGAAATATTCCCTTCTCATACCGTAAAGGGCCGGGCATTCACATATGATACAGCCCAACTGTTTCGTCTTCTTCTGGATATAGTCTGCACTCCGGTGAGTCGACTAGATGCATTTTATTTAGGTGATATCACAGACCGTGATGACCAGTAGCCTACTAAGTTTTTGATATCGTGCCTGCGATGATTTAGTGTCTTATTGGCATCTGCTTTGAAGGGCTGAATAGCTCTTTTGGCCTGTCTTAGGCCTGGAATGTTCTCCCAGTATGAATAACAGTTGTTTTGTTCCCAGTTTTTTATGGCTGATTTGGGGATTGCACAGAAGGGTTCGGGTCCAATGAAGAGAGTTTCTGAACCTTTTCTGGCTAGTTCATCAGCTTTTTCGTTACCTTCATTCCCCTTATGTCTGGGGACCCACCATAGTCTGGTTTTGTTCCTGGAACTGAGTGTTTAGAGGGAATTTAAGCAGTGAAGTACTGATTTGGAGTCAATAATGTGTGAGCTAAGGGCTTTTATAGCTGCTTGACTGTCCGTGAATATATGGATGTTGGCTTTTAATACCTGAATAGTGGTGTATTAGGTTTGCGCATTCTTTTATGGCATGGATCTCAGCTTGAAATACACTAGGTTTTTTTCCCATATGTATTGAGATGTTCCTATTTGGTCCATGTATGCCAGCTCCTACCCCTGAGTCCATTTTAGAACTATCCATTTACCACTTTAGGCCGTTTCGGCTATTGCTACACCAAATTTGTCTTTATTTCGGTTTTCAAAACGATGTAATACCAATTTGACTTTATTGCACTATGCTAAAGGAAATATTGGCAAAAAATGGAAATAATCCCTGCGAGGCTGTTAAAGCAACCCAACCTCGCACGCAACCCAAATCCAACAGTTAGCATGCTCTCCCACTCTTATTTAAACTTGGCATACTCCCAAACTCGCACTCTAATGTATGGAAAGTATGAACCTCCCTGATTGGGCTCACTGAACACTGGTAATGAGAAATTATCCCACGAATGTGCTTTTTTAGCACTCTCAATCCTCCGCAGGAATACCAATCGCCAAAAATTAGATAAAATTAGATATGGCATCAACTTTAGCATTCTCCTTAGCATGTTTAAAATCTAAAGTCTGTATTCACCACACTAATGTCAAAAATTGCAGACTGCTTAAAATTCTTTAATTGCCCTGAATTCCTGCTGAAACAAAGCTCCACGTTATCAGGAAGACCCACTCCTTTATTTGATTTAGAGACATCAGTACAAAACTGAATTAAATAAGCCGATTAGTTGTCACTTCTTGTCTGTGATCCGTATCGGAACTGTTTTATGGTTGTTGAAACGTTTCAACAAATAATAAATAATTCATCAGGCTGCATACGATCACTCTGTAACGGTTACTGGAGACTGTTAAAAATGTTCAAGAAATGTTTCTTTAAAGCACTACGCCGAGAACGAGAATTCATTTCAACTGGTGTATTTTCAACAAGACAATGGCAAGTTCACACGCTAGACTTGTTATGATAAAGTTGGATCAACAATTTTGCGATACAATTATTCCAAGACATTCCACATTTCGTCTCCAGATCTGACCGCATCTGACTTTTTCTTGTAGAGCTGTTACAAATGATTTAATCAAATTTAAATACTTTAAAACATCCAATACGACCAATAACTGAGGCGATTCCCACAGGCAAGCAGTAATGAACAATTTTTTGATAAGGCGGTGCACAAGCGTCACTCAGCATGGAAGACTTTTAATTTTGTTTTAAAACTATGCCAACTCGGCCTACTGGTCCATAACGACGATGACTTAAGCTTGTCTCCAGCGATTCCTCTAGTTATAGTCAGCCGGATTGTCTTTTCCTGGACAATGATCCTAATCAGCAACTGAAGTGTGACGTCGAATTTATTCAACTCTGCTCTGCACATACGGCTTCCATTTCTGCAGATGCCCGTAATTCCAATTTAATGTAGTCCTTGATGCGATTTTTAGAGTGCGTTAATTGTAGCAAGAGCCTAAATCAAAATACAGCTTCAGTGAGCTAGATCCTGGCCTAGCTATCTCCAATTGCATATCCCGAGTTAGTTGATATCACCCTCCAATTGCGAACGATTTCTGTAATGAGGTAGTGATTGCAACCTTTTGAATGTACAACTGCTACCAGTTGAAACCATCGACTCAACTATTTGATCCATTGACTCGGGACATTCGCACCTCGAAACGTTCGACGGTTTATCATAACTCAGATATTGTGAGATGAACTAGAAGTTCTTTAGTAGTGCTGTTTCTCTTTTATATTGGTGAATATGAACTTTGATTGACATCACTCATTGACTTACGTGCCGAAAGCTTAAGACCTTTTGACCAGGGTTAACAGATAATTTATTCCGTTCATCGATTATACGACTTTGTATTGTATCTGTAGCCGGTTATTTGTGGGTCGTCGTCATATATTTGTCAAGAAATTGTTTAATTTTTTCAGATTGTATTAAACATAAATAAAGATATTTTGTAACAGTATCAAAATAACAATAAATTCGATTAGGATTTTCAGATTTTGACTCGTCCCAATCGAACATAAAAGAGATTGATCTGTTTTTTTTTGTTAGCGTGTCATTCGCCAACATAAGCCTTATATACGTTCATGCTCCGACGGAGGAAAACGATGATACAACTAAGGACTGCTTCTACGAGCTCCTTGACAAAACCTGTGAGCATCTACCGAAGTCCGATGGCAAAATCGTGCTGGGAGATTTTAACGCAAATCTAGGAAGAGAATACATCTTTAGCAGTATTGTCGGAAAATATAGCCTACGCGACAACACGTCTGATAACGGACTTATGCTAATCAAATTCGCTACGAAACGAAATGCCACTATAGCCAGCACACGGTTTCCTAACCTCGTTATCCATAAGGGGACATGGCGGTCTCTAGATCAACGAACAGTCAACCAAATTGATCACATTGCGATAGACAAGAGACACGCATCCAGTATTTCGGATGTCCGAATATTCCGAGGGGCTAACATCGACTTGGACCACTACCTTGTTACAGCCAAGGTAAGGATGCGGATATCCACCACGCCACAACAAACTAGAAATACTGTGAAAAAATGTAATGTCCAAAGACTGCAATCGCAAGAGACCGCCAAAGCCTTCGCGCAACGCGTATCCCTTAACCTCTCGATTCACACCATACGACCAGCATCTAATGTCGAAGAACAATGGCAACGAGGCCAAAAAGCCATTAGATCAGCTAGAACTGATGTGCTAGGTTTCTCGAGGCCACCAGCAAGAAGCCCCTGGTTTGATGAGGAGTGCCTACAGATGCTCGCAGCCAAGAACGAGGCCTACAAGGCTATGCTGTAGGTGAAGACGAGAGCTGCCATTGAGCTCTATAGGCAGAGAAGAATGGAAAAACACCGGCTTTTCAAAATGAAGAAAAAAGAGGAAGAAAAGCGCGCGAGCAAGGATATAGAGAGGTGGCATTCCAGGAACAATATTCGCTAGTTTTACCAAAGTTAAAAACGTCAAAGCCAAGGATACAAGGATCAAACAGAATCCTGTCGAGATGAACAAGGAAATAGCGTAGTTGATAAACAGTCAATGCTGAGGATACGGAAGAACCACTTCTGCAGACTGTTAAACGGCGATGACGAACAACATTCCGCTGTCAGGCAGAACGAACCATTTAATGTTGGCAACGGCAGCGAGAACTGCCAACCACCCGACCTAAGTGAAGTGAGGATAGCAATATCTAAACTCAAGCTTAATAAGGCCGCCAGAAATGACGGCCTTCCCGCTGAGCTTTATCTGGTCGGATGAAAGTATGCCTGAGAATGGAGCCTCAGCATCGTTTGCCCGATCCACAAAAAAGGAGACCTCTGAACAGCGCCAACTACAGAGGCATAAGTCTCGTCAACATCGCATACAAGATCCTATCGCCGTAATATGTGAACGCTTGAAACCGTTTACCAACAACCTGATCGGCCCTTATCAGTGTAGTTTTAGGCCAGGAAAGTCCACAACCGACAAATTTTCACACTTCGGCAGATCCTCAAAATCCCAAGAAGTCCAAATCGATACCCAGCACCTATTTATCGATTTCAAAGCCGCATAGGACAACATTTATAGAGACGAACTATACAGAGCCATGTCTAGTTTTGGTATACCGCCTAAACTCGTCCGTTTATGTAGGATGACGATGGAGAATTCTCGCTGCTCCAGAGTCGGAAACGACCTCACCGGCACATTTGATACCAAAAAAGGATTTAGGCAAGGCGATGCGCTGTCATGTGACTTCTTCTTCGATGCTAGAGAGGATTGTGCAAAACTTCCGAGCCAACACCAGAGGCACAATTTTCCAAAAATCAGTGCAACTACTAGCATACGCCGACGATATTGACATCATTGGTAGGACTCAAAGCGATGTCATAACCACGTTTGCTAGTATAGAGAAGGAAGCGGTAAAAATGGGTTTAGCAGTAAGTGAGGGTAAGACTAAGTATATGCTGTTAACACGAAAGGACACACAACATCGACGAATTGGACAGAACGTCACCATTGACAGATAACGGGTGATCCAAGTAGAGATACTTTTTTCAATAGCCTTTTTTGACAGATCACGTGTGAGTCGTGTCATGCTGTCATGTTATTTTTGTTTAGTATTGTTTGGCATTTCATAATGGAAAGACTTACGCGTGAACAACGTTTACAAATTGTTCAACTTTATTATGAAAAGTTCCAAGAAGATCCGACGTTTTCGAGGCAAATTTTGTTTAGCGATGAGGCCCATTTCTGGCTCAATGGGTATGTTTATGTTAACAAACAAAATTGCCGCATTTGGGACGAAGAGCAACCTGAAGAGATTGAAGAACTGCCACTTCATCCAGAAAAAACAACGGTTTGGTGTGGTTTGTGGGCCGGTGGAATCATCGGTCCATATTTCTTTAAAAAGTATGCCGGTGCGAACGTAACCGTCAATGGCAACCGTTATCGTGCCATGATAACCGACTATTTGATGCCTGAAATTGAAGCTCGCGATCTCGGCGACATTTGGTTTCAGCAAGACGGCGCCACTTCCCACACATCGCATCAATCAATGGACTTATTGAGAGAACATTTCGGTGAGCACATAATTTCACGTTTTGGGCCGGTCGATTGGCCACCAAGATCGTGTGATATCACACCGTTAGACTTTTTCCTGTGGGGATATGTAAAGTCAAAAGCTTATGCCGACAAACCCGCTTTGATTCAGGCCTTGGAGGAAAACAAGGAGATCCTATATAAGACCCTGATCATCCCAGTCTACGGCGCTGAAGCATGGTCCGTATCAAAAGCGGATGAAGAAATCCTTGGTCGATTCGAGAGAAAAATTCTTCGAAAAATCTTCGGTCCCGTTTGCGTTGACGGGCTATGGAGACGAGGATTCAACCAAGAACTATACGAGCTTTACGCGACATACCCCTGGTCGAAAAACTCCGCATTGGACCTTTAAGATGGCTAGTACATGTAGAAAGAATGGACACCAATACTCCGGCTCGCAGAGTCGTCGATGCCCAGCCAGGTGTCGGACGCAGTAGAGGAAGACCTCGCCTTAAGTGGCGCGCACAAGTAGAAACCGACCTCAACCAACTAGGAGTGCGCAACTGGAGGCAGTTAGCTAAGGACCGGGCTAATTGGAGAGGCATGGTGGTTGAGGCCCAGGTTCATCCCAGACTGTAGCGCCACTTAAGTAAGTAAGTAAGTCATTTGACAGCTCGATGTTTATCTTCTTGCTGTGAAAGAATGAACTTACGAAAATGGTTGAGAAACATTTAAAAGGTTACATTGTTGTAATGTGCAAACAATGAATGATGAATTGTTTTTGTGAAAATCCAAGAAGCTGTCGCTTAATGCAGATGATGAGGAAGAAAACGATGATGATGAGGAAGAAATATTCCAATAATTTATTTAATGTTGATTCCATTTTATTTTAAATAAACTTTTGTTGTTTTTTTCGAAAAACCTGTAAAGAAAACACAAATCAAACTGCGCAATACAAACTTTAAACTGACATAAATGACAAATGTTTTTTTGTTGGTGCATGTAGGTGTAAATCTTACTTAAAATCGAGATATTTCAAAAGCGATCTAGATCAAAAAAGAGTGAAAGAGTGAAAAAATCTTCGACAGTAAAAAAAGTGATTTACATTAAAAAAGAAAACGCTATAAGACTTCAACTGTCAGAAGAAAACTCAACTCCTTTTTAGTTCAATTTTATCAGAAGAGCACAAAGCACAAATTAATTATCGCTTACCGTTTAAAGAACCTTTGTCAAAAATACAGAGGTTATTTGAATTTTGGCAATGAATCGCGTATTTCCTTAGTGCCAACATTTTTGTTATTTTGAATTTTTGTCTGTTTTTGTAAGTACTTCAGTCCGAACAAAACGTTGTTTCTGAATGTTGATTTAAATGACGCTTTTTAGAATCACCACGGGCTCCTTTTAATAAAAAGCTACTGTGTGCTTTTACACAGTAGCTAAATGCATATAGCGTGTGAATGAATTCATTTCACAGACAATAGGTCTAACAAAAAAAAATCCATCATTTTATAATAACAAATCTACCAGATAAGTGTCTGGACTTATAGGAAGTATGTAATTTTGTTTTCCATAAATACAGGAGACTTTTAAAAAGTGACTCAGCGGTATTTTAGAAGTATGCTTTTTATTTAAACGTAGGAAATCAACACAATAAGGTTTGTGGGAATAACTATATCTATTCCAAAACAAAGTAGATACCGTGTTAGATAGAAATCCCCGTGATAATTACCAAAACATGTTAAGAAAGAAAATTGTAATACTTACTTACATAAGTGGCGCTACTGTCCGGGATTAACCTGGGCCTCAACCAATATGCCTCTCCAATTAGCCCGGTCCTTAGCTAACTGCCTCCAGTTGCACTTCAAGTGAGTTGAGGTCGGTTTCTACTTGCGCGCGTCTCTTAAGCCGACATTTTCCTCTTATGTATATGTCGGTGAGGTCGTTTCTAACCCTGATGGAGCAGTGGGAATTCTTCATCGTCAATCTGAACAGACGGACGAGTTTGGACGGTATACGGAAACTAGACACGGCTCTGTATTGATCGTCTCTATATTGTCGTATGCGACTTTGAAATCGATGAATAGGTGGTGGGTATCGATTTGGACTTCTGGGGTTTTTTTGAGGATCTGCCAAAGTGTGAAGATTTGATCAGTTGTGGATTTTCCTTACCAAAAACCAAACAAAATAAGGGCCGATCAGGTTGTTGGTAAACAGTTTAAGGCATTCACATATTACGACAGATAGGATGTTGTAGGCGATGTTGAGGAGACTTATGCCTCTATAGTTGGCTCAGTTCAAGGGGTCTCCTTTTTTGTGGATCAGGCAAACGATGCTGAGGTTTCATTCTTCAGGCATACTTTTATCCGACCAAATATTGCTTATGATTTGATTAATGTTACTTACCAAATCATCTCCGCCGTTATTTCCGGCAGCCTTGTTAAACAGAGTTTAATCTCGAAACTAGGTTAGGTTAGGTTGGTGGGTTGATGAGGCAGACGGTGTGTGTCTTACCTCATCGCACTCAGGTCAATACAGACCCATTGTGATGCCCGTTGGGGGTCCACTGGTGGTTGGTTCATTCATTGTCCCGTTACTGTCCATTGTTGTTAGCCTCTTTCCAGCCATCCAGTTGTTGTTACAAACCTGAAAATATTAGGGAGAGGGATTTCGGATAGATCCGTGAGGTCATGGAAAAAGTATTTTCCTAAGGTTCTCATTCTTAATTGGCTGAGGCCTGGGCAGTGGCACAGAAAGTAGAGGGTATCCTCGTGTATTTCTTCATCACCGCAGCCTCTACAGAGGTCATCATCTATGAGATGCATTTTCAGTTTGTGGCTTTTTAGTAAGTTGTGTCCAGTAAGAATCCCAACTAAAGTAGAGACAGATTTCCTGTTTCTACGAACTAGTTTATTGGTTCTGGTTTTGTCATACTCAGCCCACATCCTTTTGGAAGTTTCACAGGTGGGAAGGGAGTTCCACCTGTTTTTGGTAGTGATAAGTGTTTTCTGTCCCACCCGAGATTTGAGGTCACATAGTGGTGGTTTGACAGACTGGTCTGCTTGGTCAATGCTGGAGGCAGATCCTTTTCTCGCCAGTTCGTCAACAATTTCATTGCCCTGTATGCCTCTGTGTCCGGGGACCCAGCAGAGCTTAACATTATGTTGGACGCTAAGAACCTTTAGCTCTTCACGACGTTTCACAAGCCGAGATTTTATTTCGACAGCAGAGAAAAGCTTTTATTGCAGCCTGGCTGTCAATAAAGATTGTGATTGTAATCACCTAAGTTTAGATATTGCTATACTCACTTCACTCAGGTCGGATGGTTTGTAGTTTTCGCTGTCGTAAAATTCCTATAAGGCCGTGTACCAATTGCGTTAAAATGTTAGCCAGTGGATAATTTTCGACATTAGTGTAGTGAATAGAGACTTCAATGTTTTAACCTGCTCAACAGCTCGCTAAAATTTATCCAGCGGCTAATTTTTGACATTTGGTATACCAAATACACACCAGTGTTCAAATGTGTAAGAAAAAAGCACATCGTTCAGATTATTAAATAAAAAACAAAGAATGTGTATTTCATATCAGAAAATGTAAACAAAGTTGTAACATAAACTAAAGTTGTGTTTTTGAAAAAGGATGGTTAGGAAAATGTTATGACTTCATTTGTTTCGGTATATTTTGTATGCGAAATGCGTTCATCAACACAAATTGTACAACAATTATGTTTTAATGTCAATAATAAATAATAAAGGTTTCTTCTACAGGGTGGCGCACCAATTGTGCTACAATAAGAAATTCAAATAACTTTTTTTTTTAATCGATGTATTTCATTTATTTTTTTTATTGGTTAGAAAATTAAATTTTATTTTAAATAGTTAGTTGTTTTTAAAGATTATAGATCGCAAATGACCTCCACGCTCTCCCACGCATATGCGGCACCTGATCAAAAAATTATTCATTGCGGCCTGAAGAGTTGAAGTTGGGATCGCCTCAATTATTGTCGTTATGGACTGCTTTAATTCAGTTAAATTCCTGGGCTTCGTTTTATACACCTCTTGCTTGACATAACCCCATAAAAAGAAGTCTGGTGCAGTCAGGTCAGATGACCTTGGGGGCCAGCGAAGAGTGGAGTTCCTAGAAATTAATTTGTTTGCGAATGTTTTGTTTAGCTCCGCCATAACTGGTCTGGCTATATGTGCAGTTGCTCCATCTTGCTGAAACCAAACGCTGTTGAATGGTATACGTCTTCGGCGCAGTTCTGGGTAAAAAAAACTCCTTCAACATCTTTAAATAACGGTCCCCATTGACAGTAACGGTTACACCGTTTTCTTCAAAGAAGTACGGCCCGACAATACACCTTGATGAAACTGCGCACCACACAGTGACTCGTTCTGGGTGCAGTTCCGTCTCATGGAGCATTTCTGGATTAGACTCTTTCCATATACGGCAATTTTGCTTGTTTACATTGCCGTTAAGATCAAAATGGGCCTCATCAGACATGAACAAACTATTGATCAATGTGTTGTCTTCTTCGGCCATTGATATCATTTTTTGGCAAAATTCCAGGCGAACAGGCAAATCCTGAGGGTTTAACTTGCTAGTAATTTGGACTTTGATGCTTCCAGATTCGGCAAACATGTTTACAAACCTCATAATGGTCCATCTACTCGGGGGATTACCGCCAAACTCCCGCCTAAATTCCCTTTGGACGGAAATGACGGACTGCAAAGCATGGTACCGTTGCACTATCCAAATTCTTTTCTCCGTATCCCAAGCATCCATTTTTATAAATCTAAATAGTAACCTACAAAATAAAAAAAAAATAAGCCGATTACTCACACAGAAAAAAAGTTATTACGTTTTATTTTTGTAGCACGATTCGTGCGCCACCCTGTATGATATCTCTTAAGTCTATTCGGTATTTTTTTATTACAAGAAAATATTAGAAAGGAATTTGGTTACAGTTCTTTTAGGAAATTATTTAAAATAGTATTTAAATAACATCGCATTTAATCCAACTGACACAGCAAAAACCCAAATTTTGTTTACCCCAGCAGAAATGTCAAAAATTAGACGGTTGGTAAAATTTTACCCCCTTTGTAACGCAATTGGCACACGGCCTAAGTAATTTATTTTGTACCTTATTTGAAGTTTAACAGATATTCCTTTGTAAAGCTTTCAACAAGAGTGGTTCAGGAGAGGAAAAACTCATCTTATAATGAAATAGATACATGCAACCATTGTAAAGGCATTATCAAAAAAATAGCCAAATAA
This sequence comes from Rhingia campestris, assembly GCA_932526625.1. NCBI lineage: Eukaryota > Metazoa > Arthropoda > Insecta > Diptera > Syrphidae > Rhingia > Rhingia campestris. Next base: position 122,107,572 of record OW052183.1, on the reverse strand, counting down.
CAAGCTGTTTATTAAAAGGAAAAAGTTTATTTGCAGAGTAGTAATTCCATAGATTAACCATGTTTTTTCTTGTTATTACGGGGGAACAAATTATTTGCTTAGATAAGTTCCATGCAATTTATTAACCATAAATTCTTACTACTAATACAAATATCAAAACGAAGGATTTAACATATTTTCAGGTCAAATACATATCCGCTTGTTAATTTGATCAAAAACTCGTAAAATTTGAAATATGTGATTAAAATAACGAATCCTATTAATGTTTTATTGTATATTTATCAATATTAAATGCTCATCAATTAATATACCTAATAAAATTCCATAATAGGTTTCTGTTTTAGAAATAACAACGACAAGCGATCTGGTGTCATTTTCCTAGCTAGCATGCAGATGAGACAACAGGTAATCAAACGAACACTTTAAACGTCATCCTGTCCCCATTGTTGACATTGGGAGGAGAAATAATTTCAGAAAATTCCATACATATTGCTCATTTGATGACAGTGACAGTTGAACACGTTTGAGTGATAAGTCATGTTAAATATAATTGTAGACATAGCGTGCTGTTAAACAGAAATCTATAAAAAAATTAATTGGTTAAGGGTTGTTAAAAATGTTTATCTTTAGGTAATAGGGTAGATAAATGTTCAGAGATTTATTAAAATCGTGACTTTTAGTTAGTTTGCAGATTTTACTTAGGGCCAATTTTTTGATTGTCAATTAAACAGTCTGTTTGCTGTCTAAGGAATAAATACAAGGTGGCGCAAAAGTTATCCTCCTATCAGAAAATACATCGGAAGGTTATTTTTGCGCCACCTTGTATATCTATTCTTTATCCACGAGCTAAGTAGGTATTGGTTTTTCAATCATTGAATAACTCCTAGATTGTAACTGAACGATTTTGTCAAACTCAATTGGGTCTAACTTCACGAAACTGAAATAACAAGAGAGAGATATAGTGACAATCTTATATGTTAGAGCTAGCAGACTAGTTTTCTCACTGTTGACAGTTCATAAACAGTCAGTTAAAGTTTACCCAGCTCACTTAGGAGCAGATAATAGGTATGTTCCCGTACTTTTTCAGTAAAAATTAGTAAATTCTCAAATTTCTTGGAGTGGGGGTAAATTTTCTCAGAATGAGACAAAATTACCAAAAAGTACGGGAACGCGTTTAAGTAAAAAACAGTAAAATTATATATTTTGTATGCTTTTTAAAGAACAAATGACATAAATCACCTGTCAAAAAAAGCGAGTTGTCACTTTTAGATACCAACTGACAGTTTACTGATTTTTACCAACAGAAATTTCTGCAGTAAATTTTTTTACAGATTTTTATGGAGGGGTAGTTTTTTACTCTCTCGTGAGCTGTCTCTTTTTTATTTATTTTTGCGTACGGGAACGGCAATAAGTAAAAATCAGTAAGAATCAGTAAGAATCAGTAAATATTATTTTGTACGGGAACAGACCTAATAGGTCTCTTTTGAGAAAATTTACCCCCATTCCAAGACATTTGAGAATTTACTAATTTTTACTGAAAAAGTACATGAACAGACCTAATAGGTCTAATAGGTCTGTTCCTGTACTTTTTCAGTAAAAATTAGTAAATTCTCAAATGTCTTGGAATGGGGGTAAATTTTCTCAGAAAGAGACAAAATTACCAAAAAGTACGGGAACGCGTTTGAGTAAAAAACAGTAAAAATATATATTTTGTATGCCTTTTAAAGAACAAATGACATAAATCACCTGTCAAAACAAGCGAGTTGTCATTTTTAGATACCAACTGACAGTTTACTGATTTTTACCAACAGAAATTTCTGCAGTAAATTTTTTTTACAGATTTTTATGGAGGGGTAGTTTTTTGCTCTCTCGTGAACTGTCTCTTTTACTTATTTTTTCGTACGGGAACGGCAATAAGTAAAAATCAGTAAAAATCAGTAAAAATCAGTAAGAATCAGTAAGAATCAGTAAATATTATTTTGTACGGGAACAGACCTATTATGAAATACCTAGGAACAATCCAACTCTTGTCAACAAATTTGCTTTGTTTCAGTTCACTTCCTCTACTTCCTCTATAAAAGCAATTAACTTCAAAACTTCAGCCACTCAAACTGGCACCTGAATCGATAATAAAATTATTGATTCATGCTACAATTATATTTTGTTTATTTTTCATGTTACGACATCTGTTCTAATATCAACGACAGAAACGCTGACCGATCAGTAATTTGAAAAACAAAATTGAAACGCTTAGTCGAGCAGAAAAATTGTAGTGCTGTCGCAAGACACGTGTCTACACAAGAGGTGTGATTAATGCAATTACAGATCGCATTTTTTTTATTTTTAATTTAACTTGTCTTCATTCAATTGCCTCAAAGTCTAATAGCCTCTAGCGGATGCGTAGATAGCCTTAGCTAACTGGCACCACTGAAAATTAATCATATGGCTTCCGATTTATTATGGAGGAGAGTGACGGCGAATGCCGTGAGTGCACCATGTGGCACGATCATTGATCATGTATAGGAACGATCGTTTAAAGTAAATGTTAAACTTGTTTAGTAATTAAACTCTATGGCTAGGTATATTCATTTGTCTTGCCATTAAATAATTTTCATTTTCTCCAACGCATGTTGAAATGTATTAATTTTACTTTCATTTTATTATAATTTATGACAGAAAGTTGTGATTAAATTGAATGTACCCACCGCAACTGTTTAGAAAGGGTTCGATTAGGTGGAATATATTTTTTTCTAAATTCTTTTATTTTCTTTCTGTTAAACAAATTGTTCATACAATATTTATGAAAGCATTATGGCAGTTCCGAAAGGTATCGATTCGTGACAACAAGTATGTATACGTACTTACGTGACATCCCGTTTAAGGCACGGATTAAAACAAAAACAAACTTTAGAGAATGATCAAGTTCAAGGCGGGTGAACTTTGTTTTTGAATTCACTTACAGATGCAGGTTTTAACAAGGTCACAGTGAAACAAAGTTGGGTGTTGTTATACTTTCGGGATTTGTACCAGGGACCTCGCACTTAAAGTCCAACGTACTATAACCACTAGGCCACTGCATCCAACTGCGTATTAGGTTTGAGAGCCAAATCTCATTATTGTGTTGATAAATATTGAATTTCGGTATATTGAAATATATTTATTTCAATATGAGCTGAGAGTTAATCTAACAGCCGGCACATTACGTTTATTCAGTACTAACTAATAGCGTTTTCGATTTGGATACAAAATGCACTCTTTTTTTACTCTAGAGCACTTTTGAAGGATCTGGATTCCAAGTGAGATTTACACCTACATGCACCAACACAAAAACTTTTAACATCTGACTTATGTCAGTTTGAAGTTTGCATTTCGCAGTAAAAACTAAAAAGTGATTTTCTGCGAAAACTATAATTCTACTTACTTAAGTAGCGCTAAAGTCCGGGATGAACCTGGGCCTCAACCAACATGCCTCTCCAATTAGCCCGGTCCTTAGCTAACTGCCTCCAGTTGCGCACACCTAGTTGGTTGAGGTCGGTTTCTACTTGTGCGCGCCACTTAAGGCGAGGTCTTCCTCTACTGAGTCCGACGTCTGGCTGGGAATCGAAGACTCTGCGAGCCGGAGGATTGGTGTCCATCCTTTCTACATGTCCTAGCCATCTTAAACGTCCAATGCGGAGTTTTTTGACAAGGGGTATGTCGATGTACAGCTCGTATAGTTCGTGGTTGAATTTCGTCTCCATAGCCCGTCAACGCAAACGGGACCGAAGATTTTCCGAAGAATTTTTCTCTCGAATCGACCATGGATTTCTTCATCCGCTTTTGATACGGCCCGTGCTTCAGCGCCGTAGAGCAGGACTGGGATGATCAGGGTCTTATATAGGATCTCCTTAGTAGTTCGAGTGAGGGCTTTACTACTAAATTGCCTTCTTAGCCCGAAGAAACAGCGATTGGCAAGAGTAATTCTTCTTTTGATTTCTAACGAGATGTTGTTGTCAGAGTTAATAGCGGAGCCGAGGTAGACAAAGTCCCGTACTACCCCAAAGTTATATCTGTCAATGGTGACGTTCTGTTGTGTATCCTTTCGTGTTGACAGCATATACTTAGTCTTACGCTCATTTACTTCTAAACCCATTTTTGCCGCTTCCTTCTCTATACTAGCAAACGTGGCTATGACATCATGGCTACGGTATCGATTTGAACTTCTTGGGTTTTTTTCCAGGATCTGTCGAAGTGTGAAAATTTGATCGGTTGTGGACTTTCCTGGCCTAAAACTACACTGATAAGGGCCGATCAGGTTGTTGGTAAACGGTTTCAGGCGTTCACATACTACGGCAGACATGATCTTGTAGGCGATGTTGAGTAGACTTATGTCTCTGTAGTTGGCGCAGTTCAGAGGGTCTCCTTTTTTGTGGATCGGGCCAAAGATGCTGAGGTTTCATTCTTCAGGCATGCTTTCAACCGACCTGATTTGGTTTATGAGTTGGTGGATGTTGCTCACCAAGTCATCTCCGCCAGCTTTATAAAGCTCAGCCGGAAGGCCGTCATTTCCGGCGGCCTTATTAAGCTTGAGTTTAGATATAGCTATCCTCACTTAGGTGGGGTGGTTGGCAGTTTTCGCAGTCGTTGCCAACTTTAAATGGTTCGTTTTGCCTGACAGCGGAATGTTGTTCGTCATCGCCGTTTAACAGTCTGCAGAAGTGGTTCTTCCATATCCTCAGCATCGACTGTGTCTCAACTGCGATATTTCCTTGTTCGTCTCGAAAGGATTCTGTTCGAGCCTTGCACCTTGGCTTTAACGTTTTATACTTTTGTAAAATTTGTGAACATCGTCCCTGGAGTGGCACCTCTCTATATCCTTGATCGCGCGCTTTTCTTGCTCTTTTTTCTTCTTTCTGGAAAGCCGGTGTTCTTCCCTTCTTCTCTGCCTGTAGAACTCAATGACAGCTCTCGTCTTCACCTGAAGCTTAGCCTTGTAGGCCTCGTTCTTGGCTGCGAGCATCTGTCGGCATTCCTCATCAAACCAAGGGTTTCTTGCTGGTGGCAGCTACAAAGGTTTTGTCAAGCAGCTCCTAGAAGCAATCTTTAGCTACATCGTCTTTTTCCTCTGTTGGGGCGTGAGTATATATAAGGTTTATGTTGGCGCACTTGTTACAATGCGTTCGCTAATGTATTGAAAACATAAGACTACTTGTCTGGCTCTTATAACAAATCCGCATCCGAATAGTCGCTGTTTCTGCTGACTATAACATGGTCCGTAATAGATGTCACAGTTTTTCATCCTCTTTTTGCCCAGCCCACCCCATTGTATTTCCTGGATGGCAGTAATGTCTGCTTTGTAGCAGATAAGGGCTTCCGCTCGTTGTTCGCCTGCACATCTCCTGTTTAATGTTCTCACATTACAGGTGCAGATACGAACGTCGTTGTCCTTTTTTCGTTTCAAATCGAATGTATGACGTGGTCATAAATCACGAAAGTTGAATTTACACTACTAATTCCTTTGAGAGACTGGTGGTATATGTACCATGACATTGACACTATGGTATTGTCAATACCTTGAGTAGTATGAGTTTGCAAATGGCAACTGAAAAATATAGTTCATAGCATGCTACTTAGAATAAATGGCACTGCAATCGATATAATTCTGTGAATTCGTGGTACAAATACTAGTTTGATGCCACGCAAATACCATATCCTAACACTAAAGGTCCGCCCAGAATGCAGAATCTATAGCTGATGCTTATAGCTGAGTAAAAAGTTAAAACAAGGCAACCCGTAAGCGCTTACACAATGTGTATCTTCGTGAATCTGTAGCTTGAATAGAGGGCAACTCCATGCAAGAAATGTATCTCTCTTTTGACAGCGATGCAAGATACATGTCCAAATGTGTGTGACGCATACATATACATTTTCACAAACACATGTCAAACGTTTATTGCCAACTAGTAGGCCGACAACTGCTATGAAAGTGAATTTGATTTTGGTTATGTTTTCTCTTTTACACTTGTGGATTCTATGATTATCGTATATCTGTCACCCTGGGTCAGCAAAATTGAAAACAAATCTCCGGTTCTTCAAGTGATGAATAGTGTTCCACTGAAGAATTTTTCGGAGATCTCGAAGAGATCCGTAAGTGGAATACGCATAATTTGACAGCCGATCAAAGCGCCCAAAAGTAGCCATCAGACAATATCAGCTTTCAATTTTAGATTAAGTCCATCTGATTGGTGCAAATACCTCAGCTCTGCTCAGTAGGTACGGTTGTTTATTTTTGACGTTTCATAAAAGGATATCTATAGATATAATAATGGATCTTGGTTTGTTCGGATGCTTAAAACTCGAAACGACTGGACCAAATTGGATACTTCCTTCTGCGGATTTGTTCGTAATTGATCCGCGAAGGTTTAGGAAAAAAGAAAAATTGAAAAATTACCACTCTGGTGGTAATATTTGTTTACTAATCTAATTTAACTAACATCGGTCAATTATCTCAATTAAATAAAATAAATACGAAATTCTACTCCAAAGTGAAATTTGGTACTTATCTCACATCTTTTCTGTTTAGTAAATTCTCCTAAATTTAGAATTGTAGATACATTTGGTCAGCAATCAAATTTAAAGGGCGGTCAATCAAGAGGTATTTAATTTAAAAATTGAGAAATAACACAAAAAATTAAAATATGTAGTGAAATATTTACTATTAATTTAAACTACCATTCTTGACATTCACTTTTGGAAGATATTCCTTTCAAATGTTGGCCGCAACTGCGCCGTAGCTCTTCCATGCGGACGTTCCAATTTTCGATGACACGTTTGAGCATATTCGTCGGTATCTCGCGAATAACACGGGTAATGTTGGCCTCCAATGCTTCAATCATTTAGTTGGTTTATCCGCAAACTTTACGTAGCCGATAGCGCATGATCAACATGGCAAATTCACTGGTCCGTAGCGTGGAATTAATGGTTCAGCGAAGCGGTCTCTCAATATGTCCATTGTCTCACCGTCTGTGTTGCAAGTAGTGCCTCCTTTTTGGAACCCAATATTGTCGAGATCTCGGGCTTCAATTTCAAGCAAGAAATAGTCCTTTATCTTGGCGTGATAACGAGCCCCATTTACAGTAACGTTGGCGCAATCCTCATTTATGAAAAAATACGGAGCGATAATTCGACAGGCCCATAAACCACGCCACACGGTTATTTTGAGTGGATTAACTGTAGCTCTTGAACCTTCTCCGGTTGTTCTTCGGCCGATATGCGGAAATTTTACATATTGACGTATCCATTGAGCCAAAAAAAGGCCTCATCGCTGAACAAAATTTTGTTCGAAAACAGTGGATCTTCACCAAGTCTCTCGAGAGCGAATTCGTTGAAATGATGACGCACCGTATGGTTTGCCTGTTTTAATTCTTGCATCAGCTGAATTTTGTATGCTTTCAAACCAAGATCTGTGCGTAGAAACTCCCATGTTGTTCCACATGACAGGCCAAGTTGTTGAGAGCTGCGCCGAACAGATTCATCGTGATTTTCGCCTACACTATCAGCTACAGCCTAGGTCTATCGCATGTTGTTAAGTATGACATGCCAAGTTGGTGAGAACGGCGCCGAATCGATTCATCGCGATTTTTGTCTACACTGTCTGCTACAGCCTTGGTCTATTCGGTAGATTGTCATCAAATAGTAAATATTGCGTCTCCATTTTCTTGATGGTATGGCGAATGCTGGCTTCAGTAGGTCGAATATGGACACCATAAGTTCGCCGAAGATCGAACGTGAACGTGACTTTTCGTTATTTAATTAAACGATTTGCAAACTTTGTTCCCTGTAAATCTATCCTTGATGAAATGTCAATGAATACTGGATAAAAAAGACAAGGCAATTTGACACTACTCACGCGCCATCTGTCAAAAACCCCTTTTGAAAAAATAGGTCTGTTCCAGTACTTTTTCAGTAAAATTTAGTAAATTCTCAAATTTCTTGGAGTGGGGGTAAATTATCTCAGAAAGAGACAAAATTACCAAAAAGTACGGGAACGTGTTTAAGTAACAAAAAAGTAAAATTATATATTTTGTAATGCCTTTTAAAGAACAAATGACATAAATCACCTGTCAAAACAAGCGAGTTGTCACTTTTAGATACCAACTGACAGTTTACAGATTTTTACCAACAGAAATTTCTGCAGTAAATTTTTTTTACAGATTTTTATGGAGGGGTAGTTTTTTGTTCTCTCGTGAGCTGTCTCTTTAGCTTATTTTTGCGTACGGGAACGGCAATAAGTAAAAATCAGTAAGATTCAGTAAATATTATTTTGTACGGGAACAGACCTAATATCTCTCTTTTTCCGCAAAAAAAAAAAGCGATCAGTCAGTCGTCAATAGAAATAAGATGTAGAAATCATACACCACTTATAGGTGTGCCTGGTGAAATCTATTCAAATGCCAGATATGTAAAAGCTATTATATTAAACGACATTAACATTTAATATCTCCAGTTAAAAAAAATGTGCTACAAAATAAATGATTCCCATAATTTTGTGCTAAGCTAGTAACAACAAAGCAAATTTTGAGTGATTTGCATTTACATTGTTTGTTTTTTTTAAACAGATGTGTCAAATTAAATTTGCAACTGCATAACTGTTTGCTTTTTTTTTAAATTACTTCCCCAATTTATTTGCTTTGTTTGCAGGTAATAGGTAGATTTAATTACGTTACGGGAACAAACTATCCCATGCCCACAAATCTGCTATCAATAGTGACTCACTTTGCAAAAATGTATAAATAATGAAATACGGGTGCAAAAGTATTACTTAACAATGGATTTCGTTTGCTTCCTACTTTTTTTATTCTATTTGAAATGGCTTAAAGCTGATTCTGTTGGTATATAATTAAATACTTTAACGAGCGCATGCTAAAAATTTAAATGACGTTTAAATTAGAAGTTACTGACAGCCGCCACATAATAAAAACAGTGAATTGCTTTGCTTGGTGTTAAGTTGCCAAAAAAATGAATTAAATATCAATTACGTCGTGGTAAATTAATAGTAAAAACGTCGTACCCAGTTCGATCAATCGATATGATAATCTTATTAAGAACGTGGCAAGTAGGTAGCATAACTTTATAATATGTACAGCTCAGCATTTATATTTCTGTAGGTACATACAAAAGAAATTAAAGATTTAGTAGTCTGTTAAAGAAATAAAAGGTTAAACAAAACCACAGTATCCACAGTGTCTGCATTTTCTGACCCATGTTTGTCCGTTGACACTTCCACGTCTAAAGAGCCTTTGCAAACATATGACCATAATAAAGGGTCCGCCAAATAACTTTTTTTGAAAATGCTATAAAAAAAACTACTGAATATTTTCTCAAACTTCTTTTTTTATTTGAAAGTACAATCCTTCCGGTTAATAATGGATAATAATTTCATTCAAATGGCTGCCTCGGCTAGCCATGCAGTAGCCTACACGATCGGTCCAATTTTTAAGCACATTATCGATTGTGTGCAGCTGTATTTCACCAATGGCTTCACGAATATTGTCCTTTAAATCGTCAATTGTCTCTGGCTTGTCGGCGTAACCCACAAATAATAGTCCAACGGCGTCAAATCGCAGCTCCGAGGTGGCCAAACGACATCAGCTCTGCGGCTGATAATGCGATCATCAAAAACAGGGCGCAAAACATAGAGTGTAGCTTCGGCTGTGTGGCACGTAGCGCCGTCCTGTTGAAACAAAATGTTGCCAATATCCTCCTCTTCTATTTTTGTGAGCAAAAATTCGTTCAACATGGCCCGATAACGATCGCCATTGACTGTAACGGCCACTCCTTGCTCATTTTCGAAGAAAAATGGCCCAATTATGCCTCTGGACCAAACTCCGCAACAAACAGTGACTCGTTTTGGGTGTATGGCTTTTCAATGTATGCGTGCGGGTTTTCTGTGCCCCAAATGCGACAATTTTGCTTGTTTACATAGCCGCCAAGATCAAAATGAGCTTCATCTGAAAAGATGATTTTTTTTGGCAAAATCGGCATCTTCTCTAAGTCGATCGCAGGCCCACTTAGCGAATCGAAAACGCGTTGGATGGTCAGTTGGCTTCAACTCCTGAACCAATTGGACTTTGTATGGCGTCATACCAAGGTCTTTATGCAAAATTCGTCTCAATGATGTCTCCGAAATGTTCAATTGTTGAGAATGACGGTGAATTGATGTTGATGGCGCTTCACGCACACTTTCTGCCACAGCAGCAATATTCTCGGGTGAACGCACTGTTTTTGGCTTTTCACGATTTGGTTTATCGATGAGGATGCCAGTTTCTTTCACTTTTTTTTCACAAGATAACGAACATACGGAGCTGACGGTGCTTCTCTTCTTCCAAAATCCGTACGCAATTTTCGCACACATTCTTCTGCCACATTACCATGATTTTCAAAGTAATGTCGCAATATTTCCCAGCGTTGTTCAAGCGTATACACAACCATATTCGTTCAGCGGAAGGATAAAACTAATTATCTGTCAAATCAGACATGACCTAAGTGTTACCATTCACGAAATAAGCACTAGTTGAAAAATAAACGTTAGATGGCGGATCCGTTACTTCCAAAAAAGAATATCATGTCATTAAGTATCCTGAAACCCCGTTCATACAATTTGTCCGGTCCCATGCAGCCAGTAACAAAGTTGTCACCCTGAAAGGAAAGCGTAAGCGTGACATGAACTCATCAACGGCTCATCCGAGAGCTAAACGCTCTAATCTCAGAAGCCAGGATCAAAACAAAACTAACTTGGTTCCTAATCTGTCAGTTCGATCGCCTCCAACCAATACTTCTCCGACTGCCCTAAATACATCATCTAGTGTAGTTCCAACAGTGACTGCAACTGTTTCTTCAATTGAATTGATACCAAAACATAAATTGATCTTTACATCACGCCTGAAGCCAAGCACTTCCTCCGAAGACGTGTTTAGTCACTTGGTTTCAAAAAATCTAGTCCCAACAGGTAGTTCTATTAAATGTACAAAAATTAGTAAACCGGATGGCTTCGTTTCATCATTTAAAATAGTAGTACAACCAAATGTATTTGATAAAGTATGCGACACTAATTCATGGCCTGTAACCATTATTGTCAATGAGTTTAAGCCACGCGGAGTTAACTCAGCATCAAAAAACTCTACCGACTGTCCCTTTACTACCAAAATGTAAGAGGCTAGCCATGCAGTAGCCTACACGATCGGTCCAATTTTTAAGCACATTATCGATTGTGTGCAGCTGTATTTCACCAATGGCTTCACGAATATTGTCCTTTAAATCGTCAATTGTCTCTGGCTTGTCGGCGTAACCCACAAATAATAGTCCAACGGCGTCAAATCGCAGCTCCGAGGTGGCCAAACGACATCAGCTCTGCGGCTGATAATGCGATCATCAAAAACAGGGCGCAAAACATAGAGTGTAGCTTCGGCTGTGTGGCACGTAGCGCCGTCCTGTTGAAACAAAATGTTGCCAATATCCTCCTCTTCAATTTTTGTGAGCAAAAATTCGTTCAACATGGCCCGATAACGATCGCCATTGACTGTAACGGCCACTCCTTGCTCATTTTCGAAGAAAAATGGCCCAATTATGCCTCTGGACCAAACTCCGCAACAAACAGTGACTCGTTTTGGGTGTATGGCTTTTCAATGTATGCGTGCGGATTTTCTGTGCCCCAAATGCGACAATTTTGCTTGTTTACATAGCCGCCAAGATCAAAATGAGCTTCATCTGAAAAGATGATTTTTTTTTTGGCAAAATCGGCATCTTCTCTAAGTCGATCGCAGGCCCACTTAGCGAATCGAAAACGAATTGGATGGTCAGTTGGCTTCAACTCCTGAACCAATTGGACTTTGTATGGCGTCATACCAAGGTCTTTATGCAAAATTCGTCTCAATGATGTCTCCGAAATGTTCAATTGTTGAGAATGACGGTGAATTGATGTTGATGGCGCTTCACGCACACTTTCTGCCACAGCAGCAATATTCTCGGGTGAACGCACTGTTTTTGGCTTTTCACGATTTGGTTTATCGATGAGGATGCCAGTTTCTTTCACTTTTTTTTCACAAGATAACGAACATACGGAGCTGACGGTGCTTCTCTTCTTCCAAAATCCGTACGCAATTTTCGCACACATTCTTCTGCCACATTACCATGATTTTCAAAGTAATGTCGCAATATTTCCCAGCGTTGTTCAAGCGTATACACAACCATATTCGTTCAGCGGAAGGATAAAACTAATTATCTGTCAAATCAGACATGACCTAAGTGTTACCATTCACGAAATAAGCACTAGTTGAAAAATAAACGTTAGATGGCGGATCCGTTACTTCCAAAAAAGAATATCATGTCATTAAGTATCCTGAAACCCCGTTCATACAATTTGTCCGGTCCCATGCAGCCAGTAACAAAGTTGTCACCCTGAAAGGAAAGCGTAAGCGTGACATGAACTCATCAACGGCTCATCCGAGAGCTAAACGCTCTAATCTCAGAAGCCAGGATCAAAACAAAACTAACTTGGTTCCTAATCTGTCAGTTCGATCGCCTCCAACCAATACTTCTCCGACTGCCCTAAATACATCATCTAGTGTAGTTCCAACAGTGACTGCAACTGTTTCTTCAATTGAATTGATACCAAAACATAAATTGATCTTTACATCACGCCTGAAGCCAAGCACTTCCTCCGAAGACGTGTTTAGTCACTTGGTTTCAAAAAATCTAGTCCCAACAGGTAGTTCTATTAAATGTACAAAAATTAGTAAACCGGATGGCTTCGTTTCATCATTTAAAATAGTAGTACATCCAAATGTATTTGATAAAGTATGCGACACTAATTCATGGCCTGTAACCATTATTGTCAATGAGTTTAAGCCACGCGGAGTTAACTCAGCATCAAAAAACTCTACCGACTGTCCCTTTACTACCAAAATGTAAGAGGGCTTCTCAAGCCTTTTCTCATGACATATTCTCCTTGATAGAAACGTGGCCAAACGCCAGTATACTTGACTCGGAACTCTTTAATCATGAGTTCTCAGTATATAGGAGTGACCCCCATATAAATGACCTAAAAGCGCTTGGTGGAGGTGTTCTTATTGCAGTTCGCAGTCATCTTACCTCTGAGAAAGTAGAATTTCCATTTTCTCTTAACATTGAAATAATCTGTGTTAAGATAACAATTAGAAATAAATATCTGTCTATGCATTCTGTATTCTGAGCTATCAAAGGCTTTAGAATACATCTTTGACTTATCTTGTTGTGACAGTACTATTTTGTTGCTGGACGATTTCAACTAACCACACATAGAATGGGTGCCTTCAGAGGGAAAACCTCATTTTATACCATCAGAAGTTTCTGCACAACAAGAGCTATGATTAGTTGATAACATTTTGTCATTTGACTTACAGCAAATAAGCTATATAAATAATCATAATTATCGAATTCTCGATTAGGTTTTTCTTTTGACCCTCGCGTTTGCGGCACTCATATAATAGAATACAATTTCTTATGATTGTTTTAAGGTTTAGTTTTTCAGGTTGGCAGCACTGGTTAGTAATGGCGTCCAAACGTCATCTGTGAAGATGAAAAGTTTTAAGTACCAATACCTACTCTGCCATTTAATCATGGAAAAACTTATGGCGTTTTCCATTGGGAAATCTAGATTTTGATCTGAAATATGATCTTTTTGAGTGTCAATGGAACACAATTCAGATTTATTTTTTTTGTCATTGTATTGGTGTCATTTCGTGTGAAGTTAGCGTCGGTGTAGCTGCCAACATTAAAAACATAACGAACATTTGAAAATACAGAAATTATCTTCATATTTTTCCGAAGACGAAGACGAACTAGATGAATTTAATAGTTCACGTATAACTTTCTTTTCTGTGTCTATATCCATTACTAAAATCTTTTTCACAACCGAAGAAAAAACTAAAATGAAAATCACTCTTGTCAAACTGACAGCTATCATTTGTATTGGTATTGGTAAATCTGCCGAAAAATTCAGATTTGCAAAATTGATCTCTGATCAAAAAAAAAAAATCAATTTTTTCGCCCAATTGAACACAACAACTGTCAAAATCGGTCTTCAGATCAAAAAATTGTTTTTTTCCCAATGGAAAACGCCATTACAAACGAGCAGCGATTGCAAATTATTGAAATTTATTATCAAAATTCGTGCTCTGACAAAAATGTGCACCGTTTGTCACGATCATATTATGGTCGTCATAATCGACCTGGTGAATCAACAATTCGTGTTGTTATCACCAAATTTATTTTCTTGTACATTAAACCATCGACTCGCATGCGTACAGTGCGTACCGAGAAGAATATTGCAGTCGTAGCGCCCAATGTTAATGAAGATCTTGAAATGTCATTTCGTCCCCGTTCTCAGCAATTGGGCATGTGTTACTAAACCATATGGAAAATTTTACATGTCGATTTGGGTTTGAAAGGCTATAAACTTCACCTTGTGCAAGAATTGAAGCCGAATGACCTACCAAAACGTCTAATTTTTGGTGAATGGGCCTTAGAACAGCTCCATGAAATTCTGCTGTTTTATAGAAAAATTGTGTCCAGCGATGAGGCTCATTTCTGGCTCAACGAATACGTAAATAAGCAAAACTGTCGCATCTGGAGTGATGAACAGCCACATGCCATACAAGAATTACCGATGCACCCAGAAAAAACGACAGTTTGGTATGGTTTATGGGCTGGTGGCATCATCGGTCCATTTTTCTTCAAAGATGACCGTGGAAGAAACGTTACCGCCAACGGCGAACGATATCGAGCTATGATACGCGACTTTTTTGCTGCCCCAGTTGGCTGAGTTGAACTTGGTTGACATTTCGTTTCATCAAGACGGTGCCACATGCCACAGAGCTCGTGAAATAATGGAACTGTTGAAGGATGAATTTGGTGAGCAGCTTATCTCTCGAAATGGCCCGATTGCGATTTAACGCCTCTTGATTATTTCTTGTGGGGTTATGTAAAGTCGTTGGTCTATGTGGACAAGTCGAACACAATTCTTCAATCTTAAAGGATAACATAACACGCGTAATTCGTAGAATACAGGCCGAAATGCTCCAAAAAGTAACGCAAAATTGGACCTTCCGAATGGACCATTTGAAACGGAGCCGCGGACATCATTTACATGAAGTTGTCTTTAAAACGTAAATGGCAAAGGCCTATATATCGATTACAATAAAAATTTTGAATATTTGATGCAAATTTGAGTGCTATGTTAGATTTTTAAGAAAACTACGCTTAAAAAATCACCCGTTAGTTGCCTTTCTTAAACCAAGCAAAATGTTCTCTTTTTGATTCGTTTTCGATGATTTCGATGATTTCGATACAAATGTTTGCCTCGACCTCGTAAATGGTTTGAGGCTTGTTGGCGTACACTTTGCTTTTGAAATAACCCTACAAGAAGAAGTCCGGATGTTCAAATCTGCAGATATGGGCCATTTTTTGAGAGCATTCGTCCAGGGTATTTTCGTTGCAGAAACTGCATTGTTCGGTTCGCAGTGTAGCATGGCACACCGTCTCGTGTAAACCAATAATCATCGGAGACTTTTTACACATTTGTGGGAAGACATAACGAGCCAATCAGCCCTATCGAGCTATCCGCCGGAGCGGAAAATTATCCGATTTTGTACGATTTGGACTATTTTTGCTTCGAGGTATTCTTCCGAAAAGCTGTTCGGAATATTTCTCCGCATCCCGGGGAATTGCGTTGAAGTGCGTTCAGGAGCATTTTTCGTTCAATTTTTGACAGCTTAGTGAAATTGTTTTTTTAGATTTCCTCCGACATAAATTTTTCGTGGAATTTATTTACGAATTTTAGTGAAATGTAGTGATGACACATATCTCGATTAGAATTTGAACCTCCGACGAAGTATGCGTTGCGGAAAATTGTCCGCTCCGACATACCTCGATAGGGCTGAATATCGATTCCCATCAGCTGTTTCGCATTGTTTTAAGAAGACAGATGGTTTTAGCGCAATTGCCGGGCCAAATTCATTGGTCAAGCTATGGTGTTTTATGGATCACGCGTGAATTTTCCGTTTCCCAATTGCGCCAACTTTGCTTGTTAACGGTGCCAGAGAGTGTGAAATTTATCATCAAAATGTTGATCCCAAAATCGGGTTCAGTCTCAACGAGGGACTCTTTGGACGGTCTGCTGGCAATATTCTTTGAGTCAATTGCACTTTACACAAAAAGATATACAAATCATCCTTGAAAATGTGCCGCAAGATGCTTCCACTGACGACAAAATGATGAGCGCAGTGACGATATGACACATGTGGCTTCTCTGCAACACTCTCTTTTACCGCTTCAACCAGTTCATTAGAACGTCTTGGATGATGATGAACGGCATGTCTACTGTCCCGTGCTCAACAAAATTCCACACCAAATGACGAATAGTGTTAGCAGATGGTGCTTGTTGGTCGCGATATTTTCAAAGAAATGCACTAAACAACTGTTTTCACTATTTCGGAACATTGTTTATGTGTGTTAAAAATGTACGTCAATTAAGTAAATTTTTACTCAAGTCAATCTGTTTATAAATGTCAAAGTTTTGTTTTCATATCGACATAAAAAATGGGTAACCCTGTGTATGTATTATAATTCCAGTCTCAACTAGATTATCGAATTGAAAATGACTTCTTTAGTTTCAGTGGATCAGTGATCCTTAATCATTCAGAACTATGGATTTCTAATTCATTTCAAATAAATGTTTAATTCTTTTTTAATGATTTGGTTCTATTTATATAGCAAAAAAATTTTATAAGCAATAGGTAGGGTTTGCTTAGAAATGTTTGTTTGCTATAGAACCAAATCTTTCAACGTCATTTTGCAAATATGAATATTAAAAATCGTGTTATGAAAATGTTGTCTTTAGTTCCCTATCGTTGCAATTGGTATTATGCAAAACTATCTACAAATGACGTCATAAGCGAGAGTACATATATTTGCAATTTACCTGTGGTTATCTATACACACTAGTATGGCGATTATGGTTTAACGGTAAAATGCAATTAAAATTATCAGATACAAGGTATTGCAATCGGCAAAAACACATCCAACAACGAATACAAACGGGATTCAATAATAATATTTAATTTTAAAATTGTGGTGAGAATGGTGGTTTGATTACGAATATTTAAATAATTATATAAATCACTTTTGTTAAGTGCGGCCATGAAGTGGTTGAGGTTTTCTTTTATTGAATACATATTCACGTAATGGTGGAGTAAAATTATTCATCTTTGTGCGACATTTTATTAAAACAAGTACACATTGCTTTACTTAGTTGACGTCGCAAGCAGTAACAAAACTGTTAGGGTATTCATAAACGTCATACTTAAAAGAAACTCCATTATCCGCGTTCATAAATGTAGGTTTCCTATTCATATAGCAGCAGCATCCATTTCGATACTAATAGCGTGGCATAGATGATTTTTTGACGTTTATCAGCGGGTTTTACATGAAAATTGTAACAATATTGACTGCACAGAATTCTATGTAGTGAGAGCGTGAGAACATATTAGGAAATAAATTCAAATTTAGTTTTACAGTTTTTTGACGTTTATGACTATATTGATTGGAGTGATAGTTGCAGCTTAATTGAAAGATTGACTAACAACTTAGCGGTTAAATTTGTTATTACATATAACACACAAAATCAATGTGATTTGACAGGTACCTAATAGTAAAACATATGTTACTATTAGGTACCTGTCAAATCACATTGATTTTTTAGTGAAGAAAATTAAAAGGGTTAATAAACTACCATCTACCATTAATTGCAAACAAAGGAAATTGTTAATAAATCAGAGAAGGGTATGGGAAGTTTATTAAAAGAAAGATCAAAAAGACCAAAAAGAGCAAATGAAATACATTCAGATGATTTTGGTTATGAAATGATTTATGATTTTTGATATGAAAAATTGAACATTATTTGTCTCAACCAGAGTTCAAGCCGGGATAACGGGTGATTTTTAAGTGTTGTTTCTTTTTTTTTTAAATCGAATAAAACACTCAAATTTGCAACATAATGGGTGGTTAAATTTTAAGGGCCGATGTTGAATGTGAACCACACCTAAACGTCAAGTTTTTTTCTGCATTTCATTTGACATTTCTCAATTTCAGACTAAATCAATTTGAACCTTGGAAAGATACACAATCGAGTTATTCAGGCTTATTATGAAGAACTAAAGCCTCTTGACCATTTCAAGCGTCGTCAATGCGTCAATGGTGGCAAGAAATGGCAACAGTGGATGATCAATTTTCGAAGAAAATCATCTTCAGTGATGAGGCACATTTTCACCTCAGTGGATTCGTCAATAAGCCGAATTGCCGCATTTGGGCGAATGATAATCTAAGAGTGATTGTCGAAAAACCAATGCACCCGAAAAGAGTGACTGTTCGGTGCGGTTTATGGGCTGGCGGCATCATCGGGCCGTATTTTTTTCCAAAATGCCCGGTCAGACAGTTCCTGTGAATGGTGTTCGCTATCGTGAGATGATGACGAACTTTTTATGGCCCGAATTGGAAGATATGGGTGTGGACAATATGTGGTTTCAACAAAACGTTGCTACTTGCACACATAGCTAACGAAACAATGGCTCTTTTGCGCGACAAATTCAATGGCTGTGTTATCTCACGTGGTGGCGATGTCAATTGACCGCCAAGATCATGTGATTTGACACTGTTGGAGTTCTTTCTTTGGGGTGCTTGAAAGAAAAGGTGTACGTTGATAAGCCAGCAACAATTCAAGTTCTAAAGGATGAGATAATTCGGCACATTAACGGCACAGAACCGCAAATATGCTTCAGCGTCATCGAAAATTTGGACCATTGGATGGAGGTGTGCCGCCGAGGTCGCGGAGGCCATTTGGCCGTTATTTTGTTCCATACATAATTGAACCAATAGTATCATAATAAAAAGAAATGACAATAATTTCCTAAATAATTTCTGTTTTATGCAAATCACCCTTTGTATTCAACATTTTTATTGTAATCGATAAATATGCCTTTGCTATTTATGTTTAAAAGAAAACTTCATGTTAATATTGTCCGCGGCTACGTTTCAAATGGTCCATTCAGAAGGTCCGATTTTGAGTCACTTTTTCGAGCATTTCGGCCTGTATTCCACAAATTACGCGTGTTATGTTTTCCTGTAAGGCTTCAATCGTGTTCGGCTTGTCCACATAGACTAACGACTTTACATAACCCCACAAGAAAAAATCAAGAGGCGTTAAATCGCATGAGCTCCCAGGGCCATTTTGAGAGATAAGCTGCTCACCAAATTCATCCTTCAACTTATCCATTGTTTTACGAGCTGTGTGACATGTGGCACCGTCTTGATGAAACCACATGTCAACCAAGTTCAACTCAGCCAACTGGGGCAAAAAAAAGTCGCGTATCATGGCTCGACATCGTTCGCCGTTAGCGGTAACAATTCTTCCACGGTCATCTTTGAAGAAAAATGGACCGATGTTGGCACCAGCCCATAAACCACACCAAACTGTCGTTTTTTTGGGATGCATCGGTAATTATTGTATGGCATGTTACTGGTCATCACTCCAAATGCGACAGTTTTGCTTATTTACGTATCCGTTGAGCCAGGAATGAGCCTCATCGCTGAACAGAATTTGTCGATAAAACAGCGGATTTGCACATTTTTCACAGAGCACGCATTTTGATAATAAATTTCAAAAATTTGCAATAGTTGCTCGTTTGTAAGTCTTTCTATGACTAAATGGCATGGCAGAGTGTACTGAAAACTTTTCACTTTGACAGATGACGTTTGGACGTCATTACTAACCATTACTGAAAAACTTAACTCTTAAAAAATCACCTTAAAAGAACTCAAGTGAGTATATAAGCTTAAATTGCTTTTCAGCTTCGATGCGGATAAGAAATAGGAAACAGCGACTAGAATACTAATCATCACACTGTTGGATTGTGCGTGGCTCAGAAAACCAGCAAATGCATGTCGCCAAAAATGTTTTGCCGAATTTTGAAATACGGAACAGTACTAGATTGCACATAATACTTCTGGTTCTATCTAAATAAATTGATGGTTCGGTGTTGTAGAACGAGGGTAGACCCTGATTGACTTTAACTTGGCAATGCCCAGTTGTTGTAACCCTGACTATACATCAAATGTGCTTATTTTTTACCTCCAAGTGGTAACCATCGGGTACTGGTCTTATCCAACAGGGCCCTCATTCCGTAAAGTGATTATCGTTTGACGATAACATTTCGACGGTACATCTTACATCACGTAAGATCAATAGTCGTGTTTTCTTTCGGCGATATCACTTTACCTGCTTCACGTAAAACAATAATCGTCAAATTACAGACGATGAATAACTGTGGCATCTACTACATACCGTGTTATAGTAAGAAGAATCAGCGACTATTCGGATAAGGATTGCTTCTACGAGCTCTTTGGCAAAACCTTGGAGTGACTACCAAAGTACGATGTTAAAATCGTGCTGGGAGATTTTAAGGTAGGAACATGTTTAGCAGTATTTTCGGAAAACACAGCCCAGACGATAACACGTCCTGCAACGGACTTAGGCTAATTGACTTCGTCACGAAACGAAATGCCACTATAGCCAGCACACGGTTTCCTAACATCGATATCTATAAGGGGACATGGCGGTCTCCAGATCAACGAACAGACAACCAAATTGAACGCATTGCAATAGTACGCATCCAGTATTTTGGATTTCCGAACATTCCGAGTGGCTAACATCGACTCGGTCCACTACCTTGTTACAGCCAAGGTAAGGATGCGGATATCCACCACGCCACAACAAACCAGAAATACTGTCAAAAAATGTAATGTCGAAAAACTGCAATCGTAAGAGACCGCCAACACCTTCGTGCAACGTGTATCCCTTAATCTCTCGATTCACACCATACCAGCAGCATCTGATGTCGAAGAACAATTTCAACGATGCCAACAAGCCATTAAATCAGCCGCAACTGATGTGTTAGGTTTCTCGCGGCCAACAACAAGAAAGGGTATAAGGAATGATAAGGAATTCCGACAGATGCTCGCAACCAAGAACGAGGCCTACAAGGCTAAGCTGCAGGTGAAGACGAGAGCTGCAACTGAGCTCTATAGGAAGAGAAGAAGGGAAGAACGCCGGCTTATAGTGGATATAGAGAGGTGCCACTCCAGGAACGATGTTCGCAAGTTTTACCAAAGTGTAAAACGCCAAAGCCAAGGATACTGGCTCGAAAAGAATCCTGTCAAGATGAAGAAGGAAATATCGTAGTTAAGACACAGTCTATGCTGCAAGGATATGGAAGAACCAATTCTGCAGACTGTTAAACGGTGATGACGAACAACATTCTGCTTTCAGGCAGAACGAATCATTCAATATTGGCAACAACAGCGAAAACTACCAACCACCCGACCTAAGTGAAGTGAGGATAGCAATATCTAAGCTCAAGCTTAACAAGGCGGCCGGAAATAACGGCCTTCCCCCTGAGGTTTATAAAACTGGCGGAGATGACTTGGTAAGTATCATCCACCAACTCATAAGCCAAATTTGGTCGGATGAAAGTATGCCTAAAGAATGGAACCTCAGCATCGTTTGCCCAATCCACAAAAAACGGCGACCCTCTAAACTACGCCAACTACGCCTACAAGATTCTATCTGCCGTGATATGTAAACGCCTGAAACCGTTTACCAACAACCTGATCGGCCCTTATCAGCGTGGTTTTAGGCCAGAAAAGTCCACAACCGATCAAATTTCCACACTTCAGCAGATCCAGAAAAAACCCAAGAACCCAAATCGGTACCCACCACCTATTTATCGATTTCAAAGCCGCATACGACAGCCTTAATAAAGACGAACTATACAGAGCCATGTCTAGTTTTGGTATAACGCCCAAACTCGTCCGTTTGCTTATGATAACGATGGAGAATTCTCGCTGTTCCATCTCGCTGGTCGTTTCCGACCTCACCGACACATTCGAATTTAGGCAAGCCGATGCGCTGTCATGTGACTTCTTCTAATCGATTCTTGAGAGGATTGTGAAAACACCAGAGGCACAATTTTCCAAAAAATCGGTGCAACTACTATAGCATACGCAAATGATATTTACCTACATCATTGGTAGGACTCAACGTGATGTCGTAGCCACGTTTGCTATTATAGAGAAGGAGGCGGCAAAATGGGTTTATCAGTAATTGAGGGTAAGACTAATTATATGCTGTCATAACGAAAGGACACAACATCGACGAATTGGACAGAACCTCACCATTGACTGATATAACTTTGAGGTAGTGCGGGACTTTGTCTATCTCTGCTCCGCTATTAACTCTGACAACAACATCTTGTAACAAATTAATCAAAGAATTACTCTTCTTCGGGCTAAGCAGGCAATTTATTAGTAAAGCCCTCACTCGAACTACTAAGGAGATCCTATATAAGACCCTGATCATCCCAGTCCTGCTCTACGGCGTTGAAGCATGGACCGTATCAAAAGCAGATGAAGAAATTCTTGGACGATTCGAGAGAAAAATTCTTCAAAAATCTTCGGTCCCGTTTGCGTTAACGGGCTATGGAGACGAAGATTCAACCACGAACTATACGAGCTGTACAGCGAGATACCCCTGGTCAAAAAACTTCGAATTGGACGTTTAAGATGGCTAGGTAATCGCAGAGTCTCCGATTCCCAGCCAGACATGCGTCGGACGCAGTAGAGGAAGACCTCGCCTTAAGTGGGGCGAAGGAGAAGAAACCGACCTCAACCAACTTGGAGAGCGCAACTGGAGGCAGTTAGCTAAGGATCGGGCTAATTGGAAAGGCATGTTGGTTTGAGGCCCAGGTTCATTCCGGACTGTAGCGCCACTTAAGTTAGTAAGTAAGTCCATAGTTTGCCTAGCTGTGTTCGCAGTCATCTTGTTGGAATAACAAATTAAGTGGTTTTGCGATAGCAGTGTTTGCACAATTTGAATTTTGTATGGCTGGATACATCTTAAGGTCCGACTATAAAATCCTCCGCAGTGTTGATCTTAACATGTCCAATTGGCCCAAAGAACGACGAGTTGAGACAGATTGATCATTTGCAATACTCTGCCGCACTGCTTTGGCGTTGTCTTCAGTGCGAATATTTCGATGAACACCTCTTCCAAGATGATCGAACACTGAACCCCGTTCCTTAAAACGGTCTACCAAATTCCTAATCATCGGTTGTGTGAGCTGATCTTGAATTAAGATATTGAAGATATTTTCGCTGTGTCGCGTCATAACAATTCATCGTTGACAAGAATAGAAAAATTTATAATTTTAACGTTGTTGTTCACTGCATGTCTAATTGTCTACCCATTAAACATTTCCAACAACTCTGCGAAAAGAAAAAAAGAAACAATTATATTAGAAAATAGAGATTTTTTCATTTTTCACACTGGCTGGTCTTATTTGGCCCCCCATTCATAGTTCTGTAGACCATGTTTGCATTTGTCATTTGGAATGGCTGTTTTTTGACGTCTGATGCAGTTGAATCTGAAAGCGAGGGTTTTTTTTAATTTTTAATTTTCTGGGTGTTGTATGATGTTTGGTGATAATTAATAGATAATTTTCTTAATTTATATCACATTTTGTTCCTCTTGGAAAAAATGGACTAGATCAATTTTGAAAATCTTCGAACCGAGGTTTACCACCTACTTGCACAAAAACATTTGACAACTTCTTACGTGAGTTTGAATTGATAATTTCAATACGCATTCGGTAAACATTTTTATTGAATTATAAAAATGAAAAAGTGGGTGGGATAAGGTTTACGAATGTCAAGTAAATATTCAATATATATGATTACAGTTTCGTCATTATTTAAGAACATATCCTAAAGTAAAAATCACTTTTAAAAAAAAGCAAACAAAACAAGATATTTATGTTCGATTAGACACGTAAAAATCGGAAATTTGAGAACAAAATTTGAAAACCCCAATCGAAAACACTATAGAATATGAGATAACATTTCTGTTGATCGCATTCATATGTTCATGTAATCAAATACACTGCACGTGAGCCAGAACAATGAAACCACTTAACTGACAGTCATGAGACATTCAAATATTTAATCAGAATGACCAGACAATCCATTATACCCACAGTATTTCATCACAATATATATGTATCAATAAATTCAATTAAAATTCAATTCATTTATCCGAATTCCATTGGCTGCGTTCAGAGAATAACCAATTGCCGATTGTTAGCCATATTCATTGGTCATATGACAGATATTTGACAAATAATCATCCCTATCGAGGTCGGAGCGGAAAATTCTCCGATTTTGTACGATTCGGAGGATTTTTGCTTTCATCCGACACCAAGAATTCGCAGAATTTATTTACGAATTGAGTGAAGTGAAGCCGTTGCGTCTGTGTAGATTTTTTTTCGATGACACATACCTCGAATGGAATTTGAGCCTCCGACGAAGTATGCGTTGCGGAAAATTGTCCACTCCGATGGATACCTCGATAGGGCTGAATATAAACTTCGATGCTCATATGATTTGTAAGTTCTAAAACGCGTAGATTTTATAACCAATTGACAGCTGCTGCACGCCTCTTCAAATAGTATAAAAGTCGCGCTATCACATCTCAATCCGACTGCACCTTCTCTAAAAGGGAATAATTTAAATTCCACTTGGATTTTTGCACCTCCAATTAGGTATTCACAGGGCTATCGTCGCCTGGCGATCCTGTCTAGAACCGATTATCACAAATGACTAACACACTTGCTAATTCCATTCCATAAGACAAAAAAAACTCGAATCTGTCTGCACTAATAGCGGAACATTCTCATGACGTTAAAATTGCACCTCCCTGACGACAAAGATCAAACGTGAACTTGAAATCTCGAATTTCAATCCAGTTTTGCAGTATGCCATGATTTGATCGCAAATCTTATGATTTGTGCTCAAGCAACGAATATAGCCGGCTACGCATGCGCAAAAAAGGTGAATGTTTTACTTGAAGGATTTGTCTATATTCCAACCAGACACCAGTAGCTAGTTAATCACTTGTAATAAGTACATCTAAGCGGGTAATTAGCTGGTAAGCGCAATGCTTTTATAAATGTCACTAGCGCCATAGAAAGCTGTACATAAGTGTATATTCATGGTATGGTAATTTTACAAAAACAACAAACGAATGACAATTCTATTGGCATTAAATTAATAATCAAGACATGTCGCACATTGATACGCTGCCGGTGTGTGGCGTACGGTTATTTGCATTTCTTGGGATATTCTCTAAGTTGGACCACAGTTCTTTGTAGATTTATTAGATACCCCGCGTGTCGGGTAAGTAGAACTTTCCGACTGACAGTTCTCCACCAAATCGACGACAGGTTTTAGTTGTCAGTGATTTTTTTTTATTTTATCGTAAAAAAGTCACGATCCGGTAGTGTATGATGACGGGATTAATTTGTGAAATGATTTTCTAGGTGTGCTCACAATAAATGAATGACAGTAAAATGATGGAAGATCCGCTTTATGGTAGGGAATACATCATTTAAATTGGTTCAACTATTTGATTTGACAGAGCAAAAAAGTCTGAGATGATGTCACGCTTCTTTTAAGACATTACCGTTGAATTGTAAAACTCAATTTGGCATACATTATGGAAAATAACAAACGGGGTGTGAATTCATGAAAATGTCAACACACTTACCAAAATAGTATGCGTTATGTTTATGGAATACCCTGTTTATTTATTTTGTTTTGTGTGTACGGGGTCGTTAAACTACGCCAGAACTCTCATTTCATTACGTTTTGATTTCCAGAGCCCATCGAATTAAAAATCAAAATTATAATCGCTGTACGATTGAGATCAAAATGCAATAGTTCCGGATTCGAATACACCAGACCCGTTCAACAAGGTTTTTGTGTAATAAAGGTTTTGATTTACTGAGCAATATTAGATATTTATAATCTGTTGACAAGTCAAAGCTTCTTGTCAATAAGAAAGCGGATATGATATTAAACTGGAAAACAAATCAGTTTATTGTAACGATTTGTTTATGAAACTACGAATACAAAGGGCACATTTACAGGTATAGTATGGCGAATTTCAATTGTTAAACAAAATATTTTGTTGACGAACATTTTTAAGTGGATGTGTATAATACGCAATATCAGTTGTTGTAAATATACATATGTATGCAAAAAAAAAACGAATGGCAACAAATTCCCACCAAGCAATCTTTCTTTTCGATCGCCTCAGCGATTTGCATTATTCACGATGATCTTCATATCATCCGTACAAGTTGACGATCTTTGATTTGATTAGGATTGCAATGTCATCAAGATACAATTGGACATTGACTACGACTGACCATAATAGGTGGCTCTCTATGGACTTCCTGAGTTCATTTCTGCCCAAAGTGATGTTTATTATTTTATCCCCTTCCGTGGATTTTATTCATTGGTAGCCGTATTCTATCTACTCTTTGGTGAATAGAATGTCATTAAGAGCTCCATCAGTATCGAGAAAATGTCCATTTCTTTGATTTTGAGGGATCTTCTACGTAACGCTTCTACGTTGCTCCATCTCTCTAATGTCAATTGGCTGTAAAATCTACGTTTTTCAAGAAGACCTGCTGATTTGTTTTATAATTTAAATCCGTAGTAGGTAAGTGGTTACATTTTTTGTAAGAATCACAAACTTATGCAATCTTATATGAAATCAACTGTAATTCAATCATAAAATTAAATTCGTATACCTGTATTAGCCAATAATCTGATTGCTAAAATGTCCACTTAAAATAAAAATACAAAAAAAAAGGTTAAAATAACTAAGCTCGAGAGACTAAATAGTCCAAATGATGTCTCATGAACTTATCACTTCACAGATACGGCAAAGACCGTAGTGCACGACATGTAAAGTTTTGCATAAATATCTGCCTTTGAAGTCAGAGAAAACGGCGCATGTGGTTACAAATACAAAAAAATTAGGTTAGTGCACGACACATAAATTTTGTCCCAAAATGCCGCATAGTTTTATGCGACCATGGCAACACATTGAAAATTGGATGAAAATATGTGAAGCCGGAAATATTAAAATGTCAAAAATAAAGTGGCACACCAATTCAATCAAAGATGGTAGTTTTCGAACTTCATTAGTGTCAACCATTTGAGTGATCTTCGAGTCTACTTCACTTAAGTGGCGCTAAAGCCCGGAATGAATCTGGGTCTCAACCGACATGCCTCTTCAATTAGCAACTGCCTCCAGTTGTGCGCTCCAAGTTGGTTGAGGTCGGTTCCTACTTGTGCGCGATACTTAAGGCGAGGTCTTCCTCTACTGCGTCCGACGTCTGGCTTAGAATCGAAGACTCTGCGAGCCGGAGTATTGGTGTCCATTCTTTCTACATGTCCTAGCCATCTTGAACGTCCAATGCGGAGTTTTGTCACCAGGGGTATGTCGCTGTACAGCTCGTATAGTTCGTGGTTGAATCTTCTTCTCCATAGCCCGTCAACGTAAAAGGAAGATTTTTCGAAAAATTTTCCTCGCTAATCGAACAAGGATTTCTTCATCCGCTTTTCCAGGATCAGTCCATGCATCAGCGCCGTAGGTCAAGACTGGGATGATCGGGGTCTTATATAGGATCTCCTTAGTAGTTTGAGTGAGGGCTTTACTATTAAATTGCCTTCTTAGCCCGAAGGCACCGCTGTTGCGGTAATAGCGGAGCCGAGGTAGACATACCACCTCAAAGTTATATCTGTCAATGGTGACGTTCTGTCCAATTCGTCGATGTTGTGTGTCCTTTCGTGTTGACAGCATATACTTAGTCTTACCCTCATTTACTGATAAACCCATTTTTGGCGCTTCCTTCTCTATACTAGTAAACGTTCAGTCTTACCGATGATGTCAATATTGTCGGCGTATCCTAGTATGGTAGAAATGGCAACAATTTTTGGAAGATTGTGCCTCTGGTGTTGGCTCGGGAGATTTGCACAATCCTCTCACGAATCGAATTAAGGAAATCACATGACAGCGCATCGCCTTGCCTAAATCCTTTTTTGGCATCGAATGTGTCGGAAAGGTCGTTTCCGATCCTGATGGAGCAGCGAGAATTCTCCATCCTCATCCTAAACAGACGGACGAGTTTGGGCGGTGTACCAAAACTAGACATGGCTCTGTATAGTTCGTCTCTAAAAATGTTGTCGTATGCGGCTTTGAAATCGATGAATAGGTGATGGGTATATCGATTTGGACTCCTTTGGTTACAGTTGTGCAGATAGGATCTGGTAGGCGATGTTAAGAAGACTTATGCCTCTGTATTTGGCACAGTTCAGAGTCATACTTTCATTCGACCAGATTTTGCTTTATTAAGCTCAGCGGGAAGGAAGCGGGAAGGGCTCAGTGGCGCGATGGTTAGTGCGATGAACTGCCGTGCAGGAGGTCTGGGTTCGATTCCCAGCCGTAGCAACACCTAAATGATTTTTCACTGGCCCTCCTCTCGTGATGATCTGACAAATCATCCGAGTAGTATCAATTGTCAAGAATAGCTTATCTCAACTTAGCCGTTCGGAGTCGGCATAAAACAGGAGGTCCCGCCATCGTGCAAGAAGTACACACGCACACATGAATGGTTGTGAGAAAGCTAGGCCCTGGGTACTAACGAGCCTGTTGCGCCAAAAATTTGTATTTTTTTGGGAAGGCCGTCATTTCCGGCAGCCTTATTAAACGTGAGTTTAGCTATTACTATCCTCACTTCACTTAGGTCGGGTGGTTGGCGGTTTTCGCTATCGTTGCCAATATTGAATGGTTCGTGCTGCCTGACTGCGGAATGTTGTTCCTCCTCTCGATATCTACGATATTTTCTTGTACACCTCGACAGGATTCTGTTCGAGCTTTGTATCCTTGGCTTTGCCGTTTTACACTTTGGTAAAACTTGTGAACATCGTTCCTGGAGTTCACGCGCTTTTCTTGTCCATTTTTTCTAACGGGTGATTTTTTAAGAGGTTTAGAACTTTTTTGAAAAATTGAAAAAATGAATGAAATATTTATTTGAATCGATAGTTTGAACCTTGCAATTTAATGTTTAAAGATAATTTCATGCAAATGTTGACCGCGGCTGCGTCTCAGGTAGCCCATCCGCTGAGTCCAATTTTGGCATACTCTTTCACACATATCGGCCGGTATCTCACGAATGAATGCATGGATGTTGGCTTCCAGTGCGTCAATCGAAGCGGGCTTGTCCCTATAGACATTAGCCTTGACATACCCCCACAAAAAATAATCTAATGGTGTCAAATCGCACGATCTAGGCGGCCAATTGACCGTCCCGAAACGTGAAATTAACTGTTCACCAAACTCGCCTCGCAATTGCGCCATTGTTTCGCGTGCTGTGCGGCATATGGCACCTTCTTGTTGAAACCACATATCATGCAAGTCAAGAACTTCCATTTCGGGCAAAAAAAAGTTTGTTATCATCGCTCGGTAGCGTTCACCATTGACAGTAACGCTGCGATTCGCATCATCTTTGAAGAAATATGGCCCAATAATGCCGCCGGCCCATAAACCGCACCAAACAGTGGCTTTTTCGGGATGCATTGGTAGCTGTTGCAATGCTTCTGGCTGATCTTCACTCCAAATGCGGCAATTTTGCTTATTTACGTACCCATTCAACCAAAAATGAGCCTCATCGCTGAACACAATTTTTCGATAAAAAAGCGGATCCTCGGCCAGCTTTCCAAGAGCCCATTCACCAAAAATTCGGCGTTGTGGTAGGTCGGCTGGCTTTAGTTCTTGCACCAGCTGTATCTTAAAAGGCTTTACGCCCAAATCCTTCCGCAAAATTTTCCACGTAGTGCTGTAACAAAGGCCTAACTGCTGGGAACGGCGCCGAATCGACATTTCGCGGTCTTCTGTCACACTAGCTGATACGGCCGCAATATTTTCTTCACTACGCACAGTACGTAAACGTGTTGGTAGTTTAATGTCCAACAAAGTAAATTTGGTGCGAAATTTGGTCACAATCTTTCGAATAGACTGCTCAGAAGGTCGAGAATGCCGATCATAAAATGGAAGCAGCGCGCGATGTTCACTGTTCACCAAACTCGCCTCGCAATTGCGCCATTGTTTCGCGTGCTGTGCGGCATATGGCACCTTCTTGTTGAAACCACATATCATGCAAGTCAAGAACTTCCATTTCGGGCAAAAAAAAGTTTGTTATCATCGCTCGGTAGCGTTCACCATTGACAGTAACGCTGCGATTCGCATCATCTTTGAAGAAATATGGCCCAATAATGCCGCCGGCCCATAAACCGCACCAAACAGTGGCTTTTTCGGGATGCATTGGTAGCTGTTGCAATGCTTCTGGCTGATCTTCACTCCAAATGCGGCAATTTTGCTTATTTACGTACCCATTCAACCAAAAATGAGCCTCATCGCTGAACACAATTTTTCGATAAAAAAGCGGATCCTCGGCCAGCTTTCCAAGAGCCCATTCACCAAAAATTCGGCGTTGTGGTAGGTCGGCTGGCTTTAGTTCTTGCACCAGCTGTATCTTAAAAGGCTTTACGCCCAAATCCTTCCGCAAAATTTTCCACGTAGTGCTGTAACAAAGGCCTAACTGCTGGGAACGGCGCCGAATCGACATTTCGCGGTCTTCTGTCACACTAGCTGATACGGCCGCAATATTTTCTTCACTACGCACAGTACGTAAACGTGTTGGTAGTTTAATGTCCAACAAAGTAAATTTGGTGCGAAATTTGGTCACAATCTTTCGAATAGACTGCTCAGAAGGTCGAGAATGCCGATCATAAAATGGAAGCAGCGCGCGATGAACATTTCGAATCGAGCACGAATTTTGATAGTAAAATTCAATAATTTGCAAGCGTTGTTCATTTGTAAGACGATCCATGGTTAAATTGCAAACCAAACTGAAGCTGTTTGACAGTGACACAAGGTACTAAACACACGTCAGCTGTCAAAACCAGTGTTGCCAAAACCAAACCAGCTAAAAAATCACCCGTTATTTATGAAAAGCCGATGGTCTTTTCTTCTTCTCTGCCTATAGAACTCAATGGCAGCTCTCGTCTACACCTGCAGCTTAGCCTTGTAGGCCTCGTTTTTGACTGCGAGCATCTGTCGGCATTCGTCATCAAACCAAGCGTTTCTTGCTGGTGGGCTCGAGAAATCTAGCACATCAGTTGCGGTTGATCTGATGGTTTTTTGGCACCATTGCCATCGTTCTTCGACTTTCGATGCTAATGGTATGGTGTTAATCGAGGGATTAAGCGATACACGTTGCGCGAAGGCTTTGGCGGTCTCTTGGGATTGCAGTCTTTCAACATTAATTTTTTTTTCACAGTATGTTGTGGCATTTCGTTCCGTAGCGAAGTCAATTAGCTTAAGTCCGTTACCAGATGTGTTGTCGTGTAGGCTGTGTTTTCCGACAATACTGCTTATGATGTCTTCTCTTCCTGCGTTTGCGTTAAAATCTCTCTGCACGATTCTAACATCGTACTTCGGTAGTCGCTTATAGGTTTTGTCAAGGAGCTCGTAGAAGCAATCGAAGCGTGAGCGCATATAAGGGTAATGTTTGCAAATTTGGGCTTGATGCGGATTGTTACAATGCGTTCACTAATGTCATGGAAACATAACACTTATTTCCCAAGTCTGGCACTTAAAAAAATCCTCATCCGAATAGTCGCTGTTTCTGCTCACTATAATACGGTCGGTAATAAATGTCACAGTTTTTTATCCTCTTTTTGCGCGGCCCATCTCACCGTATTTCCTGAATGGCAGTAATGTCTGCTTTGTAGCAGCTTATGGCTTCCGCTAGTTGTTTGCCTGCACCTCTCCTAGGAATGATATCACATTCCATGTGCAGATACGAACCTCGCGTCGTTGTCCTTTTTTCGTTTAACAGGGTCGTCAATAATAAAAACCATTCCGATGTTATTGGTTGTTTCGTAAAAGTGTTTTCTTTTCAAGGGTGGGTAGTTAACCCAACGCCCCTAGAGGGGCAATTCCAATTTATTAGATACCCCTATGACACGGAGACATCAGTATCCACAACGGGATTGAGCACTGCCGTTGGCCTTCCGGTCTGACCTACCCTTGAAATTCCTAAATAACCTGTTGTCCGAATATGTCACCTGGGACAGCAGCCTGGGTACTCCGTGCCATTCTGACCAAGCTGTTTATAGTGATGCTGTTTTTCGTCTTGTTATCAACACTCGCAGTTATCGTTTAGCAAGTCAAATCCGGTTGGATGAGACCAGTACCCAATGGTTAACACTTGGAGATAAAGCAGAGTTGATGTGTAGTAACAGTTATCTTCGTGAGTCATCTTCGAGTATTGTAAAATAAATCACTTCGTTTAAAATCGTAACTATATATTTCATGCATGTTCCCATAGATAATATTCGCTGCATATGAAATATATGCTATAGCACCAATTCATGCTATCCCATGTATTTTTTGTGACATTTCTTTGAAGCTGACTGTCAAAGTGTCGCATATATGTAGTCCGAAATCATTGCGACATGTGGACAAGTTGCTGTCTTCTATGCAAGCAAGGTGTCGAATTGACTCGCAAATGCGATCATCACAAATTGGGCAGTATATGGCATCTTAGTTCCATGCAATCATTGTGACTCCTTTTGATCCTAACTTACATCAGATATGCTAACATTTGCAACATTTACATATCGATTACTACTGACAACTTTTAATGCAAAGTCAAACTTAGTAGTAATGGCACTCAATAAATTAATTAAACGAGCTTTGCAAATAATCGGAAGAGTTTTGCCTTTAAGAAGTGTTTTATATATTTTTTTTTGACAACCTTCTGCCTCTTTTTAAAAAAAAGTTCAGCTCATGATTCCCTGGATTACAAATCTCCCTTCAGATAATTGTCAGAGTTTATGCTTTGACATTTATCAGATGTTTCTGATAACATCGCAAAACACCTTTGATAATTTTTTTTAATGAAAAATGTCTTAAAATCAAATCTTAGAAAGCTTTATTCTAAAATAGTTTTATCATCAAGACTTCACAAAATGGAAACCACATCACATTAGCTTACTATACCTCTAGAAAACATAAAAGCTTAAACGATAAACTCTAATTATAAATAAACTTCAGTAAGATGACATGTGTCACACAAGCCGTCTGCTAATTCTGAGTTAAGAGATGCCAACCGACCGATTATATTATTTTGCTTCCGCTTTACGTGTTGAAAATTTGCAAGCGTGTGCATGTGTCTTGAATGAAATTAAGTGTGAACCTCTTAAAATGATTATTCTCCAGTGTCATAGTTTTATTTATTCGCATACATATATGATTTCATCAAATCAGCCGAAAACTCTTCATTTGTTATGTTTGCTTTATGTTAAATCAACCGCAATCGTAGTTTGACTTTAATTGCTGAACAAATTGCAACATAATCATAGTAGTTTGCACTGGGAAAATGCGATGACTATTTTATGATTCGTGTTTTAAATTATGCTCCGGCTCCCCTATACACTTCAAACTGTGACATCAAGTTTATTTGCAAAATATGTTTTGTTTACATTGTTGTTGAAGTTGGGAAATAACACACAATAAATTGGGACAATGGTAACAAGTGTAATGACAGATAAACTTGGTTGAGATTTTTTATAAGTCACTTCATGGCAACTAGAGTGACACCGTAATATTTGTTTATGATTTTTTTTTCTTATAACACTCATTTCAAACTTCACAATTTATGGTCGACCGTGAGAAGTGCAAGATGGAGGTCGATGGCAATAAGTTTAAAGTTAATCTGTGCTGTTTTAACAAATAAATAAATTAGAATGAATGGCTTTCTCTTTTTTTAATAGAAATATTTTTTTTACTGATGAATTGCTTCTAGAAATAAGTATCTGATTTTGATTCTAATAAGAGAAATATTCAGGTCATTCCTTTATTACCTACCTCTGTGCGTTGTTATAAGTGCCAGACTAAGGCAAGAAGTCTCATGTTTTCAAGACATTAGCGAACGCATTGTAACAATTCGCATCAAGGCCGAATTCGCCAACATAAGCCTTACATGCGCTCATGCTCCGACGGAGGAAAAAGTTGATACAACTACGGATTGCTTCTACGAGCTCCTTGACAAAAGCGACTACCGAAGTACGATGTTAAAATCGTGCTGGGAGATTTTAACGCAAAGGTAGGAAGAGAAGACATTTTTAGCAGTATTGTCGGTAAATATAGCCTACACGACAACACGTCTGGTAACGGACTTATGCTAATTAAATTCGCTACGGAACGAAATGCCACTATAGCCAGCACACGGTTTCCTCACCTCGATATCCATAAGGGGACATGGCGGTCTGCAGATCAACAAACAGTCAACCAAATTGATCACATTGCGATAGACTAGAGCCACGCATCCAATATTTTTAATGTCCGAACATTCCGAGGGGCTAACATCCTTGTTGCGGACAATGCAGATATCCACCACACCACAACAAACCAGAAATACTGTGAAAAAAATTAATGTCGAAAGACTGCAATCGCAAGAGGCCGCCAAGACCTTCGCGCAACTCGTATCCCTTAACCTCTCGATTTACCCCATACCACCAGCATCTAATGTCGAAGAACAATGGCAACGATGCCAACAAGGCATTAAATCAGCCGCAACTGATGTGCTGTGTTTCTCGCGGCCAATAGCAAGCAACCCCTGGTTTGATGAGGAATGCCGACAGATGCTCGCAGCCAAGAACGAGGCCTACAAGGCTAAGCTGCAGGTGAAGACGAGAGCTGCCATTGAGCTCTACAGGCAGAGAAGAAGGGAAGAACACCGGCTTTTCAGAAAGAAGAAAAAAGAGCAAGAAAAGCGCGCGATCGAGGATATAGAAAGGTGCCACTCCAGGAACGATGTTCGCAAGTTTTACCAAAGTGTAAAACGTCAAAGCCAAGGATACAAGGCTCGAACAGAATCCTGTCGAGATGAACAAGGAAATATCGTAGTTGAAAGAGAGTCGATGCTGAGGATATGAAAGAACCACTTCTGCAGACTGTTAAACGGCGATGACGAACAACATTCCGCTGTCAGGCAGAACGAACAATTTAATATTGGCAACGACAGCGAAAACTGCCAACCATCCAACCTAAGTGAAGTGAGGATATCAATATCTAAACTCAAACCTAACAAGGCCGCCGGAAATGACGGCCTTCCCGCTGAGCTTTATAAAGCTGACGGAGATGACTTGGTAAGCAACATCCACCAACTCATAAGCCAAATCTGGTCGGTTGAAAGCATGCCTGAAGAATGGAACCTCAGCATCGTTTGCCCGATCCACAAAAAAGGAGACCCTCTGAACTGCGCCAACTATAGAGGCTACTCATCGCCTACAAGTTCCTATCTGCCGTAATATGTGAACGCCTGAAACCGTTTACCAACAACCTGATCGGCCCTTATCAGTGTGGTTTTAGGCCAGGAAAGTCCACAACCGATCAAATTTTCACACTTCGGCAGATCCTGGAAAAAACCCAAGAAGTCCAAATCGATACCGACCACCTATTTATCAATTTCAAAGCCGCATACGACAGCATTTATAGAGACGAACTATACAGAGCCATGTCTAGTTTTGGTATACCGCCCAAACTCGTCCGTTTGTATAGGATGACGATGGAGAATTCTCGCTGCACCATCAGGGTCGGAAACGACCTCACCGACACATTCGATACCAAAAGAGGATTTAGGCAAGGCGATGCGCTTTCATGTGACTTTTTCAATTTGATTCTTGAGAGGATTGTGCAAAACTCCCGAGACAACACCAGAGGCACAATTCTCCAAAAATCGGTGCAACTACTAACATACGCCGACGATATTGACATCATTGGTAGGACTCAACGTGATGTCATAGCACCGTTTGCTGGTATAGAGAAGGAAGCGGCAAAAATGGGTTTAGCAGTAAATGAGGGTAAGACTAAGTATATGCTGTCAACACGAAAGGACACACAACATCGACGAATAGGACTGAACGTCACCATTGACAGATATAACTTTGAGGTAGTACGGGACTTTGTCTACCTCGGCTACGCTATTAACTCTGACAACAACATCTCGTTAGAAATCAAACAAAGAATTACTCCTGCCAATCGCTGTTTCTTCGGGCTAAGAAGGCAATTTAGTAGTAAAGTCCTCACTCGAACTACTAAGGAGATCCTATATAAGACCCTGATCATCCCAGTCCTGCTCTACGGCGCTGAAGCATGGACCGTATCAAAAGCGGATGAAGAAATCCTTGGTCGATTCGAGAGAAAAATTCTTCGAAAAATCTTCGGTACCGTTTGCGCTATTGGGCTATGGAGACGAAGATTTAACCAAGAACTGTACGAGCTGTACAGCGACATACCCCTAGTCAAAAAACTCCGCATTGGACGTTTAAGATGGCTAGCACATGTAGAAAGAATGGACACCAATACTCCGGCTCACAGAGTCTTTGATTCACAGCCAGACATCAGACGCAGTAGAGGAAGACCTCGCCTTAAGTGGCGCGCACAAGTAGAAACCGACCTCAACCAACTTGGAGTGCGCAACTGGAGGCAGTTATCTAAGGACCGGGCGAATTTGAGAGGCATGGTGGTTGATGCCCAGGTTCATCCCGGACTGTAGCGCCACTTAAGTAAGTAAGTAAGTAAATGAAATGCAGAAAAGAAACTTGACGTTTAGGTGTCAAGTTTTCTAACAACATCGGCCGTTGTTAGTTCTGCACTCAGTCTTGTTTGGTGTTAAAAGAAAAGTCGGAGACTAAAATATTTAGTGTCAGCCCAAATGTGTAGATGTAGCCATTATCTTTGTGTCACCCGTAATGTAAATGAAGCATAATTTGTATCGAAAAATTGTGTTTAATTTTATTTACTTTTAATTGACAAAAATAATATATCTAAACGACGGGAAATGGAAATGGGATTATGTATTCAAATGTATGTATTGTGGCTAAAGACTTTAAAACTTAACAAAAATGCTTAAGGGGCCTAATTCAGTCGTCACGAGAACCCTTTTTTGAACCAGTTTATCATCGAAATAAGGAAATAAGTCTGTATAAACGATTTTAATCTCAGTATAAATGAATAAAATCAAAATTAACTAAAACGCATTTAATATGGGTGGCTATAAAATCATATCGTTTAAATAAAATTTGAATATTTTTGTGCGTTTCTTTTATAAATGTTCACTATAAACGTCAGACATTAAATTTCACTTGCCGCCATCTAATTTCCAATTTGATTGAATGGAGCGTGACTGTATAATCTGCTGTAAATCAGTTGAAACCAGTTTCAAATCCGTCTACTTCAAGCGGTTTAAGAGTGGAAACCCTTCGGTTATCAGATACAGATGCATCAACGACTAAGATCGATTGATAGCTATAATATCTGTTAAATGGGAGACATATCGACCATCACAGCTTCAACATGGATGTAACTATATTACATGGTGCAAGGCATGATACATCTTTAATTATGGTTCTGGTGTAGCTTGCAAAGACGCGCATGTAAGCTTGTCGAACGACTTAATTTGGGTAAACAAAAACAATCAATTGTTAACGACTTTGCATATCTCAATTTGTTTGTTGGTTTACAATCAATGAAAACAATCTTCTGTCAACTATCTAACACGTATTCACTTAGCATGGAGATGAACTTTTGCCAAAATTGATAGAATCAATTTTGTTATTGAGTAAAATTGATTTATTGTGTTGCGGTTGCAGTAAGTAATGATCATGAAATGAAATTTGTTTGTTGAAATCAAGTGACATATCATATGAATTCAACGAATTTATTTTGTTATTGATTGTGAGAACTATTCTCGATGGAGGTTAATCCACAACACTTTTTTGGTGAGGGATGCTGTTTTAAAAATTGAAACATGCTTTCAAGCTTGTGGGTGGAGTGACTTATTTTGTGCATTGAACTCGAACAAATTTTAAAAAAGAATGGATTTTTATTAAAATTTGTATGGACAATAGACTAGAACTGACAAATAACGAACATGCTCTGATCTGTGTGCGAGCATTCGATTACGGTAGTGACCACCTCGGACTTGATGCCGTATACAGGATCCAAAACGAGCAAACTCAGCTGAAGAAGTTCGACCAAGTTCGTTCTTTCGACTTTCGAAGGACAAGCTGGCCGCTCTTCGCCAGAATTGCAAAGCGAGAATTACGTTTGAGCGAAATTAATCCACCAACAAACAGAAACCTTACAAACGATGAAATTGATCAAAATTTACTAGAAATGTGTGAGGTCATTACAAGGTCAATGGATCGAACTATCCCTAAGGTAGCTAGTTCAGACGAACAGACGGAGGCACATCGAACGGCAGGAATCGATGCACTCCACAGACACAAAAGCACACTGCTCTCGAGGTTTAAACGGCTGCGCAGACAGCCTACTGACAGTCAAACAAGACCCGGAGATTCGGTTATTGAAGTCACTGATCAAAAATCTTAAACAGTTAATCTAGAAGAATTACAGAAAATCTGTAAGTTTGTACTGGGGCTAGAAAATTAAGGCTATAAAAACCAGTAGCCCAAATATGTTCCCGCAAATGAATATTCAGGAGAAAGAATCATAACGACATTCCATGTGTCCGAAGTCCCCAGACGACAGAAAACAAACAGACTTTACAACTGTTGGCATAAGTCCAGAAAGTGTTAACTGACTGAAAATCAGTTTGGCTTTCGAGCGAGGCATGCCGAGTCGAAACTGGTGTCCGACATCCAATGGAATAAGAAAAAACGAGTGGTGGGTGCACGACTGGGTCGTACGCAACTTTCTCTTTCACAGCGAGTTGGGTGTTAGATCAAATATATTAAGTATGCATTTTGATTATTGATGCTAAAACTGATATAAAAAATGTCGAAATGTGATTATACGAACGTTTACTCCGAAATTTGAAGTTATCGATGTCTATGTGAATAATAATGATCTTCCGTTATTGGCCAAAACGAAAAATTCTGTTTAGTGATAGTTGGGCTAAAACTAATTATGTGGAATTGTTTCAAACTATAATAGTAGTATATATATAAAATTTCATTCAATTTGGCATAGCAGTTTGCGAGAAATTAACAATTTTCTTTATATGGCCTAAATGACAAAATCCGTTATATGGATTTTCTCGCAAAAACTGGGTATGCAGTTTTGTTGGAACTAATATTCTTATAGTATATATAAAGTTTAATCAAAATCGTTATAGCCGTTTTCGAGAAAATTGAGGTTATGTGTAATTTTTATATGGCAGGTACCGTTATTAACATGGCTAAAAGCAAACACAAAAAATGGCCTAGAATTATGACCAAAACAAACTTGGATACGAAGTTTGAAGAAGATCGGTCAAGCCGTTTAGGCTGGGGAGACCATTACGGACAGACGGACCGACGGACCGACGGACGGAATTCCAAAAACCACTTTTTTAGGCTCCGCTATCATCGTAATGTTAGATTCAATCAAAATCTCGAGGTCGAAATTTTTCACGAAAACAATATCTTTCTCTTTGTAAGAGAAAGTTAAAAACAATGTACAGGGGCCTGTCTGATTGACTTTGAGAAGGCCTTCGACACCGTATGGTTAGAGGGGCTTTTCTACAAGCTGACCAGACTGGGCATGCGTAAATCCATGCTATATATAATTTATGAAATACTTATGGGAAAGAAGTTCGTGTTTAACATTTGTTTAACATTTATTCAAGTGATCTTGAAGGTTCTCTCAGACACGCTATAGCGTACGCAGATGATCTAGTGGCGTACAGATCATGTCCGAAAATCAAGGTCATCAACATACTTTTCCAACGTGACTTCGACAACATTAAGGCATATTGCAATGATTGGAAATTTCCAAAAAACAAAAACAATTCTGTTTAGAACCCCATTGCCACACCAGAAAAAACTGGAAAAAATTGTGCATCATCGGACATTAGAAGTGAAGTCAAATACCTTGGCATCTGACTTGACAAGTTTTTGTATTTTAACAAAAAATGTAGATGCTTGTCTGGCCAGGGCTAGGGGGACTATGCTCTGACAAGAAGACTGTTTCAAAGCAGTCAACTTGATTAAAGGGTGAAAATCATTTGCTACATGGCCCTCATCCAATCATCGCTTGTAGTTGTCCCGTGTGGTTCAATGTAGCACTCGCCTACATGGAAAGGATACGACTGTTTGAGAGGCGTTGTCTCCGAACCTGCTTAGGATTGTACGGACCGCCGGACTCCGAGTACATAAAATATTATCGCAACGAGGTCCTGTACAATGGGGCTCAGCTGAATAGAATTGAAAATTTCCTTATCTTCAGGACTTACTATCCCAATGACTTAAACATGGAGAGCACCCTTATGTCGGGCTTGATTCCACCAGAGGCATTCGTTTATATCGATTCAGTTAGTTCAAGAAAGGAAAGGTATCCCGGTACACATTATACCACCGCCACCATGACGCGCGAGACAAGCGGCTAATCTGCGACGGGTACGTCGATAAGCTCTGGAGCTCCTCCGCTTTAGCACGACGATATCAGATCGCGATAGGAACGATGCTGAAAAGCAGCGCATCGAATTTTGGTACCTATATGAGGAAAGTGTTCTTGCACTTCCTCAGGACTTTGCGGACTTTTAGTCCACTCCTTAGTTTTTAAGAAAATTTAATTTAGGTAAAAGGTCTGAGGCCGGGTTTGTGCACCATATTGGAAGACAATATGGGTACATACATGCTGGCCTGTCAGAAAAAGACTCAATCGGGATGGCGATCACACGGGGCATATGCAACGAATAGAGGTTGTATTCTTCCCCAAAGCAGGAATAATCCGAAAGATGTCCGTCCGATCAGTCTTTCTTCTTTTCCGCTTAAAACCTTGGGAAGATTAATTGATCTACACCTCCGTACTAGTATTGAACCGACTGCAATCTCCAACTCCCAACTTGCATACTGCAAGGGTAAGTCAGTTGAAACAGCGATTCACTCACTGGTACGCTCACTTAGAGTAAAGGAGTATACTATGGTTGCCTTACTTGATATAGAAGGAGCTTTTAACAAAGTCAAAGCTAAAGCAATCACTAATGCACTCTCGGATTTAAATGTAGACGACTCGCTGGGAGTGTTAATAATTCAGCTACTCACAGGCAGAATTATTAACACAAATCTTGGCATCTTATCCGCACGCAGATCCGTTAGCTGTGGCACCCCACAAGGGGGCGTCCTGTCTCCTCTGCTCTGGAATCTTGTGGTCAACAAGCTTCTAGTAAATCTAGAAATTGAGGGATGCAAGGTGATTGCCTACGCGGATGACGTGGCAATAGCTGTATCAGGGAAATACCATAATACCCTTTGAGATCTATTACAAAATGGTCCCTCTGTACTCTCTAATTGGGCCGCCAAATGTGGACCCGGCGTAAACCCTCAAAAAAGCGAATTGGTCCTTTTCAGCAGGAAATATGAAATTCCTCACATTGACCCTCCCAAACTAAATGGCGTCAGTCTCAAGTTCGCAGAATCAGCCAAATACCTAGGTCTGGTTTTGGATAAAATACTGAACTGGAAAGCCAACATACATGAACGCGTTAAGAAAGCCACCGTAGCCTTATACTCTTGTAAAAAGGCAATCGGGAGGAATGGTGTCCTAGTCTGGTGGGCGGCTTTAGAAACAGCCTCCAACCGCAACCTATTAGGTAAAGTTCAAAGATCAGCATTGAAGCTATCCTACATATAGTGCCCTTAGATATCTACGGCAAATAGACCGCAGCTAGTGCAGTTGTAAGACTGAGAGCCTCGTCACAATGGAAACCCAATCAGGGTGAACACATAATGATACTGAATCACCTTATCACCACCCAACTCAGTTTTGAGCATAACCATTCCCAGTCGCCTTGAATGGGAGTCGGATTCGATCGATACCAATAACTCGAATCACACCTTAACGGATGGGTCTAAAATAGAATCGGGAGTGGGTGGTGGTGTTTTCTTTGAGATGCTTAACCTAAGCATATTATCCTTTCGCATTCCCGATCATTGTAGCCATGCGGAAATCATGACAATCAAAGAAAAGGAATGTAATGGCTGAAAAGGAATGTAATATCCACGAAGAATATTATCATCTTCAGCGACAGTCAAGCAACAATCAAATCCGTGGAAGCAATCTCGTCTCTTAAAGAGATGGCGGAGCATTTTACCATTTACCTCTTTTGGGTGCCGGGCCACAGAGACATACTAGGGAATTGCAAGGCAGATGAACTTCCCAGACAGGGCACTACTTGACATTCTACCACCAGTGGATATGTTAGGTATACCCCTTGCTACATGTAAACTACTGATCAAGCAAGATGCGATCAAGTAAGCAAACCGCAGATGGATAAATGGCACAACGTGCCAAATATCCAAGCAACTCTGGCCCAGCTTTAACCAGAAACGCTCCATCTGCTTAATATTGCTGAGCAGATCACATCAGCACAATATTCGGTATCCTTATAGGAACTGTCCTATAGGTCTACATGCAAAAAGACTAGGTCTTTTCAGCAATGACTTCTGTAGAGGCTGCCTGGACAAGGAAGAGGAAGAGAGTATCACTCACCTTCTTTGCTCTTCTCCAGCTCTCTCAGTAAAAAGGAAACTTTATCTGGGAGACATCTTCTTCGATAATCTAGGTGATCTGGCTAATATCAGTGACAGAAACCTCCTACACTACATAGGTAGCTCTGTATGGTTCAGTTAGGCGTAAGAATATATGGTAGTCGAAGGATCCACGCGCATTGCGTGCAGCCACTTCAACCTAACCTAACCTAGAGAACATTTTTTGGGGGTAAATTTCCCAGCACGATCTTAGTAATAATAATTCAAAAGTTTGCCTACAAACAATTATTTTGCAATTACCATTAATATTCTGTACACTAATTACGATAATCAGTGAACGAATTAATAAACAAAGAACGTAGATACATAATAAGAAAGCGTATAATCCCAGAAGCAAGAAAGAAACATTTTTTTTATATAAAGCCCCAAGCGGATATACGCATATGTGCAGAATAATTCAATTGTAATTGTTTTTAGTAATAAAAAATAAATATATAGAAACTTTTTATTAAAAAAAATAATAGATCGACTTAATAGTGAAGAGATGTAATGGATGGAGATTGCCTAACTCTGACACATAGAGCTATATAAATATAATCTTAGTCAAAGATTCTTGCAGTTCAATCTCGACCGGCAAAGTGATAACATGTTGAATCAATGTTACTATGTATAAAAACAAAATCGTCCGTAACTAAGATTAAGAGACGGAATTAGTTGATATTAATAAAAATAAAGTTACATGACAATCTAAGTGGTTGATTTGTTAAAATAAAGATTAATAACGCTAAAAGCTTAATTGTGAATTTTTTTAAAAATTACTTTGTCATACCAAGCATTAATTGTGTGATCTAATTATCTACTAAGGGAATTTACAAAACTGTTGAAATCTACCAATAGCTGCCAACTTTAATTATATAATATGTAGGTAATCTACCCTATTTGTCATATTTTGTTGTAATTAAAAAATTCCCAATTATCGTGTCAACTATGTGCTCTATTACAGTGCAAGTTCTTTATAATTAAATATTTAATGGAGTTCTTTGTAAAAACTTTGTTGAATTTTAAGAATTTCTTATCGGAACACCTGGCTTTTTTTTTTGAAGATTATAATTATAAGATTAATATCAGGTGTGTAATTGCTTTAAGGAACTTGGCCGGACTATTTCTTAAATCGCAATAGCAAATTTTGTGTACAACATTTTAGCTTCGTGACTCTGTCTTGCTCTTTGAATACTACTTATATCTCTCATTAACCTGTACACAGTATTTTACCGGATCTAACAATAGATCTATATTTTAATTTTGCTGTAAAAATTAGTAAATTCTCAAATTTCATGAGAGAAAAAAATTTACGAAAAAGTACGGGAACGCGTTTAATTTGAAAACGGTAAAATTACAAACTTTGTTTGCAAATTTTGCAGATACCAACTGACAGTTTATTGATTATCACCCACAGAGATTTCTGAAGGAAATATACTTACTTACTTACTTAAGTGGCGCTACAGTCCGGGATGAACCTGGGCCTCAACCAACATGCCTCTCCAATTAGCCCGGTCCTTAGCTAACTGCCTCCAGTTGCGCACTCCAAGTTGGTTGAGGTCGGTTTCTACTTGTGCGCGCCACTTAAGGCGAGGTCTTCCTCTACTGCATCCGACGTCTGGCTGGGAATCGAAGACTCTGCGAGCCGGAGTATTGGTGTCCATTCTTTCTACATGTCCTAGCCATCTTAAACGTCCATTGGGGAATTTTTTGACAAGGGGTATGTCGCTGTACAGCTCGTATAGTTCGTGGTTAAATCTTCGGCTCCATAGCCCGTCAACGCAAACTGGACCGAAGATTTTCCGAAGAATTTTTCTCTCGAATCGACCAAGGATTTCTTCAACCGCTTTTGATACGGTCCATGCTTCAGCGCTGTAGAGCAGGACTGGGATGATCAGGGTCTTATATAGGATCTCCTTAGTAGTTCGAGTGAGGGCTTTACTGCTAAATTGCTTTCTTAAACCGAAGAAACAGCGATTGGCAAGAGTAATTCTTCGTTTGATTTCTGACGAGATGTTGTTGTCAGAGTTAATAGCGGAGCCGAGGTAGACAAAGTCCCGTACTACCTCAAAGTTATAGCTGTCAATGGTGACGTTCTGTCCAATTCGTCGATGTTGTGTGTCCTTTCGTGTTGACAGCATATACTTAGCCTTACCCTTATATACTGCTAAACCCATTTTTGCCGCTTCCTTCTCTATACTAGCAAACGTGGATATGACATCACGTTGAGTCCTACCAATGATGTC
Organism: Rhingia campestris; assembly: GCA_932526625.1. Classification (NCBI taxonomy): domain Eukaryota; kingdom Metazoa; phylum Arthropoda; class Insecta; order Diptera; family Syrphidae; genus Rhingia; species Rhingia campestris. The sequence continues at coordinate 122,062,690 of OW052183.1, read as the reverse complement.
AATATCGTCGGCGTATGCTAGTAGTTGCACCGATTTTTGGAAAACTGTGCCTCTGGTGTTGGCTCGGGAGTTTTGCACAATTCTCTCAAGAATCAAATTGAATAAGTCACATGACAGCGCATCGCCTTGCCTAAATCCTTTTTTGGTATCGAATGTGTCGGTGAGGTCGTTTCCGACCCTGATGGTGCAGCGAGAATTCTCCATCGTCATCCTACACAAACGGACGAGTTTGGGCGGTATACCAAAACTAGACATGGCTCTGTATAGTTCGTCTCTATAAATGCTGTCGTATGCGGCTTTGAAATTGTTAATAGGTGGTGGGTATCGATTTGAACTTCTTGGGTTTTTTCCAGGATCTGCCGAAGTGTGATCCTGCTTTCAACCGACCAGATTTGGCTTATGAGTTGGTGGATGTTACTTACCAAGTCATCTCCGCCAGCTTTATAAAGCTCAGTGGGAAGGCCGTCATTTCCGGCGGCCTTATTAAGCTTGAGTTGAGATATTGCTATCCTCACTTCACTTAGGTCGGGTGGTTGGCAGTTTTAGCTGTCGTTGCCAATATTAAATGGTTCGTTCTGCCTGACAGCTGAATGTTGTTGGTCATCGCCGTTTAACAGTCTGCAGAAGTGGTTCTTCCATATCCTCAGCATCGACTGTGTCTCAACTACGATATTTCCTTGTTCATCTCGACAGGATTCTGTTCGAGCCTTGTAGCCTTGGCTTTGACGTTTTACGCTTTGGTAAAACTTGCGAACATTGTTCCTGGAGTGGCACCTCTCTATATCCTCGATCGCGCGCTTTTCTTTCTCTTTTTTCTTCTTTCTGAAAAGCCGATGTTCTTCCCTTCTTCTTTACCTATAGAGCTCAATGGCAGCTCTCGTCTTCACCTGCAGCTTAGCCTTGTAGGCCTCGTTCTTGGCCGCGAGCATCTGTCGGCATTCCTCATCAAACCACGGGGTTTCTTGCTGGTGGCCGTGAGAAACCTAGCACATCAGTTCCGGCTGATCTAATGGCTTGTTGGCATCGTTGCCATTGTTCTTCGACATTAGATGCTGGAGGTATGTTGTGAGTCGAGAGGTTAAGGTCTTAGCGATCTCTGGCGATTGCAGTCTTTCGACATTAAATTTTTTCACAGTATTTCTGTTTTTTTGTGGCGTGGTGGATATCCGCATCCTTACCTTGGGTACAACAAGGTAGTGGTCCGAATCGATGTTAGTCCCTCGGAATGTTCGGACATCCAAAATACTGGATGCGTGCCTCTTGTATATCGCAATGTGATCAATTTGGTTGACTGTTCGTTGATCTGGAGACCGCCATGTCCCCTTGAGGATATCGAGGTGAGGAAACCGTGTGCTGGCTATAGTGGCATTTCGTTCCGTAGCGAAGTCAATTAGCCTAAGTCCGTTACCAGACGTGTTGTCGTGTAGGCTATATATTCCGACAGAACTGCTAAAGACGTCTTCTCTTCCTACCTTTGCGTGGAGCTGTAGGCGCCACCGTTGACTCCATCTAGGGAATTCCTCCGCTGCCGCCCGTGAGCCTTAGTGAGAGGACACTCCTCCCCCCTCTCTCGTTTGCTGCCACCCACGACCTTCCACAGGGGTTAAATACCCCATCTCCAGTTGAGGTACTAGGCACCAATCAGTCACCAGCTGGGGTGAGAGTAGGAGTTGATAGTGAGAGGCTAGAGTGAGAACGCTTGTGTCCTCATATAATCGCATCACTATCCTTAAGCACCGACCTGAAGTAAATTTATTTACTTTTTTTTATGAGTAGTTTTTCCCTCTGTCTTTTACTATTTTTTTCGTACGGGAACGGCAAACTAAAAAATAGTCGAAATATAAATCAAACGCTTGATGCAAGCGCTTGCCGCAAGTGATACTTCTTCGATTGCTGTATTTTGTGGACGGGTTTTAATTTGCCATTTTCAGTTCGGCTTCATTTCTTATTTTCCCGAAAATTGATGCAAAATGGAAAGTGAGAAGGTTGGTGAAGAATTTTGTGGTGATCATATTGTGTTTGAAGAAGTAGCACATAAATGTTCTAAAGACATAAAGAAACATATGAGAAGGTTACAATCAACTGTACTAATCAATCGTTGAAAACCCTATCCCATTTCATCTTTAAATTAACCATCCCCAAAAAGTGGGCGTGTAACCACATCTTGTTCAGAAAGATTATTTTAATCACTTATGGTTCAACAAAAAAAGGACATTTTTCTATGGGATATACAAAGGGGTTTTTTAGGGTAACGGTCCCAAAAATTGGGCATGAGTTAAAATGATATTTGACGAAATGTTAATGGTAAAAGCAGGCGCGACCGTCGAACTGTCAAATAACTATAAGCACACAATGACACAATGCAAACTTTTTTGTTTTGCTTCAAAAACCCGAAAATTTACACGTTTGCTTGCAAGCAAGCGAAAAACTTGAAGCGACATGCCGTGCAAGCGGCAAGAGCTCGCTACAAGTGATTTGGTTGAAAGGAAAGGCTTGCAAGATAACTAGTCACACCATGAAAGCCTCCTTTGTGCAAGCGTTTGCTTGCAAGCAAATCACTTGTAGCAAGAGCTTGCATGCAAGGACTTTTTGGGTCGTCACACCAGTTGTGCTTGAAGCAAGCATTTTACTTGTTGAGAGAACTTTCCTCGCATAGTGTGACGGCACCTTTAGATCCTCTTAGTAGTTCGAGTAAGAACTTTTTGTTACTAAACAAAGCCTACAAAGCCTAAAGAATCAGCGGTTAGCAAGAATAATACTTTGTTTGATTTCCGACGCGATGTCTATCAGAATAGCGGAGCCGAGTGAGATATTCAGACAGTTGTATCCGTCGATAGTGACATTTTGTCCAGTTCGTCGATATAGAGTACTTCCAGCCATTTCATTTGTATGATGGCAAGTGATGATGGTTTTATTAAACCCATTATTTCCGCTTATTCTCTATCCTAGCAATCATGGCGGTGAGGTCTCATTAAGTCCGACTATTATCATCGCCGTTTGCTAGAAAAGGGTGTTCCATATTGCACCCAAAATTTGAATTTTGCGCCATTCATTACTACTGTGTTGCCAACGGAAAAAAAGATAAAAACGTGACAGTTAGGGGTTAGTAAAAATGAAGCGCTATACGAGAGAACAACGCATTTTCATTGGCCGTATTCCGAATTTCAGATTACATTTGAAAAATGAGGTACGGTAACGTGGAACGCATAAACTTACTGAATGGTAATGTGAATGTCAAACTATTTCAACCCTTGTTTTGTAATATAATTTTTGCATATTTATAGATTTCTATTTACTTTTATCTATTCAGAATAATTATTCTTTATCAGTGGCAATTCGCAGCTCAGCAAGTTTGACACAAGCGGAAGAGTTAAACATTAGCAATCACCCAGAACTAAATGAACTACTATCCGAACTTCCAGAACTTAATTAAAGGCGCCAACATCCATATATTCACGGACAGTCAAACCGCTATAAAAGCCCTTCACTCACACATTATTGACTCCAAATCAGTACTACACTGCTTTAATTCCCTCTAAACACTTAGTTCCAGGAACAAAACCAGGTTATCGTGGGTCCCCGGATATAAGGGGATTGAAGGTAAAGAAAAAGCTGATGAACTAGCCAGAAAAGGCTCGGAAACCCCTTTCATTGAACCCTTCTGTGCAATTCCCAAATCAGCCATAAATCTGGCTATAAAAAACAAAACAAATTTCATTCATACTGGGGGATCATCCCAGGCCTAAGACAGGCCAAAAGAGCTATTCAGCCCTTCAAATCAGATTATAACAAGATACTAAACTTAGTATTGGCTAACTAACGTTCTGCGATATCACCTTATTCAAATGCATTTAGTCGACTCACCGGAGTCCAGACTATGTCTAGAAGAAGACGAAACAGCCGAGTACATCATATGTGAATGCCCGGCCCTTTACAGTATAAGAAGGGAATCCTTCTTCAAGGAAATATTAAGTACCGAAGAGCTAAGGAAATCCTCTGCTGAATGTATTATCAGCTACATTAGGAAAGTAGAAGCGCTACTAATCTAAACAGACATCTGACGGCAAGCACAATAGATCTTTAAGGTCGACGTGCATCTTATTGCTTCGGCAAGTCAGAATTTAAAAAAAAAAATTGAACTTCTCATGTACCTAAACATCTTTATTTGTTTGTTATCGACAGCAACAATACCAGAACATAAAATGTAAAATGTTTCTATTATAAAGGGTCCGCCAAATAACTTTTTTTTTTTTGAAAATGCTATAAAAAAAATTACTGAATATTTTCTCAAATTTTGTTTATTTGAAAGTACAATCCTTCCGGTTAATAATGGCAAATAATTTCATTCAAATGGCTGCCTCGGCTGGCCATGCAGTAGCCTACATGATCGGTCCAATTTTTAAGCACATTATCGATTGTGTGCAGCTGTATTTCACCAATGGCTTCACGAATATTGTCCTTTAAAGCGTCAATTGTCTCTGGCTTGTCAAATAATAGTCCAACGGTGTCAAATCGCAGCTCCGAGGTGGCCATACGACATCAGCTCTGCGGCTGATAATGCGATCTTCAAAAACAGGGCGCAAAACATCGAGTGTAGCTTCGGCTGTGTGGTACGTAGCGCCGTCCTGTTGAAACCAAATGTTGCCAATATCCTCCTGTTCAATTTTTGTGAACAAAAATTCGTTCAACATGGCCCGATAACGATCGCCATTCACTGTAACGGCCACTCCTGGCTCATTTTCGAAGAAAAATGGCCAAATTATACCTCTGGACCAAAATCCGCACCAAACAGTGACTCGTTTTGGGTGTATCGGCTTTTCAATGTATGCGTGCGGGTTTTCTGTGCCCCAAATGCGACAATTTCAAAATGAGCTTCATCTGAAAAGAAAAGAAAGTCGATCGCAGGCCCACTTAGCGAAGCGAAAACGCATTGGATGGTCAGTTGGCTTCAACTCCTGAACCAATTGGACTTTGTTTGGCGTCATACCAATGTCTTTATGCAGAATTCGTCTCAATGATGTCTCCGAAATGTTCAATTGTTGAGAATGACGGTGAATTGATGTTGATGGCGCTTCACGCACACTTTCTGCCACAACAGCAATATTCTCGGGTGAACGCACTGTTTTTGGCTTTTCACGCTTTGGTTTATCGATGAGGATGACAGTTTCTTTCACTTTTTTCACAAGATAACGAACATACGGAGCTGACGGTGCTTCTCTTCTTCCAAAATCCGTAAGCAATTTTCGCACACATTCTGCAACATTACCATGATTTTCAAAGTAATCTCGCAATATTTCCCAGCGTTATTCAAGCGTATACACAACCATATTCGTTTAGCGGAAGGATAAAACTAATTATCTGTGGAATCAGACATGAGCTAAGTGTTACCATTCACGAAATAAGCACTAGTTGAAAAATAAACGTTAGATGGCGGACCCGTTATAAATAATTTCTTTTGATTTAAATAAATTCAAAGTGAAAATTGCTGCTGTTATCTGTTCATACTGTTATTTTCGTTGAATAATTATATTATGATTTAATGTTTGATAACCATTTTATATGTCAAAAACAACGATTTGCTGAAGTAAAAAACTTACTTCTGCTTATATTTTATATTCTAAGACCTTGAGCAGTATTACAACCCAACGTCACTATTACTTTCTGACAAATGAAATAAAAAAAAGATAATTTAACTTTAACTTTAATAATTTTGCAAAGATCGTTTTTTTTACTTTATAAACAAGTTTTTGCGCAAACGTCAAAGAACACGTTTTTATTGCGCAAGCGTTTCATTTAGTTTCCTATATTTTACTTTAACCTTCATTTATACAAAACAACATTTTAATTACCCCATTTTATCTCTTTTGCAGAAAATCTCTGTCATCATTGGTTAATTATCTCAATATTAAGCAGCTCATTGTGAGCAGGCGCTCCCTTATCAGGGACCACTTACAGTAATCAAAATGAAGATGAATCCAGCCTCCGATCATGTGTACTTCAACGATGGATTCAAATGCTCATCATACAGTATTACAACAAATGCTGACCAAAATGGTGGGTCCCATGGATCAAATGAATTCATATGTGAGTTCCTTTAGCGGAAAACCATAACTTACCAAATTAGAAAAATCCAATTCATAGTTCAATGTAAAAATTATATTATACAACAAATTTCCAAGTAATGTCTAAATTAAAATGCGATAACAATATGTCAGAGTAAAAAAATCACATAAATCTCGAACACTACCCACATCCGATCATGACTTAAATCGAAATCGTTCAAGCGCATCAAAACGGTCTGCGTCATCGAAAACTAAAAAGCGAACAAATACCGACAGGGAAATTTTATTTCTATTGTTGCGTCGAGCCGCAATAACCTTGACAATGCCACTTGGAAATTGTTTCGTAGGATTAGTTCGCATTGCACAATATAACTTGATATGGCCATTTTGGATTGATTGTAAAACAGGTGTAAAAATGTAAACAAGAAATGAAGATATACATTTGATTTGTTAAATCAAATGAGACCATTTAAATGGTCTCACATTACATTTTAATAACACGGCTAGTGGTTCCGTTGACGTCGAAGCTGTAATGTCATGAGTTAATGCTAATGAGTGCTAATTAAATGCCAAACGATAAGGTGCCAACTCGTCTTTAAAATCGTCTAAACGGTTGGGTACTTTCGCGATAAGCGCTAATTATTTCGGTAAATGGCAAACGAATTGCGAATTCTGCGTAAAACATATTTGCTAATCACAGCTCCATAAAAGGGTGTAAATTTGCTTGTTACTTAAGTTAAACGACTTCCAATGAAAATGGTTAATCAGATGCGAACTTTTTTGGAGAAGTCGTCCAAAGTTGTGTTTTATATGCCAAATGGTGAAATTGTTCACATGTATGTAGCTAAAATCAGCCTTATGATGTTTGAAAGTAATCAATTTAAAAGTATTTTAATTAATAATAGCTTTTGAAATAAGGGGAATTGTATTGCTCCACTTAAGGTCCCTCTTTGATCTCCGAAAATTTCGTAAGCAAAATAAAATTTGTCACTTTACAAAGCGGGTTTGTTTGCAATAAAGTGAGACTAAAAATTTTTGAAATTGCTACCCACCCTTTTTGATAAAAGAGTGCAGGTGTGTATTTTGTATGTATGGTGAAGGGAGTTCATCATTATTATAAGCTACAAAGTAAGGAAACTGCAGTTTGATAGACAAAATGTCTCTGCTGAGTTGTTCGACTGAATCAAAATATCTCTAAGGGACGGCATTATTAACCACTTTGAGTGTTATATATTCCATTTTTGTCTTAATGACATTACCACTAAGCCAAGCGTTGTTGGTCAGCAGTAAACCCACATGTGCCTTAAGATGCTCGATTAAATAAACGAAATGATACGGTCCATGCTTCACCGCCGTAGAGCAGGACTGGGATGATCAGGGTCTTATATAGGATCTCCTTAGTAGTTCGAGTGAGGGCTTTACTACTAAATTGCCTTCTTAGCCCGAAGAAACAGCGATTGGCAAGAGTAATTCTTCGTTTGATTTCTGACGAGTTGTTGTTGTCAGAGTTAATAGCGGAGCCGACGTAGACAAAGTCCCGTACTACCTCAAAGTTATATCTGTCAATGGTGACGTTCTGTCCAATTCGTCGATGTTGTGTGTCCTTTCGTGTTGACAGCATATACTAAGTCTTACCCTCATTTACTGCTAAACCCATTTTTGCCGCTTCCTTCTCTATACTAGAAAACGTGGCTATTACATCACGTTGAGTCCTACCAATGATGTCAATATCGTAAGCGTATGCTTGTAGTAGGTCCATAGTAGATGTCACAGTTTTTCATCCTCTTTTTGCCCGGCCCATCTCATCGTATTTCCTGGATGTCTATAATGTCTGCTTTGTAGCAGTTTGGGGCTTCCGCTAGTTGTTCGCCTGCACATCTCCTTTTAATGTTCTCACATTCCAGGTGCAGATACGAACGTCGTTGTCCTTTTTTCGTTTAGCATGGTCGTCAACAATAATATCAGTCCTTTTCGAGGCTATTGGTTGCTTCGTAACAATAGTTTTTTCCGTGGATGGGTAGTTTACCCAAAGCACAACCCCTAACCTGGACGGCCAGGCCCTTGTTTTGACCCTAGGACAGCGGGCCGGAAAAAATACCGATGTCAGTAGCCCATTTTTGGGGTAGGAGCGCTGCCGTTGACCCATTGAGGGCTCCTCCGCCACCAACTCTTTTCCAATACCCTGGCTCAGTATTGGAAATCCCTATAGACCTGGTGTTCAAATATGTCGAAGCAGCTCATATAGGGATTTCACTACCAGTTCGATCAAACTGGAGCTGTACGCGCACCCGTGGACTCCATCTAGGGAATTCCTCCGCTGCCGCCTGAGAGTGAGTGCCTTAGTGAGAGAACACTTCTCCCCCCTCTCTCGTTTGCATTCAATAACACTTTCGATTAATTTTTGCATTACGTATAATGTGATCTCAACCCAAAACAATTACAAACTACAAACGCAACTATCCGTACCAAGTAACAGTGGAAACGCACATGTCATTTGATTCTTGCTCTTTTCGGTCGTTTTTGTCAAAATTTTGTTTACACTAGGGATTTTTAGGGATTTTTTGACCGTTATCTAGGGAAAACTGTTGAAAATTTTCTGGCAACACTGTGTGGATTCCATGATCTTAGGTTTTCATCTACGAAAATTATCGTCATGTTGCTGTCAATAGAGTTCGCAATCGTGTCATGCTGGAAGACCATTTTCGGCCGGAATTGAATCATGCGATTTGACCCGCTAAGATTTATTGTTTATGATTGCATTAAGTCGTTGGATAATGCCAATAAGTCAACAACGTTACAGGAGCTAAGAAGCAAAAAGTAACCACAAAATTGCCAATATTTGGCTTCAAAGAATCGATCCCTTTAAACTTTCTCGCGGTGGTCGATCGAACTTTGTACTCAAATTTAATATGTGTTCGACTATTTTCGACTGTTGATAGAGAGAAATCTAATTGGAATGATAACATAACTCAGCTTTCTGGAAAAGTTATTATATAGAAGTGAAGGAAAACTGTGGTCCACAGGTAGGTCGTCAGTCATATTTAACCACGAAATTGTCAACGTTTGACTTCAAATAATCGATCGCGCCCTAATTTTCCTTATTAAAAAACCGTATAGAAGTCCAAGATTTGCTTTAAAGAAGCTGGTTTCTTCGAGAAAAGCCTGTTGTCTAGGTGTTAACCCAGATACAAAGGTCTAAGTTTTTACTAAAAATTACGAATTCTGAACATCATCTCGATAATCATTCTGAGAGAAAGGAAATAATTTGGAACTACTTCTAGAAATTAATCTTACGTGGAATGATAACAAGACTTAGCGTTTTAGAAAATCACAAATTGTTCTATATAGACGTGCAGAAAACCTGTGTATCTAAGGTAGGCCTTCAGCCATATTTAACGTTGACGTGGAATAAGGCCAAATGAAATAAAGACAAATTCAAAAAAATTGGCTATATTAAAATTTTAAAAGCGAAATAAAGCCAAATCCAATTTGGCATTATATCGATTTAAATACAAATGTATAAATATGAATACAAAGAAATTTAGCATGCAGCCAACCTTGCACCTTACCCAAATATTTAGAAAAAATCAAATCCGGTTTTGAATTGTTTGTACCTAAAACGCGTCAAAAAATCGGTTTAAAATTCCTTGGTCAAACAAAAGATTGACAAACTTGCGAAATGTCAAGAGAAAATCATATGAATTTTTTTAATTAACAAAACAGCCGCAAATAGTGAAATTTTTCTGAGATACAGAAAAGAATATAATTCTTAAATAGATTTTTGTATAGGCAGTATGTTTTGTCCATCGGTTAAACGAAATAGCAAATCATTTTGGAATGACATAAATTCAAAACGAATACCTCAGGTTTACCTCTGGTTATGGAGTTTAAAAATGAAAGTTCAAATGATTTGACGAGCACTTGCGATTTATTTGCTGGTTTCTTTGAATCTCCTTACTTACTTAAGTGGCGCTACAGTCCGAGATGAACCTGGGCCTCAACCAACATGCCTCTCCAATTAGCCCGGTCCTTAGCTAACTGCCTCCAGTTGCGCACTCCAAGTTGGTTGAGGTCGGTTTCTACTTGTGCGCGCCACTTAAGGCGAGGTCTTCCTCTACTGCATCCGACGTCTGGCTGGGAATCGAAGACTGGCTGGGAATTGAAGACTCTGCGTGGTTGAATCTTCGTCTCCATAGCCCGTCAACGCAAACGGGACCGAAGATTTTCCGAAGAATTTTTCTCTCGAATCGACCAAGGATTTCTTCACCCGCTTTTGATACGGTCCATGCTTCAGCGCTGTAGAGCAGGACTGGGATGATCAGGGTCTTATATATGATCTCCTTAGTAGTTCGAGTGAGGGCTTTACTACTAAATTGCCTTCTTAGCCCGAAGAAACAGCGATTGGCAAGAGTAATTCTTCGTTTGATTTCTGACGAGTTGTTGTTGTTAGAGTTAATAGCGGAGCCGAGGTAGACAAAGTCCCGTACTACCGTACTATTAGTTATATCTGTCAATGGTGACGTTCTGTCCAATTCGTCGATGTTGTGTGTCCTTTCGTGTTGACAGCATATACTTTGTCTTACCCTCATTTACTACTAAACCCTTTTTTACCGCTTCCTTCTCTATACTAGAAAACGTGGCTCTGACATCACGTTGAGTCTTACCAATGATGTCAATATCGTCGGCGTATGCTAGTAGTTGCACCGATTTTTGGAAAATTGTGCCTCTGGTGTTGGCTCAGGAGTTTTGCACAATCCTCTCAAGAATCAAATTGAAGAAGTCACATGACAGCGCACCGCCTTGCCTAAATCCTTTTTTGGTATCGAATGTGTCGGTGAGGTCGCTTTCGACCCTGATGGTGCAGCGAGAATTCTCCATCGTCATCCTACACAAACGGACGAGTTTGGGCGGTAAACCAAAACTAGACATGGCTCTGTATAGTTCGTCTCTATAAATGCTGTCGTATGCGGCTTTGAAATCGATAAATAGGTGGTGTTTATCGATTTGGACTTCTTGGGTTTTTTCCAGGATCTGCCAAAGTGTGATCCTGCTTTCAAACGACCAGATTTGGCTTATGAGTCGGTGGATTTTGCTTACCAAGTCATCTTCGCCAGCTTTATAAAAGTCAGCCTTCCCCGTTATTTCCGGCCGCCTTGTTAAGCTCGAGCTTAGATATCGATATAGGGTGTACAAACGCCCCCAAAAAAGGCCATCAATTAAAATGTTCTATAGACGAAATATTCGCATTTAATTAATCAAAGTATTTGCATGAAAAGTTTTTTTTTTTAAAGTTTACAGACATTTTACCGAAAATATTTTTTACTGAAAACGTTCCCAAAAAAGTGGGCGTGACAAAAAATCGTTAACTGATCTCAAAATGATTACTATATAATAACCTGATATTATTGACAATAACTTAATGTGTCAACAACAGGTCAAAAAAATCAGTGGAAGCTTTTTGATGATGATACTTTAAATGCGATTATTATCTGTAAACCAAGCAGTGGTAAAAATATTTTATTTAAAATAATAATACATAATTGTATAGCTCTTGATATTTGTTCCAAATATATGACATTATATATATACTTTTTATGGGAATTACTACGCCCTTTCTTTTGATCCCGACCATTTAGTGTAATGCTACTGACATTAGTGGCTTATGAGCTCACACAAATTTTAAAAACACCCATTATTTTAGTGATAACGGGTCCGCCATCTAAAGTCTAAAGTGAATGGTAACACTTAGCTCATGTCTGATTTGACAGATAATTAGTTTTATCCTTCCGCTGAACGAATACGAATATGGAACCGTATACGCTTGAACAACGCTGGAAAATATTGCGACATTACTTTGAAAATCATGGTAATGTTGCAGAATGTGAGCGAAAATTGCGTACGGATTTTGGAAGAAGAAAAGCACCGTCAGCTCCGTATGTTCGTTATCTTGTAAAAAAAAGTGAAAGAAACTGGCATCCTCATCGATAAACCAAAGCGTGAAAAGCCAAAAACAGTGCGTACACCCGAGAATATTGCTGCTGTGGCAGAAAGTGTGCGTGAAGCGCCATCAACATCAATTCACCGTCGTTCTCAACAATTGAACATTTCGGAGACATCATTGAGACGAATTTTGCATAAAGACATTGGTATGACGCCATACAAAGTCCAATTGGTTCAGGAGTTGAAGCCAACTGACCATCCAATGCGTTTTCGCTTCGCTAAGTGGGCCTGCGATCGACTTAGAGAAGATGCCGATTTTGCCAAAAAAAAATCAAATGTAAACAAGCAAAATTGTCGCATTTGGGGCACAGAAAACCTGCACGCATACATTGAAAAGCCGATACACCCGAAACGAGTCACTGTTTGGTGCGGATTTTGGTCCAGAGGCATAATTGGGCCATTTTTCTTCGAAAATGAGCAAGGAGTGGCCGTTACAGTCAATGGCGATCGTTATCGGGCCACGTTGAACGAATTTTTGCTCACAAAAATTGAAGAGGAGGATATTGGCAACATTTGGTTTCAACAGGACGGCGCTACGTGCCACACAGCATTATTAAGATCGCATTATCAGCCGCAGAGCTGATGTCGTTGGGCAACCTCGGAGCTGCGATTTGACACCGTTGGACTATTATTTGTGGGTTGCCGTATAAGTGTTACGCCGACAAGCCAGAGACAATTGACGCTTTAAAGGACAATATTCGTGAAGCCATTGGTGAAATACAGCTGCACACAATCGATAATGTGCTTAAAAATTGGACCGATCGTGTAGGCTACTGCATGGCCAGCCGAGGCAGCCATTTGAATGAAATTATTTTCCATTATTAACCGGAAGGATTGTACTTTCATATGAAAAAAGAAATTTGAGAAAATATTCAATAATTTTTTTTTATAGCATTTTCAAAAAGTTATTTGGCGGACCCTTTACATATATATGAGATACTAGCTGCCCGGCCCGGCTTCGCCCGGGTACTGTTTCGTTTTCGGGTCCGTAATAGTATTTTAGTGTTAGTAGTATTTATTTTCTCAAAGCTGACCTGAGAGTTTTTCTCAATATTTTTTTCCGTAAGAACCTTGTTCAGAGTATTAGAAAACTACAAAAAAAAAATCAGCCAAATCGGTCAAGCCGTTTTCATGTTATGTCGTGACAACGGAAAACGGGTTTCATTTTTATATATATAGATAATGTTTACTTTCTATGGGAGGTGCCATGCCCACTTATTCTACTACGCCCATTTTGAACTCAATTTTCATATGGGAATTGCCATGCCCACTGAAGGGATCCTTTCATTCGTAAGACCACTTAAAACTATAACCAATACACTAAGACAAACTTTGAAGTCCCTTATGATGATAAATCAGAATCCCAAAAATCTAAAATGATGAAAACTCAGCATCAGAATTTTTAGTTGTCGGGATTTTGGATTATTGGCATTTCGAGTTTTTGAGACTTTTTATTTTTGGGATTTTGGGTTTTCGGGATTTTAAGTTTTTGGGTTTTCGGGTTTTTGATTTTCAGGATTTTGGGTTTTCTGGATTTTTGATTTCGGGATTTTGGGTTTTCGGGTTTTTGGATTTTTGCGATCATAGGTTTTCGGTATTTTTTATTTTTGGGATTTTAGGTTTTCGTGATTTTAAGTTTTTTGGGTTTTCGAGATTTTTGATTTTCAGGATTTTGGGATTTTTGGTATTTTAAGTTTTTTGGATTTTTGGTTTTCGAGATTTTAGATATTCGAGATTTCGGGTTTTCAAAATTATTGTTTTTTTTGGTATTTCGGGACTTTCAAGACACTCACTATATATTGATACATATACGTATCTGTCGTTAAATATTTACGTTGTATGGGAGGTGCCACTCCTAGTTATTCCACCACGCCCATTTTCTACTCAACTTCTCAGATTAGCAATTCATATGCTCACACTAAATGTCAAGACTGTGGCGTTCATAGTACTCCAAATATTTTGTTTTTGTATGGAAGGTGCCATCCCCAGTTTCCGATCCCGTCCATTTTTTGTACGACGCGACGACTCAAAACGACAACCCGTATGCCTGGACAATATTATAGTGTTCAAGATATATGACATTAAATATTTGCTTAATATTGGAGGTTCTATGACCACTCGGAAATGCAACACCCCTTGAGATATCGAAAAAAAAACTATAGCCTATTGCTCCTTCAAGATATGCAGCTAGGTTCTGTGAGAATTTTTAAAAAAAATCGGTCCAGTGGTTAAGCCAGGAATAGACTTCAAACAAACATACAAAGATACAAACAAACATCAAACATATATGAAGTCCATTTTTATATATAAGATACATTTATGTATTGATTGTGGATTGTGGAGTTTATAAATGGTCTAAAGACCAATTTATTTTTAAGCGCTGAATACACCCATCCTATTCGTAACAACGTAATGTACTCGTAAACTGAATGCAAGTAAAATAACGTCCACTTATGTAAGATACGTGTATCCGAGCAGTTGTTTCCTTGTGCTCTCCCTACAATACTGGCGACGAGGGAAAATTTTACTAAAACGATAAATTTGCAAAAAAAAATATTTGTGAGTAGTGTTGCAATAGAAAAAACAAAATAATGCCAGATAGGGTGAACAATAGCCACCTGGCGTCTAGCACGTCGATTGTGCGTAGCGCAGGACACGTGGGTTCTGTGCCCTCATTGAATTTGGAAGACGACTTCGATGTGTATGAGGAACGTCTGGAACAATATTTTGTTGCAAATTATATTGAGGACGAAAGTCGTGTTGCAGTGTTATTAGCTACTGTAAGTGAAAGTGCTTATGAAGTAATGAAGGAAAATGTTTTTCCACAAAAACCCAAGGGTTCAGACTTTAATTCACTAATGCGTCGTATAAGGGAGCAATTTGAGACTGCGTCATCAGAAATAAGAAAAAGAATCGAGTTCTTTAATTTGAGACAAGGGCATGATGAAGGTGTTAATAAGTGGTTGGTGCTGATAAAAAGTGTGGCAATGAACTGCAAATTTGTTGTCACGTTGGACGAACATTTGAAAAATCGTTTTATAACGCGACTGGTGAAAGGACCTATACTGGCTCGCGACTGTGAGGAATGCATGGGGAAGCCGCTAACGGATTTTGTCAGGGTGGCAGTTAAAAAGGAAACTGCTCTTAAAGAAAAAGAAATGAGTGTATATAGACCGCAGAATCAACAGTATGAGAGAAAAAGCGACAACAGATCGGCGCATCGGTATGATCAAAAGAAGCTACATTTGAAACATGAGTTGCTAAAGGCAAGAGAAAGGGACAACAAGACACGCTATGTTTGTGGTAAAACTGGCCATATATATACAAAATGTAAATATAAATATTTTTTGTAGAAAATTGAAAAAAAAAGGATTTAAAAATTGCATGTAAAAAGAATATTAAAGAAAAATATATGAGAAGGCTACAATCCGCTGTGTGGAGCGTTGAATACCCTATCCTATCCCAACCAATGTGGGCTTTATGGCGATAAAATATTGAAAATGACGTTGTCACAACATATTGTTCAGACAGTTTATCAAAATCTTTTGTGGTTCGACAAAAACAACGTTTTTTTATTGCCTATGCCTTGGGGTAGGGTATACAAATGTTTTTTGTAGGAAAACGCCCCCAAGAAGTGGGCATGGGTTAAAATTGTCTAAGAACGAAATGTTTATATTATCATAACCAATGATCCTGCATCAATTTTTACGAATATGTACTTTTAAAAAGGTACCGAAAAATGTTATTTATTGCAAAAAAAATGTTATATTAACGAAATATAGATATTGAGATTCTCTAAATATGTTTTTTTCAGACTTGTTGGCTTGACTTTTTGCGGTTGGGCCAGAAGCAACGTTTTTTTAAAATTAGGGGGCCTGGCAGTGGGCGGATTTCAAAAATTTTACACTTGTTCTGCTTCGTCGTCCAGACTCTCTATACCGAATTTCAACACTCTTATGGGAAACAAGCCCTGCTGGGGTTATTGCTCTACACCTTAATAAAAATAGAAAAATATTCAAAAAAAAAATGAGAGGCTACAATCCGCTGTGCGGATCGTTTAATACCCTATCCCATCCTATCCTTAAATTAATATCCCCAAAATGTGGTCTTTTTGGGGATAAAGTATTGTAAATGACGTTGCCACAAAATATTGTTCAGAAGGTTTATCAAATTATTTTATGGTTCGACAAAAAACAACGTTTTTCTATTGCATATGCCTTGGGGTAGGGCATACAAATGGTTTTTGTAAGAACGTGCCCCTAAAAAGTGGGCGTGGGTTAAAATGGTCTATTGACGATATGTTCATATTAATACTACCAATGATTGTGCATCAAAACCTTTTTCCAAAATTTTAAAATTTGACCGGAAAACGTTTTTTATAAAAAGCGCCCCAAAAAGTGGGCGTGACAAAAAACTTTATATTGACGAAATATAAATATTACCATTCTCTAAATATGCTGCTCAGAAACTTTTTTTTAAATTCTTTACGGTTTGACCAAAAAATACGTTTTCCTAAAAAGGGGGCGTGGCAGTGGGCGGATTTCAAAAATGTTTACACTTGTTCTGGTGGCACGGACAAGGATCCTATATACCAAATTTCATTATCCTAGCTCAAAATTAAAGGCCCGGACGGACAGACAGACATGGCTAATTCGACTCAGCTAGGGATTCTGAGTCGATCCATATACTTTGATGTATATGTAGCAAAATTATTTCTCTATGTTACAAACTATGTATCAAAACTAATATACCCCTATGGGATAGGGTATAATTAGCGACTTATTTCATACTTTTGGGAACTTATTTCATACCCATTTGGGGTCTTATTTCATCTTCGATTTGGGGAATAATTTCACCGTGACGGGCTCAGTGGCGCAATGGTTAGTGCGATGAACTCCCGCGGCGAATATTTCTTTTTGATGGAAACAACAAGAGCTACTATTACTTGACAAAATTTTATCATTTGACTTACAGCAAACAAGCTGTATAAAAAATCATAATAATCGAATTCTCGATTTAGTTTTTTCTTCTGACCCTGTTAGTACTGCAGTATTAAAATCTAGTACCAGCATTACTAACATAGATAAAAATCATCCTCCATTGGATATTTTCATTGACATAGGCGGACATCTGCACGAAAACGTTGATTCGTACGATCGTTCGTACTCTTTTGACTTTCGGAAAGCAAATTTTCAAAGGCTATCCGAAGAAATTATTCTTTCGAATGTAAATATTGAAAGCTTCTCCAATTTAGAAGAAGCTGTTAAAAAATTTTATTTTCTAATAAAAGATTGCATGGATAGAACAATCCCAGTCAAATATTCAAAAAATGCTCAAACCCAGCATCCTTGGTACACGAAAGAGCTTAAATCTCTTCGAAATAGACGTAACCGGGCCTGGAATAATTTTGTAAAAAGCCAGAATCATCACGACTATGATCAATACCTGAATTATTTTAATGAATTCTCTACGATGTCTAGTAGTTTATATAAAGGCTATATAGTCAATATGGAGAACGCTCTTAAAAATGACCCTAAACGCTTTTGGGGCTTTGTCAATTCGAAGAGAAAAACGGATGGATATCCAGCCAATTTCTCTTATAATAATTCAAAAACATCGGACATTACACCTGTTTTTAAAAAAGGTGAGCGTGGAGATATTTCTAATTATAGACCTATCTCAAAACTATCTTGCATTCCCAAGTTATTCGAACATATTATTTGTGATAAATTGGTCTTCCTTTGTCGAAACATCATCTGTGATGAACAACATGGCTTTGTTAAACATCGATCCACTGTAACAAATCTATTAACTTTCATGCATCATTGCTCCAATAGTTTGGAAAATAAAAAAGAAGTCGATTGTATATACACCGACTTCTCCAAAGCCTTTGACCAGTTATCACATAACATCATAATTTTTAAACTTAAGGCGTATGGATTCCCTCCAGGTTTCATAAATTGGGTTAAATCATACCTCTCATTGAGAACATACCAAGTAAAATTTAGAGGTTCCAAGTCAGACCCTTTTGTTGCTCACTCTGGAGTACCTCAAGGAAGTCATTTAGGACCAATATTATTTATACTTGCAATTAACGATGTAAAAGCTTGTATTCGAGATAGCAAAATATTGATATATGCTGATGATATGAAAATTTTCAAATGTGTAGAAGATCTAAACGATTCGCTTTCACTACAAACCGATTTAAATAGTTTTACCATATGGTGTCTTAAAAACGGTTTGAATCTGAACCCTACAAAGTGCCAGCATATGTCATTTTCACGAAAACGCGCTCCATGTAATTTTAAATATACTCTGTCCGGGCACACTCTCTGTCGTGCAGACAGTTTTAAAGATCTTGGTGTATATTTTGATCCCAAAATGGAGTTTAATAAACACATTAACGTTATCGTCAATAAATCAAACTCTATGTTAGGATTTATTAAAAGATGGTCAAAAGAGTTTAATGACCCTTACGTCACTCTTTCGCTCTATAACTGTCTAGTTCGGCCTCACTTGGAGTATGCTTCACAAGTTTGGACACCCTTCTATGTAGTTCATTCGAATAGAATTGAATCAGTCCAACGTAAATTCATAAGATTTGCTTTGAGAGGACTTCCATGGGATGATCTGCACAATTTGCCTCCGTATAGGTGCAGAATTAAACTGCTGCAACTATTGCCTTTGTCTCAACGTAGACTTAACAATGACATGGTTTTCTTACACCAATTATTATCAGGACAAATTGATGCTCCTGATCTTTTAGGTGCTATTGGTTTTAATACTCGGGGAGGTTCCTACAACCTGCGTAGATTCAATATATTACATATACCTAGCCATAAACACAACTATGGCATGCATGAGGCTATTAGTCGCATGAGTAGAGTTTACAATAAAAATAACGACGTAGTTGAACTGCATGTTAGTAAAAGTAGTTTGAAAAACACTCTGCGAAATTGTATTCTAGAGCCGTAATAAGTATATTTAAAATTGTCCTTTGTTTAATAACATATATAGCTTCATTGTAATTTAATCGTTTATTGATTTTGCTAGTGATTTCAAACTTAGTTTCATCTATGTTCTGTTTTGTCCCACTAACAAATGCACTAAATGATGAGCCTGTGGATGCATATTATATGCTGTGGCAAATCTCTGCTCGTAGATGCTGCTTGTATTAAGCTCGCTACGACACAGATCTGATAGTGTTAAAAAAACAAGCCCTGCAGGAGTTATTGCTCTACACCTTAATAAAAACAGAAAAAATATTCAAAAATTGTGGACTTATTTCATACCTTTGGAAACATATTTCATACCCATTTGGGGTCTTATTTCATCTTCGATTTGGGGAATAATTTCACAGTGACAGGCTCAGTGGCGCAATGGTTAGTGCGATGAACTGCCGCGGAACACCTAAATGATTTTTTACTGGCCCTCCTCTCGTGATAATCTGACAAATCATCCGATCCCAACTAACAATTATTCTTCTATAAGGCACAAAAATGTAATTTCCAAAAGAAATTATTTCTATAGGCCTTATTATAGTACCTGTGCACGGAGGTTAATCATTTTGGCAGTCGATTGTTTGGGTAGAAGCTTGTTTAAGACATTATGCAGGAAAATTTACAAGCATAACCGAAATTGTGATAGCGAAACTTCTGTAAGGTTGTTTTTAAGCTTCCGGAGATGTGTGTACATGTACCATAAGTTAAGATGTTTCGGTAGAACTTTGCACAAGTTAATCCGAAGCATAGCACGTATAGAGCTTACGAAAGAAGGCTTTAAAACGCTAAGGTTAAAAGATCGGAAAAAAGGGGAAAAGATTGGGAACCTACCGGAGAATAAGTCAACACGATTCAACTACTTCGTTGTACATACTCGTCTTTCATGTTCGAGAGTACGGCCTAGTGGATAGCGTGTTGGACTAGCGTGCGAGAGAACCCGAGTTCGAATCCCAGCAAGATGAGAGTTTATATAATTGCATTGAATTTCAAACATTCATAATAACGAATTGGGTTTATAAGAGATTGAAATTGGAATTAAGAGATTGAAATTGGAATTAATAAAAGTAAATAATAATAATAAGAAAATATGAATGAAAACAAAAAAAATATGAGAAAGCTACAGTCCGCTGTGCGGATCGTTGAATACCCTATCCCATCCCATCCTTTAAATTAATATCCTCAAAATATAGGCCTCATGGCGATGGAATACAGAAAATGACATTGTCACAATATATTGCTCAAACAGTTTGTCAAAATCTTTTGCGGTTCGACAAAAAACAACGGTTTTCTATTGCTAATGCCTTGGGATGGGGTATACAAATGGTTTTTGTAAGAAAACGCCCCCAAAATGTGGGCGTAGGTGAAAATGATCTATGATCTATTTGCATCAACAATTTTTTCGAAAGTTTTAAAATTTTGACAAAAAGCGTTTTTTACTAAAAACGCCCCCAAAAAGTGGGCGTGTTAAAAAACTTTGTATGGACGAAATATAGATATTAGGATTGTCTAAATATGCTGCTCAGACACTTTTTTGAAATTCCTTACGGTTTGGCTTAAAACTACGTTTTTCTAGGGGGCGTGGCAGTGGGCGGATTTCAAAAACGTTTACACTTGTTCGTCGGCCAGAGAGTCTATATACCAAATTTCAACACTCTAGCTCAAAATTTAAGGCCCAAAAATCGGTGACACACAGACGGACGGAGGGACGGACGGACAGACAGACATGGCTTAAACGACTCAGCTAGCGATTCTGAATCGATCCATATACTTTGAGGTATATGTATCGAAATTTTTTCTCTATGTTACAAACTTAATGTCAGAACTAATAAACCCCCCTATGGGATAGGGTATAAAAAATGTTATTTTTCAACTTCTAGAAGATTTGCAAATATTTTCGGAATGACTTTTTGCGAAGCCTTTAATTTGCTTCTGTATGGCCTTTTATAAGCAAACTAAGATTTTTCTTTAAGGCTTATTAGAAGTATGTAAAGAAGTAAATAGCTTCCTAAAAGTGCACCAAATGTTTTTCCATAAGACTTCCTACAATATTGCTGGAGGGCAAAAGCTTCGATAGTGCTTTATCGAAGCGAAATTGTTAGTTGGGAGTAGTATTAATTGTCAAGAAAAGCATATCCCAACTTAGCCGTTCAGAGTCGTCATAAAACAGGAGGTCCCACCATCGTACAAAAGGTACACATGCTCACATTAATGGATGTGAGAAAGCTCGGCACTGGGTACTAACGAGACTGTTGCGCCAAAAATTTGAATTTATTTGGTTGTTTCCGGAGCTCCTATGGCAATAGTCCATTTTTAATTGATATATCTCTTAAAAATTGTAAAATAAAGGTTGAAATTCATACGCGTGCTGGTGCTTTGGTGTTGCCAATTTTCGTTTTTAAAAGTATTAATGCAAACAAAAGTGGTATTGTTGATGCCAACTGGTAGTATAAAGTTGAAAGGTCGTTTCAAAGTTGTTGGCGTCGATTATAAAAACCCCTTAGTTGGTCGTTATATAATAAAGCACTTAGGTAGGTATCATATAGAATTTAGGTAAAAGGGAAATTGTTAGTGGACTATCGTTGAATCGAAAGAAAGGCAACAAAGATTATCTAATGAAATTTTTGATTAGTTCTACGATTTATTCGACGGAAAACTTGGCGAGTATAAAAACTCCATAGTATCTTGGAATTTAAAGCCGAATGCCATGTCAAAGATTTGTAAGCCAAAAAAATACAGTTTGGTTTCCGGGAACATGAGGAAAGAAGGATATCCAGAAATTATGTCAGAACAGACAAAGGTTAGCTTAATAAAATGGTCCAGTACACATTTTGCTGTCTCATAATGAACTCCGTTCACTTTTTTTATATACCTAATTTGCTCGTACCCAAGGGGTTATAAATATCCTTTAAATGTTTTACTACAGAGCGTTTGAGAAGGGCACGAGAGAGAGTAATAGGAATGATTTTGGATTTAGTGGAGACTTACTCCATGGGTGGTGTCCGTCGTCCGAACTAACTTCCGGGAGTCACTGTTTTGCGTGTTCGTTAAAATCGCAGAACTTTCAAGATGGTGTATACTTTAAGGTGTAACTACCGACCTTTTTTATTTCGTTGAAATAAAAGTTTCATGGATTTTGGCTGGGATTGAACGCGCAACCTTCTACTCCACAGGCGAATACATTGCCACTTCACCGCGGTCACCCACAACTAAGTTTGAGAACTATTTGAAAATGAATAGTACAGACCATATCACTTCGTCACCTTTCCATCCCGTTAGTAATATTTCGGCTGAAAATTCGAAAAAAATGTTTGAGGCAGCCTAAAACAAAATGGTCCATATAATAATTTATCGCAATGTACGCAAATTCAATGTAACTTATTCGGATACAGAAATGCTGTGCATTGCATTATCTTACTGGCGACAAACCTTTAGCTTAAGTCTTAATGGCTCATGCTTCATCTTCATTTGCGCCAGGCCTTTAAACATGGTGGTAAAAAAAATCGTTTGAGGAGAGTGGACAGGTGTTCTCGAGGGATTATTAAAATCCGCTGCATAAAGGTTGGAATCCTGGATTAGTGAATAAGCAGTTCGGGTCTTCTGTGTATGCTTCTGAAGATACAACCACTGGTAAGACCACAAAAAAAAAAACACAGCAATCCACTAATGAAGGCAGGTACGTTTTATGCGGGTTGTGAACACAGAATGAAATTGGAATCCGAAAACTCCAAATTTAGTTCTAAATAGAGATGAGTCTGACCAGTGCTGCCAGTTTGTGGGAAATTTCCCCTTTTGAGGGAATTTTTGACTGCCAAATCAGCTAAATGGGAAAAAGGGAAACTTTTTGTCTCCCTGTCTGACACATCATAAGCATACCAAAGTGCAAACGAATTTAGCCTTTGCATTCTATTATACCTGAGTAGGCAGAGCCGACATCCGTTGTTTGTCAAAGCAAGGTTAATGAAAATACTAGTGCTAATACTGTTTCGGAAATGTTGTGTAGTGCTTTCGAAAGCACTAATCCCCGTTATACAGCCTAAGCTAAAACAGTTTTTACAAAATGTTCATTAAGATCAAGAAATCAAATAAAACCTCCTGGTAGACTTGATACACAAAATACATTCATACATTGTATCTATATAATATTGTATAAGGTGTTTAAATGTATCGACATTATGCTCAGGCATTTAAGTTAGAATTGTACTAAAGAAATTGTTTCAAAATGTATTATTCATTATGAAATTAATTAATAGCTATATAAGTTAATCTAATTAAAGTTCAAGACATTGTTTTAACGTAGAATGGGGGTGTTATAATAAGGTATTGATTATGGATTGTCAAGTTTATATATGGTCTAAGGACGAATTCATATTTAAGCGCTGAATACACCCATTCTATTCGTAACAACGTAATGTACTCCTAAATTGAATACAAGCAAAATAAATCAGACTCATCTAAGATACGCTTTTCCTAAAGGCCTGCTCAGAATGCATATCTGTAACTTGTATCTTGCATCGCTGATAAAAGAGAGATACATTTCTTGCATGAAGTTGTCCTCTATTCAACTTCAAGCTACAGATTAACGAAGAAACACATTGTGAAAGCGCTTACGGGTTGACTTGTTTTTAACTGTTTACTCAGCTACAAGCATCAGCTACAGTTACGTATTCTGGGCGGCCCTTAAAATATGCCATAGATAGTCCCATTAGCAAACCACACAAATGTTCTGATATCTTAACCTTTTCTGATGTTCCGATGGCATGTTTTGATTTTCTATTGCTTCGTAAACGAGTGAGTTTAACATCACAAATAAAAAGTGCATACGAAAACAAAGAAGTAGCTTTATGTGCCTTCCTAGACATAGAGGGCGCTTCTGACAACACTGGATATGACTCCATATCAAATGCTTTGACTCATAGAAGAATAGATCATCCCACCATCAAATGGATCAAAGCGATGCTTGAAAGTCGGAAAATAACTGCTTCATCAGCACAGACCTCAGTATCAGTAACAGCCGTTAAAGGCTGCCCTCAGGGAGGAGTACTCTCACCCCTACTATGGTCTCTGGTTATCGATAACCTACTTCAAGACCTAAGTAATGCAGGTTTCAATATAATTGGATACGCCGATGACCTAGTCATCATAATAAAGGGCAAAGAACCAAACGAAGTTACAACACGTTTGCAAAACGCCCTTAAGATAGTCATAGACTGGTGTAATAAAGAAAGTCTCTCTATAAACCCCAGCAAGGCTATCATCGTCCCTTTTACAAAAAGGAGGAAATTAAATCTTACCCAAATTTCAATTAATGGTACATACATTGAGTATTCCAACGAAGTAAAATATATTGGAGTGATCCTCGATAAAAAACTAAGCTGGAACTCCCACATCAACAACAAAATTCAAAAAGCAACCAAAGCTTTCTGGGCTTGCCGAAGCATGTATGGTAAAACCTGGGGAATCTCTCCAAAGACCACACACTGGATCTACACGATCATGGTCAGGCCCATTATAACATACGCTTCAATAGTATGGTGGAACAAAGTCACCCAAAAAAACAACTATAAATAAATTAAACAAGGTACAACGGCTTGCCTGTCTGGGCATTACCGGAGCTATGCGTACCTGTCCCACGGCGGCTATGGAAGCCTTAATAGGACTAACACCTCTCCACATTTATATAAAAAAGTGACAATTCGCAGCTCAGCAAGTTTGACACAAGCGGAAGAATTAAACATTAGTGAACATCTAAAACTAATTGAACTTCTATCCGAACTTCCAGAACTTGACATGATCTGTGCGGTTACAGACCGCTTACCAAAGACACTATGCTTCGACAAAAGATTCTCAACGGAGATCACAACCAGAGAAGCATGGTGTAGCAACAACCCTCCAAACTGCCTAAACGGCCTAAAGTCGTATACGGATGGTTCTAAAATGGACTCAGGGGTAGGAGCTGGCATACATGGACCAAATAAAAACATCTCAATACCTATGGGAAAAAAACCCTGGTGTATTCCCAGCTGAATACACAGGTATTAAAGGCGCAAACATCCATATATTCACGGGCAGTCAAGCAGCTATAAAAGCCCTTAGCTCACACATCATTGACTCCAAATCAGTACTACACTGCTTCAACTCCCTCCAAACACTCAGTTCCAGGAACAAAACAAAACTATGGTGGATCCCCGGACATAAGGGAGTTGAAGGTAACGAAAAAGCTGATGAACTAGCCAGAAAAGGTTCGGAAACCCCTTCATTGGACCTGAACCCTTCTGTGCAATCCCCAAATCAGCCATAAATGTAGTCATAAAAAACTGGGAACAAAACAGATGTGTTTCATACTGGGGAAACATCCCAGGCCTAAGACAGGCTAAAAGAGCTATTCAGCCCTTCAAATCAGATGCCAACAAGATACTAAATCTTCGCAGGCACGATATCAAAAACTTAGTAGGCTACCTAACTGGTCATCACGGTCTGCGATATCACCTAAACAAAATGCGTCTAGTCGACTCACCGAAGTGCAGACTATGTCTAGAAGAAGACGAAACAGCCGAGCATATCATTTATGTGAATGATAACCTAACCTAACCTGATAATTGCAGAGTGAATGATCTACAAATCTTACCTAGCCTTATAACTTGTTCGTACGAGTTTAATATCGCATTCATTAAACAGCAACCAGTGTCTATCAAAAGTCGATGACGAATGAACATGAACAATGGCCGCGTTCCGGGTTTTAGTTTTACCAAGTTATATATGCCGATGCACTGTTCTCATTGGTCAATCGACCATTTCAATCACGTGACATTGGAGGGGAAATGACTGACAAAACAATGAAAATCACATACAAGTGAAACAGCTGATTTTACGTAGACCTGTTATGAAGGTATTTCTTAATTTAGTAGCATTAGCCAATATTATGCGTTTATTTAGGTTATTTCTTATTTTTTTGTTGAAGAATAATTATTCTGAATAGATAAAAGCAAAAACCTAAAAATCTATAAATGTGGTAAAACGAAATTGCAAAATAAGGATTGGTATAGTTTGACATTTACCTTGCCATTCATTAAGATTTTGCGTTCCACATTGCTCACCTCATTTCGTAGTTGAAATCTAAAATGCGGAACATGATCAATGAATAAATAGGGGTCGGAAAGTCGTCGTAAACTGTCAAAATTTGTATGGGAAATCGTTTCCAACAATATCGGAATTTTCTCACAGGAATTTGTTGCGTAACCTGAGATGGTAAACGTTGTAAACTTTTGAAATGCTATTTTGACATTTAATCAGTCACTTTCACACATCAAAGGTATGCGCTAAACTGAAAAAAATTATTGAGAACGGAAAGAGAACAATAGGAACAAAATTCTATCAATAAATAAATTACTAAAATGAGATTGAATTCAGTGGGTTACCGCATTACTTAGTGGTGCAGTTTTAGGGTCATTCGTCGTCGTTTTTTACAATCTTTCGCACGTAATAAAATTACGACGTTGCATGAATACCCTTAATAAATCAAGAAACTAGTTTGTTGTCGGCAGCCGCATTTTCTTTTTTTTGTTTTATGTACGAAGTTAAGGGTTGCAAACAGAAAACATATGAGAAGGCTTCAATCCGCTGTGCGGATCGTTTTATACCCTATCTCATCCCATCCTTAAAATAAATATCACCAAAATGTGGTCTTTATGGTCATAAAGTATTGAAAATGACGTTGTTAAAACATATTGTTCCGAAGGTTTATCAAATTCGTTTATGGTTCGACAGAAGACAACGGTTTTTCTATTGCATATGCCTTGGAGTAGGGCATACAAATGATTTTTGTAAGAAAACACCCCCAAAAAGTGGGCGTGGGTTAAAATGGTCTATTGACGAAATGTTGGTATTAATACTGCCAATGATTGTGCATCAAATTTTTTTTTTCGAAAATTTTAAAATTTGACCAGAAAATATTTTTTTATAAAAAAAACGCCCCTAAAAATGGGCGTGGCAAAAAACTTTATATTGACGAAATATAGATATTACGATTCTCTAAATATGCTGTCCAGACACTTTTATAAAATTCTTTACGGTTTGGCAAAAAAAAGCGTTTTCCTAAAAAGGGGGCGTGGCAGTGGACGGATTTTAAAAATGTTTACACTTGTTCTGGTGACTCGGACAAGGATCCTATATACCAAATTTCATTATCCTAGCTCAAAATTTAAGGCACAAAAATCGGTAACGAACAGACAGACGGACGGACGGACGGACAGACAGACATGGCTAATTCGACTCAGCTAGCGATTCTGAGTCGATCCATATACTTTGAGGTATATGTAGCAACATTATTTCTCTATGTTACAAACTATGTATCAAAACTAATATACCCCTATGGGATAGGGTATAAAAATACACGTAGGTATTCACTGTTTCGAAACGACATTTGTTGGCAGTGGGTACATAGCACAACAAAACATGATCGAAAGAATCGTTGAAACTTCGAAGTTCCTTCCCTTATCTCCGCTCAAGGCATTCTGCCCTAGCGAGGTATCCGTCGGAGCGGAAAATTTTCCGCAGCGCATACTTCGTCGGAGATTCAAATTCCGTTCGAGGTATGTGTCATCGGAAAGAAATACTACAAAAATGCGACGACGAAGCGCGTTCTGTTGAGGGGTGGTTTTTTCCTTTGAGCTCGCATTGGATACACAAATTCAAACGATCAGTACGAAAATTACTGAAATAAATACTCTTATATACTTACATACATTTTTCTATTACTGCACTTCACTTCGTAAACAAATTCCGCGAAGAATTTGTGTCGGAGGAAATCGGAAAAAGAATTGACAAAAATTGAACGAAAAATGCACCTGAACGCACTTCAACGTAATTCGCTGGGATCCGTTACAAAATGTCGGAGAAATATTCCGAACCGCTTTTCGGAAGAATACATCGAAGCAAAAATCATCGGAATCGTAAAAAATCGGAGAATTTTCCGCTCCGACGGATACCTCGCTAGGGCCGATTATCTTTTATGGAAGTTTTAGCGATATTAGGCCAAGGTCTGATTGATTCCATGGCGCACTTTGCATTTAGTTGTGACTAACCTGCAATGCCTGCAAGATTTGAATTAACCAGAAATTACAGTTAACTTTTAAGTTGTAATATGTTAATTGAAACACAAATTATATATAAGGTGTAATAACAAGAAATTCATTATTTTTGCTTTCAATTGAAGGCTTTATTTGGCATAGTTAGATTAATTCGACCAGGTCAAATGTACGCCATTTTGCTTGATAGCTTGGTGCCATTTTGAAGGTTCTTAGGCTTCTCACATAGAAGGTCTCGTCCCTATTGTCAATAAACTGGACATGTCTTTTATCACAAGATTCTCTTGCGGCATATTTATCATTAGCTAAATCGTTTGCCATGGACTATAAGATGGGATGTATAAGAATCTCCAAACCAAGCTTCCGGAGCTTCTGGAAAGTTTTTTTTCGATGTGTGTGGAATGGGTTGTCCTACTGGATTGGCCGATAGCTTCCATGATTGTGAGCGGTACGGGTCATAATTAAGAGTTTTGAGAAAGAGTTACACCTGATAGCGAATGATTCCCTGGCAATACATCCAAACACACAGTAAAACCTTCCTGGGTCATCAATACTGGCTTGCTCACCCTTCAGTGCTATTTGACTACAAAACAAATGTTATCGCTTTAGGTTGTTGTAATTCACTGATGAAGATCCACATTTTATCACCAGTCAGTGGGGATTCCCAAATGAAAATTTAGTCGATGAGTTTTTATTTTCGTTAACCTGTGTGGCACACAAACATCGAACTTCTTTTTGTATCCAAACTTATTGAAAATTATTAGAAACGTTTTTATGCTTAGCTCCTGGGCAATCGAAATTGTGCTTACATGACGGTCACACTCGACGGTTTCCGTGATTTTATCGATATGTTTGACAGTTGGCCTTCCAAAACAGGGTTCATCTTTTCCATCGAAATTTCCAGAACGGAACGACAAAACTAAAACTACGCATAATTGTCTGCTACAATATTAGACACATTTTTAGTCGCCTAGCTTGTGTTTTCGCCTTAATCAAAGAAAAGTTGTAAAATATGGCGGAGTTTTTTTTTCCATTTTTGACACACGCTCAAACAAAACTGATCACGAAACGAGAGAGTATACGAATAGGAAAATGTCTCAAGCAGTAAAAGAATTATTTTACGATCTGAATGACATATGGTACAGTCCCGTTGAAACTACATGCTGTCCAAATCAATATTATTCAATCTAGGCATTAAGAACTCGGTTACCAACCTAATTTACGATAAGTATGGTCCAATGATGCGTTCAGTCCAAAATCGTTGTGGTTTCTTTTCTTTTTTTATATTTGCATCAAGAGATTCAATAAGCTTAGGAAGATCAGCATCCACTGGTCATTGTACGCTTCAGATGCCTGGTTTCACACTGGAAGCTTAAGTCAGAGCATATTTAAGTAGAGTCGAATTTATATTCCTTGGCTTTTACTTACACTCTCAGGGGTTGCTTTGTTATTAACATTTGAACGGATTAATATTAGACGTCAAGTCTGGTAGACTGCCTCCCAAAGATACAGTCTTCCTCAATTTTTCAATCACTCTCTTCTCAATTATTGACATATTTTGACCATATTTTGTACGAAATTTGCGAAGCATATCAGCGAAACTTTTATTATTTTTGAAATATTGTTCAACAATGAAAATTCGATGCTCTCTCACTTTTACTAACCCTAAATTGCTAGGTGTCAAGCTATCAAACTGTTTTTTTTGCCAGGACTTAATCGCACAATTTTTTTATGAACATTTTTCAGGTGAGGCTGACCTATAACGTTCTAGCCCCCCTGAGATGATGCCTGCAAATGTATATTGATTCTGCTCTTGAACTGTTGTAGATTGTATATATGTATGTGGATATAAGTCTTCTGGAAGTTCATTCAATTGTTTGCTTGTTTTGTAGCAAAATTTTGGAATTGCATTGTTCGTGTCGTTGTTAAATAGACAGTGTGTCTGTGAACTGAAACTGCTTGTCATCTCGTTGTCGGTCATTAAACTGCAACGAATCTAGGAATGATTTTGCTAAATAAATCCGAAGTGCCAAAGTTGAAACTTTGAAGTGAGGGAAGTATCGTCTATTAGCGAATTGCACGTCTTTTGATAGAGTCCAGCAAGTGTGTTTGTTTTGGGGCCAAACCAGAAATGAGAACAGTATTCTACTTCTGGTCGTAGTTGGGCTTTATAGAGATTACTGCTGGGCTGGTGTAAAATATCTCTTAGCTCTGAAAAGGTAACTTATTTTGGCGCCAAATTTAAATCTTGTGTGAAACTTTAAAAATGAAATATAAATAACTATTTCCAAAGGACTGCAGTTTTCAAGGTGTTCAATAGTGACTTCTTATTATTGGAATATCATTGCACTTCTTGTTTCGTCTGCTAACGTGGATTTTTGTACAGCCACCGGAAAATGAGATCTGGCAACATCGTGCGATCCTTTAAAATCACACTCTTAAATATCAATAAAATTTATGCAGTTCGAAGAGCTTTACTTAAAGGTTTTTAGTGATTATAGGATCGATTCAGGCGAATACAGATCTAAGGACATCTTGCTCAACATTCATAGAATACCTATTCCTGATTTTTTTGCTATTTGTTTGGAAAATTTTGGTAATTTGTCCTTTTTGGAAACTTATCCCTTGATAAGAAATTATCATATCGAAAAAACTCCGTCAATGTCAAGTAAGCCTCTAAGCTCTACCACTTTCTGTATTCCTAGAAGTCAAGTGCGAATTCTCCATTTTTATGTTTTCGGGACTATCGCGAATTACACTCTCCATCTTCTGAGCTGATCCTCATTGGCTTTAAGTAGGGAACCATAAAAGTTTTTTTTTACAGGATGTTGTTGAGCTACATCACCCTTTACACTTCGTCATATATTATATAAACGATCTTACTGTATGTTTCAGTGTGATTCCTATCGTGGTGAATTAGGTTAGAGCAGTGAATGCTGTGGTTGAGGTGTTTGAGGTGGTTGTAGTTAGTTGAAAACTAAAAGATGCCAGACCTCGCGAGGTAAGGAGTCAATCTGGAAGTTACCCTCTAGTTGCAAAGCTTCACCAGGGGATATACTCTAATTCTAGTACCGCGGGAGAGGAGCTCCTGAGACCTCTGTTAGTGATTGTACTCTTAATCTAAGAGTTTCCAGACCTCGGGTGGTAAGCATTCAATCTAGAAGTGACCCACATGCTTACGAAGCCTTTGACACAAAGAGAGACAGGAACTCCTGAGATATGAATAGTCTGCGAACTGTTTGACTCAGCCAGTTTATGAGGCAGACTCCCTAGGAAGTATAGTGGTGGTTGGGAATATACAGTGCTCTAATGCATGTGAAGGACCTCAGAGTACAATGTGTTTTAGATGCCCCTCGATTATAAACAAGGATGGTGGTAATTGTGATTTCTGATTTAATGGTTTTGCGTTAATGGTTTTGAAACTGTGGTTATGATACTGTTGGTAGGCCTACCGTGAAATAGGAGCTGTAAAGGTTCTTTACTGAGATTCAATTTCAGGTATTTCTACTGAAAAAGGTGTTTCATTATAATTGCACTTGGTTTAACTGGCTTCAAGTTCAGAACATGCAACTGTTAAGGCTGTTGATAATTGATATCTCCAGTGATCTTGATCTATGAGTAAAAATAAATAAATACGTGGAATTAACAATCTATACAGGTCCTCAAACCTAGCTTATCCTCTCAGATCTGTGTGCGAAGTTATTATTTTTGCCACAGTTTAACGCCGAATCCGAATGCCAAATTTGAAAAGCTTCTCATGACAGTGCTACTCTTGGGTGTTTGTCAGACTTCTGCAAGAGGTCGAGCAGTGAAATATGGGTGTTGCCACTCTGTAGATATGAACCATGGGCTTACTAATACCTAGGTCACTGCACGCCTGACCCTTTAAGCGCTCATTATACTAGTCGTCTTCGCAGTGGCTCTCACATTTACCTTCATACCCTCTGTCATAAAGTATACTTGAGATAAATAGGTTTACTATGTATATTCACCACAAGTCATTGAGATAGCAATATAGGTTCTGCAATCGCCGTCAATTAAATTAAATAAGTAAAATTAAGTAATAAGCAAAAACCATTAAAATTTCAGTGACAGATGATGGCAAGAAAATCCACCCGCCCATGAAACCTCTAGCCTGCGCAAAAAACTGGGTTCGAGACCGAACGAAACGAGCCTTCACCAAAAAGCTGCTACACAAACGAATACCTATCCTGCAATGGCTACCCAAATATGTCACTGATGATGCAATCGGTGATTTAGTCGCGGGAATAACCGTCGGATTAACTGTGATACCCCAAGCATTAGCCTATTCCGGCATCGCTGGATTGCCAGCTGCAGTAAGTATTCCTAGGCCTTTTGAATATTTGTTTGCTCATTAAATTCCATTTTCTATAGTACGGATTGTATGGCTCATTTCTTGGCTGCTTTGTGTATATTTTCCTTGGTAGCTGTAAGGATGTGCCGATTGGTCCGACAGCTATAGCTGCTCTCTTAACATTTCAAACGGCACAAGGATCTTGGGAAAAATCAGTGCTTCTCTGTCTTCTTTGTGGAATAGTGGAGCTACTTATGGGCCTCTTTGGACTAGGTTTCCTAATCGATTTTGTTTCGGGACCAGTCTCGTCAGGTTTCACATCAGCTGTAGCACTGATAATTGTGACGAGTCAGATAAAGGATATCTTCGGGATACCAGCGAAGGGTTCGACATTTGTTGAAATATGGAAACATATCTTTGAAAATATCAAAGATATTCGTGCATCCGATACGATCCTAGGAATCACATGCATTATAATACTGTTAACAATGAGAGTAAGTCAAAGATCAAGGCTCTTGAAATATTAAATAAACGTTGTTTCGATTTCCTAGTTTTTGGCGTCGTACAAAATCGGCGCTAAAGATGAAAACTTGAGGACTAAATTCCAAAAATGCATAAACAAATTCCTTTGGATCGTTGGAACTTCACGTAATGCAATCTTGGTGATTGCCTGCGGAGCTATGGGATACATTTTTAACAATACCGATCATGGGACGCCATTCAAAGTAATTGGATATATACCTCCGGGTTTACCAACATTTCAGTTGCCACCCCTTACAATAACCACAAATACTACTGAAGGATTCAAGACTGACTCATTTTTCCAATTGGTCAGTAGCATGGGTTCTGGATTGATAGTGGTACCTTTGATCTCTTTGATGGAAAACATCGCCATATGCAAGGCTTTTGGTAAGCTACAAGTGAATTTGACATGATGATGGTTTAATAAGATTTTTCATTTCTAAACAGCAAATGGAAAGCCTGTTGATGCCACTCAGGAGTTGATTGCGATCGGTGCTGCCAACATTGTCAACTCATTCGTTCAAGGATTCCCTGGAACTGGTGCTCTCAGTCGAGGTGCTGTAAATCATGCAAGCGGTGTTCGAACTCCGATGGGAAATATTTACTGTGGAGCTTTGGTTATCCTGGCATTGATGTTCTTCACACCGTACTTTTCGTACATTCCCAAGGCTACTCTAGCCGCGATTATTATTGCTGCTGTCGTGTTTATGGTGGAAGTGAAAGTGGTCAAACCGATGTGGCGATCGAAAAGTAAGTAAAAAGTTTTTTTTGTTAAAATGTTATCGAACATTTTTTTTGAATTCGATGAGTCACGATTGAAAATTAAGGTTGCATGAGTTTTTTTCTCTTTGTAGGTAAGAATTTTTTTTAGGAATTTTTACACGCATTTATTGGATGCACAATAAATGTGTCATTATGTTTTGTTTGCATGACGTGGTAATGTTATTCAGCGATCGTTATCTATGAATGTGTAGTAAGCGAACTACTTGCTTATATGCAAATTCATCGAAACGAAACCTAAACTGTTGGAACTATACAAAAAAACAAGTGGGTTTATCGATGGTTCATATTTCAAAGTTTACTTCTAATAAACATTCGTGATTCAAAGCAGTCAATGTAGACAAAATAAGAGTGTGTCGTCAAAAAATGAATATAAACTTAGTTAGACTTCGAATCACGGTTGCCAACATGAAGAAAGGGTTGAGACAAGAACGAGATACAAAAGACGGAGAAGTTACCTTCAGGACAAAGATTTAACTTTTAAGCTAAAATTAGGATTTTTTTTTATTTTTTAACGAAAACATACTGTACAGCCAATTCACAAGTCAATATTCTAATCCACTTAGAATATAATAAAAAAAATATAATAATATGAATATGATAAAAGTAAAATAATCCTCGTTGTTATTTTAAGTTATTTAAACCGTTAATGAGATCGATTTCATCATACAATTTGTCCTGGTCAAGAAAAACATTTAAATTTTCAAAAATCAATCTAACTACGGCTTTTGTCAGACTTAACCACCGAGTAGAACAATTTGTAACCCGGGGTCTTCACGAGCAATATTTCATAGAATGCCAAATTGCTTGTGGAGACTTCAAATAGTACCTATTCTAAGAAAAATTTCTTTCCATTGCTTTCTATGGATAGTAAGGGTATTCATGCAACGTCGAAATTTTATTACGTTATTTATCATGAACGACCCTAAAACTGCACCACTAAATAATGCGGTAACCCACTGAATTAAATTTCATTTTAGTAATATATTTATTGATAGAATTTTGTTCTTATTGTTCTCTTTCCGTTCTCGATAGTTTTTTTTTCAGTTTAGCGCACACGTTTGATGTGTGAATGTGATTGATTAAATGTCAAAATAGCATTTCAAAAGTTTACAACGTTTACCACCGCAGTTAGAAAAGATTTCCCATACAAATTTTGACAGTTCATTTATCACGTCGTAATTTGATCACGTTTACAACGTTTACGACGACTTTCCGACGTTGCATGAATACCCCTAGTATTCTATGGGCTATCGTTTCTGTTTGACATTTGTGTTATTGAATGAGATAGTAAGCAATGGAAATGCCCACCCTACATTTCATAGCATTCTATCATTATTTCTTTCTATGAATAGTGACAGATAGTAAGATATTAAATATTGCTCGTGGAGATGCGGTGTAATTTCTGAACAGTGATACGTTCACAGAAGAAAACTGCAAGAGCAAGTTTGCTTTGACTAAATTCTGAATAAATTTTGTTAACAAGCGTTTCTAATAGCGTTTTCGATTCGAATACAAAAGGCACTCTCACCAACACATTTGACATCTGACTTATGTCAGTTTGAAGTTTGAATTTCCAAGTTTCATTTGTGTTTTTTGTGATCAGTGAAAACTGAAAAGTGATTTTCTGGGAAAACTATAATTAGAAATTAAAATATTTTTGGATAATCATGTTCTAAAATTCATAATCTTTGTTTTCACACCAACTCGCCAATGCTTGAATTTATAAAAAGGCCGCAATGAGTATAAGAAAATTTCCAATGATGTTTTTCAATGATAGCTATAACTTGGCCCTAACTGAGCCCTAACACACACACAAAACCAGATTAACCTCTTTAATGTTCGATTGGGATGGGTAAAATCTGAGAGCAAATCTGAAAATCCCAATCGAAAACGCTATTAGTAAACTGAATTGTGTTTGCCATAATTTACATATACATTGGCCGTGTTCCGGATTTTAGATTTCAACTAAAATCGCAAAATCTTAATGAATGGCAAGGTAAATGTCAAACTATACCAACCCTTATTTTGCAATTTCGTTTTTCCACATTTATAGATTTTTATTTACTTTTATCTATTCAGAATAATTATTCTTCAACAAAAAAGTGAGAAATAACCTAAATAAACCCATAATATTGGGTAATGCTACTGAAATCAAAAACATCTTCATGAAAGTTCGACGCAAAATCAGCTGTTTCACTCATATCTGGGTTCTATGTGTCCATGCGTAAATTTTCAACTTGTTTCGCCAGTTATTAGGTCTGTTCCCGTACAAAATAATATTTACTGATTCCTACTGATTTTTACTTATTGCCGTTCCCGTACGCAAAAATATGTAAAAGAGACAGCTCACGAGAGAGCATAAAACTACCCCTCCATAAAAATCTGTAAAAAAAATTTACTGCAGAAATTTCTGTTGGTAAAAATCAGTAAACTGTCAGTTGGTATCTAAAAGTGACAACTCGCTTGTTTTGACAGTGATTTATGTCATTTGTTCTTTAAAAGGCATACAAAATATATAATTTTACTGTTTTTTACTTAAACGCGTTCCCGTACTTTTTGATAATTTTGTCTCTTTCTGAGAAAATTTACCCCCACTCCAAGAAATTTGAGAATTTACTAATTTTTACTGAAAAAGTACGGGAACAGACCTATTTTCTTCAGGGTTTGATTGCAGTTGATGACCGTGAGCTTTGACCAGCACCAGATGCATACGTTTCATACATCTGAGTGTTGCTGCAAGCCACTGACCTTTTTCCCGAATATGTAGTAACAAACACCTTCGCACAAAGTATGTATTTATCAACCCTTTTGTTTTCGTTTCGCAGCCAACTTTTGCATTCAGGGATTTAAAGCCAGTGATCTTGATCGCTGCATAGGTAATTTGTTTCGGTTTTTTTAGCCTTTGTGGTCTCATATTCGTTGTCTTAACTTGTACAAGGTGGCGCAAAAGTAATCCTCCTATCAGAAAATGCTATAAATTTTGCGATTGGCCCCTAATGTCAGTCAGGGTTGCAAAAGTCGATACAATTGTACTGTTTTTGATACAATCGCCCTAGCTTCAGTACACAAATACACTTTAATAAAATCCGATACAATTTGTACTGCAGCTATTTTAAATAGGTATTTATCATCAAAATATGTTTTAAAAAACGAAAACATCACATAATTTGCTTTGCTACCAAAAATCTATTCGAATTTATATAAATACCACTGAAAGTGTTATGTGCCAATTGATGGTTCTTTTTTAAAGTTTTCTTATGAAATTTTGGTACCAAAAATACATGTCTTCCTGTCTTCTTATTTCTAGGGATCTTGAAGATCTTAATTAGTCATTAACTAACAAAATAGACAATCAGGAGATAATTAAAATTATGCTGATAAAATTATGCTGATAAAAATGGATTTTTGTTTTTAGGTTGTTATTTGGTTTTACTCACTTGATGTCATAATTTCTATAATAAAAAAACAGTTAATTTACATGATCTTAAGAGATATGTTCTTCGTATTTCGAACATTATTGTATTGTACACAAAATTATTTTAGGGTATTTATTTAAAAAAAAACTGTTTTTAACCAAAACACTTTCGTTTCGAATTTTAAGTCACTCTCATGTTGACCAGGTTCCGGCAAGCGCTCTGCATCTTTAAGACCCTTATACATGGCACAAGCTCTTTCGGAAAGCTTCACCAAGTCAATTAATGTTTGTTATGACATGTATAACTTACCCTGGTAAATGGGTTTAAGTACCACAGGAAATCCCCCAAACAGCTATATTTTTATAGTTGAAACTATTTTTCGTTCGTTTGTTTAGTGAAGTTACAGTTATACATGTCCTAGCCATCTTTGGGCCGGTTTTTCAGTGCTGAGTTAACTCTGAGTTAACACAGAGTTTAATTACTCCGGAATAAATTTGAGCTAGAGTTAACTCATGAAGCAGTTTTTCAGTACAGAATTAAATTTGACACCGTGTGTGATGATTTAATTTGGTAGCACTCATGATTTATCGATTTTGCTCAGTGATCACTTTATCAGCTGTTTGGTTTCCTTTTCCCCAAACAAATGAAAATGCTCTTGTCGCAAACTTGCAAGTTTTTATCTTCTTAAAATAGTTAAAATCAATATTAAATACAATTTCAAGTAGCTAAGATCTGCATTTAGTTTCTCAAAATTAAATTAAATGTCCACATAAATGGTATTGAAAAAAATGTTTGCCTGGTATTTTATCATCTGTCAAAACCATCTGATCATCTTATTCCCTGGGTAACTCAGCAAACTTGCTGAGATTTCAATCGCCTGAAAAACTGCTTTCTCAAGTTAACTCGAGTAAGCTCCCGAAACTAGGATGAACTCGCACTGAAAAACTGGGCCTTAAACGTCTTTTTCGAATTTTTCAACTAGTGCTTATTTCGTGAATGGTAAGACTTAGCTCATGTCTGATTTGACAGATAATTAGTTTTATCCTTCCGCTGAACGAATATGGTTGTGTGTACGCTTGAACGACGCTGGGAAATATTGCGACATTGCTTTGAGAATCATGGTAATGTTGCAGAATGTGTGCGAAGATTGCGTACGGATTTTGGAAGAAGAGAAGCACCGTCAGCTCCGTATGTTCGTTATCTTGTGAAAAAAGTGAAAGAAACTGGCATCCTCATCGATAAACCAAAGCGCGAAAAGCCAAAAATAGTGCGTACACCCGAGAATATTGCTGCTGTGGCAGAAAGTGTGCGTGAAGTGCCATCAACACCAATTTCCCGTCGTTCTCAACAATTGAACATTTCGGACACATCATTGAGACGAATTTTGCATAAAGACCTTGGTATGACGCCATACAAAGTCCAATTGTTTCAGGAGTTGAAGCCAATTGACCATCCAATGCGTTTTCGATTCGCTAAGTGGGCCTGCGATCGACTTAGAGAAGATGCCGATTTTGCCAAAAAAATCACCTTTTCAGATGAAGCTCATTTTGATCTTGGAGGGTATGTAAACAAGCAAAATTGTCGCATTTGGGGCACAGAAAACCCGCACGAATACATTGAAAAGCACTGTTTGGTGCGGATTTTGGTCAAGAGGCATAATTGGGCCATTTTTCTTCGAAAATGAGCAAGGAGTGGCCGTTACAGTCCATGGCGATCGTTATCGGGCCATGTTGAACGAATTTTTGTTGACCAAAATTGAAGAGGAGGATATTGGCAACATTTGGTTTCAACAGGACGGCGCTACGTGCCACATAGCCGAAGCTACACTCGATGTTTTGCGCCCTGTTTTTGAAGATCGCATTATCAGCCGCAGAGCTGATGTCGTTTGGCCACCTCGGAGCTGCGATTTGACACCGTTGGACTATTATTTGTGGGATGCCGTAAAAGATAAGTGTAACGCCGATAAGCCAGAGACAATTGACGCTTTAAAGGACAATATTCGTGAAGCCATTGGTGAAATACAGCTGCACACAATCGATAATGTGCTTAAAAATTGGACCGATCGTGTCGGCTACTGCATGGCCAGCCGAGGCAGCCATTTGAATGAAATTATTTTCCATTATTAACCGGAAGGATTTTTATAGCATTTTCAAAAAAAAAAAGTTATTTGGCGGACCCTTTATTTGTTGCATCCATAGAATTGCACTCCATTTGGGAACGCCTTGGCTCTAAAAACTTTTACTCTATTTTTTGTAAATGACGAAATAGAAAAAACGAAATCTTAATGACT
This sequence comes from Rhingia campestris, assembly GCA_932526625.1. NCBI lineage: Eukaryota > Metazoa > Arthropoda > Insecta > Diptera > Syrphidae > Rhingia > Rhingia campestris. The sequence goes on along the minus strand of OW052183.1, from coordinate 122,023,218 downwards.
GTTGTAAGCAACGATTTTATCAGGAGTACACTCAAAACAGAAATATTACAAGCTTTCGCTTGTTTTTTCCGATAAATGATCATATGACTAAAAGCTGACAAAAGAGTGGCGATAAAAGGAAAAAATGATCATAAGTAGTGACGGATTCGGCCATTATGTGCATTGAAAAACAAAGCTACGTGAGATAGAGGTTTTTTCCTTTTAAGAGAAATTATATGCCTGCTCTTAATAATTTTTATTATTTCGTAATTTTTGTAAAAATTACAATTATGCCTCGGTTATTATTTCCAGCTGTAAAACGTGAAAAATTAAAGTTATTTTCTTTAAAAAAAAATATTTTCACCAAATCTGTACACTGTAGGTACCTATAATTGTATAAAATAGATAGCTTATCAAAACACCAAACGATGATGGAAATCAACCAGTACAATTTCAATACAATTTTTTTTTTAACTTTCAATACAATGCTGAAAAGCCATTTTTCATCCCTGATGTCAGTTCTGTTTTGACATTTGTGTAGTAAACACATGCGAAATACACATTAATAAACAATGTTACGCTACACTGCTCCAGAACGCGGAATATTGGTGACTATTTATTTGAGCAATAATCGGTCGGTGACTTTGGCGCAACGTGAATTTCGTCGCAGATTTCCTAGCCGTCCAACGCCCACTGGTGAAACACTGCGACGTTAAGCCGCTCGCCTCGAAGAGACTGGTACAACACGAGATGCTGCCAGACGTGGCAGACCCCGGAGTAGCCGTTCTGCAGAGAATATTGCTGCTGTAGCCGAAGATGTCATGGAAGCGCCGTCGACATCGACCAGACGACGTGCCACGCAAATGGGTATCAGTCGACGGTCTTTACAGCGAATTTTGGTGCAACATTTGAAGATGTTTCCGTACAAAGTCCAGACGGTGCATCAGCTGTTAGCTGCTGACCGCCAATCGCGTCTAACATACGCTCAAGCCATCCTTAATCACCACCAAGAGGAAGATGATTTTTCATCAAAAATAATCATGAGTGATGAGGCCCATTTCCATCTAAGCGGGTACGTAAATAAGCAAAATTTACGCTTCTGGGGCACTGAAAATCCGCGTGTAACCCACGAAGAGCCATTACACCCGCTCAAAGTCACTGTATGGTGTGCTGTTTTCGCTGGAGGAGTCATCGGACCATTTTTCTTCGAAGACGTCGCGGGCCAAACGGTTACTGTGAATGGTGAGCGCTACAGAGCAATGATCGACGAGTTCTTTTTGCCGCAACTTGATGAATTGGGATTGGAAAACATGTGGTTCCAACAGGACGGTGCAACGGCACACACTGCACGTGCCACAACCGATATGCTGAAGGATGCATTTCCCAGGCGCCTAATCTCCCGTTTTGGCGATTTGCACTGGCCAGCAAGATCGCCTAATTTGACCGCTCCAGACTTCTTTTTGTGGGGCTTTTTGAAGTCGCGGGTTTATGTCAATAAGCCTCAGACTCTTGCAGCTCTTAAAGACAATATCCGTCAAGAATGTGAGGACCTATCGCTGGAAGTTTTGGCCAAAGTGATGGAAAATACCATAAAAAGGGCTCAAATGACAATCAACTGTGGCGGTGGCCATTTACATGACATCATATTCTCGACTTGATGTAAAAAAAATTAAAAGACCAAATAAAAGTAATAATTTTTAAATTACAGCCAAAAAACATCGGAAGGTTATTTTTGCGTATATTCATTGCGTATTTTGTATATTCATAATTTGACATCTCTAAAATAAATCATTTAATAATATGACTATAAAACGAATGTAGTGAATTCAAGAGTGCGTGACCTTATTTATAAAATGGATTTAGGAATGAGAAATTATGCGGAAGGACAAATGAGAAAAAATGTTTTAAAAGACAAAGCCTTTGTCCCAAACGTTCCGTGTTTGCCAGCCAGCTTCGAATGCTTTTTTGTTGTATTTGCAATAATACCAACATAATTTATTAACTACAAATCCCAACTCTTTAACAACGAGGGCTTATTGTATTTCAAAACAAAAAAAAATCAATTATTAGGCAATTAATTCATAGACCATCCCTCTGCTGTTCATGGTCAACTAAAGCTATCAAATCATCTTCAAAAGTCTTCCAGCGATCGATTTTTTCATACAATGTGTATCTCGCAGTAATATGATTAAACTAAGAAAGTTCGCACTTTTAAACCACAAAAAACAATTAACATTGCTTCCCTCATTCACATCCCTGTAATCGAATTGTTATGCAATATGGAATTGATATTTATTACGAAAAGGATATCACATCACAAAACTCGATATAAGGATGTAGAAAAAAGACTATGTGACCGAGAGATTTCTAAATACGTAGGTATCTAGAAGGTTGGTTTAAATTAAGGTAGCATGCGTAGCGGGGTTTCACTTGGCCCATTGTCCTTGCTTTCGTATGCCGATGTGAACCGTATTAAGAGAGCTAGTTGAATATTTACTTAGACACCTAGGTTTGCAAGTAAGAAGTCTTCTTATTATTTGAAAACACTAGACATGAGCACAATAAGTAGCCAAATTCTCATCCAACACTTCCACCAGAAAGCTTCTGCAGTAGTCATCCCTTACGAGAACTAGATATTTTTGCATGTAGACCTATTTGGGTGTTCCAGTAAGGACACCGATGATGGTACTGATATTTGATCTTCTAGGTTTAATTTAGTTGATATTTGGGGATTACCTGGGTGATTGACACGTTGTGCCATTTTTAAATATAAATTTTACATGTAGCCAGAGGAATACCTTATAAGTATATCAAAAGTCCCTAGTCTGTGTCCCAGTATCCAGATAAGGGGAATGTTAACATGCTCTACCATCTTGTTTAATTGGTCGGCATTTGTAGGCTTTTTTTGATGTAAATTAGAAGATCCGAAAGACATAAATTCTTCGTATAATCCACGTTCTTTTAATTGCCATGATTTCTGCTAGGAAAACGAAACATCCAATGTGAAGTTATTTGACCAGGTCTATATCAGTATACAGCTTGAAGCTGCATATTTGATCAACGAATGGAACCAAGAACTTTTGAAGGATTTTTCGTTCCAAAATACCAAGAAATTCTTAAATGGTCTGCACTTAAGCGCCGTAAAGCAGAACTTGGATGATCAGGGAAAAATCCCCTTAGTAGTGTCAGAAAAGGTCTTCGCAGACCAAAGAAAGAGCAGCCAAATTCGAAATCGCGTTGTATTTGTATGCATATAAATACTAATACGGCTTTCCTTTCCCACCGAACCAAAAACTTAGTTTTCGGCACAAAAAAAAACGAAACCTTCATCAAAAACTTTTCCAATAAATTTTCGAAAACTTATAGGTTACGACGTAACTACCGCTGAGCAGACTTCATTGTGGTTGGAGAGAAATTGCCCATGTTGGCAAAATATATCTTTTGATACGTACATATTAGTAATACAGGGTTTGTGTCAAATTTATTAGAATTAGATGCTCTACAACTTAGCAGAGTTACCAACAAAACATATTTTTTCAAAACACATGACGCTCATTTTATAACATTTTTGCTGACTTCTGTGGAATAAATCGTTTGCATTGTTGGCTTCGTAGATAAGAAAGAATTTATACATAAAAATAAATTTAACAGCTAATAGAAATGCAAAAATACAAAAAGTCATTGGTAACACTGAAACTAAGCCGATTGTTACAAACACTATTCAACCATCAGCCGCTTATGTAGCCACTATTCAATGTTGTATTCGTTTTATGAATAAGGTTTTTGCGTTCAAATGCATTTTAAGGAGTTTTTGAATAAGCTATTCGTAGGAGTACCTAAATATATTTATGAATAAGACTGTTTGTTCTTCTACCCGATTCCACAGCTAAATCTTTATTTTAATTCACACTTTTTAATTATTTTCATTACAGAAGCTGATCTTGTACCCGGCTTAGCAACCTTCTTAGCCTGTCTAGTTCTCCCATTAGAAATGGGAATTCTTATCGGAATCGGCTTAAATGTCGTCTTCATTTTATATCATGCTGCCCGTCCAAAATTAGCAACGGAAAATCTAACTACACCTGGTGGTGTGGAATATCTCATGATCACCCCTGATCGTTGCCTTATCTTTCCATCGATCGACTACGTTCGAAATCTTGTCACCAAACATTCCATGCGTCAAAATATACCCGTCGTCATTGATGCATCTCATGTGTACAGTGCCGATTTTACCGCAGCCACAGTAATTGAGTCGCTTTTCAACGATTTTGCCAGTCGCGGTCAACTTTTGTTCTTCTACAACCTAAAGCCGAGTGTCTGCAGCATTTTCGGAAGTCTGACACCTGCCGATTTCACAGTCTACTACCACGAGGAGCATCTCGACGAACTACTAAAAGATAAAAATTACACACAACAAAAGAAACAATTGACAGTGTAAAGCGATCGCATACCAAAACTTATAAATGGTTTGTGTTAACTATTGTAATTTAGTATTAGCAAAAAAAATGACATAACAAAGATTTTGTCCTTGTAGTTAAATAAGGCAACAAGCCCACAAAATCTCACGTACTAAGTAAGGTATTTATTACAATATTGCTTATTTATGAATAAGTAATTTTCTCCTCTTTTCATTCTATGTTTTGAGTAGGGTATTACGGGTCGTTAGTTTAAGCATCTTAATGTGACATAATCATGTCACTATAAGACGAATGGGGTATCTACGATATAAAGTAGAATAAATAGTCGAATAATTACGCAAAATGGTTGCACAATCGAGGCTTCTTCTAATAAGTACTAAATTATGTTGAACTTAATTTGAATTGAACGTGTTTGCAAAATATTTGTCAGCTGTGAAGAATAAATGACATTGGTTACAAGCACCAAACCTATGTCACTGACGGTGCATTTCCGGAAGTGTCAATGTCAAAAGTCGATGTCACAATGAAAATAAAAACCATAAATTACATAAATGCTTCAGTCTACATAATTTCTAGTGCACGCAAAATAAAATCACGTGTGAAGGATGAACTTAAAGTCGTTGGACTGAGTATGTAAAAATAGATTCACCTAATCTCTATTTTTTGTATCATTATTATTTAACGTTTAGATTGAGTAGTTTTTAAATTCATTTTGCTTAGATAAATTCTTTTTTTTGTTAGAGTAGGAAATGAAGATAATTGTCACAATTGCGAACGCTATTTTGTTTAACAAAACCGTATTGTATTATAATTAATAATAAATAGTGTACATTGTGTACTTAAGTAATTTGATTGCAGAAAGTAATTTTAAAAAAAAAAACATACACGCACAGTTCTTACTGAAATAAATAAAAAAAAACATAAAATAACAACATATAATGGGTTTTATTTTTATGACATGCTATTGGAAATAGAGTTGCATTTTCACCTGGTTCTTATTTTCAATAAGTATGCCTATTAAATTTGATGGATCATACGACTACGTTTTCTTATGGTCCACTAGAGGGCAGCACGCCCGGCTAGCTCAGTCGGTAGAGCATGAGACTCTTAATCTCAGGGTCGTGGGTTCGAGCCCCACGTTGGGCGAAGTAACTTTTTTTCGTAAAACTTGAAATTTTGCAGCACTATACTATGGATATAACGTGTGATTTTTTAAGAGTTAAGTTTTTCAGGTTAGTAATGGCGTCCAAACGTCATCTGTCAAAGTGAAAAGTTTTCAGTAAACTCTGCCATTTAATAATGGAAAGACTTACAAACGAGCAACGATTGCAAATTATTGATGAAAAATGTGCAGCTCCCTGAAAATAGTTGTGTTCAGCGAAGAGGCTCATTCCTGGCTCAACGGATACGTAAATAAGCAAAACTGTCGCATCTGAAGTTTTGCTTATTTACGCATCTGAAGTAGCGAACGCATTGTAACAATGCACATCAAGGCCAAATTCGCCAACATAAGCCTTATATGCGCTCATGCTCCGACGGAGGAAAAATATGATATAATATGATATGATAAGGATTGCTTCTACGAGCTCCTCGACAAAACCTATGAGCGACTACCAAAGTAAAATGTTAAATCATGCTGGGAGATTTTAACGCAAAGGTAGGAAGAGAAGACATCTTTAGCAGTACTGTCGGAAAATATAGCCTATACGACAAACGTCTGGTAACGGACTTAGGCTAATTGACTTCGATACGGAACGAAATGAAACTATAGCCAGCACACGGTTTCCTCACCTCGATATCCACAACGGGACAGATCAACGAACAGTCAACCAAATTGATCACATTGCGATAGACAAGAGGCACGCATCCAGTATTTTGGATGTCCGAACATTCCGAGGGGCTAACATCGACTCGGACCACTAACTTGTTGTAGCCAAGGTAAGGATGCGGCTATCCACCACGCCACAAAAAAACAGAAGTACTGTGAAAAAATTTAATGTCGAAAGACTGCAATCGCCAGAGACCGCGAAGACCTTCGCGCAACGCGTATCCCTTAACCTCTCGACTCACAACATACCACCAGCATCTAATGTCGAAGAAAAATGTCAACGATGCCAACAAGCCATTAGATCAGCCGCAACTGATGTGCTAGGTTTCTCGCGGCCACCAGCTAGAAACCCCTGGTTTGATGAGGAATACCGACAGATGCACGCAACCAAGAACGAGGCCTACAAGGCTAAGCTGCAGGTGAAGACGAGAGCTGCCATTGGGCTCTATAGGCAAAGAAGAAGGGAATAACATCGGCTTTTCAGAAAGAGAAGAGATATAGAGCGGTCCCACTCCAGGAACGATGTTCGCAAGTTTTACCAAAGTGTAAAACGTCAAAGCCAAGGCTACAAGGCTCGAACAGAAACCTGTCGAGATGAACAAGGAAATATCGTAGTTGAGACACAGTCGATGCTGAGGATATGGAAGAACCACTTCTGCAGACTGTTAAACGGCGATGACGAACAACATTCCGCTGTCAGGGAGAACGAACCATTTAATATTGGCAACGACAGCGAAAACTGCCAACCACCCGACCTTAGTGAAGTGAGGATAGCTATATCTAAACTCAAGCTTAATAAGGCCGCCGGAAATGACGGCCTTCCCGCTGAGCTTTATAAAGCTGGCGGAGATGACTTGGTAAGCAACATCCACCAACTCATAAGCCAAATCTGGTCGGTTGAAAGCATGCCTGAAGAATGGAACCTCAGCATCGTTTGCCCGATCCACAAAAAAGGAGATCATCTGAACTGCGCCAACTACAGAGGCATAAGTCTACTCAACATCGCTTACAAGATCCTATCTGTCGTTATATGTGAACGCCTGAAACCGTTTACCAACAACCTGATTGGCCCTTATCAGTGTGGTTTTAGGCCAGGAAAAACCCAAGAAGTCCAAATTGAAACCCACCACCTATTTATCGATTTCAAAGCCGCATATGACAGCATTTATAGAGACGAACTATACAGAGCCTTGTCTAGTTTGTGTAGGATGACGATGACGAATTCTCGCTGCACTCGGAAACGACCTCACCGACACATTCGATACCAAAAAAGGATTTAGGCAACGATGCACTGTCATGTGACTTTTTCAATTTGATTCTTGAGAGGATTGTGCAAAACTCCCGAGCCAACACCAGAGGCACAATTCTCCAAAAATCGGTGCAACTACTAGCATACGCTGACGATATTGACATCATTGGTAGGACTCAACGTGATGTCATAGCCACGTTTGCTAGTATAGAGAAGGAAGCGGCATAAATGGGTTTAGCAGTAAATGAGGGTAAGACTAAGTATATGCTGTCAACACGAAAGGACACACAACATCGACGAATTGGACAGAACGTCACCATTGACAGATATAACTTTGAGGTAGTACGGGACTTTGTCTACCTCGACTCCGCTATTAACTCTGACAACAACATCTCGTCAGAAATTAAACGAAGAATTACTCCTGCCAATCGCTGTTTCTTCGGTTTAAGAAAGCAATTTAGCAGTAAAGCCCTCACTCGAACTACTAAGGAGATCCTATATAAGACCCTGATCACCCCAGTCCTGCTCTACAGCGCTAAAGCATGGACCGTATCAAAAGCGGATGAAGAAATCCTTGGTCGATTGGAGAGAAAAATTCTTCGGAAAATCTTCGGTCCCGTTTGCGTTGACGGGCTATGGAGAAGAAGATTCAACCACGAACTATACGAGCTGTACAGCGACATACCCCTAGTCAAAAAACTCCGCATTGGACGTTTAAGATGGCTAGGACATGTAGAAAGAATGGACACCAATACACCGGCTCGCAGAGTCTTCGATTCCTAGCCAGACGTCGGACGCAGTAGAGGAAGACCTCGCCTTAAGTGGCGCACACAAGTAGAAACCGACCTCAACCAACTTGGAGTGCGCAACTGGAGGCAGTTAGCTAATTGGAGAGGCATGTTGGTTGAGGCCCAGGTTCATCCCGGACTGTAGCGCCACTTAAGTAGAAGTAAGTCGCATCTTAACTGATAAACAGCCTCATGCCATACAAGAATTACCGATGCATACCGAAAAATCGACAGTTTGGTGTGGTTTATGGGCTGGTGGCATCATCGGTCCATTTTTCTTCAAAGAAGCCATGGAAGAAACATTACCGTCAACGGCGAACGATATCGAGCCATGATACGCGACATGTGGTTTCACCATGACGGTGCCACATGCCAGATAGCTCGTGAAACAATGGAAATGTTGAAGGATAAATTTGGTGAGCATCTTATCTCTTGAAATGGCCCTGGGAGTTGGCCGCCAAGATCATGTGATTTAACGCCTCCTGGTTATTTCTTGTGGGGTTATGTAAAGTAGTAAGTCTATGTGGACAAGCCGAACACGATTGAAGCCTTACAGGATAACATAACGACGCAAAATTGGACCTTCCGAATGGACCATTTGAAACGGAGCCGCGGACAATATTTACATGAAGTTGTCTTTAAAACGTAAATGGCAAAGGCCTATTTATCGATTACAATAAAACAAATGTTTTGCGGTTGTCTACTCATTGCCAATACTTATGCAAATGACTGTAAATTCTTTAAAATAAAGATACTCAAATTTTTGCATTTTTTGAATATTTGTTACAAATTTGAGTGTTTTATTCGATTTTTTTAAAAAAAAAAACTACGCTTAAAAAATCACCCGTTACAAAAAAAATTGATTATTTTTTAAGGAACACGATGTTACGGATATTGAATTAATTATGTCAAAATTAATAAAAACAATTTTCGACTTTGTTGTGGATCTATATATTTTTATAGAATTAAGCTTAAAATTACGTTCGTTTGTCACCGATTCACGCCTTAATTCATTTACCGATTTTAACCAAACTTTTGGTCTATATATGGTTTTTGTGAAGATTGGGTGAAATCGGAAAACGTATGAATAGGTCCGTTCCTGTACAAAATCATATTTACTGATTCTTACTGATTTTTACTTAAAACCGTTCCCGTACGCAAGTTTTGCATGCAAATAATTTTCCGCAGTAAAAATCAGTAAGAATCAGTAAATATTATTTTGTACGGGAACAGACCTAATGTGTTGTACGTGCGTCAAATCCGCACTCTATCACTCCCACTTTAAAAAAAAACTTTGTTTTTGGTTAAAGTGTAAGGAATTTTGAAAAAGTACCTGAGCAAGATATTTAGACAATCTGAATATCTATATTTCGTCAACACAATTTTTTTTGTCAAATCAAATAATGCCATCGCATTGGCTGTTGCAACATCTGGCAACTTTATTGGACGGAGCCATTCAACATTTGAGCTGCCTCTGAATATTCGGATTAACCTAGATGAAGTGTGCAAGATAAAAAAAATCGTCGAGACGAACGGGAAAACCAACTGGTAAGGTTTCAAAGAGGATATTGAAAATAATATCCGACTGGGTGTATCACTCAGAACCCCATTGGAACTCGAAGTCGCGGTTGACTCCTTTATCGATGCCATCCAAAAAGCAGCATGGAATAATGCTCCTCAACGAAGCAAAATAGTGAGCTATTATAAAATTACGTACCCCCGAGAAATAAAAGATTTAGTAAGACAAAAAAGAAGAGCTCGTAAAAGATGGCACTATTCTCGTGTCCCGCAAGATAAAAAACATTGCAATCGGTTGAGTAACTTGCTATCAAATTCGATTAAAAGTTTTAAAAACCATGCAGTAGAAACTTATCTGCAAACCCTAACCGCTGGAAAGAATCGAATTATTCTCTTTGGAAAGCAATTAATGTCATAAAACGGCCAAAAAACGCTGTGACACCAATTAGGGTAACTCAAAACGTTTTGGCAAAAAGCGATAAGGAAAAAGCAGACGTTTTTGACGCTCATCTTAAGGAAAAATTTAAACCATTTTATGGTCCAGCGCAAAATGAAAACATTCATTTATTCGAGACTACAACCTATATTAATATAATAAGATATGCAAGTATTACCGAGCTTAAACGGGAAATACAATAACTGATGGATAAAAAAGGCTCCAGGTTATGACCTGATTACCGGAGAACTTCTTAAAATGTTGTCTCAGAAAGCATTAACTAAACTTCTCTACATTGTAAAAGCGGCAATTAGATTAGAGTACATATACAATGACAGTAGAAAGTCGCGGAAGTGATTTTGGCTCCTAAACCAGGAAAATCAGGAAACCGAATGAAATAAAATCCTACAGACCTATTTCACTTCTTCAAATTATTTCAAAAGTTTTTGAAAGGATATTACTCGGGCACTTACATCCCATTATTAATCAGAAGCGCCTTTTACCGGACCATCAGTTTGGGTTCAGAAGTAAACATTCGACTGTGGACCAAGTACATCGACTGATGTAATTGAGAAGGCTTTTGAAGAAAAGAAAATTTGCTCAGCCGTATTTCTTGACGTGTCGCAATCTTTTGACAAGGTGTGGCACAAAGGCCTTAACTATAAACTCAAGTTCTGCCTGAACAATTATATAAAATCCTCGTGTCGTATCTTGAGCATAGACTCTTCCGTATGAAACTTCTAAACGAATATTCAGAGTTCTTGTACCTCCTATTTACAAGTGATATCCCACAAACAAACGATACAATAGTTGCAAAGTTTGCTGACGATACTGCTATACTAGCAGTTGGCACAACAACCCAATATCCATCTATCTATCTTATAGTTAGTTTATAAAAATTTAAAAGACTTACTTTAATACCATGGTATTTTACTTGTATTGCATAAATCCAAGAAATTAAGTATAGTATATACTTACTTACTTACTTAAGTGGCGGTACAGTCCGGGATGAACCTGGGCCTCAACCAAGATGCCTCACCAATTAGCCCGGTCCTTAGCTAACTGCCTCCAGTTGCGCACTCTAAGTTGGTTGAGGTCGGTTTCAACTTGTGCGCGCCACTTAAGTCGAGGTCTTCCTCTACTGCGTCCAACGTCTGGCTGGGAATCGAAGACTCTGCGAGTCGGAGTATTGGTGTCCATTCGTTCTACATGTCCTAGCCATCTTAAACGTCCAATGCGGAGTTTGACTAGGGGTATATCGCTGTACAGCTCGTATAGTTCGTGGTTGAATCTTCGTCTCCATACCCCGTCAACGCAAACGAGACCGAAGATTTTTCGAAGAATTTTTCTCTCGAATCGACCAAGGATTTCTTCATCCGCTTTTGATACGGTCCATGCTTCAGCGCCGTAGAGCTGGACTGGGGTAATCAGGGTCTTATATAGGATCTCCTCAGTAGTTCGAACGAGGGCATTACTACTAAATTGACTTATTAGCCCGAAGAAACAGTGATTGGCAAGAGTAATTCTTCGTTTGATTTCTGACGAGATGTTGTTTTCAGAGTTAATAGCGGAGCCGAAGTAGACAAAGTCCCGTACTACCTCAAAGTTATATCTGTCAATGGTGACGTTCTGTACAATTCGTCGATGTTGTGTGTCCTTTTGTGTTGACACAATATACTTGCCCTCATTTACTGCTAAACCCATTTTTGCCGCTTCCTTCTCTATACTAGCAAACGTGGCTATGACATCACGTTGAGTCCTACCAATGATGTCAATATCGTCGGCGTATGCTAGAAGTTGCACCGATTTTTGGAGAACTGTGCCTCTGGTGTTGGCTCGGGAGTTTTGCACAATCCTCTCATGAATCAAATTGAAGAAGTCACATGACAGCGCATCGCCTTGCCTAAAACTTTTTTTGGTATCGAATGTGTCGGTGAGGTCGTTTCCGACCCTGATGGAGCAGCGAGAATTCTCTATCGTCATCCTACACAAACGGACGAGTTTGGGCGGTATACCAAAACTAGACATGGCTCTGTATAGTTCGTCTCTATAAATGCTGTCGTATGCGGCTTTGAAATCGATAAATAGGTGGTGGGTATCGATTTGGACTTCTTGGGTTTTTTCCAGGATCTGCCGAAGTGTGAAAATTTGATCGATTGTGGACTTTCCTGGCCTAAAACCACACTGATAAAGGCCGATCAGGTTGTTGGTAAACGGTTTCAGGCGTTCACATATTACGGCAGATAGGATCTTGTAGGCGATGTTGAGTAGACTTATGCCTCTGTAGTTGGCGCAGTTCAGGGGGTCTCCTTTTTTGTGGATCGGGCAAACGATGCTGAGGTTCCATTCTTCAGGCATATTTTCATCCGACCAGATTTGGCTTATGAGTTGGTGGATGTTACTTACCAAGTCATCTCCGCCGGCCTTATAAAGCTCAGCGGGAAGGCCGTCATTTCCGTCAGCCTTATTAAGATTGAGTTTAGATATTGCTATCCTCACTTCACTCAGGTCGGGTGGTTGGCAGTTTTCGCTCTCGTTGCCAATATTGAATGGTTCGTTCTGCCTGACAGCGGAATGTTGTTCGTCATCGCCGTTTAACAGTCTGCAGCAGTGGTTCTTCCATATCCTCAGCATCGACTGTGTCTCAACTACGATATTTCCTTGTTCATCTCGACAGGATTCTGTTCAAGCCTTGTATCCTTGGCTTTGACGTTTTACACTTTGGTAAAACTTGCGAACATCGTTCCTGGAGTGGCACCTTTCTATATCCTCGATCGCGCTTTTCTTGCTCTTTTTTCTTCTTTCTGAAAAGCTGGTGTTCTTCCCTTCTTCTTTGCCTATAGAGCTTAATGGCAGCTCTCGTTTTCACCTGCAGCTTAGCCTTGTAGCCCTCGTTCATGGCTTCGAGCATCTGTCGGCATTTCTCATCAAACCAGGGGTTTCTTGCTGGTGGCCGCGAGAAACCTAGAACATCAGTTGCGGCTGATCTAATGGCTTGTTGGCATCGTTGCCATTGTTCTTCGACATTAGATGCTGGTGGTGTGTATTGTGAGTCGAGAGGTTAAGGGATACGCGTTGGCGGTCTCTGGCGATTGCAGTCTTTCAACATTAAATTTTTTCACAGTATTTCTGGTTTTTTGTGGCGTGGTGGATACCCGCATCCTTACCTTGGCTTTCGAATGGATCAAGGATTTCTTCATCCATTTTTGGTACGGTCCATGCTTCAGCGCCGTAGAGCATGACTGGGATGATCAGGGTCAGGTCACGTGAGTCCTACCATGATGTCAATATAGTCGGCGTATGCTAGTAGTTGCATCGATTTTTGGAAAATTGTGCCTCTGGTGTTGGCTCGATAGATAGATCCTCTCAAGAATCAAATTAAAAAAGTCACATGACAGCGCATCGCCTTGCCTAAATCCTTTGTTCGTATCGAATGTGTCGGTGAGGTTTATTAAGCTGCGAGAATTCCCCATCGTCATCCTACACAAACGGACTAGACATGGCTCTGTATAGTTCGTCTCTATAAATGCTGTCGTATGCGGCTTTGAAATCGATAAATAGGTGGTCGGTATCGATTTGGACTTCTTGGGTTTTTTCCAGGATCTGCCGAAGTGTGAAAATTTGATCGGTTGTGGACTTTCCTGGCCTAAAACCACACTGATAAGGGCCGATCAGGTTGTTGGTAAACGGTTTCAGGCGTTCACATATTACGGCAGATAGGATCTTGTAGGCGATGAGTAGCCTCTATAGTTGGCGCAGTTCAGAGGGTCTCCTTTTTTGTGGATCGGGCAAACGATGCTGAGGTTCCATTCTTCAGGCATGCTTTCAACCGACCAGATTTGGCTTATGAGTTGGTGGATGTTGCTTACCAAGTCATCTCCGTCAGCTTTATAAAGCTCAGCGGGAAGGCCGTCATTTCCGGCGGCCTTGTTAGGCTTGAGTTTAGATATTGATATCCTCACTTCACTTAGGTTGGATGGTTGGCAGTTTTCGCTGTAGTTGCCAATATTAAATTGTTCGTACTGCCTGACAGCGGAATGTTGTTCGTCATCGCCGTTTAACAGTATGCAGAAGTGGTTCTTTCATATCCTCAGCATCGACTGTGTCTCACCTACGATATTTCCTTGTTCATCTCGACAGGATTCTGTTCGAGCCTTGTATCCTTGGCTTTGACGTTTTACACTTTGGTAAAACTTGCGAACATCGTTCCTGGAGTGGCACCTTTCTATATCCTCGATCGCGCTTTTCTTGCTCTTTTTTCTTCTTTCTGAAAAGCTGGTGTTCTTCCCTTCTTCTTTGCCTATAGAGCTTAATGGCAGCTCTCGTTTTCACCTGCAGCTTAGCCTTGTAGCCCTCGTTCATGGCTTCGAGCATCTGTCGGCATTTCTCATCAAACCAGGGGTTTCTTGCTGGTGGCCGCGAGAAACCTAGAACATCAGTTGCGGCTGATCTAATGGCTTGTTGGCATCGTTGCCATTGTTCTTCGACATTAGATGCTGGTGGTGTGTATTGTGAGTCGAGAGGTTAAGGGATACGCGTTGGCGGTCTCTGGCGATTGCAGTCTTTCAACATTAAATTTTTTCACAGTATTTCTGGTTTTTTGTGGCGTGGTGGATACCCGCATCCTTACCTTGGCTACAACAAGGTAGTGGTCCGAGTCGATGTTAGCCCCTCGGAATGTTCGGACATCCAAAATACTGGATGCGTGCCTCTTGTCTATCGCAATGTGATCAAGTTGGTTGACTGTTTGTTGATCTGGAGACCGCCATGTCCCCTTGTGGATATCGAGGTGAGGAAATCGTGTGCTGGCTATAGTGGCATTTCGTTCCGTAGCGAAATCAATTAGCCTAAGTCTGTTACCAGACGTGTTGTCGTGTAGGCTATATTTTCCGACAGTACTGCTAAAGATGTCTTCTCTTCCTACCTTCGCGTTAAAATCTCCCAGCACGATTTTAACATCGTACTTTGGTAGTCGCTCATAGGTTTTGTCGAGGAGCTCGTAGAAGCAATCCTTAGTTTTATCATATTTTTCCTCCGTCAGAGCATGAGCGCATATAAGGCTTATGTTGGCGAATTTGGCCTTGATGCGGATTGTTACAATGCGTTCGCTAATGTCTTGAAAACATAAGACTTCTTGCCTAAGTCTGGCACTTATAACAAATCCGCATCCAAATAGTCGCTGTTTACACGGTCCATAGTAGATGTCACAGTTTTTTATCCTCTTTTTGCCCGGCCCATCCCATCGTATTTCCTGGATGGCAGTGATGTCTGCTTTGTAGCAGATTAGCGCTTTCGCTAGTTGTTCGCCTACACCTCTCCTGTTTAATGTTCTCACATTCCAGGTGCAGATACGAACGTCGTTGTCCTTTTTTCGTTTAGAATGGTCGTCAAGAATAGCCTTTCCGAGGCTATTGGTTGCTTCGTAACAATAGTTTTTTCCGTGGATGGGTAGTTAACCCAAAGCACAACCCCCAACCTGGAGGGCCAGGCCCTTGTTTTGACCCTAGGACAGCGGGCCGGAAAAAATACCGATGTCAGTAGCCCATTTAGGGATATGAGCGCTGCCGTTGACCCATTGAGGGCTCCTCCGCCACCAACTCTTTTCCAAAACCCTGGCTCAGTATTTGAAATCCCTATAGACCTGGTGTTCAAATATGTCGAAGCAGCTCAGATAGGAACTACACTGCCAGTTCGATCAAACTGGAGCTGTAGGCGCCACCGTTGACTCCATCTAGGGAATTCCTCCGCTGCCGCTTGAGAGTGATTGCCTTAGTGAGAGGACACTCCTTCCCCCTTTCTCGTTTGCTGCCACCAACGACCTTCCACAGGCGTTTAAATACCCCATCTCCAGTCGAGCTCCTAGGCATCCACCAGTCACCAGCGTGGAGATGAGAGTAGGAGTTGATAGTGAGAGGCTAGAGTGAGAACGCTTGTGTTCTCATGCAATCGCATCACTATCTTTAAACACCGGACTAACTTTAATAATGGTATTTTACTCGTATTGCATAAATCCAAGAAATTAAGAAATTAAGGGGAAACCTATCGAAATTGTTAGAATTATAATCCAAATTGAAAGTAAAATTTAAAAAAAAAAACCGGACACCGTAATAAGAATTTATAATGATACTTAACCAAACTAAACCGGGCACTAACATTTTGCGCAAACAATTATTTCAAATAATTTGAATTACTTCTATAAAACTGATTTCATCATCTCCCAACTTATCATACCGCCATCTATTAATCAAACAGCTACAACTCCACATATATGTTTGTCAATCCAATTGGATGTACCATCCATCTCGCTCACTCTCACTGTCTCAATACAGACTGACATTTGTGTATGATTTTTTTTTTTATTCACATGAAACAAAAGTGAGAGTTGCCAGTGCATTGTGAGATTTTGAAGGAAGTGAAGTAGAAAAATATCGTTGCACAGTTACGCAGAGTTAAAGACGTTTTTCTCCAATCATAATCCATTAACTAAAGTGAAAATTCTATTATTCAATTGTGTGCGGGTGTTTGCAATCAAGTGCTGCAACTAACTACTCGTTTGAAATATGTGCGGGGGATTTACGTGTTCGAAAAACGCTCTGATAGCGTTAAACATCCTCTATGTGGTAAGTGTCTCATTCGAAGGGGTTTCGGTGGCTTATTGATTTTTTCCTTTGTTTTTCCAATGGGAATTCATTTCCCTCGCAAAAGCATTGGATTACCCTTATATTGCTAATTTATGCTAATGAAACACAATATTGCAGCTAGTGGGCTTCCTGCTGATTGGAGTTGGTGTGTATGGACGTGCTGCTTCCATAGTAACGAATCTTCCCATCGTCGGTGGTATCCTGGCATGTGGAATTATCCTGATAATGATATCCATGCTGGGACTAGCGGGAGCTGTGAAACATCACCAAGTTATGCTGTTCTTTGTATCCTTTTCAACAAAAAAGAAATTATTTTCTAGAAAAACAAACGTTCCCGTAATCCGGAGATTACTATCACATGCTTGAGAGTAGAAAAACATTTACAGATAATCTGTACTATCTGTTCAGATGGCCCGCGTGTCTCTTATCAGTATTTATGGGCTTTTGCGTCAGTATAATTCCCAAGCTGAATTATGGTATGGTAATTTTGATGCTCTAAAATAATCGAGTATTCAGATTTAATTGCATTTCGGAAGCACTAAAAATAGATTACTTCGCATTTGTTTTAAGTTAAACAAATTCAATTCAGGTGCGATGCTCTTTTGAGTAGGAAGGTATAGGTATTTATGCCCAATACAGTTAAGCGGGTGGGTCGGTCACACTTTGTCTTGCATAAGATCAGCCAAAGAGTTTTTTTTTTATTTTTTATTAGGAAGTATTTCAATATCTCTGATGAAGATAATTATTGCTCTTCCAAAGTACATACATAATTGCATTTCATTAAGGCAATTGGTTACACACGAACATCTCGAAGAGTTGAATGCTCTTCTAATCCCCTGTGAGAAGGCATTTTCGTTTCGAGGGCATCTGAGCAACGTTATGAATTAAAATTTGATAATGTAGCACGGAAAACACTCGTCAAGTGTACAACTTCAGTTCGCTACAGTAAGCGGGTTATAATGACTCATATAGGCAAAGCAATTAACGTTAGTTCTTCACTATGAAAGTGTAGTTTATTTTTTGTTCAAGTTATTTGGCAGTAAGAGAAAGAAGAAATACAATTTCGGTGTTATTTGTATTTCAAAGTGGTTAGGTCTTGCAAAGCTTCTTGTGAACGGAACAATATATGGCCGCTGACGTTTACTAAATGGAAATCACATACCAAAGCCTTTACTGTGTTTAATTTAAACAAAGACCAAGGTCGCCACCTTTTGACTGCCGTTCGCGAATACTAATGCGATATGGAAGTGTTGTACCCTTTGTTGTTATTTAACGACATGAATGTGATGTAGTTCGGGTAGCAGTACAAATCACTGCTGTAAGGTTTGAAAATAACTCAGGAACCCGCAACGATCAACCTACAGGAAGTGATTTATTCTACCAGCTAACGAGTGGTCAGCTGTCCGAAATCCACCAGAAATTGGTTTAGTTGAATAAATAAGTTGTTGCAAGTTACCCTCAGAGAATTGATTGAAGGCGCCCAAGTAGATAGAGATGTTGCGTGTTAAGCACCGTGTCGAATGTATCGATGAAAGTTGATTGCCGGAACGGGCCCAAGTAGATTAACAAAGCACGTATTTATCGGCGTGTCGAATTAAATTTAAAATATTTTCTTTCATCATTCCTGACATCTTTGGAATGGAATATTATTTCAATCTTCCCGGTATAGATGTGACCTTGCTTACTTACTTACTTAAGTGGCGCTACAGTCCGTAATGAACCTGGGCCTCAACTAACATGCCTCTCTTATTAGCCCGGTCCTTAGCTAACTGCCTCCAGTTACGCACTTTAAGTGAGGTCGGTTTCTACTTGGGCGCGCCACTTAAGGCGAGGTCTTCCTCTACTGATTCCGACGTCTGGCTATGAATCAAAGACCCTGCGAGCCGGAGTATTTGTCCATTCGTTCTACATACATCTACGTACATACATCTACGTTTTTAAACTGGGAGTATGTCGCTGAGCAGCTCGTATAGTTCTTGGTTCAATCTGTCTCCATAGCCAACGCAAACCGGACCGAAGAATTTTCCTTTCGAATGGATCAAGGATTTCTTCATCCATTTTTGGTACGGTCCATGCTTCAGCGCCGTAGAGCATGACTGGGATGATCAGGGTCAGGTCACGTGAGTCCTACAAATGATGTCAATATAGTCGGCGTATGCTAGTAGTTGCACCGATTTTTGGTAAATTGTGCCTCTGGTGTTGGCTCGATAGATAGATCCTCTCAAGAATCAAATTATAAAAGTCACATGAAAGCGCATCGCCTTGCCTAAATCCTTTGTTCGTATCGAATGTGTCGGTGAGGTCGTTACCGACACTGATTAAGCTGCGAGAATTCCCCATCGTCATCCTACACAAACGGACTAGACATGGCTCCGTATAGTTCGTATCTGTAAATGCTGTCGTATGCGGCTTTGAAATCGATAAATAGGTGGTGGGTATTGATTTGGACTTCTTGGTTTTTTTTCCAGAATCTGCCGAAGTGTAAAAAATTGATCGGTTGTGGACTTTCCTGGCCTAAAACCAGGTTGTTGGTAAACGGTTTTAGGCGTTCACGTATTACGGCAGATAGGATCTTGTAGGCGATGTTGAGGAGACGTATGCCTCTGTAGTTGCCGCAGTTTAGAGGGTCTCCTTTTTTGTGGATCGGGGTTCCATTCTTCAGGCATACTTCGATCCCGACCAGATGTTGCTTATGAGTTGGTGGATGATACTTACCAAGTCATCTCCGCCAGCTTTATAAAGCTCAGCGGGGAGGCCGTCATTTCCGGCGGCCTTATTAAGCTTGGGTTTAGATATTGCTATCCTCACTTCACTTAGGTCGGGTGCTTGGCAGTTTTTGTTGTCGTTCCGCCTGACAGCGGAATGTTGTTCGTCATCGCCGTTTAACAGTCTGCAGAATTGGTTCTTCCATATCCTCAGCATCGACTGTGTCTCAACTACGATATTTCCTTGTTCATCTCGACAGTATACTGTTCGAGCCTTGTATCCTTGGCATTGACGTTTTACACTTCGGTACATTTTGAGAACATCGTTCCTGGAGTTGCACCTCTCTATATCCTCGATCTCGCGCTTTTCTTGCTCTGTTTTTCTTTTTTCCCTTCTCTGCCTACAGAGCTCAATCGCAGCCCTCGTCTTCACCTGCAGCAAAGCCTTGTAGGCCTCGTTTTTGGCTGTGAGCATCTGACGGCATTCCTCATTAAACCAGGAGTTCCTTGCTGGTGGCTGCGAGAAACTTAGCACATCAGTTGCGGCTGATCTAATGGCTTGTTGGCATCGTTGCCATTATTCTTTGACATTAGATGCTGGTGGTATGGTGTGAATCAAGAGGTTAAGGGATACGCGTTGCGCGAAGGTCTTGGCGGTCTCTGGCGATTGCAGTCTTTCGACATTAAATTATTTTCACAGTGTGTGGAGTGGTGGATATCCGCATCCTTACCTTGGCTACAACAAGGTAGTGGTCCGAGTCGATGTTAGCCCCTCGGAATGTTCGGACATCCAAAATACTGGATGCGTGCCTCTTGTCTATCGCAATCTGATCAATTTGGTTGACTGTTCGTTGATCTGGAGACAGCCATGTCCCCTTATGGATATTGTGGTGAGGAAACCATGTGCTGGCTATAGTGGCATTTCGTTCCGTAGGGAATTTGTCGTGTTTTAAATGCCTGTAGGTTATAATGGAAAGGGAAAACAGAGTTTGGTAGAGCATTCCACATTCGTGTTGTTCGCTATTTTAATGTCTCCTATAAGTTTTTTCCCAGCACGATTTTAACATCGCACTTTGGAAGTCGCTCATAGGTTTTGTCAATGAGCTCGAAGAAGCAATCTTTCGCTGTATCATCTTTCTCCTCCGTCTGAGAGTGAGTGTATATAAGGCTTGTGTTGGCGAATTCGGCCTTCATGCGAATTGTTACAATGCGTTCGCTAATGTCTTGAAAACATAAAACGTCTTGCCTAAGTCTGGCACTTATATCAAATCCGCATCCGAATAGTCGCTGTTGCTGCTCACTATAACACGGTCCGTAGTAGATGTCACAGTTTTTTATCCTCTTTTTGCCCGGCCAATTCCATCGTATTTCCTGGATGGTAGTAATGTCTGCTTTGTAGCAGTTTAGGCTGGTTGTTCGCCTGCACCTCTCCTGTTTAATGTTCTCACATTCCATGTGCAGATACGAACGTCGTTGTCCTTTTTTCGTTTAGCGGGGTCGTCCTTTCCGCCATTATTTACTTCGTAACAGGTGTTTTCAATGTGTGTGTAGTTAACCCAAAGCACAACCCCTCCCCTACCAATAGTACACGCGTCCATCAGTATAAACTACGGGATTGAGCGCTGCCGTTCGCCTGTCGATTTATCCGCCACCATCTCTGTTCAAGGGCCTGACTTTCCCTTGAGAGTTCTAAATAACCTGTTGTCTGAATAATTCGAAGCAGCTCATCTAGGTTCACCTGAGACAGCAGGCCGGGTCTTCCGTGATATTCTGACCAGGCTGTTAATGGTGTGGCTGTGTTTCGTCTTGTTATCAACACTCGCAATTATCGTTTAGTAAGTCTGGATGAGACCAGTATCTGATGGTTACCACTTGTAGGTAACAAAAAGCATTATTGATGTGTTGTCAGAGTTACAACCACTAGGCATTGCCAAGTTAAAGCCAATCAGAGTCTACCATCGCTCTACAACATCCAACCATCTGCTTAGCAGAAATGGGCAATTCGTTTGATGAATATTAGCTGCTACTTCCACTTGTTTTAAGGTGTAGGCTGGTTAAATTTTTGTATTATATCTTTCGCCATCCTTGTTTTCATTATTTTTGTATACTCAAACAAACTCCTGAGGTAATAAGGTTTTAAGTAAACACCAATGTGCATTCCTTAACTCGCTGTCGCTCTGCAGTACATGATCATCTTGTTCCTCTTGTTCCTGATTCAATTCTCCATTGCCAGCTCATGTCTTGCAGTTAATTCGGCTCAACAACAAGAGTTCGCTGAACAAGGATGGAATCGTGTACCAAACTCCATTCGAAAAGAGGTCCAGGACACCTTCTTCTGCTGTGGCTTCAATTCAACGACAGTCTCGACCGAGGATACCTCATGCGACATCATAAACAAACAATGCTGCGTCGGTTCGTTTGACCAGAGCTGCCAGTGTCCACCGTGTTTACCAATGCTCGAGGATAAGATCGATTACGCCTTCAAGCTGTGCGGTGGTGTTGGTATTTTCTTCAGTTTCACTGAGGTAAGTTGAAAAAGCGCACCTAACTCCCTCAAAATTTGTTCTCGATACAGTCATACTAATCTCAAGAACTACATTTACTAATTCTATTTTAACAGTTTGTCGGTGTTTGGCTAACAGTTCGTTATCGAAATCAAAAAGACCCACGTGGACTGCCCAGTGCATTCCTCTAAAAACAAACTAATTCGCATCCTTATCCTTCATCTCATCTCCAGTTTTATCGCTCTTAGTTAACATGATTTAAGGACGAAAAGACGTGTTTGTTTGGAGGCGGAATCGGGTGTGTGTGTGTGCGTGTGTATGTTTGAGATAAACAGAACTTATATATATATTTCCAAAGGGAAGCCGTGCTGCACACGCTTCCATATTTAACCGAAAGTATTATTCAGAAGACGCAGTAATTCGTAATCGTATTTATGTTTGTTTTGTGCTGTGTGACAACTATCTAATCGTAAACTATCGACATAATTTAAGGACGAAATGCTAATTCTCTTTGTTCCACCCCCATCCGGCGTGGAGGGAATTTAGTTATGTAGGCATGAATATCTAGGGAACACCATCCAATAGGTGAGATAGATGTTTGTTCGGATCAGATAATGTATTTCATTTTGTTTGATGTAGTGTCGCTGTTTAAGTTGTTTTGTAGAGTTTTTTTTATTTTTGTTATGTGCTTACGTAGATGATGTGTACACATTTGAAGAAGACAATCTCATGATTCTTGCATTTGTTTCAGGTTCTTGCAGTTTTCCTTGCTCGTCGCTACAGAAACCAAAATGATCCTGGTTACCTGCCCGCTCGTGCGGTTTTTCCCGCCAGCAATTACCTGTACTAAGGAGCTTGCTTGCATCCACCACTTACGTGTTTTACAAAAGAACTAAACCTCCTCTACAAAGGCTGATGATGAATCTACGTCGACCAAATGACCAATGGTCTGCTTATATATTTTACATATTTTATTTTTAACTTTACACACTTCTGAGATTATTTTTTAATTTATGAGCTATATATTGTGTTTTACAAAATTTAACATAAGTTTGTAATTTTATTTCGATTTAATGGCAGCTGCCTCGGTTTCGTTTTAAGTCTTTTTAATTGTATACGGTATCGACCACCCCTGAGTCATATAATTGTTTGTTGTTCCTTTGAAATTATCGTTTCACTACTAGAGAAGCACACAGGCATATAAGTAGATATATTATGTGTTTATGCTAAATGCAAATAATGTAGTTTCGATATTAGTTGCTACGTGTTTACCTACAGACAAGCAAATGTAAAGTAGAAAGAGAATGTAGTACTACACTCTTGCGTAGTAGATCTCCTGATTTCTATATCTGTTGCACTGATCGATCGATTTTGTGTGCAATGATGCTATATTATGTTATTGAAATATACAAACACATTATTTGAACCTGAAAGGAATAATACATACACACAATAAATAAAATATAATCGATAAGCAAACAAATAAAAACATAAAATATTCTTTGTATTCTGTGCTGTGATTGAAATATAACGTCTTAAAAACTAAGTCTGCATTTTTAATGGCAAGGAGACGTGCTTTTTCGTCCACGTTTGGCACCTGAGCTTATAGTCCCATTGGATTCTCTTGCTAAACTTATATGCGAAACACCTTGTCGGAATGACTGGGTTGGATTTACGGTTTGGTGTCCTCATAATCAAAGCAGGGAGTTGTGCTTTGAGTTAACTATGCAACTACGCGGGAAAAGGTAAAAGGCTGTATATAAAAGGATGTTGAAGACCCTTTCAAGAAGGAATTTTACGACCTTCTGGTCGAAGCCTGTCCGGAATAAGATGTGAGAGTCGTAGATCGGTTTTTTAATTTTCAATGGAAGGTAACATCATTGGTGGGTTTAGCCTTTACAAAATCACAACAGATAATGGGTTCGTGGGTGCAGTAGCCTAGTGGTAAGTGCGTTGGACTACTAAGCGGAGGATCCCTGGTTCAAATCCCGAAAGTGATAACACCTAAGATTTTTCTTAGGCCAAGGTAAGAATGTGGATATCCACCAGCCACAACAAACCAGAAATACTGTGAAAAAAATTTAATGTCGAAATACTGCAATCGCAAGAGACCACCAAGGACTTCGCGCAACTCGTATCCCTTTATCTCGATTAACACCAGACCAATGTCGAATGTCCTCTCACTAAGGCACTCACTCTCAGGCGGCAGCGGAGGAATTCCCTAGATGGAGTCAATGGTGGCGCCTACAGCTCCAGTTTGATTTGGTAGTGAAATCCCTATATGAGCTGCTTCGACATATTCGAACACCAGGTCTATAGGGATTTCCAATACTGAGCCAGGGTATTGGAAAAGAGTTGGTGGCGGGGGAGCCCTCAATGGGTCAACGGCAGCGCTCATATCCCAAAATGGGCTACTGACATTGGTATTTTTTTTATGGCCCGCTGTCCTAGGGTGAAAACAAGGGCCCTCCAGGTTGGGGGTTGTGCTTTGGGTTAACTACCCATACACGGAAAAAAGATTGTTATTGTTGATGTTATTGTTGACGACCATGTTAAACGAAAAAAGGACAACGACGTTCGTATCTGCACCTGGAATGTGAGAACACTAAACAGGAGAGGTGCGGGCGAACAACTAGCGGAAGCCCTAAACTGCTACAAAGCAGATATTACTGCCATCCAGGAAATACGATGGGATGGGCTGGGCAAAAAGAGGATGAAAAACTGTGACATCTACTATGGACCGTGTTATAGTGAGGAGAAACAGCAACTATTTGGATGCGGATAAGTACCAGACTTTGGCAAGAAGTCTTATGTTTCCAAGATATTAGCGAACTCATTGTAACAATCCGCATCAAGGCCAAATTCGCCAACATAAGCCTTAGCTGCGCTCACGCCCCGACGGAGGAAAAAGATGATATAACTAAGGATTGCTTCTATGAGGTCCTCGATAAAACCTATGAGCGACTACCAAAGTACGATGTTAAAATTGTGCTGGGAGTTTTTAACGCAAATGTAGGAAGAGAAGACATCTTTAGCAGTACTGTCGGAAAATATAGCCTACACGACAACACGTCTGGTAACGGACTTAGGCTAATTGACTTCGCTACGGAACGGAATGCCACTATAGCCAGCACACGGTTTCCTCACCTCGATATCCATTAGGAGACATGGCGATCTCCAGATCAACGAACAGTCAACCAAATTGATCACATTTGAATAGACAAGAGACACGCATCCAGTATTTTGGATGTCCGAACATTCCGAGGGGCTGACATCGACTAGGACCCCTAACTTGTTGTAGCCAAGGTAAGGATGCGGATATATACCACGCCAAAAAAAACACAGAAATACTGTGAAAAAATTTAATGTCGAAAGACTGCAATCGCCAGAGACCGCCAAGACCTTCGCCCAACGCGTATCCCTTAACCTCTCGACTCACAACACACCACCAGCATCTTATGTCGAAGAACAATGGCAACGATGCCAACAAGCCATTAGATCAGCCGCAACTGATGTGCTAGGTTTCTCGCGGCCACCAGCAAGAAACCCCTGGTTTGATGAGGAATGCCGACAGATGCTCGCAGCCAAGAACGTAGCCTACAAGGCTAAGCTGCAGGTGAAGACGAGAGCTGCCATTGAGCTCTATAGGCAAAGAAGAAGGGAAGAACATCGGCTTTTCAGAACAAAGAAAAAAGAGCAAGAATAGCGCGCGATCGAGGATATAGAGAGGTGCCACTCCAGGAACGATGTTCGCAAGTTTAACCAAAGTGTAAAACGTCAAAGCCAAGGATACAAGGATCGAACAGGGAAATATCGTAGTCGATGCTGAGGATATGGAAAAACTACTTCTGCAGACTGTTAAACTGTGACGACGAACAAAATTCCGCTATCAGGCAGAACGAGCCATTCATTATTGGCTACGACAGCGAAAACTGCCAACCACCCGACCTAAGTGAAGTGAGGTTAGCATTATCTAAACTCAAGCTTTATAAGGCCGACGGAAATGACGGCCTTCACGCTGAGCTTTATAAAGCCAGCGGAAATGACCTGGTAAGAAACATCCACCAACTAATAAGCGAAATCTGGTAGAATGGAACCTCAGCATCGTTTGCCCGATCCACAAAAAAAAGAGACCGTCTGAACTGCGCCAACTACAGAAGCATACAAGGCTGCTCAACATCGCCTACAAGAAACTATCCTATAAAACTTTGAAATGGAATATAACAAAGATGATTTTTTTTTAAATTGACATGAAATTTACTTTATTCTAAAGATAATCTTCTGGCATTTTAATTTAAATATGATTTTTGGCATATAACCGCCACGGCTGTCTCGGACGTAGTCTAATCTGGAGGTCCAATTTTCGATGACTTTACAACATTTGGGGACGTATATCCAAGTGGTCAATAGTTTCGGGCTTGTGTGCGTAGATTTCCCGACTTCACATATCCCCATAGAGTCAAGCCGCGTTAAATCGCACGATCTTGGAGGCCAATTCCCAGGACTAAAACGTGAAATTATGCGCTCACCGAACGTTTCCTTCAACAAATCAATTGTGGCACGAGCTGTGTGACAAGTTGCGCCGTCTTGTTGAAATCACAGCTCCTGCACATCATGGTTGTTCAATTGATGAACGAAAAATTCTGGGGCTCTATTACATAAAACGAAACGAGCGGCAAGTAAACGAAACAGAAGTAAACGATAGCCACGACAAAGTGCGATTTGTGCAAAACGAGAAATATTTATGACAGCTCAACGAAAACGATAGCTATACGATTGCCCAATGCCAGTCGTAAGAAATTACGACTATCGTAAAATCAAGAACGATACTCGTTTTATGTAATCGAATTTCAACGAAAACGAATTGATTTCAACGATATTCGTTTTATAAAATATGGCCCCAGTAATCATGGCTCTATAGCGGTCATCATTGAATGTTCTGTCCAGCATAGTTTTTAAAGATGTACGGACCAATTATTCCATCAACCCATAGAGCACACCAAACAGTCAGTCAACGGTGTCTCAACATACACTTGAGGATTATCATCGCTCCAAATACAGAAGTTTTGTTTATTGACGTATTCATTCAACCAAAAGAGAGCTTCACAGCTAAACAAAATTCGCTTATGAAAATTGGGATCAACGGCAATCTTTTTTTGGACTCATTCAACGAATCTAGGCCAGGACTTCTTCTGTAAGCAGTGTTAGACGTCTCTGTGGATGCCTATTATCATTTAGAATAAAAGTGGTGCGAAAACGTTCCATACTTAATCGAATTAATTGCTCTGATGGACGATTTTGGTGACCGTAAAATAGACGTAGTGTGCGATACGAACATATTTCGAACAGAACCATGATTTTCAAAATAAATTTGCACAATTAGGGAGCATTGTTCTGACTTCGGTCTATTCATGTTGAAATGCCAAATCAAACTTAAAATGACATCACTTGACAGCTGGCAAATTGGCTGCTAGTTAAAATAGAGCTGCCAACTTAAGTTCTGTACCTCTAAAAAAAACCATTACATATAGAAAAGACATTAAGGAAACTTATAGCGTTTTCGATTGGGATACAAAAAGCACTCTTTTTTTACTCTAGAGTACTTTTGATGAATCTGGATTCCAAGTCAGATTTACACCAACATGCACCAACACAAAAACATTTAACATCTGACTTATGTCAGTTTGAAGTTTGCATTTCGCAGTTTGATTTGTGTTTTTTGTTATTTCTGCGAAAACTATAATTAGAAACTAAAATATTATTGGATAATCATGTTCTAAAATTCATAAGCTTTGTTTTGACACCAACTCGCCAATGGTTGAATTTATAAAAAAGCCGCAATGAGAAAAAGGAAATTTCATATGATGGTTTTCATTGATAGGTAATAGCTATAATTGCGGCCTAAAGATAAACAATAAGCTGTCAAATGGCACACTTCCACACATACAAAACCAGAGTAACCTCTTTAATGTTCGATTGGGACGGGTAAAATCTGAAATCTGAGAGTAAATCTAAAAATCCCAATCGAAAACGCTATTACTTACTAACTTAAGTGGCGCTACAGTCCGGAATGAACCTGGGCCTCAACCAACATGCCTCTCCAATTAGCCCGGTCCTTAGCTAACTGCCTCCAGTTGTGCACTCCAAGTTGGTTGAGGTCGGTTTCCACTTGTGCGCGCCACTTAAGGCGAGGTCTTCCTCTACTGCGTCCGACGTCTGGCTGGGAACTGAAGACTCTGCGAGCCGGAGTATTGGTGTCCATTCGTTCTACATGTCCTAGCCATCTTAAACGTCCAATGCGGAGTTTTTTGACCAGGGGCATGTCGCTGTACAGCTCGTATAGTTCTTGGTTGAATCTTCGTCTCCATAGCCCGTCAACGCAAACGGGACCGAAGATTTTTCGAAGAATTTTCCTCTCGAATCTACCAAGGATTTCTTCATCCGCTTTTGATACGGTCCATGCTTCACCGCCGTAGAGCAGGACTGGGATGATCAGGGTCTTATATAGGGTCTCCTTAGTAGTTCGAGTGAGGGCTTTACTACTAAATTGCCTTCTTAGCCCGAAGAAACAGCGGTTGGCAAGAGTAATTCTTCGTTTAATTTCTGACGAGATGTTGTTTTCAGAGTTAATAGCGGAGCCGAAGTAGACAAAGTCCCGTACTACCTCAAAGTTATATCTGTCAATGCTGACGTTCTGTTCAATTCGTCGATGTTGTGAGTCCTTTCGTGATGACAGCATATACTTAGTCTTACCCTCATTTACTGCTAAAGCCATTTTCGCCGCTTCCTTCTCTATACTAGCAAACGTGGCTATGACATCACGTTGAGTCCTACCAATGATGTCAATATCGTCAGCGTATGCTAGTAGTTGCACCGACTTTTGGAAAATTGTGCCTCTGGTGTTGGCTTTGGAGTTTTGCACAATTCTCTCAAGAATCAGATTAAAGAAGTCACATGACAGCGCATCGCCTTGCCTAAATCCTTTTTTGGTATCGAATGTGTCGGTGAGGTCGTTTCCGACCCTAATGGAGCAGCGAGAACTCTCTATCGTCATTAAGGAAACATTAAGGAAACAAATTTTTTACCAAGGGCCGAGCATCTTGCACGATAGCGGTGTCTGCTGTGTTATGCCGAATCCGAACGGCTATGTTGAGATAAGCGGCTTGACAATTGATACTACTCGGATGATTTGTCAGATTATTAAGAGAGGAGGGCCAGTAAAAATCATTTAGGTGTTGCTACGGCTGGGAATCGAACCCAGACCATCTGCGCGGCAGTTCATTGACATCGCGTCACTGAGCCCGTCACACATTTCGGACCAACAAATTACAAAACGCAGCATAATTACTTAAACTATTTTGATGGAACAGAAATTATCTCCTCTATAGACAATTTAAAAACAAATAAAAGCACTGGAAACGACAGCATAGATGCAGTGATGATAAAAAGCCCTTTCACATATTTTGACAAATTTATTCAACTCCATTATTTCAAAATAGAAAATACCAGCACAGTGGATAAGGATGATGTAAATAACTACAGACCGATAAGCATAATATCGAACTCTTCTCGAAGGCAATATATAAGAAAATCGAACACAAAATAAATGATAAACGTTTCGAGAAGCATATTCGACTACTGACCACTTACACTATCACCCAATTGATCGAAAAAATCAACGAATACAAAAGAATTTGGATGGAGTTGGAGAACCAGAATATTGACCCCATCTTCATAACAACATTTAATTCTATTTATTCCAACAATACAGCAAGAATTAGAACTGACAAAACGGGGCGAGAATACAAAATCAATAAAGGAGTAAGACTAGGACAATATCACCTCCACTATTCGCAGCTGTATTAGTAGATATATTTATGCAAATGAATTGGACCAATAAGTATGGAGTAAAACTACATGGACGATGTTTGAACAATTTAATGGCGTTTTCGATTGGGATACAAAAAGCGCTATTTTTTATCTAGATCACTTTTTTTCTCTAGATCAATTTTTTTTGTTTTCGATTGGGAAGGACTCTTTTCGATCTAAATCACTTTTGAAAAATCTCGATTTTAAGTGAGATTTACACCTACATGCACCAACACAAAATCATTACACATCTGACTTATATAAGTTTACTAAGTTTGAATTTCGCAGTTTGATTTGTGTTTTACTTAGAGTTTTTTTTTTTTTGAAATAACATAAGAAAAATGGAATCAACATAAAAATAAATAATTGGAATATTCTTAATCATCATCTACATCAAGCGACAGCTTCATGGATTTCCACAAAAATAATTCCTTATTCATTGTTTACAACAATGTACCTAATCATTTCAATTTCTCTCATCCATTTTCGTAAGTTCATTCTCCCATGCTAAAACATAAACAACAAAAACAGATCCATCTCTTTTATGTTCGAAAACGCTATTAGATTCGTTGACGATATCATTCTTATATCAAATAAATCTGACAACATCCAGACAATGCTTAACCAACTTTCAGTGACATGTAAAATTCATGGGCCAAGTATAAATCTGACAAAAACTAAAGCTATGACAAATAATATAATATATCCCATAATGCTATCTGACACTGCCATTGAATATGTTGGACTACTTATATCTAGGACAAATAAAAATTATTTTCAAATCAAGGGGAAAAAGGTCAAACGACGACGCATTACAGAAAGCTGGAAACAATACTGAGAGTACTAACCAAATACTGGGTACTCATTCCGTAACTTTTAAAATGATTAGACATCGTTAACGATAGTGTAGGAGACTTGCAAGGTACGTAAAGTGTAATTTTTATATTAAAGGTATTCATGCAACGTCGTAATTTTATTACGTGCGAAAGATTGTAATTTTACGACGACGTTTCATGAACGACCCTAAAATGCACCAATAAAAAATGCGGTAACCCACTGAATTCAATCTCATTTTAGTAATTTATTTATTGACAAAATCTTGTTCATATTGTTCTCTTTCTGTTCTCGAAAAATTTTTTCAGCTTAGCGCATACGTTTGATTTGTGAAAGTGACTGATTAAATGTCAAAATAACATTTCAAAAGTTAACAAAGTTTACCATCTCAGTTTACGCGCCCAATTCCTGTGAGAAAATTCCGATATTGCTGGAATAGATTTCGCATACAAATTTTGACAGTTCATTTATCACGTTTACAACGTTTACGACGACTTTCCGACGTTGCATGAATACCCCTATTGTGTGTGCACATGTATATAAATCATATGTAAGGTACCCAGAAAGTCTCCTGACGATAGTCAACGATTATCATTTTAAAAGTTACGCAATAAGTACCCTTGATTGCAATATAGGAGTAGAAACGAGAAGGTATATATTAGACTTGGTGATACTAACTATAAATAACATATGGACTACAAGCATTAGCAATGACAGCAGACATAACCGAGAAGATACGACTTTTCCAGACGAAAATTTAAAGACACTTACAGCCGTATCTATAAAAGCACTTAAGAGGTTGCCTAACTTTAGGAAACCTCTAAGTACTGCCTAAGTGCAAAATCGGTATCTGTATTTGATTTTCACATTTAGGCAACGTTGCTTAAGGGCGCATAACTTAAGCGCGAACGAACCTTCCCTAGAGATTGCCTAGCTGAGCCTACCCAAGGAATTTTCATTTAATTCAAATTCGTAAGCTTTATTTGGCACCAACTCGCCAATGATTGAATTTATAAAAAAAAACGCAAGATTTAAAAGAAAATTTCCAATGATGTTTTTCAATGATATCTATAAGTGGGCCATTAGGGTACAGTTATAGCTATCATTGAAAACCATCATTTGAAATTTTCTTTAATGGGGATTTTTTTTATAAATTAAACAATTGGCTAGTTGGTGTCAAAACATTGGTTATGAATTGTTATAGGTAGTTATCGAGGAAAATCACTTTTTATTTTTCACTGATCAAGATTTATTTTTGTGAAGTAATGTTTGTCGTTCCACCGAAATGAAACGGAATTTTCCAATGATTTATATAAGCAACTATTGAGATAAAATTTCAATTGCATCATGTTTTGTGTTTAAATGAAGTCGTTCAATGATAGCTATAATCGCAGCCATTGAGCAACTTCATTGGAACAAAACACATGATGGAATAAAAATTTTACCTCCATAGCTGGTTATAGGAATCATTGGAAAGTTGTTTTTCATTTGTGTGGAATGACAAAAACCACTACAGAAAGATAAAACTTGGTTAGTGAAAAACAAAAAGTTAATATAAGTGTTGATGTATTGATGCAACGTCGTAATTTTACTACGTGCGAAGGATTTTAATTATACGATGACGCGTTTCATGAACCACCCGCTAAAACTGCTCCACTAAATAATTCGTTAACCCACTGAATTCAATCTCCATTGACTTATTATATATGGACTGCTAGTAGCCAACTTCACGTATGTTCCAAAACAACAGACACGCCACTGTTTCACTGCGGAAAACGAAGTAAGCTAAAAAAACATTTGCTTCGTCACATTGCACAAAAGAATTGATGTAAATGATCATAAAACATAAGTAAGAAATATATTTCCAATACCGTTTCAGTTTATGTGTCAATAAGGAAGGAAATGTATTGTTATTGCACAATTTATTTGAAATCACTCTTTGTAGTTTTTAATCTTTTGAATAGATGACGCTACATGTCGCTATGTAAAAGAAGCTCTTCGTACAAGATGTCGCTCTTTTGTTCACCTTTTACTATGGAAATATAAGCTTAACGGCGGCATGTGTTTCTTTGCTAATCCGCAGTGAAACAGTGGCTCCTGTACTGTTTTGGAACATATTTTCTCGCAGAAGCGTATGAAAGTGACATTTCACTAGCAGTCCATATATAATAAGTCAATGTCAATCTCATTTTAGTAATTTATTTATGGATAGAATTTTGTTCCTATTATTCTTTTTCCGTTCTCGATACTTTTTTTCAGTTTAGCGCATACCTTTGCCCCCGTATTAATAAACGTTGATTAACTAATCAGTGGCTAACTTGACAGTTTTTGCCATAAGAATTACTCCCGCAAAAGTCAAAAGTTAGTCACTGATTAGCTAATCAGCGTTCTTTTAATAAGGTTGATGTGTGACAGTGACTGATTAAATGTCAATATAGCATTTCAAAAGTTTACAACATTTATTTAACATCTAAGTTTACACACCTAATTCCTCTTTCCAATATTGTTTTAAAGATTTCCAATACAATACATTTCACGTGGTAATTTTACAACGACTTTCCGACTTTGCATAAAATACCGCTAATTTCTGGAAACACTTTTTAAAAATGTCACCTCATATATCAAATAATTGTAAATAATTTGCGCACTTACCCTATTCTGCTTCGCTGGGCGTGGTGAATTTAACAACGTCAAGCCATCTGTCACAAATTTTTGCAACAAACAAAGAAAAAAAAAACGTCGTCGCATTCAGTTCAGATTCAGACTCGGAGACTATTTTTGATGGTTTTTTGTTCACAGATGATAGTGAGTGAACAAAAAACCTATAAATATACATACATGGCGATCGCTGCAGTTATCTCTTGACCACTATCAGCGCATTGAATTACATATTTGTATTTTTAAACAATGAATATCAACCTCGTTCTAATAATCATTGCAATAAGTGCACTTCCTGCCTACTCAAGGACAACAGGAAATCGAGCTCCTTTGTCGCCGATTATATTCGTCCCGGGCGATGGTGGAAGCCAATTAGATGCACAACTAAACAAAACGTCCAGCGTACACGTCTATTGCCAGAAACATGCTGATTGGTTTAATATTTGGTTGAATCTAGAACTGCTGGTGCCGTTGGTTATCGGCTGTTGGATCGACAATGTGAAGCTACACTATGACAACATAACAAGGACGACGCACAACACTGAAGGTGTGCAAACACGCATTCCAGGCTGGGGCGATCCAGAAGTAGTCGAATGGATAGACCCAACACACAACAAGGCTGGCGCTTACTTCAAGGACATTGCCAATCAACTTACCGGACTCGGCTATGTACGTAAGAAATCGATTTTTGGTGCTCCATATGATTTTCGTAAAGCCCCAAACGAGAACAAGCCTTGGTTCGCAAACTTGAAGGGACTGGTTGAGGATGCATACGAGCTGAATGAACGAACCCCAGTTACTTTCATAACCCACAGCATGGGTAGTCCGATGACGTTAGTATTTCTTCAGGAACAGACTCAAAAATGGAAGGCGAAATATGTCGCCAAAATGATAAGTATTGCCGGCGTTTGGGGAGGCAGTGCAAAGGCGGTGAAAGTGTTCGCAATGGGCGATGATTTGGATTCGTTCGCATTGAGTGGCAAAGTGATGCGAGAGCAACAAATTTCCTCACCATCGACAGCGTTTCTCCTGCCATCGCCACTGTTTTGGAAGACCTCAGAGGTGCTGGTAGAAACTCCATCGCGAGTTTATACAATGGCACAACTGGATCAGTTCTTCACAGATATCGACTATCAAATCGGATGGGAGATGCGCAAGGATAATATAAAATATTCGCTCAATTTTGCTCCACCAGATGTTGAACTGCATTGTCTCTACGGATCTGGCATTGACACAGTAGAGAAGTTGATCTACAAAAAGAGCAATATACTCGGTGAGACTCCAACATTGGTTAAAGGCGACGGGGACGGCACTGTTAATGATCGTTCACTGAAAGCCTGTATGTATTGGAAGGACTATCAGCGGGCAGATGTCAAAATGTTAGAGGTCCCAGGTGCGGATCATATGTCGATACTAGCCGACAATAGAGTCTATGACTACATCAAAAGTATCATGTAGACGTGGTGGTTAATTGTGATTTTTGTGACGAATGTATGTAACTTGTCTTTGTTCGTCGTTTTTATATGTTTTATGGATTTCGTTCTTAGTATGGAGTGAGTTGTGCAATCCTGTCTCGCGTTAATTATTTTCTTTTCTACTTAGTACATGTTCTTTTAATTAACGGTTGAAATAAACGTTTTTACCGATAGCTGTGTATTTCACTTTTGCGAGCTAATCCTTGGAACTACTAGGTATCGAACTGAAAGGGGTCAAATGGTAAGCAATGGGGTTACATGAGTTCTCGTTTAGAACCGACTCGATGAAGAGAGTGCGATGAATGTGTCCATTCACTTAGACATGTCTTCCTTTTCTTGCGTTTTCAGTGGCAGTTGGGTTGGATAAAGTGAACATTCTACACTGCTCTGACAAACAGCTAGAAGGCAAAATAGGAAGTGGTTAAATGGTAGTCAATGCGATCACATAAAGCGTTTTGATCTAGCTGATGCCTACAATCTCCGAACATCAGGTACCACGTTGCCTCTACTGGATTCCAGTATCATGAGCACAGGTTATTATCAACCTCAGTGCAAAAAGATAAAACTCGGTCTTGCTACTAAGGCACCTCTACTTTCCCCCAGATGGCAAGGCAGAACTCCCAAGATGGAGTCAACGGTGGTATCTACATTCGCAGATAGGCGCACAAAGCGACCAAATGACATGCTCGGACAACAGGTCATCTCTGAACTTTAAGTGCCCTTGAATAGATATGCTAGCAAATGAGCCAATGACCAACGACAAACTTTAATCCTACAAAAGATCTTGACAGCCTGCGTCCTGGGGGTTATAATAAATGGAAATTGGCGCTCCAGGTCGCGCTTTGAGTTAACTACTCAGTCACTTTAAAATCTATTACTACGATTCAACATAAAGCCTAGAAATAGATTCCTTTTTGACGACCATGCTAAACGAAAAAAGCACACAGACGTTCGTCTATAGCTAGCATCTACAACGAAAAAATTCTTTTAAAAGTCTTCCGTCCCATTGATGGGCTATGGACACGAAGATTCAACCAACTTAAAAAACACGATGATTACGATATGCAGAGTAAATGGACAACAATGCTTCATCCACAAGAGTCTACGTTTCCCAGCCAAATGGTAGACGTAGCCTTAATTGATGCGCGAAGTAGAAATCGACAAATTGAAGTGCGCAACTGAATGCGTTGACTAAGGACTGCTTTAACCAGATACGCATATTTTTTGAGAACCAGGTTTACCACGAACTGTAGGGCCACTTAGTAAATAGAGTTAGTAAGGAGAAAAAAACGTCTGAGTGGATCTTTTATGCAGATACCCTATCAAAATTTAAAAAGGAACTGGAACTCACTAACGCAAAACTTGAATTCTCTTCTGGTAAAGTAAACAAAATTTAAGGGATCTATGGAAAATCAACAAAACTAACTAATCCGAGCTTATTTCAATCAGGTGGTACTTTCCCTTTCTTTCAACGACTCAAAATATGAGGGTACCGCCCCACTTAATAAAAATGACGACATTGAGTACGGCTGAAAAAAATGAAGTATCCTGTGGTGCACCCCAGGAATCCGTGGTGGACCTCTACTGTGCAATATCATGTATGTCGGCATGCTGCGAAGAAGAATCAAAAATGGTTGGTTTGGCTGATGATAACGCAATTGATATCACCGCTAAACCGTGGAGCAGATTACAAGTGCAACCATAACGATCGTTTAAAAATGGCCTGTCGGAGTTTGACGAAGTTGATCCTCACAACCAGCAGGATGAGGGAGGAGGCAGCGTTGTATACAGCCAACGAAACCATCACTTCAAAACCTCTCATGAAAAAAAGCAAGTGGTGGTCTAGCGCTCGTTATACTTACTTAAGTGGCGCTACAGTCCGAAATGAACCTGAACCTCAACCAACATGCCTCTCCAATTAGCCCGATCCTTAGCTAACTGCCTCCAGCTGCACACTCCAAGTTGGTTGAGGTCCATTTCTACTTATGCGCGCCACTTAAGGCGAGGTCTTCCTCTACTTCGTCCGACGTCTGGCTGGGAGTCGAATACTCTGCGAGCCGGAGTATTGGTGTCTATTCGTTCCACATGTCTTAGTCATCTTAAACGTACAATGCGGAGTTTTTTTTGACCAGAGGTATGTCGCTCTGTCAATAGCCCGTCAACGCAAACGGGACCGAAGATTTTTCCTTTCGAATCAGGATTTCTTCATCCGCTTTTGATACGGTGCATGCTTCCAGTGAGGGCCCGAAGAAACAGTGGTTGGCAAGAGTAATTCTTCCTTTAATGTCGGAAGAGATGTTGTTGTCAGATTTAATAGCGCAGCCGAGGTAGACAAAGTTCCGTACTACCTCAAGGATATATCTCTCAATGGTGACGTTCTGTCCAATTCGTCGATATTCTGTGTCCTTTCGTATTGACAGCGTGTACTTAGTCTTAGTCTCATTAACTGCTAAACCCATTTTGCCGCTTCCTTCTCTATACAAGCAAACGTGGCTATGACATCCCGTTGAGTCCTCCCGATGACGTCAATATCGTCGGTAGTTGCACCGATTTTTGGAAAATTGTGCCTCTAATGTTGGTCCGGGAGTTTTGCACAATCCTCTCAAGAATCAAATTGAAAAAGTCACATGACAGCGCATCGCCTTGCCTAAATCCTTTTTTGGTATCGAATGTGTTGTTGAGGTCGTTTCCGACCCTGATGGAGCAGCGAGAATTCTCCATCATCACCCTCCACAAACGGACGAGTTGGGGCGGTATACTTAAACTAGACATGGCTCTGTATAGTTCGTCTCTATAAATGCTGTCGTATGCGGCTTTGAAATCGGTAAATAGGTGGTGGGTATCGATTTGGACTTCTTGGGTTTTTTCCAGGATCTGCCGAAGTGTGAAAATTTGATCGGTGTGGGCTTTCGTAGCGTAATACCACACTGATAAGTGCCCATCAGGTTGTTGGTAAACGGTTTCAGGCGTTCACATATTACGACAGATAGGATCTTGTAGGCGATGTTAAGGAGACTTATATGCCTCTGCATTTCAGAGGGTCTCCTTTTTTGTGGATCAGGCAAACAATGCTGAGGTTCCATTCTTCAGGCATACTTTCATCCGACCAGATTTGGCTTATGAGTTGGTGGATGATACTTACCAAGTCATCTTCGCCGGCTTTATAAAGCTCAGCGCCAAGGCCGTCATTTCCGGCAACCTCATCTAAGATTGGGTTTAGATATTGGTATTCTCACTTCACTTAGATCGGGTGGTTGCAGTTTTCGCTGTCGTTAAATGGTTCGTTCTGCCAGACGGCGGAATGTTGTTCGTCATCGCCCTTTAACAGTCTGCAGAAGTGGTTCTTCCATATCTTCAGCATGGACTGTGTCTCAACTTTGATATTTAATTGTTTATCTCGACAGGATTCTGTTCGAGAATTGTATCATTAGCTTTGACGTTTTACACTTTTTAAAAACTTGCGACCCACGTTCCTGGAGTGGCTCATCTCCAGCGCTTATTAAGCCAAACGTATATTCGATAGAGTAGTAATGTCAACTCTTTCACATGTGCTTGATCAGAATTGGCGAGAGCCACAAATTAGCACAAGCATTCGAGTAAGTTCATTCAAAGCATGTTGTTCCTATCGCACAAGTTCAATCGATACAGTCTGCGTTATAGCAAACATGATTCCAGTTGATATAATAGCCGACGAACAACTCACTTCTATATGAATATCTGAGGAAAAAGTTCCCAGCATTCTGAAGACAGAGAAAAAAGGGAACAATGGACTGAAAAAACAACAACAAAATGTGTGGATAACACGAAAAACGCTAGTTGACGCGAGTTCGACTTTCCCTAAAATAAGACCTCAGTTGCGCAAGTGGTATGCACTTGGCTCACTAGGTACGGGATTACAAGTTCAATCCCCGGTTAGGAAATAAGTTGTTTCAATAATTAAACAGAGAACTAAACGTTCAAATAGCATCACTATAGAAGGAATCTGATGAGGATACTTGGTAATGTCCGAAATAGCTATAATTCCAACCGAATAGTGTTGTTCTACACAAGTTGTTGTTGTTAATTCAATCATTCAACAACAATAATTGTTGTATCCCATAAAAAGCAATCCGTACTGGAACTAACAGTGGAAAGAAAGTATGAACGAGTTTAAATCATTGCAAAGTGGCAAAACCGCTGGAATTCCTCGGAGAAAGGCAGATGGGACATACCATTATATTCCTATTTTACAGTAGCCGAGTAGTATCAATTATCAAGGAAAGCTCAACTAAGCCGTTCGGATATGGCATAAAACAGTAGCTATCGCCATGATGCAAGAAATACACACGTGCACATGAATGGTTCTGAGAAAGAACGACCTTGGGTACTAACGAGTCTATTGCTCTATAGCCAGCATTTGTGTTTTTTTCTAGATCAAGTCTAAGTATGCTGCAGAACTGCTGGGATCAATCCACTGTAACCTACCATAGTCAGGACTTTTGATTATAGACGATAGCGTAAGAGCGCCAGTAATCATTCCGGATCGAATACTGATGACGTAAAAACCCGTACCATGTCCTAGTGGGAAGCTGTGCAATTAGGTTGCTTTCCTTACATGCAAAGGGTAGCTGTTCACGTTGTTTTCTTCTTTCGGAAGATCTATCTCTTTCTCGGGAGATGCTCCTTCCTCAGACCAAATTTGTGCTATACTCGACCCTAATTCTTCCCTACTGCGGCGTTTGATAGACGATTAACATGAAAGCCAAGCACTTTTAAACGAACGAACGAAAATTCGTCGTCAAATATTTGGTTCTGAATAGGAGAATCTCCAGCAGGATTGAGAAGCTACACTGATTATCAGAAGATTTACAATTCCCTGGTCATCAATTGATATTTCTAAGACTATACCTTTCGGCTTGAAGTTGCCGGTTTCTTCCCTCAAGGATAAGCAATTCTTAATTCTTCTTTGATAGTGGTGATCATTATCTTCTGCGAACCACATATAATCACTTCAACACTTTAATTTATGTCCAAAAACTATATAAACATATGGAACACATTAGTTAATGGAATAAATTTATTGAACCAAATCACTTCCCTATAAGTACTCATCGCTCAATACCCGAAATTCCATCTTACTTTGCTTATACGGAATGAATCCATTGTATTTCTCGAGCCAATTGAACGATTCCATATCGATGCTGAAGGTGAACACATGCCCCTCTCCATGGGGACGAGTTTTATGCAGAATCCACTTTGATGTCTGAACTTTCGGATCAAATTGTTTTAAAGTATAAAATAATTGTTCGACCGAAATCAATGGACCAGGGACATATGCTTCTACATTGGTTGCCTTTGTATGATACTCGACTTGAAGTCTCGCGTTAGGCCATGGTGGTGGCATTCTTGGAACTCTACTTTTAAGGTATTCAGCTGACGGCTGGTCCACGGCCACCAATCTGTAGACATCATTTATGAAAGTATTATCTTGAAATCTTGGTTTAATATCAGCTTCCGAGAGGAGTTCATTGTAAATCATTTGGAAAAGGGCATATTGAAGTACTTTCTGTTTGTGCTTTCCCACAATTCTGCCATCAGGTACGCTGCGATCATATATAGCCATTTCGATAAGGGCTTCATTTCTATTGTCCCAGTCAAACTGTTCCTCAACACATTGGTTGGTTGCAGTACCAAATTCAAATTGATTTTGTTGAACGTTATCGAAATTAAAATTTTGTCTATTCTGCGGGTAAGAGCCTCTTCGATCGCTGGGTTGATTGTTTTCAAATTGATTGCATTGAGAATTATTATTGGAATATCCTTGCGCCGCATTTCCTTGGTCGTATGAAAACCGGTCATATCCAGAGTTTTGGTTGTAATAGTTTCGGTTCATGATTGTATTCTAGAAATAATGGATAATTTAGAAAAGTAAAAGTAAAACCAAGGTCATTTCTATTTACAAAATATGAAAACAAATGTGAGACGTCTTCTCTTTGAGTAATTTCCTAAAAAAAAATAACAAATCCACTACCGCGCACGACCAATTTTGACAATTAGATTTTACAGGGTTGTTATATGCTTTTGGTAATCATACATCGTACTGTACCTACATGTGGTTCATTTTGTCATACAATTTTTATTATAAATGTGGAGTTTGACTGAAAATGAATTTACAGTCAACTTCTAAAGTTTTAATTTCCCCGCTTAACGAAGACTGCATGTCATTCTTTTAAGCAAAAGAAAACCAATCAACTGTTTCCAACGACTTTCATTCAAAGCCGTGCCCACACACAAAACAACGTCATTAGAAATAAGCAAAGATGGCAGAGTACCTTACGTGAGGTAATGTTAAGGGTCCGCCAAATAACTTTTTTGAAAATGCTATAAAAAAAAACTACTAAATATTTTCTCAAATTTCTTTTTTTATTTGAAAGTAGGTACAATCCTTCCGGTTAAAGCTTAGTACGCTGATCGAGCGAAACTAAATTTTAGCTACTCTCCACTATTTCTCTCCAAACACTAGCTAAAATCCTCGCTAAATTTTGACACAGAGTGCTTTGTGGATAGGTGATACAACAAACAGCTGTTCTTTGAAAAATAAGTTTATTTCAACAACTCAATAGCACAACAGAAAAAAACAATACGATGTGTCAAAATTTAGCTTGAGAAAATGTCCCGAACTATTAATGGGCGCGCTAAATTGTGACAGATACATCCAGTACAGTCTGAAATGAAAGTTTGATTTTTTAGCTGAAGCAGCGTACCGCTTGGCTAAATGGATTCGCTTAAATTTAGCTCAGCTAATTTTTGGAGAGAATTTTGTATGGGAGCTAAAATTAAGCTCGAGCAGCGTACTAAGCTTAATGATGGAAAATAATTTCATTCAAATGGCTGCCTCGGCTGGCCATGCAGTAGCCTACACGATCGGTCCAATTTTTAAGAACATTATCGATTGTGTGCAGCTGTATTTCACCAATGGCTTCACGAATATTGTCCCTTAAAACGTCAATTGTCTCTGGCTTGTCGGCGTAACACTTATCTTTTACGGCACCCCACAAATAATAGTCCAACGATGTCAAATCGCAGCTCCGAGGTTGCCAAACGACATCAGCTCTGCGGCTGATAATGCGATCTTTAAAAACAGGGCGCAAAACATCGAGTGTAGCTTCGGCTGTGGCACGTAGCGCGGTCCTGTTGAAACCAAATGTTGCCAATATCCTCCTCTTCAATTTTTGTGAACAAAAATTCGTTGAACATGGCCCGATAACGATCGCCATTGACTGTAACGGCCACTCCTTGCTCATTTTCGAAGAAAAATTTCCCAATTATGCCTCTGGACCAAAATCCGCACCAAACAGTGACTCGTTTTGGGTGTATCGGCTTTTCAATGTATGCGTGCGGGTTTTCTGTGCCCCAAATGCGACAATTTTGCTTGTTTACATACCCGCCAAGATCAAAATGAGCTTCATCTGAAAAGATGATTTTTTTTTTGGCAAAATCGGCATCTTCTCCAAGTCGATCGCAGGCCCGCTCAGCGAAGCGAAAACGCATTGGATGGTCAGTTTGCTTCAACTCCTGAACCAATTGGACTTTGTATGGCGTCATACCAATGTCTTTATGCAAAATTCGTCTCAATGATGTATCCGAAATGTTCAATTGTTGAGAACGACGGTGAATTGATGTTGATGGCGCTTCACGCACACTTTCTGCCACAGCAGCAATATTCTTGGGTGTACGCACTGTTTTTGGCTTTTCACGCTTTGGTTTATCGATGAGGATGCCAGTTTCTTTCACTTGTTTCACAAGATAACGAACATACGGAGCTGACGGTGCTTCTCTTCTTCCAAAATCCGTACGCAATTTTCGCACCTTTTCTGCAACATTACCATGATTTTCAAAGTAATGTCGCAATATTTCCCAGCGTTGTTCAAGCAAATACACAACCGTATTCGTTCAGAGGAATGATAAAACTAATTATCTGTCAAATCAGACATGAGCTAAGTGTTACCATTCACGAAATAAGCACTTGTTGAAAAAAAAAAGTTAGATGGCGGACCCGTTACTTGATTAACTACGCGTTGTAAATCGGATAAACGACATGCCTGATTTGTTTCGTTTACTACCTACATTTCGTCGGCTGATAATTGGTTTGACGTATACGCCAAAATGCACTTTTTGGACTATGAATGCAATCTTATGTTTTCGAGCTCTTTCCAAATATTTTATCTATTTGGTCCTATCTCTAGCCAATCCTGAGAAATCTAGTGTTTTTTTTGACGTATATCCACCCAATTTAATAAGATCGAATATTGGTTTGAACAACGCTTTGGAATTAGATTCATCAAGAATCAAAAAAACGTGCGAACTGTGGATGTGGTACATGCACTACAGTAAAGAAACCAGTCTGTCATAGAAATATATGGAACTTAAAAACAAATCTATGAGAAATTAGTTTACAGATTTTCTACTATTGTTGCAAATTGAAATTTTAGAATATAACTGTGTGCCCGAAGCCTGATGCTGTGGTGTTCTTAAGAACGATAATTGATATCGCAGAGCGCTAATACTCTTCCGTTTTCAAACTTTCCAACAGGAGTAAACCGAACCTTGCTCCAATAATTATGGAGTTTCCTTTCTCCGATAAGATTAGTTTATTTTTTTTATCGTTTATAAAAAAATGCCTTAGTCAACAGTTTTTTTGTTGAAATATTTTTATTTGGTATGTTTTTTTTTTCAACATTTCCACAACTGCTCGTACCTAGTTAGCTGCATTTTTTTAAAAGTAATGCCCAAAAACTAAATCGTAATAACAAAACCGGTTTGACTATTTGCTAAAGCTGATGGGGATGTCTTCTTAGTTTCTCGCTAGGCGTATATTTGCTTAAATATTTATGTGGGACATTAGTCCCGAAAAATCAATTCAGGAATTAAGCCCCTGCGCCTACCTCTAATACAATTTTATACGTTAACTACGTTAAACTACATAAACTACCTAAGTTGCGTAGCAGACGTAACAAATGTAGCTATTCAACAAAAGTGTCATTTCTGCCATCTCTGGAAATAAGTCGTATATTACTGTATATTACCCAAGGCTCCAGTATAGCTATCATTTAGATATTTTGTTCATTAACTCATTATAAGGAGGATATAAAGTTAAAATGCCTCTTAACGCAATAACGTTAATCATAAAACTTATAGAAGGTTGAATAGAGGCTGCATAACCTAAACGCGTCTGATGGATGAATAGTGCCCATATAATGCCTGAAACACACGTGCAGTGTTTCTGCATGCAGTGCGGCACGCAGTGCAGCAAGCAAAACACACGTGCATTATTTTTTTGTTTGACATACATGCAGTGCAGTGGCTCCTGTCATTACATTCAGCTTACTGTGGTGGTGTTTGGTGATATATAATTGCCTCATAGTGCTTCATTATATGAAATAAATAAAAAAAATGTGCATATGGTAGGAACTTGGGTTTCAGTTGGTTGAAGCATTCATTCCAAATACACATTGAAAAAAGCAATCTCATCTTTGATACTTGAGGATTGAATAGGTATTCGTTCAGTAATTGCTTCCTTCATCAAGCAATTCAAATTGGAAAACATTTTCATGTATATACATTTGTTTTGTTTTGGCATTTATTTGTTAATTTTTTATGCGGATTAAGCGTCATAATTCAATGATGCCAAATAACTGAATA
Organism: Rhingia campestris; assembly: GCA_932526625.1. Classification (NCBI taxonomy): domain Eukaryota; kingdom Metazoa; phylum Arthropoda; class Insecta; order Diptera; family Syrphidae; genus Rhingia; species Rhingia campestris. Next base: position 121,978,635 of record OW052183.1, on the reverse strand, counting down.
TTACGTTTTTTTTCTTTTGTGTTGTGGTGCCATTGAATTTTTGCAGTGGATTTAGAAATGGAGACAACTTGCAGTACTGCAACGCTTGCAGATTTTACATGTGTTCGCTCCCATTGAAAACTGTGTGTTCTATCTTTTCTGCAAGGAGAATTCTGCACATGTGTTTCAGGCATAAGGATATTTTATATATTTTTAATTCTGTATACACAGACGGCTGAGCATCAGGGTTACCAAAGATTCAATTGTAAGTTGAAAAAAAATCGTCCAGGATATTTTTGTATTTTAGCAGTTGTGTTTCACGGTTTAATTTATTCAAATGGTAATTCTTCTTTATCTACAGAGGCGACATGTTAACGTTATTAAGTCAACAAAATGTTATAAAAGTGTTGACAGCAAAGTTGTCGTCATGAGTTTCGCAACCATTAAAATAATCCCTCGGTAACTCTACCGATGGGATGGTTGGGTGTTGTAGAACGAGGGTAGACTCTGATTGGCGTTAACTTGGCAATGTCCAGTGTTGCAACTCTGACTACACATCAAATGTGCTTATCTTTACCTCCAAGTGGTAACCATCGGGTACTGGTCTCATCCAACCGGATTTGACTTGCTAAACGATAAGTGCGAGTGTTGATAACACGACGAAAAACAGCAACACTATAAACACCCTGGTGAGAATGGCACGGATGAATACCCGGCCTGCTGTCCCAGGCGAACCTAGATGAGCTGATCTGACATATTCGGACAACAGGTTGTCTAGGAATTTCAAGGGTTAGTCAGGCCCCTTGAACAGAGATGGTGGCGGATGAACCGAAAGGCCAACGGCAGCGCTCAATCCCGTAGTGGATACTGATGGCCCCGTGTCCTAGGGGTATCTAATAAATTGGAACTGGCCCTCCAGGTTGGGGGTTGTGCTTTGGGTTAACTACCCACCCACAGAAAAAAAACATGGTTACGAAGCAACCAATAGCCTCGGAAAGGACTGATTTTATTGTTGACGACCCTGCTAAACGAAAAAAGGACAACGACGTTCGTATCTGCACCTGGAATGTGAGAACATTAAACAGGAGAGGTGCAGGCGAACAACTAGCGGAAGCCCTAAACTGCTACAAAGCAGACATTACTGCCATCCAGGAAATACGATGGGATGGGCCGGGCAAAAAGAGGATGAAAAACTGTGACATATACTACGGACCGTGTTATAGTGAGCAGAAACAGCGACTATTCGGATGCGGATTTGTTATAAGTGCCAGACTTAGGCAAGAAGTCTTATGTTTCCAAGACATTAGCGAACGCATAGTAACAATCCGCATCAAGGCCAAATTCGCCAACATAAGCCTTATATGCGCTCACGCTCCGACGGAAGAAAAAGATGATATAGCTAAGGATTGCTTCTACGAGCTCCTCGACAAAACCTATGAGCGACTACCGAAGTACGATGTTAAAATCGTGCTGGGAGATTTTAACGCAAAGGTAGGAAGAGAAGACATCTTTAGAAGTATTGTCGGAAAACATAGCCTACACGACAACACGTCTGGTAACGGACTTAGGCTAATTGATTTCGCTACGGAACGAAATGCCACTATAGCCAGCACACGGTTTCCTCACCTCGATATCCATAAGGGGACATGGCGGTCTCCAGATCAACGAACGGTCAACCAAATTGATCACATTGCGATAGATAAGAGGCACGCATCCAGTATTTTGGATGTCCGAACATTCCGAGGAGCTAACATCGACTCGGATCACTACCTTGTAGCAGCCAAGGTAAGAATGCGGATATCCACCACGCCACAACAATACAGAAATACTGTGAAAAAATTTAATGTCGGAAGACTGCAATCGCAAGAGACCGCCAAGACCTTCGCACAACGCGTATCCCTTAAACTCTCGAATAACACCATACCACCAGCATCGAATGTCGAAGAGCAATGGCAACGATGCCAACAGGCCATTAGATCAGCCGCAACTGATGTGCTAGGTTTCTCGCGCCCACCAGCAAGAAACCCCTGGTTTGATGAGGAATGCCGACAGATGCTCGCAGCCAAGAACGAGGCCTACAAGGCTAAGCTGCAGGTGAAGACGAGAGCTGCCATTGAGCTCTATAGGCAAAGAAGAAGGGAAGAACATCGGCTTTTCAGCAAGAAGAAAAAAGAGCAAGAAAAGCGCGCGATCGAGGATATAGAGAGGTGCCACTCCAGGAACGATGTTCGCAAGTTTTACCAAAGTGTAAAACGTCAAAGCCAAGGATACAAGGCTCGAACAGAATCCTGTCGAGATGAACAAGGAAATATTGTAGTTGAGACACAGTCGATGCTGAGGATATGGAAGAACCACTTCTGCAGACTGTTAAACGGCGATGACGAACAACATTCCGCTGTCAGGCAGAACGAACCATTCAATATTGGCAACGACAGCGAAGACTGCCAACCACCCGACCTGAGTGAAGTGAGGATAGCAATATCTAAACTCAAGCTTAATAAGGCTGCCGGAAATGACGGCCTTCCCGCTGAGCTCTATAAGGCCGGCGGAGATGACTTGGTAAGTAACATCCACCAACTCATAAGCCAAATCTGGTCGGATGAAAATATGCCTGAAGAATGGAACCTCGCATCGTTTGCCCGATCCACAAAAAAGGAGACCCTCTGAACTGCGCCAACTACAGAGGCATAAGTCTCCTCAACATCGCCTACAAGATCCTATCTGCCGTAATATGTGAACGCCTGAAACCGTTTACCAACAACCTGATTGGCCCTTATCAGTGTGGTTTTAGGCCAGGAAAGTCCACAACCGATCAAATTTTCACACTTCGGCAGATCCTGGAAAAAACTCAAGAAGTCCAAATCGATACCCACCACCTATTCATCGATTTCAAAGCCGCATATGACAGCATTTATAGAGACGAACTGTATAGAGCCATGTCTAGTTTTGGTATACCGCCCAAACTCGTCCGTTTGTGTAGGATGACGATAGAGAATTCTCGCTGCTCCATCAGGGTCGGAAACGACCTCACCGACACATTCGATACCAAAAAAGGATTTAGGAAAGGCGATGCGCTGTCATGTGACTTCTTTAATCTGATTCTTGAGAGAATTGTGCAAAACTCCAAAGCCAACACCAGAGGCACAATTTTCCAAAAGTCGGTGCAACTACTAGCATACGCTGACGATATTGACATCATTGGTAGGACTCAACGTGATGTCATAGCCACGTTTGCTAGTATAGAGAAGGAAGCGGCGAAAATGGGTTTAGCAGTAAATGAGGGTAAGACTAAGTATATGCTGTCATCACGAAAGGACTCATAACATCGACGAATTGGACAGAACGTCACCATTGACAGATATAACTTTGAGGTAGTACGGGACTTTGTCTACCTCGGCTCCGCTATTAGCTCTGACAACAACATCTCGTCAGAAATTAAACGAAGAATTACTCTTGCCAACCGCTGTTTCTTCGGGCTAAGAAGGCAATTTAGTAGTAAAGCCCTCACTCGAACTACTAAGGAAACCCTATATAAGACCCTGATCATCCCAGTCCTGCTCTACGGCGCTGAAGCATGGACCGTATCAAAAGCGGATGAAGAAATCCTTGGTAGATTCGAGAGGAAAATTCTTCGAAAAATCTTCGGTCCCGTTTGCGTTGACGGGCTATGGAGACGAAGATTCAACCAAGAACTATACGAGCTGTACAGCGACATGCCCTTGGTCAAAAAACTCCGCATAGGACGTTTAAGATGGCTAGGACATGTAGAACGAATGGACACCAATACTCCGGCTCGCAGAGTCTTCGATTCCCAGCCAGACGTCGGACGCAGTAGAGGAAGACCTCGCCTTAAGTGGCGCGCACAAGTGGAAACCGACCTCAACCAACTTGGAGTGCGCAACTGGAGGCAGTTAGCTAAGGACCGGGCTAATTGGAGAGGCATGTTGGTTGAGGCCCAGGTTCATTCCGGACTGTAGCGCCACTTAAGTAAGTAAGTAAGTAACTCTACTGGAGCTGTGGAACAGCCATTTTTAATAGATTTCTCTCTTTTTGGTAATTATGAATGGGGAAATGTTTTATGAATAATAATTTGTTCGACCCTGAATAAAGGCTGTATAAATACTTATGTACTGTATAACTATACAACCGTTGAGATGTGTTTTAGGGAATTCTAATGAAAAAGGGGGTTATAATACAAAGGGAACACAACACATTTTACGACCACTGCTTACGCACTGTTTGAACAACGAGTCCAGTTAGTTAGTCCAGATTTTTATGATCCAGTATACTTTTTCTTTTTTATTAAATTTTCTCAGGTGAGAACCTATAACGTTAGAGGAGCATCCTGAGATAATATTTCAGAAGTAAATTGAAGTTGCTAGTGAAATGGTCCAAAAATAAAACGAGTGGTGGGTGCACGACTGGGTCGTACGCAACTTTCTCTTTCACTGCGAGTTGGGTGTTAGATCAAATAGTACGCATTTTGATTATTAATGCTTAAAATGATATGAATAATGTCGAAATGTGATTATACGAACGTTTACTATGAAATTTGAAGGAATCGGTGTCTTTGGGAAGAATAATGATTTTTCGTTATTGGCCAAAACTGAAAATTCCGTTTAGTGATAGTTGGGCTAAAACTAATTATGTGGAATTGCTTCAAGCTGTAATAGTAGTATATATATTAAATTTCATTCAATTTGACATAATAGTTTGCGAGAAATTATCAATTTTCCTTATATGGCCTATATGACAAAATCCGTTATATGGATTTTCTCGAAAAAACTGGGTATGCAGTTTTGTTGGGGCTTATATGGTTATAGTATATATAAAGTTTGATCAAAATCGTTAGAGCCGTTTTTGAGAAAATTGAGGTTATGTGTAATTTTTATATGGCAGGTACCGTTATTAACATGGCTAAAAGCAAACAAAAAAAAATGGCCTAGAATTATGACTAAAATAAGCTTGGATACGAAGTTTGAAGAAAATCGGTCTAGCCGTTTAGGCTGGGGAGACCATTACGGACAGACGGACCGACGGACCGACGGACGGAATTCCAAAAACCACTTTTTTAGGCTCCGCTATCATCGTAATGTTAGAATCAATCAAAATCTCGAGGTCGAAAATTTTCACGAAAACAATATCTTTCTCTTTGTAAGAGAAAGTTAAAAAGAAAATGACCGGAGAATCGGAAACAAAGCGACAAGGTATGTTTAAAACAGTAAAAGAATATATATATAGCAAATAATTAAAACGTCTTATAGAATTTATTGCGGGAACTTTGTGCCGAAAAAGATCATTTACTTCTGTGATTTAATTAATTTTATATTAATTTAAGCTAATAATAATTCATTGATTTAAAACAACTCAGACTTAATTTTTGTTTATAAAGTATGACAATATATCGGAAGTTTAGACTCCAACATATAAAATTAATTATTTCGATATTTTTGGCAGAAAATGTTCCAAATAAATCACCCATGAAAAATAAGATATGTATTTTATTTTCGGAAATAAAATCGATTTATTCATCACCAAAACATTAACTCCCTTACTAATAAACGATGATTAGCTAATCAGTGACTATCTTTTGACTTTTCCGCGAGTATTTCCTATGGCGATTACTGTCAAGTTAGTCATTGATTGACTAATCAGCGTTAAGTAATACTAGGATAAATGGCTATATTTCCTAAACAAAGGCTCCAAATAAAGAATTGCTATAAGTGCTATGCATACGAAAATTAAAAGGAATTAAAGAAGAATTAAAGCCAAGGAAACATTTTGCTGCTAATGGTGTCTGAATCCTCTCTCATATAATTTTGACTGGACTACTTCAACTTTGTATATGGAGTTTATGTTATAGGCGTTTATGGAGTTTATATTCTAGGTTACGTAAACTCACAGACGATTATTGAGCGATTGCTCATGAGGTCTCGACTACCGTCTGAGTGATAATCGTTTTCAAAGTTACGGAATGACCCTCCAGGGTACATTTTTACACAGCTACAGTAAATGTCATTTCAATTATTCGCAAAATATCGAATTTTCCCCAGCAAATTGATTTATTAAAAAACCGAAAATAAAATGTTGTATCTTAAGTTCCGAATATTTCTATGCACATCTCTTTCAGGATGGTGGAACAAACTCCTAATCATGAAGGCTGTTGGAGCTGATCATGAATTAATAATATTTTCGTTGCGTTATAGCAATTGATCGATGAAAAGTTGTGTACTGTATGAACTTACTACATACTTACATGCTTAAGTAGCGCTACAGTCCGTAATGAACCTGGGCATCAACCAACATGCCTCTCCAATTAGCCCGGTCCTTAGCTAACTGCATTCAGTTGCGCAATTCATGTTGGTTGAGGTCGGTTTCTACTTGTGCACTTAAAGAGAGGTCTCCCTTAACTGCGTCCGACCGACGTCCGGCTGGAAATCGAAGACTCTGCGAGACGGAGTATTGGTATCTATTCGTTCTACATGTCCTAGCCATCTTAAACGTTCAATACGTCGTTTTTTGACTAGGGCATGTCGCTGTACAGCTCGTATAGTTCTTGATTGAATATTCGTCTCCGTAGCCCGTCAACGCAAACGGGACCGACGATTTTTCGAAGAATTTTTCTATCGAATCGATCAAAGATTTCTTCATCCGCTCTTGATACGGTCCATTCTTCAGCGCCGTAGAGCAGGGCTGGGATGATCAGGGTCTTATAAAGGATCTCCTTAGTAGTACGAGTGAGGGTTTTACTACTTAATTGCCTTCTTAGCCCGAAGAAACAGCGTTTGATTTCTGATGAGATGTTGTTGTCAGAGTTAATAGCGGAGCCGAGGTGGACAAAGTCCCACTACCTCAAAGTTTATCTGTCAATGGTGGCGTTCTGTCCAATTCGTCGATGTTGTGTGCCCTTTCGTGTTGACAGCATATACTTAGTCTTACCCTCATACCCAGTGGCTATGACATCACGTAGAATCCTACCATTGGCGTCGGCGTATGCTAATAGTTGCACCGATTTTTGGAAAATTGTGCCTCTGGTGTTGGCTCGGGAGTTTGTCACATGACATCAAATTGAAGAATGTCATGTGACATAAGCATCCCCTTGCCTAAATCCTTTATTGGTATCGAATGTGTCGGTGAGGTCGTTTCCGACCATGATGAAACAGCGAGAATTCTCCATCGTCGTCATCCTACACAAACGGACGAGTTTGGGCGGTATACCAAAAGACATTGCTCTGTATAGTTCTCTCTATAAATGCTGTCGTATGCGGCTTTGAAACTGATTAATAGGTGGTGGCTATCCATTCGGACTTCTTGGGTTTTTTCCAGGATTTTCTTGCTGGTAGGCGCGAGAAACATAGCACATCAGCTGCGGCTGATATAATGGCTTGGTGGCATCGTTGCCATTGTTCTTCGACATTCGATGCTGTTTTTATGGTGCTGTCGTGTAGGCTATGTTTTCCGACAATACTTCTAAAGATATCTTCTCTTCTTACCTTTGCGTTAAAATCTCCCAGCACGATTTTAACATCGTACTTCGGTAGTTGCTCATAGGTTTAGTCAAGGAGCTCGTAGAAGCAATCCTTCAGTTACATCATCTTTTTCCTCCGTCGGAGCGTGAACGCAATTGACGCTTATGTTGGCAAATTTGGCCTTGATGCGAATTGTTACAATGCGTTCGCTAATGTCTTGGAAACATAAGACTTCTTGCCTAAGTCTGGCGTTTATAACAAATTGGCATCCGAATAGTTGTTGTTTCTGCTCCATAGTAGATGTCACTGTTTTTCATCCACTTTTTGTCCGTGAGTGGGTAGTTAACCCAAAGCACAACTCCCCACCTGTAGGGCCAGTTCCAATTTATAGACACCCCTAGGACACGGGGCCATCAGTACATATCCACTACGGGATTGAGCGCTGCCGTTGGCCTTTCGGTTCATCCGCCACCATCTCTGTTCAAGGGGCCTGACTTACCCTTGAGATTTCTAAATATCCTGTGGTTTAGTAAGTCAAATCGGGTTGGATGAGACCAGTACCCGACGGTTACCACTTGGAGGTAAAAATAAGCACATTTGATGTGTAGTCAGAGTAACAACATTGCCAAGTTAAAGCCAATCAGATTCTACCCACGTTCTACAACTCCCGTCCCAACTATCCATATACTCAAACACATATGTTAAAATTATAGTGACCTACTTTCTACTTTTAGAATCTTCAAATTATAGTGGTTTACAAATAGTTTTAAATGTTTTAAATACAATGGTCTCTAAAAACTAAAAACATGTAAAAAGGATATTGAAAGCTTTGAAAATCATGAAATATGCTTTAGTTGTCTTTACAACATCCAAATTGATGGAAGACGCCTTGTGAGCAATCGCTCAATAATCGTTTCTGATTTGACGATTATCGTTTTACGTGAAGCAAATAAAGTGATATCGCCGACATCAAAAACGATTATTGATCTAACGTGATGCAAAACTACCGTCGAAATGATAGGTCTATTCCCATACAAAATAATATTTACTGATTCTTACTGATTTTTACTTATTGCCGTTCCCGTACGCAAAAATAAGTAAAAGAGAGAGCTCATGAGAGAGGAAAAAACTAACCCTCCATAAAAATCTGTAAAAAAATTTACTGCATAAATTTCTGTTGGTAAAAAACAGTAAACTGTCAGTTGGTATCTAAAAGTGACAACTCGCTTGTTTTGACAGGTGTTTTGTGTCATTTGTTCTTTAAAAGGCATACGAAAAATATAATTTTACTGTTTTTTACTTAAACGCGTTCCCGTACTTTTTTGTAATTTTGTCTCTTTCTGAGATAATTTACCACCACTCCAAGAAATTTGAGAATTTACTAATTTTTACTGCAAAATACAGGAACAGACCTGATATCGTCAAACAATAATCACTTTACGGAATGATGGCCCAGATATCATCATCTTAATCACTAAACTAATTCTAAATTCTGAAGTCCATACATATATCGATGGACACCATTGGACTAGTAATCAGCGGATTAATGCATTTTATTGAATTAATTTTAATAAATTCATATCTAGCGTCTTTGTTTTTTTTATGATTTACGGTGTAGAATGTCTATAACTACATATTCATAAATACAAATTGAGTATAACATGTTGGTGTCTTTGTATCTTTGTATCTCTGATGTTTTGGATTAAAAGCACAGTGATCAATGCCATAGCGTACTAACAACCTTATGGTGATTAAAAACAAAAATACATGCATAATGACTAGAATGGATGTTAATGAAAAAATATTTGGAGCTCGTAGAAGTTTTGCGAATGTAATGGCGATTTCCATTGGTAAATCTGAATTTTGATCTAAAATTTGATTTATTTTGGTGCCAATGGAACATGATCTCAGATTGATTTTTTTTTGACTTTGTATTGTTGTAATTTCGAGTCCTTGTAGCTCTCAAGTTTTAAGTCACACAGGTTGTTTGTTTTTGATTTAATTTATATTTTACATTGTACTGCTACAGTTTTAATGATTAATAATAGTTTTTCACAACCGAAATAATAATAAATCACTCTAGTCAAACTGACAGCTATCATTTGTATTAGTGTGCGTGTAAGGATGGATAAATCTGCAGCAAAAAAAAAAACAAATTTGCAAAATTGATCTGAGATCAAAAAACAAAATCAATTTTTTGCCCAATGGAACCCAACAACTGACAAAATCGCTCTTTTGACAGATCTAGACAAAAAAAAGCATTGATTTTTTTACCAATGGAAAACGCCATAAACGTCATGTAGGCTGCAGTTGGAGAATCGGTAATAATTGACTCCGCATAGTAGCGGTTGTTAGTGGATCAGCAAAGAATGTGAACCAGATCTATCCACATGGGTCTGCTTTTTTAGGCCATACATTTTAAGCATTAAGCTAGATAGATGAAAGTTTGCAAACTAACTTTTTTAACTGTCCAAGCCCGATATTAAGGTCTGATCAAGAAAGGCTAGAAGAGCTGTATTTATTTACATAGAACCAGAACCACTTGGATTTCTTTGTAAATCTTTTACGCTCTGATAGAGTGATCTCTACAAAGTCGCCCAAGCTATCGTACTCCCATGACAGACAAGTGGCGTTCCTCTATAGCTGGTTAGATGCGCTGCAGTCTCTATAAGTCATGTTCCCAATCATGCAGCATCCAGTCAATACTCCGACGAGCAACTGGATAGATATAGCTTGGTAAACAAATCTAGAGACTTTAATCGTTTATAGTAAATGTTGGACCACAGGCTAAGGGTTTTGTGGTAACTAAAGGGTGGTTAAATTTTAATGGCCGATGTTGATTTTGAATTAAACACAAATTATTTAGGAAATTTTTGTCATTTATTTTTATTATGATAATATTTGTATGGTTCAATTACGTGTGGAACAAAACATCGGCCACTGCGACATCGCCGGCATACCTCCATCCGATGGTCCAAATTTTCGATGACGCTGAGGCATAATTGAAGTTCTATGCCGTTAATGTGCCAAATTATCTTATCCTTTAGCTCTTGAATTGTTGCTGGCTTATCGACGTATACCTTTTCTTTCAAATAACCCCAAAGAAAGAAGCCCAACGGTGTCAAATCACATGATATTGGCGGCCAATTGACATTGCCACCACATGAGATAACACGGCCATTGAATTTGTCGCGCAAAAGAGCCATTGTTTCGTTATCTGTGTGGCAAGTGGCACCGTCCTGTTGAAAACACATATCGTCCACATCCATATCTTCGAATTAGAAGAATAGGGGCCATAAAAAGTTTGTTATCATCTCACGATAGCGAACACCATTCACAGTAACTGCCTGACCGGCCTCATTTTGGAAAAAAATACGGCCCGATGATGCCGCCAGCCCATAAACCGCACCAAACAGTCACTCTTTGTGGGTATATTGGTTTTTCAACAATCACTCTTGGATTATCATTCGCCCAAATGCGGCAATTCTGCTTATTGACGAATCCACTGAGGTGAAAATGTGCCTCATCACTGAAGATGATTTTCTTCGAAAATTGATCATCCACTGTTGCCAATTCTTGCCACCATTCTGACCATTGACGACGCTTGAAATGGTCAAGAGGCTTTAGTTCTTGAGTCAATTGCACCTTGTAAGCATGTAAATGCAAGTCTTTATGCATAATTTTCATCAAAGACGAGCGTGAGATGTGCAATTGTTGGGCACGACGATGAGTTGAGGTGGACGGCTCTTCAGCCACACTATCGCGAACAGCAGCAATATTTTCTGCAGTACAAGCTGTACGAGCATGCACTGATGTTTTCACATCTCCTACAGACTCGATTTGCTCAAATTTTTGCACGATTTTTCCGATTGTACCCACATTTGGATGATTAAATTGAACGAAAGATCACGAAGTGCACTATAAGCATTTTGATTTGAACGCCCATTTTCATAATAAGCCTGAATAACTTTAACGCGTTGCTCGATTGTGTCTCTTTCCATGGTTCAGATTGAGTTAGTCTGGAATTGAGAGATTTCAAATGAAATGCAGAAAAAAACTTGACATTTGGGTGTGGTTCATATTCAACATCGGCCCTTAAAATTTAACCACCCGTTACTAGTGATCTACCACTGTTTCTTATCCAATCTTATTGCGAAATTTAATACCGCTCTTAGCGGTGTTGAAAGCCGGTAACAGCTTTCCGTGACAAGTTGAAATAAGAGTCGCATCTGGCCAGTTGATCAGGAAAATGAATGACTTAATCACTTTAAGTGAAAATTTTCGTTTTATTCATAATCGGAGAGCATCAGCAATATTTATTCGTAATGAGCAGTTAAATTTGGAGAGGATAATCGTAGTCGATTTTGAATTTTTTCGTCTCAGACAAGTTCAAGGGTAGACTTTCCAACGAGAAGAAGCTATGCATACAAAATAGAAATTTTTTGGCGCCCAGGGCCTAGCTTTCTAACAACAAACTCATGTGGGCGTGTGTACTTCTTGCACGATGGCGCGACCTCCTGTTTTATGCCGACTCCGAACGGCTAAGTTGAGATAAGCTATTCTTTACATTTGACAGTAATCGGATTTTTTGTCAGATCATCACGAGAGGAGGGCCAGTGAAAAATCATTTAGGTGTTGCTACGGCTGGGAATCGAACCCAGACCTTCTGCGCGGCAGTTTGTCGCACTAACCATCGCGCCACTGAGCCCTCATCTGAGCCATGAATATTAGAGGAAAAAAGATTTTACGTTGAGGAATATTAGACGAAAAACGACTTTACGTTGGTCGTATAAGAGAACCGGAGATAAATAGAGCGTACGGAGAACAACCAAATAAGATATACCCCGCCGAATCTTCAGCATCTACCAATGTCAACATTTAATGAATGCAGTTGGTGTCCAGTGTCCACCCTTAGCTACCAGCTACCTCCAAAATATTGTTTACAAGTATTGACGAATTGACAGACGAGGCGCTGTACTGTAGCGTATTACTGGGGAGGAGCAGGAAGACTATCGTTTGCCCGATCCACAAAAAAGGAGACCCTCTGAACTGCGCCAACTACAGAGGCATAAGTCTACTCAACATCGCCTACAAGATCCTATCTGCCGTAATATGTGAACGCCTGAAACCGTTTACCAACAACCTGATCGGCCCTTATTAGTGTGGTTTTTGGCCAGGAAAGTCAACAATCGATCAAATCTTAACACTTCGGCAGATCCTGGAAAAAACCCAAGAAGTCCAAATCGATACCCACCACCTATTTATCGATTTCAAAGCCGCATACGACAGCATTTATAGAGACGAACTATACAGAGCCATGTCTAGTTTTGGTATACCGCCCAAACTCGTCCGTTTGTGTAGGATGACGATGGAGAATTCTCGCTGTACCATCAGGGTCGGAAACGACCTCACCGACACATTCGACACCAAAAAAGGATTTAGGCAAGGCGATGCGCTGTCATGTGACTTTTTCAATTTGATTCGTGAGAGGATTGTGCAAAACTCCCGAGCCAACACCAGAGGTACAATTCTCCAGAAATCGCTGCAACTACTTGCATACGCCGACGATATTGACATCATTGGTAGGACTCAACGTGATGTCATAGCCACGTTTGCTAGTATAGAGAAGGAAGCGGCAAAAATGGGTTTAGCAGTAAATGAGGGTAAGACTAAGTATATGCTGTCAACACGAAAGGACACACAACATCGAAGAATTGGACAGAACGTCACCATTGACAGATATAACTTTGAGGTAGTACGGGACTTTGTCTACCTCGGCTTCGCTATTAACTGTGACAACAACATCTCGTCAGAAATCAAACGAAGAATTACTCTTGCCAATCGCTGTTTATTCGTGCTAAGAAAGCAATTTAGTAGTAAAGCCCTCACTCGAACCACTAAGGAGATCCTATATAAGACCCTGATCATCCCAGTCCTGGATGAAGAAATCCTTTGTCGATTCGAGAGAAAAATTCTTCGAAAAATCTTCGGTCGCGTTTGCGTTGACGGGATATGGAGACGAAGATTCGACCACGAACTATACGAGCTGTACAGCGACATACCCCTAGTCAAAAAACTCCGCATTGGATGTTTAAGATGACTAGGACATGTAGAACGAATGGACACCAATACTCCGGCTTGCAGAGTCTACGATTCCCAGCCAGACGTCGGAGGCAGTAGAGGAAGACCTCGCCTTAAGTGGCGCGCACAAGTAGAAACCGGCCTCAACCAACTTGGAGTGCGCAACTGGAGGCAGTTAGCTAAGGACCGGGCTAATTGGAGAGGCATGTTGGTTGAGGCCCATGTTCATCCCAGACTGTAGCGCCACTTAAAGAAAGAAAGAAAGAAGAAGCAGGAAGACTATCGAGCGAAAAGAACGAAAGAGATGAGAATTTGGAGTAGGAAAGAGAACACGCTCCCGGCTTAGCTAAATCGAAGAGTCCCGCGACAAGAAAAAAATCCGCCAGTTCTAAAAACAATCCCAACTTCTGACGGTTGGCTTCAAAGAAGGAACGCAGACTCTTCGAAATGAAAGTGGCAAACTTGTTACAAGCTCGCAGGATTTTGTGTATGTATTCAACCAGCAGCTGCTAAATTGGCATCAAATTGGGAGGCTGATAGAACAAGAAACCCGCGGACCTGTAGTTAACAAAAATGTCCAAAGCAGGTCGCCGGTTCTTATGGACTACCAGTGCAAAGAGATGAAGTGAAGATTAAGTGGATGTATCGTGGTTATAAAAATGCATGGGAACGTATGGTGCTCTGAAGCCTATTGGAATCGATGGTGTCCTTAGCGAGAATGAAGCTCATGCCTTATTGTATCTCAATTGTACGGATAGTGTGTCCTGTTCTGTGGTGTTGACCAACACTTTTTTATGGTTTTAATATTGTATGTAAGCCCAAAGTGAAATTAGGGCTGTAAAGACTAGGTGTTCACGTGAAGCTTGCTTTACATACATCTGTTTCTCCATATAAACTCGCAAAAGTGGTAGTGACTTCTCTTTGAGTATGAGCAATAACGATTTATCGATATTCTTGGTCACTCAGATATTGTCGTTATGGATGCTTTGGATTTGTACCTAACAAGACAGGATAAGGTCTTTATTACCAACCAGTAAAGCATTGGAAGCTCCCAACATTGGGCAAAAGGAAAGTTTTAATAACATTAAGTTTTAAATTATCTACCTATAAGAGAATATGAACTCAACGAATGATACCATAAATTTAAATGCTGGCACTAGAACTCTAATAGTAGGAACACCGAGAAAAATTTAGGCACTTTCGAACAAAAATTATTTTTCGACGTGGGCAGTGGCACTGTGCTATGAACTGCTGCACAGACGTTCTGGGTTCGATTCCCAGCCGTAGCAACATCATTCGATTAGTATCAATTGTCAAATAAGGCTCATATCAACTCATCCGTTCGGATTCGGCATAAAACAGAAGGTACCGCCATCGTGCAAGAAGTTCACACGCATACATGAGTGGTTGTGAGAAAATGCCATGCCCTGGGTAGATACTAACGATCAAAATAAGGCAATAGAGGAGAAGATACAATCTTGAGCTCAACTTAGCTCATGAATACTCAAACTTCAAAGAATCGCAGCCCCCAGGTTCGACTAGACAAGAAAAACAAAACTTCAGTTTAATTATTAAGCGATTGTGGTTGCCAGGGCGCTAGTCCTAAATGACTTGAAGCATCGTACCCAGAATCAATGAGGATGGAAGGCTGTCTTGATTCCGGAGAGACCTTGAGTATTTAATATTTGCTCTTATCATTCATACGCAAATATTACAGCAGCCTCGGTCCCTATTGTGACCATTTGTCAGATGAAAGATACATAACCTATCTCTGCATTAAAACAAATATTTTCTTTGCTTTGTTCTGCTTATGTGCGTCCATTGCCCTGTCTAATTTATAAGATGACATTACCATTAAAAATTAATTGACTGTCGTATAATAAATTAATTAAACTGATTCGCACTGCCGAACAATCCACAAGATACACTCCCATCATAACCGCTTTGACAACTTAAATATTTCTTTTGTTTGTTTTCTATTTTTATTTGTTTACGCAAATTGTTTAAAAATTGTAACTTCAACATGTGCCAAGTGTTTGCAAATCCTCAAGTGTAATACCATTTACTCATCATTCATCTAACGGGGAAAATAATTCATTTTCATTCACTTAAAATGCAAGAGTTCGAAATGAACAAAAGCCATTTAGCCTTGTCACACAAAACCACTTAAATCACACAATGCACCAACCACTCCCCCTGAAAATGGGTCAGAAACAGAAGTGAAAACCCATAAATTGCAGAAAAAAAAACTCAAAACACTGACAAATGTAGGACGAATAAATTAAGATACACTTTTTACTTAAACATTAACAAAAACTGTGAATAATGACTTTTAAATTAGTGAGACCGAGCTTAGGATTAACATATCTACGAGACCATGTCATTCATCTTGTACACATTGATCGCGTAAAATTCCGGTATGTAGTACAACCTTAGACGTTGATCACTGAATTTTCCATTAGTAGGGGCTTTCACGTAAAAAATATCCCTCATCGTAGAGTCCTTGGAGGGGACTTCTTCCTCATGATTGGTCTTCTGGTGTTTCGGGCGGTAATTCAGTTTTAACAGCTTCACATAGATAACTTTGTCATCCTGGTCCAATTCGTCATCGGCATTTAGATACTTCAGATTTTTCAATTGCTGGTAGTTGTAGGGTTTCAGTTCGAGGATTTCCGATGGACTTATGGGATAGATGTTGTTGGAACTTGGTCTGGAAATTGACGCACTGTGACAGTAAAGTACGTTGAAGATCACAACAGTGACGGTTAACTAGAAGAGATCGATTTTTAAAAATGATTTATGTGCCGTCGCGAGTTTTTTTTAATTTTTTTTTTGTTACCAAAACTTTTTCACTTAATGCCATGATGGGTTTGTAGCTTCTGTTGAGACCTTACGCGCAGCTGCCGTCTTTAGCTGATCAGTGTCGATGCGACGACTATTTGATTGTTATTTCGCTATCGAACTTGAGGAGGCCGCGAATTGGCAAACAAGTGTATAGAGTATCGCGGATAGAAGCAGTGTGTTGTTTCGATTGGCAAATTCGGTACACCGAACAGTGGGGCCGAGTTGGGGAAAGTACAATATCTTTTGTGAATAGTTCATGGGAAAATAATAATCGGATATGCGCTATCTCGCATTATTCGTATTTGAAGTTTCAGATGGAAGGTACCTATTATATATTTTTCTACAATGTCCAGTACGTGCACTTGAAGAATTCCGAAGTATGTGATTCATTGCAGATAGAACGTGTTTTCAGAATTAACTGCTTTCACAAGAATATGGGTGACAAATTTGTCGATTGATATAATCTGTTTCATAAATTTAATTCACAAAATATACTGCAAATGGCCATTTGTTTATGTTATTCAAAGTTGATTTTAGTGAATTACCAGCAAAACTCTTCAAATACGATGGTGTTGCCATTGAAGTATGCATGCATCTAACCATTTACCAAATATGGGTGGGCAACAGTGGCGTGGCGTGCATCTAAGTATAAGGGATGCTGCTGAAAATAATTAAGCTTACAAAAAATTAATTATAATTCACATTAGAAAAATTCGTTTTCAAATTTTTATTTAAAGAGAAAAGTTAAGTAAAAGGCCTCATTTATATTTAAGAACAATGCGGCGCTCTTTTTTAAAGAAGTCATCTATGTATAACTCTACTATAAAATTATCCGATGATTTGAGTTTGATTAAAAGTTGCTTTTCAATCGATAACAGTGCTAAAGATGATAGTCGGTCCTGAGATTGTGTGCTCCTTGAATAGGTTCTAACGCGCTTCATTGTAAAAAATTACCGCTCCACTGATGCATTGGTTGTAGGTATGGTGACCACAAGGTCTATTAAGTTGTACACTTCCGGGAAAACTTCCTTTAAATCATTGCTCACTATATAATGTTTTATCGATTGCAATGTCCTTAACCCACTGAAATTTGTTGAAGTGTACACATAGGAAAGCTCGCTTTTTAGTTTTTGAAAGTCGAAAAATGTTCCATTTTGTTGCAAGTTAAGAATTAATGTTTCAGGAAATTGCTTTTGAAAGTCTTTAAAACGAATTAAGTCCAACAGGGCGATAAATTGCAGTTTATTAATTTCAGCAAACCGATCAATAGCGTTTTTTATAAATGTGTCAATTATGAGCATACATTTATCTCTAAAGAATTTTTTTTTCATCGTGACTGATAAATTTACGCTTTCTAGTGTTGTTTTCTGTATTATGCTGTTCTAGAAAACGCCACATAGAATCGAAGTCATTTCTTTTCATTCTTAAAAGCTCAACAAAATTGTTAACTTCTTTAGAGCAAAAATCAATATCAAATGATTTTTTTGAAGTATGTCAAATAAGATGTTAGCACTATCAAACACTGACGAAAAAAGTTCCAAATAAAAAGCAAATTCCAGGTCGTTAAGATAATGCTTCAGTCCCCTGGCCTCTAGGCAAATATGTTGCCTAGCTCAGCTTTATATTGCTTAACCATATTTAAGATTCGACCGCTGTAATTCCAACGTGTAGGGGCTGCCGTTGGAAAACGTCGTTTTATTTCACTGTCGAAATTTCGATGACTTACAAAAAAATTAAGAAAAAGATGTTAGTGTTTGAAAGAACCGGCTGCACCTGGGTACATCATTAATCGATTGAGACAATACTAAATTTAACTTATGAGCATAACAATGAACAAAAATATAGTACTGGGGCAAATTTCCTTGATTTTCTTCTGAAGCCCATTATGTTCTCCAGCCATGAAGGCAGCACCATCGTACGTTTGAGCGACCAGTTTCTCCTTACATTCAAAATCATTAAGGATTATTTCAATTTGAGCAAACAAACCTTAAACGGTCCTATCCTGGCTTACATCCAAAAATCCAATAAATCTTTCCTGTGCAGATTCGAGACTTGCCGGAAATATCAGTCGATTCGTCCACAATAACAGACCCAAACTTAGCTGTTTTAATTTCTCGTTTTATCTCGGATATTAAAACCGGTTATTGAAACCGAACCAATTAAATCATTTTGAATGTCATTTAAAATTCCTTTGAAAACTTTTGAAAGACTTAAATCGGTTTTGAGCACAATATCTGAATCACTTATAAAATATAACAGCTCAACATAATTGCCTCGATTGTTTGAATCAACACTTTCATTGTGCCCTCTAAAAGCCAATTCTTGTTTCGACAAAAAGCAAACTACATCAATCAATTTGGTAATTATGTACCTGTTTGCTGTAACTTCTTTTTTATAGTTTTCAACACTTATTTTATATTGCTCACTAAGCGAAAATTCAATTCTTGTATCTTTGCCAAACCGTTTTATCTTTATTTGAGTATCGATATGACTTTGGGAGTATTCATGACGTTTTCGAGCCGTACTCAAGTTATTTAAATCACTAAATCCGCTTTTATACCAAATATTTGTATCTGTAGAAAAAATATTTGAACTCCATTGAAAAACTTAAAGAAAAAACCGAAAACGAAGTGAACTGCGAAGAATATCTGCACTTGGATGCTTCTCTTAATGTAGAATCCATTTCACCAATACTAATGCAAATTAACCGTCGTGATTTGGCGCAAAAGCTAAAGGGATATTTTTTGCGATGGCACTGCGCATGCGCTCGGCTGGAATACAATCTTCCCTGTCATGGTATCCGTTTGGAGAGTAATTTTCTACGTAAAGCAAATCCAGTCGGAGACTGAACTTACGTTCAGAATCCTTTTTCCAACGCATGCATTTGGCATAGGTCAGATGCAAAATCAGCTGGTGTCATCTTGGTGAAATTCGGAGCTACGTCGGGTTTCTCATGCATCAACTCAACCAAGTGCTCATAGATAGTTAGTTAGTTAGATTGGCTGTTCCTACAAGACGAAACAGCGCTGGGGTGCGCCGTTTTGCTGCCAAATACTCGTGCGGTTAAATGTTGTGTCTTGTTGTAAGTTGGCGTGTACTAAATCCAACCAGTGACATTAAGGAAGGCGATCAGTTCCTTGATGTGTTTATCAGAGAGCTCGCGGATGTTGTCAAAGAAAGGTTTGCCTAGAGTTCGTTGTCTTACTCATGACAGAGCCGGGCATTCGCACAGAAAGTGAGTTAAAGTTTCCTTCTCCCCCACCTCATTGCAGCTGCGACAGTTGGTGTTGTGGGGTATACCCATTCTAACAGCATGGTCACCGATGGGCCAGTGTCCTGTGGTAATTGCTATCACCCTGGAGACTTCCTTACGGGATCTGCTTAAGAGGTCGCGTGTTCTTGTCTTGTTATACCGTTGCCACATATCTCTAGATATGGCGCATCCACTGAGGTTTCGGTACCTATGTTCTGCTGTTTTAAGAGAGTGTGTATTGATATTATTCATGATAGTTTTTAAAGGAGTGAGAATGCCGATTGCACGTGAGCTGGGAAGGAACGAGCCCAGCCTGGCTAGGGCATCAACCTGCTCGTAGAGTGAGTGATACTGTACCGACTCCCAATGAAGGCCAGTTCGTTCTGGCATTGAAGTACTAGCTTTGATGACGTCGATGCCGAAAAAATCGCCTTAATAGCGGCTTGACTGTCAACAAAAGTAGCTACATTTTGTTTGGGAGTACTATCGTGTCTAATCGCGTGACAAGCCTCCCTAATAGCCAGCAATTCCGCCTGGAATACGCTGGAGGAATCAGGGAGGCGAAACGATTTTTTTATTTTTAGTGTGTCCGAGTAGACACCTGCGCCTACTCCGCAGTCCATTTTGGAGCCGTCGGTGTATATGAGTGTGTCGAAATCTTTTTCAACCACTGCGTTTTTCCAATCCTCTATATTTGGAAAACCAGCGGTGAAGTGTTTGTGGAAGGTCAGTTTGGGTATCATGTAGTCGGTATGATGGTCAGCTAGACCTGCTGGCATTGAATCTAGGATATTGCTATGCCCATAGGGCTTATTGAACCAGCAGCCGGATTCTTTGAGCCTGACTGCACTGCACATTGCAATGCCTTTGATATGGATGTCTAGAGGGAGAAGATGAAGAAGAACCGTTAAAGCATCAGTGGGACATGAACTCATGGCCCCAGTTGTACCGATGCATGCAGTTCTTTGCACCATCTTAAGTTTGTCAATGATGTCCCCATTACTCACAGAAGGCCACCAGACTAGTGCCCCGTAGGTGAGTATCGGCCGAACAACAGCCGTGTACATCCAAAGTGTCATCTTTGGATTAACACCCAGGCCACAGCTTGTAGCCCAAGTACTAACAGAATCCAGAGCGTACTCAATGATTTTGCTATTATTGCTCATATTGTTTGGTGCTTGTTTTTCCATCTGAATATTGCCTAAAACACCAGTTTTCATCAAAAATTTAAATAAAATTATTTTATTGCTTACATTTTGTTTGCATAAAAATATTTCCGCGACGAACAGATGTCGGAGATTATTGGAAAGAAATTAACGTGTGGCTGTCAAAAACAAATGCAAAAAATGAAACCCATCGCAATGAAACGTAGACTGGCGATATGTTTGTCGGAGAAATGTTCCAAATAACTGGTTGGAACGATTACCATGAAGCAAAATTCTCCGATTCGTACAAAATCGGAGAATTTTGCCTTTGGAACGAATACCATGATAAGGCCGAATATCATGTCTTGTAGCAAGTTGGCATATAACTGGGAATGTCTCATATAAGATGCTCTTCAACGTACTATGAGAACGTCTTAAACGTTTTTTCAACACACTTATCGGCAAGTACCACACCTACACACACATTCTGAAAAAGAACAAAACCAATGTCAAGCCTCATCTTTTCATCGACCTTAAGTTTGCGTATGTTACCATCCATGGACTAAAGCTCTATAGAAGGATGACGGAATTCGGAATTTCTTCAAGTTTGATGCGGTTGTGTCCAGTTGTATTCAGTTTGAAAACTGCTCATCTGACTTTTTTCAAACATGTTCAGGATTCCGACAGGGGGACGCACTATAGGCGATTTCTCTTATCTCGTGGTGGAACTGATAATGCGTAGGACAGATGAAACTACGGAAGGCATCATTACCTTCAACAAAACCATCCAGCTACTGGGATACGCAAATAAAATCGACATCATTGGTCGCTCCCATCGTGTCCACGTAGAAGCATTTACACGCAAAATTTGATGAACTGGCGAAATGCGTTAGTCTTGTAGTCAACTGGGGCAAGGTAAAGTAATACCGACGCACAAAACTTCGACAAAATGTCACTGTTCATGGAAACATTATTGAGATAGTTTAAGGAATCATTCACCGGAGTCAACATCAACCCCACTAATGACACCTTAGTGGAGATAGAACGAAGACTGACCTTAGAAGAGCGATGTTATATCAGTAAAGGCAAAAGTCCAAATCTTTACTCTACCGCACACTAATCCTATATTAGTCCTACTTTACGGCGCCGAGTGCTGGACAATGACCAGGAAAGCATATTCGAACGAAAAATTCTGTGTCGAATTTTTGGTCCTGTAAGCGAGAATACAAGATGTGGATGTAGTACAAAAGGAAATGACCCGTCGACAAATTGGCTCATCCACATTGTGCTTATCAACAATTATCCTCCAGCCAAGAAGAGATATTCGAGTTCAGGGCTTTAGGTTCTACGCCACAAAGAAGATCGGTGTTCCGGTTTATGGATCAATCGATCGTGGATAACAGAGCCCTTGTACTAAATAACAGGAAGCAATGTGGCCAGGATCGAAAAGTATTGAAGACTGCCTTGATTGAAGGATTAAAGGAGCCCGTTAAGTAAAGTAGTAGTCCAAGAAATTGGGAGTGACATTTATATTTACAGCAGGAGTATATTGGCTTTGACACATAGTTTGTAACAAACTATGTTATGGGTTGGAAGGAGCGGATAGCATAGCTTAATGTCCCTCGGGTGGGAGATTTCAAGGGCTATTAGAAATTTGGACCATTTACATTATTTCTATTTGTGAATCTGTCCAGACTTCACCTGACCTCGACACTGCGATTTTCTATAGATCTTTGGATTGCTAATAAGCACAACCACATCGGACCGTTTAGGCTTAGAACTGGAAGTGTTTCGACATGCATAATATTGTTAAAAGATGGTCAGCCGGATGAGTGCTCGAAGACTTGCAAGAGACTGACTTCCCGCTTCGCTAGAACCAATGTTACCAGAAGACTTTGCGTTAGATCAGGAACAGTGTTTAGAGGAGGAAATTACTTTGATGGACCATGGAGGAGGCAGTGGCTTCAACACGATGCGAGTTCAAAGCCGAACAGCCGGTTGTCACTTTAAGCGTTGTGAACTATGTGAGGGTTTCTCCTAGCAACACTTTTTCGGGATCTAGGTTGGGGCCTTATAACCTGGTCAGACAATTTATTAACAGCTACCACAATGTGCATTCAGTAGCAGTTAGAGTAAGAGACTGACTTCCCGCTTCGCTAGAACCAATTTTTCCAGAAGACCTTGCGTTAGATGAAGAACAGTGTTTAGAGGAGGAAATTACTTCGATGGACCATGGAGGAGGCAGTGGCTTCAACACGATGCGAGTTGAAAGCCGAACAGCCGGTTGTCTCTTTAAGCGTTGTGAACTATGTGAGGGTTTCTCCTAGCAACACTTTTTCGGGATCTAGGTTGTGACCTTATAACCTGGTCAGACAATTTATTAACAGCTACCACAATATGCATTCAGTAGCAGTTAGAGTAGATTCCTTCCCGCAGCTTTATATCTGGCTCTGAACCCAAGTAGCACTTAAGTGCCCTTTTTGTTACCACGACTCGTGTGACTTTATGATTGTTGTTGTGGATGTGATACGGGCGATCTCTAGATCCAGCCTGTGAGGATGTCACTTAGGTTCTCGAAAAATTGTTGGTCTAACGCACGCAATCTGACTCTTGCTAGTGCCGGACATTTGCAGATGAAATGCAAGAGGGTTTCTCTCTCATTTGTGTTCCCGCAACTGCGGCATTGAGGGTTGTATGGGATCCCAAGTTTGGCCGCATGGTCTATAATTGGCCCGTGACTATCGCCGTAATTCTTGCGATATCTGGGCGGGTTTATTTAGTAGATCGCTTGTTTTGTTTTTTTTTGTCGTATAGGAGGGCCATATCGTCCTCGATATGACGCAATTTGTTAACCTTCTCCATTTGGAGTCGGCCTTTTTCAGGAAGTATGGTATGGACCCTTGCCGCAAGTGTACCGTGAATAGCTGAGCCTTGCCTGGCCAGCTCGTCTGCACGCTCGTTTCCTGAAGTGTGACCCTGAAGCGTTCGCCAAGGTGGTCAAGTTCGTTTCGGCATTCCTGTACTAGTTTGGAGGATATGGTAGCCGAGTTGGTGGCCTTTATGGCCGTTGGCTATCTATGAGAATAGCAATATTTTGCTTTGTATAGGTATTATGTAGTCTGTTGGAAACGTGACCATGCCGTTTGGTAACGAGTCCAGGATATTACTGTGGCCATACGGCCTTGCATTCCAGCATCCTGACTCCTTGAGTCTTACTGAGCTCCATAAAGCGGTATCTTTAATGTGTAGGTCGAGAGGCAAGAGATGCAATAGTAAGGGCATCCATTGGCGCCTCAACCCTCAGTGCGCTGTCATATAAGGCTTTGGAATCGATGGATGGTCGGTATCGATTAGGACTTCTTTGGTTGTTTTCCAGGATCTGCCGAAGTGTAATGATTTGATCGGCTGTTGACTTTGCTGCCCTAAGACCACGCTGATGAAGCCTAATGAGGTTGTTGGTATAAAGTTTATGGCAGATAGAATCTTGTAGGCGATGCTAAGAAGCCTCAGTAGTTGACGCAGTTCAGAGGATCTCCTTTTTTGTGGAGTGGAAACGACACTGAGGTTTAATTTTAAAGCCATACTTTGATTTTAGTCGCTTATGGTATGTTGGGTTAGGTTATAGCAGCCCCAAGCGATGCGCGTGCACACATAGTCGAGGAAGTCGAGGAAGGTCTGTTGTGGTACCACGTGGACCTGTCGTCTTTTCATAAAATTCGTTTGCCTAAGTGAACCATCCAAAGTTAATTTTGGAGCGGAGGACGTTTCTGACATTTATATTAGCCAAGTCACCAGATAGTCAAGGAAGTAGTCTCTTAGGTGGAGTTTTCTTTTGTTGGAGAGCACTGCACAAGAGCAGAGAAGGTGAGGAATCGGCCAAGCAGCTTCTGCAGAAGTCATTGCTATATAGAGGAATTGTTTTTTTTAGCATGTAGGCAGTGTCCTGTTAGAACACCGATGATGGTATTGATGTTTGATCTGATCAGCATTATCAATCAAAGAGAGCGTTTCTGGTTATAGTTTGGCCGCATCCAGTTTGGTTAATGATTTACATGTAGCGAGGGACATGTCTAACAATTCTACTAGCGGTGAATAGTAAAGTCCTTTGCCATCTCGTTAAGAGAAGGCTGTCACTGAAGGTGCTATTATTCTTCGTTGATATTACATTACACCTCAGCCAGGTCTTCTTCAATTGTATGATTTCCTACTGGAAAATACTAAAATGATCGGGAAGCCGAAAGGATAATCTCGGAGAAGCCCCTCAACCAACATCGGATTTTGTTTTAGACCCATCCGTTTAGGTGATCTGACAAATCGTCCGAGTAGTATCAATGTCCAGAATAGCTTATCTTAACTTAGACATTCGAAACTTAATTAATGGTTGTGAGAAAGCTAGGCCCTGGGTACTAACGAGCCCATTGCGCCAAAAAGTAGGGCTATACTGGCTACCAGCATTTTGCTCGTTTGCTTTATTTAGTTATATCGCAAGACCAAATCAAGCTGCATGCCTGCCCATCCGGCACCAATGATGTAGGTAATGTTAAGTTTGTCAGTAAGATTGATTGATTGATTGTAAGTCCGGATGTAGAACATGAAAGCGTAGCGATGTGGGATTCATTTTTGGGCATGAAATTTCAAAATTCGCAGATAAGAATGACTTTAACTTCCTTCACGTAGTCTCGCGTAACTTCGTTTCTCCGCATAGGGTATGTTCAGTCATCTGGTAGGCGGTTCCATCAACAATATTCTTGAACAATGGAAGTTGGGTGGGCCACTTGTTTAAAACATTCAAAGGGCAAAAAGACCGTATTGGATTAATTTCTCATATGAAGTCGAAATAAGGACGAATCTTCAAACTCGTCTTTACAATTACAATTGGTCGAGTTTTCCAATTCAGCCTTATTTCCACCGAATTTATTTCTCGACACCGTTAGAAGCGCACATTGCAGATATCGAATCGTCAATGAATGACACTCAGTTTAGGCAAAAAAAAAAGTTGCAGCATTCGCCATTGGGGATTTTGACAACTCCAGTCTCGACTTGGAAAAAATACGGACCGTTGATCCCGCCAGACCAAATTCCGCACCAAACAGTAACTTTATCTGGCTATATTTGATGCTAATGTATCTCCTGTGGACTCGTATCCTCCCTAATCCAGTCCCTTTAAGGGTAGGTGTCCCAGACCGACCAACTCAAATTTCATGTAAATGCATTTGAATGTGTTGGTAAGCTCTCTTTAATTTTACTCATGTGCTCTTTGCTTCAACGCAAACGAAAACTGAAGGAAAAGACAAAAAGTAGCAAGCGCAGACTAATATTACATATACCTACCTACCTACATATGCAATATACAGACACCAAGCAAATAACTTGAAAACAAATATGGAAAGAGAAGGAAAAAAATCAAGTTGAGGGTTGGTTTGGTGTACATATTTTGTTTTGTAATTTTCTTTCAGATTTGGTGATAAAATGATAAAATTGTTGCTGGCTGCCGCGCAGCGAGGTGTAAAAGCAGTTTTTGAGGTTTTCATTGTATATCTTATAAAAAAATGTGTAAACCTTACCTAGGTTAACTTTTTTCTTAATTTATGAGATGTAGGAAAACACTTGTTTGGATGAAAATTCGATTACTCAAATAATAGGACGGTAGACAATAGTGCTACTGATTCTCGTCGCAACAATAGTAGGATGAAATTTTTCAAATCAAATAACAAAAAATGATAGATATTTATCTAGGTAATTGTCACCCCATCTTCTATCAATGCTCGTTATGAAGGTACCTAAGCACCTTATATAAAAAAAAAGAAGTTTACGAAAGTTAATTTAACCGCTATAATTAATTTTTGTAGGTGCAAGGTGTCCAATTCACCAAACAAATACTATTTGAGTCGAATTTTAAAAAAAACCAAAACGTTTTTCCGTGCAGCGAAATGTTTTTTTAAACTATTGAGAAATGTATTTAAATCAATTATACGCCTGCCCTCCGGAACAAAACTACAGTTGTCCTTCACTGTAATGTCCACCTCCATAGGAATTTCAAATTCCTGACCCTGATGTTTTCACTTTCAATTTCAACGTTCGTCAATGTTGTTGACGTTGAAGAAAGATCTTCCGAAACACGATTTTTTACAACATACCTTCAATCAATATGTAAATTGTAAAGTTTCGGAAAATTAAATTAGTAAATAAAAAATCAAATAAATTTAATAAATATAATATAGAAAATGACATAGTTCAAACAGTTTATCAGAATCTTTTGTTGTTCGACAAAAAACAACGTTTTTCTCCTTCATATGCTATGGGGTAGGGTATGAAATGTTTATATAATCACAACCAATAATCCTGCATCAAAAGTTTTTTTCAAATAAGGGGTCCGCCAAATAACTTTTTTTTTTTTTTTGAAAATGCTATAAAAAAACTACTGAATATTTTCTCAAATTTCTTTTTTTATTTGAAAGTACAATCCTTCCGGTTAATAATGGAAAATAATTTCATTCAAATGGCTGCCTCGGCTGGCCATGCAGTAGCCTACACGATCGGTCCAATTTTTAAGCACATTATCGATTATGTGCAGCTGTATTTCACCAATGGCAGACCCGTTATTTTAAAAAATGTACCTACCGAAAAACGTTTTTTTACTAAAAACGCCCCCAAAAAGTGGGCGTGTCAAAAAACTTTATATGTATGAAATATAGATATTGATATTCTGTAAAAATGTTGTTCAGACATTATATATATATACATATAATATACATATGTATATACAATATAAAAAATAACATAAACAATTAAATTTTTTTTTTAAGTTGTGTCACAAATGAATTTGCCGCAAAAAAATAACACAGTAAACAACACTTTACTATTCACAAAAATTATCAAAATTATACACACAAGTACCTACACTTTGACTTACTTCCCACTCAACCCTTTCTGTCACGTGCAAACATACGCATACAAAACAATTCATCAGCAGCGATAGCAAACATTTCAACAATGTAACGATCTGTACCATGTCCACGTGAAGTCCACACGAACTTTCATCAAGTCTACCCGAAAAGGTAAACAAAAGATACATACATAATAACAATCTCGCCTGCCTAGTGCCTGTATTTACAGAAGAGAATAATGAAAAGAGAATGTCACCAACTCACCACCTAGTGACATTATTTTGAAACAAACTTCTTTGTGTGCGTGAATTCGATCTTTTTTTATGTAAAAAACGTAAAATAGACCACTTTTCTAACATCAAAATTTGAAAAACCGTGTGGAAAAAAACTATTTTGTATTTTGAATTAAATAATACAAATACCAAAAAAAAATAAAAAAAATATGTCGGAATCATTTTGGTTGTCCTTTTTTCACAGCGGCATTGCAAATAATGTCATATTGAATTGCATATTTAAATATGTTAGAAGAAAAAAAACATGTTTTAAAGACCGGTACGTTGTGCCCTATATATTGTCGCTTGGTTAAAAAATTATTTCCAAAAATTAGAAAATATAACTATCGATTTCCCAGCCAAAAAACCCAAAACGTTTAAAAAAAAAACACCTTTTTTCCATTTTGTCACCAAAAAATTACTGTACAAAATACAAAAAAAAAAAAAAAAAAACGGTATCTGCACATATCTATTAGCTTTGTAAAAAAGCTAATTTGACTTCGTTACCTTTTATACTTTAGAAGTTATATCTAGTTAAACTTTGTAAATTTACCTTATTTTTCATAGTTTTGTGCATTTTTTTCGGGATAAATACTAAAATTCACAACAAAAAACAACCGGTGTTATCTGCGCAAATCTATTGTCTGTAGAAAAAAAATATAAAAAAAATAAAAAATATGTATATAAAGAGATAAAAATGGAACGCAATTAGCATCTAACTTATTTGTATGGTTTTTCTACATGTCAGGCGGTTTTGAGGCTCAAAGATATTTTAATGTTTTTTAAATGCTAAACAAGTACTTTGCTTAACATATTTCCAATCGATCACCGTTTATTTCATTTAAATATTCGGAAAATTGTGAGCGCTACACAATTTAGCGCAAAACTCCAACCTATTTTTGCATGGGACACCTACCCTTAATAGCTTACACATCCACCATCCGAAAATGCTCACATCGTTTTTGGCAAGCAATTCGATAGTGATTTTGGCGCAACTTGTTCGTTTTTTATCTACTTGTGCAATGTAGCGTCTATTAAAATCTGGAAAAGTATTAGACAGAGCAAGTGTTGGAAGGCCCAACCCCTCCTGAATATCGCTATCAAGAACTGAAATGCAAGGATTCGACTCTTGAGCATTCGTCAACAGTTCAACATTATATCAACACGATTACCATACTTCCTTAGACAGCTATATTAAACATACAAATTACGGACATGTTGTATCTACTATTATACCGGGGCATCATTTACCAAGTCATGTATCATTTTATTATCTGTTAATAATATGTGTCATTAACTATAAACATACGCCGAATGTGTACTTTCTCACCGATCATCCAAGTCGTATCTGTCAATCTTCTAAAAAAAAGAAACCCAATTTTTACTTAAATAACTCCCCAACCTATACAAACCAATCTCTTTTGATTAACAAAAATAAAAATAACTTCAGAAATTCCGAAAAATCACGTTTTTATCGATAGTATTACACCATCCATTGGACTACACCATTCAAAGCACAAAGCCGTGCTTAAGCTTATCCACCATAAAAATCATTAACCCGGAAAGAAAACAAAGACAAAACTACCAAAACATCAATCATCATGCTAACAACGTTAGGTTTATCGAAAAGCGCCAGCCTAAACATTACTTTCTCCAAAAACGAAAGACGTCATTATTGTCATCATCATCATATGATGACAACCAACATTAGACACGGGCAAGCTTTAATGTACCAACAGATACCAATACCGATTAAGACTGTGGCTAGACGATGGCTGCCAAATCAAATTTTATTTTAAATAAAAAAAAAACTGTAACAACCCACAGCAGCTCTTGATGAATATCAATAGCGGTCTATACCTAATCGGTCTCTCAACAATTTGTGAACATCATCTTTCTCTTTCTTTTTCTCGTCATTTGTTGGCGCCTTGACGCTGGAACGTATATAATTGGACACTCGTAAAATCCGCATCGGTTTTGCACTTTCTCGGCCAGTTTATAGAGAGTCACCCAGTTTTAATGTATAATTTGGCTAAGATTAGCATAAGAATGGTTGCCATTTAAAATTCAAGACTTTATTGACGATATCTTAAAGATACATACATTTATTTTAATCCTAAAATAACAGAATGTTTATAAGATACATTTGTTAGTCAGAATCTCCACTAACCACCTGCAATGGACACTTCAAAGCCACTAGTCCAAACAATGAATAGTGAATAGGACCGCGGCACACCTAAGTGCGATGATTTTTTTGATGGCATTTAGTCAACGACGCGACGGTACATACGAATATTCGACAAAATAACTGAACAAATATTGACTATTCGTTATGAGATTCTTTTTGTTTTGATTTATTGATTATTTTTTTCAAGGTTTGTTGACTTTTTTGTAAAACTATTGATATTCTGGGAAACAGTGAAGAATCTTTGAGATTCCTCTATGACTTATTAACAGTGGGGCATGATTGGAAATTTAGGCTAAATTTTATTAATTCAATTTGAAGATTTTGCCAAACACTGTTATTTCTGAATAGAACAGAAACCTCTTTTGAAACGGAATTTAAACACATTAATCAGCAGAAAGTTAATGAACTTATAGAGCAAACAGACTGGCGATATCTACTTCAAGAAAACGACGTCGAGGCACTATACAACAATTTTGTACGAGAAATGAATAAAATATACGCTGAAGCATGCAAAACGACCACAACAAAAAGAAAACGTAAACATAAGCCTTGGATCACGCCAGAAATAATACCAATGTGCAAAAAAAGGGATGAGCTATATAGGAGGTGGAAAAGCAGTCCCAGATGTAAGACGTTTGAGGGTGAATACAAGAAATTTCGAAACACTGTGAACAAGAATATACAATTAATAAAAGCCAATTTTTACAAACAAAAATTCTTAAATGCCAATCATGACCCGATGAAAATGTGGAAAATTGTGAACGAACTGCTTGGAAGAAAGGAACTTTCAGTAGATGAAACTATAAGAATCAATTTTCCAAAAGCGTCCGAATCTGAAGGCTTAAAAGATATTGTTGAGGAATTCGCGGAGAGGTTTTCAAATCAAGCGGCGAACATTATGCATGTATGTGACTTCAAAACCTCTGAACATGAGAAATGGGAACTTCAACAAAGTATTTACATAGAGGAAGCAACGGAACCTGAAGTCTACGAGATACTGTGTCAACTTAGTAGCACAAAAGGTCCTGGAGCAGACAACATAAGACCAGTCGATCTCAAAGTGAATGCCATGTGTTTTTTTTTTTTTTAAATTCATTTTTATTTTTCTTCAACTTAGAACTAACTTACATGCTATACAAAAATTAATGAAAAACTAGCCTACTTATCTACTAACTTAACTAACTTACTTGTCCTCTGCGGATACCCTAAAATAAATAATAACAACTTAAAAACTAATGCCTTTCGGCCTAAAATATAATTAAATTATTTATTATAAATGTATCTTTTTTGTTTACCAAGAAACATTTAAAAAAAAATTGGTTTCCTATATTTTTTTTATTTTTATTTAAACTTACTTACTAATTAAAACTACTTATGAACTAACTAAAACTAACGGGTGATTTTTTAGCTGGTTTGGTTTTGGCAACACTGGTTTCGACAGCTGACGTGTGTTTAGTACCTTGTGTCACTGTCAAACAGCTTCAGTTTGGTTTGCAATTTAACCATGGATCGTCTTACAAATGAACAACGCTTGCAAATTATTGAATTTTACTATCAAAATTCGTGCTCGGTTCGAAATGTTCATCGCGCGCTGCTTCCATTTTATGATCGGCATTCTCGACCTTCTGAGCAGTCTATTCGGAAGATTGTGACCAAATTTCGCACCAAATTTACTTTGTTGGACATTAAACCACCAACACGTTTACGTACTGTGCGTAGTGAAGAAAATATTGCGGCCGTATCAGCTAGTGTGACAGAAGACCGCGAAATGTCGATTCGGCGCCGTTCCCAGCAGTTAGGCCTTTGTTACAGCACTACGTGGAAAATTTTGCGGAAGGATTTGGGCGTAAAGCCTTTTAATATACAGCTGGTGCAAGAACTAAAGCCAGCCGACCTACCACAACGCCGAATTTTTGGTGAATGGGCTCTTGGAAAGCTGGCCGAGGATCCGCTTTTTTATCGAAAAATTGTGTTCAGCGATGAGGCTCATTTTTGGTTGAATGGGTACGTAAATAAGCAAAATTGCCGCATTTGGAGTGAAGATCAGCCAGAAGCATTGCAACAGCTACCAATGCATCCCGAAAAAGCCACTGTTTGGTGCGGTTTATGGGCCGGCGGCATTATTGGGCCATATTTCTTCAAAGATGATGCGAATCGCAGCGTTACTGTCAATGGTGAACGCTACCGAGCGATGATAACAAACTTTTTTTTGTCCGAAATGGAAGTTCTTGACTTGCATGATATGTGGTTTCAACAAGACGGTGCCACATGCCACACAGCACGCGAAGCAATGGCGCAATTGCGAGGCGAACAGTTAATTTCACGTTTCGGGCCGGTCAATTGGCCGCCTAGATCGTGCGATTTGACACCATTAGATTATTTTTTGTGGGGGTATGTCAAGGCTAATGTCTATAGGGACAAGCCCGCTTCGATTGACGCACTGGAAGCCAACATCCATGCATTCATTCGTGAGATACCGGCCGATATGTGTGAAAGAGTATGCCAAAATTGGACTCAGCGGATGGGCTACCTGAGACGCAGCCGCGGTCAACATTTGCATGAAATTATCTTTAAACATTAAATTGCAAGGTTCAAACTATCGATTCAAATAAATATTTCATTCATTTTTTCGAATTTTTTGTGTTTTTTTTTTTTTAAAAAAGTTCTAAACCTCTTAAAAAATCACCCGTTACTTAGATACTAATTAAAACTACCTAAAAAATAACTTAAAAACTAGAACAGCCCAGCAAGCATTTTGTATTTTTTTGTATTTTTTTGTATTTTTTTTTTGTGCCACCACGACTGTTTTTATTAACTTAACCTTAACTGAAACCTTAGAAATATGTAAGTCGGCCATACTTCAAAATGAAAGTCAACTATCTATAACTAGTCTTGCAGCCACCACAACAGGTTCTCCTGTTGCAACCTACTCCGACGGTCCCAATCGGACACACTCCTGCTGAACCGCAGGCGCTCTCCTCCGCCCTGAGCGACTACGTCTCGGTCGTACAGGAGCCGCCTATCCACAGTTCGTCGGAAGACGTGGTAGATTAGCGGAGCCGCCGATCTGTCCTATATCAGCCCTCGACTATCTAAAAATAGGAAAGCTTCAGGCGGAATAAAGCCGCTTAAACGCGCACTTTCAAAATATTCATCATTGGGGTAGAAGGCCCCAAAGATGAGACTATTGCTCGAGGTCATCGCCCTTGCCGCGTGAAACCGAATGAGTTTCACCAGAAAATTGTCTATCCTGTTTATGTTGGCCCCGTTGTATAGGACCTGGTTGGAATAATATTTTGTGTAGTCGGATACTGGTGTTCTGTGAAGACCAAGGCAGCTTCTCAAACACTGCCTCTCAAACACCCGTGTCTTTTCCATTTGAGATGGGGCAACGTTGAACCACACCGGGCACCCATAGGCAATCATCGGTCTGATAAGAGACATGTAGCAAATCACCTTCACCCTGCTGTCAAGACGGCTGCTATAAAACAATCGTCTTGTCAGGGCAAATGCTCCCCTAGCTGTCGCCAGAGCAGCGTCTACATGTCTTCCGAAATATAGATACTGATCCAGCCAGATGCCAAGGTACTTTACTACACTTTTACTCGCCAGTGGATGTCCGTTTGGTCCAACGATCACCAGCTTGCGCCAGTTCTTTCTTGTATCCCTAGAGGCCTTAGACAACGGTGTCCTAAACAGGATAGTTTCCGATTTCTGAAAGTTGATTTTCAACTTCCAGTCATCACAATATCTCTGGATCTTATCGAAGTCCCGCTGCAAAAGAGTTCGGATGACCTCGACAGTAGGTGCTGTTCTGTACGCGATAAGATCGTCCTCATACGCAATTGCCTGAGTAAGACTACCTATCATATCGCTGGTGTAAATGCTGAAGAGAATCGGCGAGTTCACCGCTCCCTGTTGCAGACCATTTTTAATGAAAAATTCGGTGGTAGAAGTTACATTGCCACTTTTGACAACAAACGTTCTACCAGTCAACATGTCATGAAGCATATATAGTAGTGGTTTACTTATGCCAAGTCTGGCCAGCTTTAGATAGAGGCCCTCTAACCATACGGTGTCGAAAGCCTTCTCCAAATCAACCAGACATGCACCCGTGCTCTGTTTTTTTCGCTTTGTTCCATTGTATATCAGAGACGAGTTTTGAGGCGGCATGAATACAGTCATGTCCGGCCTTGAAACCAAACTGGTTCTCTGGTATAATATTGTTGTCCTTAGACCACTTGAACAGAGCCCGATTGAGAATCTTTTCGAAAACCTTGCTGATACTCGGAAGGAGACTTATCGACCGGAAATTTGCCGGATTGGAATTGTCCTTTCCCTTTTTCGGGAGAGGATGAACCACCGCCGTCTTTCAACGCATTATCCAGCGCGTTGTTGAACAGCGTGGCGTAAATATCCACAGCTTCAGGGGTTAATTGTCGCAGTACAATGTTGGATATACCATCGACTACCGCTGACTTCTTTTTCATTATGGAATCGAAGATGGTCTGGAGTTCCACCTTCGACGCCTTTAGTGTTCTAATCACCGGGCCACGTGGGTTTGTCAGTCGTCTGTACAAGTTTTTTAGTCTTGTCAGAAGTCCGCTTTTTTGTCTGTGCAGTGCGTCAATGGTCGCGTTTCTGTACGAAGACGTTATGTCACGTTCTTTGTATTTTGGAATCATCCTGTTCATTGTCCTGAATGCCATGTGTCTCACCCCTGTAAGCACGAAGATTATAAACCTTAGTTTGTGTCAGTGTTATGTACCTAAGCTCATGAAAACGTCTATAATTCGACCAATATACAAGGGAGGAATAAAAAAAGACACGGCAATTAAAAGCCAATTTAAATTCTGCCAGCAGTTGAAAAATGTTTGGAAGAGATAGTCGTGAAACGTGTTTTATGTTTTATGTCAAAGCACAGAGTGATTCATTCAAACCAGTTTGGATTTCAAAAATGCAAGAGCACTCAATTGCTACTGGGAGAATTTACCAATGTGGTGAATGCGGGGCTAAATAAAAATCATCACGTACTTGTTCTCTTTATAGACTTCAGCAAAGCCTTTGATACCTTGACACCCAAAAAACTCGTGGAAAGTGTCAACAAATTGGGATTGAGAGGATTGCTGGCAAGCTGGCTCGAAAACTATCTGACTAATAGAGTAATCCAAGTCAAGGTAACTGACACATTAAGCAAACAAAAATCAAGAAAACGGTGTACCACAAGGTTCCAAATTGGGTCCCATTTTATTCATTCTTTTCACTAATGAACTGCTAAGAATAATTAAGAAATCGATTGCCTATGCCTATGCTGATGATATCGCAATCGTTGTGAGACACAAAGACTTGCATTTAGCCGTGAAGATATTGCAAGATGAATTCAACGCTGTATCTGAATGGTGTCATGATAACGTTCTAGTGATGAATGCAGAAAAAACCAAGGTAATGCATATTCGGACTCCATCAAAGCCAACCGAATCTATTGAAATCTTTCATCGCAATGATCGCTGTCCACAACTAAGAAGCAGCAACGCAATTGAGGTAGTCAAAACCATTAAATACCTTGGAGTAACCATCGACGAGCATTTTTTGTGGCGTGAGCACATCAACACCCTGCGACTTCAACTTAAAGAGTACGATATTTGCAATGGTTTATCTTAAGCGGTACTCACATATGGAGGAACAAAAGCAAGTTTCTACTCGTACAACCCAACAGAAGAAAACCGATTAAAGTTCAAACAAGCCAGAAATGACTGTAATGCCCATTTAAAGCGTGTCAAATTCCTCTATGACCAAAAGTTGAGGCAAAAAATTCTACAATGTCCCAGAGGTAGTAAAAACTTTTGGTCATTTGTTAAAAATAAAAAAAAAATTCGGCCTCATCATCAGTTCCGACGCTCATTCACAATGACATTCCAGCTGTCAGCTCTTTAGACAAAGCCAATCTGCTTGCTGCGCATTTCGCTGCCAATTCTACATTGCCAGATTGTGTTCAGTCTCCTCCTGTACTTGAGAACGTAAATCATTCCATAGGACAAATTCACTTTCGTACTCGTACAGTTACTTACTTACTTACTTAAGTAGCGCTACAGTCCGGAATGAACCTGGACCTCAACCAACATGCCTCTCCAATAACCCCGGTCCTTAGCTAACTGCCTCCAGTTGCGCACTCCAAGTTGGTTGAGGTCGGTTTCCACTTGTGCGCGCCACTTAAGGCGAGGTCTTCCTCTGCTGCGTCCGACGTCTGGCTGGGAATCGAAGACTCTGCGAGCCGGAGTATTGGCGTCCATTCGTTCTACATGTCCTAGCCATCATAAACGTCCAATGCGGAGTTTTTTGACCAGGGGCATGTCGCTGTACAGCTCGTATAGTTCTTGGTTGAATCTTCGTCTCCATAGCCCGTCAACGCAGACGGGACCGAAGTT
The DNA here is from genome assembly GCA_932526625.1 of Rhingia campestris. Taxonomy (NCBI): domain Eukaryota; kingdom Metazoa; phylum Arthropoda; class Insecta; order Diptera; family Syrphidae; genus Rhingia; species Rhingia campestris. The sequence continues at coordinate 121,942,092 of OW052183.1, read as the reverse complement.
TTTTCGAAGAATTTTCCTCTCGAATCTACCAAGGATTTCTTCATCCGCTTTTGATACGGTCCATGCTTCAGCGCCGAAGAGCAGGACTGGGATGATCAGGGTCTTATATAGGATCTCCTTAGTAGTTCGAGTGAGGGCTTTACTACTAAATTGCCTTCTTAGCCCGAAGAAACAGCGGTTGGCAAGAGTAATTCTTCGTTTAATTTCTGACGAGATGTTGTTGTCAGAGTTAATAGCGGAGCCGAGGTAGACTTTATGACCCTCATTTACTGCTAAACCCATTTTCGCCGCTTCCATCTCTATACTAGCAAACGTGGCTATGACATCACGTTGAGTCCTACCAATGATGTCAATATCGTCAGCGTATGCTAGTAGTTACACCGACTTTTGGAAAATTGTGCCTCTGGTGTTGGCTTTGGAGTTTTGCACAATCCTCTCAAGAATCAGATTAAAGAAGTCACATGACAGCGCATCGCCTTGCCTAAATCCTTTTTTGCTATCGAATGTGTCGGTGAAGTCGTTTCCGACCCTGATGGAGCAGCGAGAATTATCTATCGTCATCCTACACAAACGGACGAGTTTGGGCGGTATACCAAAACCAGACATGGCTCTGTACAGTTCGTCTCTATAAACGCTGCGGCTTTGAAATCGATGAATAGGTGGTGGGTATCGATTTGGACTTCTTGAGTTTTTTCCAGGATCTGCCGAAGTGTGAAAATTTGATCGATCATGGACTTTCCTGGCCTAAACCCACACTAATAAGGGCCGATCAGGTTGTTGGTAAACGGTTTCAGGCGTTCACATATTACGGCAGATAGGATCTTAAAGGCGATACTTTCATCGGACCAGATTTGGGTTATGAGTTGGTGGATGTTACTTATCAAGTCATCTCCGCCAGCTTTATAAAGCTCAGTGGGAAGGCCGTCATTTCCGGCGGCCTTATTAAGCTTGAGTTTAGATATTGCTATCCTCTTTTCACTTAGGTGGGGTGGTTGGCAGTTTTCGCTGCCGTTGCCAATATTAAATGGTTCGTTCTGCCTGACAGCGGAATGTTGTTCGTCATCGCCGTTAACAGTCTGCAGAAGTGGTTCTTCCATATCCTCAGCATCGACTGCGTCTCAGCTATGATATTTCCTTGTTCATCTCGACATGATTCTGTTCGAGCATTGTATCCTTGGTTTTGATGTTATACACCTTGGTAAAACTTGCGAACATCGTTCCTGGAGTGGGACCTTTCTATATCCTCATCGTACTTCGGTAGTCGCTCATAGATTTTGTCAAGGATCTCGTTGAAGCAATCCTTAGTTATATCATATTTTTCCTTCGCCGGAGCATGAGCCCACATAAGGCGGCTTTATGTTGGCGAATTTGGCATTGATGCGGATTGTTACAATGCGTTCGCTAAAGTCATGGAAACATAAGACTTCTTGCTTAAGTCTGGCACTTATAACAAATCTGCATCCGAATAGTCACTATAACACGGTCCATATAGTAGATGTCACAGTTTTTCATCCTCTTTCTGCCCGACTCATCCCGTCGTATTTCCTGGATGGCAGTAATGTCTGCTTTGTAGCAGATTAGGGCTTCCGCTAGTTGTTCGCTTGCACCTCTCCTGTTTCATGTTCTCACATTCCAGATGCACATACGAACGTCGTTATCCTTTTTTCGTTTAGCAGAGTCGTCAACAATAATATCAGTCCTTTACGAGGCTATTGGTTGCTTCGTAACAATGTTTTTTTAATGGGTGGGTATGGGTAGTTAACCCAGAGCACAACCCCCAACCTGGAGGGCCAGCTCCAATTTATTAGATACCTCTAGGACACGGCGCCATCAGTATTCACTTGTGCCGTTCGGTTCATCCGCCACCATCTCTTTTCAAGGAGCCTGACTTACCCTTGAGATTCCTAGATAACCTGTTGTCCGAATATGTCGAAGCAGTTCATCTAGGTTCGCCAGGGACGGCAGACCGGGCATTCGTTCCGCTCCATTCTGACCAGGGTGAATATAGTGTTGCTGTTTTACGTCTTTTCAATACTCGCACTTATCGTTTAGAAAGTCAAATCCGGTTGGATGAAAACAGTACCCGTTGGTTACCACTTGAAGGTAAAAAATAAGCATATTTGATGTGTAGTCAGAGTTACAAGCACTGGGCATTACCAAGTTAAAGTCAATCAGAGTCTACCCTTGTTCTATTTACAACGAGAAAATGACTGATTAAATGTCAAAATAGTGTTTCAAAAGATTACAACGTTTACCATCTCAGATTACACATCCAATTCGTGTGCGAAATTTCCGCTATTGAAGTACTGTTGATAGTTCACTTACCACGTCGTAAGTTTACCACGTTTACAATGTTTAAGATGCCTTTCCAACGTTGCATGAATCACCATTATTTATTTCCAATTGTATCTCAACACTCACTCGTTACTTTTCAACAACGAGTACCCTCCTCACAACATACCTGTTACATCATTTCCAAAAAAATGTCACATTGACAGCGCAGCTGATAGCTGATTATGCAGACAGCTGTTTCGCTTAATTTTTTTCCTTCAATTAGGCTGCCTCTGCCTCTGGTATTTCTTTTTAATTTTCTAATTTAGATAATTTTACAAAATTAAATAGCACTATTCCCTAGAACTAATTACTAACAAATCCAAAATGAGGCTGGCGAGGAAAACAATGAACCCTACTGGAAAGACACACTCGGCATCGGTGATATTCTTCCACGGCTCTGGTATGTTATCAGTTCTCTTTGACCCTAAGTGCAAATTCAAATTTTTGTTGAATAAACTTTGTATCTTAGGTGACACTGGTTCAAATTTAGTAGCATGGGTTCGGTTTCTACTCGGAAGGGACATGGAATTCCCTCATATCAAAATCATTTATCCGACTGCACCAGTTCAGCCCTACACACCACTAAATGGAGAGGTGATATCCATGGTTGTGATACAATTGAACATGATTTACACAATTTTCTATCTTGTAGCTGTCAAATGTCTGGTTCGACCGACGAGCTGTGTCAATAGAATCCCTGGAGAATAGAAAAAGTCTGTCCAGCATATATGAAACAGTTCATGAGCTTATCAATGAGGAAGTAAAGCTTGGCATTCCAGCCAATCGGATAATTGTTGGTGGATTTTCTATGGGTGGTGCTGTAGCCATGCATGCTGCCTATCATTTGAATACAGACTTAGCGGGTGCCTTTGCATGTTCATCATTTCTCAACCGCGACTCCATTGTGTTTGATTCGTTAAAGAATCGCAAAGATCCTGATACAGAACTGCCAGAGTTAAAGATGTTCCATGGAGATAAAGATTCAGTAGTGCCTTTGGCTTGGGGAGAAGAGTCATTTAAAGAATTGACCAAGTTGGGGGTTAATGGACAATTCGGACAATTAAAGAATACCCTCCATGAGTTGAAGAAACGTGAACTGCTGGACATTCAAGACTGGATCAGCAAGAAACTGCCACCACAAAGTAGTGATGTACAAAATAAATTATAAGCAAGTTGGACAGCCGAGTAGAAAAGAAACGTTTTTATGATTTAAAACAAACGGTGAAAGATTTTATTTTGGTGAGGGGTATGTTGTAAGAACGAGTGCTATGGCTGGAATTATTATTTAAATAGAAATCTGAAAGGAATAAACCAAAGACGAACGTTATTTTTTTGATAATTTTTCATGTTAAGTACAAGGCAACTTAAGACTTATTGGACGCTGGTGTAGTCCGGTTATTGTTTTCTTTAACGACGCCAGCGATTTTAGTGTTCTTAGTTGCGCCACATACTTTATATGCTCAATGTGCCTTTAGAGGCAAGAAATCATTTATGGATATATTCAACTAGTCAGTAGCTCCCTCATGGTTGGATGTTGTACAACGAGGGGAGAATCTGATTGATTTTAACTCGGCAATGCCCAGTGGTTACAACTCTGACTACACATCAATTGTGTTTATTTTTACCTTCAAGTGGTAACCGTCAGATACTGGTCTCATCCAATCGGATTTGACTTGCAAAACTAAAAACAGCAACACTATAAACAGCCTGTTCAGAATGGCACGGAATAAATACCCGGCCTGATGTTCCAGGCGAACCAAGATGAGCTGCTGCGACAAATTCAGACAACAGGTTATCTAGGAATCTCATGGGTCTCGGAAAGGACTGATATTATTGTTGACGATCCTGCTAAACGAAAAAAGGACAACGACGTTCTTATCAGCACCGGGAATGTGAGAACATTAAACAGGAGAGGTGCAGGCGAACAACTAGAGGAAGCTCTAAACTGCTATAAAGCAGACATTACTGCCATACAGGAAATAGGATGAGATGGACCGTTCCAAAAGAGGATGAAAAACTGTGACATCTACTATGGACCGTGTTATAGTGAGCAGAAACAGCGACTATTCGGATGCGGATTTGTTATAAGTGCCAGACTTACACAAGAAGTCTTATGTTTCCAAGATATAAGCGAACTCATTGTATTAATTCGCATCAAGGCCAAATTCACCAACATAAGCCTTATATGCGGTCACGCTCCAAAGAGGACAAAACTAAGGATTGCGACTACCGAAGTACGATGTTAAAATCGTGCTAGGAGATATTAACGCAAAGTTAGGAAGATACTGCAATCGCAAGAGACCGCCTTGGCGAAATGCGTATCCCTTAACCTCTCGATTCATACCATACCACCAGCATCTAATATCGAAGAAAAGTGGCAACGATGTCAACAAGTCATTAGATCAGCCGCAACTGATATGCTAGGTTTCTCGCGCCACCAGCAAGAAACCCCTGGTTTGATGAGGAATGCCGATAGATGCTCGCAGCCCAGAACAAGGCTTAGAAGGCTAAGCTGCAGGTGATGACGAGAGCTGCCATTGAGCTCTAGAAGTCTCATTGAGGCATAAGTCTTCTCAACATCGCCTATAACATGCTATATGCCGTAATATGTGAACGCCTGAAAGCGTTTCTCAACAACCAGATCGGCCCTTATCTGTGTGGTTTTAGGCCAGAAAAGTTCCCAACAGATCAAATCATCACACATCGACAGATCCTGAAAAAACACCCAAGAAGTCCAAATCGATACCCACCACCTATTCATCGATTTCAAAGCCGCATACGATAGCATTTATATTGACGAACTATACATACAGAGTCACGTCTAGTCTTGGTATACCGCACAAACTCGTCTGTCTGTGCAGGATAACAATGGAGAATTTTCGCTGCTCCATCAGGTCAGGGTCGATAACAGCAACATCTCGTCAGAAATTAAACGAAGAATTACTCTTGTTTCTTCGAGCTAAAAAGGAGATTCAGTAGCAAAGACCTCACTAGAACTACTAAGGAGATCCTATATAAGACCCTGATCATCCCAGTCCTGCTCTACGGCGCTGAAGCATGGACCGTATCAAAAGCGGAAAGAAATCCTTGGTCGATTTGGTCGCTGGAGACGAAGATTCAACCAATACTCCGGCTCGTAGAGTCTTCGATTCCCAGCCAGGCCTCGCCTTAGGTGGCGCACACAAGTAAAAACCGACTTCAACCACATTTGAGTGCGCAACTGGAAGCAGTTAGCTAAGAAACGGGCCAATTGGAGAGGCATGTTGGTTGAGGCCCAGGTTCATTTCGGACTGTAGCTCTCTGAACTCCACGTTCGCCCGATGCGGACGTTCCAATTTTCTACAACGCGTTCGAGCATATTTGTGTGTATCTCGCGAATAACACGGGTAATGTTGACCTCCATTGCTTCAATCGTAGCTGGCTTATCCACAAACACCATAGACTTTACGTAGTCCCAAAGGAAAACGTCTAACAGTGTGGTATCGCGACCAATAGGATGCCGATATGTATAAGTCTGTGTTATTCCAGTGTATTTCGAAATAATAAAAGCGGGAAGTAACAATACTTATGGCGTTTTCCATTGGGAAAAAAATCAATTTTTTTTTGATCTGAAGACCGATTTTGACAGTTGTTGTGTTCCATTAGGCGAAAAAATTGATTTTTTTTTATCAGAGATCAATTTTGCAAATCTGAATTTTTCGGCAGATTTACCAATACCAATACAAATGATAGCTGTCAGTTTGACAAGAGTGATTTTGATTTTGATTTTTTACTTCGGTTGTGAAAAACAAGACACAGAAAAGAAAGTTATACGTGAACTATTAAATATTTTCAAATGTTTGTTATGTTTTTAATGTTGGCAGCTACACCGACGCTAACTTCACAGACACGAAATGACACCAATACAATGACAAAAAAAATAAATCTGAATCGTGTTCCATTGACACTTAAAAAGATCAAATTTCAGATCAAAATCAAGATTTCCCAATGGAAAACGCCATTAATACCGCCAAATGCAGATAGAGAAATCTTACCCGATGTGTCATATCAAGAGATATGTGACCGTGTTACAAATTGACAAGGACATGAAACCTCATCAGCAGATCCCGTAAAGAGGTACCCTGGCCACCTCTTTACGGGTTGCATTCATACCTTGAAGACGATAATGCTGAACAATGGACATATACCACAACACCAAGTGTCAAAGCCAGCCAGATTTTTCACAAGCAAAACCTCGAACACTAGGCAAACCCTTCATTGACAAACTTAGCGATTTCTCTGATAAAAACATCAAAGATTGCCTTCTTTAATGCCACTGGATTTATTTAGCAACGATAACACAACAAGTTACAAAAACCTACGCAAGGCGCACCTTATCCCTAATCATATTTAGTTCCGTACGTTCAGCCAAATTAACTTATTATCTAGTCTTTCTGAAGTTCGTGATATTTCACGAAGACAGGTGAGACATAAACGTGCCATTCTAAGAACGTGTCATGATTTTGCCATCTTCCGGGTTTTAGTTTTATGAAGCTAACTTTGCCGATGCAATATTCTCATTGATCAATCAAGCATTTTTAGTCACGTGACATGGTTGATTGACCAATGAGAACAGTTCATCGGCAAAGTTAACTTGGGAAAACTAAAACCCGGAACACGGCCATTGATAACGAAAGTCTAAGTCCAAATCCCATCAAGCCTTGTACACAGATATACTTCGCCGGTTGCTCATAATTTATATCGAGAAACTGCTGAGTGTTTCGTCGTTGTATATTTTGTATGGCAGTTATGTCTGCTATAAAGCAGGTTCTCCGATTTTAGTTACTCCATAACTATGTTTTTTTTTCGTCCTGAGTGGATAACCCAACGACTAACATTCAACCTGGAGAGGTAATTCCAAGGAAACGATGCTTTCAGTGTAAAATACGGAATTGACTGCTGTTGTTTGCCTTTACTGACTAATCCTTAAAATTCTTTTATGTGATGGTTTCCGAATGTGTCAAAGCAACAGATGTACATATGTTGTTCAATTCGTAAAGTCTATGGGATTGCAGACGCGAACATTGACTCCATCTGGGGAATTCTTCAGCTGTATTCTGGGAAAAGAAGAAGTGTCGGAAAGAACGGATGACTTTTTTTAAAAGTTCACAGTAAATACCAAAGTTTTTCATCCTCCTTTTGTCCCTTAAATATCATAACGTATTTCCTGCATTTCAGTAATGTGTCCTTCGTAGATGTCAAAAAAAGCATTAATTGACATTTACTATGAAGATAGCCAAGTAATGCCGCTCAATGTCTACCTCGTTCTACAACTCCAAACCATCATATTCAAACCTCTCCCAGAAGGATTACCAATTTATATTCATAGAACCTAGAAATAACTGTAATTCCCACCGCTTTATGTCAAATTAATTCTCACAAGACCAAAAGTTGATGCAAACAATACTACCAAAGGTAGTAAAAACTTTTGATCGTTTGTAAAAAATAAATAGAATTCGACCTCATCCCTCTCTACACGAATCCAATCTGCTTGCTGCTCATTTTGCAGCCAGCTCCGTTTCCTGATTGTGGGCAGTCTCTCCCTGTACTTGAGAACGTAAAACATTCTAATCGATCTTGACATACACAAATCGCCTGAGGAGATACCACCCCATAATTCTGAAGACATGTTCTTCCACAATGGCAAAAACACTGCGTAAGCTTTTTCATCTGTCCTATTCATCGGGGATCTTTCCGAGACGATGAAAAACAGCATTTCTCCATCTACCGACCAATTGTACTTAACTCCCTTCTTTCCAAGATCATGGAAATGCTGATAAACCTTCAGCGTATGAAATATCTTGAATCACGAAAACATCTCAATGACGAATAATTCGTAGCAACAGGTCCACTGGTGATTTGATGTCATCCTTATCAAAATCAATCAATCAATCAATCCATGTTAGTGGCGAAAATAAGATCATTGCACTCATATTTCAAAGGCACTTAACAGGGTCATTTCTTAAAACCCTTTTGTCGAAAATGCTTTCGGCATCAATAAAAATCTTCTTCTTTAGATTCGAAACCACCTCTTTAAACGTTCAATCAAAGCGGACGGTTTCAAGTCTACTACTCACCAAATAAATGCTGGTGTTCCTTAAGGCTCCGCTTTGTCCCCAACTACAACTTACTTATCGGGCTCCCGACCCGTGAAGAGGCTCTGCCTGAGACACTGCAGCCTTCCATCCTCTACGATCCATGGCTCGCTGCTTCGAGTTCTCTAGACCAAACGTTCTGGCATCCGCGATGGCTTGGTCTTTGAAACGGAGGTTCGGTCTTCCTTGCCTTCTATAACCTGGGGGCTGGGATTCGAAGATCCTCTTAGCTGGAGCATTATTGTCCATTCGCTCGATGTGGCCGAGCCAATGTAGTCGACGTGTTTGGGCTTTTTGGACTACATCCACATCTTGGAACAGCTCATAGAGTTCGCGGTTGTATCTTCTACTCCATTCGCCCTCCTCGTTCACAGGACCAAAAATCCGCCGAAGTATTTTTCTTTCGAAGGAGCCCAGTATCAGCTCTCCCGTCCAGCACTCGGCACCATAAAGCAGAACTGGCAGGATAAGGGTTTTGTAGAGCACACATTTCGTCCTTCGAGTTAGGAGTTTTGAACCCAGTTGTTTCGCCAAACCGAAGAGCAACGGTTTCCTAGGGTAATTCTTCGACGGATCTCCACTAGGGTGTCATGTGTAGAGTTTATGTTAACTCCGAGGTAGGTGAACTCCTTAACTACCTCGAAATTGCTGCTATCAATAGTGACGTTTTGTCCTAGGCGGTGGAGAGATGCTTGTTTGTTTGTTGATAGCATGTACTTAGTCTTGTCCCCATTTACTTCAAGGCCAACGGATTTCGCCTGTTCTTCAATCGCCGTAAAAGCATTTATCACGGCACGTTGGAAGTGACTGATGATGTCCGCATAGCCCAGCAGCTGGATGGATCTGTTCAAAATAGTGCCTTCCGTGTTAACACCTGCCCTGCGCACTATCTGCTCCAGTACGAGATTGAAGTAGCCACATGAAATCGCGTCTCCTTGCCGAAATCCGGTGCATGTTTGGAATTGTTCGGAGGAGCTACTGTACGTTGCATCGTGTGTTTTCCAGCGTCAAGCGAGACGGCTGAGTCAGTTTTGCTGGGATTCCGTCCTTAACACTATCTCTCATTTTTATTAATGACCTCTTGTCTTATCTAATCTTCGCTCTTCGATAGGATGGAATTAAATGCTTCAAAAACAAACCCTACAGTCATTATCCATGAATGGCACTTGCATCGTTGAAACCGAAAAACTACCATGCTCTGTATTATGTGTTATTAACCGAATCATGCCCTCAATGTATAAAGCGTATATACGTCCCAAAATTGAATTCAACACCCAAACATGATCAGTTGCAGCAAAAAAATCATTGCACCTACAAAAGCGTGCGATACAACTGATAGGAGACCTAACCATAGCGAACTTCAAAGTCTCACCCGAACATAGTGGGAATGTCTCCTGACTGACACTCTTTCCCCGTTATTTTAACAACAAATGCTCAAATAAAATAGTCATAGATGCATTGCCCCTTCAACCATTCACCCATAATTCTCGCTTTTCTATTGCTCTCATGAACATGTCCTATTTGCTTTCAAACCACCTACGTCCAAAATAGTCCACTGCAAATATTATTCGGATCATGCCCGTTCAATACATTTATATTCTGCTGAGACCAATAAAATACCAGACATAGAGATACTCACTTTGAATTAATTTTTAAGCTAAGCCAAGCAAACAATTAAGTTGCAACCGAAGTCGCCAAAATCCAGCCATAATCGATAGACGAAACGTTGACCCCACAACTCATAAAAGAGTTTGAGTATGTAGTTGTATTTTGTGCACCATTATCAACATGCAAATTCAAACATTTAACGAAGGCAAACAATTTTCGAAATAATGTTCACAAATTGTATTCAGGAAAATTAACCAACAATTCCGCATGCAAACTCACAAGAAATCCTCACGGCCATTCGTCAGCCATCGTTTTAAACTCTTCCGCACGTCCATTGTTAGGCATTTCAGAACCCCGTTACAAAATATCAGAATTCCAAATTTGGCAGAAACCCATCGCAATTGGTGGATCCGCACTGACAAAGAGTGGCCTTTTCCATTTTGACTGCATCTGCTGCATCACGTTGAACTGGTTGTATGCCGCCGCCGTAGTGAAAGTTTAGTTCCTCGCCAGCGGAAATATCCTGTTTGGCGAAAATAGCTGAAAGTAAATTTTATGTTATTCCATAGAACATACAATGCCCACTCTGCCTCCTACGTACCTATCTTTGGAATCGGACAATCCACCCGGACACTGAATATCTCACAATTTGGCTGGCAACTGTGATTCAAATATCTGCCGATGTTGCCTCTGTAACGTGGATCTATGAAAGTCTGTTGAGCAGGAGAAGATTTATCACCACCTTCTAATGAATATTCATTCAGACAAAGGACGTAATTCAGTTTATTGTTCTCCCCCTGTACTGGGCTGCAACCACCCTCATCCGACATCAACCTTTGTTTCGCCTCAGTGCGTGTGATTATTTCACCAGCGTACTCACATACAAAGGCTCCCCTGCAAATGGGAGCATTCGTTCGCAGAGCATACTGTTTATGAAGCACTTTTGAGGCAATTATCTCCAAATCTAACCGAGGACCATACTGGACGAGTCGATTTTGACATGTGGCCGCATCACATTTACATGCAGGCGAACATTCATATATGAGATCCTTGCTGCGGCGGTTTGGGTTAAGAATGAGCTCTGTTGGGGATGGGATATAATTGCCACCATGTGGACATGTATCATTGTAAGTCTTCGAACAGGAGCAAGAGTTAAGGAGCATCGAATTAAATTGTCCTGCAAGATTTTGATAATCTGCCGATTGTTGAATCATCGGTGATGAAGTTTCAAAGAGGACATTTTCGATTATGTAGTCGATAGTTGTATCCTCGTGGTCATAGTCGTCTTTGATGTCGGTGCGGTGATCAGTATTCATGGTACTGGCCATTTGTTATCCTTCAATTGTGTATCTGAAAAAGGGAAGGTGTTTTCAATTAAATAATGGATTTTCAATCAAGGACATTGATAGTAGCCTAGGTGATAAAGTAAGGATGGGTGATTAAATGTAAATGATGGACTGCAGTCAGACATAGTTTATTGTAAGGATTTATATTTTTCCCAAAATACGATAAAAAGGCTTAATCCATTTTGTGAAGGACATCATGGTTAACGTTTGCAGCACACACAAGGTTGAAAAAAATTCAAATGGTCAAGATCAAGTGATACCCTTACGTTCTGTCTCAAGAATAAATACAAATTTTTGGCGCAACAGGCTCGTTAGTAACCAGGGCCGAGTTTTCTTACAACCATTCATGTGTGCGGCTAAGTTGAGATAAGCTTTTTTTGACAATTGAGGGCCAGTGAAAAATCATTTAGGTGTTGCCATGACTGGGAATCGAACCCAGAACTTCTGTGCCACTGAGCCCGCCACTGCCTCAAGAGCACGAGCAAAAAGTGGTTGCTAACTTTTGCAATGTTCTCTCTGCAATGAAATTAATGTAAGGTGCAAGGGAATACGTGAATACCTTTACGGAATGGAGTTTTGGAGATTTGGAAATCATTGACAACCGGTAAGTTTAAGCAGAGAACTTACCGGTTGTCTGCTTCTTTCTCTATACTAGCATACGTGGCTATGACATCACGTTGAGTCCTACCAATGATGTCAAAATCGTCGGCGTATGCTAGTAGTTGTAAGGAATTTTTGAAAATTGTGCCTCTGGTGTTGGCTCGGGAGTTTTTCATAATCCTCTCAAGAATCAAATTGAAAAAGTCACATGACAGCGCATCGCCTTGCCTAAATCCTTTTTTGGTATCGAATGTGTCGGTGAGGTCGTTTCCGAGCCTGATGGAGCAGCGAGAATCCTCCATCGTCATCCTACACAAACGAACGAGTTTGGGCGGTATACCAAAACTAGACTTGGCTCTGTATAGTTCGTCTCTATAAATGCTGTCGTATGCGGCTTTGAAATCGATAAATAGATGGTGGGTATCGATTTGGAATTCTTGGGTTTTTTCAAGGATCTGCCGAAGTGTGAAAATTTGATCGATTGTGGAGTTTCCTGGCCTAAAATCACACTGATAAGGTCGGATCAGGTTGTTGGTAAACGGTTTCAGGAGTTCACATTTTACGGCAGATAGGATCTTGTAGGCGATATAGAGCAAACTTATGCCTCTGTAGTTGGCGCAGTTCAGAGGGTCTCCTTTTTTGTGGATCGGGCAAACGATGCTGATGTTCCATTCTTCAGGAGTGCTTTCATCCGACCAGATTTGGCTTATGAGTTGGTGGATGTTACTTACCAAGTCATCTCCGCCAGCTTTATAAAGCTCAGCAGGAAGGCCGTCATTTCCGGCGGCCTTATTAAGCTTGAGTTTAGATATTGCCTTGGCTACAACAAGGTAGTGGTCAGAGTCGATGTTAGCCCCTCGGAATGTTCGGACATCCAAAATACTGGATGCGTGTTTGTCTATCGCAATGTGATTTGGTTTGGCAATTTGGTTGACGGTTCGTTGATCTGGAGACCGCCATGTCCCCCTGGATATCTAGGTGAGGAAACTGTGTGTTGGCTATAGCCTTAGTCCGTTGCCAGACTTGTTGACGTGTAGGCTATATTTTCCGACAATACTGCTAATCTCTTCCTTTACCTTTGCGTTAAAATCTCCTAGCACGATCGTCCTTCGGTAGTCGCTCATAGGTTTTGTCAAGGAGCTCGTAGAAGCAATCCTTAGTTATATCACCTTTTTCCTCCTTCGGAGCGTGACCGCATATAAGGCTTATGTTGGTGAATTTGGCCTTGATGAGGATTGTTACAATGCGTTCGTTAATATCTTCGAAACATAAGACTTCTTGCGTAAGTCTGCACTTATAACAAATCCGCATCCGAATAGTAGCTGTTTCTGCTCACTATAACACGGTCCGTAGTAGATGTCACAGTTTTTCATCCTCTTTTTTCCCGGCCCATCCCATCGTATTTCCTGGATGGCAGTAATGTCTGCTTTGTAGCAGTTTAGGGCTTCCGCTAGCTCACATTCCAGGTGCAGATACGAACGTCGTTGTCCTTTTTTCGTTTAGCAGGGTCGTCAACAATAATATCAGTCCTTTCCGAGGCTATGGTTGCTTCGTATGTTTTTTTTCATGGATGGGTAGTTAACCCAACGCACAACCCACAACCTGGAGGGTAAGTTCCAATTTATAAGATACCCCTAGGATACGGGGCCATGGTAATCCGGGAATTCCTGCCCAAAATCAACCGGCTTGTACTTCATTAACTCGCCAGCTATCTTATTTTGAATCTTAAAATTTACTAGCGGACCCGGTGGACTTCGTCTCGCCCCAAATAAACCCCTTCAGATAAACCTCAGAGTGATAATAAAACACAGATAGTTCAAATTTCAATGTGATTTATTTGAATGAAATCGAAATCAATAGAGAGCGATATGATAAACAATGTTTTTCGATTTGTAAACCGGCGCAAAAACAACGAAAACGGTTTGCCAACACGCGAACAGGCAAGGTACAGCTGACCATGCGAAAAACAGGGAAATTCGAGATTAATCCCACAGACTTCCAACGATTGGCTTTGCGATTTATTGATTGTCATCGTAAAAGCCATTCGAAAGAGAAAACCTTTTTTTTTAAAGCCAATACTTTGTTCTATTAGCTCATTTTGAAATCAAAAGAAATCTATGCTTTTGCAAAGTTTTTCAAAAAACGTGTTTTGAGCTCAAAATTTAGGAAAAAAGTTGTAAAGGGCCAAACTCACCGAGCAACCGAAACCGAAACTTCGTTTCATTTTTTCATTTTTCTGTTCAGTTTTGACATTTCATTCCCACCGAAAATAGGACAGAAACAGAAAAAAAATCACTTTGACATCAAAAACGTGAGGCAAGTGACTTCTACAAACTTCGGCAAACAGAAATTACAACGAAAGAAAAAAAAGTTGCCAGTTTCGATACGAGAAATGCAAAACTGAAAAATGAAAATGTAAAATTTCGGTACGAAAAACAAATAAAATCATTTTATATTAAAATACAAAGATTTTAAGAAATAAAAATAAATGAGATACCTAAGTATGGTTCATAGATATCTTTTATTTAAGAAGTATTTTGAACTGAAAAACACAGAAAATCGGAAGTAATTAGCAGTTTTTAATAATAAGAAAAACTGGTTTCTGGCTTTTAAAAACAGGATAGAACTTCATTGTAAGTGTTCCCGTTGTTTTTTAATATTTTTTTTTATTTTAAGACACTTATTTCTAAAACTGTCCCTACCTCCTAAAAGCGCGAGATAGACTTTCACCCTTCCATAGTAAAACTTGTTTTTGACCTCTCTACTAAAAACCGTTAATAATTGTTGGCGCCAAACTAATCGTACTCTCCCCAGGCGTTGTTTTTGGCCATAGGTACGGTTAAGAATTTTGAAATTGGGATTTTAGCATTCTAATATGTTTTTTTTATTTGGCAACCAAAATATTGTCTACAAATAATTTATATGGCCAAACAACGTTTGCCGGGTCAGCTAGTTACTAAAAAAAACTAAGGGAATTCTTTTATATTATTTAATTTACTGGTAAGAACATAAAAAAACTGCTCCAGCTTTGTTCAATGAGAATATGAGCCATTCCATTACAGAATAAGCAAACAGCAGAATAAATAATATACCAGGAGACGTATCTTCACCAAATTCAACAGTTGGTATATAAAACCATTTCCCGTGCATTTTTTTTCAAATCCAAGCATAGTGACTCACAACCTCCATTCTCTAAATCTCCTTCACACAAACTACTGGGAGTGACACAGACACTATATTTCAACACCAATATGTTTTATACAAAAAGGAGTAGGTGTTGAATAGATACTACTAACAACAACAACATATGGCTGCCTTTTTTCAGGATATCTGCTGCCTACTGCCTGCTGCCAATTATGCCAGCCTATTCTGAATTCAACACCTAAACTCTCCATTCGTCTGTATTGAAATGTCGACAGAGCTACGCAATGTATACACACATCGCATATATTTCGACACCATTCTATACGCGTTAGTGGTACACAGATGGGGAGGATATGTATATAAACTCATATCGGGTAAGGTAGTCATTCATTCACACATGAAATGGTAATAATTCTCTTATTCACTGATGACACCGACACCGAGTCACCGTGTTATACATATACGTGACATACCTGCATACATACATATGTAATAAACAAAACTAACGCCTTGTCAATGAAAAGTGGAAAACTACCACTAAGTCCCGGTTTTTCGGTGCTGAGCTAACTAAGAGTTAACCCAGAGTTTACTAACTCCGGAAAAAAATATAATCTAGAGTCAACTCATGAAGCGGTTTTTCAGTACGGGATTAAATTTGGTTCCGTGTGTGGTGATTTAATTTAGTAGCACTCACGGTTTATCGATTTTGCTCAGTTATCACTTTATCGGACTTACAAAGCCTTACAAGTCTTTTTCTTTTTAAAACAACTAAACTCAAAATTTGAAACAATTTTAAGTCGCTCAGATCTCAGATTTAGTTTCTCAAAATTAAATAAAAAGTCCACATACATAAATGGAATTGAAAAAGTTTGTTTGTTAACTCGAGTTTTATCCCGGAATTAGGATGATCTCGCACTGAAAAACTGGGCCTAAAAGGGCCAAAAGATGGGTTTTGGAAATCGAAATTATGTATTAAAATTGACAGGTTCCAACATTTGATCAGTCCTGTACAATATACAGACCCAATATAATATTGTAAGGGACCTACAATATACTTTTACTGATTCTTATGTTTTTTTTTATACTTATTGCCGTTTCCGTACTTACAAAAATTAGTAAAAGTTAGAGCTTATAGCGGACATTTTTTCCCCTTTTTCCTTAACAGGCTTCGGATCCCGACCCATTGGGCTCTCTGCCTGAAACAAGACAGCCTTGCATACTCTTTGATCCTGGCCACGATGCTTTCAGTTATTCAGACCCAGCTCTCTGGCATTCTCTGTCGCTTGATCGCTAAGCCAATGGTTTGGTCTTCTTTGTCGCCTAGAAGGCTAGGATTCATTGATTCTCTTGGTTGCAGCTCGATGTGGCCGAGCCAATGTAGTCTACGTGTTTTTACCTTTTGTACTACAGGGTGATCCATTTCGAGGTTCCCTACTTTTTTAAAGAAAAAAACACAGAAAATTCAAATTTAATGGAGAATGTTTATTATCATTTGAAAGAACATTCTGTGGCATTTATTTTTTGAAGTCCATTGATTGATGCGATGTGTGGGAAGTGGCGCCGTCTTGCTGAAACCAAATGTCGCCGAGATCACGAGCTTCAATTTCAGGCATCAAATAGTCGGTTATCATGGTCCGAGTTGCTGCGAACGGCGCCGAATCGACTCTCCACGGTCTTCGTGTACACTCTCAGCTACGGCCGCTATATTTTCTTCACAGAGTGCTGGACGTGGTCTATTCGGTCGAATATTATCCAATTATGAATGCTGGGTCTCAAAATGGGTGATGGTGTTGCGAATAGTACGCTCAGTAGGCCGATTATGTTGACCATAAGTTTAGCGAAGTGCACGAAGCACATTCCTCACAGAACGTGAATTTTCATAATAAAGTTGAACAATTTGTAAACGTTGTTCACGCGTAAGTCTTTCCATTATGAAATGCCAAACAATACTAAACAAAAATAACATGACAGCATGACACGACTCACACGTGATCTGTCAAAAAAGGCTATTGAAAAAAGTATCTCTACTTGGATCACCCGTTACATTCACAACTTGGTAGGTACAGCTCACAAAGTTTGCAAAGTACAAAGTACGCCTTCCTCGCATCCTTCCTTCCTACCTTAAGTGGCGCTATAGTCCGGAGCGAACCTGGGCCTCAACCAACACGCCTCTCCAATTAGCCCGGTCCTTAGCTAACTGCCTACAGTTGCGCACTCCAAGTTGGTTGAGGTCGGTTTCTACTTGTGCGCGCCACATAAGGCGAGGTCTTCCTCTACTGCGTCCAACGCACGTCTGGCTGGGAATCGAAGACTCTGCGAGCCGTAGTTTTGATGTCCATTCGTTCTACATGTCCTAGCCATCTTAAACGTCCAATGCGGATTTTTTTTGACCACGGGTATGTCGCTGTATAGCTCATACAGTTCGTGGTTGAATCTTCGTCTCCATAGCCCATCAACGCAAACGGGACTGAAGATTTCTCGAAGAATTTTTCTCTCGAATCGACCAAGGATTTCTTCATCCGCTTTTGATACGGTCCATGCTTTAGCGCTGTAGAGCAGGACTGGGGTGATCTGGGTCTTATATAGGATCTCCTTAGTAGTTCGAGTGAGGGCTTTATTACTAAATTGCCTTCTTAGCCCGAAGAAACAGCGGTTGGCAAGAGTAATTCTTCGTTTAATTTCTGACGAGATGTTGTTGTCAGAGTTAATAGCGGAGCCGAGGTAGACAAAGTCCCGTACTACCTCAAAGTTATATCTGTTAATGGTGACGTTCTGTCTAATTCGTCGATGTTGTGTGTCCTTTCGTGTTGAAAGCATATACTTAGTCGTACCCTCATTTACTGCTAAACCCATTTTTGCGGCTTCCTTCTCTATACTAGCAAAAGTGGCTATGACATCACGTTGAGTCCTACCAAAGATGTCAATATCGTCGGCGTATGCTAGTAGTTGTAACTATTTTTGGAAAATTGTGCCTCTGATGTTAGCTCGGGAGTTTTGCACAATCCTCTCAAGAATCAAATTGAAGAAGTCACATGACAGCACATCGCCTAGCCTAAATCCTTTTTTGGTATCGAATGTGTCGGTGAGGTCGTTTCCGACCCTGATGGAGCAGCCTTCCTCGTATACAGGACCAAAAATCAGATGAAGAATTCTTCTTTCGAAAGTGGCTTATAATTGCTCCGCTTTCCTCCTTATTTTTCAGCACTCGGCGCCGTAAAGTAGGACCGGAAAGTTTATGGTCCGATGGAGCAAATATTCTAAGTTTAAGAATTTTGATCCTATTTGTTTCGCTAAACCAAAATAGCATTGGTTTCCTAGGGGTAAGTCTTCGTCGTATCTCCAGTAAGGTGGATCAACTGTTGCAATCAACATTGTCGTTTTGTACAAAATTGTGCGTCGACAGTAATTTCTTTGTGGATAGCATATACTTTGTCTTGCTCTCGTTAACTACAAGACCAACGCGTTTCGGCACTCCCTAAATGGCCGTAAATGATTCTAAAACGGGATGATATGAGCGACCAATGATGTCGATATCATCTGCGTACACCAGTAGTTGGACGAATTTGTTGAAGAAAGTGCCTTCCGTACTTACTCTTGCCCCATGCACTATCTGTTCCAGCACGAGATTGAAGAAATCTCATGACAGCGCATCTCCTTGTTGGAATCTGGTACATGTTTGGAAAAGTTAATTTGAGCTGTTTCCAAACTGGACATTGTATGGCGTATCCTTATTCGAAACAACTGTATCAGTTTTGATAGTACATATCCCGAATCCCGTCTTCGCTTTCTAAAGCTCTAGGCGATGGATGCTATCAAACGCGGCCTTGAAGTCGATGAAAAGATAATATCTCTCGACTTTAAATTCGTTGGCCTTTTCCAGGATTTACCTTAGTGTGAAGAATTGGTCTATGGTCGTCACACTGACACGTGCCTATATGTGTGTTGCACAAAGGCTAATCTTGTATATGCGACATTTAGCGGGATATGCCTCAATAGTCGGTGCAAGACATGGGTTCATTGGTTTTCATGTAAATAGGACAATAGACATGCAGCTGATATTCCAACTACAACTTAATATTCTGAAAATTGGCGTAGCAGAATTTGAAAAATTTTCATAAATAATTAAAATTTGACATAAATGACAACTAGAGTTTGCGTGCAGTAAGTAGTAGGCTTTATGGAATTGTAGCCATTTTTTTGTTGATTTTCTTTGATTGGAGGTTCTTTTTTTTTGTTAATCGAAAAACAATGTATTTGACACAATAACCGTCGACAATATGGTAATAAATGCCATAGAAGACACAGCACATCTGCGTAAGGGTTGAATTCCTTACGAAGAGCCAAATTAAAATAACGATGCCCCTTACCAACAGGAGTCAGACCGATTTTGTTATTCATAACCTAATCGATGGCAGCTTTTGGAACACCAAATCTATCATCTGAAGTGACATGGAAATCTCCATTCAATTGATACATTGATACGTTCTCATTGGTCAATTGACCATTTTGACCAATGAGAACATAGCTTCATCTAAGATATCTTACAAAATCTGAAATCAGGAACACGGATACTGGCGGCAGCAAAAATCTTCTGCATAGCGGTGGAGATTCCGGGGCCAATAACGTCTCAAAAAATAAAAGCTTACTTCTTGCCGGGGTGCGAAGGAAAATGCTCGACCTGACGTAGGGGCAATGGCAAATTTCTGAATTAGACGGGCAACCATAATATAAAGTGAGTTGTTAAATCGATTTTATATTTCTACACTAGCTAACCCGCCAAACGTTGTTTTGCCATGTATATTTTTTTCTAGAAAACATTTGTTTAGTTCAATAAAAATAACTATTTGCAATTATGACAGTTGGAAAAAAAGAAAGATTAATCTCTCAGCGCAATGGAGCGTACAATATTCTTGGTTTGTCCGTCTTTAGCCAGTACAAATAAACTGGATGGTTTTCCCACGCGAGAACATGCCAAATATAGTTGTCCGTGGGAAAAGCATGGTGTTTCCAAGTCTAAGCCACATACAGATAATGTCTGGCCTTGTGACTTATTGATCGTCATAGCGAATGCCAATCTAATTGGAAATTGAGTGCGTTTGAATTCAATTGGCACATCTGTAGGAATCATAGGGATTCGTGGCAGCAACACATTTTCGCCTCGAAACTTGCCATTCAAAATGATGGCTTCAATGACATTTTTCATTAATTTCTTAATTACTAATCGCGTACCATTACACAGCCGTGGTGGGTTCAAGTAACGAAGTAGAATGATCCAACCTTCAATTGTAAATGGTGTGGTGGCATGCCTGGCAAATCCAATGAATTTAAAAACTCAATTGGATAATTCACAGTTTCTTTGGTATCACAAACTGCATCGATAGATTTGTATGACACCAAGTCCCCAGGCAACAACTGTTGTATCTTTAAATTTAATCCATTGACGTCCACATTTTTTAACTTTCTCTTACAAAGAGAAAGATATTGTTTTCGCGAAAATTTTCGACCACGAGATTTTGATTGATTCTAACATTACGATGATAGTGGAGCCTAAAAAAGTGGTTTTTGGAATTCCGTCCGTCGGTCCGTCGGTCCGTCTGTCTTCGTATCCAAGCTTGTTTTGGTCATAATGCTAGGCCATTTTTTTTTGTTTGCTTTTAGCCATGTTATTAACGGTACCTGCCATATAAAAATTACACATAACCTCAATTTTCTCGAAAACGGCTCTAACGATTTTGATTAAACTTTATATATACTATAAGCATATTAGTTCCAACAAAACTGCATACCCAGTTTTTTCGAAAAAATCCATATAACGGATTTTGTCATTCAGGCCATATAAAGAAAATTGTTAATTTCTCGCAAACTACTATGTCAAATTGAATGAAATTTAATTTATATACTACTATTATAGTTTTAAACAATTCCACATAATTAGTTTTAGCCCAACTATCACTAAACGGAATTTTCAGTTTTGGCCAATAACGAAAATTAATTATTTTTCACATAGACACCGATTCCTTCAAATTTCGGAGTAAACGTTCGTATAATCAAATTTCAACATTTTATATAATTTTTAGCATTAATAATCAAAATGCGCACTATTTGATCTAACGCCGAACTCGCTGTGAAAGAGAAAGTTGCGTACGACCCAGTCGTGCACCCACCACTCGTTTGCTGACAAAATCGCTCTTTCTGCCAACCACTTATGATTTTGATATTGTGTGTGTACATCGGGAAATATGTGATCGATGAGAGTATTTTGCGAGTCGATGATTGAGCAGAAGTCCGTCTGTAATTTTATACATCCAGTATTTTCATGTACAGCAACTTTCCCATCGCCAATATCTAACAGTTGTTTAGAGAAAGTTTCGGCGGATGGATCCCGTAGCATTTGAACGCGCATGTTCATCGTCAGTTGTACTTTTTCAACATTACACCACAGTCGCGATGATTTTAAGCAAGCATTGATTTCATCAGCGTACGTTGTAGTTTTTTATATCCCTTAATGTCCTATCCAATGCCTCAAGCGAATGTTTATGTGCCATAGTGCATTCATCCCAAATAATAATTTTACATTGTTTCAGCACTGTGCCCATAGATGATTGCTTTTTTATGTTGCACACTGCATCTGGATTATTTTGAATGTTCAATGGCAGCTTCAGTGCTGAGTGAGCTGTTCTGCTTCCATCTAATAAAGTTGCTGCAATGCCAGAAGATGCAACGGCCAATGCGATGCAATTTTTTGATCGTATCTCGGCAAGAAGTAGCGAACTAAGGAATGTTTTGCCAGTTCCACCTGGTGCATCCAAAAAAAAGAATCCTCCTTGTCCTGCCGAAACTGCGAGCATAATGCGGTCGTAAATAATTTTTTGTTCGTCATTTAGTAGTGGAACATTGCGACTAACAATGCCTGCCATTTCTACAGTATCGTACTGTAGTTCACGATTCATATCTGTGTTGAGTAAAGATAGGAGACCGGAGTGACAACTGTAGATACTGTAGAACAACTGTAGAACTGATCGATTGATACTCGTAGTTGATAAGTTATCGACCGGCGAGGGCGGGAGATCAGATTTCAAATTGTATTGAGAAACAAATCGTCATTAAAGGATATTGAAATTATTAACTCTGAATAAGAATTTATGGTACTACAATTATTATATTCGATTGTCACCTAGCAACGCTTTTGCGGATTTGTGGATATAATAAAAAATGTGTATGTATTTCTATATGCTGTACCATAAAAAAATAAAAACAAAAAATTTATCGAAAAAATAAAATAAAAAAATTAGGGAATTAGGGGGACCCTTAACATTTAGGGGGATGAAAAATAGATGTTGTCCGATTCTCAGGCCTAACGGATATGTACACAAAATTTCACGAAAATCGGTCGAGCCATTTCGGAGGAGTATAATGACTAACACCGCGACATGAGAATTTTATATATAAGATTTATGAGAAAAATGTATTCCGAGTTTTACGTAACTTGCGAGGGTTTTTTTTCACGAGTGCAATATAAAGATTTAAATAGGGGCTTACAAAGTACGTATCAAAGCTAATATAAGCCTACGGGATAAGGTATAAAAAAATAGTGGCGTATTCAAAGAATAGTTATTCCACCGATAAACCATGAAATAAGTGTTTAATTTTTATCAGTTGGGAATATTAAATTAATGTAGAAAAGCGCAGAGGATAAAATGTGACCCCAATCTAAGGGATTTATTTTTATAGCCCTATATTGCCCCGATGTTTTGGTAAGACCTCGCTACCCAGTGAAACAAGATTTAGCATGGAGTACAAATACAACAAATGATCTTTTTTTACAAGTGTAAACATTTTTAAAATCCGCCCACTGCCACGTCCCCTTTTTAGAAAAACGTAGTTTTTGGCTTAACCGTAACGAAGTTTGAAAAAGTGTCTGAACAACATATTTACAGAATCTCAATATCTATATTTCGTCCATATAAAGCGGATGAAGAAATCCTTGGTAGATTCGAGAGGAAAATTCTTCGAAAAATCTTCGGTCCCGTTTGCGTTGACGGGCTATGGAGAAGAAGATTCAACCAACAACTATACGAGCTGTACAGCGACATGCCCCTGGTCAAAAAACTCCGCATTGGACGTTTAAGATGGCTAGGACATGTAGAACGAATGGACACCAATACTCCGGCTCGCAGAGTCTTCGATTCCCAGCCAGACGTCGGACGCAGTAGAGGAAGACCTCGCCTTAAGTGGCGCGCACAAGTGGAAACCGACCTCAACCAACTTGGAGTGCGCAACTGGAGGCAGTTAGCTAAGGACCGGGCTAATTGGAGAGGGATGTTGGTTGAGGCCCAGGTTCATTCCGGACTGTAGCGCCACTTAAGCAAGCAAGCAAAGCAGGCAAAGTTTTTTGCCACGCCCACTTTTTGGGGGCGTTTTTAGTAAAAAAAAACGTTTTTCGGTACTTTTTTAAAATATTTGAAGAAACTTTTGATGCAGGATGATATGAACATTTCGTTTTTAGATCATTTTAACCCACGCTTACTTTTTGGGGGCGTTTTCCTACAAACCATTTTAAACCCTACCCCAAGGCCTATGCATTAGAAAAACTTTGTTTTTTGTCGAACCATAAAAGATTTTGATAAACCGTCTATACAATATGTTGTGACAACGTCATTTCCAATATTATATGCTCATAAAGGCCACTTGTTGGGGATATTAATTTTAAGGATGGGATGGGATAGAGTATTCAACGATTCGCACAGCGGATTTTAGCCTTCTCATATGTTTTTATTTGAGCTTATAAAAGAACCATTTGTATTACAATAAGGGTATTCATGCAACTTCGTAATTTTATTACGTGCGAAAGATTGTAATTTTACGACGACATTTCATGAACGACCACTGAATTCAATCACATTTTAGTAATTTATTTATGGATTGATTTTTTTTTCTATGGTTCCTTTCGGTTCTCGATCATTTTTTTCAGTTTACGCATACGATTGATGTGTGAAAGTGACTGATTAAATGTCAAAATAGCATTTCCAAAGTTTACAACGTTTGCCATCTCAGTTTACGCACCCAATTCCTGTGAGAAAATTCCGATAATGGTGGAAAAGATTTCCCATACAAATGTTGACAGTTCATTTATCACGTCGTAATTTTATCACGTTTACGATGGGATGGTCCGGGAAAAAAGAGGATGAAAAACTGTGACATCTATTATGGACCGTGTTATAGTGAGCAGAAACAGCGACTATTTGGATGCGGATTTGTTATAAGTGCCAGACTTAGGCAAGAAGTCTTATGTTTTAAAGACATTAGCGAACGCATTGTAACAATCCGCATCAAGGCCGAATTCGCCAACATAAGCCTTATATGCGCTCATGCTCCGACGGAGCAAAAAGATGATATAACTAAGGATTGCTTCTACAAGCTCCTCGACAAAACCTATGAGCGACTACCAAAGTACGATCTTAAAATCGTGCTGGGAGATTTTAACGCAAAGGTAGGAAGAGAAGACATCTTTAGCAGTACTGTCGGAAAATATAGCCTGACTTCGCTACGGAACGAAATGCCACTATAGCCAGCACACGGTTTCCTCACCTCGATATCCATAAGGGGACATGGCAGTCTCCAGATCAACGAACAGTCAACCAAATTGATCACATTGCGATAGACAAGAGGCACGCATCCAGTATTTTGGATGTCCGAACATTCCGAGGGTCTAACATCGACTCGGCTCGGACCACTACCTTGTTGTAGCCAAGGTAAGGATGCGGATATCCACCACGCCACAACAAACCAGAAATACTGTGAAAAAATTTAATGTCGAAAGACTGCAATCGCCAGAGACCGCCAAGGCGGTATCCCTTAACCTCTCGATTTACACCACACCACCAGCATCTAATATCGAAGAACAATGGCAATGTTGCTAACAAGCCATTAGGTTTCATGCTAGGTCTCTCGCGGCCACCAGCAAGAAACCCTTGGTTTGATGAGAATTGCCGACAGACTCTCGCAGCCAAGAACGAGGGCTACAAGGCTAAGCTGCAGGTGAAGACGAGAGCTGCCATCGAGCTCTAAAGGCAAAGAAGAAAGGAAGAACACCGGCTTTTCAGAAAGAAGAAAAAGAGCAAGAAAAGCGCGCGATCGAGGATATAGAGAGGTGCCACTCCAGGAACGATGTTCGCAAGTTTTACCAAACTGTAAAACGTCAAAGCCAAGGATACAAGGCTCGAACAGAATCCTGCCGAGATGAACAAGGAAATATCGTAGTTGAGACACAGTTGATTCTGAGGATATGGAAGAACCACTTCTGCAGACTGTTAAACGGCGCTGACGAACAACATTCCGCTGTCAGGCAGAACGAACCATTTAATATTGGCAACGACAGCGAAAACTGCCAACCACCCGACCTAAGTGAAGTGAGGATAGCTATATCTAAACTCAAGACTAATAAGGCCGCCGGAAATGACGGCCTTCCCGCTGAGCTTTATAAAGCTGGCGGAGATGACTTGGTAAGCAACATCCACCAACTCATAAGCCAAATCAGGTCGGTTGAAAGCATTCCTGAAAAATGGAACCTCAGCATCTTTTGCCCGATCCACAAAAAAGGAGACCCTCTGAACTGCGCCAAATACAGAGGCATAAGTCTACTCAACATCGCCTACAAGATCCTATCTGCCGTAATATGTGAACGCCTGAAACCGTTTACCAACAACCTGATCGGCCCTTATCAGTGTGGTTTTAGGCCAGGGAAGTCCACAATCGATCAAATTTTCGGCAGATCCTGAAAAAAACCCGAGAAGTCCAAATCGATACCCACCACCTATTTATCGATTTCAAAGCCGCATACGACAGCATTTATAGAGACGAACTATACAGAGCCATGTCTAGTTTTGGTATACCGCCCAAACTCGTCCGTTTGTGTAGGATGACGATGAAGAAGCATGGACCGTATCAAAAGCGGATGAAGAAATACTTGGTCGATTCGAGACAAAAATTCTTCGGAAAATCTTCGGGCTATGGAGACGAAGATTCAACCACGAACGAGTTGTAGAGCGACATACCCCTAGTCAAAAAACTCCGCATTGGACGTTTAAGATGGCTAGGACATGTAGAAAGAATACTCCGGCTCGCAGAGTCTTCGATTCCCAGCCAGTCGTGCGTCGGACGCAGTTGAGGAAGACCTCGCCTTAAGTGGCGCGCACAAGTAGAAACCGACCTCAACCAACTTGGAGTGAGCAACTGGAGGCAGTTAGCTAAGGACCGGGATAATTGGAGAGGCATGTTGGTTGAGGCCCAGGTTCATCCCGGACTGTAGCGCCACTTAAGTAAGTAAGTAATTTACAAAGTTTACGAAGACTTTCCGACGTTGCATGAATAACCCTAATTATTAGAAAATAAAACCTTTGAGTGTCTTTAGTCTAAACTCAACGGAAATTTTATCTTTGACTTCTTCTACTGAATCTTTTACTTAGAAATCCAGCTGCCACTTTTGGCCTATTTGCGTTTTAGAGAGATTTTATGGAATTAAGGCAATAGAACGATTCTTTTCAGAAATTATAAGTTTTTTGCAAAAGTTTTGTATATTTTAGTCGTTAACTTATTTTAACATTGTAAAAAACCAAAGCTGTTTCAAAATTAGCTTTTTTAAAGGTAATGCAACTAAAAAAAGTGTTCTTAACTTAAAATAATGTGAAAATGCAAGCAATTGTTTTTTTTTCACATTTTGAATCAAACTTTTTTTTTAAAAAAAAAGCTTGTACAAAACCATTGATTTCTTTCAAAACACAACTTATGTGTCCTTTTCAAATCATTCAAAAAGGACGCGACTGTTTTCATTGCAAATAATAAACAAAAAGTCATTTCATAAAATAGACGTATTTCAATTTTCAACACAAGATTCTGTGGATTTTACCTTTAAGCTTAGTACGCTGTTTTAGCTGAGCTAAATTTAAGCGAATCCATTTAGCCGAGCGGTACGCTGCTTCAGCTAAAAAATCAAACTTTCATTTCAGACTGTACTGGATGTATTTGTCACAATTCAGCGCGCCCATTAATAGTTCGGGACATTTTCTCAAGCTAAATTTTGACACATCGTACTGTTTTTTTTATACCCTATCCCATAGGGGTATATTAGTTTTGATACTTAGTTTGTAACATAGAGAAATAATTTTGCTACATATACCTCAAAGTATATGGATCGACTCAGAATCGCTAGCTGAGTCGATTAAGCCATGTCTGTCTGTCCGTCCGTCCGTCCGTCTGTACGTCACCGATTTTTAGGCCTTAAATTTTGAGCTAGGATAATGAAATTTGGTAGGTATATAGGATCTTCGTCTCTGCCTACAGAACAAGTGTAAACATTTTTGAAATCCACCCACTGCCACGCGGAAGAAAAACTCAGTTTTTGACCAAACCGTAAGGAATTTTAAAAAAGTTTCTGAACAACATATTTAGACAATATTAATATCTATATTTCGTCCATATAAAGTTTTTTGCCACGCCCACTTTTTGGGGGCGTTTTCTATAAAAAACTGTTTTCGGTCAAATTTTAAATTTTTCGAAAAAAATGTTGATGCAGAATCATTAACATTATTAATATAAACATTTCGTCTATATACAATTTTAACCCACGCCCACTTTTTGGGGCGTTTTTATATAAAAACCATTTTTATACACTACCCCATAACATATGAAGGAGAAAACCTTGTCTTTTGTAGAACCGTAAAAGTGTTTTGTAAGCAGTCTGAAGAACTTGTTGTCACTATATACCTATTTTTTTCTATTTTATCCACATCGTGTTTTTAGCCATGCCCACTTTTTTGGGGATTTTAGTTTTATGGATAGGATGGGATAAAGTATTCAACGATCCGCACAGCGGATTTTAGGCTTCTCATATGTTCTGTTGTGCTTTTGAGTTGTTGAAATAAACTTATTTTTCAAAGAACAGCTATTTGTTGTGACACTTATCCACAAAGCACTCTATGTCAAAATTAACCGAGGATTTAAGCTAGTGTTTGGAGAGAAATAATGGAGAGAAGCTAAAATTTAGTTTCGCTCGAGCAGCGTTCTAAGCTTTATTTAAAAAAAAATATATCAACTCGTTCAAAAGTTATGATTTATGCAACAAAAAAATGTAAATCGAGCCCACTGTGTATTTTGACAACTAACTTCAAGCTGACTGCGAGTAGGCGCACCAATCTTCAAATATTAAAAAAAAAAACTACTAAGCATGACTGTGTATCGTTATGTTGAGAAGCATTTACTTTACTTTGCATAATTCTCAACAAAATACGCATAATTTCAAATTAATTTAGAATTTTATTATTGTGAATGCATCCGACTGCCATATTTTAATTTGTGAATCCTTTTCCACAACCAAAACAGATTTTCAAGTAGCCAATACCAAAACCACAATGCGGAATGTAATAAAAAATTCCAAGCCAACTTGCCGTTGATAAACAAAAGAACACAAGAGGGGAGAAAAGTACCTAATTCCATATTTCCATTGTATAGTAATATAAACAAAAACTCACCCTTGCTGCTTGTAGTGTATTCCCAGTCAACGTGATTTTTTGACAGAAGCCCGCGTCAGCCAGCCCTTTCTAAATTCCACCGACCTACACAATGTCACAATCACCCCCGTTTTGGTATTCTGCAGGTTTTTGTGGAATTTCAAAACAATTTCAATTACTCTTCACATTCCGATTGAAATTCTCCGCTTGCGACAGGCGCCCGAAATTTTATTTTCTCCTGTTACTCGGCGGTATTGGAATAGCTTTAAAAATCCCTCAAATTCCGCAACGCGACACACCAATTGTTGGGAATCTTCTTCGCCGCAATGAGATCGACTACTCGACGTTTAGTGCCGACAAATTCACTGACCACGAGCGCAATGACGATAAACGTCAACAGAGATGACATTCCGAGCGTTCCCAAAGTGCGACCGACTAGTGAGCGGAATCTTTCGAAACACGTCACTGCCATTTTTACTAACAGGCGAGGATGGGTATCAGGCAGTGAATAGTCAAAAACAACAAACAAAACAAAAGACCCCTCTCCGAAACCGCCAATTTTCGAAAATTATTATTTATTTGCGCAAGGGTCGATTGTGTGTTTGGTTGTGTGTGCGTCACAACTCACATTGGTTCATATAGGTGTATGAATGTATTGTTGCCTGAAAAAATATACCCATACCTAGATTTCAACGTGCATGTATTTTGTCGGGAAATAGAAGACCACACCGTCTCCTCTCATGTTCGGTATAATGGCAAAGCGCGAACAACGTTTCTCGTTGGACTTTTGATAGATAGCGGCTACTATTGCTGAGGAGCTGGTATTTTTCGTGATGAAACGCGACGACTCGTTTCACTTTCGTTTTCGATTTTCGACAGTCGACAGTTGCGGTTGCGGCGAGATTGGTGCAATAGTGTTGCGAAATTGAATGCCTATGGTGGCTGGACGACGTTTGAGTTTTGGCGGGTTGTGTCGCACAGTTTACTACCCGACCCGAGTCTTGATGCGGATTGGTTTTGTTTATGTTAGCCTGATTAGTAGATACTCGGTACTTCGCAATGGAGGGCGTTTTCTTGGTCATCATTCATTCGGCTGGGTTCGTCATAACGAATTGGATAGCTTTGAAAACAAATAAGGTTAACGAACATGACATGACAACTTTTGACATGACTTTCGTCAATGGCCGTGTTCCGGATATTAATTTAGTAAGAAGCTTCTCATCATTGCTCAAAATGGTAGACTGACTAATGGGAACAGAGATCTAAGATATCTTACTAAATCTGAAATCCGTAACACGACCTTATCTTATGAAGAAAACAGCTGATTTCAACAATGAATAGATGACGTGACGATACATGGTTTATTAATATGAGGTAGGGTTCATAAATAGGTGGCTTGTTTATATTAATTATATCTGAATGCTGAATAATGCCATGGTACCTACACATAAAATTAAACGAATGAATAATTTGAACAGATGAATCGATTTTTTTTTTTCATTGAATGTAGGAAAACGCAGATTAAATGCCGAAGAGAAGCTAAAAGTCAGAATTAAGAAGTTTCTCTACCTACCCAAATAATTTATATTAACATTTATTTATTTGTAAATTTAACACTTTAAGATATGTACAATATATTATGCCTTACACTCCCTTGAAAGGTAGGCTCTGATTGGCTTTCACTTGGCAATGCCCAGTGCTCGCAACTCTGACTACACAACAAATGTGCTTATTTTTTACCTCCAAGTGGTAACCATCGGGTACTGGTCTCATCCAACCAGATTTGACTTGCTAAACGATAAGTGCGAGTGTTGATAACAAGACGTAAAACAGCAACACTATAATCACCTTGGTCAGAATGGCGCGGAATGAATACCCGGTCTGCCGTCCCAGGCGAACCTAGATAAGCAGCTTCGAAATATTCGGACCACATGTTATCTAGGAATCTCAAGGGTAAGTCAGGCCCCTTGAACAGAGATGGTGGCGGATGAACCGGAAGGTCAACGGCAGCGTTCAATCCCGTAGTGGATACTGATAGCCCCGTGTCCTAGGGGTTTCTAATGTGAGAACATTAAACAGGAGAGGTGCAGGCGAACAACTAGCGAAAGCCCAAAACTGCTACAAAGCAGACATTACTGTCATCCGGGAAATATGATGGGATGGGCCGGTACAAAAGAGGATGAAAAACTGTGGCATCTACTATGGACCGTGTTATAGTGAGCAGAAACAGCGACTGTTCGGATGTGAATTTGTTATAACTGCTAGACTTTGGCAAGAAGTCTTAAGCTTTCAAGACATTAGCAAACGCATTGTAACAATCCGCATCAAGGCCAAATTCGCCAACATAAGCCTTAATTGCGCTCACGCTACGACGGTTTTCCTCCGTACTCCGATGATGTAACTAAGGATTGCTTCTACGAGCTCCTCGACAAAACATATGAGCGACTACCAAAGTACGATGTGAAAACGGTTAAAACACGGTTTCCTCACCTAGATATCCATAAGGGGACATGGCGAGATCAACGAACGGTCAACCAAATTGATCACATTGCGATAGACAAGAGGCACGCATCCAGTATTTTGGATGTCCGAACATTCCGAGGGGTTAACATCGATTCGGCTCGGACCACCACCTTGTTGTAGCCAAGTTAAGGATGCGGATATCCACCACGCCACAACAAACCAGAAATACTGTGAAAAAAATTAATGTCGAAAGACTGCAATCGCCAGAGACCGCCAAGACCTTCGCCCAACGCATATCCCTTAAACTCTCGATTTACACCACACCACCAGCATCTAATATCGAAGAACAATTGCTAATGGCTTGCTAACAAGCCATTAGGTTTCATGCTAGGTTTCTCGCGGCCACCAGCAAGAAACCCTTGGTTTGATGAGAATTGCCGACAGACTCTCGCAGCCAAGAACGAGGGCTACAAGGCTAAGCTGCAGGTGAAGACGAGAGCTGCCATCGAGCTCTAAAGGCAAAGAAGAAAGGAAGAACACCGGCTTTTCAGAAAGAAGAAAAAGAGCAAGAAAAGCGCGCGATCGAGGATATAGAGAGGTGCACTCCAGGAACGATGTTCGCAAGTTTTACCAAAGTGTAAAACGTCAAAGCCAAGGATGCAAGGCTCGAATAGAATCCTGTCGAGATGAACCAGAAAATATCGTAGTTGAGACACAGTCGATATTGAGGATATAGAAGAACCACTTCTACAGACTGTTAAACGGCGATGACGAACAACATTCCGCTGTCAGGCAGAACGAACCATTTAATATTGGCAACGACAGCGAAAACTGCCAACCACCCGACCTAAGTGAAGTGAGGATAGCTATATCCAAACTCAAGACTAATAAGGCCGCCGGAAATGACGGCCTTCCCGCTGAGCTTTATAAAGCTGGAGGAGATGACTTGGTAAGCAACATCCACCAACTCATAAGCCAAATCAGGTCGGTTGAAAGCATGCCTGAAGAATGGAACCTCAGCATCGTTTGCCCGATCCACAAAAAAGGAGACCCTCTGAACTGCGCCAACTACAGAGGCATAAGTCTCCTCAACATTGCCTACAAGATCCTATCTGCCGTAATATGTGAATGCCTGAAACCGTTTACCAACAACCTGATCGGCCCTTATCAGTGTGGTTATAGGCCAGGATAGTATACAACCGATCAAATTTTCACACTTTGGCAGGTCCTTGAAAAAACCCAAGAAGTCCAAATCGATACCCACCACCTATTTATCGATTTCAAAGTCGCATACGACAGAGTTTATAGAGACGAACTATAGAGAGCCATGTCTAGTTTTGGTATACCGCCTAAACTTGTCCGTCTATGAAAGATGATAATGGAGATTTCTCGCTGCTCCATTAGGGTCGGAAATGAGTTCACCGAAAAATGAGATACCAAAAAGGATTAAGGCAAGGCGACATTATTCTTGAGGGGATTTTGCAGAACTCCCAAGCCAAGCGCAAAATCTTTCATAAATAGGTGCTGACTGAAGATTCCATCAAGAAGGAGTTTTATGACCTCCTGAATGGAGCCTACGGAGCCTGTCCGGAGTATGATGTAAAAGTCGTACTCGGGGATTTCAATGCTAAAGTCGGAAAGGAAAACATCTTTGGCGGTTTAGTTGGTAAGCACAGAATCCACGAAACGACAACGGACAACGGCTACCGACTTACAGATTTTGCAGCAGCTCGTTATACGGTGATAAGTAAGGATCCAAGGCTAAGGATCCACCCAGCAACCTGGCGCTATCCAGACGGTCGAACCGCCAATCAAATCGACCATGTGCTAATCGATGGAAGGCACGCATCCAACATCCTCGACGTGCACACATTCCGAGGGGCAAACGTCGAGTCTGACCATTTTCTTGTCGCGGTTAAATTCAGAGCTCGACTGTCCAACGCGAAGAAGCTGCGAACTACCCAGAAAAAGAAATTCGACTTTGAACGCCTTAGCACATCTGAAGTAGCCACAGCCTATAGTGAACGCCTGAGTATGAAACTCTCCTCTGTGCACTCACCTTCAACAGACGCCAACAATCAGTGGTGCCAGTATCGCGACCTTATCAAGGAGGTAGCCGAAACCACCATCCACCCCCGAGAAAAAGCCCGTGGTATGATGATGAATGCGTGTACAAGAAATAGGTGACAGAAGATGCACACAAGGGCAGCGAGAGAAGGGTATAGAGCCAGGAGAAGGGGGGAAAATAAGACACTGCGTAGAAAGAAGAGAGCTTACGCAGCCTCCCAAGGAGATCGTAGAGTCGCGCATAATAACAACATCCGGAGGTTTTATAAAAAAAAGCCAAGTAACTGGCTACTGGCTACAAAACCGGAACGCAGGCTCTTCGAGACAGCGAAGGAAACCTAGTCATCGAAGCGCTGGGGACAGTAGATAGTGGTTAAGCAGCATTTCCACCTGCTAAATGGGCATCATGTAGAGAGAGTGATGGGGCAAGAAGAGAACACACGTACAGTCAATGAAGCACTAGTTACACCACATAGTATAGAAGAGGTTGGCCTAGCTATAAAAAAGCTTAAGAACAACAAGACCGTAGGTTCTAATGGCTTACCACCGGAGCTTTTAAATACGGTGGTGATGTTTTGGTAGGGAGCATGCACCGAATGAAGTATGGGTGGAAGAAAACATGCCCGATGACTGGACTATCAGCTCCCACCCACAAAAAAGGTGATCCTATGTCTTGCAAGAACTATCAATGCATATCCATTAAGCAGGTCGCATTCAAGAAATCCGTGGCCCTTGAAGTAAATGAGGACAAGACTAACTACATGTTATCAACAAACAAAAAATCATCTATCCACCGCCTAGGACAAAACGTCACTATTGATAGCAGCAATTTCGAGGTAGTTAAGGAGTTCACCTACCTCGGAGTTAATATAAACTCCACGAATGACACCCTAGTGGAGATCCGTCGAACAATTACCCTAGGAAACCGTTGCTATTTCGGTTTGGCGAAACGTCTGGGTTCAAAACTCCTAACTCGAAGGACGAAATGTGTGCTCTACAAAACCCTTATACTGCCAGTTCTGCTTTATGGTGCCGAGTACTGTACGATAAACAAGAAGGGAGAGCTAATACTGAGCTCCTTCGAAAGAAAAATACTTCGGAGGATTTTTGGTCCTGTGCACAAGGAGGGCGAATGGAGGAGAAGATACACCGCGAACTCTATGAGCTGTACCAACATGTGGATGTAGTCCAAAAAGCCAAAACACGTCGACTACATTGGCTCGGTCACATCGAGCGAATGGACAATAATGGACAATAATGCTCCAGGTAAAAGATATTCGAATCCCAGCCCCCAAGTTCGAGAAGGCAAGGAACACTGAACCTACGTTTCAAAGACCAAGCCATCGCGGATGCCAGAGCGCTTGGTTTTGAGGATGGAAGGCTGCTGTGTCTCAGGCAAAGAGTCTTCACGGGTCGGGAGCCCTATAAGTAAGTAAAGTAAGTCATTTAAAAAAAAAGCAGTAGAAAACACTTCTCCACTAAAAGTCGATGCCATAGTAGATGGTTTTTTCCTTCTACTTCACGGGATATACATTCAACTTTCGGCAATCTAGCTATGCATATTTTAAAAAAAATTGCATTCACATTGTGTTCGATAAAATTATATCAATAAAAGATATTGAACGAGAGAGAAGAAATTGTTCAGAGGTGCAAAGCCATTACAGTGTTTTCACTAAACATCAGAGAAGACCAGCCAATTTTCTCAAAAGTATAAGGAGTAACTCTTTCAAAAAACGATTGAA
This sequence comes from Rhingia campestris, assembly GCA_932526625.1. Classification (NCBI taxonomy): domain Eukaryota; kingdom Metazoa; phylum Arthropoda; class Insecta; order Diptera; family Syrphidae; genus Rhingia; species Rhingia campestris. Next base: position 121,907,149 of record OW052183.1, on the reverse strand, counting down.
TGATTTTTTAGTACACCCAAAAAAATATGTTGTAGAAATGTTGAAAGCCGCTGTTAATTCTACTGCATTAATAGTCAAAATCGACCCGACATCCAATGCTTTCAATTTTACAGAGACATGTTTGTTCATTCTAAAACCGAGTTGTTCATATTACAACATTTGTTGTAGATTTAACAACTAAAAAAATCTGAGTACAACAGCGTTTATTGTTAAATGTACAGCACAACTTGTAAAATACAAAATATTTATGTGCTAAAAATACAGATTTTTGTTGTATTTGACTAAACTATTTGCAGTCAAACCCCCTTATTCATTAGATTTCACTAAAACACATCTCAACGGTTGTATAGTTATGCAGTACATAAGTATTTATTCAGCATTTATTCAGGGTCGCACAATTTCTTATTCATAACATATTTCCCCAGCCATAATAGTTATACAGGGTTTGTGTCAAATAAATTACCAAAAAGCTCGGCAGAGTTACCAAGGGATTTTTACACTTTTTTAAAATTTTGGTGACTTATGTTGACTCAATAACATCGTTTACAATGTTGAGTCTGTAGGTAAAGAAGAAAAACATTTTGAACAAATTAAACAGTGAAACACAACTGCTAAAATGCAAAAATACCCTGGATGATTTTTTTCAACTTACAATTGAACCTTTGTTAGCTCTGATGCTCAGCCGTCTGTGTATACAGAAATAAAAAAAGATAAATACCCTTATACAGGCACTATTCAACCATCAGACGCGTTTAGGATATGCAGCCTCTATTCAACGTTTTATAATTTTTATGAATGCGTTTAGAGGCATTTTAAGGAGTGCATAACTTTATGCACTCCTTATAATGAGTTCATGAATAAGGCTGATTATGTAATTTCTTTGGTCAAATCTACAGTTCAATGTGTAGAAATCACAGCCGTTTGTGTCATTTTTGTAGCTTTTGATATCATTTACACAATTATTTTCGTGAAATCTTTGCTCCAAAATAAAAAATATACACATAATAATTTAACTATTTTTATTTAAATAATAAACATTAATGACTACATATGTTACATATATCTTACAATTATGTTCGTTGATGAATTAGATGCTTAAGAGCTGCTAAACTGCTTTGTGCTAAACTGCATATGTCTTTAACCCAATATGCAGTGCTCAATTCGCTGCACAATGTGCTGCACTTTGTGTACTAAATAAAAAATAATTTAATAATTAATAATTTAATTGCTAAGATACAAACAGAATAATATACATACTTTTTTCCACTTTAATAATTCATCCTCAAACTCCGATTGCAGCCCAAGTTCGCTGTCCGGGAATATTTTAGAAATATGCTCCGATCTGAGCGTGCAAGCCCACGACCTAGTTGAATAAAAATCTGGTATACACTGCAGTCAAGTGAGATGATAAACAATCAAATCATTAACTTACCTGCTAAAAACGGCCAACATTCTTAGACAATTGGAAATTGCCCACAACTTCAAAAACATCCACGTCCAAAGTAATTTATTACCAGGGACCACATTTCACATAGGAGGGTTATTTTCGATTGAATCACTGTTTAACACTTTCAGGCAAACAAATTAAATTACTGTCCATTTGGAAAGGTCTTTTCATTTTCACAATAATTTATGAATGATGAACAAAGTATATATCTACTGTAATAAAATGTTTTGGCATTTTTTTAAAATCGTTTATTATGAACCAACATTATTTCATCATTTGTTCGACCTAGTAACTTTTGCTGTTGATTTATGTTCATGTCTAATAGAAATGTAAATTGTAGATTGACTGACAATAAGTTCTATAGATTTGACAAACACAAAGACAAATCTATAGAACTTATTACCAATTTTTACAGCCAAATCTAATTAATACAAAAAGTGCTTGTAGATTTAACAATTCTGCGATGTAGATTTTACAAAATCAAATCTGTACATTTAACAACCAAAATTGACAAAGCGGTGTCAATTTTACAACAAGAAATTGTGATCATTTTAACAATTTTATTGCCAAAATGAAAGCAAACGCTGTTAAACATACAATTAATTTTGAATATTAACGCATTTGCTGTAAAACACAAAAATTTTCAAGATATTATAAATTCGACTGCCACATTTTGTAAAATTTACACCGGAGATTTTTGTGGGTGTAGCCGAATGGCTTAAAAATGAATACTAGCATGTTATTGGCGAAAAAACAAGTTGCAATAAAAAATGATTTCATTTTAAAACAGCGAATGAGAACGTTATTCGAGAACATGTTAATGAGTTGATGAGCTTTCAGGAAGACGCTAATACTCACATGATGCTGCATTTACCTTTTCTGCCAAAAGATGTTTCCCTTCTCACAAAGTCGTCGGATACAGATGTGCTTATAATAGCTCTCTACAATCTAACTCACCTAAAAAATGACATTAAAATCTGTCTTCAAGTTGGCATATGTCTAAAAATAACCTTAGACACATCGATGTTAATAAAATGTATCATGGATTGGGCCCCACACTTTGTGCATCATTGCCTGGATTTTACAGCTTCACTGGATGTGACTACACGCCTTCCTTTTTCAAAAAAGGAAATGGTCGCAGATGGTCCATCCGTTGAGTCCAATTTTCGATCACTCGTTCGAGCATTTCGACTGGTAACTGGCGAATGACACGCGTGATGTTTTCCTCCAAGGCCTGAATCGAAGCGGGTTTGTCGGCATAAGCTTTTGACTTTACATATCCCCACAGGAAAAAGTCTAACGGTGTGATATCACACGATCTTGGTGGCCAATCGACCGGCCCAAAACGTGAAATTATGTGCTCACCGAAATGTTCTCTCAATAAGTCCATTGATTGATGCGATGTGTGGGAAGTGGCGCCGTCTTGCTGAAACCAAATGTCACCGAGATCACGAGCTTCAATTTCAGGCATCAAATATTCGGTTATCATGGCACGATAACGGTCGCCATTGACGGTTACGTTTGCACCGGCATAATTTTTAAAGAAATATGGACCGATGATTCCACCGGCCCACAAACCACACCAAACCGTAGTTTTTTCTGGATGAAGTGGCAGTTCTTCAATCTCTTCAGGTTGCTCTTCGTCCCAAATGCGGCAATTTTGTTTGTTTACATACCCAATGGGCCTCATCGCTAAACAAAATTTGCCTCGAAAACGTCGGATCTTCTTGGAACTTTTCAAGAGCCCATAGAGCGAAGCGATGTCGCTTGGGAAGGTCGAGCGGCTTCAGTTGCTGCCCAAGCTGTATTTTGTACGCTTTCAATTTAAGATCTTGACGTAAAATGCGCCAAGTCGTTCCATACGTCAGTCCGAGTTGCTGCGAACGGCGCCGAATCGACTCTCTACGGTCTTCGTGTACACTCTCAGCTACGGCCGCTATATTTTCTTCACAGCGTGCTGGACGTGGTCTATTCGGTCGAATATTATCCAATAATGAATACTGGGTCTCAAAATGGGTGATGGTGTTGCGAATAGTACACTCAGTAGGCCGATTATGTTGACCATAAGTTGAGCGAAGTGCACGAAACACATTCCTCACAGAACGTAAATTTTCATTATAAAGTTGAACAATTTGTAAACGTTGTTCACGCGTAAGTCTTTCCATTATGAAATGCCAAACAATACTAAACAAAAATAACATGACAGCATGACACGACTCACACGTGATCTGTCAAAAAAGGCTATTGAAAAATGTATCTCTACTTGGATCACCCGTTAAATAGAAACAACTCTATATGACATATATTGAAAAATGCAGTAAACAACGAACCAATTCTGCTATTACCATCAGAGAGTGGTTGGGTACTACCAGCCCACAAATATAAAGTCAAATTTTTCGATGGAATTGTCGCCCCCGATAGACTGGAAGATATTTTAATTAATGAAGTGGATGCATCTGATGATGAAGACAATTATTTTTTAAGCGTAGTTATTTTAAAATCGAATTAAACACTCAAATTTGCATCAAATATTCAAAATTTGTATTGTAATCGATCAATAGGCCTCTGTCATTTACGTTTTAAAGACAACTTCATGTAAAGGTTGTTCGCGGCTCCGTTTCAAATGGTCCATTAGGAAGGTCCAATTTTGCGTCACTTTTTCGAGCATTTCAGCCTGGGGGTCGAATCGCGTCCTCCGTGAACGGATCGGCAATCGTACGAACAGCAATTACGTGATTCGTCATACGAACGAACGTATTGAGATTGTGTCACACGAATGCTCACGGAACGTAATTTTTTGATTTGACGTAGTAGTTGTAATAGATTAAAATTCGAATATTAATAGTTTTAACGTCAAAAAAATGTCATTCAGAAGAAACAATTTCGTTTCATATTAAGAATCTCAAAGAAAATCAAAGTTTTCATATCTTAAAAAGATAATTTTAGAAGCTTTAATGGACCCGACGTTGCTATTTTACTTGAGTTCTTCTGACGAAAGTGACAATAATGAAAAAAATTGTTCGCAAACAGCTTAGGGATAAAAGCAATCCGCTTTCCTTACAAAGCAGAGCGTGAGTTAAATTGAAATATATTTGTGAATTTATATACACAATCCCCCTTATTCATTAGAATTCACTAAACACATCTCAACGGTTGTATAGTTATGCAGTGTATAAGTATTTATACAACCTCTATTCAGGGTAGAACAAATTCCTATTCAAAAAATAATTCCCCACCCATAATAGGTACACAGGGTTTGTGTCAAGAAAAGTACAAAAAATTGGAAATCTACTACAATATACAGTTTGAAAACATAAACAAAACTCAGCTGGCCATAACAAATAAAACGAGTGGTGGGTGCACGACTGGGTCGTACTCAACTTTCTCTTTCACAGCGAGTTGGGCGTTAGATCAAATAGTACGCATTTTGATTATTGATGCTAAAAATGATATAAATAATGTCGAAATGTGTTTATACGAACGTTTACTCCGAAATTTGAAGGAATCGATGTCAATGTGAATAATAATGATTTTCCGTTATTGGCCAAAACTGAAAATTCCGTTTAGTGATAGTTGGGCTAAAACTAATTATGTGGAATTGCTTCAAGCTGTAATAGTAGTATATATATTAAATTTCACTCAATTTGACATAATAGTTTCCGAGAAATTATCAATTTTCCTTATATGGCCTAAATGACAAAATCCGTTATATGGATTTTCTCGAAAAAAAACTGGGTATGCAGTTTTGTTGAAGCTAATATGGTTATGGTATATATAAAGTTTAATCAAAATCGTTAGAGCCGTTTTCGAGAAATTGAGGTTATGTGTAATTTTTATATGGCAGGTACCGTTATTAACGTGGCTAAAACCAAACAAAAAAAATGGCCTAGAATTATGACTAAAATAAGTTTGGATACGAAGTTTGAAGAAAATCGGTCAAGCCGTTTAGGCTGGGGAGACCATCACGGACAGACGGACCGACGGACCGACGGACGGAATTCCAAAAACCACTTTTTTAAGCTCCGCTATCATCGTAATGTTAGAATCAATCAAAATCTCGAGGTCGAAAATTTTCACGAAAACAATATCTTTCTCTTTGTAAGAGAAAGTTAAAAAATACTCTGAATTCTTTTGTCGCAATAATAAACAAACAAATAATTAAAGGAAAATGGATATAAAAAACAAAAGAAAACGTGCTGAAAATTGGGATTCCTCCGATAAGGTATGTATAGAACAATTTGTAACACAAAAATATAAACAAAATAATGTTTTTGATTACTTATCTACAGTTAATTTTGAGGCAACTTATAGAGGACAAAATCTCTATTATTGAAAATAAAAATGTAGACACAAATACTACGAAGATAAAAAGAGAAACGTGGAAAGAAATAACCATTTCGTGAGTTAATGACATTGTGTAGTATGTGTTATTTGTTTATTAATTAATTTTTAGATTCAATAAAATGACTGCGACTACCAGGGATATACCGCAACTACAAGCGCAATGGCGAGGAATGAAGATGAAAGCAAAGGCATCTGCCTTTGAGTATAAACAACACATGAGGGCAACAGGAGGTGGACCGCCACCTAAATCTCCTGATCCAGATGATGCAAAACTAATCGCACTAATTCCTCATGAATTTGAAGAAGATTCAAATGAATTTGACTGCGATTTATCAAGTACGCTGGTTAGTATGACATGACATCGAATAAGTATCTAAAAAAATAATATTTATCTTATAAATAGATTGCAAAGGAAAATGTTCTCACCCTAGAGGACAGTCCACAAATCGTAAGCACTTCAAAGGGATACTTGAATAGAAAGATAGAAAAGAATGACCGTCATAAAATCCCATTGGTAAGAATAACCTTAAAGCTTTTATAAGATATATAATAATGGCCAACATTAATGTAGAATGAATGCAGAAACGTGTTGGAAAATCAATTTGAAAAAGTGGAATTTCTAGAGGAGGAGGAATTATCCGATATACCAACTACGCCTTCGCCTTTGACTTATTCGTCTAAGAAAAAAAAATACTTCCCAAAAGTAGGTTATAGCTGTTTATAAACAAATTTAATTTATGTCATACTTAGATAAACTGCAAAGACGATCAGATGAAACAAGAATTGTTTAAGTTGGCGATGGAGACCAGAAAGAACGAAAAAGATCTCATGCAACTGGAACATAACGAAAAAATAAAAACAATATTAATGGAGCGTAGTGAAAAACTGAAAACTTTGGAAATGGAGCGCATTGAAAAACTCAATATCTTACAGATGGAGAGAAGACACAAAGAAGAGAAACACAGGATGGAAATTAAACAACTATACCCGGAAGAGTTTTAGTTTTGACTGTGTTTATTTATAAATTATAATGTTGTTTATGAAGTATTTGTTCACTTAACATGAACCTTCTTAACATTGTTTTGTTATGTTTTTTTTTTCATTGTGTTATTGTTTTTTAATTCATAAATAAAATGAACCGAATATTTTTTAATTTGCATTGAACAATGTTTTTTTTGAGTAGGCCTTTATGTTATTACATCCGCATGTGGTCATGGGAAGAATTGTTCCATAAATACACGACGTGAAATGTTATTATGTTATTATAAAAGGCATTTTAAACTATTTATTTTCGTTTTCACTTCAAATTAATTTTGTAGTAGTATTAAGTAGGTGTACGTATATGTTATTAATAAAGAGAGTACACCACTCTTAGTTCTTAAGCGTGTATTATTCTTAAGTGTCTATCAGTATGTGTTATAGATATAAGCATTGAGTAGTATGTAACAGAGATGAGAGTCATAAAACGTTGTACCTTAAAACGAAACGGACGTGTTTATTATGTCTTACAAATTCAGAAGTGGGATTCACCCGGATATACAGAAAAATTTTTTTTAATTATATTTTTACGGCCATAAAATAAAGAAAAGTGATCGACGTGTGTGAAAAAAAAAAAAAAAAAAAAAAAAAAAAAGTGTAAAACATTAAGAAACTTGTACGGCAAAAGGAACGTGTGCGCAAAACAATATATGTAAAATGAATTCGGTTGAATACGGCGATTTTACGGCGTCACAGTTGCGGGATTGGTTGCGGCGGTTGAATTTACCGACAGCCGGTACAAAGAGCAACCTCGTGGTTCGGTTAAATGAAGTACCAGTGGAGGAAAGAGGAGAATTTCCCTGTGTTGCGAGTGTAGAACAATCGGATAGTGTGAGCGAGCAGGGGGATGACGAGAACGTAGGCCAGCGTGAACCAGACGTCGTGGACGTCGAACGATGTGCAGCTGTGGCAGAAGAAGAAGTCGGACGTATGGATGTTTGTGTTGATGTGAGCAGAGAGCTAGCTATATTTAAACGGGAAAATGATTTGTTGAAGAAGGAGAAAGAAGTGCTGCAAAAGGAAAATGACATGCTGAAAAGGATGGCGCAAATGAGTGCTATTCAAACGAGTGCTGTGGATGTGATGACGAGTGAGGAGAAAATTAAGTCGACGAGAAAGAGTGAGTCGGAGTTTGCGGTTTGCAAGGAAATGCTGCCGGAGTATGATGGCGGTGAAAATCTAAATGTGTGGCTGGCTCAGTTGAGGAGCATGGTAAACGTGTACGAATTGAACGAAAACGAGATGCGTACACTTATTTTAACGAAGTTACGAGACAGGGCGAAGCAGTGGCTACAGTCGAAGCCAACTTTTTTCGAAGAGAGCCAGATGAAGAATGTGTTTGGGTCGAAGGAAAGTGTGGTGACACAACGCCGTCGGTTTGAAGCACGCATGTGGAAGGTGACCGAGAAGTTCAACGATTACTTCAACCACAAAACAACTTTAGCGGAAGGCATACAAATGACAGCAGATGAGTTTTTGGAGTACGCAATTGATGGAATATTGGACTGGAAAATTTAAACTAATTTCTAAGTTTGAAGAATTTAATGATGATTATGGAAAAAGTGATAACGATAGTTTTGAAAAAAGTTTGTTAATGATAGAATATGAAGTTGATAATTGTGATAGTTTACATTTAAGGATAGGACCAAATAAAAGTTTATCGGTTAGAGAACGATGCTATGTTTAAAGGTACCAGGTGTACAATATGATAAAGATCAGGTGATCTTCGTTGTCAGGATGGCCGAGTTGTAGTAGTATTAAGTAGGTGTACGTATATGTTATTAATAAAGAGAGTACACCACTCTTAGTTCTTAAGCGTGTATTATTCTTAAGTGTCTATCAGTATGTGTTATAGATATAAGCATTGAGTAGTATGTAACAGAGATGAGAGTCATAAAACGTTGTACCTTAAAACGAAACGGACGTGTTTATTATGTCTTACAATTTGTTTATGATTTTTTTCACAAATGTTGTCCAAATGTCATTTCAATAATAAAATTTCCTTATACAGGCACTATTCAACCCTCAAACGCGTTTAGCTTATTCAACCTCTATTCAACGTTGCATAAGTTTTATCAATAAGGTTTTTGCGTTTAGAGGCATTTTAAAGAGTGCATAACTTTATACACTCCTTATAATGAGTTTATGAATAAGGCTGAATGTATTTTATATAGATTTATTAAGCGGTTTAGTTTAAACAAAAAAGCATTTCAATATGTTTTTACGAAACTGGACTTCTGTGTCCAATTACCGACGGCAGTACCTGCTGTTTTGCAATTAGCAGCGACGCTATCTCTTTTAGGGAGTGGAGGATACCAACACACCGTCGGAGGTGATTATCTTATTGGGATGTGCCAAAGCTGTGTATCAAAAATAACTTCCTATGTAATCAATGAAATTGAGGACAAAATATGTCCTACTCACATATTATTCCTGCCGGCGAATTCATCTAGATGTATGGAACACTTTTTCCAAAAGTATAAAATACCGGGTGGTGAGATTGTTTGATCTTTTGCATAACGCTTTATTATTATTAATTCACCCTTGTAAATTGAATTTTAGTCATTGGGTGCATCGACGGTACTCATATTGGGCTGCAGCGACCCACTCAAAATGAACACATGTTTTTGAACCGCAAGGGTTTCCATAGCTTAAATGCAATGATTTTGAGTTCATATTTATAAATAAAATCATATTATATCAATAACTTATGTTATATTAATTTATAGATCTGCGATCATGAGTCATAAATGCGGTGAATGCACAATATGGAGGTGCTGCACATGATTCGTTTGTTTGGAAACATTCTGAAGAGCGAAGAATGTTAGAGGACAGATTTCAATTGAATGGAAATCAAAATGGTTGGCTGTTAGGTAAGTCAGTAATACAAGATGATTCATTTTTCATATTAGTTACATAACTTGTTAATATGTAGGTTATTCCGGTTATCCACTTGAACCATGGTGTATAACACCCTACAGAACTCCTCAAAATGAATCTATGGAAGCTCGGTTCAACGTGGTTCACTCAAAGGCACGTTGTATCGTGGAAAGAACAATTGGGATCCTTAAAGGTCGTTGGAGAATCTTAGGATATAACAAAAGAGGCAGATACCAACCTGAAAAAGTTGTCCAGTTTTTTAACGCATGCACTGCTTTACATAATGTATGCATTCAGTTTAAAATCCCATTTAACATTAACGAAAGTGTTCAACGGGAACATCATACTAAGGTTGGACAAACCATACGAAATCATATCAAACATTCTCTATTTAATAACATTAACACGTAAAATTCATTTATTTTTTGTTAACGAAACTTAAGTAATATCTATATGTTTATTGATAAATAGCAAAAACGTGCTGAAAGCATATTAAGATCAGACGGCAGGAACATGTTTCCAAAAATAAATAAAATGTTTAAACTGCGTAACGTTGTCAAAATTCCTAAACTGAAGGTACCACTGTCTTCTCAGATGCATCTATCCCAGTTAGGGATTAATATATCAGGTTATCCCATCATCAATAACCACTATATTATAGATAGTGGAGCAGACAAGCTCAAAGTAATTGGGTCTCATTTTGAGGCGGTTCACGCCAGGGAACTTCCCAGCTCCAAATCGGTCGAAGTAAGAGATGAACTATGGAGATATCCCAATAGCGAGATCCCTACTTTATTGACATTTTCTAAGTGGTTAAAAGCTGACGAACTGACAGATGAACAGACTTAAGGCTGAACTATAATAGACGGAAGCAATCGGAAGCTAATGTCAAAATTCTAAGTTAAGTTTTCTTCAGTACTCTCAATTACTCAATTTGCCCATAATAGACTTTTGAGAATGGTATTGCAAACAATAAAAACAAAATTTCGTTGCTTAGGAACTTACAAATTTAAATGTTCACAGCTGGTGAAATGAAATGTAAAAATTGTGTATGAAAGAACAAAAGAAAGAGAAAGAGCGAATCAATTCGCTTTTTCGTAAGTGAGCAAAAGTGAACGAAAACTGAACGAATCGAAGCGAAAAGCTATTATGGTCGTACAATACAAATTGCATGTGTTCGCACAGTTGCGAAAGTGGTCGTCCGCAACCAGCTTCTATTATAGTTCAGCCTTTACAATTATAGCCCGTCCCAAAGTACCTGAAAATATCTTGCGCAGGTCTCTTCACATCAGGGATTTTATTCTCTTAGAGAAAGCAAAACTACTTTTCCAACAAAAACTACAGCTAAAAAAAATGTGTGCGCATTTCATAAAGCAAGCATACCCCTGCTTGCGAAAACATCTCTCTCGATCGACGATCGAGGAATGACTGATTGTCCACACAGAACCGTCGTTGGCGCATGCAATAGATACACTTAACCCACCCCAAAGAAAAGGGAAATTTGCTGGGTGTTGCACTTCTCAAATATGTATTAAGCAAGCAAACACGAGCGGTTATCATCAACGTTATAAAACATGAGATGGAGAAGGCCGAAACACATTTGAGAGTTCAGAGCTGGAAATTTATTGATGAATCATCCAAAATAACAGGAGTATCCAGAAGCTCAATATGGAGGATTTTTAAAGAGTATGAAAGAAGCGGTAAAGTCAGAAGTCCAAAAAAAAAAGGACCTCACAACCATTATGTCACCGGACTGGACAACTTTGACATCAGCGTAATGAAAAGAATAATTCAAAATTTTCATAAAGAAGAAAAAATGGTAATTACACTAAATGCACTGAATCAACGAATAGCTTCGGATTTGCAGATCAACATGAGCCGATCATCTTTACACAGGGTTTTACAATACAATGGATACAGATTTAAAAAAAACAGAGAACAACCGAAGAATTTTATGCGAACGAACGGATATAAAACTTAAACGCTACGAGTATATTGCCCAAGTACGAGAATTCCGAGAGAAAGGCTACGCAATTATTTATATAGATGAAAGTTATATTCATAGCACACATACTCGACCCAATACTTGGACAGATGGCAGCTTGGACGGCTTAAAGTCAAATATTTCCAAAGGATCACGGTTGATTATAGCTCATGCTGGTGGAAAAGGAGGATTTGTTAGAAATGGACTACTGTTTTTTAAATCTGGAAGCAAGACTGGTGACTACCATAATGAGATGAACTACGAAAACTTTTCAAAATGGTTAAGGGAACAAGTTCTTTGTAACTTAGAAGAACCGTCAGTTATTGTTATGGACAATGCAACATATCACAATAAAATTGATGGTACTGTCCCCAACTCGTCATCATTAAAGGCTGATATGATTAAATGGCTATCCGAAAACAAAATACCTCACCAACCAGCTAGCTGCAAAGTACAGCTATATGGATTAATAAAACAAAACTAGTCCTCCCGAAAGCTTCAAATTGATGACATCATTAGGAGTGCAGGCCATGAAGTCTTACGATTACCCCCTTATCATCCGGACCTAAATCCTATAGAAAATATATGGGGAATAGTAAAAAGCAGAGTAGCAGCAAGAAATACAACTTTTAAACTGGACGATGTCAAAAATATTGCGGAAGAAGAATTCAACAAAATAACTCCGGAAAATTGGAACTCTGTTTGTGAAAAAGCAATACGCACAGAAGATGAATATCATCGCGCAGAAATTGCATGGGATAGAATAACTGAAAGAATTGTTATACACCCAGCAGATGATTCATCTGATGGAGATGATTTTGAAACCGACACAACGGATTCCGATTAATATTATCCACTATTTATAAAACAAATAACTTTTTATGAAAAAAAAAACACTATTTATAACTCTAAATAAAATCTCAACTATTTATTTTTTTGATACGTATTCATTTTCTTTGCTTTACATTATTTTATGTCAATTTTGATATTTTTTATTATTTCTTTATTTTCTTGAATGTAATGTTCTACTTCGTGCATGAAACTTTTTTCATGAGTTACTACAATAATTTATTGGTGAAACTCAATGACAGTTAAAACACGTATCAATAATAAAACAATTACGTTTTCCAATATCGCTGCAAAAAAGATAAAGTACAGAAAAGCATTAACAATTTCTTGCGATCAAAAATACCTTAAAAGAGAAAATTTCCCTTAAATGGGATCTTTCTTCTTTTATGGGACGGACTATACTTCACGACCCACGACGACTTGACTGACATATTTAGGAAACTAAACACTAAAAGGTCAAGTGGTTTGGATAACATCCCAAACATCGTGCTTAAGCATATACCAATTGATATCATACGGCAATACCGCGTTATCTTTAACAATCTGCTAAATAGCTACTACTTCCCTAGTTGCTGGAAAATATCAAAGGTGTTTCCAATAATTAAGAAAAAGAAGGATCCTTCTGATCCTTCTAACTTTAGGCCTATAAGTCTCCTGCCTAGTATCGGGAAGATTTTTGAGGTAGTTATTAATAAATCTATTTTGTTCGTTTGTAATGAAAAGGAGATTATACCGCGGAATCAATTTGGGTTCAAAAGAAATCACTCGGCAGTGCATGCTATTACAAAATTGATTTCGGATGTTAATTGGAATCTCAACGCCAAAAGATGTACAGCTGCCTGCCTAGTGGATATCGAAAAAGCCTTTGACACGGTTTGGATTGACGGGTTAATTTACAAACTTATTCGATATGAATTTCCATCTAATCTTACAAAGATGATAGCATCCATGCTATACGGAAAGAAATTTGTTGTAACAGATAGAGAATACACGACAGCTGAAGTTTTTAATGTCCATAATGGTCTACTTCAAGGCACAGTAACTGCTCCACAGCTCTTTAATATCTACATTTTTGATATACTTAGGGAACTCGATATTTCATTGGCATTTGCCGACGACGTTACACTGTATGCAAGCGGCTCAAAAATTGAAGACATTCAAATCCAAAAATCCAACTTCAAAGCAAGTTTGATAGGTTTCAAGCTTTCTGCTCCGAATGGAAGCTTAAAATAAACTATACGAAATGTGAAACCATACTGTTCCGCACCCCAATAAGACGCGGTAATTCAGATTTGAGACGCAACTGGAGAAATCTCAAAATAACGAGTTGAAATGGTCTTCGGATCGAGTCGAGGACCGTGGTAAAATATTTAGGTGTTCATTTGGACAAGTTTCTGTATTACAATGAGCACATAAATATTCAATTAGACAAGGCAAGAGCGGCATTCATGTCGCTAAAAAGCCTGTTTTATTCCAACTATCTTAGATCCGATGTGAAGATCATTTGTTACCAAGCATTCGTTCGTCCAATTCTGACTTATGCGAGTCCAGTGTGGTGGAACATTAACCCATCGTATATGGAAAAACTTCGAGTGTTCGAGCGCAAATGCCTTAGAGCCTGCATACAGATGTATAGGAGTGCACATTCCGATTATAGGCATTATGTCTCAAACAAAAGACTTCTGGATGCTTCCGGTGTGTCCAGAATTGACAATTTCATTCTAGATCTTGTAAGGAATCACTTTGTTCGTTCGGCAAGTGTTAGCGAAAACAAATTAATCTCTGGATTATTCTATCCGAATCCTGGGTATTTCAGAAATGCCTTGGAAAGTGGATACATTCCGCCAGAAACATTTCTGTTTCTGGATGCATATGGCTACCTATCGGATTCAACAAACGTTCCAATAATATACCATGCTGCAAGGAGAGCAACAGATAAAAGGATCCTTTATGAGCCTTTTGAGTCGGGGGACGGGAATACTGATCAAATTAGATACTGCATTAGCATACCTGAAAGCGACAAAAGTAACACTAACAGGTTAAATAGAGACCGATACTGGTGGCTAGACTGGGCTGAAGCCGATACTTAGGTTAAGTAAAACTAGGCCCTGACATGTGATCTCTGATCTAACGATGACTTGTTAGTCGATGGAATAGAGATCACATGACAAGGCCTAGATAGATTTAGATAGGTTAAGTTAGTCTTGTAGGTTTTAGTTTTATATAAAAAAAAAAAGTTGCGACTGTCTTCTAATAGGTTTTGATTCACATTTTCCTATTTTCACAAAAAAAAATATATAGTACATAACAATAATACAAAAATTCACAAAAAATATAAAAATTGAATTAAACAAACAAATTATATATCATGTAATTCGAACCATAATGGTCTTTTACTTTGGCAAAATTTAAAAATGTCTAGTCTTTAAGTTTATTTATGCTATTAATTAATATTGAAGAAATTGTGAATAAATAACCGTTTAAAAAATAAATAAATAAATAAACAAAAAAAAAAAAACAATTCATATTCACGAATAAACAATTCATATTCACGACTTATTTAATATTTGTAAATGTATCACATATGTGTTTGTATTATTATTCTTCTTCAGTCTTCTTCAGTGTTATTTTTCAGCATTTCAAGTTGAAGAGTTTTGTTTTGCAGCTCGATTGCTTGCACTGCACGGCAATACAATTTTTGTGCTTCTCCTCCTTCATAACCAATACTCTTTCTTGGATATCAAGCAATCTATTCAACTTTCCTTCAATACTTTTGTGGAATTCGGATCCCAACTTAATATTTTCTTCAAGGAGTGCCAATTTGTCATCACTGCTTCTAGCTGTTTGTTTTTTTTCTCGACTTTGTGGCTGTCTTAGACGTACTGGCTGGTAGACAATCAATGCTTTGTTCGCTGTGACTGTCTGCGGAATAGCCCCACAGTATCAAACGAAGAGAATCCTCCACAGAATCTTTGGTACCAGTACTTCTTGCTGCAGTTAAAATATGAGGTTCTGAGCCGGGCAACTGTGAACCACCAAAAGTTTTAGCGTTTGAAAGTCCCTTTACAGATGCTTCCAATCCAGCTGCTTCAATTAACAAATTTTCTTCTTCCGTGATATTTTTCTCTTCATATGGCCCGCCGCCTGTTTTGTTTTTCGAAGCTTTGTTAAAAGATAGTTTTTTTTTGTGTGGAACTTTTGGTCTGCAAAAACCTTAAACAATCAAAAAGTAAGTAGAGATTTAATAAAAGAAGAGTTTTCTAACCTTCTTCCACGCTTTTACTTCTTTGACCGGAGGTCCAACAGTATTTAAGTTTGTGGCCAAGCTTTCCCACATTCTTATGGAAGTAGCTTTGCCTTGGCAAGTGTTTGGAAGTAGAGTAAGTGCTGCAAATATGGCCCATGTTTGCAATATGGCCCACCACAATATTTCACAACAGGAAAAGCATACGCATACCACTATGCATTCATTTCATTCATTTTCGAACCGGTTGGTAGTCATTGAAACGTGTTCAGTCTGGCTCAACAGATGTGTGCAGTAAAGCACGTGGCAGATATTTCGTTATTATATTACAATTTTTGGATAAGTTTTGCTAAGTGTTTTTTAATAAAATTTTGTGAAAATAGTTTAAAGTTCTTATAACATTGTGTAGTGCTCAAATTAGAATATTATTATATGAAATCAAAATTATTGAATAAAGTGTGTGCTAATTAAAAAAATTGTGAAAAAACCCGATGTTTGTAATATGGCCCACCATAGGTGTTCCAATTATGGCACAGTGGGCCATATTTGACACACTATTTTGCAAAACAATAACATGATTGTTTAATTTTTTTTTAAGAATAAATGGCTTCAAGAGCTACAGAACCGGCAAAAAAAACGACAGGCGTGGAACAAAGATGACATGAGAGCAGCATTAGTTGCCATTAAAGAGAAAAGGATGGGGTTTTTGAAGGCATCAAAAGAATTTAAGGTGCCTAAAACAACCTTAAGGCTGTGGCTATTTTCTTCGACCTTCTAGAAACAGAAATAAAAACCTACAACTTTTCTCCAAACAACGTATATAATGTCGATGAAACGGGACTTTCGGTTGTCCCAGCAAAAATGCCAAAAGTCTTAGCTATGAAAGGTCGAAAGCAGATAGGAGCACTCACTTCAGCTGAAAGAGGATCTCTTATAACCTCAATTTTATGTATGAGCGCTGGAGGATCGTTTGTGCCACCGATGTTTATCTTCCCTAGGAAAAGGGACAATCCTCTTCTTATGAAAGGTGCACCGCCTGGATCAATTCATGCCAATCATCCCTCTGGATGGGTTCAAACCAATTTGTTTACAAGATGGTTCAAGCACTTTCTTGCAACGGTAAAACCTTCTGAGTCGTCTCCAGTATTGCTCATAATGGATGGACATGCCAGCCACACAAGGAACATCGAGCTCATAGAATTGGCCAGAAATAATCATGTTCGTATTCTTTCCATTCCCCCGCACTCTAGTCATAAAATCCAACCTCTCGACAAAACATTCATGGGACCATTAAAAAAATATTTGACAGAGGAAATCAGGCGATGGGTTATAAACAACACGAGAGCTTTGACCCATTTTGACATAATTGAGTTATTTGGAAGAGCATATTTGAAAACTCAGACAGGACAAATAGCAGTTAAAGGGTTTGCATCCACTGGAAGTTGATGAAGCTCTAACAAAAGTAAGCGATCATCCTTCTCTTAATGTAGCTACTGCTCTAACTGATGAGCCTATGATAGTGCAACCAAATCCAGTTGAACCTCAATTCCCCTTCTCAGAACCTTGCTTTTCTTCTGATATAAATTTAATCTCTGAAACAACCCAAATAGAAACAAACTCATATGAAACAAAAACTCACATCTCAGAACCTTCTACTTCTACTGGTATAAAATCATCTTCGTTTACATTTCCTCATGAAATTTCTCCTGTTCCTATCCGAGTTAAAAAGATTTCAAATCGAGGAAGAAAACCAGGAAAGGCAGAACTTATTTCTTCATCACCATACAAAGAGGCTCTCGAAGAATCATTAAAAAATAAACAGGAACGAGAATTGAAGAAGCAAACGACTAGACATGGAAAAGAAATCAGAAAAGTTGAAAAAAAGGTAGATATAAATTCTAGATAGGTATCTAAGTTTTTGGCCAAGTTCGGGTGATCTCTCATGTATTCTGCCAATACGATTTTCTGTGTGGAGTTTATTTTGTTGCAATTTGTCCTAAAAATGTGTTTTTTTTAATGCATATTTATGAATTATCATTTAAAAAGATTTGTTGTAATTAAACTTACATTTTTCTTTACTATTTCTCGCACAACACACATTACGAACACTAAAAACCAATCGAATGACATTAAGATTGAAAGTATACGTTTAGGCATCCGTTCAGCCAAGTGGTGATGCCAAATTACGTTTACGAATATACGTTCACGTATGCGATAATGTCAATACACATTTTACGAAAACGAGTAACTCGTTCACGGAGGTCGCGATTCCACCCCTGTATTGCACGAATTACGCGTGTTATGTTATCCTGTAAGACTTCAATCGTGTTCGGCTTGTCCACATAGACTAACGAATTTACATAACCCCACAAGAAATAATCAAGAAGCGTTAAATCGCATGATCTTGGCGGCCAACTTACAGGGCCATTTCGAGATATAAGCTGCTCACCAAATTCATCCTTCATTTCCATTGTGTCACGAGCTGTGTGGCATCTGGCACCGTCTTGATGAAACCACATGTCAACAAAGTTTAACTCAGCCAACAGGGGCAAAAATAAAGTCGCTTATCACGGCTCAATATCGTTCGCCGTTGACGGTAACGTTTCTTCCACGGTCGTCTTTGAAGAAAAATGGACCGATGATGCCACATCCCATAAATCACACCAAACTGTCATTTTTGCGGGATGCATCGGTAATTCTTCTATGGCATCTGGCTGTTCATCACTCCAGATGCGACAGTTTTGTTATTAGTACGTCTGGCAGGGGTATGGCTGCGTCGACGTCGCGTCGCGTCGATGGCGAGTGTGAAATGAGAAGAATCGCACGTCCCATAGAAGAGCTTAACGCAGCTCGGTACTGTGACTGTTACTGTATGAATGTCAGTTCCATTCGGAACGAGTGCGGTGACGAGTTCGCTAGTAAAGAGCATCATAGAGATTTTTTTTTTGTCTGAAGTTACAACTTCACAACTTTAAGGGAGCGCCTGGATACAACAAGAGCCATTGGGGAGGCATATATGAGGCTAATGACGTTTTCCATTGGTTAATCTGAATTTTTATCTAAAATTTGATATTTTTTGGTACCAATGGAACACGATTCCAGATTGTTTTTTTTATCTCTGTATTGTTGTAATTTCTTGTCTGTGTAGTTAATGTCGGTGTAGCTGTGAAGTTTCAAGTCACACAGGTTGATTTTTTTTATTTAATTTATATTTTCATTGAACTGCTACAGTTTTAATCATTAATAATAGTTTTCCACAACCGAAATAGTTATGAATCATAACACCGCGTCTCGACGAGCAATATTTGATAGCTTACTATCTGTCACTTTTCATAGAAAGAAATAATGATGGAATGCTATGAAATGTAGGGTGGGCATTTCCATTGCTGCTATCTCATTCAAAAACACAAATGTCAAACAGAAACGACAGCCCATAGCATACTATCCATAGAAAGCAATGGACTGAGCAATACATAGAAAGAAATTTTTCATAAACTAATATTTGAAGTCTCCACAAGCAATTTTCATAGAATGCCACATTTCATTCTATGAAATATTGCTCGTGGAGACCCTGGGTAACGAAAAGCAATCTAATCAAACTGACAGCTATCATTTGTGTTAGTGTGAGTGCAAGGAGGGGTATATCTGACGAAAAATCCAGATTTGCAAGATTAAGCTGAGATAAAAATAGAACAATTTTGTTCCCAATGGAATACAATAACTGTCAAAATCGTTCTTTTGACAGATCTAGATAAAAAAAATTGAAAACTTCATAAGGCACTCTTCCCTACTGTAACACTCTTCAGAAAGTAATTAGGGGCCCGCATAATCAAAACCACAGTAGAATTTCTCTCTCTCGTTAACGAGTAAAACACAATTCAGAGCTCTGATCGCACAAACCGAAAATAATCGGACCATGGCGTTTTGATGATTATTTGCTTCAGGTTAGCTGAGTACAAAATTGAGAACAGAATTGTCCAACATAATAAAGCCTAACAGAAGCAAGCATGCGATGCGGTTAAGTTGAAGAAATCCGTCCATACCCATACTACTTGTCGACGTCAAATATCACACTTAACTCTACTATAAGATACGTTCACGATATATTAACTTTGTTGAAGTGTGATTATATCTCTAACATCTGCTCCATTAAATGACTGTCTCCATACTACCTACCTTATTTCAGATGAGAACTTCAGAGCTTATAGAAAGCCCCATCGTTAAATCCAAATGGCAGCGAGGCACGCTACTCTTTGCAGTCAATAAAAAAGTCAAGCAGCCAACTCGTGCTGAAAAACCCCCACATGCCCACACATCATGACTGCATTCCCATTCAAATATAAATCCCCTGCCAACGTGTAGATATACAACTCTCATGTAATCTCTGCTGAGCACAAAAACGCTTCTATTAAACAAATTATAATCTTTTCTTTTTTAACAATAAAATGTTTTAATTGTTAAAAACAACCCGGGTCCCAGAACCCATCCGAAACACTCCACAAAAAAAACTGGAGATATATACGGCAGATATTTAAAAAAACTTTTTTTTGGTAAAATTAGACACATGTGCTAGCAAATGAAAACGAAATTTGTTTATAAACAAATTCTAGTGCATAATGGTTGTGTTAATATTAACAATAAAATATATAAACTACTAGGTGCACAGGAAAGCCCACAGCTGGCCGGTCCGCTTCGTCAAGCTCATGAACGAAAAAAAAACCAACCAGCGAATACAAAAAAAAAAATAACAGAACTTATCACTAAAAGTGAGAGTGAACACAAAAAAAAGAAACGACTAGCGCGGGTAGCAAAAGCATGAAAAAAGCACCGCATCGACATTGGCATCGGCACCGCAAGCCACCATTGCCAGCTGGTCAATCTGATACACCCAGTCGACCAGTCGCCGCCGCCCAACCAACCCAACCAGCTCGAGAGCTCTTCTGACTCACTCATCCAACCAGTCTGGCTGCAGCGCTTCTAGCGCACCCGCTGCCAGCGAACCAGCTTACTATGCCGCCTCTCACCTTCAACGCGTCATCATTATCATCACCGTCATCGTCGACGTCGTCGTCGTCGTCAATATCATCATCATCGTGGTGGTACTCTTCCCGACACCGCGTTATCTGTGTCAGTCGCGTGTGCCAGCGTTCAGCCACAACAATAGCACACCAACAACAACAATAGTACTCGCAGCGATTACGGACTACGGATGCCAGCCAAATGTCAGTCGGGGCTGATTGCGTGGAAAGGCCCATGCGGCTCCACGGAATGGACAGTCAACAAAAAAAAAACGCCGTCCAACAACATGTAACCCCTCGTACGGGGATGGTGTTGCGGAAGGTGGGTTTCTGTGCAAAAACGCACTCTTTTTTCGCGTTTTCCTGCAAATCATGTTTTTTTTTTAATAAAATAGTTTTACCTACTAATGGCGTTGGTATGGGAAAGGACATATCACCATATCACCAATATATCTGTTTCATGCAACCAACCCTATGCTTCTATACAATATGCCGCCAGCATGGAATGCAGATATGAACGACCATCCTATACGATGGAAAGACATTTTTTTTTTGCTGCACACAAAATATACAAAAAAAAATGCAAATAAATCCTCCCTCACATCACAACTACTGGAAGCCTAATTGGAGACTAGTACTACTAGTGTCCATGCCCCAAAGTCGTATTATGGTGTATGGGTATAGATATTATATCCATGATAGCTAGTGTTGGAGGTGTTGTAAAAAATATTTTTTGTCCATTGACACCATTTCAGATAAATATGACAAGGGAATGCCGTGTCAATCCAAAATCGTCAGGGGAGGTTGAGCTGATGATGTTATGGAAAATCTTAAAAAAAAAATAAAAGTTAGGGCGTATTCATAATCACTAAGGGGACACGCCTTATACGAGCGCCAACAATCCATAAAAACTAATCTTGGGTGTGTTCATAAATATTTGGCTACTGTAGAACAAAGTTAGACACGGAGTAGCCTTAACATTGTGTCGCCCTATTGACACAAAATCGCATGCAAATAAATTCTAATTTTCGATTTTTTTTTTTGATATTCTGATGTTTGTTTTACCATTTTTCATTTTGATGCGTTTCATGAAAACTTTTGTAAAGTGCTAACTTCTAATCTACTTGACTTTTCAACTAACAATTCTTTGGTGTCAGGTAGTAAGTGGTTAAGTCAAAAAATCCCGTTTTCGGATCGCACCTCCGGTGGAACAACGACGTAAGTGCAAAAAAGTCGGTTCTTCAGAAAACGCGATTTAAGATTTTTAAAACCTTTTTTATTAAAAAAAACATAGAATTTATTTTTTTTTTAATGAAACAAACAATTTTTAAAAAGGGAATAAAGCATAGTTTTTGGCAGTTCAGTTATTTTTTTTGTGCTTCAAGCAGTATTAATAATTATTAATACTAACATTAGTATGAATAAAAGTAACAGTCATTTTATATTAAAGAAACTTAAAAAATGTTAGTAAAAAAAAGGTTCATAGTAGCTTGGAATGATATTATTTTTGAGCAGGCTTAATATATCTGTTTTTTTCCTTGGTGCCAATGGTATTTTGGATGAGTATGCTGGCTTTAAATTGATACTTTGTAACTCCTTTGCCGCAGAAGAGCGCCTTTTAAACTGTGTCTTTTCAATTACACTGTGCTGTGTGTGTGACCACGAGTAAGGAATTTGTGTGTTATGGAGTTTATTTTGAGATTCTCCACAGCATACAAATACATTCCAATTATGAATCTGAAATCAAAGTCTCGTTAAATCTTTACTCTTATTACCAAGTTTAAGTAATTGTTTCACCTATTCTTCTGCTGACCACCACAATTGTCAGTGTAAAACACAACGTCTGCACCTGGACGAGTGACTGATAGGTCTTGAAGAAACATTAGTACACAAGATCCTATCTCGTTCGAACCTCTGTTCCCTAAAGCCTCGTGCCAGAAATAACACACTGTGTGGTCATTTTTCATCTCGGATATCTGCAAATTTTAAATCAAAGAAATATTAGCATCATTGAACTTAAGACCTTAGAGTAAAATTATGTATGTATCAGTTAATTTACTTACAGTTAAATTGTAGCAGTTAAGCCTCGATTTATAAAAGAATGCAGATGTTTGTCCAACAGGAACTGGAAGAACAGCTTGTGAGTCGTACGTTGCTAATGCAATGTCGGATGTGTTTTCTTTATCTTTAGTCTTTTCATCACGACTCAATCTTTTTTCTTCCTGGTGTAGCTTGTAAGAGCTTTCCAACTGCTCCTTTTCCTCTCCTATTGCATTTTTATAAGCTTCAAAAGTATCGCACTGATCCTTTTTTGGTACAACGAATCCAATGTTAAATTCATTATTGAAGATTCTTGCGTATGCATCATAACTCGACACGTTTTTTTGGAGAGAATTTCTTTCCGATTTATAATGCCTATACATTTCAGCAATAGACAGCCCGCCGTCTATATATTCTCTTGAAGTCTGAGCTCTCAAATAATGACTTTCGATTCGTGGAATAGAGTTTATGTGTGCCCTTATAGAATCCAGTATTTCGCTGTCGGTTTTCGGATGATTGGAATGCTTGCCGCGTTTATCTTCTTTGTTGATGACTTCACCTAAAGCCTTATTCTTAATAATTGAACGAAGTACTCTTTCGGAGATGGCCAAAGTGCTTGTCAATAATTGCTTGCAGACTCGAACTCTGTTTCCGTTAATCATTAAGAAAAAGGCACAGTTTCTCCTCCTTGGTGTTTCTTTAGATAAAGATATACGACGGCATTTCAACTGCAGTGGTTCGACGCACGAGTTTAAGAAATCGCGTTGACGTTGAAAAGAAGCGAGACTCCAATAATTTTTGAACAGTTCTGCTCTTAAATTTTCATCAAATTTTGTTGAGCATGCCAACTTACAACGATTAGAGCAAGGGGGTCCCATAACTTTTTCTTTAACAAACTTACCCCTTTTCGAAACATAACTTTGTCCTGAGCTACGTAAGTTTTTTGTAACATTCTGCTTCCAACTGTCTGGGTTTCAAGATCTTTTTTTCCCATTCTTTATAGGTAAATTGACTACCGAGACTTCTGGTTGTTGATCAGTCGTGTCATTAATGGAAATATTCGATGAACCACTGTCACTCTCCGAACTTTGACCTTCTGTAGGAGAGTAAGCACTTTCATCCGGAGAAAAGTCCTCGTCTTCCGAATCGTTGATTTCCCTGAATGTTTTTTGGGAAACCTTTCTCAAATTCATTTTTGTTTCACTAGTTCTTGTCGCAGCGAAATAGCATTGCTCATTTTCGTTGACTTCATTATTTGCGGCTGCTGAAGTACTTGGTTGGGATTCGCAAATATCTGACATGACTGGAGAAACTTTGAGTTGGACAGCTTCAACGTTTGTCATTGAGATTGCAAGTTTTGCAAGCATTTTTCCACGTTCCGACATTTCGTAATAAGGTCCTAAATACAGAAAGTGATGCTAATATTTGGTTGAATAATGACACAAACTATACTTACGTCGCTTAAACAGAATTTTTTTTCCACAAACAATGACGCAACCCACACTTCTGTCGATGTCGCACTAAAATATTACTAAAATACTTAAAAATTACAATAGAAGACTGCCATAACTTGCACTTACGTCTTTGTTCAACCGAAAATATAATAATATTAAACAAAAAATGTCAAAACTCACAAATATGTCGTTGACTTACTCGGAGTGTTGTCTTTTGGAGATTTGAAACACAAGTGACAGATAAGCCAATGTATTCCCGATATACTAGTTTAAAAAGAGTGTAACGGTACAAAGACATATCTGCCCCCTGGAGACAAATAGATAATTTTCAATTGGGTCTTTGTTTTATTGGAATGAGATACCTTTTTGTACAATTGTGGCATACTTAACTCAGAAAATTTAATATTTGCACTTACGTCGTTGTTCCACCGGAGGTGCGGGATATTTATCGGCATAAGTCTAGCGAAACAACTTAACATAGAAATTATTTTATAACATATGATTTTTTTAGAGTTAAGTTTTTCAGGTTGGCAGCACTGGTTAGTAATGGCGTCCAAACGTCATCTGTCAAAGTTAAAAGTTTTCAGCATACTCTGCCATTTAATCATATAAAGACTTACAAACGAGCAACGATTACAAATTATTGAAATTTATTATCAAAATTCGTGCTCTGTGAAAAATGTGAAAATCCGCTGTTTTATCGAAAAATTGTGTTCAGCGATGAGGCTCATTTCTGGCTTAACGGATACGTAAATAAGTAAAACTGTCGCATCTGGAGTGATGAACAGCCACATACCATACAAGGATAACCGATGCATCCCAACAGTTTGTTCTTTTTTATGGGCTGGTGGCATCAACGGTCCATTTTTCTTCAAAGACGACCGTGGAAGAAACGTTACCGTCAACGGCGAATACTAAATCTTCGCAGTCACACATATCACAAACTTAGTATGCTACCAACGGGTCATCATGGTCTGAGATATCACATAAACAAAATGCATCTAGTCGACTCACCGGAGTGCAGACTATGTCTAGAAGAAGACGAAACAGACGAACACCTCATATGTGAGTGCCCGGCCCTTTACAGTAAAAGAAGGGAATCCTTCTCAGGGAAATATTAAGTACCGAAGAACTAAGGAAATCCTCTGCTGAATGTACCTGATACATTAGGATACTCACAAAAAAAAAAACGTTAATTAGTACATTGGAAAATTCTTAGAAGGGAACAGAACAGATAACGAAATACCACAATAGAGTGGACCTAAATCACGAAGATGACCTCATGATGATGACCTAACTACCAATTGCTAAATAGCTGGTCCAATTGCCTGTAGCTTGAAAGCATCCATTTTGTTATGAATGATTTACCTTTTTCTAAAATAAAGGCAAAGACACTTTCGGCACATTGACAATGCCCATTGAAATTTACTTGCAATTGAGAGGACCTACATTTGAACTGGCCTTTTGGAAATCTGGCATAAAAGTTGCTTACTCGTTGCCTTTCATAATATGTTTATTTCTTAGTTGTTCTGACCAGAGATCAGGTAAAGAAGAGATAGGAAACTTTCCAGGACTTTACAGTTAAATTGATCACCATGGTCCAACACACATTCCTTGTTTCACACACATGTTAGCAGCCCAGCTAAGAGCTAATTTATGTGGCAAAACGACACTTAAGAAATCGGGTGATAAAGGGTTCGCTATCTCTTCCTTACTTGAACTCTGGTTCTGACTATCGATCATTCAAGCACGGCTTCCCAATAAACTCATTTTTTCCATAATGAGTTTCTTACTCACCACATGGCCGGCCTTACGGGCATTTACCATTCGGTAATTATCTACTGGCAAAAAGTTCTAGCAACCATTTGACTTTGCACTTTTGTTTTGTTGTTTACAATATAAATGTCAACTGTCACAGCAAAGTATGGAATATTGCCAGCTGTCAAACGAAATGCCCAAGCATAGTGAAAACAACTTTTAAAAGTTTTGCAAATTAGCTATATTGAAACCAATAAGAATGTGGTATTAGGCCCTAGTTATAGAAATCAGTAAAATGCACACGAAAACTGGGCAACATGACATTTACAATGACCGTTTGGTGTAGATTTACAGAGATATGAGCCATTGGACACACATACCTACTATGAGAATATCCTCCTAACCTCATTGATAATAATCGATGACTGTTGCAGCGCGCCCAATTCACATATAGCGCATATTTTTGATGTGTAAAAGTGACTGATTAAATGTCAAAATAGCATTTCAAAAGTTTACAACTTTTACCATCTCAGTTTACACACCCAATTCGTGTGCGAGATTTCCGATACTGATGTAAAAGATTTCCCATACAGATTTTGACAGTTCAATTTCGTAAGTTTAGCATGTTTGCAACGTTTACGATGACTTTGCATGAATACCCCTAATACAAAGGTCAGTTCAGAAATAACTGACAAATGTATAGTAATTGCTATAACATAACAGCGAGAATTTTTCTACTTTGCTTCTTAGTAGCCGTTATGGTTCACGGTGTAAACATACCATTGGGGGTGATCTTGGGAACACACCATTCACGTCAGTGCAAAAAATTTCTAATGAAGTATAGATTTCGTTAGTTCTGCATATAGCCCTGTACGGTGTAGACAGACAATTCCTGAGACTAAAATATTTAGGGCCGACCCAAATATAGTCCACGGTTTGAACGTAGCCTATGTCATAATCGTAATGTACTGGTTTCCAAACTACCAAAAAACGTAGTAAATCATGTAACAATTGATTTCTTGCGATCACAGAACAGAACATCCGTTTCGAAAATAGGAAGACGGCAAATGCAAGATCCTTACTTTCCAACCATGGCGTTGAATGAGACCAATCTAACCTGCTACGATCCCTACAGCCAAATGGCGCACATTAAAAAAATAAATATATGAGAAGGCTACAATCCGCTGTGCGGATCATTGAATACCCTATTCCATCTCACTCTTAAAATAAATATCCCCGATATGTGGGCTTTATGGCGATAAAATATAGAAAGTGACGTTGTCACAATATATTGTTCAGACAGTTTACCAAAATATTTTAAGTTCGACAAAAAACAAAGTCTTTCTCCTGCATATGCTATGGGGTAGGGTATACAAATGGTTTTTCTACGAAAATTCCCCCAAAAAGTGGGCGTGGCAAAAAACTTTATATGATAGAGATATAGATATTTAGATTGTATAAATATCTTGTTTAGAAAGTTTTTTTTTTAAATTCTTAACCTTTTAACCAAAAAGAACGTTTTTCTAAAAAGTGGGCGTGTCAGTTTGCGGATTTTGAAAATGTTTACACTTGTTCTGTCGCCTCGTACAAGGATCCTATATACCAAATTTCATCATCCTAGCTCAAAATTTAAG
Organism: Rhingia campestris; assembly: GCA_932526625.1. Classification (NCBI taxonomy): domain Eukaryota; kingdom Metazoa; phylum Arthropoda; class Insecta; order Diptera; family Syrphidae; genus Rhingia; species Rhingia campestris. Next base: position 121,879,459 of record OW052183.1, on the reverse strand, counting down.
ACCAAAATCGGTGACATACAGACAGACGACTTTTTTCTGTCCCAGTTTGCTGAGTTGAACTTGGTTGACATGTGCTTTCATTAAGACGGTGCCAGATGCCACACAGCTCGTGAAACAATGGATGAAGGTTGAATGGTTGAAGGATGAATTTGGTGAGCAGCTTATATCTGGCCCTGTGAGTTGGCCGCCAAGATCATGCGATTTAACGCTTCTTGATTATTTCTTGTGGGGTTATGTAAAGTCGTCAGTCTATGTGGACAAGTCGAATACGATTGAAGCCTTACAGGATAACATAACACGCTTAATTCGTGGAATACAGGCCGAAATGCTCGAAAAAGTGACGCAAAATTGGAACTTAAGAATGGACCATTTGAAACGGAGCCGCGGATAACAGTTGTCTTTAAAACGTAAATGTCAAAGGCATTTTTATCGATTACAATAAAAATTTGGATATTTGATGCAAGTTTGAGTTTTTACTCGATTTAAAAAAGACTACGCTTAAAAAATCACCCGTTACAAAGCGTATAAGTCATTAAGTTTTTAAAATTGTTTGGTATTTGCTGTGTGCCGGTATTTAAGGGTAGTGATGCGATTACATGTGAACACAGCGTTTTCACTCTTGCATCTTACTATCAACTTCTACTCTCACCTCCACGCTAATGACTGGTGGGTGCCTAGTACCTCGACTGGATATGGGGTAACAAACCACTGTGGAAGGTCGTTGGTGGCAGCCCACGAGAGTGGGGGAGGAGTGTCCTCTCACTAAGGTACTCACGGAGGAATTCCCCAGATGGAGTCAACGGTGGAGCCTACAGCTCCAGTTAGATTGAACACCAGGTCTATAGGGATTTCCAATACTGAGTCAGGGTGTTGGCAAAGAGTTGGTTTCGGAGATGCTCTCAATGGGTCAACGGCAGCGCTCATATCCCAAAATGGGTTACTGACATCGGTATTTCCGGCCCACTGTCCTAGGGTCAAAACAAGTCAAAACCATTATATATGAGAGAGACACAACCAGCCTCAGATAATGGAACTCTTCATATGGCAACAAGACCCGGAACGTCAAAGGACTATGATAGGAGAGTATGTACCAGTCAACACGATTCAAGTAGTTCGTTGTTTTTACGTTTCTTTCATGTTCCAGAGTACAGCATAATGGATAGCGTGTTGGACTACCGCGCGAGAGAACGCGAGTAAGATACGAGTTTTATATAATTAATTGCATTGAATTTCATATTGGTATACAAAAAGTTTTTTTTTTTTCTTAAAATCCCCAAAAAGTAGGATAACCCAATCCTACTTTTTGGGGATTTTAAAAAAAAACGTTATATTTATTTTTGTCAATTTATTGACGAAATTGGTATAATAATATGATTCTGCATAAAAAGCGTTTTTCAAATATTTTAAAATTTTACCGAGAAACGTTTTTTTACTAAAAACGCCCCCAAAAATTTCATACGGTCGAAATATAGATACTGAGATTGTCCAAATATCTCATTCAGACAATTTTCCAAAAATCTAAACAGAAAACAACGATTTTCTAAAAATGGGCATGGCAGTGGGCGGATTTTGAACATTTCTGCACATGTTCGAACAGTACGTACAAGGATCACATACACAAAATTTCATTATCTTAGCTCAAAATTTAAGACCTAAAAACCCGTGATTTGCAGACAGACGAACGGACAGACGGACTGACAGACATGGCTAAATCAACTCAGCAAGCGAATCTGAGTCGATCCATATACTTTGAGGTATATGTACATAAATTATTTCACTATGTTACAAACTATGTATCAAAACTATATACTCTGTGGGATAGGGTAAAAAATCATGATAATGACAAGACCAGAAAATTTTCAATATGTTCAGTGTTTCTACGTTTGTAAAATAATCTTTTGATCTCTTGGCAAAGAAAACATCTAAAAAAAATCTTAATTTTTGGCGGTTATTTTAATATTGACATTTTGGATGATAGTGGAATCGTTTCTAGCTACATGCACTTACTTGGATCACAAATAAATGGTACATACATTGAGTATTCCAACGAAGTAAAATATCTTGGAGTGATCCTCGATAAAAAACTAAGCTGGAACTCCCACATCAACAACAAAATTCAAAAAGCAACCAAAGCTTTCTGGGCTTGCCGAAGCATGTATGGTAAAACCTGGGGAATCTCTGCAAAGACCACACACTGGATCTACACGATCATGGTCAGGCCTATTATAACATACGTTTCAATAGTATGGTGGAACAAAGTCACCCAAAAAACAACTATAAATAAATTAAACAAGGTACAACGGCTTGCCTGTCTGGGCATTACCGGAGCTATGCGTACCTGTCCCACGGCGGCTATGGAAGCCATAATAGGACTAACACCTCTCCACATTTACATAAAAAAAGTGGCAATTCGCAGCTCAGCAAGTTTGACACAAGCGGAAGAATTAAACATTAGTGAACATCTAAAACTAATTGAACTTCTATCCGAACTTCCAGAACTTGACATGATCTGTGCGGTTACAGACCGCTTACCAAAGACACTATGCTTCGACAAAAGATTCTCAACGGAGATCACAACCAGAGAAGCATGGTGTAGCAACAACCCTCCAAACTGCCTAAACGGCCTAAAGTGGTATACGGATGGTTCTAAAATGGACTCAGGAGTAGGAGCTGGCATACATGGACCAAATAAAAACATCTCAATACCTATGGGAAAAAACCCTAGTGTATTCCAAGCTGAGCTCCATGCCATAAAAGAATGCGCAAACCTAATACACAACTCAGGTATTAAAGGCGCAAACATCCATATATTCACGGACAGTCAAGCAGCTATAAAAGCCCTTAGCTCACACATCATTGACTCCAAATCAGTACTACACTGCTTCAACTCCCTCCGAACACTCAGTTCCAGGAACAAAACCAAACTATGGTGGGTCCCCGGACATAAGGGAGTTGAAGGTAACGAAAAAGCTGATGAACTAGAAAAGGTTCCGAAACCCCCTTCATTGGACCTGAACCCTTCTGTGCAATCCCCAAATCAGCCATAAATCTAGTCATAAAAAACTGGGAACAAAACAGATGTGTTTCATACTGGGGAAACATCCCAGGCCTAAGACAGGCCATAAGAGCTATTCAGCCCTTCAAATCAGATGCCGACAAGATACTAAATCTTCGCAGGCACGATATCAAAAACTTAGTAGGCTACCTAACTGGTCATCACGGTCTGCGATATCACCTAAACAAAATGCGTCTAGTCGACTCACCGGAGTGCAGACTATGTCTAGAAGAAGACGAAACAGCCGAGCATATCATATGTGAATGCCCGGCTCTTTACGGTATGAGAAGAGAATCTTTCTTCAGGGAATTCTTAAGTCCCGAAGAATTGAGGAAATCTTCGGCTGAAAGTATTATCAGCTACATTAGGAAAGTAGAAGCGCTACTAACCTAAAAAGCATCTGACGGCAAGCACAATAGATCTTTTAGGTCGATGTGTATATTACTGCTTAGGCAGGTCAGAATTTAAAAAAAAAAAAAAAAAAAAACTTGCATCACATGGTCTAAGATGCTTTATCAATGAGCCCAGTAGGCATCTTGCGGGAAGCTGTTTAGATCATATCTATATACTTACTTACTTAAGTGGAACTGCAGTCCGGGATGAACCTGGGCCTCAACCAACATGCCTCTCCAATTAGCCCGGTCCTTAGCTAACTGCCTCCAGTTGCGCACTCCAAGTTGGTTGAGGTCGGTTTCTACTTGTGCGCGCCACTTAAGGCGAGGTCTTCCTCTACTGCGTCCGACGTCAGGCTGGGAATCGAAGACTCTGCGAATCGGAGTGTTGGTGTCCATTCGTTCTACATGTCCTAGCCATCTTAAACGTCCAATGCGGAGTTTTTTTTTACCTAGAGGCATGTCGCTTGACAGCTCGTACAATTCGTGGTTGAATCTTCGTCTCCATAGTCTGTCATCGCAAACGGAACCTAACATTTTTCAAAGATTTTTCCTCTCGAATCGACCAACGATTTTTTCATCCATTTTTAATACGGTTCATGCTTCAGCGCCCTAGAGCAGGACTGGGATCATCAGGGTCTTCAGGATCAGCCTTCTTAGCCCGAAGAAACAGCGGTTGGCAAGAGTAACTCTTCGTTTAATTTCTGACGAGATGTTGATGTCAGAATTAATAGCGGAGACGAGGTAGACAAAGTCACATACTACACCAAAGTTATATTTATTAGTGGTGATGTTCTGTCCAATTCGTCGATGTTGTGTGTCCTTTCGTATTGATAGCATATACTTAGTCTTACCCTCATTTACTGCTAAACCCATTTTCGCCGCTTCCTTCTCTATACTAGCAAACGTGGCTATGACATCACGTTGAGTCCTACCAATGATGTCAATCTCGTCGGGGTATGCTAGTAAATGCATAGATTTTTAGAAGATTGTGCCTCTGGTGTTGGCTCGGGAGTTTTGCACAATCATCTCAAGAATCAAATTATTAAAGGAATCACATGACAGCTCATCGCCTTGCTTATCGAATATGTCGATGAGTTTGTTTCCGACCCGGATTGAGCATCGAGAATTTTCCATTTTCATCCTACACAGCGGACGAGTTTGGGCGGTATACCAGGCGGTATATTAAGCTTCAGTTTAGATATTGCTAACTTACATCACTTAGGTCGGATGGTTGGCAGTTTTCGTTGTAGTTGCCAATATTGAATGGTTCGTTCTGCCTGACAGCGGAATATTGTTCGTCAGAAGTGGTTCTTCTATATCCTCAGCATCAACTGTGTCTCAACTACGATATTTCCTTGTTCATCTCGACAGGATTCTGTTCGAGCCTTGTATCCTTGGCTTTGAAGTTTTACACTTTGGTAAAACTTGCGAACATCGTTCCTGGAGTGGCACCTCTCTTTATCCTCGATCGCGAGCTTTTCTTGCTCTTTTTTCTTCTTTCTGAAAAGACGGTGTTCTTCCCATTTTTCTTTGCCTATAGAGCTCAATGGAAGCTCTCGTCAACCAGGGGTTTCTTGCTGGTGGGCACGAGAAACCTAGCACATCAGTTGCTGCTGATCTAATGGCTTGTTAAAATCGTTGCCATTGTTCTTCGACAGGCGATTCTGGTGTTATGGTGTGAATCGAGAGATTAAGGGATACGCGTTCCGCGAAGGCCTTGGCGGTCTTTTCCGATTGCAGTCTTCCGACATTAAATTTGTTCACAGTATTTCTGGTTTGTGTGGCATGGTGGATATCCGCATTCTTACCTTAGCTGCATCAAGGTATGGTCCGAGTCGATGTTAGCCCCTCGGAATGTTCGGAATTTTTTGTAAAGGAGCTCGTAGAAGCAATACTCAGTTATTACATCTTTTTCCTCCGTCGGAACATGAGCGTATATAAGGCTTATGTTGGCGAATTTCGCCTTGATGCGGATTATTACAATGCGTTCGCTAATGTTTTAGAAACATAAGACTTCTTGCCTAAGTCTGACACTTATAACAAAACCCAATCCGAAGACCCGTCGTTTCTGCTCACTATAACACGGTCTGTAGTAGATGTCATAGTTTTTCATCATCTTTTTACCCGGCCCATTCCATCGTATATCCTGGATGGCAGTAATGACTGCTTTGTAGCAGCTAAGGGCTTCCGCTAATTTTCGCCTGTACTCTCCTTTTTATTATTCTCACATTGCAGATACGAACGTCGTTGTCCTTTTTTTGTTTCGCATGGTCGTCAACAATAAAAGCAGTGCTTTCCGAGGCTTTCAGTTGCTCCATAACAATGTTTTTTTTTTTTACATATATGGGTAGTTAACCCATGTGTTCACCTGAGGACAACAGGGCAGATATTCCGTGTCAGTCATTCTGACAAGGGTGTTTATAGTGTTAAGGTTTGTCGTCTTAATATCAACACTCGCACTTATAAGATTAGCAAGTCAAGTCCGGTGGGATAGATCGGATAACCAATTGATGTGTAGTCAAGGTTACAATAACTGGGCATCGCCAAGTTAACTCCAATCAGAGTTGGCCCTCGTTCTACAACAACCAACCATCGCGTTGACTTCCGGCAGATAGTTATCGAATATTTGCGAAAAATAGTTGTTAGCAGTGTCCTTTTGGTACCTGAACCTTGAAACAGCGGGTGTTACATACACCTGATGCATCTAAGATTGAGCATAATTCAGCAGCTTGGTAAAGGCTAGTGTTATGAGAAATTAGGGCTGCACAATAAGTAACTACAAACATATATGAAAAATAATAACGGGTGTTCGTTACACATTCGACGAAGAATGTGCGTCTAGGGTTAAATGATATAAAAAATTTTTTTTTATTATTTTTTCTCTTTCCTCTAAGTCACTTGCACGAACTCAAATCCACCAGAAAATGTCTTGAGTTAAGCTAACCACATTAAAATCGTTAGTGCGATGTACTTTAGGAATTAAAAACTAAAGCCAGACAAGTTTCAAGCCTCATTGCACCTAATGAATTAATTCACTTGAATAAACTTTGCCGTACTTCAATTTGAAGTGAACACCCTCCAGTTTGCAAACAGAGAATTAACATTTTTAATAGGAAACCATAAAAAGACCGAACGTACATAAATATACCAAAAGGCTACCGAAATTAGAAATAGAAAATGTTCTTCCACCTCCAGAAATAAATCACCACAATTCAAGAAGACCTATAAAACCTATCGTTACCGTTCAACAAAATTAAAACATTATGTGCGCCCTTCTCAAAAGACTACAATTATACGCCAACTTGAGCAATCCAAGACCCCCAAGTACCTATTAACAGCAAAACATGCCAACACCATTCCACATAATTCATCGAAAAAGTATCTATCGCCGCTGTGATGTGTCGACGACTGATTACCACCGCAACGCGCAACCAATAAAATCGATTTCTTGGAATCGTTTTGAAGGCATCGACTCGTTCGACTTTTACCAGGCCACCATAAATAACTGCTGGCATTTCCAATCAGTCGATAAACCCATTGGAGAAGCCCAACAACCATCACCATTTCAGTACTCTTGACTATGCGGCTACTCGTCGACGTAGCCGTCTCGGTTTCCGTTATCGGATGGAACGTGCCTCTTTTCAATTTTACCTTTGCACGTGTAGATAAATGCTGCGCACACAGTAGCCCGCAGCCAACCACCAACCCTCTGTGAGTACACTTGGAGGTACTTGAACTGTATCACATAAATAACCTATCGATGAGGAGAGACTCGATATCGGATACCTACTGCTGGTGCTGCCGAAAATTTCAACAGGAGGTACTCAAAGTCAATACGCGTGCAGTGGTGGTGCCCTTATCTGACAGAAAGTTTGTATCAGGAGAGGATTTTCGATTGCTGATGCATAGTGGTGGTATAGCCACTCGGTGGGGATATTGATTTTCGAAAATTTGTGGAAAGTGTACCTACTGCTGGGAATGCGGCTCTGTTCCAAATTAGAAACTTCGGTTTCGAAACTACAGTTCCGAAGGTCGAAGTTTTGTTTTAATATTGGATGGGCATTTTTTTGTGCTGTTAGTGGAGCTGCGCTCGCATGCGATCGTATCTTTAAGTTGGTTGTTGGTTGTTGGTTGCACCTGATGAACACCGACGTTGATTGGCATCAGTTATTTATTTGGAAACGTCATTCTCTAGAATGAAGAGTTTTTTGAAACGAGTGCCTCTACTTTGAGTCACAAAAACTTCACAAATGGTTACCTTGGACGGATGGTGCTAAAGAATTTTTAGCTTAAAATGTCCAAGAATTAGGTAGTTAGGTACCCCATTTATAGCCAGCGTTGCATTTACCAAATGCAGCACCAAGCAGCAAGTCACAACATGATTTTTCCTAACTGTTCCGATTGTTTTACGAAAAATCTTTTTGTCTTTCCTGCTTGTGTGTGAATCATCTCACAGTGTCGCATTGTGTTCTTTAGTTGGATGAGAATATTATTTTTATGAAAACAAAATTAGCAGTCGTTAGAAATTACCGGCAAGTGGAATTGTATGCTTCGATTTCAATAAATTTGATGAACTTTGTTTTGTTTATATATTATTTGTATGACGACAAATAAACAGACTTCATTTTATGAATTTATTGATAGTTCACAACCCGTAAATGCCCCTACGCTTTTACAGATGAAGATTCTAGTGAAGAGGAATGTGCTGACCCCAATAGGATGAATCCCAACCAGCTATTAGCAGAAGCCGAAGTTAGTTGCAATGAGAATGCACAGGATAAAATTGATGATTGGATACACATTTAGGGTGACCAGGTCCATGCCCACGTAAAAGAGGACACACCTTCAAAAATGTCAAATAAAAAATTAAAGAACAAAATAAGAAGGTGGGCGTGGCAAATAACTTTATTGGGTTGAATGATAGAAAATGGCATTGTCGCAACAAATTGTTCAGACAGTTTACCAAAATATTTTATGGTTCGACAATAAAACAACGTTTTTCTCCTGCATATGCTATGGGGTAGGGTATACAAATGTTTTTTTAGATAGATTATTTCGTATATGAATATTTTTACATAATGATGTTATTGCACATTTTACAGAGATTTGATGATGATTTTATCTTTCTACTGAAATATTATTTTTAACGGTTAGAAGAATTTATAAAGAAAAAAAGGATAAACTTGAAGGAAAATACGAAAAAAAACCTCCAATATAAGAAAAAAAAAAAGATAAAAAATTAAAAAAAAAAAATATTACAATTGCCATTAAATTGTTACTTGATTAATAATTAAATAAATAAAAAGACAAATAAATAAATAAATAAATAAACAAGTGAATTAGTAAATAAATAAATAAATAAATAAATAAATAAATAAATAAATAAATAAATAAATAAATAAATAAATAAATAAATAAATAAATAAATAAATAAATAAATAAATAAATAAATAAATAAATAAATACATAAATAAATAAATAAATAAATAAATAAATAAATAAATAAATAAATAAATAAATAAATAAATAAATAAATAAATAAATAAATAAATAAATAAATAAATAAATAAATAAATAAATAAATAAATAAATAAATAAATAAATAAATAAATAAATAAATAAATAAATAAATAAATAAATAAATAAATAAATAAATAAATAAATAAATAAATAACTAAATAAATAAATAAATAAATAAATAAATAAATAAATAAATAAATAAATAAATAAATAAATAAATAAATAAATAAATAAATAAATAAATAAATAAATAAATAAATAAATAAATAAATAAATAAATAAATAAATAAATAAATAAATAAATAAATAAATAAATAAATAAATAAATAAATAAATAAATAAATAAATAAATAAATAAATAAATAAATAAATAAATAAATAAATAAATAAATAAATAAATAAATAAATAAATAAATAAATAAATAAATAAATAAATAAATAAATAAATAAATAAATAAATAAATAAATAAATAAATAAATAAATAAATAAATAAATAAATAAATAAATAAATAAATAAATAAATAAATAAATAAATAAATAAATAAATAAATAAATAAATAAATAAATAAATAAATAAATAAATAAATAAATTAATAAATAAATAAATAAATAAATAAATAAATAAATAAATAAATAAATAAATAAATAAATAAATAAATAAATAAATAAATAAATAAATAAATAAATAAATAAGTAAATAAATAAATAAATAAATAAATAAGTAAATAAATAAGTTATTAATAAATAATTAATAAATAAATTAATAAATAGATAAATAAATAAATGATTAAGTACATAAATAATTAAATAAACAACAACAAAAATAAATAAACAAATAGTAAGGTTAGATAAATAATAAACATTATTATACATTAAGGAAACAAATAACAAATATCACATAAATAAGAAATAACAAATTTGTACAGCAATAATGTAAATAAAAACAATAAGTACGAGTATGTAGAATTTATAAATGAACAATATTAGGTATTTAGTTGATTTACAAGAGGATTGTCAGCGAAACTGCATCTTGTTTTGAAAGTGTTGTTAAGTTTTAAAATTCTATCAGCTATCAATTCAACATTCGCTCTTTCATGAATGTCAATAGTTGAGTGGTGCCAAGGTAAATCTAGCATCATTTTTAAAAGTTTGTTTTGCGATACTTGCAATTTTTGTATATGACACTTTGCTGAGTTGCCCCATACCTGACACCCATATAAGAGAATTGCCTGGAAAATTACTTTATATAAAATTATTTTGTTGTCAGTAAAAAGTAATGATTTTCGGTTAATAAACGGGTAAAGCATCTTAATTCCTATACCTATTTTCTTTATAGATTTATTAATGTGGTCCTTAAAAGTTAACTTGGTATCTAAATAAATACCTAGATATCTAACAGAAGGTTCCCAATTAATATTATTTCCATTGAATTGAAGGTGACCGGTGGGAAGAAAACAAGACTTTCTTTTTCGGGTGAAATAGATAGCTTGAGTTTTCCCTTCATTCAATTTTATTTTCCATTTGTGATAATATTTTATTAATATTTCCAGTCCATTTTGGAGATTCCTCTCAATACTGAGAGCGAATTCATGGGATGAAAATATTGCGGTATCATCTGCAAAGATGGCTATATGTATTACAGTGCGGTAATTTTGGAATATCATGTGTAAATATGTTGTATAATATTGGGGCAAGAACTGAGCCTTGTGGAACACCTGATGGAACATATACCAAGTCGGAAACACTACTATTAACATGGACTTTAAAACAGCGACTGGACAAAAAGCTTTGGACTATTACAAATATATGGAGGGAAGTTAAGACTTATCATTTTGTATATCAGGCCCTGGTGCCAAACTGAGTCAAATGCTTTTTCAATGTCTAGTAAGACCATACCTGTAGATTTTCCTTGGCTTCGATTGAATTTAATACAGTTACATATTCTCAGTGCCTGATGGGATGTACTGTGGTGACGCCTAAATCCAAACTGTTCATCGGGGTAAATTTGTTGAACATCAATGAATTTTAAAATTTGTTCTTTCAACACCTTTTCATATATTTTGCTAAGATTACTTAGAAGGCTGATAGGTCTATAACTTTCCGGCCTTTTTTTTTATAGAAAAACGCCCCTAAAAAGTGGACTTGGGTTAAAATGATCGTTTCGAAAATTCGATTACGTAAAACTAGTATCGTTATAGGTTTTACGATACTCGTAAATTCTTACGACAGGCATTTGGCAGTCGTATAGCTTTCGTTTTCATTAAGCTGTCATACATATTTCGAGTTTTTCACAATCGCAAATTGTCGTAACTATCGTTTACTTCTGTATCGTTTACTTGCCGATCGTTTCGTTTTATGTATTCGATTTTGCATGATTTTGCATCGAATGTTTTTTCGAATATTTCAAAAATTTGATCAAAAACATTTTTACTGAAAATGCCTCAAAAAAAGGTAAATATAGGTTTATATGCTATTCACGCATTCTTTCAAATTGTTTTACCGTTTGGTCAAAAACAACTTTTTTACTGAAAAGTGGGCGGTGACGGAAAATGTTAACACTTGTTCTGCTTTATCGGGCAGAGAGTCTATCACTCTAGCTCAAAAGTTAAGCCCCAAAAAATCGGTGGACGGACGAATGGACGGACAGAAAGACATCCATCCATATACTTTGAGGTATATCTATAAAAATGATTTCTCTTTGTTGCGAACTTGATGTCAAAACTAATATATCCCCTATGGGATAGGGTATAAAAAAAATATGGCGTTGTGTTTTGTAGTTTTGTAGTTTTGTGAGAAAACGCAAAAAGAGGACAAAATGCATGTTTTTCCAAAAAGATACCGGACATTTTTTTGTAGACAAAAAGAGGACATTTCCTCTTAAAAGTGGACGTCTGGTCAGCCTACAACACATTCCGAATATAGTGCAAAGTTGGAGTAGAGGTGACGAGGAAAACTTAAATCTAAGTTCATTTTTATACAAATTTAAACCTTGGAAAGGAGCATTACCTACTGCCTCCTCTAACGTTGAACTTGGAGACTCACCAATTGGAATGTTTCAAACTGTTTATGAATGAGCATTTTAAGTATACCCATTTATATTCAGCTCACCGAAATCAAAGCATAGACGTTACAGAAGCAGAAATATATGTTTTTCTTGGCATAGTCATCCTTTCGGGATATGTTCCTTTACCAAGAAGGAATATGTATTGGGAAGACCGCCACGACAGTCATATTGCTATGGTTCCAAATGCTATGCACAGAAAGAGATTTAATGATATATTTGTAAATATTCATTTTTGTGATAACAATGATATCGCTAGTACCGATAAAATGGCCAAAATTAGACCAATGGCTGATCATTTGAACAAAATGTTTGTGAAGTTTGCACCAATTGAAATGTCAGTTGATGAATCAATGAATCCATATTTTGGAAACAGTTTATGCGCTTAAAACCAGTTCGTTTTGGATACAAGGTATGGGTTGCAGCAACACGCCTCGGATATTGCGTCCAATTTGAGTTTTATCAGAGACGAAATCAGAAACGAGATCATATAGTTTTTTCTTGGTGAGTTCGTGGTTCTCAGCCTAGCAGAAGTTATAAAACGGGAGTATCCTGGGGTAACATTCTGATATTTTTATGATAACTTTTTTACAAGTCCTGACCTAACTAACAAGCTGAATTCGGTGGCACCGGGACCGGGAGAAAATCGATTGAAGAACATAATTAAGACAGACAAGCAGACATTCAACAAGAAAGATAGGGGATCCTATGAAACTTTTGTCGATAAACAAAACCAGCTATTGCTCACCCGATGGAAGGACAACCAGACTGTTTCAATGCTTTCCAATGTGCATGGGATGCATCTAATTGGTGCGGCACAAAGGTTTAACAGTATTCAGAAATCAAAGTCAGGAGTTCCGCAACCAAATGTTAACAAGCAGTATTACAAATACATGGGTGGAGTTGATCAACTCGATAACAATATATCAAATTATAGAACTGCAACTCGTGGAAAAAATGGTACAACCCCATAATAATGTGGATGATAGACGTTTCCGTTGTGAATGCATGGACATTATCCAGAAGTTATGGGAGCAAATTGGATTCACTGGAGTTTCGCCTCCAAGTCGCTACAGCTCTTTGCACAAAGTATGGTTGCCAAGCAAAAGGTGGTGGACGGCATTCAAAGCAAAATCCACATATTTTGGGTGGCCATCATGTAATGGAAATAACTGAAAAAAGACTGAGATGCACTTCACGACAAATGTTTTGAACAATTTTTTTATTTTTTATTTATATTTTTCTGTATATTTGATATAATTTATGTTCGTTTGAAAAAAAATGAAATGAAAATTAAATTATTAAAAAACGAGTGGTGGGTGCACGACTGGGTCGTACACAACTTTCTCTTTCACAGCGAGTTGGGCGTTAGATCCAATATTACGCATTTTGATTATTGATGCTAAAAATGATTTAAATAATGTCGAAATGTGTTTATACGAATGTTCACTCCGAAATTTGAAGGAATCGACGCGACGTCAATGTGAATAATAATGATTTTCCGTTATTGGCCAAAACTGAAAATTCCGTTTAGTGATAGTTGGGCTAAAACTAATTATGTAAAATTGCTTCAAGCTGTAATAGTAGTACATATATTAAATTTCATTCAATTTGACATAATAGTTTGCGAGAAATTATCAATTTTCCTTATGGCCTAAATGACAAAATCCGTTATATGGATTTTCTCGGAAAAACTGAGTATGCAGTTTTGTTGGAAATAATATGCTTATAGAACATATAAAGTTTTATCAAAATCGTTAGAGCCGTTTTCGAGAAAATTCAGGTTATGTGTAATTTTTATATGGCAGGTACCGTTAATAACATGGCTAAAAGCAAACGAAAAAAATGGCCTAGAATTATAACCAAAAGAAACTTGGATACGAAATTTGAAGAAAATCAGTCAAGCCGTTAAGGCTGGGGTGATCATAACGGACAGACGAACCGACGAACCGACGAACGGAATTCCAGAAACCACTTTTTTGGGTTCCGCTATCATCGTAATGTTAGAATCAATCAAAATCTCGAGGTCGAAAATTTTCACGAAAACAATATCTTTCTCTTTGTAAGAGAAAGTTAAAAAACGTACAAACACCCAGCGTTGCGTTTACGTAACACCTCAAAACTCCAATTTCACACTCAAGAAAATTTTGTTGAGCCCACAGATCGTTTTGAGCAACTTATCTTACCATTATATCCAAAAATCACAACAAAGGGAAGGAAAAAAGTATTCGAAAATAAATGGGTGATTTGCCTTTTTAACCCGAATATGTTGTAGTCAGAGTTTATACCTTAGACAATAGGTTTGTCTACCTTTTGCTTGTTCCAATCTTACAGACCTATTTCACTTCTTCCAATAATTAAAAAAAAAAATGAAAGGATATTACCCGGGAGCTTACACCACATTGTTGATCAGAAGAGCCTTTTACCGGACCATCAAGTTGGATTTAGAAGTAAACACTCGACTGTGGACCAAGTACATCGAATTGCAGATGTAATTGAGAAGCCTTTTGAAGGAAAGAAAATTTGTTCAGCCGTATTTCTTGACGTGTCGCAATCTTTTGACAAGGTTTGGCATAGAGGCCTTCAATACAAATTAAGACAAGTTCTGCCTCAAAAATTATATAAAAATCCTCGTGTCGTATCTTGAGCATAGACTCTTCCGTGTGAAACTTGGAAACGAATATTCAGAGTTAAAAAAAATAATGCCTGGAGTACCCCAAGGAAGCGTCCTTGGACCACTCTTGTACCTCCTATCTGCACGTGATATCCCACAAACAAACGATACAATAGTTGCAACTTTTGCTGACGATACTGCTATACGTTTGCTAGTATAGAGAAGGAAGCGGCAAAACGAACTATACGAGCTGTACAGCGACATACCCCTGGTGAAAAAACTCCGCATTGGACGTTTAAGATGGCTAGGACATGTAGAACGAATGGACACCAACACTCCGGCACGCAGAGTCTTCGATTCCAAGCCAGACGTCGGACGCAGTAGAGAAAGACCTCGCCTTTAGTGGCGCGCACAAGTAGAAACCGATCTCAACCAACTTGAAGTGCGCAACTGGGGGCAGTTAGCTAAGGACCGGGCTAATTGGAGAGGAATGTTGGTTGAGGCCCAGGTTCATCCCGGACTGTAGCGCCACTTAAGTAAGTAAGTAAGGACAAACAATTTGCCTGTATTCCTAACTACGGTTCGAGTCCCATTTGCAAATGAAGCGAAATATTTCGGAATGACACTTGATGGAAAATGAAAATGGAAGAAATGAAAGAATGCGAAGAACTCTAAAATAAATACAGAGAACTGTACTGGTTGCTCCGTCCTGTTGGAACCACATAGATTCCAGTTCTAATTCGTCCAATTAGTTCTTGGGGAGTGTATCGCTCCATGGCTTGTTCACTTGTATCCTACATCTGTCTAGTACACAAATGTCAAAACAGATTTGACATTGATGGCCATTTGAAAAAATAAGAGCATCTTCCAATAGGGTGACCTCTTTTGGCCTGCCTTGTAGTTGCACCGATTTTTGGAAAATTGTGCCTTTGGTGTTGGCTCGGGACTTTTGTACAATCCTCTCAAGAATCATATTGAAGAAGTCGCATGACAGCGCCTCGCCTTGCCTAAATCCTTTTTTGGTATCGAATATGTCGGTGAGGCCTCTTTCGACACTAATGGAGCAGCGAGAATACTCCATTGTCATCCTACACAAATCGGACGAGTTTAGGCGAACCGTCTCTATAAATGCTGTCGTATGCGGCTTTGAAATCGATAAATTGGTGGTGGGTATCGATTTGGACTTCTTGGGTTTCTTTCAGGATCTGCTGAAGTGTGAAAATTTGATCGGTTGTGGACTTTCCTGTCCTAAAACCTAAAGTTATCGACTAGGTGAGATGCATACGTTATCGAATAATCGAGTAACTACATTGGGATGATCACATACGGCTCGTTACGTATCGTATGCACATTTAAAGTTGTACCGTACTAGCACAATTCGGCTACATTCATGCTTGATGGCTGGCAAATGTCAAATATATTGTTTTCTATTGTTTTTGTTTAATTTTAAATAGGTAGGTAGGTAGATAGATTTTCTATTGTTTTTGTTTAATTTTAAATAGGTAGGTAGGTAGATGCAGTGCAATAACACCTGCGGAAAAAAGCATCGTGGGTCTTAATTCCCAAAAAAAAGAGAAATAGCCCCCGCAGGTGTTAATTCCTATTGCTCGTGGGGGTTGTTTCCTTTACATACAATCAACCTCGCACGCAACCCAAATCCAACAGTGAGCCCAAGCAGGGGGGTTTCATGGGGGTTTCATGGGGGAAGCTTGAATATGCTTTGGAGGGGCATGTCCAAAGCATATTCAAGCTTTGAATACAGCCAAAGTCACAATTGCATATATGCAAAGCGTGAACCCTCCTGGGTAGGCTCACTGTTGTATATATGATGGGTGCGAAATTGGATGTATGCAAAGTTTGAGTACGAATTGCCAATTTCAAATGGCAATAACCCCCGCGGGTGTTATTTAAATTTGCAAAACATCATGAAATATTACAAATGAATGCACTAATATCATAAAAAACACAGTTAAAAGTACTAACCCGATAAATTTTGTTCTAAAAACAACTTTTCCCAAACGTAGGTACACTGATACTTTTTTTTTAAGAAAAACAGATCCACCACATTCATTGAATCCTATAAGCAAACTTATATTTTTGTTGACATAAGATACATTAGTATGAATGTGATGCTTAAGGTTATTAAAAAAGAAATATGTATACGTAAAAGTGTGCTGTGACAAAAAGCAGAAACGGTAAATTAACGATAATATAACGACTTTTGCTAAAAATGTTCGAGAACTGGGGATGTTCGGAAACAGGCGACTCTACCCTACATAATTACGAAAACATTAATTCTTCATACACAGCAACTTGCTCAATGGAAACGTTTAGAGTGAGAAAGTCTTCAGTGATATTTTTGAATTTCAGTTTTGTTTTAACTTGATTATTCGCAGTTTCTCTACTTAACACATGAGCTAACATTGGTGAAACGTGGTGCTCCCACTTTTTTTTAAGTTTTGAAGCATAGGAAAGAAAATAAAAATTCTCACTCAAAAATTAGATGTTCTTTCTCACAATTTGCCTTGGCAACTACAAACACCTATTCCATTCGGATTTATTTAATTTTTAAATACCTACCCTATTGGGCCGGCAAGGCTTCACTGCTCTGCCAAACAAACACTCAAATTGTGCCATATACACCTCATAAATAACAGCACTACATAGCCGATAGCAAGCAACCGATACACTTATCAAATTTCGCCGCCACTTATTTTACTCAATGACGTATGTGTGACACGAGTTTTGGCGCCAATTCAAGAACACCAAATTCACTTCCACTGCTTACTGGGAATAGAATTCCATTCCTGACCTAGTCAAACAAATCCAATCTACATAGATAGCTTATACCAAAGAGGTTGTAGTTGTATACCTCTTTGCTTATACCAAACACTGTGTACGTAAATTTATGTGATTGTGTGTGAAGCTTTATTATCAATTGTGTTTGTGAGTTAATTTGGAGCGAGGTTATCATCACGGACACGATGAAGTTCATGAATAAGGTCGTTTTCGTTGGCATAACGAATAATAATGCCAATTAGGAATCGCAGAGGTGTCTTCACACCAATTGGACGGTCATGAGCGCCTGATAAGTGCTGCCAGTTAAATGTTTGTTTGTTGGACGTGCAGGAGTCGAGTCACTCGCTTGCTGTTAAAAATTATGTTTGCAGAGTGAATTTTACTTTCTAAAATTATACCAATTTTCATGTTTGCCTCTCAACACCTAAGCTAAGCTGACGTAAACGGATTATTAGTCGAACCCCCTATCCCTTATAAACTTAATTTGGGTTTTAGGATACGTTTTGAATAATTTTTTTGAATATTTGAAATGCCGCGTGGCTTACAAAGCCTCTGCTGCGTTCGTTGTAGAAAGAAAAGAGTGACACGGGTTGCGAAAAGTTTGATACATGTTTCACAGGGCATCATGTTTAGCAACCAACACCCAATCCAACAAAATACTAAAATGCCACCTACATGGCTTTTTGATGACACCATGGAATCGAACTAGTGTGACCAGGGGCCTATTTCTCAGAACATACAGCACATACAACAAATACAATTTTCTGTTACTTAGATTTTATTGGAAGTGTTGTATGATATGAACGATTGCTGTATGAAATGCTTATTGACAGTTGTTGAAATTTTAATTTATTATTATTATTATTGTCATCAAATATGAATTCGGGTAAACATCGTTTTTTTCCAAATATTTTGAATTTTTAATCAGTGTTTAACTTAAATTACCAAACAATAATGGATTTACTTTTTGAAAATGAAGAAGTGTTACAAATTAATGTACGTGTTATAAGACGCCCAAGACGAATATCAGAACGCGTCAACTTTAATAAGGAGGATCCATATTTCGTCGAAAAATTCAGGATGCCTAAAGTCTGCGTTGAACTTTTAGTTAGACGATTGGGTGCATTTAGGGTGATTTTATTCACTCGAAGTTGAACACAACTCGGGGATTTTTATTCTCAACTTGAGAAATTGTTTTTATTCACTCAAAGTTGGCACGCTCAACTTAAGATATTCCGAAGTTGAGAAAACTGAAAGTTGATCAACTTTGGATTTGCTCAACTCCCCGAAATAGTAGAAGTTGTAGAGCAAACTTGGGAATTTTAACGTCAAATGTCAGATTTTTTTTCTCATTTCTGTTTTTGACTGTGCGAACATCAAATCAAGTGGCGAAAATAATCAAATATTAATTTTTAAAACTTAAACAATGTATCGTTCAAATTATTTTTGGGAGGATTGGCCATCGTCTGATTCGGGCAGCGAAGAAACCGAGCGCAATTTGGTCTGTGAAAGACGTCAATATAAGATGCTACCACGTGTTGGACTCGAAAAATGGGACGACCGCGACTTCATATATCGTTTTCGTCTCTCAAAGCGGACGACAATGATGGTGCTCCAACTTATAATGAATTCGTTGCCGTACGACGAGAGAAGGTATTTTACGTCGAATATTGTACCTATATTTCATTAAGATACGTGGTTTTATTCTTCGATAGATCGCGTGAATTACGACCAATAACCCAATTATTAATCGTATTACGGTACTATGCACTCGGATCAATTCAATTGGCGGTGGCCGATTTCATTGGCGTAAGCATTGCCACCGTGCATCATATGTTGAAACGAGTGTCGAGAGCAATTGCCAATCTTGCGCCACAATTTATTCGGATGCCGGAAACGCAATTGGAACTGCTGCAAGCAGCATCTAACTTTTTCGCCAAAGCAAAATTCCCTCGAACTATTGGCGCGATTGATTGTACGCATATCCGAATTCAATCACCAGGTGGAACTGACCCAGAAAATTTTAGGAATCGTAAGGGATGGTTTTCCCTAAACGTTCAAACGGTTTGTGATGCAAATTTAAAGATAAACGATATCGTCGCTCGTTGGCAGGTATAGCTTACATGAAAAATAAACATTTCAAATCGGTTTTAATTTTGTATGTATTTTCCTTAATAGGGCTCCACTCATGATCAACGCATTTTCAACCTGTCGAGTTTGAAACAACGATTCGAAAGAGGCGAGTTCAAGCAATTTATTTTTGTTGGTGATTCGGGTTACACTAATACAAACTATCTTGCGACACCTTTTCTGAATGTCACGAACTCCGTAGAAAATTTATATAATGAATCGCAGATTCGCACTCGCAATTGCGTAGAACGTTCGTACGGCATTTGGAAAAGGCGTTTTCCAGTGTTGGTCACTGGCTTAAAGTGCAGAGTGGAGACTGTACAGTTGATTACAATTGCTTGTGCTGTTCTCCACAACGTAGCTATTGACGAGAATGAATCAGAACCACCACCGGAAGTGAACGGATTGTCCGATATGTTAGCCGCCACATATGTTCCTTCGGCTACGCCTTTGCAAACAACAGCAGCACCCACTAACAATGTCCGCTCTCGATTGGTTCGCACATATTTTCAGCCGATTTTAGATCAAGCTGAAAACAGTCCAATAAATGAAGAAGAATGAATGAGAAATATAAACAAACGTGAAAAATGTATACTTTTTTACATAATTTATTTAAAAAAAATGGTATCTTCTAATGAACTTAATCACAAAAATATTCTTTTTTTGCTGCTGCTGTTGGGAGTGATGATAACGTTCCCATCGGATTTGATGGTGTGTGACTGAGCGACACGATTTCAACGTCCTTTCCTCTATTTAAAGCGGCCAAACGAAGACGATGGAACTCTGTGTCGTGAAGTAGTTGAGCCATTGACCGCTGTAATTCGATGGCCGAACGTTCTCGATCCAGTGCAGCTCGATCCCGATCAAGTTCAGCCCGTTCACACTCGAACTTATACCGCTCTCTCTCACATTCCAAAATTTCTATTTCAATTTTCTGTTTTTTGTTAAATGCTGCTGCTTTTGCTCTGATATTTTTGCTGGTTCCGATTTTGATTTGCACCGGCGGTTGTTCAATAACAAATTCACCGGTTTGCGCAGTTTGCTTGGATTCATTCTCTCCCAAGTACGGTCAACAGCTGCACCATCTTCCGACAACATTTCACCAACAGGTTTTTGCAGATTTGTTGCAGTTTCAGCAGTTGCCAGAGCATCAGCACTTGAACACTGCTGATGAGTCGGATTCGCCATCGCATTCATGTCGTCGGAAAACAAATTATTATGATTAGCATCTCCTAAGTAGTATGAGCCATCATCGACGGAAATCTCATCAAAAACATCTACTTCTATCATACTCATACCAGGAGATGCTAATTTGCGGCTGGCGGATTGCAGTGCCAATTGGTTGGCAATTGTCACATCGCTATCTCCGGCAGTTGCAGCAAGACCAATAGTAGAGGGCATTATAAGCTCAGCTAACTTTTTCATTAGTTCGTTTAACGGGGGAAGTTCCTTTTTGGGTGGACCACCACCGGTCTTTTTTGTGTCCTTTGAAAAATAATACGCCCGATCTTTTAGCGTCTGTTTGATTTTCTGGTATTTCTCACGCAATGACTTGACAGCTCTTTTCTGTACAAATGATAGAGATAAAGGAATAAAGCAACATAAATTGAAGAACTGGTCCGCACTTTGACTTTCTCGTTTATTGCAAATTTGTTTTCATCCGAGAAAGCTAAAAATACAAATATGGATGCAGAAACTTACCCGCCCGGGGGAAGCAACATTGAATGATTTTGTTATTTTCTCCCACGCCTGCTCTTTGTCGCGATTTGTGGCACCATCGGTTTTTTTATTTTCTATTATACCACGGTGTTCTAAAACATTGGTAACTAGCCAATCTTCCTCCTCATGGGTATATACGATTTTTGGCAACTTTTTATTATATTTTTTTTCCATTTTAAAACGAATCACACTACACAACGAAAATCGAGTCTCTAGAAGCCCTAGAGAAGGCCGATAACAGATTGAGGTTTGGCATCAGACATGCCAAACTCAAAATATTCAGGTCAGCGCGTCCAGGTGAAGACCCGGACGAAGTCGATGACGCCAACAATTTGTTGGAAGTCCTGCGACTAGATGCCACATCCACACGAGATGCTCAGAGTTCTGCAGATTAACCTGCAGCACTCTAGGTGCGCTAGTGAAAACCTCCTAGTCTTTCTGAAAGAGGAAGACATCGACATCAGCCTAATTCAAGAACCCTGGGTGGGAGGTTCCACTATCAAAGGGCTCAATGACAAGGACTACAACCTTTTCTACAACATCGACAAACATAACGGTAAGCCAAGATCCTGTATTTTAGTTAAAAAACATATCAAAGCTTTCTTTTGTCCCAACCTCAGCTGCAACGACCTTGCTGTTATACGGATTGAAGCTGGTAAGCAGGAGTGTCTGTATGCTGCTTCGGCCTATATGGCACATAACCAGAATGCTCCGCCGAAGGAGGTAGAGTTTCTCTCAGCCACCTTATCAAAAAGGAATACCCACTTGATTCTGGGCTGCGATGCCAATGCCAGGCATACCCTTTGGGGTAGCTCAGAGATCAATGAACGAGGTGAGTCTCTTTTTGATTTTATAATTCATAACAACCTGTCAATCTGCAACAAGGGTTGCACCCCAACCTTCACTTTCCCGAGCACGGTGAGTTTTAGGGGCTGGGAAGATGTCATTGACATCACACTAGCTACAAACAACGACAACCTTAAGGTGAATAACTGGAGAGTATCCAACCTGAAATCCTTCTCTGATCACAGCTGGATACTCTTTGATGTCAATATTCGGATTGATGCACCAATCCCCTTTAGAAATCCCAAAAGAATCAACTGGCCAAAGTTTGACCAAATAGTTAATTCTAGACTTCAAGCAATACCAAAATCTAAGTTCACTTCGACAGACGAACTGAATGCAGCTATCGTTACCTTTGAGAAGGCAATGAGTACTGCTTTCAAGGTCTCGTGTCCAGCCAGTTACGGTAGGAAAAAACTACCTCCCTGGTGGAGTGAGGACCTTAGTAAACTTAGGAATATGACCAGGGTCATTTTTAACATATGCCATAAATACAACTTTTGGCAGCCCTATAAAGATTGCCTTAGAATATACAAAGCGGCTATTCGTAGCGCCAAGAAAGAATCCTGGCAGGAATACTGCGAATCCATCAACACCCTTAAAGACTCTTCCAGACTGAGCAAAATCTTAGCGAAGGACCATTCTAACCCGTCCTTAATAAGAAAGTCGGATGGTAGCTGGGCAGAGACCTCATCCGAATCTCTGTCTATCCTAATTAACACACACTTCCCGGGTTGTAAAGAGGTGCCGCCAGCATCTGCTGACTCTCGGCCCGCTGACCATACAACTTGGGAAAATATCAAATCCATTATAACCAAAGAAAAGACATCCTGGGCAATAAATAGCTTCTCACCCTATAAATCACCTGGCCTTGATGGCATCTTGCCGATCATGCTACAAAACTCACTGGATACTGTATTACCGTGGTTGTTGCCAATTTATAGAAGTTGCATTTTACTAAACTTTATTCCACACTCATGGAGACGTGTCAGGGTAGTTTTTATACCAAAGGCGGGCAGACGTGGACATGAATCTGCAAAAGATTTTAGGCCCATCAGCCTTGCTTCCTTTATACTAAAGACCCTGGAGCGGATCCTTGACATCCATGTGCGAAGCATTCTTAATGAATCACCGCTATCCACATCACAACACGCTTATCTCAAAGGCAGATCGACTGAAACCGCTCTGCATGAGGTGATTGGGACCATCGAAAAGTCCCTCTACTACAAAGAGTATACCCTAGCCACTTTCCTTGATATAGAAGGGGCTTTCAATAATGTACAAACTGACAGCATACTAGAAGCCCTAACCGTAACTGGTGTAGAGGAGCATTTTAGCCAATGGATTATATCCATGCTAAGGTCTAGAATCATTCAATCAACACTAGGCAACAGCAGATTAACGCGATATGCTGACAGAGGTACACCACAGGGCGGTGTGATATCTCCTCTGCTGTGGCTTATTGTTATGAACAAACTGTTAGTCCGACTTGATCGGGATAGGATTAAGGCAGTGGCATACGCGGACGACGTGGTGATCCTAGTGTCAGGAAAGTTTCTCCCAGTGATTAGCGAAATCATGGAGCACGCTCTGGGTTCTGTGAGCACGTGGGCTACAAGCTGTGGCCTGGGTGTTAATCCGAGCAAGACGGAAATGATGCTTTTCACCACGAAGACCAAAATACCAGCCTTTAACCTCCCCCGACTTAATGGACAAACGCTCTCACTCTCATCCAATGCCAAATATCTAGGGACTATCCTAGATACTAAGCTTAATTGGAAAACCAACATAGAACAAAGGGTCAAGAAAGCATGTATAGCTTTCTATGCCTGTAGAAAAACATTCGGCAAAAGATGGGGCCTACAACCAAAGATGACACTTTGGATGTACACTGCTGTTGTTCGGCCGATACTCACCTATGGGGCACTAGTCTGGTGGCCTTCTGTGGGTAAAGGGTATATCATTGACAAACTTAAGAGGGTACAAAGAACTGCTTGTATCGGCACAACTGGGGCCATGAGATCTTGTCCTACTGATGCCTTAACGGTTCTTCTCCACCTTCTCCCTCTAGATATCCATATCAAAGATATTGCAATGTGTAGTGCAGTCAGGCTCAAAGAATCTGGCTGCTGGTTCAATAAGCCCTATGGGCACAGCAATATCCTAGATTCATTGCCAGCAGGTCTAGCTGACCATCATACCGACTACATGATACCCAAACTGAACTTCCACAATCACTTCACCGCTGGCTTTCCAACTAGAGAGGATTGGAAAAACGCATTGGTTGAAAAAGATTTTGACACACTTATTTACACCGACGGCTCCAAAATGGACTGCGGAGTGGGCGCCGGTGTCTACTCGGACACACTAAAAATAAAAAAATCGTTTCGCCTCCCTGATTCCTCCAGCGTATTCCAAGCGGAATTGTTGGCTATTAGGGAGGCATGTCACGCGATTAAACACGATAGTACTCCCAAGCAAAATATCGCTATTTTTGTCGACAGTCAAGCCGCTATTAAGGCGATTATTTCGGTATCGACGTCATCAAAACTAGTACTTCAATGCCAAAACGAACTGGCCTCCATTGGGAGTCGATACAGTATCACTCTCATATGGGTTCCAGGCCATAGTGACATAGATGGAAATGAACAGGCTGATGCCCTTGCCAGGTTGGGCTCGTCCCTTCCCAGCTCACGTGCAATCGGCATTCTCACTCCTTTAAAAACTATCATGAATAATATCAACACACACTCTCTTAAAACAGCTGAACATAGGTGGCGTAACCTCAGTGGGTGCGCCATTTCAAGAGATATGTGGCCTCGCTACAACAAGACTAAAACACGGGACCTCTTAAGCAGATCCCGTAAGGAAGTCTCCAGGGTGATAGCAATTACCACTGGACACTGGCCCATCGGTGACCATGCTGTTAGAATGGGTATACCCAACAACACCAACTGTCGCAGTTGCAAGGAGGTGGGGGAGAAGGAAACTCTAACTCACTTTCTGTGCAAATGCCCGGCTCTGTCAAGAGCAAGACAACGAACCCTAGGCAAACCTTTCTTTGACAATATCCGCGACCTCTCTGATAAACACATCAAAGAACTGATCGCCTTCCTTAATGCCACTGGTTGGATTTAGTACACGCCAACTAACAACAAGACATAACATTTAACCGCACGAGTTTTTGGCATCAAAACGGCGCACCTCAGCGCTAATTGTGTTTCGTCTTGTACGAACAGCCAATCAAACTAACTAACACAACGAAAATAACGCTCGAAATACAAACCGTAAGTTGAAACTGTCATATTATGTGTCATGTGTCACAAATATCCCAGGGATATTTTACAAACTGCAAGTAGGCGAACTTTTGAATTTCAACTGCGAAGTTGAAAATAAAAGTAGTGAATAAAAACAATTTTCAACTTCCCGTTCAACTCTCGAGTTGAAATCAACTGCGAAGTTTACCAACCTCGGAGTTTTCGGTAAGTTGAACAATAGTGAATAAAACGACCCTTATAGTACGTCCTACAAATTGCAATCAATCACTTTTGCCCCTAGAACAAATATTGTTGACTCTTTATTGGCTTGGCAATGGAAGTCAGTACCATGGTGTTGGAACAATGCATGGAGTTTCGAAAGCATATGTGCAGTATGTTCACATATTTCAGAACATTTACTATGTAACTATTAATGGACAAATTAGGTTTAAAATGTATTAATTAACATTTTTTTATACTTCATGTTCTTATCAGACGAGGAAGTAAAATGGCCGGAAAATGTAAACGCTGTAGCACAATGGTTTTTTAATATAGCGGACATGCCACGCGTTGTTGGGGCTATTGATGGAACTTTAATCCCCATAGAAGCGCCATCAGTAAATGAACAGTCATTCGTTTATCGAAAAGGTCATCATTCCCTAAACGTGATGTTAGTTGCTGGGGCGGATTATCGTTTTTATTCCATAAACAGTAACTATCCTGGTTCTGTGCATGGCAGCCGTGTTCTACAGTGTAGTAGATTATATAGAAAATGGAACGATGAAGGTTGGCGTCCATTTCCAAATGCTGTAATTATTGGCGACTCAGGCTATCCATTGCGAAATTGGTTATTTACACCTAACATTCCAAATAGTATTGAAGAAGGACGAGGTATAGTCCGTACCAAAACAGTTGGCCATTCTACTGCGCAGGTCTCTTAAAATGTGTTTTACAATCTCTTAAAATTGCAAAAACAAGCATAAAGAGACGAAAATGGGCGGAGCCATAATAAAAAACGACGTATACCCTGCCCTGTGTTCAAGATCGCTGTCGCGATCTCACTGAGGGTGGTTTTTTCATTTTCCTTATTTTATTCTGAAATTAGGAGCGGAGGAAAAATATAGACCATTATATGTCAACTTTACTTGGACGAAAATATATTGTTTCGTTTTGTGTCTTGTTGGTTCTTTGTAGGCGTATGATGTGATCACGGTCGGATAGATTAAGCAAAACATTACACATGAATTGATTGTGTGACTGTATCTGTATGAAGGTGTACGGTTTTAGATTTAAACCCTATTTGCTCATTATGCTTTCGTTGATCATTATTAATTGTGTCGTGCATATTGATCATGTAGGTACTGATATTGGCACGCAAAGTAAAGAAAATTGCAGTGTCACACCAATTTTTTTTTTGTTTATCTCATTGAATTTGGGCGAGGTAGGTAAATTTAATAAAAAAAATTACAATTTGGGAATTTTTTGGAAGCGTAAACGATTTTATACCCAATAACAATAGGCACGATTTTCTGTCACAAAAAAAGAGGATGGGGTATTAAACGGTTCGTTAAAGACAAAATGGTGAACGTTCTTGCTTCTTCAATAAATGCAGTTTTTAAAACTTATTGAACTACCCACCACTTTTATATTTGTAACCTTGATTAAAAGTGTAAATTATAGCGAGATAAAATTGACGATGAATTGCAAATATAAAACGGATTTACAACGAGCAGCAAAACAAAACACCAGTACCAAGCACACCACCCATACAGGTACCTAGCGCTAAACCACGAAATGTTCAACCATAAAAAGGGTTGGGAACCCTTTCAAATACAATCGGACTTCTAGGTAGAAATGTATAAAAGTCGACCTCATAATAAAAAATTAAGTTTATTTAGATATTCAACAGCATTTTAGTTCTAAGCACTGTAAAGTTGGGTTACGCATTGTAAATTACAGGCAAAAACGCTTAGTGATTAAATCTCTTTCGCGTCATTTTTGTTCTCTTAAATCCTCTCTCTGCGCAATCGACCGTTGGCCAACTGTTTTGGTACGGACTATAAACGTCGTTTTCTTTCAAAGCTAAAAAAAACCAGACAAATCGTGGAATGTAGCATTGGTCAATAAAAGGAAATTTTCCCATGCTTAAATGGATTGCGTTAAAAGACGGCAGTAAGTTGTGCAAAAAATGTTAACTCTTGCGTTGTTTTATATAATATTCGGAAGAGAATGAGTTGTGAAGATAATACAAAATTACCGGAATATGATACCGAAGAAGAGGATCAAAATGAAGAAAATGTTGAAGACGAAAATGAAAATGACAACAGCGCCACAGTTGATGAGTTGAAAAATTATATAATGTTTTTCAATTGATATTAATTTCTGAAGAATACCTACATAAATAAATACAAATATTTTTAATTTGCTATTTGTTTTATTTAAGTTATATACATATGTACACACAGTCAATATATTTTGGACTCTGAACGTTAAAACATAGGTGTACATTTTTACGTTCAGAGTCAGAATATAATGACTCCGTGAACTTGGAAGGTGGGAGATCTAGTTTTATCTCCCTATCACGGCACTCAAGCTGTTTGCAGTAAAAGCTTATTTCCATTAGCTTTATCCTCATTTCCTGCTCACTGTTGTTGTTGTTCGATTTGCGTTTTCTTTGGTTCCTGATTTTGATTTGAAGGAGTCGCACTTGTTGGCTGGTGTGTTTGGTCTAGTGGTACATCAATGTTAACTCCATTACTTTCTGCAATATCTAGGCCATACGCTACCTATGTATATAATTATAAATTATTAGTAGGAACATTTTTTATAATTTATATCTTTAATCAAGTTACCTCTTCACCCAAAATTGCCAAAATTATTTTGTCATTCTCGTCCAGCAGATGCTGGTTAGATGCGCCGCCAACTCCCGTTTTTTTCATGCGGTCGACCTTTGCCTGAAATGTTTTCAAAGACTGTGTTTAAATATACATAATTTAATACATAAATACGCTTATAAAACATACCACAGCATAACGCCGCCAATTTTGCCATGTCATCCTTCAAAATTTCTCTTCATCGTTATCCACAATAAGCCCTAAGCACTGCGCCAATGAGGCGATTTCTTTCCAACAATTATGGACTTCCTCTTTTGTTGTTGTGGTTCTATTGAATTTGCCAAACAACAGTGCCTTTTTTGAAAGCATTTCCTGAAGAACCATTATTTGTTGTTCTTTTCCGGACTGGGGCTCTATTTCATAAAACGAAACGAACGGCAAGTAAACGATAAAGAAGTAAACGATAGTCACGATAAGTGCGAAACGAAAAAGGCGTAAGAAAAGTGTTGCCAAATGAAAACGAAAAAAAACATATATTCTTGAAGCGCAACCAACTTCAATCCTATTTAGGACTGTCAAAAATTGAATAACGTAAACAAAAAGTCGTGAAATCGGGAATAATTAAATTCTGTAATAATGTTTTTTCATTGCGATTTATTTTGATGATTGCTTGGCTATTTGGCAAATCATTTTTGGCGAGATCTGGATTGAGTTCCATGAACGCAGTGAGCAAATCCATTTGCTTTTTTTGTGTTGGTGGCCTATTAAATTTATAAATTATAAAATTTTTTCTATTTTCTATTTGTTTTTGCTTACATTTTAACAGCTGAGGACAATCACTTGCAGACAAAACAATACGAAAACGGAAGCTATACGACTGCCAAATGTCAGTCGTAAGAAATAACGAGTATCGTAAAGCCTAGATCGATACTCGTTTTATCAAATTTCAACGAAAACAAAGTTATTTCAACGATATTCGTACGATACTCGTTTTATGTAATCGTATTTCAACGAGAACGAAGTGATTTCAACGATATTCGTTTTATAAAATATAGCCCCTGTTTAAAATATTAAACAAACAAATTAAACAGAACTATTTAAAATGACAACATTAGTACTTACTTTTGTAAATTTTCGTTTTGATTGACTCATTTTTCCGATTTTATTCAGTTAACAACTTTTTATTCTGCTGTTTGAAATTTTAAATTAATTTCCTTTTGCTGTCATACAACGATGTATCATACATTTTTCCAATATTTCCAATCGATTCTCCCTACATACATTGCTGTATGACAGCACAAGCTACATCATTTCTGAGTAACAGAATTGCTGTGTGATTATTGTCAAAATCATACAATTGTATGTGCTGTATGATGATGTATGTTCTGAGAAATAGGCCCAAGATGTTTGAGAGAACAGAAGAGTAGAAACAAAATTTAAATTCATAGGCTTGTTTATTTTTGCAAGCTTATGGGATTGATGAACAAAAATAAACAAATAATACCATATGGGGTAAGCTAAGCACTGGTGCTACCAGACCTTTAATTGTGTTGTGTTATGTTATGGAACAAAATGGCAGATATTTGGTTGGATAGACAAATTTTTAATAAACTATCAACGTCAACGATATAATTCGATGATATCGCAATTTTGGAATAAGTCGTAAGTTTGTAGGCTGCAATATTTGGGTTTTGAGATGATATTGCTTTAACAATAATCCGTTCAATAAATATGAATTTGAGCAACATTTCGGTAAATGAATGAAGGAATGAACCAAGGTCTCGACCAACATGCCTCTACATTAGCCCGGTCTTTAGCTAACTGCCTCGAGTTGCGCGCCACTTAAGGCGAGGTCTTGATGCAGCCGGAGTATTGTTGTCCATTCGCTCTGCATGTCTTATCCATCTTAAAGGTCCAATCCAGAGTTTTTTTTTTATCAGGTCTATGTCGCTGTAAAGCTCGTATAGTCGTGGTTGAATCTTCGTCCCTAAAACGGGAACAAAGATTTTTATTTAAAATAACCTCATCCGCTTTTGATACGGTTTTAGCTTCAGCGACATAGAGCAGGAATGGAATCAGGGTCCTGTATAGGTTCTCTTAGTAGTTCGAGGGAGGGGTTTGCTACTAAAATGCCTTATAAGCCTGAAGAAATATCCGTTGGCAAGAGTAATTCTTCGTTTTATTTCGTACGAGATGTTGTTTTCTGAGTTAATAGCAGAGGTCGACAAAGTCCTGTACTACCTCAAAGTCTCGTACTGACTCTAAGTATGTCCTTTCAAGTAGACAGCATATACTTGGTCTTACCCTAACTAATAGCTAAATCCATCTTTACTAGCGTATGCTAGTAGTTGTACAGATTTATGTGAAGATTGTGACTTTGGGGATTTTGCACAATCCTCTCAAGAATAATGTTAAAGAAGTTACATGACAAATCCTGTTTTGGTACCAAATCGTTCGGTAAGGTAGTTGCCTACCCTGATGGAGCAGTGAGAATATTCTATCGTCAACCTGCATAATCAGACGAGTTTGGGCGATACAACAAATCTAGACATGGCTCTGTATATTTCGTCTCTGTAAATGCTGTGCTCGTAGTTTTGAAATCAATGAATAGGTGGTGGGTATCGATTTGGGTTTTTCATTTTTTTTTTCCAGGATCTGCCAAAGTGTGAAGATTTGATCAGTTGTGGATTTTCCTGGTCTTAAACCACACTCATGAGGGCCGATCTGGTTGGTAGTAAACGGTTTCCGGCAATTACATATTACGGCAGACAGGATCTTGTAGGCGATGTTGAGAAGACTTATGTCTTTGTAGTTATCGCAGTTCAGAGGGTTCTTTTTTGTGAATCGGGCAAACGATACTGAGGTTCCATTCTTCCGGCATACTTTCATCTGACCAAATTTTGCTTGTAAATTTTTGAATATTACTTACCAACTCATCTCTACCAGCTTTATTTAGCTCGGCAGGAGAGCAACCTTGTGAAGCTTAAGTTTAGATATTGCTATCCTCAATTAAGTTAAGTCGGGTGGTTGGTAGATTTCGCTCTTGTCGCCAATATTGAATGGTTCGTTCTGTCTTACAGCGGGATATTGTTCGTCACCTCCGTTTAAGAGCCTGCAGAAGTAGTTCCTCGACGATTTTTCCTTGTTTCTGTTCGCGCCTTGTGTCCCTGGCTTAAACATACGAACATCTTTCCTGGAGTGGAACCTCTCAATGTCTTCGATAGCGCGCTTTTCTTGATCTTTTTCTTCTTTTTGAAAAGCCAATGTCCAATGCAGATCTCCTTTTCAATAGCAGCCTTTTTTATATGCCTTGATTTAGGCTGCGACCATCTGTCAAAATTCTTTTTCAAACCAAAGGTTTTTTGCTGGTCGGGGCGAGAAAACCAGTACTTCAGTTGCAGCTGATCTAATGGCTTCTTGACATCGTTGCTGTGTTTTCCGACAGACATTTTCTCTTCCGATCTTTGCGTTAAAATTTCCTAGCATGATTTTAACGTCGGTCGTACTGAAGCAGTCTTTCATTATATCATCTTTTTCCTCCGTCGGTCGTAGCGTGAGCGCATAAAAGGAATATGTTGACTACTTTGGCCTTGATGAGGATTGTTACAATGCGTTCACTAATGTCTTGAAAGCATAAGACTTTTTGCCAAAGTCTGGGACTTATAACAAATCCACATGCAAATAGTCGCTGTTGCTACTCACTATTACACGGTTCGTTGAAGATGTCACAGTTTTTTATCCTCGTTTTTTTCGACCTATCCAATCATATTTCCTGGATGGCAATAATATTTGCTTTGTAGCAGCTAATGGCTTTCGCTTGTTGTTCCTCTCATCAAGTAATAAACAGCTTTTCACCATATAAATCACCTGGCCTTGATGGCATCCTGCCGATCATGCTACAAAACTTAGAGGACACTGTAATACCGTGGTTGTTGCCAATTTATAGAAGTTGCATTTTATTAAACTTTATTCCACACTCATGGAGACGTGTCAGGGTAGTTTTTATACCATAGGCAGGTAGACGTTGACATGAATCTGCAAAAGATTTCACACCCATTAGCCTCGCTTCATTTATTTTAAAGACCCTGGAGCGGATCCTTGACATCCATGTGCGCAGCATTCTTAATGAATCACCGCTATCCACATCACAGCACGCATATCTCAATGGTAGATCGACTGAAACCGCTCTGCATGAGGTGATAGGGACACCCTAGCCACCTTCCTTGATATAGGGGGGGCTATCAATAATGTACAAACTGACAGCATACTAGAGGCCCTAACCATTTTAGCCAATGGATTATATCCATGCTAAGGTCTAGAATCATTCAATCAACACTAGGCAACAGCATCCTAACGCGATATGCTGACAGAGGTACACCACAGGGTGGTGTGATATCTCCTCTGCTGTGGCTTATCGTTATGAATAAACTCCTGGTCCGACATGACCGGGATAGGATTTAGGCAGTGGCCTACGCGGACTACGTAGTGATCCTAGTGTCAGGAAAGTTTCTTTCAGTGATTAGCGAAGTCATGGAGTACGCTCTGGATTCTGTTAGTACTTGGGCTACAATCTGTGGCCTGGGTGTTAATCCGAGCTAAACGGAAATGATGCTTTTCACCACGAAGACCAATATACCAGCCTTTAATCTCCCCTGACTTAATGGACAAGCGCTCTCTCTCTCTCATCCAATGCCAAATATCTAGGGACTATCCTGGATACCAAGCTAAATTGGAAAACCAACATAGAACAAAGGGTTAAGAAAGCATGTATAGCTTTCTATGCCTGTAGAAAAAAATTTGGCAAAAGATGGGACCTACAACCAAAGATGACAATTTGGATGTACACGGCTGTTGTTCGGCCGATACTCACCTACGGGGCACTAGTCTGGTGGCCTTCTGTGAGTAAAGGGTACATCATTGACAAACTTAAGAGGGTACAAAGAACTGCATGTATCGGTACAACTGGGGCCATGAGATCATGTCCCACTTAAGCTTTAACGGTTCTTTTTCATCTTCTCCCTCTAGACATCCATATCAAAGGCATTGCAATGTGCAGTGCAGTCAGGCTCAAAGAATCTGGCTGCTGGTTCAAAAAGCCCTATGGGCATAGCAATATCCTAGATTCAATGCCAGCAGGTCTAGCTGACCATCATACCGACTACATGATACCCAAACTGACCTTCCACAAACAATTCACCGCTGGCTTTCCTAGAGAGGATTGGAAAAACGCAGTGGTTGAAAAAGATCTCGACACACTCATATACACCGACGGCTCCAAAATGGACTGCAGAGTAGGCGCAGGTGTCTACTCGGACACACCAAAAATAAAAAAATCGTTTCGCCTCCCTGACTCCTCCAGCGTATTCCAGGCGGAATTGCTGGATAACAGGGGGCTTGTCACACGATTAGACACGATAGTACTCCCAAACAAAATATAGCTATTTATGTTGACAGTCAAGCCGCTATTAAGGCGAATTTTTCGGCATCGACGTTATCAAAGCTAGTACTTCAATCCCAAAACGAACTGGCCACCCTTGGGAGTCGGTACAGTATCACTCTCATATGGGTTCCAGGCCACAGTGACAAAGATGGAGACGAGCAGGCTGATGCCCTAGCCAGGCTGGGCTCGTCCCTTCCCAGCTCACGTGCAATCGGCATTCTCACTCCTTTAAAAACTATCAATACACACTCTCTTAAAACAGCAGAACATAGGTGGCGAAACCTCAGTGGGTGCGCCATATCAAGAGATGTGTGGCAACGGTACAACAAGACAAGAACACGCGACCTCTTAAGCAGATCCCGTACGGAAGTCTCCAGGGTCCATCGGTGACCATGCTGTTAGAATGGGTATACCCCACAAATACCAACTGTCGCAGCTGCAAGGAGGTAAGTGAGAAGGAAACTTAAACTCACTTTCTGTGCAAATGCCCGGCTCTGTCAAGAGTAGGACAACGAACTCGAGGCAAACCTTTCTTTGACAACATCGAGCTCTCTGACAAACACATAAAAGAACTGATCGCTTCCTTAATGCCACTGGTTGGATTTAGTACACGCCAACTTACAAGATAATGTAAGATGGCTTAACGTGATCACCTAGCCTTTACGGCTCTTATCTCACGGTGGGCCTACCCACATATCGCAACCATGTTAAAGTGTGGTCAGCACCCCAACGCAGGCCGCACTCCATTGGTAGCAATTCGAAAATCATGTGTTAGGGCACGAACTTCAACCTTGCTGAGGAGACGAGGCCTATCTGCACCTCTTGCATTCTAAAGCTCCTCATTAGAAATGCCATGTGCTTCAACGAACTTCTGATAACCATCAGCCACCACGATACTCCCACAAGGGGGCCTACCTCAAAATCAGCTAGGACAAGTCCTAGGGGCTCTGATTCCCGTGGTACCATTCTATAGTCAATGGTGAGACTCCACACCGATTCCTTATGGGCTCCATAACCGCCCAGTCCGGTCTCGAAGTTACTAAGTCCACCACTAATCAGGCAGTAATTAGTGGCAACAACAAGTAACTTTCCCACTTCATGCACCTTTACACTAGTTGTTCATTGAACACACGTTTGTTCATCCAACAAAAAGGGCTTTGACTGCCTCGCCTTTTCGGACATAACTTTATTCGGTTACCGAATAAAGAATGACCTTACGGCGATTTATAGCAGCCAAATGGTTGTGGATCAACATGAAGTGGGCTTGGATTGGTTCACGATGGGCTTTCACAGTAAACTGCTTTGACCACATTCACCGCAGATCGCTAAGTAACGAATTAACGAAACTAGCTTTCCTGCGGCTACCTCTATCCACCACCTGAGGACGCGCCCAGTAGGGGCCCAACCCCCCTGGGACGCCAACTTACAACAAGACACAACATTTAACCGCACGAGTATTTGGCATCAAAACGGCGCACCACAGCGCTAATTGTGTTTCGTCTTGTACGAACAGCCAATCTAACTAACTAACTAACTATAGCAAAATATACTTTTTTGAATAAGTAAAACTTTATCTGTCAAAAAACACATTTTCCTTACCGGTAGATACATAAAAATGATGATTTCCTTTTATAAAACGCCAAAAATAACGAACTCTACCGTTATAGCTGACATTTTTTTATTGAAAAAGTATCTGGTCCTTAGGTGTGGAATCACGTTCTACTTACGGTTTTTTTTAATTGTCTAGTATCTACAAGTAGAGTAGAGCTATTGTATAGAAAATCAATCATTCAAAAAAAATGAGCCCTTCTGGTCACACTAGACGTGTATAACATTGTTTACCAGACCACTTTTCTATGGAATTCTCAATTCAGTCCCCTCCACACGTACGTCAACAAAACGAGTGCTATAGTAAACAACAAGAAAATACGTAAACACTGGGGCACCACCACCTGAACTCTCAAGTCACAACGACGCGCCACATTTCTCTATACGTCCTTCGATGCTGTGCGCCTGTTAGTTAGATTTGTTGCTGGCGCTTGAATCAAAACGCGAAATAAAATCGCTCGCTAATTCCCTCCAACAAAGAGCACAATTTGATAGTGCAAAAGAGTCCCAAACCCAATGTAGCTAGGAACTGCAGAGTCAGAGTCCACAAACAACGCGCGATACTCC
Organism: Rhingia campestris; assembly: GCA_932526625.1. Classification (NCBI taxonomy): domain Eukaryota; kingdom Metazoa; phylum Arthropoda; class Insecta; order Diptera; family Syrphidae; genus Rhingia; species Rhingia campestris. The sequence goes on along the minus strand of OW052183.1, from coordinate 121,843,616 downwards.
GATGATTCAAATTCCACCCAATTCATGGAAAACGACTCATACACCGCGCAACATTTGTCTCGTTCCGCAGCTAGGGGTATCTCGGTATCCGCGTTAAAAATCCATTGCCGCAGAATTGCGCAACTTTAAAAACTTTTCCGCCAGGCCATCAGCTTTGGTAGATGGTAAATTATGGCGCAACAAGGCTGAAGACTCTTGACGCTGGGGCTAGACTAATGGCTGTGGCAACTTTTTTATTACATGACAGTCTGTATCGGAGTAGGAGCTTCAACTTGCTTGTGCCGAAGAAGCGTCTCTTGGCAAAATGTGGGGAAAGGTGTGTCTGTGTTAACAAGGAGGAGAATGTTCCAACAGCTAGCAACAGAAGAGTGTGAATGGAGAGTTTTTGCTGGTGGTAAGAGATTTTTTTTCGCGAATTTCCTCCAGAAATGTGGGGAAGTTAATAAAGTCTGTTGGGCAGGCAACCATGATTGGTAGTCGGTGCATGTCTGTTGGAAGGTCTTAGCAGAATGTAAACGAATGATACGGGTTTCTCCGTCCTCGGGAAGGGGATGTATCTGTCGTACGTAAATCGAGGGGAATAATGAGATTGTAGGTTCTGCTTCTGCCTATTCAACTTTTGGAGTGTTTTCATTTTTTTCCTGCTGGGCGTCAGTTTTTGTATAGTAGGTGCAGCAGGTTGTCTATTTGCTAGGGGAAAATAATAGGAACACAAAATTATTGTGGACGGCCGTTTTTTCAGGCTGACTTTTTGGTGTGTGAACGGTTGTGTGGGTGTATTGTTGTTTTGGCTGGGATTGGAGAAGAGCGATAGGCTATGAGTTATGAGAGTGATTAGGTTTTTCTAGTTTGTTGAGAACACGAGTTATTGGTTTGTTTACGTTTCAGAGCAATTTGTATGTCGGTTTTGGCATTCAGTAAATAAAATCGAATGATATAATAATCGAATCAGTCATGAAATGTTTTAAGTTCAGGAAGCTAAAGAGTTTAAATTATTTTTGAATATGGAGCAAGTTACATCTGCTGGTAGGAAGTAATCTGGTTGGTTCGGGTTGAAATTATTATATTGCGCTACAGTCCATTTTGAACGTGGGACTCAAGCTCAAGATTCTTGGCTAATTGTCTCTAGTTACGCATTGAAAGTTGGTTGAGGTGAGTTTCTACCTGTTCAAAGCAACCCCGGATGTATTCATCCGTTTTTGATAAATACGGAACATGGCTCGGCGAGGTAGAGCAGAACTGGTATGATCAGGGAATTATATATGATCTTCTTAGTACTTTTTGGGCTTTGGGTTAACTACCCATCCACGGAAAAAAAGATTATGTTACGAAGCAACCAATAGCCTCGGAAAGGACTGATATTATTGTTGACGACCATGCTAAACGAAAAAAGGACAACGACGTTCGTATCTGCACCTGGAATGTGAGAACTTTAACAGGAGAGGTGCATGCGAACAACTAGCGGAAGCCCTAAACTGCTACAAAGCAGACATTACTGCCATCCAGGAAATAAGATGGGATGGGGCGGGCAAAAGGAGGATGAAAAACTGTGACATATACTACGGACCGTGTTATAGTGAGCAAAAACAGCGACTATTCGGATGCGGATTTGTTATAAGTGCCGGACTTAGGCAAGAAGTCTTATGTTTCCAAGACATTAGCGAACGGATTGTAACAATCAGCATCAAGGCCAAATTCGCCAACATAAGCCTTATATGCGCTCATGCTCCGACGGAGGAAAAAGATGATACAACTAAGGATTGCTTCTACGTGCTCCTCGACAAAACCTATGAGCGACTACCAAAGTACGATATTAAAATCGTGCTGGGAGATTTTAACGCAAAGGTAGGAAGAGAAGACATCTTTAGCAGTACTGTCGGAAAATATAGCCTACATGACAACACGTCTGCTAACGGACTTAGGCTAATTGACTTCGCTACGGAACGAAATGCCACTATAGCCAGCACACGGTTTCCTCACCTCGATATCCATAAGGGAACATGGCGGTCTCCAGATCAACGAACATTCAACCAAATTGCTCACATTGCGATAGACAAGAGGCACGCATCCAGTATTTAAGATGTCCGAACATTCCGAGGGGCTAACATCGACTCGGACCACTACCTTGATGTAGCCGAGGTAGGGATCCGGATATCCACCACTCCACAAAAAAAAAACAGAAATACTGTGAAAAAATTTAATGTCGAAAGACTGCAATCGCCAGAGACCGCCAAGACCTTCGCGCAACGCGTATCCCTTAACCTCTCGACTCACAACACACCACCAGCATCTAATGTTGTTACGGCAGCCTTCACCACTTTTGACAAAACAAAATATAAAAAGTTTATTCCGAAATATCTTTATTTGTCATATAATTCGCATCATTGGAAAATACTTAAAACAAATACCTACCCACATCCCATTCTTCTAACTACCTTACACGACTAATTTACCCGGCCCCCGCATGTTCCATTTCTCCATTGTCCTAACCACCACTTTCCCAATCCATCGTTTTGCCGTCGGCATTTCGCATTTCCAATTTCCACCCTAAATGCATCCAAATATCCGTCTACCTGCGAATACAAAATTAATGTTTAATCCCACTAAACTTACTATAACACATCGGAGATTTCTAATTGTTAAAACTTTAGTTTACTCAATTAGAACATCTTCTAATCCTCATAATTAATATTTTGTTTACCTCTTCATAATTCTTCCTTGTTCCACGTCCCTCCCTTCACGTAAACGTCACAACAGAACGTCACCAGAAAATAGTATAATTAATAAACCCGAAAAAAATTGTAAACAAAGATTTACTTACATCCAATTCGATGTAACCGCGATTCCCCCTTTTTCTGCCTGTAATAGTGATATGTCTGACGTTTGTTTACATTATTTTTTTTTGTTTTATCGTCTTCCTTTGTGCTAATATTCGCAAAAGATCATTCGGCGAATATGTAGGCAATCCTATATGTAGGTATGTTAAATACAGCGATTGAGTGTAATTTTATTTGGTAACTATTTTGATATGTATTTAAGGCGAATAGAGAGAGGACGATGTAGGTGTCAAGAGAACACCAATACATAGCAAGGAAAATTAGTTAGAGAAATAACGAACGGTATAGTGCAATGTATCAAGAGTTGAAAGCAGCTGATTGATTATCTGGTCAGTGCCCTTTTTGCAAAAAAAAAATCTTCGATCGCGAGTGGCTGACGTTTTAACAGCTGTTTATCACAAGCAAAAAAAAAAAAACAAAAAAGACGAGAAATTAATTTTGCTACAGTGTAGTGCAAAAATTCTTGCTAACCGATTTCATTTGGGTTGAGTTTCATTTTTGCAACCTATAAGGGAATGAAATTAAGTTTTCTTTTATCAAATAAGATATTGGCGACGCGACGGTGTGGCAGTTAGATCATTTGATCGGAGGATTTTGAAAGTGAAGTAAAGTGGCTATAGTGCAGAGGTGGGTTGATCTATTTTGTGAGTGCATTTTTTTTATCACTTATTAACACCCCATTTGTGTAGGTTCGGAAAAGCAGAGTTTCTTTTTGGAAAACTCGACCCTCTGTTACCAATTGTGTGGGGATCTTTCCAACCCGTTGTGACGGCCATACGGTGTCGCCACAACAAAGGATCCGTTGGGTTATACGTCAAGAGGCATACTTCCACCCTACTTCAGCGGTGAAGGCTTTGCTCATTCGATATACATGAAGTGAAGGGACGTTAAGAAAAAATCAAGTGCATATATACAGTGGGTGGCACCGTCACCAATTTATCCCAGAATAAACATCGTTGAAGCAGAAGTAGAAAAGTGAATAAGATTAAATTAATTTAAGTTTTTTTTAGTTTTAAGTAAATTTAGTTTAGTTTTCTGATTATTTTGATGGTTGTAATTAAGGTTAGGAAAAGTGAATTTCTGTGTTTATAAAGTTTTGTTTTGTACGCGTAAACCCGAATTGTGGATAATCCTCAGGAGTCTTCCTTCAGTGCTGCCGGCAGAACTTCGGGGGACGGAAGCAGGATAAGCGTAAGTAATAGTTTTAATTTTTTTATGATTTTTGAATTTTAGCTTATGTCTTTTTAAGGACAGAAATTTATTTAGTATAGTTTTAGTTTGTTTTAAATACATAATGTTTGCATTAAAAAGGCACTTTGCGTGAATTTTGTCTCAACAAAATGGATTGATAATTTTCAATTCGTTGGTGGTGTGTGGACGGTGTTTCGGGCCGTCCATTGGAGGATTGACAATGACTTGAGATGACAATTTACAAACGACGACTGGACCTGACATTGACTTACGTTTTCTAATTTTCAGGACGTTGTGACTGGGAGGTGATTAAGGGGCTATCTCTCATAAACGTGGCCAGAGGGATAGCCATAGGAAGTCTTTCAGGACTTGAAGGGTGGGAAGGCCAGCCTTTGCCAATAACAACCGGCATGTTTTGGAATCGAGGCGAATCTATACTGCTGATGAACATTGAAAACAAGTTTTTCTAATCGTTTTTCAGTGGTATAGACATAGGTTTTGATCATTTTCTTTTCAGCTTTTTCTTGAATCTATCTTTTTCCTTTCAAAGTCCTTTTAAGTCCGTCCGTGGTCAACATAGAGTAACTTTCTTCTTCTTTCTTTACTTATATTTGATTCTGGCACGAACAAAAATGTTTGTTGAGCTGGGATGTTTGGCGAGAGGGCAAGAACTACCCCCGTCCGACGAGTTAAGCCGTGCAACCACAAGCGTGCCGTGCCCTTCTCTCCAACATCAAGGATGCCTCCGTGGCCTACCTAGACTCACAACAATGTCGAAGAACAATTGCAAAGATGCCAACAAGCCATTAAATCAGCCGCAACTGATGTCCTAGGTTTCTCTCGGCTACCAGCAAGAAACCCCTGGTTTGATGAGGAATGCCGACAGATGCTCGCAGCCAAGAACGAGGCCTACAAGGCTAAGCTGCAGGTGAAGACGAGAGCTGCCATTGAGCTCTATAGGCAAAGAAGAAGGGAAGAACGTCGGCTTTTCAGAAAGAAGATAAAATTGCAAGAAAAGCGCGCGATCGAGGATATAGAGAGGTGCCATTCCAGGAACGATGTTCGCAAGTTTTACCAAAGTGTAAAAACGTCAAAGCTAAGGATACAAGGCTCGAACAGAATCCTGTCGAGATGAACAAGGAAATATCGTAGTTGAGACACAGTCGATTGAGGATATGGAAGAACCACTTCTGCAGACTGTTAAACGGCGATGACGAACAACATTCCGCTATCAGGCAGAACGAACCATTTAATATTGGCAACGACAGCGAAAACTGCCAACCACTGACCTAAGTGAAGTTAGGATAGCAATATCTAAACTCAAGCTTAATAAGGCCGCCGGAATTGACGGCCTTCCCTCTGAGGTATATAAAGCTGGCGGAGATGACTTGCTACTCAACATCGCTTACAAGATCCTATCTGCCGTAATATGTGAACGCTTGAAACCGTTTACCAACAACCTGATCGGCCCTTATCAGTGTGGTTTTAGGCCAGGAAAGTCCACAATCGATCAAATTTTCACACTTCGGCAGATCCTGGAAAAAACCCAAGAAGTCCAAATCGATACCCACCACCTATTTATCGATTTCAAAGGCGCATACGACAGCATTTATAGAGACGAACTATACAGAGCCATGTCTAGTTTTGGTATACCGTCCAAACTCGTCCGTTTGTGTAGGATGATGATGGCTATATTTTCCGACAATACTGCTAAACATGTCTTCTCTTCCTACCATTGCGTTAAAATTTCCCAGCACGATTTTCACATCCTACTTTGGTAGTCGCTCATAAGTCAAGGAGCTCGTAGAAGCAATCCTTAGTTATATCATCTTTTTCCACCGTCGGAGGCTTATGTTGTCGAATTTGACCTTGATGCTGATTGTTACAATGCGGTCGCTAATATCTTGGAAACATAAGACTTCTTGCCTAAGTCTGGCACTTATAACAATTCCGCATCCGAATAGTCGCTGTTTCTGCTCAATGTAACACAGTCCATAGTAGATGTTACAGTTTTCCATCCTCTTTTTGCACGGCCCATCCCATCGTATTTCCTGGATGGCAGCAATGTCTGCTTTGTAGCAGTTTAAGGCTTACGCTAGTTGTTTTCCTGCATCTCTCCTGTTAATTGTTCTCACATTCCAGGTGCAGATACGAACGTCGTTGTCCTTTTTCCATTTAGCAGGGTCCTCAACGATAAAATCAGTCCTTTCCGAGGCTATTGGCTGCTTCGTAACAATGGTTTTTTCCATGGACGGACATAGCGTTCAACAATACGAGCAATGGATAAAATTGTTCTGTAAGGGCAATGTTCCGCTTGTTTCGCTCATATTACGGTCGCCATTATTATCCTTTCGGAAGGACTACTCGCAGTATGGTGAATAAATTTCAGTTCACTTGATTTATAAAAATAATGATAGACCCGAACACTCTTAAGTCGACGAAACGTACCAAAAACATCGATGCTGTCAATAAGAGTGTGCAAAAGAATCCGATGCAGTCGATTTCGGATCGATCACAAGAACTCTGCCTTTCACAGACCACAACTTGGCGAATTTTGAGCCTTCACCCGCACAAAATTCAACTGACACAGGAACTGATGGTAAACTAATTTCTTTTGTCTGAATTGGATAATATGGACACCAACATTATGTAGTTTCAAAAGGACGGCGCTACGTGCTACCAAAGAGGTATAGAACTACATACAAGGTGGCGCAAAAGTTGTCACCCGTCGCAAAAGTTGTCACCCGATGTTTTTTGGCCGCCATTTTTTAAAGTGTTTTGCAAAAAAATCGAAACAATTATTATAGGTGGCGCATAAGACATGAATCATGGAATAATTCTTTCTACTTTATTTGCTGAAGAATTTAAATATTTGCAACCAAAAAACATTGGGTGACAGCTTTTGCGACGGGTGACAACTTTTGCGCCACCTTGTAGATTACGCAACACAGCAAAAAAATGTTGTAGCCGTATCAGATGTAGGCTATAAGTGTGAAAGGGAATTTTCGTCCGAATTTTGTGGTGCTACACAGCTTACCTCATATTAGAAATTCTACACGAGGGATTCAAGGGCCTGGTCATCTCACGCGAAGGTGATGTGAACTGGTAACCGAGATCGTATGATTTGACTCCGTTAGTTTTGATTATTCAGGGGTTTTCTGAAGTCTCAGTATATGCAAATAAGCCACAAACCACAGCGGCAATCTGATTTGTGCACCAGGGTTATGGAATATTTGACATTTCGGATGCTCGTCGTTTAGAGTTATATTCCATCCATAATGACATCGATAGTCCTTTCCAACGAATAAAAAAAATCGATTATATCTGACACACAATTTGTTTTCTTTAAACTCAAAGAAAAGAAACGCTTAATGAAAGACCCTTACCCTGTATAAATAAACGCTGATTAGCTAATCAATGACTTACATGACAGCTTTTCCCAAAAGAAATACTCGCGCAAATGTCAAAAGTTAGTCACTGATTAGCTACTCAGCGTTTATTAATACGAGGGTTAGTGTTTTGCCCTTTTCATGACGTACGTATATTAACAAAAACCCGGTGTGTGACCATACCGATACATGCATACGATACATTTCTGTTCATTTTAATTGCAAAGTTCATTCAGTAACTAGATAGAAATTTAAATATTTGAAATTCAAAGCATTTGCTATATGAAAAGGACTCTATTCAGTGTCAAATGAAAATGTCACATCCTTTTCAACGACACAAAATTATGCATCCAGAATGTGAATGGTAAACAAAAGTATCTTTCACTTTGTGATTGAAGCTGTTCTCCCAACTTATGCTAGCCTATTCAAAAAACTCACATATTTAAAACACCATACACAACCGCGTGTATTCCTACATTTCCCTATAATATACAATAGTGAGTACCTACACTTTAACCGAATCTCTCCCCTCACAGATACTTTTTCCATGTGAATTAAGAACTTAACCACGCATACTATACTCTCAGGTATATATCATTTCATTTTTCCAGTGAGCAAGAATGTATTTGCGGGAGGGGAATTTATAAACCCGGGATGGGATAATAATATGCTATCCACACATTGTAAATTGTATCTATGTGAACATTCCCTCTTCAAAAAAAACAATCCAAAAAATATTCTCTGGCTCTGGTTAAAATTTCAAATGTAGGTTTTATCTTGGAACTAAAAATATCTTAATCCGCAGTTTAGATAAATCATATCTCGACCATGGTATTGGTTAACATTTACGTCAAATCGGGACACACATCTGTTATGAAAGAATGGCGGGCTTGCCCACATTTATACACGTATGACGTAACACACATGAACAACTATAAAACAAAAACATAGAAAACTAGAAATAAGATGTGTGTTCAGTGTTCACTGTTCAGTGTTCATACGTCACTTGCGGTAGTAGTAAAAATTCTACTAGTGTAGTGCTATAATGACACCATGACAGCACTTGGTGGTATTAACAATGAACAGACAGAGTAGGAACAGAACAAGACCTTTGGTGTTGGGAAACACCGTAAAGGCGTCGTCGTGGTGCTAGTTAGTCATCGCACTGGTATTATCCACTAGGTGCAGTGATGTTTGTATGAATTAACAACACACGTGCGAGATGTCTGGAGGTGTGTGGTGTGCGGTGCGCCACCGCTTGTATTTGCGTCGGCTTGTTGGTGTCATTATTTATTGCTCTACAGTGGTGGGGTCGAATGTCAAAAAGTTAATAGACTCCTGGCCTGACCCGGGGCGAAATAGTCGCAACGGTGGCTAATAAAGAGCGGATAATAGAAATTCGCAGGGGGCACTTAGGTCCCCCGTGATAACCTTTCGAGGACATTAGTTTCTACGGCCTTCCTTACTTCTGGAATGGATCATCATATCCAGCAATCTTGATGTCCTCAGAAACCTGTAAAGAGAAGCGTACCCCAAAGTACAATTACTTAAGTGTCTCTACAGTTCGGAATGAACCTGGTCCTCAACCAATTAACCTGTTCCCGGGCCACTTAAGCTGGGGCCTTCCTATACTGCGACGTCTGGTTTGGAATCGAAGATTCTGCGAGCCGTCGTGTTAGAGTCCATTCGCCCTGCATGTCCTAGCCATCTTAAACATCCAATACGCATTTTTTTGACCTAATCTCTGTTTCAATAGCCCATCAACACAAAAGACACAGATAATTTTCCGATCAAGGATTTCTTTCAATAATGTCAATGCTTTGGCGCCATAGAATAGAAAAGGACTGGGATGATCACGTTCTTATATAACGGGTGATCCAAGTAGAGATACTTTTTTCAATAGCCTTTTTTGACAGATCACGTGTGAGTCGTGTCATGCTGTCATGTTATTTTTGTTTAGTATTGTTTGGCATTTCATAATGGAAAGACTTACGCGTGAACAACGTTTACAAATTGTTCAACTTTATTATGAAAATTCACGTTCTGTGAGGAATGTGTTTCGTGCACTTCGCTCAACTTATGGTCAACATAATCGGCCTACTGAGCGTACTATTCGCAACACCATCACCCATGTTGAGACCCAGCATTCATTATTGGATAATATTCGACCGAATAGACCACGTCCAGCACGCTGTGAAGGAAAATATAGCGGCCGTAGCTGAGAGTGTACACGAAGACCGTAAATTATGCCGGTGCGAACGTAACCATCAATGGTGACCGTTATCGTGCCATGATAACCGACTATTTGATGCCTGAAATTGAAGCTCGTGATCTCGGCGACATTTGGTTTCAGCAAGACGGCGCCACTTCCCACACATCGCATCAATCAATGGACTTATTGAGAGAACATTTCGGTGAGCACATAATTTCACGTTTTGGGCCGGTCGATTGGCCACCAAGATAGTGTGATATCACACCGTTAGACTTTTTGCTGTGGGGATATGTAAAGTCAAAAGCTTATGCCGACAAACCCGCTTCGATTCAGGCCTTGGAGGAAAACATCACGCGTGTCATTCGCCAGTTACCAGTCGAAATGCTCGAACGAGTGATCGAAAATTGGACTCAACAGATGGATCATCTGCGACGTAGCAACGGCCAACATTTGATAGACATAATCTTTAAAAAATAAATGCCAAAGAATGTTCTTTCAAATGATAATAAACATTCTCCATTAAATTTGAATTTTCTGTGTTTTTTTCTTTAAAAAAGTAGGGAACCTCGAAATGGATCACCCTTTAGGATCACCTTAGTAATTGGAGTTTGGACTTTTCTTTTTACTAATTTGCTTGCCTTGAACGTTTGATGTTTGACGAAATGTTTAATCAGTCGTTGTTGACGTTCGGTCCAATTCGTCAATGTTGTGTGTACTTTCTTATTAGAAGCTTCTTCTTTTTGGGATTTCATCAGTTGTCAACTTTGCTGGCCTAAAATCAGACCTATCCGGTTTCTGGTATTGTTCACGTATTATTACTGGAGATTGGATCTTGTTAGGGATGTTGAGGAAATTATGTTTCCCATTTTTTTGCGGATGGAGATGGAGTTAATAGAAAAGTTCATAATAGGGTTGCTCATTTTACATCAATACATCGAAACATCGATTCGATGCATCGAATAAATCCGATGTGTCGAATGCTTTCGATGTTAAACGATGCATCGATGTAGATATTTCGTTTCGATGTATCGAATGAAAGTATATTATCATTTGCACTGTTTGGCTCTTTTCACTTTATTGAAATGAGCACCAACACATAGGTTACAAAACAAAAACGAGTGGTGGGTGCACGACTGGGTCGTACGCAACTTTCTCTTTCACAGCAAGTTGGGCGTTAGGTCATATCATAAGCATTTTGATTATTGATGCTAAAATGATATAAACAATGTCGAAATGTATTTATACGAACGTTTACTCCGAATTTTGAAGGAATCGATGTCAATGTGAATAATAATGATTTTCCGTTAGTGGCCAAAACTGAAAATTCCGTTTAGTGATAGTTGGGCTAAAAATAATTATGTGGAATTGCTTCAAACTGTAATTGTAGTATATATATTAAATTTCATTCAATTTGGCATAATAGTTTGCGAGAAATTAACAATTTTCTTTATATGGCCTATATGACAAAATCCGTTATATGGATTTTCTCGAAAAAACTGGGTATGCAGTTTTGTTGGAACTAATATGCTTATAGTATATATAAAGTTTAATCAAAATCGTTATAGCCGTTTTCGAGAAAATTGAGGTTATGTGTAATTTTTATATGGCAGGTACCGTTATTAACATTGCTAAAAGCAAACAAAAAAATGGCCTGGAGTTATGACCAAAACAAGCTTGGAAACGAAGTTTGAAGAAAATCGGCCAAGCCGTTTAGGCTGGGGAGACCATTACGGACAGACGGACCGACGGACAGAATTCCAAAAACCACTTTTTTAGGCTCCGCTATCATCGTAATGTTAGAATCAATCAAAATCTCGAGGTCAAAACTTTTTACCAAAACAATATCTTTCCCTTTGTAAGAGAAAGTTAAAAAGTAAAAAAAAGTAAAAAAAAAAACAACGGTCTTCATTTTTGAGAGAATTTTTTGCAGTTCAGGAATTTGCAGAATGTTTTGAGCAACCATTATCGGTAATAACGGCTGAGACATAAATAGACATAAAAGTAACAGCGTCGGTCCGTCTGTCCGTGACAGCCTCCCCAGCCTAAACGGCTAGACCGATTTTCTTCAAACTTCGTATCCAAGCTTGGTTTGGTCATAATTCTAGGCCATTTTTTTTGTTTGCTTTTAGCCATGTTAGAACTGGTACCTGCCATATAAAAATTACACATAACCTCAATTTTCTCGAAAACGGCTCTAACGATTTTGATTAAACTTTATATATACTATAACCATATTAGTTCCAACAAAACTGCATACCCAGTTTTTTCGAGAAAATCCATATAACGGATTTTGTCATATAGGCCATATAAAGAAAATTGTTAATATCTCGCAAACTATTGTGTCAAATTGAATGAAATTTAATACATATACTACTATTACAGCTTGAAGCAATTCCACATAATTAGTTTTAGCCCAACTATTACTAAACGGAATTTTCAGTTTTGGCCACTAACGGAAAATCATTATTATTCACATTGACACCGATTCCTTCAAATTTCGGAGTAAACATTCGTATAAATACATTTCGACTTATTTAAATCATTTTAGCATCAATAATCATAATGCTTATGATATAATCTAACGCCCAACTTGCTGTGAAAGAGAAAGTTGCGTACGACCCAGTCGTGCACCCACCACTCGTTTTAAACAAAGTTAATCCAAGATGAGCCAACACGTTGGAATAGCACATACTATTTGATCCAAAGATTTTTTTAAATTAAGAGTGCTGTGAGTGACATTTTGATTTGCCACAAAAGTGCACCTCCGATGTTAATCTAAAAATGGATTTCAGCCTTTGTTAGTTCATCGCAATTGGAAGTCCAACAAACATGAAGAAAGTGTTAATGACGATCTTTCGGTCAATTTGAGGACACCTGTTGGCCGAATTAAAGAATATCCGTTGGAAGTGTTGTGCGACTACCAAGTGCAGTTTCCAAAGCTCTACAAAGTTGCCATCGGAGCGACTGTTTTCCAAAGCGTCTAAAGTGCTGAACCAGCTGCGAAACAGGATTCAGGCTAAGCGTGTCAACAAAATCCTATTCATGCTGAGTTTATGGAACAAGTACTGGGGTTTGTAATTTCAATGAATTTTAATAAAACACTATTTCAGTAAAAAAAAAACTTGAATATTTATGCTTATTTCCTATCCTATATTATCTAATTTATGTTGTTTTTGTAGCATATTAGCCTTTTTATTCGATGCATCGGAAACATCGATGTTTTTAACCGATGCATCGTTAAACATCGATACAAAGATCCGATGTATTACATCGAAAAAAACATCGATGTATTTTTTCTATGAACATCCCTATAGTTCATGAATCTCAACAGAATATCAAAGGAATACCTGTCTGGATATACCGGGTTCAATTAAATCCACAACGATACCAAGTCTTTAAAGCAGCAAAATGCCCTTTCAGCTGAAGAGAAAACAACATTTGGATGACCTGCTTTTTCGGACATTTATAAGCCCAGCTATGAACATTCACCTTCACAGTTGCTTCGAAGGCAGAGAAGGGAACTTTCTCTTGTCTTATGTGCTCAGTGTTTAAACGTTATATCGACTCCCAGAATATTGACTTTCAAGCTGAGATCAACGAAGAAGGCAGCACCGCATACTGTCATATCAGTGGAACTATCAAAAATGGAAATTCACATAACGCGATTAACTGCATTCTTCTAAACGCATAATGCATTATCTTGACACTCAGAGCTATAAGTCATCCCTTTGTTCAACTCTGCTAAGTTCCCGGAGATTAAGAAGTGGAAGGTTGCGAAAAAGAACCCCACTACCGCTAGGAGCTTTATCGACGATGTCACAATAAGAATAACTAAGAAACATAGTCTGTGGATCTACATTTACAACAGAAGATGTATAATTCTCTAGTCTGTTTTGAAGCCAAATTTAGGTGCTCCTCGGTGCATTAAACCCACACTTGATTGCAAATTATTAAATGAGGGTTTAATGTACCGAGGAGCACCTAAATTTGGTCACATTGGTGGTTTAAAGTGACCTACAAGGAAAATCTTGGGCGACTTGGTAGCTCTACCACACCATAAAAGATTTATCAATAGATCCGAGTGGTTCTGTTAAAGTCACATGTCCATTATACAATTTAAGAAATTCACAATAGGCCTATACGGGCATAACTCGTAGCAAGCTACAGAGTATCCACAAAGGTTATCAAAATTCCATGGCATAGCAAAATCGACCTTAAACGCAATTATTAAAATTGGTGAAACATGCATTCCTCTCAGATGACTTTCCTCGAAATTGAGACTAAAAAAGTCTGTGCATGACCAACTCTTTTTGGCAAAATCTTAGTTGGAAGAAGCCACATCGGCTACACTTGAAGGAGGTGTACTATCTCCTCTCCCCTGAGACCTACTTATTTACTTATTTAAGTGGCGCTACAGTCCAGAATGAACCTGGGCTTCAAACAACATGCCTCTTCAATTAGCCCGGTCCTTAGCTAACTGCCTCCAGTTGCGCACTCCAAGTTGGTTGAGGTCGGTTTCTACTTGTGCGCGCCACTTCAGGCGAGTTCTTCCTCGACTGCGTCAGACGTCTGGCTGGGAATCAAAGACTCTGCGAGCCGGAGTATTGTTGTCCATTCGTTCTACATGTCCTAGCCATCTTAAACGTCCAATGCGGAGTTTTTGGACCAGGGGTACGTCGCTGTACAGCTCGTATAGTTTTTGTTGAATATTCGCCTCCATAGCCCGTCAACGCAAACGGGACCGAAGATTTTTAAAGAATTTTCCACTCGAATCGACAAAAGATTTCTTCATCCGCTTTTGATACGGTCCATGCGTAGATCAGGACTGGGATGATCAGGGTCTTGTATAGGATCTCCTTAGTAGTTCGAGTGAGGTTGGAAAGTGTAATCCTTCGTTTGATTTCTAACGAGATGTTGTTGTCAGAGTTAATAGCTGAGGTAGACAAAGTCCCGTACTGCCTCAAAGTTATATCTGTCAATGGTGACGTTCCGTCCAATTCGTCTATGTTGTGTGCCCTTTCGTGTTGACAGCATATACTTGGTCTTACCCTCATATACTGCTAAACCCATTTTTGCCGCTACCAATGACATCACGTTGAGTCCTACCAATGATGTCAATATCGTCGGCGTATACTAGTAGTGCCTCTGGTGTTGGCTCGGGAGTTTTGCATAAATCCTGTCAAGAATCAAATAGAAGAAGTCACATGACAGCGCATCGCCTTGCCTAAATCCTTTTTTGGTATCGAATGTGTCGGTGAAGTCGTTTTCGACCCTGATGGTGCAGCGAGAATTCTCCATCGTCATCCTACACAAACGGACGAGTTTGGGCGGTATACCAAAACTAGACATGGCTCTGTATAGTTCGTCTCTATAAATGCTGTCTTATGCGGCTTTGACATGGATAAATAGGTGGTGTGTATCGATTTGGACTTCTTATGTTTTTTCCAGGATCTGCCGAAAATTTAATCGATTGTGGACTTTCCTGTTGTTGGCGTAGTTGGCGCAATTCAGAGGGTCTCCTTTTTTGTGGATCGGGCAAACGATGCTGAGGTTCCATTCTTCAGGCATATTTTCATCCGAACAGATTTGGCTTATGAGTTGGTAGATGTTACTTACCAAGTCATCTCCGCCGACCTTATAAAGCTCAGCGGGAAGGCCGTCATTTCCGGCAGCCTTATTAAGCTTGAGTTTAGATATTGCTATCCTCACTTCACTCAGGTCGGGTAGTTGGCAGTTTTCGCTGTCGTTGCCAATATTGAATGGCTCGTTCTACCTGACAGCGGAATGTTGTTCGTCATCGCCGTTTAACAGTCTCCAGAAGTGGTTCTTCCATATCCTCAGCATCGACTGTGTCTCAACTACGATATTTCCTTGTTCATTTCGACAGGATTCTGTTCGAGCCTTGTATCCTTGGCTTTTAAGTTTTACACTTTGGTAAAACTTGCGAACATCATTCCTGGAGTGGCACCTCTCTGTATCGTCGATCGCGCTTTTCTTGCTCTTTTTCTTCTTTCTGAAAAGCTGGTGTTCTTCCCATCTTCTCTGCCTATAGAGCTCAATGGCAGCTCTCGTCTTCACCAGCAGCTTAGCCTTGTAGGCCTCGTTCTTGGCTGCGAGCATCTGTCGGCATTCCTCATCAAACCAGGGGTTTCTTGCTTGTGGCCGCGAGAAACCTAGCACATCAGTTGCGGCTGATCTAATGGCTTGTTGGCATCGTTGCCATTGTTCTTCGACATTAGATGCTGGTGGTGAGTTGTGAGTCGAGAGGTTAAGGGATACGCGTTGCTCGAGCGCAAAGGCCTTGGCGGTCTCTGGCGATTGCAGTCTTTTAACATTAATTTTTTTCACAATATTTCTGGTTTGTTTTGGCCTGGTGGATATCCGCATCCTTACCATGGCTGCAACAAGGTAGTGGTCCGAGTCGATGTTAGCCCCTTGGAATGTTCGAACATCCAAAATACTGGATGCGTGCCTCTTGTCTATCGCAATGTGATCAATTTGGTTGACTGTTCGTTGATCTGGAGACCACCATGTCCCTTTATCGATATCGAGGTGAAGAAACCGTGTGCTGGCTATAGTGCCATTTCGTAGCGAAGTCAATTAGCCGTCCGTTACCAGACGTTTTATAGTGTAGGCTATGTTTTCCGAGAATACTGCTAAAGATGTGTTCTCTTCCTACCTTTGCGTTAAAATCTCCCATCACGATTTCAACATCGTACTTTGGTAGTCGCTCATAGGTTTTTTCAAGGAGCTCGTAGAAGCAATCCTTAGTTATATCATCTTTTTCCTCCGTCGGAGCATGAGCGCATATAAGGCTTATGTTGGCGAATGTGGCCTAGGTGCGGATTGTTACTAATCGTTCGCTAATGTCTTGGAAACATAAGACTTCTTGCCTAAGTCTGGCACTTATAACAAATCCGTATATCCAAATAGTTGCTGTTTCTGCTCACTATAACACGGTCCGTAGTAGATGTCACAGTTTTTCATCCTCTTTTTGCCCGGCCCATCCCATCGTATTTCCTGGATGGCAGTAATGTCTGCTTTGTAGTAGTTTAGGGCTTCCGCTAGTGGTTCGCCTGCACCTCTCCTGTTTAGTGTTCTCACATTCCAGGTGCAGATACGAACGTCGTTGTCCTTTTTTCGTTTAGCATGGTCGTCAACAATAATATCAGTCTATTCCGAGGCTGCTTCGTAACATATGGTTTTTTCCATGGGTGGGAAGTTAACCCAAAGCCCAACCCCCAACTTGGAGAGCCGGTTCCAAATTATAAGATACCAGTAGGACACATGGCCAACATTATCCACTACGGGATTGAACGCTGCCTTTCGGATCATCCGCCACCATCTCTGTTCAAGGGGTCTGACTTACCCATGAGATTCTTAGATAACCTGTTGTACGTAGTTATATGTCGAAGCAGCTCATCTAAGTTCGCCTGGGACATCGGGCCGGGTATTCCGTGCCATTCTGACCAGGATGATTATAGTGTTGCTGCTTTTCGTCTTGTTATCAACACCCGCACTTATTATTTAGCAAGTCGAATCCGGTTGAATGAGACCAGTACCCGATGGTTACCACTTGGAGGTAAAAAATAAACACATTTGATGTGTAGTCAGAGTTACAACCACTGGGCACTGCCAAGTTAAAGTCTATCAGAGTCTACTAGCCGGGTCAGCTAGTGAATCAATACAAAATTAAAACTTTCTAATAAACATATGAGAGGCTACAATCCGCTGTGCGGATCGTTGAATACCCTATCCCATCCCATCCTTAAAATTAATATCCTCAAAATATAGGCCTTATTTCGATCAAATACAGAAAATGACATTGTCACAATATATTGCTCAGACAGTTTATCAAAATCTTTTGTGGTTCGACAAAAAACAACGTATTTCTAATGTTTATATTACCATTACAGAAGTATTTGCATCAAAATTTTTTTCGAAAAGTTTAAAATTTGGACAAAAAGCGTTTTTTACTAAAAACGCCCCCAAAAAGTGGGCGTGGCAAAAAACTTTGAATGGACGAAATATAGATATTAGGATTGTCTAAATATGCTGCTCAGACACTTTTTTGAAATTCCTTACGGTTTGGCTTAAAACTACTTTTTTCTAAAAGGGGGCGTGGCAGTGGGCGGATTTCAAAATTTTTGACACTTGTTCTGCTTCGTCGGCCAGAGAGTCTATATACCAAATTTCAACACTCTAGCTCAAAATTTAAGGCCCAAAAATCGGTGACACACAGACGGACGGACGGACGGACAGACAGACAGACATGGCTTAATCGACTCAGCTAGCGATTCTGAATCGATCCATATACTTTGAGGTATATTTATCGAAATTATTTCTCTATGTTACAAACTTAATGTCAAAACTAATATACCCCCCTATGGGATAGGGTATAAAAATGCTGTACCTACCTATTTTCTTTCAAAATTACATTTTTCGTTAATTATGGGACACCCTTTATAGGAACCTAGATGATTCTGTATGCTGAAAGCCCAGTTGCCAAAGTTCCTGCCAGACTATTTCTTTTTGTTTTCACAGATTAACTTATATAAGTATCAGGTACATATTTTAAATGACAGTTCATCATTCTCTTGATTACTGATTGAATAATTCCCTGCCTTAGATTAAATTTTGCCATAATTAATTTTAATTGCTTTCACTGCTTTGCATATCTATCTAAATGACCAAATTATTGCCAAAATTACTCACATCAAGTCTACAAACACCAGAAGTATCTTTTTCGCCGAAGTCTTTTAATACGAGGTGTATCTATCGCTAGTACTCTCATCATACACACGTACTTCTCTACTCGTATGTCGTATCTATGCATAATATGAACTGAAATGAAATGGAGATACCTACCCATATGTAGTAATATGTAGAACAAACGACTCTTACAGTTTTTTTTTGTATAATATCCATATGCATTTGTTTGTTTTTCGTTATGTAATCATGTTCCTAATCGCTGTGTTCATGACCAATCATATATCGTTTAAGTCGAGTCTCTAAAACGTCTACATACTGTTTCTTATGATACCCTATTCCTTAATGCACATACAAAAGTACTTTTTTCTTTTTTTTTTAAAACAATATAGACCCGGCAACATAGGTACATCTCTTTATGCGGACCTGGGGTAGGTACTATTCTATTTGTTATTTATATTTTGTGTGAGAAACATTTCATATAAAACACCGGCTGACGGTGTATTATTTGTATCTATCGAACTTTTCACACACATATAGGTAATTTACTAGATGCAGAGCACAGAGAGGCGGTTTGTTTAGCTGTTTTCTATTCAAACGAACCGCATACATCTTTTTATTGGCCTTACAGGTGGCTAGATATAAGATACTACTATTTGAGGTTCAACCCATACCTATATCATGACTGCATTTAGACACATTTCCGCATGGTGAATCTAGATCAGATGGCCAACTACTGGATTATGCTAACCTATTCCAAATTTCAATACTATATTTTCTTATTGCTATTGTATTGCATCTGAATGGGAAATAATGTAAACATGTAAACAGAATGTCTACACACGAGACTATAGGGGATATTTTGTATTCATAGCGACACTGTGTCTCGGATTTTTCCTCTGTATACGTCACACTACACATGTTAGTCGAGCCGGGATGATAGGATACACCTAACACAAACATGACGCACCACATATGTACTATGTAGTAATACACTCCTCCGTGTGTAGTCACAAAGTGAATAATATGAACATCGAACTCAGATACCCAAGTACGAGTGCGAGTACGTATTCGCTACCGGCACTTTGCTAAAGGGAGAACGAGGGTAAACAAAAATGTTCAAGAAAGTATCTACATCATCAATACGCGAATATTTTGTATCTTCTATGTGTTGCTGGTGCCGTAGACTGTAGAGGCAAAGCTACCCAAACTCATTGCATGACCTACATTGGTAGGCGATAAAGAAATTCACAATATTGCAAGCGGCTATACAGAACATGAACAAAAAGAAAACACCCGACATACACGATGTCGATGGTCGACATTACGTTAGTGTCCTACCGCTACCACTGAAACTGAACATTTCAAGCGAACATACACCACGTCTTTGGAATGCTCTTTCGGTTGTCGGTAGTAGTTTCAGCTTGTGTTGTGACGCGTGCCACAGCAAATCCGTTGTTTTTTTTTTAATGGAAGCACACTCGTCATGAGTCATGAGATTATTCTACAATTTCGTATCTCAGATACACTTGCGAAAAATGTTCGCCAGTAATTTATTAAAATGGTGAAATAGTTTCTTTATATGCAAAATCTATGAACAGATTTTTTTTTTAAGTTGTAGTCTATCAGTTCAAGGTAGATAGTGAGTACAAAGGTGGGCCAAAAGAAGTCATCCGATGTTGTTTGGCTCTCATTTTTTTTCTAAATAAAAAACTTCGATTATGTTTATTTGAACCTTTAGAATTTTGTTGGTCAAGTCGAGTAGATGAAGATATCGGCTAAATGGGCGCCGTCACAATTGATTGCCATACAGGCTCGTTTTATGACATTTTTCATCACTTCGGCGAGAATTTCGGGCGACAGATTCTAGCACTCGTGTCGAATGTTGTCCTTGAGGGCTTCTAGGGTCTCGGGCTTGTTCACGTAAACACGGGACATCAAAAAACCCCACAAAAAAAAGTCTGGAACGGTTAAATCCGGCGATCTTGCGGTGGAAATCGCCAAAACGAGAGATGAGGCGACCCGGGAACGACGCCTTCAGAATATCGGTTGTGGCTGGCGCAGTGTGTGCCGTTGCTTCATCTTGTTGGAACTACGTGTCCTCCAGTCCTAATTCGTCCAATTGCGGCAGAAAAAACTCGGTTTAAATGGCCCTATAGCGCGCACCGTCCACTGTTGTCGTCTGACCAGCGGCGTTCTCGAAAAAAAAATGGCCCGATGACTCCTTAAGCGTGAACAGCGCACCATGTAGTAACTTTGAGCGGGTGTAATGGCTTCTCGTGCATTACTCGAGGATTTTCGGTGACCCAGAAGCGATAGTTTTGCTTGTTCACGTACCCGCTGAAATGGAAATGAGCCTCATCGCGCATTATGATTTTGGTCGAAAAATCATCCTCGAGATTAAGGACGGCTTGGGCGTAGGTTACACGCGTTTGGCGGTCGACAGGCAGCAGCTGATGTACGGACTGGACTTTGTACGGGAACATGCACAAGTCTTTGACCAAAATTCGCCTTAGGGATGACCGGCTGATGGCTAATTGCAAGGCACGGCGTCTGGTCAATGTTTCCGGCGACATCTCGACATCCTTGGCAACAGCGGCGATATTATCGGCACAACGGGCGCTCCGGGGCCGGCCACTCTTGGCAACGCGCCAAGCTCGTGAGTTCCCATACTATTCAAGATTGCTGGCCAAACGGCACAGTGTTTGCGTAGTCGGTGTCGGACGGCCGGGAAATCGGCGACGGAATTCGCGCTGCGCCAACACTACAGACGAATTGCTACGCTCCATGGTTGGTTCACTTGTATTCTACATCTGTCTAGTCCACAAATTCTACATCTGTCTAGTCCACAAATGTCAAAACAGATTTGACATTGGCGGCCATATTCAAAAATAAGAGTATCTTCCAAAAGGGTGATCTCTTTTGGAACACCTTGTAGATGCACTAGCGAAAGGTTACACCTCAAACAACAGACAGACTAAAATAAATTTTAGGAAAAAAAATTAAAAAAAAAAATATTTTGTTTGCCAGTCCATAGATGGACAAGCTAGATACTCTTTTTTTGATGAAGTGTGCTGACAGATACTCGCAGCCAAGAGCGAGGACTAAAAGGCAAAGCTGCAGGTGAAGACAACCGCTGCCATTGAGATCTAGAGACAAAGAAGGAGAAAAGGACATCGGCTTTTTAGAAAAAAAGAAAAGAGAGCAAGAAAAGCGCGCGATTTAGGATATTGAAAGGAGCAAGTATTACCAAAGTGTAAAACGTCAAAGGATACAAGGCTCGAACAGAATTCTGTCGAGATGAACAAGAAAATATCATTTGGTTGAGAACGATGGTGGATATGAAAGAACTACTTCTGCGGACTATTTAAAGGCGATGACGAACAATATTCCGCTGTCAAGCAGAGCGAACCTTTCACTATTGGCGACGACAGCGAAAACTACCAACCACCCGACCTATGTGAAGTGAGGATAGCAATATCTAAACTCAAGCTTAATAAGGCCGCCGGAAATGACGGCATTCCCGCTGAGCTTTATTAAGCTGGCGGAGATGACTTGGTAAGTAACATCCACCAACTCATAAGCCAAATCTGGTCGGTTGAAAGCATGCCTGAAGAATGGAACCTCAGCATCGTTTGCCCGATAAACAAAAAAGGAGACCTTCTGAACTGCGCCAACTACTGAGGCATAAGTCCGCTCAACAGCGCCTACAAGATCCTATCTGCCGTAATATGTGAAAGCCTGAAAACGTTTACCAACAATCGGTGTGGTTTAAGGCCAGGAAAGTCCAAAGACCGATCAAATTTTCACACTTCGGCAGATCGTGGAAAAAACCAAAGAAGTCCAAATCGATACCCACCACCTATTTATCGATTTCAAAGCAGCATTCATTGAACAAAATAAAAATACTAAATACTAAATACTAAATACATTCGATAACACGAACTATACAGAGCCACGTCTAGTTTTGGTATACCGCCCAAACTCGTCCGTTTGTGTAGGATGACGATGGAGAATTCTCGCTGCTCCATCAGGGTCGGAAACGATCTCACCGCCACATTCGATACCAAAAAGGATTTAGGCATGGCGATGCGCTGTCATGTGATTTCTTTAATTTGATTCTTGAGGATTGTGCAAAACTCCCGAGCCAACACCAGAGGCACAATTTTCCAAATATCGCTGCAACTACTAGCATACGCCGACGATATTGACATCATTGATAGGACTCAACGTGATGTCATAGCCACGTTTGCAAGTATAGTGAAGGAAGCGGTAAAAATGGGTTTAGCAGTAAATGAGACTAAGTATATGCTGTCAACACGAAAGGACACACAACATCGACTAATTGATAGAACGTCACCATTGACAGATATAACTTAGAGGTATTACGGGACTTTGTCAACCTCGGCTCCGCTATTAACTCTGACAACAACATAACGTCAGAAATCAAACGAAGAATGACTTTTTCCAACTGTTGTTTCTTCGGGCTAAGAAGGCAATTTAGTAGTAAAGCCCTTACTCGAACTACTAAGGAGATCCTATATAAGACCCTGATCATCCCAGTCCTGCTCTACGGCGCTGAAACATGGACCGTATCAAAAGCGGATGAAGAAATCCTTGGTCGATTCGAGAGAAAAATTCTTCGAAAAAGCTTCGGTCCCGTTTGCGTTGATGGGCTATGGAGAGGAAGATTCAACCAAGAACTATACGAGTTGTATAGCGACGTACCGCTGGTCCAAAAACTCTGCATTGGACGTTTAAGATGGCTAGGACATGTAGAACGAATGGACACCAATACTCCGGCTCGCAAAATCTTCGATTCCCAGTCAGACTTCAGACACAGTAGATGAAGACCTCGCCTTAAGTATCGCGCACAAGTAGAAACCGACCTCAACCAACTTGGAGTGCGCAATTGGAGGCAGTTAGTTAAGGACCGGGCTAATTGGAGAGGCATGTTGATTGAGGCCCAGGCCCAGGTAAGTAAGTAAGTACTCTTTGTTGCTCTTAGCAGATAAAAATTTCAAAGTCCACAAGATCTCACACAATCTAAATGTCTAGATATATTTCGTCTATACAAAGTTTGTTTGCCACGCCCACTATTTACGAGTGTTTTCAGTAAAAGTAAAACGGTTTCGGTAGAATTTTAAAGAAAATCGAAAGAAAAAACTTTCGATGCAAATACTTCGATAATATTAATATGAACATTTCGTCATTGCAACCCAGCTCGGCTATTTGGGGCGTTAAAAAAAACGTTTTGTAATCTTCTATCCCATAAAAAACGTTTTTTTGTCGAACCATTAAGGATTTAGAAAAACTGTCCAAACAAAAGGTTTTTTTATGAAAAAAAAATGGGTTCTAAAGAAAATTGCACAAAATAATTTTATTTAAGCATCCCAATCGTGCTGTACACAATCACCATACCAAGCGATAGATATCTACTTTTGCGAAAAAAGTGGTCTTTTCTTCCCCTCCGACTAGCTCACACACTGATATGCGTTCTATTATCACACTGGCTAGGTTGTGGGTATATTGTAATATTTTCTTATTTTATTCCACACAAATGTAGATTGTTTTGGCTCTGCATACATATATGTATCTGAGCCTTATTGGAGGCGGTATTCCAAACATCCTACCGCATTTGCTGTCTCTTAACTATGCGACCCTATTCCGAATCTCACATACTAAATTTTGGTATGTTAGTGTGTTTACATGTTAACACTGTACCCTATACGAACTACCGTGTAGCTACACTATAATATGAATTTGCGTCAACGACCTTGTATTGTATCGCAGTGCACTGAGCCCTAAGAAAAAGATACAAAAAAAAAAACAAAATATAATCAAACTATACAGCGTCACCACATACTCGCGCGTGTCTACATCCGATTTGGCTTGTTACATCTATAATGGTGTCGGTGGTCGGTATTTATAGATGTGGATATATGTGCTTAGATACATTTGTCGATGTGACGGCGCGGGATTCCCTGAGATGACACACCAGCAAACCACCCGTCCACCACCGCTACAATTGCTTTAACATCCCTCATAGCAACAGCGATAGCATTTTGATGGTGTGGACGAAGAACTCTTTGTGCGTGTGCTTGGAGTTTGTATTCTCATTCTGGCACCACCATACCCTCGGCCATTGCATGCCAAATTGCCAATGTAGGGCAATAATTCGATGCGCTATGTCAGTCTCGTGTCAGGTGTTTGGGAACATTTCTTAGCCACTTTTTGAGGACATCTCGACAGGTGCGCTTTATTTGATCATTTCAATGAGGTTCTTTGGTCCTTCCATCATCAGGGACAAGAACACACATTTGTTGGTATAGTTGCGCTCTGTGTCACTATGACATGGTGTGTAATTTGGGTGGCTGCACACCGCCGCGCGCCGCGCACCACAAACAAGAACACCGATAGAAGAAATGTTATGTTCAGGCGGGGGTACGTGGTACGTCGCACGTGAGACCATTGAATGTGGTGTTTTGGTGTACCTACCCCTCCGCGCGTTAGTGTTCTGTGTACTAGTGACGTGGTGTATGTCACAGAGTGAGATAGAGGAGCATACAAACGGTTTTGCTTGTTAGTACACACTTCCTGTGCGCACACAAATATTATGTATTGTATATGATATGCCAATTGTGTGATATAAGTTGACATGCTAGTGTTGTTGCGAAGATTTTTGTATGTGAAATTCGGACTAGGCCACCAGAAGGTGCAAACAGGCTTCTCGGATCTCGGGCCGACAACATACTCGAGTGTTGGAAGAAAATCGACCACGGATGGAAGTGAAAATACTTTTCTCTGTATTCACGTCGGAAAATGTTCCATGTGGTGGAGGCATTTTTATTGTACACACTGTAGTGCGTCCGTGTATCTCTCTTTGAAAGAGTAGGTGAAATCACGACTGTAGCATACCCGAGAATTCACACACAAAAATGTGTGCTCATATCGAATTACAAAAAGCCGGAATAAATTTCTCCTTATTGCTCGATCTGGATATGCCCATAGCACACCCTCGCATTGTACCTATTTAACCACATTCCGGTGTGTTGGTGTGAAGCTATCCATTTATCTTTTGTGAAGTTTTGGTGGAAAAAATGTTATGGATGCATTTCGCATTCGAAACTGGAATAGCAGTTTCATTATTTGGGCCACTTTTAATGAAACCGAACACATCAGCGTGATTCTCTCTAGCGGTATATTAATGTTGATACGTAGGTAATTTGTAGGTTAGGTTATATTGGCTTGTTGACTATCAGATCTTCGGTCCCGTTTTGCGTTGACGGGCTATGGAGACGAAGATTCAACCACGAACTATACGAGCTGTACAGCGACATGCCCCTGGTCAAAAAACTCCGCATTGGACGTTTAAGATAGCTAGGACATGTAGAACGAATGTACACCAATCCTCCGGCTCGCAGAGTCTTCGATTCCCAGCTAGACGTCGGACGCAGTAGAGGAAGACCTCGCCTTAAATGGCGCGCACAAGTAGAAACCGACCTCAACCAACTTGGAGTGCGCAACTGGAGGCAGTTAGCTAAGGACCGTGCTAATTGGAGAGGCATGTTGGTTGAGGCCCAGGTTCATCCCGGACTGTAGCGCCACTTAAGTAAGTAAGTGAACCGTCAAACTCGCGTACCCTTGCGTAGGCCCTTAGAGTAAAATCAGAGGCTATTTAGCTATTTCCGTCCGTCTGTGCATCACCAATTTATGGACCTGAAACTTTGAAAAATAATATGTATATCATTCATTAACAGCCCATATAGGTCCTTAAACCAAGCCTCTCCCTCATTTGTATGTGGGATGTTTTATTTTTTCCATAAAGCCTAGGAGCTCCTGTTTAAGTCAGACTTACAGCGGCACAATTGAAAAGCTTCTCATTACAATGGTATACTCTTGGACAGTGTTGCCGGAGTGAAATATTATAAGGGAGTACTGCAGCCAAACAAGTGGAGTATTTTTTAAAAAAAAGAGGAGTACAGACATTTTTTAGTCTCTAAAATAAAGTATGTGCACAACATCTTTGTATACCCTATCCCATAGGTGTATATTAGTCTTGTTTTTAAGTTAAGTTTTTAACATTGTATACCTTAAATTAAAGGGTCCGGCAAATAATTTTTTTTTGAAAATGCTACAAAAAAAAACTACTGAATATTTACTCAAATTTCATTTTTTTATTTGAAAGTACAATCCTTCCGGTTAATAATGGAAAATAATTTCATTCAAATGGCTGCCTCGGCTGGCCATGCAGTAGTAGCCTACACGATCGGTCCAATTTTTAAGCACATTATCGATTTTGTGCAGCTGTATTTCACCAATGGCTTCACGAATATTGTCCTTTAAAGCGTCAATTGTCTCTGGCTTGTCGGCGTAACACTTATCTTTTACGGCACTCCACAAATTATAGTCCAACGGTGTCAAATCGTAGCTCCGAGGTGGCCAAACTACATCAGCTCTGCGGCTGATAATGCGATCTTCAAAAACAGGACGCAAAACATCGAGTGTAGCTTCGGCTGTGTGGCACGTAGCGCCGTCCTGTTGAAACCAAATGTTGCCAATATCCTCCTCTTCAATTTTTGTGAACAAAAATTCGTTCAAAATGGCCCGATAACGATCGCCATTGACTGTAACGGCCACTCCTTGCTCATTTTCGAAGAAAAATGGCCCAATTATGCTTCTGGAAAAAAATTCTGTGCCCCAAATGCGACAATTTTGCTTGTTTACATACCCGCCAAGATCAAAATGAGCTTCATCTGAAAATCGGCATCTTCTCTATGTCCCACTTAGCGAAACGAAAACGCATTGGATGGTCAGTTGGCTTCAACTCCTGAACCAATTGGACCCCCTGTGGAAGGTCGTTGGTGGCAGCAAACGAGAGAGGGGGGAAGAGTGTCCTCTCACTAAGGCACTCACTCTCAGGCGGCAGCGGAGGAATTCCCTAGATGGAGTCAACGTTGGCGCCTACAGCTCCAGTTTGATCGAACTGGTAGTGAAATCCCTATATGAGCTGTTTCGACATATTTGAACACCAGGTCTATAGGGATTTCCAATACTGAGCCAGTGTATAGGAAAAGAGTTGGTGGCGGAGGAACCCTCAATGGGTCAACGGCAGCGCTCATACCACAAAAATGGGCTACTGACATCGGTATTTTTCCGGCCCGCTGTCCTAGGGTCAAAACAAGGGCCTGGCCCTCCAGGTTGGGCGTTGTGCTTTGGGTTAACTACCCATCAACGGAAAAAAAAAATTGTTACGAAGCAACCAATAGCCTCGGAAAGGACTGATATTATTGTTGACGACCATGCTAAACGAAAAAAGGAAAACGACGTTCGTATCTGCACCTGGAATGTGAGAACATTAAACAGGAGAGCTGCAGGCGAACAACTAGCGGAAGCCCTAAACTGCTACAAAGCAGACATTACTGCCATCCAGGAAATACGATGGGATGGGCCAGGCAAAAAGAGGATGAAAAACTGTGACATATACTACGGACCGTGTTATAGTGAGCAGAAACAGCGACTATTTGGATGCGGATTTCTTATAGGTGCATCAAGGCCAAATTCGCCAATATAAGCCTTATGTGCGCTCATGCCCCGACGGAGGAAAGAGATGATATAACTGAGGATTGCTTCTACGAGCTCCTCGACAAAACCTATGAGCGACTACCAAAGTACGATGTTAAAATCGTGCTGGGAGATATTAACACAAAGGTAGGAAGAGAAGAGATCTTTAGCAGTACTGTCGGAAAATATAGACAACACGTCTGGTAACGGACTTAGGCTAATTGACTTCGCTACGGAACGAAATGCCACTATAGCCAGCACACGGTTTCCTCACCTCGATATCCACAAGGGGACATGGCGGTCTCCAGATCAACGAACAGTCAACCAAATTGATCACATTGCGATAGACAAGAGGAACGCATCCAGTATTTTGGATGTCCGAACATTCCAAGGAGCCAACATCGACTCGGACCACTACCTTGTTGTAGACAAAGTAGGGATGCCACAAAAAAAAAAACAGAAATACTGTGAAAAAATTTAATGTCGAAAGACTGAAATCGCCAGAGACCGCCAAGCCCTTCGCGCAACTCGTATCCCTTAACCTCTCGACTCTCAACATACCACCAGTATCTAATGTGGAAGAACAATGGCAACGATGCCAACAAGCCATTAGGTCAGCCGCAACTGATGTGCTAGGTTTCTCGCGACCACCAGCAAAAAACCCCTGGTTTGATGAGGAATGCCGACAGATGCTCGCAGCCAAGAACGAGGCCTACAAGGCTAAGCTGCAGGTGAAGACGAGAGCTGCCATTGAGCTCTATAGGCAAAGAAGAAGGGAAGAACACCGGCGTTTCAGAAAAAAGAAGAAAGAAGAAGAAAAAAAGAGAGGTGCCATTCCAGGAACGATGTTTTCAAGTTTTACAAAAGTGTAAAACGTCAAAGCCTAAGCTGCAGGTGAAGACGAGTGCTGCCATGGAGCTCTATAAGCAACATCGGCTTTTCAGAAAGAAGAAAAAAGAGCAAGAAAAGCGCGCGATCGAGGATATAGAGAGGTGCCACTCCAGGAACGATATTCGCAAGTTTTACCAAAGTGTAAAACGTCAAAGCCAAAGATACAAGGCTCGAACAGAATCCTGTCGAGATGAAGAAGGAAATATCGTAGTTGAGACACAATCGGTGCTGAGGATATGGAAGAAATACTTCTGCAGACTGTTAAACGGCGATGACGAACAACATTCCGCTGTCAGGCAGAACGAAGCATTTAATATTGGCAACGACAGTGAAAACTGCCAACCACCTGACCTAAGTGAAATGAGGATAGCAATATCTAAACTCAAGCTTAATAAGGCCGCCGGAATTGACGGTCTTCCCGCTGAGCTTTATAAAGCTGGCGCAGATGACTTGGTAAGCAACATCCACCAACTCATAAGCCAAATCTGGTCGGATGAAAGTTGACTGAAGAATGGAACCTCAGCATCGTTTGCCCGATCCACACAAAAGGAGACCCTCTGAACTGCGCCAACTACATCGCCTACAAGATCTTATCTGCCGTAATATGTGAACGCCCGAAACCGTTTACCAACAACCTGATCGGCCCTTATCAGTGTGGTTTTAGGCCAGGAAAGTCCACAATCGATCAAATTTTCGGCAGATCCTGGAAAAAACCCAAGAAGTCCAAATCGATACCCACCACCTATTTATCGATTTCAAAGCCGCATAAGACAGCATTTATAGAGACGAACTATACAGAACCATGTCTAGTTTTGGTATACCGCCCAAACTCTTCCGTTTGTGTAGGATGACGATGGAGCATTCTCGCTGCACCATCAGGGTCGGAAACGACTTCACCGACACATTCGATACCTAAAAAGGATTTAGACAAGGCGATGCGCTCTCATGTGACTTCTTCAATTTGATTCTGAAGAGGATTGTGCAAAACTCCCGAGTCAACACCAGAGTCACAATTGTCCAAAAATCGGTGCAACTACTAGTATACGCCGACGTTATCGACATCATTGGTAGGACTCAACGTGATGTCATAGCCACGTTTGCTAACATAGAGAAGGAAGCGGCAAAAATGGGTTTAGCAGTAAATGAGGGCGAGGGCAGGTATATGCTGTCAACACGAAAGGACACACAACATCGACGAATTGTACAGAACGTCACCAGTGACATATATAACTTTGAGGTAGTGCGGGACTTTGTCTAACATAAACATCTCGTTAAATCAAACGAAGAATTACTCTTGCCAACTGCTGTTTATTCGGGCTAAGAAGGCAGTTTGGTAGTAAAGCCCTCAATCGAACCACTAAGGAGATCCTATATAAGACCCTGATCATCCCGGTCCTGCTCTACGGCACTGAAGAATGGAACGTATCAAAAGCGGATGAAGAAATCCTTGTCGATTCGAGAGAAAAATTCTGTCCAGTTTGCGTTGACGGGCTATGGAGTATGGAGACGAAGATCCAATAAAATTTTCCATTGTGTATGAGCGATTCGCTCAAAAAGTTCAAATTATTTGAACTGTAGATTCTCGTCGCTCACGTCGCTGACAGTCGCTAGCGATGGCTAAATTCACATTTTCGCTAAATCGCCGCGCCAAGAACACTTCCATATGTACACGTGTAATTGATCGCTAGTAGCGAATAAAATCGCGTCGTGCGACGCGAATACGCGTTGCCATGAACGCAGCCTAACAGTTGAAATCTGTAATATGTCGAGTTATTCGCCGCATTTAAAAGTGCTGCAAACCTTCGACGGCACCTTGCATGGTGTACATTCCCCCTACACAACATCCACTGACCTAGAGCAAAACTGTATCAGTGCATCTTCCCCAGGAAAAAAAAAATCCATCTATATTTAAATTAATAGAACTACCACACGCAAGCATATCTATCTATCATAGCTCGATGCACTTGCACGTACGTACTCTGCAGCCAAATGTGATGATAGTGGCACAATATTTTCATTGCCATTGCATTATTGTGTTAAATGTATTTTAATAGCTAGGTTCTACGTTTCACTTTCACTCGAAATGAAATTGAAATCGTTCTAAAATGAAATTTTGGGTTCCACATTTCACTTTTACCGATTTCAATTTCACATTTTTCGAAGTTAAAAAAAAATGAATTTCCATGTTCCACAATTCGGTTTTATCGTTTTGTGTGTGATTTCAATTCGATCATTTTAGTATCTGTGAAATTTGTTGGAATGAGCTGACGTGATTGAAAATATAAATGAATAATATCTGAGTGTAGTAATGTTGTTTAGATTTTGAATTTGAACCAAAGATAAACACAAAAATAATTCCCAGGAGGCAAATTTTATTAAATTTATGGAGAGGCAAAAAGATCTTGTCAGAGGATTTATGAAAGGAGATCCAGTTGCAGCGGACGCTTTGTTTTTGAAAAGATACTATTTTTGGATCCTACTCACAATCAGTGCAATAACTGAGAAGTATTCTTTCCTGCCTTCGATGTCGATGACGGCCCAAAGCAACATCAGAATCTTTTCCAATTGATCTCAGAAAGCTTCTTTCTGTAAGGAAACTCAAAACTGAGGCGAACTGCAACACACAAAAAATCTATGATTGTTTTATGTGTGGCGCAAAAGTTTGCAGCAATATTTGGAAAGCATCGATAATATGACATAAATCTAAATGAAAAAACAATTTTTAATTTTCATTTGAAATTTATTTGTTTCAGTTACGCAGCATCTGCAATTTCTAAAGGATTAGATTAGAAGGGGTCTTATCGTACACCTTTCTATTTTTCCTCTGCGTACTTTTGTTTTTCAACTTGCAACATCGCAGCAATATAAATACCACTCAATATTTTATAATTTATTATTTATTTTATAAGCAGAATTTGTAGACAAACAAATTTATCAAAATAAAAATAATTTTGCAATGTCCCATATGACAGATAGTATCTGCTATCTTTAATTTCACCGAGTGATTTCGAAAACTTTTCGAAGTTATGAAATCGGTCGGAATGTGGAACACCAAAAACAAATTCACTCGATTTACAAAAGTAATTTCACTTTCATTTCACTCGATTTCTGGAACCTAGCTGTAAATCTGCGTGTCTATGTGAGCCGTGAGCACTCGCTCACCCATAGATCCAAACGTTGGCTAGCCGCCTTTTTGCTGGAACACGAAATTTCATCGAGTCTCCTGCCCGGGTTTCATGCTGGCCTATTCGCAATTCTACATCTCCAATTTCTATTGAATGTGTTCCATGTTCATACACGACTCCTTTATAGTGTAAATATAACATCGTGCTATCGTGGTACCCAAATACCAAGTCACCGTGTTTTCTGTCGTAGTGTACAAAGTCGAAAACAATATACACATAGGTCCGTTGGTATAAATGACTAAGGTAACACTTTCACGGTTTTTTTCTTTTTCTTTCATTGGATTGGATTTTTTTTTGTATGTCGTGTTGTAGATACATAATATTATTATGGGTGTAACGCAGCGCCTGTCTTCTACATAAATTCATTTTTGTATCAACACTGCTCCCGGATTTTATCCCACACACTCGTCGCATTCGCGAGCGCCATGCTATCGACGCGCACTAGCACGCGTACAATGTGTACAACACGCTCTTCCCCTTATCGACGGAATACAAAGATGCTTACCATCTGTATGTACGGTGTGATACAACTTTGGTACATCGACAGCAGCGGTGACGGCAGCGGCGGCCCTAACTTTATTTGTGATGCCTTTCCCCTGTGACGAGTTAAACACCCGCACTCTTGTTTACGCTCACTATGACTCTATGAGGCTACTCTACTCACTCACATCAGAATAATTTTTTCCTCAAGGATGCTGTATCAATGTATGATACATATACATGCAACACGTGGACCTGATGTTGCCTAGACCATTTTTTCGACTTCCAGATTCCAGTACACGTGGAGAAGTGACAGATTTTCTATAACGTTGTGCAAAGGTTACAGATGCTCTTACGAGAACGAGATCAGGACCAATATGAATTATGTTTGATAGATCCTATATCCTGCTTTCTTGTTTCTAAAAATGTTCTTACTAATAATTTTAAGTGTCGTTCATTGAGGGTTAGGCGTCCCTCACGGTTGCCGTTTTAGTAGAATCTTACCAAACTGGGTATTTATACCCTATCCCATAGGGGTATATTTGTTTTGATACTTAGTTTGTAACATAGAGAAATAATTTTGCTACATATACCTTAAAGTATATGGATCGACTCAGAATCGCTAGCTTAGTCGATTTTTGGGCCTTAAATGTTGAGCTAGGTTAATGAAATTTTGTATATAGGATCATCGTCCGTGCCACCAGAACAAGTGTAAAAAAAATGTTTGAAATCCGCCCACTGCCACGCCCCCTTTCTAAGAAAACGTATTTTTTGGCCAAGCCGTAATGAATTTTAAAAAAGTGTCTGAGCAGCATATTTAGAGAATGGTAATATCTATATTTCGTCAATATAAAGTTTTTTGCCACGCCCACTTTTTAGGGGTGTTTTTTTTTTATAAAAAAACGTTTTCCGGTCAAATTTTAAAATTTTCGAAAAAAATTTGGATGCACTATCATTGGTAGTATTAATTTGAACATTTCGTCAATAGGCTTTTTTAACCCACGCCCACTTTTTAGGGGCGTTTTCTTACAAAAACCATTTGTATGCCATTATTTGTATGGGATGGGATATGGTATTAAACGATCTGCACAGCGGATTGTAGCCTTCTCATATGTTTTTTTTCACCTTTGGTAGGTTACGATTCAGTTTGGTAGGTTTTTTCCACGTGTCTTTCGATGAAATATTATTTTGTAACATTTTGATTGGAATTAAAAAATAATACCCAAAGAATTTGTACCAAATAAAAGTGCACATGTAACCAACAAGTAATAGAATCAAATTCAGAGTTGTAATGCACTGAAGTACATTTATACTGCAGTACCAATCAAGTACAAGTACCCAGTTCCTTGTATCGGGTTTTTCAATAAGAGCGCTACAAAAGTTTTTTTTTTTAAATAAAACAAAAACGGTTTTGGATATCAATGAAATTCCTGTGAAAGTAGGTACATTCGATGCCATTATGTATGGAACTCGATTTCTTTTGCATGGCCACCACGGCCACGCTTGCAGAAGTCCAGACCCTGAACCCAATTTTCGATGGTTTTCAAGCATAAATCGGCCGATACTGCTGCAATTTCACGTTCGATATTCGTACGAAGTTCATCAATCGTCGCTGGCTTGTTGGCATAGACCATAGACTTGACGTAGCCCCACAGGAAATAGTCTAACGGCGTCAAATCGCACGACCGAGGCGGCCAAGCGACTGGACCATTTCGTGAGTTAACACGTTCTTCAAACTTGGTTTCCAATAAATTGATTGTGACATTCGCTGTGTGGCTTGTGGCGCCGTCCTATTGGAACCACATGTTCTCCAAGTCCATATCATCCAATTGGGGCCAAAAATATTCGGTTATCATTGAACGGTAGCGATTCCCATTCACATTAACGTGCTGGTCTTGAAGTACGGCCCAATGACGCCAACGGCCCATAAACCACACCAAACCGTAATTTTTTCAGGTTGCAATGATGACTCATGGAGTACGTGTGGATTTCTGCCTGACCAATACTGCATATTTTGTTTATTGACGAAGCCATTCAGCCAGAAATGAGCCTCATTGCTGAAGATGATTTTTCGATGAAAATCCGAATCATTTTCAAGTTGTTGCTCAGCCCAATTCACGAACATACGACGCTTCTGGTGGTCAAGCGGCTTCAGTTCTTGCGTCAATTTAATCTTGTAAGGATGTAGGCCAAGATCAACGACGTCACAGAGATGTTCAACGCTTGAGAACGACTTGTGAGAGACAGATTTGGGCTTTCTTCAACAGAAGCCTCAGCGGCAGCAATATTCTCGACACTACGGGCACTTCTTTGTCTCACTAGCACGGGAACATTTTGGATTCAAAATTTTCCACTAGACACTCAATTGTTGATCTGCTAGGACCATTATGACGACCATAAATTGGAAGTAGCGCTCTTAACGTTGAGGCCACTGACTCCGAATTTCGGTAGTAAATTTTAATAATTTGTTGTCTCGTATATCTTTCCATCATGAAATGGCAAACCTTACTGAAGATAAATGTCAAAAGAGCAGCAAGATATATGGCGTCGTTTGCTGTCCCTGTTGAAAAATCCTCTACTTGTACTTGTACTTGGAAAAAATAAGTACAACCAAAGATTATGAATTCTATACAGATGACGCACTCCATATAAGAAAAATTGTTCTATGGCGGGTCGTGCTGGCCGTTATATGTTTTTGTTCTTGTTATACCCTATCCCATAGGGGTATATTAGTTTTGATACTTAGTTTGTAACATAGAGAAATAATTTAGCTACATATACCTCAAAGTATATGGATCGACTCAGAATCGCTAGCTGAGTCGAATTAGCCATGTCTGTCTGTCCGTCCGTCCGTCTGTCTGTTCGTCACCGATTTTTGGGCCTTAAATTTTGAGCTAGGATAATGAAATTTGGTATATAGGATCCTCGTCCGTGCCACCAGAACAAGTGTAAACATTTTTGAAATCCGCCCACTGCCACGCCCCCTTTTTAGGAAAACGTATTTTTTGGCCCAACCGTAAGGAGTTTTAAAAAAGTGTCTGAGCAGCATATTTAGAGAATCGTAATATCTATATTTCGTCGATATAAAGTTTTTTGCCACGCCCACTTTTTGGGGGCGTTTTTTTTTTATTTATAAAAAAACGTTTTCTGGTCAAATTTTAAAATTTTCAAATAAAATGTTGATGCACAATCATTGGTAGTATTAATATGAACATTTCGTCTACAGACCATTTTAACCCACGCCGACGTCTGGCTGGGAATCGAAAGCTCTGCGAACCGCATTATTGGTGTCCATTCTTTCTACATGTCCTAGCCATCTTAAACGTCCAATACGGAGTTTTTTGACTAAGGGTATGTCGCTGTACAGCTCGTATAGTTCGTGGTTGAATCTTCGTCTCCATAGCCCGTCAACGCAAACAGGACCGAAGATTTTTCGAAGAATTTTTCTCTCGAATCGACCAAGGATTTCTTCATCCGCTTTTGATACGGTCCATGCTTCAGCGCCGTAGAGCAGGACTGGGATGATCAGGGTCTTATATAGGATCTCCTTAGTAGTTCGAGTGAGGGCTTTACTTCTAAATTGCCTTCTTAGCCCGAAGAAACAGCGATTGGCAAGAGTAATTCTTCGTTTGATTTCTGACGATATATTGTTGTCAGAGTTAATAGCGGAGCCGAGGTAGGCAAAGTCCCGTACTATATATGTCACTGGTGACGTTCTGTCCAATTCGTCGTTGTTGTGTGTCCTTTCGTGTTGACAGCATAAACTTTGTCTTACCCTCATTTACTGCTAAACCCATTTTTGCCGCTTCCTTCTCTATACTAGCACACGTGGCTATGACTTCACATTGAGTCCTACCAATGATGTCAATATCGTCGGCGTATGCTAGTAGTTTTAACGATTTTTAGAAAATTGTGCCTCTGATGTTGGCCCGGGAGTTTTGCACAATCCTCTCAAGAATCAAATTGAAGAATTCACATGACAGCGCATCGCCTTTGCTAAATGAGGTCGTTTCCGACCCTGATGGAGCAGCGAGAATTCTCCATCGTCAACCTACACAAACGGACAAGTTTGGGTGATACATGGCTCTGTATAGTTCGTCTCTATTAATGCTGTCGTATGCGGCTTTGAAATCGATAAATCGGTGGTAGGTATCGATTTGGACTTCTTGGATTTTTTCCGGGATCTGCCGATGTGTGAAAAATTGATCGGTTGTGGACTTTCCTGGCCCTAAATCACACTGAAAAGGACCGATCAGGTTGTTGGTAAACGGTTTGAGGCGTTCAAATATTACCCCAGATTGGGTCTTGTAGGCGATGTTGAGGAGACTTATGCCTCTGTAGTTGGCGCAGTTCAGAGGGTCTCCTTTTTAGTGGATCGGGCAAACGATGCTGAGGTTCCATTCTTAAGGCATACTTTCATCCGACCTGATTTGGCTTATGAGTTGGTGGATGTTACTTACCTAGTCATCTCCGCCAGCTTTATGAAGCTCAGCGGGAAGGCCGTCATTTCTAGCGGCCTTATTAAGCTTGAGTTTAGATATTGCTATCCTAACTGCACTTAGGTCGGGTGGTTGGCAGTTTTCGCTGTCGTTGCCAATATTAAATGGTTCGTTCTGCCTGACAGCGGAATGCTGTTGTCATCGCCGTTTAACAGTCTGCAGAAGTGGTTCTTCCATATCCTCAGCATCGACTGTGTCTCAACTACGATATTTCCTTGTTCATCTCGACAGGATTCTATTCGATTGTATCCTTGGCTTTGACGTTTTACACTTTGGTAAAACTTGCGAACATCGTTCCTGGAGTGTCACCTCTCCATATAGAGCTCAATGGTCAGTAGCCCATTTTGGGATATAAGCGCTGCCGTTGATCCATTGAGGGCTCCACCGCCACCAACTCTTTTCCAACACCCTGGCTCGGTATTGGAAATCCCTATAGACCTGGTGTTCAAATATGTCGAAGCAGCTCATATAGGGATTACACAAACAGTTCGATCAAATTGGAGCTGTAGGCGCCACCGTTACCTCCATCTAGGGTATTCCTCCGCTGCCGCCTGAGAGTGAGTGCCTTAGTGAGAGGACACTCCTCCCCCCCTCTCTCGTTTGCTGCCACCAACGACCTTCTACGGGGGTTTATTACCCCATCTCCAGTCGAGGTACTAGGCAGTTAGGCACCCACCAGTCACCAGCGTGGAGGTGAGAGTAGGAGTTGATAGTGAGAGGCTAGAGTGAGAACGCTTGTGTTCTCATTTAATCGCATCACTATCCTTAAACAACGTTAGTTAGATAAGGACCGGGATAATTGGAGAATCATGTTGGTTGAGGCCCAGGTTCATTCCGGACTGTAGCGACTCTTATGTAAGTAAGAATCTGACACTACTATGAGCACCCTCTGGCTATTCTCATAGTGTCTATGGAAGATGGTGAAAAAACTGATAATTGATCATTTAAGCACTTCAGCGGTAACAGAGAATCTATTTAAGGAAAAGTAAGAAAGTTTTCCATATATCCGCATTATATTTTAGGTATTCCGTATGCTGGCAATTTGGCCGTGTGCAAAACTCGATCGAAAGAATTGAAAATATACAGAGCAACAGCTATCGATACTCCATTCCAGCGAAAAACTCGTTTTGTGTTGTATTAGCGATCCATCAGTTCTGTTGGTCTTGATGAGCCAGCATTATTTTGTCAAGGTGGGTAAACAATCAAAGCAATCTAATCAACGTATTTCTACTTCATTGCATCCCCCCATTATGACTTGCATCGAAACCAATGAATACAAATTTAAAAGCGCTTTACAGCAGTTTTGCCATACCTAACCTGCTCAAAACTTAAATTGTCATATTAAACTTCCGCTAAAGCAAATAACAACAAAGTATATCTGGCTCTTGTTAAGATTTCAAATTAGCTTTGATAAAAGTTGTCGCCACACCTATTTATAGAATCAAAGTTCCCTTACGTTTTACTTTGACTTGCAAAACTTGAATTCTTTCGAAAATAGAAAAAAGCAAACAAAAGCTATTTAAACTCAAGTTTATTATGACATTTGCAGGCTTTAAGCTTGACACTGTAAAGCTGTAAACTCTAATCGGCTTTGGTAAGTAGATGAGAACCCCATCGAACAGCACCAATTCGGAATAGAAAATAATGTCGAGAAGCTCTAAAAAACAGGGGAGCATCCTCTTAGAAACAAAACTCTTGTCCGGAAAAAAGTATCTCAACAAGAAAACGCTGAAAAGTCAATAAAATCCCACTCACTTCCCCCGAAATTTCGTACCAAGTTCATCGGGCACACATCTAACAAAAGTTAGCTAAAACCTGCCTAGAGTATCAGTGACCTCCGTACAAGTGTAACCGGTTGGTAGGGAAGGCAGACGAATGGTGTATAATCCGACCATCAACTTGTCTAACACTAGGGCAAAACAAGAAAACAAGCGGAAAAAAAGCTAAGCAAACCTAAACGTGCTATTTGTGCAGACTTAGAAAGAGCATTAGAAAATGGTGAACATGTGAGTTTTTGACCAGGCCGTCAGCAACCGTAGCAGCGACACGTTTCTTTCTAATGCCTGGTGAATGGAATTAGATTCTCTTTACTCTTTGGACAAATTGGCGGGAAAACTAGTCATCGACTGGGGAACAGACAACGTTCGCTGTGGTGGAAGAGGAAGTTGAATAGATTCCATTCCTCTGATTGCACGCGCTCTTTCTCTCTGAGGGATGATGAGGAAGGGGACATTTGGATAAAATGAATTTCAATAGCATTAGAGAAAAAGTCAATATCTATCTATCCATGTGTTTCTGCTGTCTTACTTTGTGGAGATACATAAATTCAACGAAGAAGACTGCTTGCTGCTGTTGTCCCGCATGTCAGGGCCACCACCATGGCCCCATGATATGCAATCCAGAGAGATGGGAACATTTAAGTTTTGCACTTTGGTTAACTTTTTTGATCAACTTTATTAGGCGAGCAGAAGTGTTTGTATCTAAATTTTTAGAGAAGATGTATCTTTCGTGATTTTGATGCGCCGTCACAACAACAAAACCACCCAGATGAGATATAAATGTAGATACCAACTCTCTATACCACGGGAACTGAAAGAGTGAATGCGGTTTGGGTGCTGAGAGACCAACTAAAAGTGGGTAGTTGGGGGGGTTTAATGTGTGCGGTTGCTTCGGATTGGTAGCACTCTTAAATGGCAGAAAATATTAGAGATGCAGCTACAGCAGACAGGCCAAAGTTAGAAAAGTTTTACGTGGAATGCAAACAGTGTTGCTGAACTTTGCGTTGAAGGAAGAAACATTGAACAATTTGAACTCAAAGCATGTGATACTTAGTGATAGGCGAGCATGAAAAACTGTAGATAAACCTCTAGCTCGAAAGCATTAGATGGGAACACTCAAAGTGTTGTGATACTTTTGTGTGCGAACGACAACAGAAAATAGCTCGTTAGACAGGGGGAATTTGACTTATCTATTTTTGTTTGCTTGCGTTAGTACAGTGGTGGCCATTAAAAATAAAACGCAATTGGGACTTTAAGCAAACTGAGTACCAGATAGTGAAAAAGGTATTGGGTACGGTTTGGTTTGTTGTGCATACAGTTTGTTTGCTGATAATGCATACTACAGGGTGAACCAAAGACATTAAATGGATTTTAACAAAATTCATAAATGTAGACCAGGAACATAGGCCGTTGAACCATGTAATTCGATTCTAAAAAAACAACGGTTCGAATTCGACCAATCTGAACTGTGTAATGCCTGAAACACATGTGCAGAATTCTCCTTGCGGAAAAGATAGAACACACAGTTTTCAATGAGAGCGAACACATGTAAAATCTGCAAGCGTTGCAGTACTGCAAGTTGTCTCTATTTCTAAATCCACTGCAAAAATTCAGGGGCACCACAATACAAAAGAGAAAAAAACGTAATTTTAAAATATTTGGCATCATTGAATTATGACGTTTATTCCTCATAAAAAAAAAAAGTTGAATGGAAACAAATTGGACAAGAATTTTATAGAAAGTCGGTGATGTCGCATGATGTAGGAGCAATCGATTGAAAGCATAGCCAAAGAGACGGACGTGTACTAAGGGCAGGTGGATTTGGAAGCAGAATTTTAGCAGAATCCATCAGCACCCCCAAAGCAAAGCCGTTGCCGAATTCAAACAAAGAGTTTCCATTTTACTTTGTAGGAAATGCAGCCTTTCAACTAAAAAGAAACACAATGAGGTCATGCCCTGGAAGAAATATTTCACCGGACAAGGAGATTTTCAACAAAACCTTATCAAAATTCCATGTGAGGATAGTGAACACTTTTCAGACAGTTTTTCGAAATTCCTTACGGTTTGGCTTAAAACTACGTTTTTCTAAAAGGGGGCGTGGCAGTGGGCGGATTTCAAAAAAATTTACACTTGTTCTTCTTCGTCGGACAGAGAGTCCATATACCAAATTTCAACACTCTAGCTCAAAATTTAAGGACCAAAAATCGGTGACACACAGACGGACGGACGGACGGGCAGACAGACATGGCTTACTCGACTCAGCTAGCGATTCTGAATCGATCCATATACTTTGAAGTATATGTATCGAAAATATTTTTCTATGTTACAAACTTAATGTCAAAACTAATATATATGGGATAGGGTATAAACATTGGTTATCTATGGATAGGTATTTACTTAGTGTTATTAAATGCTAACTTCTTGCAGTTCGTAGTGGGGCCATTTGTGAGTAATTTCGCCGCAAAGTGACAGTTTTGGTGTTGACATTTTATTTAAAATGATGGCGACAATTAGTTTCTATTTGCGCGCGCCACATCAACCAAGATCTTTCTCTACTGAGACTGGGAATCATAGACTATGCGTTCGGGAGTGTTGGTTTCCAGTTTTCCACTTTATATCCTTGTCATCTCAAACGCCCAATGTGGAGTCCAAAACGGAGAAAAAGGTCTTGGTTGAATTTTGGTCTCGAAAGGCTGTCGATGCAAAAGGGGACCGAAGTTTTTCCGAAGAGTGTTCCGCTACAAAAAAAAAAATTAAAATAAATTTATTTTAAATATAGTTTTGAGCGGAACACTCTTCGGTCCCCTTTTGCGGTCACCTCACACCAATTTTCGGATTGTCGAAACTCCAACTCAAAAGGACCATGCCAACATATAGTAACAAACACTGTGTGCCAAAAACTTAAAAGACGATGTTA
This sequence comes from Rhingia campestris, assembly GCA_932526625.1. Lineage (NCBI taxonomy): Eukaryota > Metazoa > Arthropoda > Insecta > Diptera > Syrphidae > Rhingia > Rhingia campestris. The sequence goes on along the minus strand of OW052183.1, from coordinate 121,801,964 downwards.
TTATTTTCAATCAATTATTCAATAATATTTAATTTTCAGACACTTACATCAAAATAATAGCGAGTCGACATTATGAGCTAATGGATTCGGGAACAAAATCTTTCTTCGTGATTCATAGGTATAAATACAAAAAATTATAACACGATTGGAAAGCAGATAACAATAAAATAGATTCAACACTTTGACTTCTTTTAATTGTATTCATTGTTAAAAGTTCAACGATTACACCAAACACCGCAGTAAAACAAATTTGAAAGCTAAATGTTATGACAGGAGCCATTGCACTGCATGTATGTCAAACAAAAATTTAATGCACGTGTGCCTTGCTTGCCGCACTGCATGCAGAACCACTGCACGTGTGTTTCAGGCATAATACTTTAAGAACGTTTTTTTATACGATAATCGAACAGCCCTAGTAGTGCCAACTATGGTTTTGTGTACTTTCCCACATTTGTGGAATTACCTAATTCGAAAGTTAATTCGATATCAAATGTGTTTGAGAGGAAGAGGGAAGAGAATTTGTCTGCAGCAAAAATGTGAGTAAATATTTATATAAATTTATTGATTGCATTTAAATTAATTACTCAACCATTAACTTTACTTTTTTATTAATTGGCAATCAACAAAAATAATAAATTCGAAATCGAAAAATAATCGGAACTTATCAAAGGGGTATCGTAAAAACTCAGAAGCGGGACAAAAATCTCATCAAATGTGGACAACTTTAACCCAAAATCTTAACGCTGAGGTTCCACAACAGCGTGACATTAAAGGATGGAAGAAAGTAAGAATATTCAAGTTAACCATTAGCTCATTATTAATTTCATGTTTCGTTTTCAGGTGTGGGCGGATTTTAAGAATAACACAAAGAGATTGCTGAGGTCAAATAAGGCCAATTTATCGGGAACCGGTGGCGGTCCGTCGAAGCAAAAATCTCTTAACCTATTAGAGGCGGAGGTGATTGAATTGCTTGACCTTGTACAAGCCGTCGAGGGAATGCCGGGAAAAAGTTACGAGTTATGGGGTGGCCAACAACAGTGCGAAAACACCGGAGAACTCACATCTTGAAATCCATGTCACCAATGGTAGCAATAACAAAGTATACTCCCGGTCTTCCTCTGAACAGCGAAATCACATAGAAGACCAAGAACGGCGGGTAAAAAGCCCCGATCCGAAACCCAGGCTTTCGCGAAAAGACGCCTCCGCGTTGCGCAACTCCCAAAGACGTAATCAAACTGCATCTGAACCACCACAGAGTAGAGTAACTGTCTCTAGGTAATCCGCTGCTAAAGTCACCACCACTGATGTGCGCAGTTCGAAACGGCTCAAAGACAGAGGCTTTCAAAGTGACATCAACCTTCTTGAACACGAGGACACCCACGAAGAGCCCAGCTCCTCGAGAAGTGTTCCAAAGTACATGGACTGGTACTACAGCAAAGAGAAGCCCCCCCCCTGGTGGTGATACTAAACCGACAAAGTCGAAACCCAGTGCAAAGAAACTCATTAGCGGTTCCGAAAAACGCATCACTTAAAGTCGACTGCCGAAGTCAGAGGACAGCCATCCGCCCACCACAACCTCATCTACACCAGTGCCACCGGGCGATGAGAAGTACAAACCTGAACCGGCTCCTCGTAAGTCCCCGCCTAATAAGGCCCAACTATAATAGTCGGAATGGTACGTACGACTGTACTGGACGACGTAGGACTGCTTTGTTTCGTCCAGTTTTCGTTCACTTTTGGTTACGTACAGAAAGTGCGACCAGTTTCGCACCAGTCGAAAGAAAACTTTGCAACTGACAGATGGAAAAGTCAAAATAAACAAAAGTCAATAAAATTTAATTTTAAATTGAAAAAATGTCGACCGGACAAGATGCAAATAATTCAGACGACGAATTTGTTCAAAATTTAATAATTCTTGTCCGGGAAACAACTTGTGAATGTGTGCGAAAATTGCGTACGGATTTTGGAAAAAGAGAAGCACTGTCAGCTCCGTATGTTCGTTATCTTGTGAAAAAAGGGAATGAAACTGGCATCCTCATCGACAAACCAAAGCGTGAAAAGCCAAAAACAGTGCGTACACCCGAGAATATTGCTGCTGTGGCAGAAAGTGTGCGTGAAGCGCCATCAACATCAATTCACCGTCATTCTCAACAATTGAACATTTCGGAGACATCATTGAGACGAATTTTGCATAAAGACATTGATATGACGCCATACAAAGTCCAATTGGTTCAGGAGTTGAAGCCAACTGACCATCCAATGCGTTTTCGCTTCGTTAAGTGGGCCTGCGATCGACTTAGAGAAGATGCCGATTTTGCCAAAATAATCATCTTTTCAGATGAAGCTCATTTTGATCTTGGCGGGTATGTAAACAAGCAAAATTGTCGCATTGTCGCAGAAAACCCGCACGCATACATTGAAAAGCCGATACACCCAAAACCAGTCACTATTTGGTGCGGATTTTGGTCCAGAGGCATAATTGGGCCATTTTTCTTCGTAAATGAGCAAGGAGTGGCCGTTACAGTCAATGGCGATCGTTATCGGGCCATGTTGAACGAATTTTTGTTCATAAAAATTGAAGAGGAGGATATTGGCAACATTTTGTTTCAACAGGACGGCGCTACGTGCCGCACAGCTCGATGTTTACTCTCGATGTTTTGCGCCCTGTTTTTGAAGATCGCATTATCAGCCGCAGAGCTGATGTCATGTGGCCACTCGGAGCTGCGATTTGACACCGTTGGACTATTATTTGTGGGGTGCCGTAAAAGATAAGTGTTACGCCGACAAGCCAGAGACAATTGACGCTTTAAAGGACAATATTCGTGACGCCATTGGTGAAATACAGCTGCACACAATAATTTTAATGTGCTTAAAAATTGGACCGATCGTGTAGGGGTAGGCTACTGCATGGCCAGCCAAGGCAGCCATTTGAATGAAATTATTTTCCATTATTAACCGGAAGGATTGTACTTTCAAATAAAAAAATAAATTTGAGAAAATATTCAGTAGTTTTTTTTAGCATTTTCAAAAAAATTATATATAAAAAAATATATAAAAATATATAAAAAGCTACAATCCGCTGTGCGGATCGTTGAATACCCTATCCCATCCCATCCTTAAAATTAATATCTCCAAAAAGTGGGCTTTGTGGGCCTATAATATAGAAAATGACATTGTCACACCATATTGTTCAGACAGTTTATCAAAACCTTTTGTGGTTCGACAAAAACAACGTTTTTCTAATGCATATGCCTTGGGGTAAGGCATAAAAAATGGTTTTTGTAAGAAAACGCCCCCAAAAAGTGGGTGTAGGTGAAAATGATATATCGACAAAATGTTTATTTTATCATTACGGAAGTATTTGTATCAAAAGTTTTTTCGAACTTTTTAAAATTAGGACAAAAAGTGTTTTTTACTAAAAACGCCCCCAAAAAGTGGGCGTGGCATAAAACTTTGTATAGACGAAATACAGATGTAAGGATTGTCTAAATATGTTGCTCAGACACTATTTTGAAATTCCATACAGTTTGGCTTAAAACTACGATTTTCTAAAAGGGGGCGTCGCAGTGGGCGGATTTCAAAAAATTTAACACTTGTTCTGCTTCGTCGGCCAGACAGTCTACATACCAAATTTCAACACTCTTGCTCAAAATTTAAGGCCCAAAAATCGGTGACACACAGACGGACGGACGGACGGACAGACAGACATGTATTAATTGACTCAGTTTTCCGATTCTGAGTCGACCCATATACTTTGAGGTATATGTATCGAAATTATTTCTCTATGTTACAAACTTAATGTCAAAACTAATATACCCCTATGGAATAAGAACAAAGAATTCAGTGAACAAAATGTAAGGAGCACAGTTAAACATGGGGGAGGTTCAGTGATGGTGTGGGGGTGTATGGTGGCGTCAGGGGTTAGGAATTTTGTCTTCATTGAAAGTACAATGAATAAAAAAGATTATCTTAACATCCTAAAGAATAACCTGCAACAATTGGATCTTTCAGAAAGACAATGATCCTTAGCATACCGCTCGTCTCGTTAAGGAATGGTTGCTTTACAGGACTCTAAAACAACTCGATCACCCTCCACAATCGCTGGACCTAAATCCCATAGAACTTTTATGGGACCATTCGGACCGGCAAATTCGCAAAAGGACTATCAAAAGCAAAGATGACCTAAAAATGGTTTCGATTGAGGAATGGTCCCAAATATCTTCCGATATTACAGATAACCTCGTAGTATCCATGCCACGCAGACTAAATGGCTGAAACACAATCACGCTTTGGTGCGTTGCGTTGGCTGACGCACCTTGTTCAACCATATGAATCAATGTTACCTATCCCAATTTAGCTTTGCCTGGCGTTGAGTTTCCACCTCAAAATGAAACATATGAGAATGCTACAATCCGCTGTGCGGATCGTTGAATACCCTATCCCATCCCATCCTTAAAATTAATATCTCCAAAAAGTGGGCTTTGTGGGCCTATAATATCATTTTCTACATTGTCACAACATATTGTTCAAACAGTTTATCAGAATCTTTTGTTGTTTGACAAAAAACATCGTTTTTCTCCTGCATATGCTATGGGGTAGTGTATACAAACGGTATAAAAAAAAGTGGGCGTGGGTTAAAATGGTCTATAGACGAAATGTTTATATTAACACTACCAATGATTGTGCATCAAAATTTTTTTTGAAAATTTTAAAATTTGACCAGAAAACGTTTTTTTATAAAAAAAAAACGCCCCCAAAAAGTGGGCGTGGCTAAAAACTTTCTATTGACGAAATATAGATATTACGATTCTCTTAATATGCTGCTCAGACACTTTTTTAAAATTCCTTATGGTTTGGCCAAAAAATACGTTTTTCTAAAAAGGGGGCGTGGCAGTGGGCGGATTTCAAAAATGTTTACAAAGAACACGTGTACCAAATTTCATCATTCTATCTCAAAATTTAAGGCCCAAAAACTGGTGACGTACGGACGGACGGACGGACAGACATGGCTAAGTTGACTCAGCTAGCGATTCTGAGTCGATCCATATACTTTGACGTATATGTAGCTAAATTATTTCTCTATGTTACAAACTATGTATCAAAACTAATATACCCCTATGGGTTAGGGTATAAAAACGTAAACTCTTAACGTAACGTTGCTGTAAAGCGCCATGGGCAAAGCAAAGGTTGGAAAAAGTGTGAATTGTCAAAATATTTGTTGTTGTTTTCTGGATTATTTTCTGAGAAGGTTGTGGAATACGATATTTTTAGCAAAGATTTTAATCATTTCCCCCCATTTTTGTAGCAGACAACAACAACGTAGCTGACTCTTTGTCCCGGGTGGAAGAACTTAATTCTAAGGTTATCGATATAGAAGACCTCGCTGCTGAACAAGCCGCAGACAAGGAACTTCAGGAGCTAGTCACATCCGACGCAGGTAAATCTGGTTCGAATACACTAACAATAAAGTTGCTTACTCTTCCAGAAGTTAAAAGGCCTGTTTATTGTGACGTGTCGTCAAGCAAAGTTCGACCTATCGTACCTAAAGCATTGGTTCATAGGGTTATTACCTCTTTGCACGGTTTATCACATCCAGGAGCGCGAGCAACTGCACGAATCGTCACCGAGCGTTATGTGTGGCCAGGTATGCGCAAGGATATTGCCAACTTCGTCCGATGTTGCCCGTACTGTCAAAAAAGTAAAGTTCATAGACACAACCGGTCACCTTTAGCAACCTTCATTCCACCCGAAGGTCGGTTCGAGCACATCAACATTGATCTTGTGGGGCCATTACCATCATCCCAAGGAAATCGATACCTATTAACATGTATCGACCGATTTTCCCGGTGGCCGGAGGCTTTTCCATTGCCAGACATAACAGCAGAGACCGTAGCAAGGGCATTGCTTTCTGGATGGATATCGCGGTTTGGTGTTCCCCTAAGGATAACGACAGACTTAGGTCGACAGTTCGAAAGCAATGTGTTCAAAGAGCTAACACGTCTGCTCGGCATTAAGCACATCAGAACTACTCCTTATCACCCCCAAGCGAATGGGATGATAGAGAGGTGGCATCGTGCTCTCAAAACTGCTATACGATGTTATCAAACTCAAGACTGGTGCGAAGTGTTACCATCAATACTTTTGGGCTTGCGGTCGACGTACAAAGAGGACATCAAATCAACTCCCGCCGAAATGCTATATGGCACATCCGTTGGATTACCTGGTGAGTTTTTCGGTTGTCTTCATAAACTACCAATTGAAACAGAGTTCGCTAAAAACTTGCGACGTTCAATGTCGAAAATAACATCTACCGCGGCATCCGCACATAGCGAAGTAACTACATTTCTTCAACCAAGCCTTAAGACAGCGACACATGTATATGTTCGCAATGATACAGTAAAACCACCACTTCAACAACCTTATGATGGTCCCTTCGAAATTCTGGAGAGAAGCGAAAAATACTTCAAGGTCAAAATAAAAAGTCGTGCTGCGAAAATATCAATCGACCGATTAAAGACAGCCTTCATGTATCATGAAGATACATCGACATCAGCAGCGTTTTCCCCTGGTACAGTAGAGCGTCCGAAGAGCTTACCGAACGCTCCCTCGACAAAGATGTCCACCAAAGAAGAAACACGACAACCTGGTTTTACAACACGATCGGGAAGAACAGTTCGAATTCCCAATAAGTATTTTTAAATTTAAATTTTTTTCTTTCGTTAACTAGTTAACTAGGAGGGGAGTAGTGTGGCGACTAATTCGTCATATCAGAATAGCCCATAGTACCACTATGTACTAGGTATTAAGATTGTAATACGTTTTATGTTGTAAAGACACAACTCTGCAAACATGTCAAATGTCAATTGGCCTCAACGTTCTTCCGCAGAGTTAATAACGCTGCCATCGGAATCGATCCATCCGTTCATCTCCACGTGCGACCATTTTTGTAATATTAGTTTAAGTGAATAAATTGGATTTTTTATATAAAAGTTTCGGCTCTTTTTTATTACACAACATCCACAGTTGAAACTGCTGATGTCAAAGCGTGCGCAAAGCAGTTGGGCGTAACGTTGGTAAAGCGAAGCTCCAAAGCGTGATTGTGTTTCAGCCATAAAGAAGTTATAAAGTCTAAAGGTGATGTAACTAAAAACTAAATTCATAATTTAAGATGTTATACAGTGCCGCTCACTTGAATAGCACCCCCCATTGTGCATAATGAAACTGAAAATAATTCGAGTCTCTGAATATGCAACGGTTCAATATGTTTATAATATTTTGTATATCTGTTTAAACACTCTCTCCGTGAGCGAGTTCATGCATTGGAAATGTCCCGTTAACTAGTTTTTGCTATGATGTTTAAAATTACTGGGAAAAATGAAGTTTTATTTTGGTTCACTTTAATAGCACCCCCCTCTATTATCAGTTTTCGTGTGGAAGTCAAATCAGGTGGTTATGCAAAAGTATTTTCTAATAATCATTTAATTAATTTAAGATAATTTTAGTTATCGTGGCAAATCACTGACAGAGGACGAGAAAGCTAAAATCAAGGCTTACAGTGAGTATGGCCTGTCTATTCACCAAATAGCCAAAAAAACTCAACGAAGCCGCAAAGTGATATCCACATTTTTACGGAACGAGTCCAACTATGGCAAAAACATGAAAGGACGAACAGTTAGTGCCGTTACCCCAGCTGGAAAAAGAGCAATTCTGCGGCTCGCGTCAAATTCGCACGACTCTGCAGCCAAAATAAGAGAAAAAGTGGTGTTAAAGCAAGCGTGTCCACAGTAAAGTGGATTATTTCGAAGGCTAAGCACTTAAAGCGATTGAAATTAAAGAAAAAACCACCGCTTAACCCATATCGCAAAGAGCAACGCCTTAGTTTCTGCGTGCTAACATGACATGGAGCAAGGAATGGTACTGTGTTGTTTTCTCCGACGAAAAAAAAATTTAATTTAGAGGGTCCTGACGGTTTTAATTATTACTTTCATGATTTGCGGAAGGAGGAACATCAATTGGATCGTTTGCACAGTCGAGTTGGCGGTGTTATAATTTGGGGAGCCATAACGTACTATGGCACTTTGGAGTTGCAGTTCCTAACTCCTCGTATGAACGCTCAGTCCTACATTGGAGTACTAGAGAACGTTATCCCTTCCATTAATGGATTATTTGGTGACTTGCCGTGGAAATTGCAGCAGGATAACGCACCAATTCACAATGCCAGAGTGGTAAAACAATTTCTTGGGCGTCAAAACATTTTATTGTTGGATTGGCCACCATACTCGCCAGACCTAAACATTATCGAAAATGTTTGGGGATGGCTTGCTTGGAAGGTGTACGAATCAGGGAAGCAATACTCCAATAAGGAGGAGCTAATAGCAGCAATTAGAAGTAGCTGGGCCTCCATTTCGCTGGATTACATAAAGAAATTGTATGATTCCCTACCTAACAGGATGTATGAGGTTATTTATAACAAAGGCGGAAGCACCCGTTAGACGGCTATTACACGGCGAGTGTTTAGAGAGACTCAAATGAGTGCAAAAGAGAGGGATAATGAAACAAAAAATACGCCTGCCCGGTGTCTGCGGGCAAAATGTTCGTTGCATGTTTTTGACATTTCCTTTTCTCCTTCTTCTTTGTTTTTCGAATTTGCTTTATTATTAATTTGCTTTTCTTATGAGCACAACGTTAAAATATGGCGGATGAATTTAAATGGACGAAGGAAATAACCAGCGAACTAATTTTAAATTATGAAATGCACCCAATCTTATATGATCCCCGCCACCCTGATTATATAGATAGAGTAAAAAAAATGATGTTTACGGAATTGTTTTGGATTCATTAAAAGATTTTGAACCAAACATAACGGTTGATGCAATCACGAAAAAATTGCACACACTGCGGAGTCAATTTTCCAAGGAGTTCCGTGATGTTGAAAAATCAAAAAAAAGTGGAGCTGGTGCCGATGATGTGCACGTGCCTAAGCTTTGGTGCTATGAACAATTGTTTTTTTTAAGAACTTACTGCAAGTCGAGAGCATCCATTTCAAACATTGAAGAGGTAAGTTTAAGAACTTTAGAATTGTATTATAGCAGCTAATGTTTTTTTCAATATTTAGAACGAGCAGGAACTGTTCCCCGGTGTTTTCAACGAAGATGGCTTGGATATGGAAGCCACTAATACCCCAAAAAGAAAAGTAAGTTTATTTAATTTAAATTTGTTTATTTTGCCAATCTACTTTCCCCTCGTTACAAAAATATCCAGCAAAAGTATTGCGTATTGCTTCCGCTGCCCCTTTACGGGGATTATCAACTGTTTCACCGTGTATCTGTGTGCTTGTCGAGGTAGCAGAAGATGAATTTGCTAGTAGTGAATTCATTTCATTAGAGTTGTGCTTCATTAAAAAATTGTGCAAGGTGCAACAAGCTTTTGTGATAACTTCAACATTTTCGACTCGTAGATTCATAGTTGTCTGCAGAACCTTAAATCTGTTAGACAGTATTCCAAAAGTATGCTCAACCACATGCCTTGCTCTGCTTAATCTTACGTTAAAAATTCTTTTTTTTTTTCACATTTTGTTCTAAATGGATAAGGCTTCATTATGTGTTTTTGAAGAGGAAAAGCATCATCTCCAACAATCACATATGGAAGCACCCTTCCCTCTCCTACAACCTTATTGGGTGGAAACTTATTATCCGCATCATCAATAATTTCTTGTAAAGAACTTTGCAATAACACTCCAGCATCATTTGTTCGTCCATTGCATCCTATGTTCACATAAATTAATCTACAACTTGCATCTGCCAAAGCCAGTAAAATTATGCTGTTTGTTCCTTTGTAGTTGTGATAATATGCACCGTCTTTCTTTAAACTTCTGAACGCAATATGCTTGCCGTCGAGAGCACCAAGACAATTTGGAAACTGCCAACGTATTGCAAATTCGTCGGCGATTCGTTCCCATTCGGATTTTGAATCTGGAAACTAAAAATATTCTTATAATAATAATAACGATTACAGTAAAATTGTAAAGAAAACACAATACTTTTTTTTAATTTCAGAAAAAAAGAAGTACACCAGTTTTGGGAGAAAAAATTAAAAAAATTAAGGATCTTATTCAAAAAAAAATTGAAAATAAATCTTCGTATTCCTGGCTGGGGAAACAAGTCGTTTTTGAAATGGACGGTATTAAGAACGATGCAATAAAACGGAAAGCATCTTGGGCCATCCAAAAAATTCTCCGCGAAAGCGTCGAGGAAGATTTGGCCCTCAGAAATAATACAGTTTCTCAGTCCAGTGAAACCTTTTCAACACCAGGAGGATCGTGGGAATCATTTTCGTTACCAGGAGGATCGCGGGAATCATTTTCGACACCAGGAGGTTCGCGGGAATCATTTTCAACACCAGGAGGATCGCGGGAATCATTTGCCTTAATGCCGTGCAAACCAAAGAGTAGTTCAATGGTTGAAATTTTAAGTGTTGAACAAATAAGACCTCCATCTTCACAATCGGATGCTGGTAGGAGTTCTTTCACTCCAGACTTGCTTGAGCAGTCAATGTTTCAAGTGTTCGATGAAGAAGATTTTATTTAAGTACCTAATTTTAAAATAAATATAAATACTTGCCTTCAAATATGTGTTTTTTAAGTTTAACCAAATTGCTTGGCACACTTCTGGGATGGCTTTACTAAGAAAAGGTTGTGATAACCTAGATTGATAATTTAGGCTCGTAAATGATTCACCCGTCGCTAAAAATCTCAGGGTAGCTGCCAATTTTTCTGCTGGTGAGATTGCGTCTCTCATCACTGTATTTTCTTTTTTTATGTCAGTTTCAATCAGTGACAAAAGCAGGTCAAAAGTGCTTTCGTTCATCCTCAAATAGTTAAAAAAAGATTCTTTATCGTTCACTTTAAGTTCGGTTGTTAAGAAACTAAATGATCCCTGGAATGGTCTTTTTTTCCGCCACACTTTAACCCAATTTCTTTTTTTCTTTTCTTTGACTGTCTTCAAAGCATCTTCACAAATATCTAAAAGATCGAACAATATTTCTTCGTCCGAACTGCAGTCGGTATCCATGCAGTCAATAATTGTTTCTGCAGAGTCCAACAAATTATTTAATTCTTCAAAAGACATTCTTGTTTTTAATTGTTTTTATACTAAGCACCAAAGATAAAATGAAAGATAGCTGTCAAAAAACATGCAAGACTGAGAGTGAGAAAAAGGCTTCGTGTAATAATGCGCGCATTATGGAATGACAGTTCAAAAGAAAATAACCAAACACGCGCGTCAAATACATGCGCCGTGTAATATCGCTTCAAAATCTATAAAAAAAATTACCACTGTAAATATGAATTCCATTCCTTCTGTTTTATTTACAGAATTTAATAAACTTTCATTAGAAAAAAACAGTCATTACCATAATTTTTTTGAAGATATTAAGCTTAAAACTCACAGCAAAGGGGGGTGCTATTCAAGTGAGCGGCACTGTATCTATAAATTTCTCTAGAGCTTTATTACACGGCGCATGTATTTGACGCGCATGTTTGGTTATTTTCTTTTGAACTGTCATTCCATTATGCGCGCATTATTACACGAAGCCTTTTTCTCACTCTCAGTCTTGCATGTTTTTTGACAGCTATCTTTCATTTTATCTTTGCTGCTTAATATAAAAACAATTAAAAACAAGAATGTCTTTTGAAAAATTAAATAATTTGTTGGACTCTGCAGAAACAATTATTGACTGCATGGATACCGACTGCAGTTCGGACGAAGAAATATTGTTCGATCTTTTAGATATTTGTGAAGATGCTTTGAAGACAGTCAAAGAAAAGAAAAAAAGAAATTGGGTTAAAGTGTGGCGGAAAAAAAGACCATTCCAGGGATCATTTAGTTTCTTAACAACCGAACTTAAAGTGAACGATAAAGAATCTTTTTTAAACTATTTGAGGATGAACGAAAGCACTTTTGACCTACTTTTGTCACTGATTGAAACTGACATAAAAAAAGAAAATTTTTTTACTCTATCTATATAATCAGGGTGGCGGGGATCATATAAGATTGGGTGCATTTCATAATTTAAAACTAGTTCGCTGGTTATTTCCTTCGTCCATTTAAATTCATCCGCCATATTTTAACGTTGTGCTCTTAACAACAGCAAATGAATAATAAAGCAAATTCGAAAAACAAAGAAGAAGGAGAAAAGGAAATGTCAAAAACATGCAACGAACATTTTGCCCGCAGACACCGGGCAGGCGTATTTTTTGTTTCATTATCCATCTCTTTTGCACTCATTTGAGTCTCTCTAAACACGCGCCGTGTAATAGCCGTCTAACGAATTACAGATGTTTACTTACCTTTGGCGAGTAAAATATGAAGTATGTTTAGTTTTTGTTACAAAAATATACATTAATTTTATTTTTAATTTTTATTTTTAATTTTTATTTTTATTTATTCCATTACTATCGAATAAAGCTTTTATTTGTTATTTTTGGAATCATTTTTTCGTATTTTTGCTTAAATTACATTTAACTTCGGAAATCGCATGGGTGTTTCTCACTTTTGACGCTCACGGTATAAAATAAACATCATAATTATCTTGAATTAAATTTACCAAAGACATGAATGAAGATCTCAGAAGTCGGTTCAAATTATATCGCCTCTAGTGTACCCTCAATGGATGACACTCTTACGTCGTTTTCTATAATCTGTTCTCCCAACAAAATAGTATAACAACTCACAAAAAATAAAAAAAAACAACGACAGCACTATGTGTATGTATTACTTGAACACAAACAATTTCAGTTTATCATCTTGTTGTGTCAACACAATGAATGTCTCTGACGCAAGAAACCAACAAAACTGGTTCCATACACACACCGCAGCCATTGGGGAGCAGCACTGATAATAGAGTGCCTCAGCACACCAGTGTTCCACCACAGTTCACATTCAACAATCGCCTGCTAGCGTCTTTGGTTGCCCAGCAAAACGAAAGACAGTGCTCCATTTGATGAGGCCACCTTAATTCCGTTTTCAGGGAGGCTCCACTATAAATGGATCCACCTTAATGCAAGTTGAATAGAGAGGTTCTGTGCTTTGTGGTATCTGTCACAACACTGGCAATACCTAACGTCGCGTCGGTGGTTCCATTCCAACTAAACCAACACCCACTTGCGGCGCGAAACGGCGGTTTGACAGTAACTCGCTATAGATGTCGCAAATAAAGCGCGCACTGTCAAGTGGAAGCTGGCAAATGGATTGGAACTCCGAAAGTGGGGGTGCTTCTGCAGCTGGGCGCCTGGTAAAAACTACGGTTTGACTGAAAATATTGCCATAACATGTTATTTGTTTGATGTGGTTCGCTGGTGCTGCCCATTCTGACTGTCACGTGCACCGTAACAATACGGTTGGAATGGTGTGATAGTGACTGACAGCCGGCGTTGAACAGCGTGTTTCTTGTTTTATTGGGCACACCGGCTGACTGGCAAAGGTGAAATAAATAACTTTCATGGTCGACAACGTCAGTTTCACAATATTTGATCAGGCGTACAGGATGCAGAGTTGAACTCATTTGCAGGCGTGTTGTGTTTGCAACCACATGCGCGTTAATTTATCGTTGTTGTTTTTTTTTCTGAACTCATTTGGGAGCATTGCGGTAATCGATGGGAGATCAGCTCAAGAAATAAGCTACCAAGCATTGTTTGTACAAATTGACATCTATTAAGAGAGTCGGTGGGAAGATGATTACACAAAAACAAAATCGAGTAGAATGGGGGCTTCGCTGTATCATGGGAGCCTAGCATTGTATCGCTATAAGAGAAGGTGGCGTCTTTGAACTTTTTTGCCCAGCTTAGCGGCTGCAATGGGCTGGTATTGGGTATTGCTTATGGGAAAGTATTCGCTGTTAATTATTTGTGCAGCTGAAAAGATTCAGGTCCGGGATTAACGCTGCTGATTTCCTGGCATTTGTGATTTACTTGATTTTTAGCCATAATACACGAAGATTAACTAACAACCCATAATATAAAAGTTAAGCTGGTAGCACTGTTGGAGTAGGCGGTAAGCTAACTGCTTTGAGGTGTTCATAGGTATTCGCATCTAGACTTGCTGATGTCCCAGCTGTTGATAATAACGTTGAGTTATTTGGGATTGTAAAATATGTACTAAAAGTGGAGAAATACTTCACGAATTGAGTATGGAAGCATGCACGTATACACTTAGTTTTATTTTGCTCAAAACGTTTGCAAACCAGGACCAACATATTCGACTTCAAAGATGCGATAGTTAACTTGTTGTTGTATGTTTAGTTGAAGCACGCAGTGTATGAGAAACAAATTGTACGAAAGTTTGTATGTCATTCGATGCTTCCACGATTCATAAACTGGTACAAAGGAATCCGATAAAGTAATGGTAGATACAGTTTGAGTACTTTGTGCTTAGAATTGTTAAAACGGGTATCAAGAATTTTGGAAATGGTCCGGGATGAACCTGGGCCTCAATCGGGCAAACGATGCCGATGTTCTATTCTTCAGGAATACTTTCATCGGACCAGATTTGGCTTATGAGTTGGTGGATATTACTGCTCAAAAGCAGCTCTCGTTTTCACCTGCAGCTTAGCCTTGTAGGCCTCGTTCTTGGCTGCGAGCATATGTCGGCATTCCTTATCAAACCAGGGGTTTCTTGCTGGTAGCAGCGAGATATCTAGCACATCAGATTGTTGGCATCGTTGCCATTGTTCTTCGACATTAGATGCTGATGGTATGGTGTGAATCGAGAGGTTAAGGGATACGCGTTACGCGAAGGCCTTGGCGGTCTCTTGCGATTGCAGTCTTTCCACATTAAATTTTTTCACAGTATTTCTGGTTTGTTGTGGCGTGGTGGATATCCGCATTTTTACCTTGGCTGCAACAAGGTTGTGGTCCGAGTCTATGTTAGCCCCTTGGAATGTTCGGACATCCATACTACTGGATGCGTGCCTCTTGTCTATCGCAATACGATCAATTTGGTTGACCGTTCGTTGTTTTAGAGACCGCATGTCCCCCTAATGGATTTCAAGGGTTAATCAGGCATCATGAACAGAGATGGTGGCGGATGAACCAAAAGGTCAACGGCAGCGCTCAATCCAGTAGTGATACTGATGGCCCCGTGACATAGGGATATCTAATAAATTGGAACTGGACCAGGTTGGGGGTAGGACCATGGAAAAAACCATATGTAACGATGCAACTAATAGCCATAAGCCTTATATGCGCTCACGCCCCGACGGAGGAAAAAGATGATATAGCTAAAGATTGCTCATTGACAAAACCTATGAGCGAGTACCGAAGTAGAATGTTAAAATCGTCCTGGGAGATTTTAACGCAAAGGTAGGAAGACAGGACATGTTTGGCAGTATTGTCGGAAAACGCATCCTATATGACAACACGTCTGGCAACGGAAAAGGGTGATTGACTTCTCTACGGAACGAAATGCCACTACAGCCAGCACAAAGTTTAATCACCTCGATATATAAAAGGGAAAATGGCGGTCTATAGATCAAGGAACGGTCAATAAAATTGATCGCATTACGATAGAGAAGAGGCACGCATACAGTATTTTGGATATCAAAACATTCCAATTGTCTCAAGGTAAGAAATACTGTGAAATTAAATCACGAAAACTGCTACTTCCACTGTCAATGGGTTTAGCAGTAAATAAGGGTAAGACAAAGTATATGCTGTCAACACGAAAGGACACACAACATCGACGAATTGGACAGAACGTCACAAAACTCCAAATTGCCTTCTTAGCCCGAAGAAACAGCGATTGGCAAGAGTAATTCTTCGTTTGATTTTTGACGAGATGTTGTTGTCAGAGTTAATAGCGGAGCAGAGGTAGACAAAGTCCCGTACTACCTCAAAGTTATATCTGTCAATGGTTACGTGCTGTCCAATTCGTCGATGTTGTGTGTCCTTTCGTGTTGACAGCATATACTTTCTATTACCCTCATTTACTGCTAAACCCATTTTTGCCGCTTCCTTCTCTATACTAGCAAACGTGGCTATGACATCACGTTGAGTCCTACCAATGATATCAATATCGTCGGCGTATGCTAGTAGTTGCACCGATTTTTGTAAAATTGCCTCTGTGCATCTGGCGGTGGCTCGGGAGTTTTGCACAATTCTCTCAAGAATCAAATTGAAAAAGTCACATGACAGCGCATCGCCTTTCCTAAATCATTTTTTGGTATCGAATGTGTCGGTGAGGTCGTTTCCGACCCTGATGGAGCAGCGATAATTCTCCATCGTCATCCTACACAAACAGACGAGTTTGGGCGGTATACCAAAACTAGACATGGCTCTGTATAGTTCGTCTCTATAAAAGCTGTCGTATGCGGCTTTGAAATCGATAAATAGGTGGTGGGTATCGATTTGGACTTCTTGGGATTTTTCCAGGATCTGCCGAAGTGTGAAAATTTTATCGATTGTGGACTTTCCTGGTCTAAAACCACACTGATAAGGGCCGATCAGGTTGTTGGTAAACGGTTTCAGGCGTTCACATATTACGGCAGATAGGATCTTTTAGGCGATGTTGAGAAGACTTATGCCTCTGTAGTTGGCGCAGTTCAGAGGGTCTCCTTTTTTGTGGATCGGGCAAAACGATGCTGAGGTTCCATTCTTCGGGCATGCTTTCAACCGACCAGATTTGGCTTATGTGTTGGTGGATGTTGTTTACCAAGTCATCTCCGTCAGCTTTATAAAGCTCAGCGGGAAGGCCGTCATTTCCGGCGACCTTATTAAGCTTGAGTTTTGATATAGCTATCCTCACTTTACTTAGGTCGGGTGGTTGGCAGTTTTCGCTGTCGTTGCCAATATTAAATGGTTCGTTCTGCCTGACAGCGTAATGTTGTTCGTCATCGCCGTTTAACAGTCTGCAGAAGTGGTTCTTCCATTTCCTCAGCATCGACTGTGTCTCAACTAAGATATTTCCTTGTTCTCGAAAGGATTCTGGTCGAGCCTTGTATCCTTGGTTTTGACGTTTTACACTTTGGTAAAACATGCCAACATCGTTCCTGGAGTGGCACCTCTCTATATCCTCGATCGCGCCCTTTTCTTGCTCTTTTTTCTTCTTTCTGAAAAGCCGATGTTCTTCCCTTCATCTTTGCCTATAGAGCTCAATGGTAGCTCTCATCTTCACCTGCAGCTTAGCCCTGTAGGCCTCGTTCTTGGCTGCTAGCATCTGTCGGCATTCCTCATCAAACCAGGGGTTTCTTGCTGGTGGCCGCGAGAGACCTAGCACATCAGTTGCAGCTGATGGCTTGTTGGCATCGTTGCCATTGTTCTTTCACATTAGATGCTGGTGGTGTGTTGTGAGTCGAGAAGTTAAGGGATACGCGTTGCGCGAAGGTCTTGGCGGTCTCTTGCGATTGCAGTCTTTCGACATTAAATTTTTTCACAGTATTTCTGGGTTGTCCTTTACCTTTATCCTTAAGGTAGAGAATTTCTTTACAAAACTCTTCACAGAGTAGTTCTACATTGTTGAATCTTGTTCTAAGAACGTTGTTGTCGTCCATAAGCTTTTTATTTTTCATTGAATCTCGTTTCTCATGAGCCGACACTTCTGGTGTTGTCGAGCGCCTGGAGACGCATATATTTTTTTGAGATCCAGATATAGGTGACCTCGTTACCCTTGAACTTTACCAAAAAGGGTTACATAATTGCAATAATTGACTCCCTCCAGAATCCTTAGAGCCGACCTTCGAAGAGGGTGACTTTTACAATGAAACTGAATTGCCACATACGGTATTCAATGTCTAGGGTAGAGGGGTCTACCATTATTTATGCTGACCTTTGACAATAAAGAAAGTCTCGAAAAGATCTATAGCTTTAGATCAATTTTGGGAATAGTTGTTAAAATTGAACCTTTACGAAAGCCAAACATTGTTCCACAATGTAAACGTTGTCAAGCTTTTGGTCATACACAAAAATATTGTAACCGTGACTTTGCCTGTGTTAAATGTGAAGGAAAACATGCGACTAAAAATTGTCCCATCAACAAAGAACAGGATGCAAAATGTGTAAACTGTCAGGGCAATCATCCAGCAAGCTATAGAGGATGCCCAGTTGCTAAAAAGTTTCAAGACAGTAAAATTAAACACAAAACTAACATTACTGGAAAGAGGTCTAGAAACAGAACAAATACTACGGCAGTGGTTGAAAGTAAACCTAAAATCGAATCGCCTAAAGTAATTGTTCAAAATAAAAGCGATGAAAATAAAAAAAACGTATTCACAAATTGTGAAGAATGTGCGAAAGAATGAAGAATCAAGAATGAAGAAGAAGAATAAAAGAATGGATAATCAAGATTTAAAAATAAAACGGCTAAGCGAAGAAGTCGCTCTCAAAACATAATGACAGACAAAACACTGAAAATCGCAACATGGAATGCAAACGGTCTTCTTCAGCACATATCTGAATTGAACGTATTTCTAGACATCGAACACATAGACGTCTGCCTGGTGTCCGAAACACATTTCACAAATGGACACAGTCTTGATAATAAAATACAAAATTATATATGTTACCACGCTCCGCATCCAGCTGACAAAGCTAGAGGAGGATCGGCTATTATCATAAGAAAGAGTTTAAAACATTATGAAGAAGCTGAGTTCACTAATGAAAATATGCAAGTAACTACAATAAGTATTGGTATAAAAAAGAAAGAGCTCAAGATATCAGCAATATATTGCCCCCCAAGGTGCTCTCCAATAGAAGAACAATATGCAGAACTCCTAAAACTGCTAGGACATAACTTTCTTGTTGGTGGTGACTTTAATGCCAAACATACCCAATGGGGATCTAGGCTTATTTCAACAAAAGGCAAAAGGCTTTATCAAGCATGTCGCAAACACAAATGTGAATTATTTTCCTCTGGATCGCCTACATACTGGTTAGCAGATCCTAACAAAATACCAGACCTTATTGACTTTTTCGTAGCTAAGGGAAATAAACGGAATCATATAAGTGTCGAAGGTAGTAATGACTTATCGTCAGACCATACCCCAGTTATATTGTCACTAAGCGAAACGGAAATCGAGAAAAAAAGCTTGTGAACAAAAGAACAAACTGGACACAATTCAGAGAAAAACTTGAAAGATTTGTTTACCTAAGATCTCCTATTGAAACAAATGGGCAAATTGACCATGAAGTGGAACAATTCATTGCAGATATTTAACAGGCGGCAGAGGAAAGCACTCCAATTAGTTCGAATAGAAGAAATCCAGAAACTAAATACCCTGTTCAAATAATGGAATTAATAAAAGCAAAAAGAAGAGCTCGGAGAAAATGGCTAACTACGAGGTTCCCCGATGATAAGACAGCTTTTAACCGTCTTAACAATGACCTTAAAAAACGAATTAGTGAATTCAAAAATGAATCACTTAGCAGTTTCCTACAAAATCTAACGACGGATGCGTCTACCGAATACTCCTTATGGAAAGCATCTAAATACCTGAAAAGACCGCAGTTACAGAACGCACCATTAAAATCACAAGACGGAAAATGGATCGGAAACCCGAAACAGAAGGCTGATCTCTTCGCAGAACACCTTTCGAGGGGTTTTAAGCCGTTCCCATCAAGTGCTCCAACTGAAGAAATACAATTCATTGATAGAAACGACGAATGCGAAATTCCTATTGTCACACTCAATGAAGTAAAAAGTGCATGTCAACATAAATTGTCGAACAAAAAAGCACCAGGGTATCTACGATTTAATAACTGCTCAGGTTTTGAAAGAATTGCCACCAATAGCTTTTCAAAAATTTCTATTTATTATAAATGCATGTCTAACGCACCGATATGTGCCGCATCACTGGAAAATTGCTGAAGTCATTGTAATACCTAAAATAGGAAAACCTCCAACTGAAATTTCTTATTACAGACCAATATCGATTATACCAATTCTGGCAAAAGTTTTCGAAAAATTGCTACTGAAAAGACTTAGCAAAATTATAGATAAAAGAAGACTCATTCCGAATCACCAGTTTGGATTCAGGAATAAACATTCCACGATTGACCAAGTGCATCGTATTACGGATGTTATAGAAAAGGCACTGGAGGAAAAATAGGTCTGTTCGGCTCTATTTCTAGATGTTGCTCAAGCCTTTGACAAGGTTTGGCATGAGGGACTTGAGTATAAATTGCATAGGGATTTACCAAGACAGTATTATGAAATACTAAAATCATATATTTCAGACCGACTTTTAGGGTTAGATATGAACAGGAAAATTCAGAACTTAAGAAAGTCGAAGCAGTTGTTCCGCAAGGAAGTGTCCTAGGACCAACCCCGTATCTGTTATATAAAGGGTGATCCAAGTAGAGATACTTTTTTCAATAGCCTTTTTTGACAGATCACGTGTGAGTCGTGTCATGCTGTCATGTTATTTTTGTTTAGTATTGTTTGGCATTTCATAATGGAAAGACTTACGCGTGAACAACGTTTACAAATTGTTCAACTTTATTATGAAAATTCACGTTCTGTGAGGAATGTGTTTCGTGCACTTCGCTCAACATAATCGGCCTACTGAGCGTACTATTCGCAAAACCATCACCCATTTTGAGACCCAGCATTCATTATTGGATAATATTCGACCGAATAGACCATGTCCAGCACGCTGTGAAGAAAATATAGCGGCCGTAGCTGAGAGTGTACACGAAGACCGTAGAGAGTCGATTCGGCGCCGTTCGCAGCAACTCGGACTGACGTATGGAACGACTTGGCTCATTTTACGTCAAGATCTTAAATTGAAAGCGTACAAAATACAGCTTGTGCAACAACTGAAGCCGCTCGACCTTCCCAAGCGACATCGCTTCGCTCTATGGGCTCTTGAAAAGTTCCAAGAAGATCCGACGTTTTCGAGGCAAATTTTGTTTAGCGATGAGACCCATTTCTGGCTCAATGGGTATGTGAACAAACAAAATTGCAGCATTTGGGACGAAGAGCAACCTGAAGAGCTTGAAGAACTGCCACTTCATCCAGAAAAAAACAACGGTTTGGTGTGGTTTGTGGGCCGGTGGAATCATCGGTCCATATTTCTGTAAAAATTATGCCGGTGCGAACGTAATCGTCAATGGCGACCGTTATCGTGCCATGATAACCGACTATTTGATGCTTGAAATTGAAGCTCGTGATCTCGGGGACATTTGGTTTCAGCAAGACGGCGCCACTTCCCACACATCGCATCAATCAATGGTTTTATTGAGAGAACATTTCGGTAAGCACATGATTTCACGTTTTGGGCCGGTCGATTGGCCACCCAGATCGTGTGATATCACACCGTTAGACTTTTTCCTGTGGGGATATGTAAAGTCAAAAGCTTATGCCGACAAACCCGCTTCGATTCAGGCCTTGGAGGAAAACATCACGCGTGTCATTCGCCAGTTACCAGTCGAAATGCCAGAACGAGTGATCGGAAATTGGACTCAACGGATGGACCATCTGCGACGTAGCAACGGCCAACATTTGATAGACATAATCTTCAAAAAATAAATGCCAAAGAATGTTCTTTCAAATGAAAATAAACATTCTCCATTAAATTTGAATTTTCTGTGTTTTTTTCTTTAACAAATTAGGGAACCTCGAAATGGATCACCCTTTACTAGGGATATTCCAGTGGATAACAATGCTTTCATGGCTACCTTTGCCGATGATACAGCAATACTGGTGCTTGAAAATAACGTTCTGAAAGCAACAGAAAAACTGCAGAATGCAGTCAGTAAAGTTCGAAATTGGACGGAACAATGGCGTATCAAACTCAATGAGACAAAATCCACTCATATAAACTTCACTAATAAGAAGATTAACAATGTTCCCTTATTCATTAACCACCAAGCTGTACCTTACGCAAATATGGCTAAGTACCTTGGAATGAATTTGGACGCGAAGTTAAAGTGGAAAGAGCACATCAAAAACAAAAGAGAGAACTGAACCTAAAATATAGAAAAATGTACTGGTTACTGGGAAGAAACACAGACCTTTCCATCCAGAATAAACTCATGCTATATAAGCAAGTGCTGAAGCCTGTTTGGACGTATGGCATCCAATTATAAGCCTGTACTAAGAAAACAAATACAGAAACCATACAAAAATTCCAAAACAAAGTCCTTCGTGGAATAGTAAATGCCCCGTGGTATATTAGAAATAGCGATTTGCACCGTGATCTACAAATCAACATGGTTACAGAAGAAATTAAAAAACACGCTATATCACACAATCAGCGTCTACAAAATCATGAAAACTCCGAGATGGAGAGAGTCCTAAATGTACGAAACAACATAAGGAGATTAAGAAGAACCAAGCCTCATGAGCTTATGGCCTAATTATATGGGAAAATATAACATTTGTAAATCTTCCCCAAAGCGATTAAAAAAAAAATAAGAAAATAAAATCTGTCGTCGATCTTTCATAGATTGGTACTGATTTTCGGGTGGTTTTTGTGCGGTAAAATGCCACACTACTTGATACCGATAACTATCAAGTGTCTTTTTAAGATTTCCACCAACAAAAAAAAAATGTTTCGCACAGCGGATTGTAGCACTCTCACATGTTTTTCATACCAGCGGAATGAATAAAACAAAAATTGTTTAATTTTTCAATAATATATGTTCATATATTTATTCTTAAATATTTTAATGTAATAAATGTTTTTGTTTTTTATTTGTGGAAAAAGTTCTTATAAATAAAAAAAAAAATGTAATTACACATTAGGACTTAAAAATGTATTCTCGAGTATTTACATGTACATATGATATGTATGTACGTCTGTATATAATATATATATATTTTTTAAATTTTAATATTTAACACAAAATGAATAAAATTAACAATAATTACAAATTTCATTTAATTTCTATCGCATATCTATTCCATTGTTGCACCATTAACAAAATTGAATAAAAATATCTACTATAACAATCCAAATAAATTTGAGTTAAAATTATTTAAGTTTTGTTTTTGTAATATTACTACATACAAAATATATGGCAGTTTGTATAGTTTGATTTAATTTGTTTTAACTTTTGCTTTTAATTTACAAAAAAAGAGAGTAAATGATACATTTCACTTTAAATAAGACACTGGTAGCCTAAATTAAATAACTGTAGGACGTGATTAAATTATTTTATACAGTGTTTGATGGACTGGTCTTAAAAAAAAAACTTAACGGTAATTATTTATATACAAAGTTTTAGTTTAGTAGGATATATATACAGAACACAAAAGTTAATTAACATAAAATAATAAAATAAACAAAAAAATGCTTTTAAAGCATAATTTAACTATCACAACGATTTTTAGTCTAAATAACAAAATGAACAGGACACTGAAGGAACCGGGATCAGGTGACGAAAATCCAAAGCGTGTTGGGTGTGAAATTTTTGAAAAAAAGTGGGAATGTAAGGTTTTTCGATTGATTTATCGGTGAAGCGTCACATTTTCCTTAAAGATGGATTAAAATTCCTATATAGCACCAGATATCCTTAAAAGAGGGATGGCCAAAATTACGCATGATACCCCGAATAAATTCACTCCTCCCTCTGTTATGAATACTGCGGCGAATCACTCTCGGACTGAATCTTCTGCACTCGACTCACATCATCGTAGGCAATCGAGAAGACACTTTTCTTCTCCGCAATCGGGTTGCGCCGACCCATGCTATTCAGCAACGAGTTCATGGCTATCCCTGAGTCGTGGTCATCTTCCAGGGTGGAGACATTCAATTGCTTTGACTGTGCCGATGAATCTTGGATATAGATCTTCGAATTGGTGACCTTTATCTCGTTCTCTTTAATTGGCGACGGCTTCGGTTTGAAGTCTTTGGATTTCCCAACGCCCTTCGGCTGCGGCGGTGTTTCGGGATACATATAGTGTGAGACTTTGGTCGGTGCTATCGGCAGGTCGGCGGTATTATCGTATTCATGCTCGTACCTATGCTCGGAGTGCTGAAGGAGTGGATGATTAGCGTCCGTTTCTATCTTCGGCTTGTGGTTCTTGTTCATGATGACGTCTTCCTTGAGAAGGCGAGCACCTTTAGGCGGGGACTTACGAGGAGCCGGTTCAGGTTTGTACTTCTCATCGGGCGGTGGCACTGGTGTCGATGAGGTTGTGGTGGGCGGATGGCTGTCCTCTGACTTCGGCAGTCGACTTTTAGTGATGCGTTTTTCGGAACCGCTTATGAGTTTCTTTGTACTGGGTTTCGACTTTGTCGGTTTGGTATCACCACCAGTGGGGGGCTTCTTTTTGCTGTAGTACCAGTCCATGTACTTTGGAACACTTCTCGAGGAGCTGGGCTCTTCGTGGGTGTCCTCGTGTTCAAGAAGGTTGGTGTCACTTTGGAAGTCTCTGTCTTTGAGGCGTTTCGAACTGCGCACATCAGTGGTGGTGACTTTGGCAGCGGATTGCTTAGAGACAGTTACTCTACTCTGTGGCGGTTCAGATGCAGTTTGATTACGTCTTTGGGAGTTGCGCAACGCGGAGGCGTCTTTTCGCGAAAGCCTGGGTTTCGGATCGGGGCTTTTTACCCGCCGTTCTTGGTCTTCTATGTGATTTCGCTGTTCAGAGGAAGACCGGGAGTATACTTTGTTATTGCTACCATCGGTGACGTGGATTTCAAGGTGTGAATTCTCCGGCTGGCGTCCGTTCGAAGGAGCAGCATTACTCTTGATAACGATTTCATCGGCGTCAGAGTCCTCGTCCGAGTTGTCATAGAATTCCAATTGTTCAACGCTAATCTTATGCCGTAGCCTTTCATCGGGACTGCCCTTCTCGTCAAGTGAGTCGGATATTTCCATGAGCACATCTCGATTAAGAGAGGCGGACTTTTTAGCAACGGTTTTTCGATTCTCCTCGTTTTTCATGCGTCGCAGTAGGCTCGCCCGTGTCTCTCCATGGTATCTTAGGGGTTTTTTCGGTGGAGATCTTCTACGATACTCGTAGAATTCATCGTCTTCCTCTTCTTTGATGGGAGTTCGTATTTTTCTCTTTATCTCCTCCACCATAACAACACGCTTTCGAGGCTGAGAGCGCTGCTTAGAGCGTTTCTTTTGGCGCTTTCGTTTGATCCAGTATACTCCCTCAGGACTGTTGGGTGGGCTGAAACGTACGTACTCGTATTCATCTTCCGACATTGAATCATCATTCTCACTGCGCGCCCGCCGCTGCCGCTTCACCGACGACGAACTCACAATCATATCGCCTTCGGTCTGGGTGCCTGCGTCACAGTCGGTCTGCGTCGCAATCGCCATGGATTGTCCCGGCAGACTTTGTGTCTCCAAGGCTACCTCTTGTTGGGTGTATTGCAGGTCGATTTTCTCCTTCTCCATCAATATCTGACGGAGTAGAGCGTTCTGCTGCTTCAGGGAGTTCTCTAGCTCTACCGTTAACGATTGGTTGGAGATCGCCGGTTGCATTTGGGTGCTGATATCAGCACCACCTGCGGCCCCTTGAAGTTGCTGGGTGTGGATGATTTTTACCTCCGGCTCAGCCTGAGAGTAGACAATGCTATTGGGACCGCTTTTACCAGAAGGAAACGTGTCTTTGTAGGTGGAGTGTTGAACCTCATTAGGCATCGATTGGATGTAGTTAGCTCCGGGAACGATCTGATAGTGCTCCCGAATGATTTGCTTTCCATCGGGTTGTTCTTCAATAAACCTCCGCATAAGGATCTCCTTGCCACTCTGATCAACCATCAATAGTTGAGGATGGGATAGGTTTGTTGTTGCCTTTAGGGGTAGATTCACGTAAATATTATCCTCTTGGTCTCTTTGCTTGTCGCGCGTCATCAACTGCAGGATTTCCACATCGCCATCCTTGATGAAGTACTCCCGCTTTGCTTTTAAACTTCCCCGTGCTCCGTCTCCATTGTAGTCCAAGTCACTGCCCCGATCGATCTCATGCCGCCGCATCGAGTCATCGTCGATCTGAGTAACCCGCTGTCGTTGCCGGTTCCGATTCCGGTACGAGTGGGTGCCAATGTCCTGTTCTTCGTCTATAATATCTTCGATGTAAACATCGCGTTCGTTGTTGATTAAATTAGTTCTAGAATTATGGAAACTACTTAGATGAGTATCGTCTTTGGCTGTTTGTGTGTTCCTAAAAATTAAAAATCCATTAGATTCGATCGTCCATTTATCATCCTGATTATACTCACTTTATTCTAACTCTACGCTGCTGCTCCTCGGCAGATTTTATTCTCCGATTGTGACGTTCATCATGGGCTATGTTGTCAATGCCAGTTTCGCCAGCACCACCATCACCAGCAGCGTGACCAGGACGGCCTAGGCTTTCGTCAGGCTGTTCACCACGTCCATTGTGGAACTCCCAACGGGTAGGTTTCGTTCGTGTATCGGATGATTTCTCTGCCGACCACGCCTCTCGTCTTCCCATCCATTCGGCGACCTATAATACATAAAAAAAGTTAAATTTTAATAAAATGTTGCTAAAGTCGACTTTAATTTTTTTTTTTAAAAAGCATTTCAAAGCAGAAACAGAAAATTTTTGAATGCACCAACGCAGCATGGCAACTTTAATAAATAAAAAGGTTACATTTTTCCAAATGTTAAAGTAAAATTTAAAAATTTGAGTTAAATGTGAGTGTTCAAACAGAATTAAAACCCAAACTAAAGATGTTTTAGAAAATCGTGTTACAACTAAAAAAAAAATACAACAAAATCAAACCGCAACTACTACAACTACAAATGTTTTTTTTGTTTAATTTAGATGTTACGTGAAAAAAAAAACTCAAAAGGAAAACTAATTAAAGTGCAGGAACAGTTTTTTTTTTCAAAATCTACCTGAACAGATTTTGTTTGCTTTCCATTTGCGATTTCCCTATGAACTAGATGAACATCGTCTTCAGTTCTACTGATATTAACTATTCTCTTGCTACAAGTAAAAAAAAGAGAGAACGAGAAAATGATGTTTAGGTTTTTTTTTGTTTAATAATTTGGATGCTTTTAGGGGGATATAGATGAAGCGTTATGTTTTGTTAGTTGTAGCTTGACGTTAGAGTTATTAAGCGAAGTTCTAAATTTGTTTATTTTCTGAAGGGTCTTGATGGACCTAAAGTTGTACCTATTCTATCTGGATGATCAATTTGGAATTCAAAAATATTCTATTCCATCTTTAATATGAATGCCCCCAAAAAGTGTTTTTCAAAAATTATGTTTTTTAGAAAATGTCCCAAAATGTAGGTCTAAATAGTTCAGATGTTTTATATGGAGAGGTACAGGCGAACAACTAGCGGAAGCCCTAAATTGCTACAAAGCAGACATTACTGCCATCCAGGAAATACGATGGGATGACCGGGCAAAAAGAGGATTATAAGCTGTTACATCTACTCTGGACCGTGTTATAGTGAGCAGAAACAGCGACTATTTGGATGCGAATTTGTTATAAGTGCCAGACTTAGGCAAGAAGTCTTTTGTTTCCAAGACATTAGCGAACGCATTTTAACAATCTGCATCAAGGCCAAATTCGCCAACATAAGCCTTATATGCGCTCATGCTCCGACGGAGGAAAAAGATGATACAACTAAGGATTGCTTCTACGAGCTCCTCGACAAAACCTATGAGCGACTACCAAAGTACGATGTTAAAATCGTGCTGGGAGATTTTAACGCAAAGGTAGGAAGAGAAGACATCTTTAGTAGTACTATCAGAAAACATAGCCCACACGACAACTCGTCTGGTAACGGACTTAGGCTGATTGACTTCGCTACGAAACGAAATGCCACTATAGCCAGCACACTGTTTCCTCACCTCGATATCCACAAGGGGACATGGCGGTCTCCAGATCAACGAACAGTCAACCAAATTGCTCACATTGCGATAGACAAGAGGCACGCATCCAGTATTTTGGATGTCGAAAGACTGCATTCGCCAGAGACCGCCAAGCCCTTCGCGCAATGCGTATCCCTTAACCTCTCGACTCACAACACACCACCAGCATCTAATGTGGAAGAACAATGGCAACGATGCCAACAAGCCATTAGATCAGCTGCAACTGATGTGCTAGGTTTCTCGCGGCCACCAGCAAGAAACCCCTGGTTTGATGAGGAATGCTGACAGATACTCACAGCCAAGAACGAGGCCTACAAGGCTAAGCTGCAGGTGAAGACGAGAGCTGCCATTGAGCTCTATAGGCAAAGAAGAAGGGAAGAACATCGGCTTTTCAGAAAGAAGAAAAAAGAGCAAGAAAAGCGCGCGATCGAGGATATAGAGAGCTCCCACTACAGGAACGATGTTCGCAAGTTTTACCAAAGTGTAAAACTTAAAAGCCAAGGATACAAGGCTCGAACAGAATCCTGTCGAGATAAACAAGGAAATATCGTAGTTGAGACACAGTCGATGCTGAGGACATGGAAGAACCACTTCTGCAGACTGTTAAACGGCGATGACGAACAACATTCCGCTGTCAGGTAGAACGAACCATTCAATATTGGCAACGACAGTGAAAACTGCCAACCACCCGACCCGAGTGAAGTGAGGATAGCAATATCTAAACTCAAGCTTAATAAGGCTGTCGGAAATGACGGCCTTCCCGCTGAGCTCTATAAGGCCGGCGGAGATGACTTGGTAAGTAACATCCACCAACTCATAAGTCAAATCTGGTCGGATGAAAATATGCCTGAAGAATGGAACCTCAGCATCGTTTGACCGATCCCCAAAAAAGGAGACCCTCTGAACTGCGCCAACTACAGAGGCATAAGTCTCCTCAACATCGCCTACAAGATCCTATCTGCCGTAATATGTGAACGCCTGAAACCGTTTACCAACAACCTGATTGGCCCTTATCAGTGTGGTTTTAGGCCAGGAAAGTCCACAACCGATCAAATTTTCACACTTTGGCAGGTCCTTGAAAAAACCCAAGAAGTCCAAATCGATACCCACCACCTAATTATCGATTTCAAAGCCGCATATGACAGCATTTATAGAGACGAACTGTACAGAGCCATGTCTAGTTTTGGTATACCGCCCAAACTCGTCCGTTTGTGTAGGATGACGATAGAGAATTCTCGCTGCTCCATCAGGCTCGGAAACGACCTCACCGACACATTCGATACCAAAAAAGGATTTAGGCAAGGCGATGCGCTGTCATGTGACTTCGTCAATTTGATTCTTGAGAGAATTGTGCAAAACTCCCGAGCCAACACCAGAGGCACAATTCTCCAAAAATCGGTGCATCTACTAGCATACGCCGACGATATTGACATTATTGGTAGGACTCAACGTGATGTCATAGCCACGTTTGCTAGTATAGAGGAGGAAGCGGCAAAAATGGTTTTAGCAGTAAATGAGGGTAAGACTAAGTATATGCTGTCAACACGAAAGGACACACAACATCGACGAATTGGCCAGAACGTCACCATTGACAGATATAACTTTGAGGTAGTACGAGACTTTGTCTACCTCGGCTCCGCTATTATCTAACTCTGACAACAACATCTCGTCAGAAATTAAACGAAGAATTACTCTTGCCAACCGCTGTTTCTTCGGGCTAAGAAGGCAATTTAGTAGTAAAGCCCTCACTCGAACTACTAAGGAGATCCTATATAAGACCCTGATCATCCCAGTCCTGCTCTACAGCGCTGAAGCATGGACCGTATCAAAAGCGGATGAAGAAATCCTTGGTCGATTCGAGAGAAAAATTCTCTGGAAAATCTTCGATCCCATTTGCGTTGACGGGCTATGGAGACGAAGATTCAACCAAGAACTATACGAGCTTTACAGCGACATGCCCCTGGTCAAAAAATTCCGCATTGGACGTTTAAGATGGCTAGGACATGTAGAACGAATGGACACCAATACTCCGGCTCGCAGAGTCTTCGATTCCCAGCCAGACGTCGGACGCAGTAGAGGAGACCTCGCCTTAAGTGGCCCGCACAAGTGGAAACCGACCTCAACCAACTTGGAGTGCGCAACTGGAGGCAGTTAGCTAAGGTCCGGGCTAATTGGAGAGGCATGTTGGTTGAGGCCCAGGTTCATTCCGGACTGTAGCGCCACTTAAGTAAGTAAGTAAGTAAGTAAGTAAGTAAGTAATTGCACGAAGACACAACTTTATCCTTTCCATCTATAGCCCAAGAATAGTTGAAAAAGATATTTTGTCAAAAACGCGCCTAAAAAAATACATCGGACATATTAAGGTAACGGAAACGACGACCTTGACATTGGTCAAATAATATTTGTGAGTATAGAGAAGGAAACGGCCTAAAAGGATTTAGCATAAACAGAGGATAAGGTATATCGATGCAATTAAGAGAACATCACAATCCAAAGTTATAACTTTGAGGTATTAAGATATTTTATCAACCTCGGCTCCTCTATTAATTCCTACAACGACACCTCGTCAAATATCAAAAGTGGTAGGTATTGCTTTTTCCTAACTTTGTTTCCTAGGAGGCATTATAATGATAATGTTCTGTCTAAAACTACTAAGGATATTTTATATTATCCCGATCCGCCTTGCTTTACGGCCCTGAGATTTGAGTATATCAAAACCTTTTAAAGAAAGTCTTCTGTCGCGTTTGTGCTGAAGGGCTATCTTTACGAGCTATATTTCGAAAATTTTCAAAAAAAAACTCCGCATTAGCCGTAGTAGATTGCGAGGATATGAAAAGCGATTGCGAGGATATGAAAAGCGAATGTACACAAATACTCCAAATAAATATAAAGGGTCTTTCATTAAGGACTTGACAGCTTTTTTTTTAAATGCAAACTACTTGAGGTATCTTACCACGGGAACGTATGCAGCGACCGATACCTTGATCCCAATTTTCGATGACTGCCGCTATTGGTACGGCCGCTATTTCTCGTTCAATATTGGCTCTGAGCTCCTCTAACGTCATCGGCTTGTTGGCATAGACCACTGATTTAATACAAAAAAAAGGTCTAGAGGTGTTTAATCGCACGATCTCGGCGGCCAATAGATGGGTCCATTTCTCGAGATAACGTGTTTACTGAACTGAGACTTCAATAACTGGATTTTTGCACCCGCTGTAGCTAGTAGCACCGTCTTGTTGGAACCACATGTCACTGAAGTCGAATTCATGCAATTGCTCAAAGAAATAACGTTCCAACATGTCTCTATAGCGAATACCATTCTCCGTAACATGACGGTCATTTTCATCAAAAAAAAAAAAAAAAAACGTCGCAATGACGCCACCGGCATGAAAACCGCATCAAACAAAGTCTTTTTGCGGATGAAGTGCTGTTTCATGAAGCACATGAGGATTCTCTCCTGTTCAGTAACGCATATTTTGCTGATTGACGAAGATGATTTTGCGATGAAATTCTTCATTTTCTTCCATCATGTCCAGAGCCCGATTCGAGAAGGTACGTCGCTTCATATGATCAAGTGGCTTTAGTTCATGAGCCAGCTTGACTTACGCGAAATTCGCAATAATGTGGTCTGGGATTGGCCCAATTCTTGAGAAGGCCGTGTAATTGACTGATTTGGCTCGTTTGCGACGGACGCCTCTACGACTGCAATATTCTCCACACTTCGGGCAAAACTTAGTCTTACTGGCACGGCAAAATCAAGCAGCGAATATTCTGACTCGAAGTTTTTTCACTAAACTATGAAACGGCCTGGGAATTACGGCCGAAAATTGGCGTAAACGCTCTTAAAGTTGCGACAACTCGGAATTTCGGTAGTAAATTTTAATTATTTGAAAACGCTGTTCCTTAGTGTACTTCACCATGATGAACATGTTGATGTTACTGAATATTTTGACAGCGACAGTTTGGTAATTGGTTTAAGGGTGCGTTCAAGCTAAAAGTTTGAAGTTGTCAAGTAGCTAATGAAAGATCCTTTAGAACTAAATCAACACGAGTAGTCTAAATTCGTTAAAAAATCTTCAAAGTGGCCAAGGTACGAAAGGATTGCAACAATAGAAATTTCCAAAGGCTTTGAAAGGATTAATAGATAAAAAGTCTTGAAGCTTAGAAAGCTCATTGAAGATTAGTTAATTTGCAGAGGTGTTCAATTAATATTTCCTCTGAACTACATTTCTTTATTACCACTGAATTTTAGATATTTATCAATGTTTACAAATGACCATCCTGAAAGCGCTTAAGAAAAGCTTGATCGACTTAGTGAAAGCCATTTCAACTTCTATGTGACAGGTCTATGTCAAGCTGTGCCTGAAATTGTGATAATAAAGCCTGTAACACAACTACAGTCCTGCATTTTGCAGACTACCTTGGAAAATTATGCAAATGCTACTGGAAAACCTTTCTACGAGCATAGCTGACCATTCGTAAAAGCGAAGAATGTTACTCCCAATGCATTTGTGCTTAGTTTTAGCAAAGATTATGTATTCTATACAGATGACGCATTGAGAACAAAAAACTGAAACTTTTGCTCAGTAGCTTCATGGTACGGGCGGGCGGTGTGCATGAAAACACATGAAAAACAAGAACAAAAACATATGGCGGGCTGTTCCAGCACGACCCGCCATAGAACAATTTTTCTTATATGGAGTGCGTCATCTGTATAGAATTCATAATCTTTGGTTTAAGGCATCTGCCTCGTAAACGGAACCTGTCCTCATTCTTGGCTTAAGAACATGTCATGGCTAACCTGATATTTGGCTTGAAAAGATCACGTTGAGCTCATCGAATTATTCAGGCTTGGATTTAGGCTTAAAATAGTCTGCAGAATCTTAAGTTTATTTCAGCATCTTCGAAATATTTCCTGCTGGACTTCCAAAGAGCAACTGCTCAACTACAGCGATACAGCGATACGGACCGCAGTTCAGGTTCAAGTATGGCGGGTTGTATGAAAAGAGGAAGGGATTTGCAAGCTTCTAGTGTGCCCAATTTATTTAATAAAAAATACAGTCATACGTGTTTAGAGAGTTTTAGAAGGGAATCTTAGTTCCGGAAGCACCCAGGATCTAATGCTACCAAATTTCACCATTGCCGATGGTTATTAACTGCTACTCCTGACTAGATCTCCATCGGCACAGTCGGGTCACAGGTAGTAATATCTATTGAAAGATTTCCCCCTATACCTCTGATTTTTCTAGGATGTACTATTCAGAGCTTATGTTACGCTTGCAATCACCAGCTTTGAAATGCTAACTCACAGTTTTTGTTAGGTTTGCATAAATCTTAATTTCCGTGCTCTTAAAAACGGTCTCAATCAGAAACTTTGATTAAATTCAGCGAATTTCTGAAGCCATTTTGTTGTCCATTTTGTAATCGATTCCCATAAAGCAGCAGATATCATAATGCAATTATTGTAGTAAATTTCAAATTTGATGCGTCGTAAAACCAATTTTATTTCTGGAAATCCTCTATCTACCATCAAAGCAATTCTAAAAAAAACAGTTTGATACCTTTTCTACTCAAGGACCTACCCTATTTTTTTATACAGAGAAACACTTCAAAACCATACTCAATGACCAATGGCAGATTGAAGAATTGATCTCACTGATCTAGACATCCAATTCCAAATAGACATTCCTATACCGACCTAGCTTCGTGTCTTTTAAACCATGTTTCACAGTGACAGCTTAAGTCTTACTAAGGGCTTAATCCACAGTTTAACTTGGTACGGTGCCAACTCAAGAGGTAAACTCCACTTAAGTGTCGATAATACTTATGCCTCGAAACTTAAGCTCTGCGTTTTACTTAACTAAGCTGCGACTTAAGATCCCACTGTGAAAAACCGGGCATTAGTGTTAGCTTTTATTATTTTTTACAATAACCGTTAAAATTATCAATTCCCTACTAACAAAATAAACACAACCTCAGCCTATCCAGTATACAGACTATGATAACATTTCCAAATTGAATTTAGACAAGCAAGAAGGATATAGTAGCATCTACAGGATGTTTTCCAAGGGCAACCATACACATCTCCTCCTAAGTGACTTACCTCGCTGCACCGTAGAGCGGACACCACGAACAAATGCAGCACAACAGTAGAATTAGAATAGTTAACGCCACCAGCGTTGCCAATAGAATTAGCAGCCAAAACAGCAGCTTATTCTCAGCCTTGTACAGTGCCTAAAAGTATGCAAAATAAATTAAATTGAACCAATCATGACAATCTAGAAACTTACATCACTGTCCACCATCTCCTTGGTCATGATCGCATAGGATCCATTGTGCTGTGACAACCTTTGCTGAATCTGTGATATGTCAACCACCGATGCACCATCGTAGAGCACCGTCGCCGTCACCACACTCCGTTCCTTAATGTCACCTTTCAGGTTCTGTGCACCCGGTTCATCCGGACGCATTGGTCGAATGTCGTGAATAATAACTCGACCTCCGGTGATGGTTGACAAAGTGTCAGCGGTTTTCTGCTTGTCTGGATTATATCCCGGCACCACAAAGGTCACCGTTCGTGTCCGACTCTCTGGCGGATAGATCCTAATGGTGGCGGTGGAAAATCTCACAGGAACTCCCAAATCATACGCTCTCGCGGTCAAAACAAACATATCGCTTTCAAGAGGTGATGGCGTGACCTGCCTTTTGCTTTTACTATGTGCCTCCTTCTTCGATCGCATTAACAGCTTCTCCTGGACCGTCAACTCTCCGGTGACTTTGTTCAGTGAGAATTTATTATCATAATTCCCGTTAATGATCTCGTAGCGCACCTCGTTGTTCGGTGCAGTTGCATCCTTATCCACGGCTTTTATATACGCTGGTGATGTGAAGCTTTGCAGGTCAGCTGCCAATATGAACTCATACACGGACTTCTCGAATGTCGGAGCCTCATCATTTACATCGATCATCTTTATGACCAGCGGCACCTGTGCCCGGTTGCCGGTACCATCGCTGTCACGCGCCTCCACATACAGATGGTATTCGGGCATAACTTCCCTATCGAAGCCATGGCTGTTCGTGGACACTGTGATTATGCCATTTTCTGCATCCAAATTAAGTGACGTATTCAGATAGCCCATTATAGCCGTATACCGGACACGTCCACCCATCCCGGTGTCAACATCGTCCGCATGCACTTGCACCACCTTCGTGCCGACTGTCATATTCTCTGGCAGCTCGACGGTATACACGGGTTGGGTGAATATCGGCGGATTATCATTCACGTCGTTGATGTACACCGTTACATTGACAATGGCCGAGAGATTCGTGGCCGGACCAAGTTCTTGGGCCAACACTTGGAATTCCACGGATTGACGTTCCTCATAGTCTAATAGCATGTTGTCACGCACGCGTATCAGAAATGATGCGCTACGTTCTGCCACATTGGGTGATATCTCGAAGGTGCCGTTGTTATTGAGCAGGGTCAGCGAGAAGACCCCATTTTTTCCGGTGTCGTCATCGTAGACTCGCGGTACATACGGATCGATGAATGTCAATGCGGTACCTTGCGGTGCATTCTCATCCACGCGTGACACGTAGCTGCAGGGAAGAGAGAAGTAAAGGGAGCTTGTGATGACAATGATCATGGCGGTGTGGTGTATCTTTTATATACTTACTGATCGTTCTCAAAGTATGGCGGTGAATTGCTGCGCTCTGGTAGGAAGAATGCTAGCTGTACGGTGGTTGCAGCTGCCGGCGGCTCATCACGACCGACCTTAACCTCTTCGGCAACCACTGTTAGGAGGACAGGGTCGCCCACATGTGTTATGGCGGCAATATCTTCGAGTGGTCGCATTAGGAATATTTCACCTGTAATTGAAAATCGTTGTAAGATGATGAGAGGGGAGTTTTTTTTTTTAAACTGAGTTATGGGAGAGGATGCTGCAGGGAAGATATTTATTGTAATTCAGTTTGGGTTCGAGTCTTGTGCTGGTGGAGACTTTATCAATTTGGAACCTTTTTTTTTATCATGGTGGTGGTACTTTTTTTAATTTTATAATTTATTGTGGAATCAATAAAGGTGCTGGACAAAGTGGACAACTTACCTGAGCTACTCCGATATATTCGGACAAGCGGTTATCTTTGATTTCAAAGGTTTGGTCAGGCCCCTTCAGTAGCGGATACTAATGCCTCGTCTATTAAGCTATATAGTAAATTTGAAGTACCACTTCAGGTTGTAACTTGTGAATTCAAAGGTCAAGAGTAATTGTCATTATACCGGATCATTAGCATCAGATCCTTATATGTCCACGCGTATGTATATGCGCTGTATGTTCCATGACTTCGAAAACAAAAATCAACCTGGCTTCTCCAGATGGTCGAACGCCAATCAAATCGACCATGTACTCATGAATGCGAGACACAAATTCAACATCCTGGATTCATATATTCGGAGGGCCAAACATGGACTCTGACTACTTTCTCGTCACAGTCAAATTCAGAATTCGACTGTCTAACGAGAAGAAGCAATAAATGGTACAGAAAAAGAGACTTCATGATGGTCGCCTCAAAGAACCGGGAATAGCCAGAGTTTTCAAGGTAGACTAACGAGAGACTTCTTGTCGTGCCCTCACCTATCACTAATATAAACACCAAGCTGATGGACTATCGCCTACACATGAAAGTGATAGTCGAATCCACCTAGACTTGCCAGCACCCTCTAAAAAGGTGACCACATAATAATATATATAGAAGAGGAACATAGCACCACAATGCAAAACCCATTTGAAGAAGAATCCTTTGAAGAATATCGAGCCTGAAGAAAGGAAGAGAAGTAAGTCCAACGTAGAAAGAAATTAGTACTGTCTCCAGGTAAGGGCAATGGATCAATCTCGTGACAAGAAGAACATCCGTCAATTCTACAAACAAGCCAAACAGCTGGCAGTTGGCTTCAAAGTTGGAACTCAGGC
Organism: Rhingia campestris; assembly: GCA_932526625.1. NCBI lineage: Eukaryota > Metazoa > Arthropoda > Insecta > Diptera > Syrphidae > Rhingia > Rhingia campestris. Next base: position 121,765,193 of record OW052183.1, on the reverse strand, counting down.
CAAGTCACAAACGCCCATTCAATTGTAGATGTAATCAGGAATTTCTAGAAGTTGTATAGTTGGCATAATGTTGACCGAAAGGCCAAGAAATTCACCTACCTCTAGTCAAATATGACGTAACCCTTCCTTCCATTATTGAAGAAGTTAGTGAAGCCATAAAAAAAACTGAAGAACAACAAGGCAGCTAGTTCTGATGGATTCCCAGCAGAACTCTTCAAAAAAGGAGGTGCTGCCATAGAAGTGTGTATGTAGCAAGCCATCAACAGAAACAGGAGAGATGAGAGCATGCCCAGTGATTGGAATATCAGCTGCATATGTCAAATCTGTAAATGAAGGGGTTACCATGTCTTACACCTACTACCGAGGCATACCCTGCTAAATATCATCCAACGTACTGTGTAAACATAAGCCTTTCCTTACCAGTGTTGGTTCCTGCCCGGCAGATCGATCATAGACCACACTTTCATACTAAGGCAAATTCTGGAAAAGACCAACGAATTTCAAGTCGAGACACATCATCTTTTCATCCACTTCTAGGCCGCGTATATCGATGGCTGAATTCGGGGTTAAAACTCCTAATTCGAAAGTTCAAATGCTTGCTCTACCGAAACCTAATCCTTCGAGACCTACTATATGGAGCCAAAAATTAAATATATCCCATTGACGGGCCATAAAGGGTGTCAAACTAAACATCTGAGGAAAGCGAATGAAGGAGAAGATACAACCGCGACATGTGATCACTCCCGTCCGCAAAGCATTTAAATCCCAAGAAGAAAATCAATAAAGACTGAAAAGAAGTCGTCTTAGGTTGCTCGCACAATGACCCTAATCAAACATGGAAGGCGCAACTGGAGCTAGTAAAGCCTGAAATTTATGATGGATAAGTTCTTTTGCTTATAGGTGATGGCTTAATTAATTATAGAAAGCTTTGTTTGAACACAGGTGATCGAGAAATGTAGAAAGATGAAGAATATATTGGCTTGATCGATCAGTTGAAGATGATAAGTGAAGAGTCCTACTTTTATTGAAGTATGACTTCCACGAAGGATGTCAAGAAGTATTTTGTTGTCCAGGAGTGCTATTAACTTCAATAAACACTCGAAACATTGTTTCAGACTAAATGATATAGCTGAAGAATGTATATGAGGTATACGAAGGATCTTGTTTTCATTGATCACATTAAGCTAGGCTCTGGGACAGATGATTGATACTTTTGGGGCACATTCTGTCATCGCTTAGGCCAGATAATTGAAGTTCTTATAGATTAATACTTGATCGAGGCAGGTCTATATATTGAGCTCAGCCAAAACTCTGAAACTTGACTGAAATTTCTGAAAGATCTACACCTCATCCTACGATTAATGTCGCTTTTTCACTCAGAGATAAGAGAAGAGTAGAAATTTTAATAAAAATGCTCGAGGAATGTTTGTAAGGCCTATTATGGACTTGTATTCATAAAACTTATCAGGAAATGTTTATAAGGTGAATTTTGTTTTCAATAATTACCTATGTCTGGCCAACCATTAGTGAGCAAGGTGGTCTTGGCATCAACCCTCAAAAAAAAAAAAAAAAAAATTGACCTACCGGTTATCAATGGGACTACCCTCAAACTATCCGATTGTGCTAAATATCTGGGTGTCATTCTCCTTGATAGAAAAATTGAACCTAAACGTGTACAAACGCAGACTACAGCCTACAAACAAAGACTACAGTAGCTTGCTATACTTGTAACTGAATATTCGGAAAATCCTGGGGACCAAACCCTAGGGTTATCCTATGGATGTGCACGGATTGTAAGACCTATTTACACATATAGAGGGCTTGTCTGGTGCCAATCCATCAATAAAGTTACCCATCTGAAAAATATGACAAAGGTACATAGGAAAGCATGGATGAGCGGTACTAGCGCAATGAGAACTACACCAACAGCGGAGTTGGAAACAATCCTTAACCTGCTACCGCTAGATCATTACATGCATGAATCTGCAGCTAAAAGTGCTCTTAGAATCAGCCAGCTCAACTACTGGAAATCGAACTTAGGAGTCAAATTCTAAACAGATATCTAGGCTCAGCTGTATCCTCTGACTACATGCTACCTCACCTTGACTTTCAAAGAGAGGAGTGGGAGAGGAACGAACTGGGCACCGAAACCATATCCATCTTTATACTGGTGGTTCAAAAATGGATTTAGGCGTTGGAGCTGGAGTGTTTTCAGAAACATTAAAGCTAAACAGCACCTTTCGTCTCCCTGAGCAAAGCAGTGTATTGCAGGCTGAGATATTGGCAGTAGCAGAGCCAACCAAAGCGACTCGAATGCTGGCGATATCACCAGATGATATCACGATCTTCATTGACAGTCAGGCTGCACTAAAAGCAATCTCTGCTGTTGAAATAAAATCTAAACATTGTGAAGCGTTGTCGTAAAGAGCTAAAAGTTCTTGGCGTCCAACATAATGTAAGACTCTGTTGGGTCCCCGGACACAGAGGCATATATGGCAATGAAATTGCTGATAAACTGACGAGAAAAGGATCTGCCCCCCACATTGATCAGGCAGACCAGTTTGTCAAACCGCCACTATGTGACCTAAAATCACAGCCGGGACAGAAGACACTGAATATTGTCAAAGACAGGTGGAACCCCTCCCCGGCTGTGAAACATCCAAAAGAATGTGGCCTGAGTATGATATCTAAAGCCAGAACCCACAAACTACTTCAAAGAAATAGGACATCTGTTTCGACACTAGTAGTTATTCTTACCGGACATTACTTCCTTAAAAGCCACAAACTGAAAATGAATCTAATAGATAATGAGTGATGACCTTTGTACAGGCTGCGGTGATGAAGATATATACAAGGATACCCTCTACTTTATGTGCCACTGCTCAGGCCTAAGCCAATTAAGAATGAGAACCTTAGGAAAATACTTTTTCCATACCTCTCACTTTCTTTTCAGGTTTGGAACAACATCTGGATGGCTGGAAGGGACCATTAAAAATGGGCAGTAAAGTGATAACCAACCAGACACGTGGATCCCAAACGGGCATCACAATGGGTCTATTTTGTTCTGAGTTTGATGAGGGAAGAAGCCTACCTCATCAACCCACCAACCTAACCTAACCTATGTCTGGCCTGCACAGTAATGTCAATGGGGTCTATGGGAGAATTAGTCACAAAGGAAAACATGAAAAGTGCCTTCAAACCAATTTTTTGTATTATTGTAGCGGTAGATTTTTAAGAGTTAAGTTTTTCAGGTTGGCAGCACTGGTTAGTAATGGCGTCCAAACGTCATCTGTCAAAGTGCAAAGTTTTCAGTATACTCTGCCATTTAATCATGAAAAGACTTACAAACGAGCAACGATTGCAAATTATTGAAATTTATTATCAAATTTCGTGCTTTGGAAAAATGTGCACCGTTTGTTACGACCATATTATGGTCGTCATAATCGACCTGGTGAATCAACAATTCGGAAACGGAAATAATAAGCAAAACGGTCGCATCTGGAGTGATGAACAGTCACATGCCATACAAGAATTACCGATGCATCCCGACAGTTTGATGGTTTATGGGCTGGTGGCATCATCGGTCCATTTTTCTTCAAAGACGACCGTGGAAGAAAAGCGACTTTTTTTTGCCCCAGTTGGCTGAGTTGAACTTGGTTGACATGTGGTTTTATCAAGACGGTGCCACATGCCACACAGCTTGTGAAACAATGGAAATGTTGAAGGATGAATTTGGTGAGCAGCTTATCTCTCGAAATGGTCCTGCAGTTGGCCGCCACGATCATGCGATTTAACGCCTCTTGATTATTTCTTGTGGGGTTATGTAAAGTAGTTAGTCTATGTGGACAAGTCGAACACGATTTAAGCCTTACAGGATAACATAACACGCGTAAATCGTGGAATACAGGTCGAAATGCTCGAAAAAGTGACGCATAATTGGACCTTCCGAATGGACCATTTGAAACGAAGCCCCGGACAATAGTTGTCTTTAAAACATAAATGGCAAAGGCCTATTTATCGATTAGAATAAAAAATTTGAATATTTGGTGCAAATTTGAGTGTTTTATTCGATTTAAAAAAAACAACGCTTCAAAAATCACTCGTTAAACGAGGGTGAATGTGGTCTAAAAGAGAAGTTATCTCAATCGAAGACTAACAGCCTTAGATCATACTTCATCGGGACTATCAAAAAGACTTATCTCTTGCCTAGTTTCTTGCTTAAAAATCGAGTAATGTCTTTGAGGTCTATGAGAGATCTTGTCACAATCAAAAACATGAAAAGTTGCTTTATACCAATTGGTTGAGGAAGGTATATTTCTATCAAACACTAGCAGCTCTATATCGCACTTCATCTAGACTGCGAAGGACGGATATGATGAGATCAACCAAGTTACACAGTCTTTACAGACGATAGGCATGTTTTGGTTGAACGTATAGTGAACCATCATTTTTAACCCTTTTGGAAAGTAACATCGATTTTACAAATAGCGTTAAATGTCAATTATAGCATTGCCATAGCTCCTTATTTCACTTTACACGTTCATCTTGAAGGAAACCGAAAGGTATCATAGAGAAATTACCGTCGACGATAGACATGTTGACACTTAGAATGGAAAACTGCACTCTCCATCTTAGGGCCAGTGTTAGGACCTCGTTAATGCAACGGGTGATCAATCAAAAGGTACTTTTCTTAAAACTGTTTTTTTGACAGATGACGCGTGAGTGTAGTCAAGTTGGCATGTGTTTTTTTATTCAGTATTCATTGATATTACATCATGGATAGACTTACGACCTTCTGTTGCGTTATCGTTGCAGTGAATGAGAGAGACTTTCTGAAGATCCACTGTTTTCGACCAAAATTTTGTTCAGCGATGAGGCCCATTCCGGGCTCAATGGATACGTCAATAAGCAAAATTGCCATATATGGGCCGAACAACAATCGGAAGAGTTTCAAGTGCTGCAGTTCCATCCACTCAAAACAACCATGTGGTGGGGTTTATGGGCATGTGGAATCATCGGTCAGTACTTCTTCAAAAATGAAGCTGGCGCCAATGTTACTGTTAATGGGGCTCTTTATCGCGCCATGATAAAGGACTATTTTTTTTTTTCAGAAATTGAAACCCGAGATCTCGACAACATTTGATTCCAAAAAGACGGCGTTTCTTCTCATACAGCCCGTTAAACAATGGATAATACAAATTTATAGAATTTTCTTAGAGGAGGATTACTTTGGCGCCACCTTGTATTAATAGACCGCTTCGGGGAACAATTAATTTCACTCTTCGGAACAGTGAATTGGCCAGCAAGATCATGCCATATCCTTTGGGGCTAAGTAAAGTCTAAAGTATTTGTGGATAAGCCAGCTATGATTCAAGCGTTGGAGACCAACATTACCCGTGATATTCGCGAGATACCGAAGAAGATGCTCAAACACATCAACGAAAATTGGAGAACGGCGCAGTTCCGACATCATTTGAAAGGAATTATCTTTATAAAGCAAATGTCAAGAATAGTTCTTCAGATTGATAATAAAGATTTCACAATATGTTTAAATTTTTGTTTATTATTTTGCATTTAAAAAATATCTCCTGATTGATCACCCTTTATAATCAGTCAATTTAATGCCGAGTTGACCCAACAACTTTGATGAGTCAACTCTAGATTAAATGATCTGGCTCAACTCAGAGTTAACGTCGCATTAAAACATCGGGGTTCAGTTCAAGTGGTCGCGATTAAAATATTTATATAGTCGTTAAAGCTAAAGTCAATCATTTGCCCCTTTTTTGGCGTTGTATCCGGTTACTTCATTGAACATAAGGTAATGGTAGGGGAAGCTGGGTTTCCCCTAAATTTGTGTCGGGTATATTTTCGCCATTTAAAAAAAAACATTAACCACTGTCCTGCCTAATTTCTCGAACAAATGTAGGTATTACTCAAAACTTTTTTCAATCTTTTTTGGCAACCCATCGTCCGTGAGACTAATGAGCAAAACCATTCCACCCCTCCTTCTTTCCCAGTGCATACACTTATCCATTTCCTGTAATTAAATTCAATCATTAAATCTCGAATCATCATTTCGCTGATTCCCCCGCATGTGAAGCTATTTGATGACGCATTTGTCGGGTCATTCGAAATGCATCAAAACAGATCTGCATCCTTCCACAGTCCAATGCCGCCATCCAATCAATAGCTCAAGTAAATGAACCCATCTTGTTCGAAAAAAAAAAATTCAAAAATAAAATGAAAACCATTCAAGTTGCTAACTCCCTCAACCAGAGGTCACAAGAAATGCATTTCAGTGTCTCATTGACAATACCATAGAACTCCATCCACTTCAGCAATAGGTTCAGTTCATTGTCCTCGGCACGTTGTCGTGGCCGTTTGCCGTCGTACATCAGGCACTGAATATGTTCATTAAACCGACGACGACGACGACCACGATGATGATGGTGATGATGATGATGAGGACGATGAGGACGACTACAACGACGACCACGACGATGATGATGACGATGATGATGCTTACAGTCGTTGTCCTCACTTATATGTACATTGGTATGCTGTGTGCTCTTCGTCGTCTCCACATGGACTGGAACTACCCATTATTAGGTTTATAGTCGAACATAGCACCCATGGCCATTGGCAATAGCCAACATAATGTGCCATGCCCATGATGCCATAGTAAACCACGTGACATACGTACATTATTGGCCAAAAACTGCAGCAGAGAATCACCGTCCTCGTCGTGTTGGTCGTCGCGCAGCCGCCCCAACAACCGTGACTTGTCTTGTAATTTGAATAAATCTTAGCCATTCGAGTGTGCGATATAATAGTGGGACGCGGATGACTTGGCCAAGGACGTGCAGGGGAGTGAGTGCCAGGCTAGTCAGCTAGCCACAAGGAAGAAATTCCACAGCTAAGAGTCCCAGTAATGAACACACACAGGAAAGACAGACCTCATTCCATGTTGGCGATTTTGATTTCCTTTGTTGGGGCCCATATAGACACACAGATACAAATGAATCTTTTTTGTTTTTTTTCCTGTTGCTGTTTGTTTGTAAGTCAAAGGGAAGAAGCAACAGCAGCAGCATAGAAGGCGTCTTGGCCAAATCCCAACGAATGCAAAAAGGAGTGGATCGGAATGGACAATAGTTGTTGTAGGTACACGGGTCTCTCTGAGGTCGTCGTCGTAGTCGTATAGTCATAGAGCGCGTTGTCGTCTCAGTCGTGGCTGTTGTCGAATATAGGAACACACAACTGATGGAGGAATAATGTATGCGCAACATATTAACGAGCGACTCCTTGTCGAACAACAAATTCACATATTTATGGAAGGCCTTTGTCTCCATACAGTGGTCCGCGCGACGAGAACCAAACGCGACTTGGTTTAGGAGTCACCCCGTGTGACCTTCTGCGCGTCGTATGGCTCTTGCTTTGCTTATGCCTCTGTTAACTGTTTACTTGGCCAAATTGCCATATCGGTTAAGCGGCGTCTTTATAATGAACAGCCATGCAAAAAAAAAAGAAACTCTGCCTTCCCAACTAATAAAGTCCTGCAAACAACGGACGAGACAAAAAGGAAATCCAAAATCCAAAGAAGGCCCGAATGTCACCTGTGACCATTTTCTCATGTATCTCGTATGTTTCATGTTGTACCGACACACAACAACGCGCTGCACCATACCACAAGAAACAATGCGTTTGGAGGTCAACGAGGCGCACCTTTGCGCACAGACATCAACTCCACGTTGCAGCTTACATGTGATGCCATTAACCCCATCGCCGAGCGCTTATGTCATGTGTCAGTTTTGTCTGTCACAAATCGCCAAGCAGTGACAACTGACAAATTACCAATTAAAAGGTGACAGACATTGTCGATGACAATATGGCGTCAGTCATAGCGAGACGTCACTTGACAATGGCAAGACGACTTCCTCCGGCTTGAGAGTAGAATTTCGAAAAGTAAAGCGAAAATAAAAACGGGAAAAGGTCTACCTACCTAGGAGAGACTCTCATTGATTATTCTGCGGGGAGAACCTTATATGAGTTCACTCACCTTAGGGCTAAACTGTGCAAGTTGGCTTTTAAAGGATATGCCTACCAGTACTTGATATGTATTTCTTTGACCCCTCGGAAGTTGGTTGCGATTTCTTTTTGTTTCCTCGTTTTTCGAACCGCACAAACGGAAGAATAAATCGACGGTCACGACATGAAATAGTTTTTTTTTTTTTGTGGAGGAATCGTGGTAGAAAGTCGATTATGGTGTTAGAAGGAGTAGGCATGGTGAGCGGTGGAGTTGGTGGTTATTTAATTACATTTTGGGCGGCAGTTTGCATATGGTTTGCATGATAATGTCAGAGAAAGCTTGAAAAATCGTTGAGTGCCAGGGTTGTCATATTCAGGTGAAATGGGGGATTTCGGTTTTAGTACTTTTTTTGATTCTGGAGATGCTTCAACGCACATTAGTCATGAAAATTTAACATCTCACACCATGTTCATTGGTTTTTCGAATTCCACTGTGATATGACGCAATCGAGCTTTATACTTTGTTCATGTGTCCTTCAACAAACATTAGTCATTGGTGTGTTAAAATACAAACAAATCTCGAATAAAACAAAATATTAATGCGACATTTCATCCGCACTGAACACATATTTTGATTTTGTTTTGAAAATAAACATGTAGTGCCATTGAAATGGCGTAGTTCAATTTTCATTGATAGGTCATACTATACGCATCAATCAATGGGGGTATTCCACTTACGGATCCCTCCGAAATCTTTAAAAAAAATCGTTAAGTGGAACATTATTTCTCACTAACAAAGCAGAGATTTTCTGCAATGTGCTGAGGCTAAAATTTGTTGGATTCGTCTCTTCATCCTTTTTGCTAAAATAGTACAGCTGGGTTTTTACAGCTGTGTCGTAAGAGGAATTCATCATTTTTATGCTCCGAAACATAATCTCAGCCTATCATTCCGTCTTCCTGATCATTGCAGCGTGTTCCAGGCGGAACTCATGGCGATCAAAGATATCTTATTCTGGCTGGAAGAGACTGTAATATCTGCCAAGGATATTAGCATTTTCTCGGACAGCCAATCGGCCATCAAATCCCTGGAATCAGTCTCAAGAAACTCAAAGACAACCCAAGATTGCCGATCATCTCTGCAGGAGATTTCAACGCATTTTAACATTCACCTATGCTGGGTGCCTGGGCATAGTGATATTCCAGGGAACTGTAAGGCTAATGAACTCGGCAGAAATGGAACTAAATTACTAAATTGCCGACACACTGCACTAGGTATTCCTATCGCTACTAGCAAAGCTTACTAGCGGAACATGCAAATCAAACTTCAGATGGAGTCTTGGCCCGACGTCTCAAATAACCAAACAAATTTGGCCAAAGCTAGATTTGAGAAGATCAAAGGGGCTGATTTCGCTCGATAGACCGTATATTTGCGCCACAATAGGTTTTATCACGGGATACTGCTTAATAGGAAGGCACGCAGAAAGGCGAGGCCTCTTCTCAAACGACTTCTGTAAGAGCTGCATGGACGAAGAGGAAGAAGAAACAATACTTCATTTCCTTTGTAAATGCCCAGCCCTATCAAACAAACGAAAGCTGTATCTAGGAGATTACTATTTTCAAAATCTCAGTGATTTGGCAAAAAACGGGAGTGAAAAGCCTCCTTCGCTTCATCAAAAGCTCAGAATGGTTTTCCAACGGATAGTAAGGAGAATGGACAAGATCCACGTGGTATCACAATGAACTAAAATGGTAAGTGCATTAGGGAATGCTTGCAGCCACTATAACCTAACCTAACCTTACCTGCGAAACAAGCAAACTATTGCTTGACAGAAAAAGTTCCCCTCTGCAGAGAATGTTGTCTCACTTAATGAAAATATCTCAGCTGTGGCGGTGGATAAAAATCTCTGAGAGATCCGTAAGTGGAGCTAGTGTTGGAACTAGTGAACAAGTAGATAATTCCGTGCTCTTATCAATGATGGAAAGAATCGCTATGACAAATACTAAAAGAATGTCCCGAATCACACAGTCTTACATTTTGTTTTTAGATGAAGCTTGGAATTTTCTGATGAAATAGAACTAAGTGGTTTATTACTATGAGCTATGTGACATTATTCGAGTTTAAGACCGTATACACATTTTTAAGACCACAGTGGTCACATTCTAAAAAAAAAACAAATGAGAAGGCTACAATCCGCTGTGCGGATCGTTGAATACCCATCCGATCCCATCCGATCCTTCAAATTAATATCCTCAAAATGTAGGCTTTATGGCTATGAAATACAGAAAATGACATTGTCGCAACATAGCTATTGTTCAGACTGTTTATCAAAACCTTTTGTGGTTCGACAAAAAAAACAACGTATTTCTACCCTAATGCTAATGGATGGGGTATACAAATGGTTTTTGTAAGAAAACGCCCCCAAAAAGTGGGCGTAGGTGAAAATGATCAATAGACAAAATGTTTATTATATCGATACGGAAGTATTTGCATCAAAAATTTTTTTCGAACTTTTTAAAATTTGGACAAAAAGCGTTTTTTACTTAAAAGGTGCAAAAAACTTTGTATGGACGAAATATAGATATTAGGATTGTCTAATATTAGGATTTTTTAATATTCCTTACGGTTTAGCCAAAAACTACGTTTTCTAAAAAGGAGGCGTGGAAATGGGCAGATTTTAAAAATGTTCACACTGTTCTGCTTCGTCGGCCAGAGAGTCTATATACCAAATTTCAACACTCTAGCTCAAAATGTAAGGCCCAAAAATCGGTGACACACAGACGGACGGACGGACGGACAGACAGACATGGCTTAATCGACTCAGCTAACTATCGAAATTATTTCTCTATGTTACAAACTTAATGTCAAAACCAATATACCCCTATGGGAAAGGGTATTAACATAAGAGAAGGGTACGATCCGCTAGACGAATCCTATCGTTAAAGTCCCTTAAAAACGGGTGGGGTTAAATTGTTTACTTATTTTTTTATAAATCCTAGTTAAATGTTTGGACAGACCTACGTCATAAGCCATGGCAAGTGCTTTAAAATCGTTTTTATATGAAAATACCCAAAAAGTAGGCGTGGGTTAAAATGATCTATGGATCAAATGTTCATATTAATAACGGGTGATTTTTTAGCTGGTTTGGTTTTGGCAACACTGGTTTTGACAGGTGACGTGTGTTTAGTACCTTGTGTCACTGTCAAACAGCTTCAGTTTGGTTTGCAATTTAACCATGGATCGTCTTACAAATGAATAACGCTTACAAATTATTGAATTTTACTATCAAAATTCGTGCTCGGTTCGAAATGTTCATCGCGCGCTGCTTCCATTTTATGATCGGCATTCTCGACCTTCTGAGCAGTCTATTCGGAAGATTGTGACCAAATTTCGCACCAAATTTACTTTGTTGGACATTAAACCACCAACACGTTTACGTACTGTGCGTAGTGAAGAAAATATTGCGGCCGTATCAGCTAGTGTGACAGAAGACCGCGAAATGTCGATTCGGCGCAGTTCCCAGCAGTTAGGCCTTTGTTACAGCACTACGTGGAAAATTTTGCGGAAGGATTTGGGCGTAAAGCCTTTTAAGATACAGCTGGTGCAAGAACTAAAGCCAGCCGACCTACCACAACGCCGAATTTTTGGTGAATGGGCTCTTGGAAAGCTGGCCGAGGATCCGCTTTTTTATCGAAAAATTGTGTTCAGCGATGAGGCTCATTTTTGGTTGAATGGGTACGTAAATAAGCAAAATTGCCGCATTTGGAGTGAAGATCAGCCAGAAGCATTGCAACAGCTACCAATGCATCCCGAAAAAGCCACTGTTTGGTGCGGTTTATGGGCCGGCGGCATTATTGGGCCATATTTCTTCAAAGATGATGCGAATCGCAGCGTTACTGTCAATGGTGAACGCTACCGAGCGATGATAACAAACTTTTTTTTGCCCGAAATGGAAGTTATTGACTTGCATGATATGTGGTTTCAACAAGACGGTGCCACATGCCACACAGCACGCGAAACAATGGCGCAATTGCGAGGCGAGTTTGGTGAACAGTTAATTTCACGTTTCGGGCCGGTCAATTGGCCGCCTAGATCGTGCGATTTGACACCATTAGATTATTTTTTGTGGGGGTATGTCAAGGCTATTGTCTATAGGGACAAGCCCGCTTCGATTGACTCACTGGAAGCCAACATCCATGCATTCATTCGTGAGATACCGGCCGATATGTGTGAAAGAGTATGCCAAAATTGGACTCAGCGGATGGGCTACCTGAGACGCAGCCGCGGTCAACATTTGCATGAAATTATCTTTAAACATTAAATTGCAATTCAAACTATCGATTCAAATAAATATTTCATTCATTTTTTCGAATTTTTTGTGTTTTTTTTTAAAAAAAGTTCTAAACCTCTTAAAAAATCACCCGTTATTACCAAACAATTTTCATCGAATTTTTTTTCGAAAACTAAATATCTCGCTCAGACACTTTTCAAAATTCCTTACGGTTTGATAAAAAACAATGTTTTTCTGAAAAGTGGGCGAGTTTTGAAATTAAAGGCCCAAAAATCGGTGACAGGCAGATCAAATCAGCTACCGATCTGTATAGCTATCCAAATAATTATTCTATTTCACAAACTATGTATCGAAACTAATATACCCCTGTGAGATAGGGTATACTTATGGTGCTGAATAAAGTCACTATAGGAGTCTTGCATATCTCCAAAGTGCACGCAGATTGGCGTTATTGCAGTTGCAACAATGATTTCAAAAACATCATATCCGCGGCTAAAAATTTAATGAATCTTGTTCAGACAGTTTATCTAAATCTTATATGGTTCGACAAAAAACAAAGTTTTTCTATGGATATGCTATGGCTATGGGATAGGCTTAACAAATCGTTTTTTTTAATAACGTCCCCTAAAGTGGGCGTGGTTTAAAATATCTATAGGGGAAATGTTCATAGATAAATGGTGTCAAGATCGACTACAATGATATTTCTGGTGACGAGATCAGAAGGCGCGATGTATATTATATCACCTGAATGGATCGCATGGCAAGTATAAACGAAATATTTGGATGCATTACCTGACCACTCGTTGGCCTTCCAAATATGTATACAAGATACCACCCAAGACATATTCCATGAATAGTTGATCGTTGCAATTACAATATTATTGGACATTACAGTTTCCATGAACAATTTTTCCCCATAAATGAGACAAATTCTGATCGATATGCGACCCGGATTCGGTATCATTGATATGGATACATTCCGGGATTTGCATTTGGATTTATTGCAACAGCCTTTTAAGACATACTTTCTTTTAAGACATACTTTTAAGACATACTTACCAATTCAGTCACCTCCATAATCAAGTGCAGAAGATTAGCAATAGCAACAAGGGGTCTAATGCCTCTTGCTGTTGGGTTTGAAAAGGCATCATCAGGAAAATCAAAGTGCAAAGCATTTAAGGAAGAAAGAAGGGTTTTGCCCGACGCATATCTTAAGGAAACCTTTTGAGATGATTCCATAATCATGTGTAAAATATTAGGAAGGAACCGTGTTGCCAGGTATCAAACTAAATATTACAGATAGGATACGATTAGAACTCGCGCTTCGAGTACATGAACAAATAGTCCTAACTGCAAGTATAAATAAGATTGCAACCGTTTTCAAGAAGCTGTCAGGTCTAGAAATCTTCTATAAGGGTTTTTAAAGGTTCAGCTGAAGAACTTTCAAATATTGAGAGCGAGCGCAGACTTAGAATTCCGTTCCAACTGATAGCCGTTGTTATGTTCGCCGATCTTACTTCTTCTAACTATTCCACTTGTACAGGACTTCGGTAGGAAGATGGCCCCTGTGGTGATTAGAAATAAGATTTTTATTTATTCTGATGCTAAAGCAGGTAGCATGTGAGCATTGTTATAGTTCATGTCTTTCAGATATTAAACATTTTCGCATTTAAGTGATCGGTAAGGTCCGTGGTTAAGATCTCGCAAGTTAAAATACCTGCAAATCCTTGTACTAATACCATTCTAAAGTAGAAAACTAAAAAGCTTCTCGAATTTTCTTTCATAAATCGACGATCAATTGTAGATCGCCCCAAAAAATGCAGATTTGAACACGATAACTTATCGTAGAAGGTTGGGCCGGTTAAAACTTTAATTTTATCGGAATACGGTGCTGTTGTGTGGATTATATACTTCTACATCACGGAATAGTTTTGAATTTTTGGACTAATACGATACCCATTCCATTCCCGCAGACTTCACTGAACGCCTCTCATGAGCTGTTGAAGTGGCATGGAAAACAGGAGCAATGGTTGAAGTGGACAAAGGGGGATAAAACCTATATGCGAAGAAACTACTGTACACCATATAGGAAAAAATCAGTACTAATAGCATATTACTTTTGATCACTATAGAGCCTCAAAGCAGTTAGGAAGTTCACGTCCCTTCAAAAGACGTCTTTGATCATATTAAATGAAGACTGTTACGAGTTCAGAACTCTTAAATTTACGACGAATTCGGTGTTTAAATACAATTAATATCGATCTGTCGAATATATGAAAAGCAGCTTTTGAAGCTCCTTATCCGTGATTGAATGACATCTCCGAAATTACAGTAAAACTGATGACGAAATCAGTGTTCTATTACATATTCATCCTTATAATCCTGAACAAATTTATTTATAAGCCATTTCAGTGAAGTGTCGCCGATCATTTTTATGATAATCAGTCCAAATGTTCATGGTGAATTGACACCAGAAGGCTTGGTATTTCCACATCCTGCACTGCCACATTGGAATAACTGGCAGTTATGGTTCAGATAACTCTGGATCTCAGTTACGGCAGTAGATTTAGGTTATAGACTATAGAGAGAAATAATAAACATTCATCATAAGACTTGAACTATAGCGCAAACACTTGGTCTGTAGATTAGGACAGTATGCCTGGCTTATCAACTAGTTTTTCCTTCCTAAATCACAGATTCAAAGATTCGAGCCCAGAGAATTGGAAAATCTTAAATGCTATTTTCAGCCAGCCATCTAAAGCAGTAGAGGAAATCCTCACTTTGAATCGAATGGCTAGTGTAGGTCAGAACAACAATGTGTCAGCTCAAGGGAAGCCTCAGTAAAAGTTAAAGCCAAATGCCAGCTGTAAGATGAAAACAATTTTCACAGCACAAGCTATAGAACATAACCTAGTCTGCAGAACTTGAAAAAGTATGACTATGACACAGTCGGATGAAATCTGAAAGCAGCAAACTCGACAACAAATCACTTGCCTTTGCATTTCTGCCACGATGTATTGAATGCGCTCAAAACTATTTCTTTCGTTATTACCGAGGTCATACCCAACCTTTCTGTTTCCTTTAAATCTTGAATAGCTTCTCCGCCTTTGATAAATACCACCTATCCCTCATTCGGCTATACATGTCCATGCTCCATGCCATAATAATTGGGAACTCATCATTTTGATCGAGTCATCTCCCAAGACAAACCAAAAAGTTGACCTCATTCCATAAAACCGATCGCCTGCATTCATCGCACCATCAAATCAAACGTCAATCAACCGTCACCGCATCTGAACCCTGCGAACAATGAGAACTCTGGCTTCCAAAACCTCAACAAAACAAATGTTAAAATGCACTCATAACTGTACCACCGAGAAACCCTTTGTACTCCAAACTATAGCCTCTACCCTATGCCAATCTACATGAGATGCCCCATTCGATATCCAAATCGAATTCGATTCTAACGCCTTAACAATGGTGGCCATTACCACACCACTCGTCAAATGTATGCACATCGTGTGAAGTGGGACACAGTTAGCCAAACAAAGGCAACTTTCTTCCTCTAGGAGTTGTTAGGTAGCAGCGTTCCTCAAGATGCCATCGCACAAAGACCGAAATTCAAATCACCCGGCTAATGAGTAAGCCGGGTAGCTAATGCCGATCCACTATATAGGCACCTACTCTGGAGCAACGCTTTGACCATTGTTAACATCAATAGAAGTGCAGCGCGCTATATGCGACTTCGCCAGAGGTTCCGTTTTTTTTTCTTCGTCGTAGTGCGAATTAATGTGTCTTGAGTTGACTCTTGGCTCATTATGTTCCCGGTATTGGTGGTCATGGGAAACGAAATCATCTCACACCGTCGTCGGTCTTAGTCGTTGTTGTCATCGTTATTGTCGCACGGTTCAAATGGGATCCAAAGGATGGGGCTGGGTACTATAT
Organism: Rhingia campestris; assembly: GCA_932526625.1. Taxonomy (NCBI): domain Eukaryota; kingdom Metazoa; phylum Arthropoda; class Insecta; order Diptera; family Syrphidae; genus Rhingia; species Rhingia campestris. The sequence goes on along the minus strand of OW052183.1, from coordinate 121,748,934 downwards.
AAGATCGTCATTATTGTCCCTCCCCCATCCACTGAATGGAGGCCTACAAGAACACAGGGCGACCTTAGAGTGCACAGCAAACAGCAATCTCATGTGTTTGACTTGGCCAAAGTCAGTTGTAGGTTCTAGGTATGTGCCGGTTCTTCCAGGAAGAAAATCCAACGGTGCGAAGCTACAGCGTACAGTTTGGATCAGAAGACTTTGAAGAAAAAAAAGATGCAAACGAGGAACGATTCATCCTTTCCCATTGGTAAAGGTGTACACGACGAGTACTCGTATAATGAACGAGTATGGAGGTTAGCTCCACATGCAAATAGAACGATCAAAAAAGGGAAGAACAACAAAAAATGACTTAAGGAGGGAACAAATGAAGAAGAAAACAGACCTTGGCATGGGTATGAGGCAGCGCATTGCCATAAAGGCCGTGTCGCCACCATAATGTAACCGCAATGAGATTGGGCACAGTGGGTGCTTGTTTTGTTATAAGGGGTAGAACGTTTTTTTTAAGAATTGGCCAACTTTTTCTTAAATCAAACAGAGGAAATCGTTCGGGTTTTGTTCACATATAACTTGGCCCATACTTGTAAGAACTTACAAATATCAAGTAAGGGATCCGAAAACAGTTTCATGAAGTTGGAGGCATAGATAGAATGATCTTAAATCAAACAGAGGAAATCCTTCGGATTTCGTATAAATATAGCATGAGAACAGTTCTCACTTTCTAAATATCAAGTAAGGGGTCCGAAGTAATTCTTTTGCATGAAATTGAAGGCAAAGTTAGAGTGATGATTTAGCTCAAATATGCGTGTGTATTCCAACAGATTTTTGTGCTATCAAAAAAGTGGTAACATGACGGACAGACTCGACGATTTCCATGAATTCATCGACATTTTTGACAAATGGTCTTCCAGAGCGTGCTGCATCTTTAACATCACAGGAAAGGAATCGAGGAAACAAACACTGTTTGTGATTGCCTGTTACAGTATCAGGACCATAAACTTAAATCAATTTGATACTTTAAGAAACTTGAAAATATGTATGTACATTCTAAAATATTTAAGACAATTAAGAAGTTCCATGTATTTTCAGTGTGAAACTTAAGCTACTTAAGCCACGAGCAAACAATTTGCGGCAAGTGTTTGCAAACATTTTTTTGTCAGGCTCAAGCAACTTGTTTGCACGACTGTTTTCCTCAGGATGTTGCAAAGAAGTTTCACACCACATTAAAATTATTTGCATGGTTATTACCTTCAAAATATTTGACAGTTCCATTTAACAACAGTTTGTTTGAAAATGTGTGAGTAAAATCGACCAAAAATGAAACGTCTTGCCAAAAAAACTAAAATAGCAGCATCTATGGTGATAATAATTACATTTAAACGTCAAAAAGGTCTCAAAGCAAAAAAAGAATCAGAAAACCAGATTGGATAGCAAAATGAACCGAGCTGGGATCTCATCAGCAATTTTAAATCCAAAAATGACTTTGAAGCTTTATTAACCCTGATAAGAACCGAAATCACAAAATGTGACACGTCCCATAATTCGGGAAAAGTTTCATATTTAACGATACATTTTTGTATTGTATCTCAAACAGCTGCAACTGCAAAGAGGCAAACAGTTCATGAAATAAAACTTACGTGTTCACATGACATATTATAATAATTGGCGCCAATTTTTGCTGCAAACATTTTTGGCAGTATCCACCGGTTTTTTGTACTGTTCACACATGTAAATCTGATTGCAGGCAAACATCTGCATATTTATTGCTCGTGTGTACGTGGCTTGAAAAATTAAAAAATAACCATCAGGCAACTGATCAACTGTAAACGGGCAAACAAATTTCGAGAATATTAAAATAGCGTGATTCAGTAAAATTGATATAAATTCGAACGGATTTTTGGTAGCAAAGCAAATGTTTTGGTTTTTTTAAAACGTATTTTGATGAAAAACAAAACCTATTAAAATAGGCTGCAGCGTAAATTGTGTTGAATTTTATAAAAGTGTATTTGTTTCCTGAAGCACGGTCAATTGTATCGAAAATAGTACAATTGTATCGACTTTTGCAACCCTGGTACGCAGTGTACCAGTGTGTGTACGCAGTACAGTAACATGATTATCTTTAGAGTTTCAGAGTGTTTTATAATATATTTTCATTCACATCAAGAACAAAAACAAATGAGCATTTCATCCCTGAAAACTCAGCCATAGGCGAATAGTTGTTATACCAGAAAGGGTTGTAATTATCAAAAGGATATGATAATATACTCATTCCGTATCTTTCAAAATAATAATATGTGACGATAGTGAAGGAGACTTTCTGGGTACGTGCACACAATATACAGGGTGGCGCACGAATCGTGCTACAAAAATAAAACGTAATAACTTTTTTTCTGTGTGAGTAATCGGCTTATTTTTTTTTATTTTGTAGGTTACTATTTAGATTTATAAAAAATGGATGCTTGGGATACGGAGAAAAGAATTTGGATAGTGCAACGGTACCATGCTTTGCAGTCCGTCATTTCCATCCAAAGGGAATTTAGGCGGGAGTTTGGCGGTAATCCCCCGAGTAGATGGACCATTATGAGGTTTGTAAACATGTTTGCCGAATCTGGAAGCATCGCACGAAGGCCGTACCATCGAGATGCCAATGTTCGGGTTCAGGATACAATCGCAGCAGTAGCATCTGCAATACAGGCCAATCCGAGCGTTTCGACCCGAAACTTATCGGGGCAAATTGGAGTTAGTAGACGGTCATTACAACGGATACTTCATGACGATTTAAACTTGTTTCCGTACAAAGTCTAAATTACTAGCAAGTTAAACCCTCAGGATTTGCCTGTTCGTCTGGAATTTTGCCAAAAAAATGATATCAATGGCCGAAGAAGACAACACATTGATCAATTGTTTGTTCATGTCTGATGAGGCCCATTTTGATCTTAACGGCAAAATTGCCGTATATGGAAAGAGTCTAATCCAGAAATGCTCCATGAGACGGAACTGCACCCAGAACGAGTCACTGTGTGGTGCGCAGTTTCATCAAGGTGTATTGTCGGGCCGTACTTCTTTGAAGAAAACCGAGTAACCGTTACTGTCAATGGGGACCGTTATTTAAAGATGTTGAAGGAGTTTTTTTTACCCAGAACTGCGCCGAAGACGTATACCATTCAACAGCGTTTGGTTTCAGCAAGATGGAGCAACTGCACATATAGCCATACCAGTTATGGCGGAGCTAAACAAAAAATTCGCAAACAAATTAATTTCTAGGAACTCCACTCTTCGCTGGCCCCCAAGGTCACCTGACCTGACTGCACCAGACTTCTTTTTATGGGGTTATGTCAAGCAATAGGTGTATAAAACGAAGCCCAGGCATTTAACTGAATTAAAGCAGTCCATAACGACAATAATTGAGGCGATCCCAACTTCAACTCTTCAGGCCGCAATGAATAATTTTTTGATCAGGGGCCGCATATGCGTGGGAGAGCGTGGAGGTCATTTGCGATCTATAATCTTTAAAAACAACTAACTATTTAATTATTATATTTATTTATTTTATTATTTATTTAAACAAATAAAATTTAATTTTCTAACCAATAAAACAAAATAAATGAAATCCATCGATTAAAAAAAAAGTTATTTGAATTTCTTATTGTAGCACAATTGGTGCGCCACCCTGTAGAAGCTACTAACCTAGCAAATCTCCTAGGGTCACGATAAGTTTTCAACCAAATTTTTCAGATTTCGAAATTTTTACACGAGCCTAGGGTCACGATTTCATAAATTTTTTTATAGAATTTGAAATTTTTACACGAGCCTAGGGTCACGCTAAATTTTCATTATTTCATCAAAATTTTTCAGATTTTGAAATTTTTACACGACCCTAGGGTCACGATTAATTTTCATTTCAACAAAATTTTTCAGATTTAAAAATTTTTACACGACCCTAGTCACGATAAATTTTCACTTTTCAACAAAATGACATTTTTACACGACCCTAGGGTCACGATAAATTTTCATTTTTCATCCAAATTTTTTTAGATTTTAAAATTTTTACACGACCCTAGGGTCACGATAAATTTTCATTTCAACAAAATTTTTCAGATTTTGAAAGTTTTACACGACCCTATGGTCACGATAAATTTTCATTATTTCATCAAAATTTTTCAGATTTTTAAATTTTTTTACACGATCCTAGGGTCGCGATCAATTTTCATCTTTTATAAAAATTTTTACACAACCCTAATGTCACGATAAATTTTCACTTTTCAGCAAAATTTTTCAGATTTTGAAATTTTGAAAAGACCCTAGGGTCACGATAAATTTTTGTTGTTCATCAAAATATTTCAGATCTTGAAATTTTTACACGACCCTAGGGTCACGATAAATTTTCATTTTTCATCAAAATGTTTCAGATTTTGAAATTTTTACACGACCCTAGGGTCACGATAAATATTCATTTCAACAAAATTTTTCACATTTTGAAAGTTTTACACTATGGTCACAATAAATTTTCAATTTTTCAGATTTAAAAATTTTTACACGACCCTAGTCACAATAAATAAATTTTCACGATAAATTTTCATTATTTCATCAAAATTCAGCAAAATTTTTCAGATTTTAAAATTTTTACACGACCCTAGGGTCACGATAAATTTTCATTTCAACAAAATTTTTCAGATTTTGAAAGTTTTACACAACCCTATGGTCACGATAAATTTTCAATTTTTCATCAAAATTTTTCAGATTTAAAAATTTTTACCCGACCCTAGTCACGATAAATTTTCACTTTTCAACAAAATGACATTTTTACACGACCCTAATGTCACGATAAATTTTCACTTTTCAGCAAAATTTTTCAGATTTTGAAATTTTTACGAGCCTAGGGTCACGATAAATTTTCATTTTTAATCAAAATTTTTCAGATCAATGACCGGTGAGGTAAACACTTTTTAGAGTAAATATGTACGAGATTATCGAGTTAGTATGAATGTCGGGCAATGTGAAAGGATCAGGAGCGAATAAATGTCGGATGGGAAGAATCGCTTTGGTAAAATATCGGGCAGAAATTGTTGATAGATCGCTTTTGGTGCAAAGATCTCAACTTTTGAAAGCAGATTCCAATAATGACATTTGATACCTAAGTGAGCACTGGATACTCTTCTCATACTATTACACTGACGAAGCCAGATGGACTAGCTAGCTACAAAGTTTTAAAAACTATCCCTTTTATTAAAATTTCAGTCGAACTCTAAGAGCAGAATCATTTTGCAAAAATAGAAGGTTCTGTTGGTGTAAAAAGCTTAACGTACATTTTTGCTTTCTATCCAAAGCCTTGAAAAACGTATTGCTAAGATCGTTGATGAAGAAACGTTTACTGATGCTAACTAAAAAGCAAAACGCGCTCAGACTGATGTTAAGTTCGTATCTACTAAGCCTAATTCCAAAGTTTATCACAATAATTGCTATAAATCACATTCCGATCTATCTAAGACATTTATTTGATGTAACATCATTTTCAGTATCATCAACTGCGAGTCGAGTTTTGAACTCTCTGTGGCTTAGTACGTTAGGCTACTGAGTGGATGGTTCCTGACTCAATGCCGAAAGTAATAACACCTCAATTTTTTTACTGCTCAGTTACCTGCAAAGAACTAGATAAGAGATAAAACTGTAACAAGCAGCTTCTCACATTCAACGACATCGGTGTTAAATTAAAGATCCCATTCTTTGTCTCACAATAATAACTTCAATCCATATGACTGGAGGGCTAAGTTCTAGGCCCATATTGACGATTGGAACCTTTTATCTTTAAGCCTAGCTTTGCGCTTTAACCACATTATTTGACGAATTTTTAACTTATTTGACTTGGTTGCACCCCATATGAATGTTTATATTGTACATACTGGCAGCACGTTTACATCGAAAGGCTAAACTTGCAGTTTGATGTATAAATGAAGGCTTATATGTAATCTCACCTAACGTTATGTGGTCTCTATAAGTGAAAAGCTTGCAGTACCGAGTGTAAATACACTACTGTCAGCATTTGAAGTTCTCTTACGAATGTGTATTGCCTCAGGGACATAAAAATATTGACAATCGACAGGCAAATCACACTATTAGGAGCATATTTATGATTTTTTTAAAGGTTGAAAGTTTGGATCTTCGAGTTAAGCTTTGCAGCCAGATGCAAATAATCAGCTAAGAAACTATTGGCAGAAATTTGACAAGCTAAAAAAGACTGTTTGATTCATTACAAAATGTTTGTTTTTAAAACTTCCTCTTGCTGCATCTAAAGGAGAATGCAAGTTTTTTATTTTTTTACAAACACTTACTATATACACTGATTCAGGTCGAAGACTTTCAGCATTAAGAAGAATGCTGCTTTAAAGCGATCGATAAGAGGCAGACCACTTAACAAAACGCCTTGTTCTAAGTTATAACTTGCTAGAGGAATGCTGCATTAAACCTTATGAGGAGATGCAAAACATTTCAACATCTGCATATCTTTAAACCTTAGTTCAAGTTTAAACTTTTCAGCTCCAAGAAGAATATATCATTTACTGTTAAAAACATCCAGATAATATAACTAAATTCCGAACTTTAAGCCTTGCTTTGAGTCCAATGCTTTCAGTATGAAGTCAATAAACCATTAAAATTGCTGTTAATGTGGTTGCAGGCAAGCAACTTTAAACCTTTATTCTACGTTTGGTGCAACTGACCCATTTTCAGTCACAAGGCTGTAGATCCTTTATAAAAGTTGTGGTGATTAACGGCAACTAAGGGGAGTCAACAAATTAAGGTATGTTTAGGGACATATTTACAATCGTAAAACAGTTCTGAAAATGTACATAAAAATCCATGGGATAACATGACCACCAGAGTTGATCGGTTATAATAATAGATGATCAACTGAAACCAATAAAAGAACAATCACATTCAAGTCAGGGGACTATCCAATCGCACTAATATAAAAAAATGTATTAGGCGCTAATGGAACACAAGGTATCAAGCCTAGCTTCTTCATTACAAAGAATAAGACGTAATTATAGTTTAACGATGATTGCGAGCAGCAATCTTGTGAAGCTTTTCAATACAGTTCAGACTTTTGCAATAGGAAAGGCCGTAAGCAAACTTAAGGTTAGTTACTGTCAAGACTTAAACCAGAGGTAGATCAATTGATAGTCCCACTATTATCATCCCTCTGTCTACATCATAACTTCACCTATAAAAAAAAATATAAAGGGAAGTTGCTGTTGTTCGGAAGGCTCAAACACCGGCCCTCAACCCACTGTTCACTTCGAGACCTACCCACTGTTGAGATGATGAGGTCCTAAGAATAGGGAAATATATCTCCAAGCTCTATAACTAAGGAAAAGTTCAAACCGTTTTAATTAGTTAAATGCTTTTAAATTCGGTCAACGACGACAACTCCCGGAACCATGCATCCATATGTGACAAGCCAAAAGACTTATTTCGATATTTTAAGACTCAATAGTTCAAAACCACGTTATGGACAACAAAAATACCTTTTTAAGAATTTTGCTGATTCATTAATTAGTTGCAGCAACCTTCAAGGCTCATTAAACCAGAAACACATATTGCAATACAAAAAATAGCTAAAAACCTTCAATACCTCAGAAAACAACTACGAAATTTACTTTTTAGGGCACCTGCCATTTCCAGCACAATAACTAGTATCACATCGAACAACCTCGCATTTGCCCAATGACCGCACTGTGCTGTTGCTGCCAGCCGTCCATCCACCTCGTCATCAACTATGATCAAGCAAATATGCTAATAGGGGCTATATGCTAACTACACGACTAAGGAGCTCCTTTTTTTCATGTGCTTTCGTATTCATCGTTGCATTCAGCTTCCACCTTCTAGGTATACATTCAGCTGCTTTAGGTATACCCGTCGTACCCATCGCATCGTATATACCCCTGACCAAGTTCCCTTGAATGCATTTGCTTCCATAAATTCCTGGTACTACTCAAAGCATACTTCCTTGTTACCAACGTTAACTTAATGGCTTCTCTGTGACCAAATAGTGTATTGGAGCCAAGAAAGGTTTCGGGAAGCGTCGAACTAACAAGCACTCCTTTTGACTTGTTGTTGTCTGGCTAACGAAACTTAGCAGCAGAAAAGCCACCATCCTACCTACCTCCAAGGCTCCCAGGAAAGAAGAGGTTGATGATGCGCTCTGCTACCAACTTGCGCTAGGAGGTGTACACCACCACTAAGTGGTGGCCATATGCAAAAGGCAAAAAAGTAATCACAAACCTCAAGGAACTTCAACGATGTTGCAACATGCCTTGAACATACATAAATTTGTTGCCAGTGATTTGTTCATTTTGGTCGTTTGTATGTCGGAGTTTTATTGTTTTTTGTTGTTGGAAAATTATCCAGAAACATTGCGTCTTGTTTGGTGGTTCCGTTTTCTGCTTATATGGACAATTTGTATATCAGGAGGCTCACTCATGTTATTAAACGGTTGCATGTGAACAAAGTTGGAATTTGTGCGCAAGCGCGAACGTGCGCGCGATATATTCATTTTTTTTTTTTTAGTTTTGTGTTCATGTTGGGTTCATAGTCAGTTCTTCTCTGTCAGATTTTCAATTGATTCGGATGCAAGTCAATGAATCAATAGGCTTTTGCCGAGAGCTGGAGATGGATATGAAGATGGAGACGGAGATGGGATGCGATGCAGCATTAAAATGCTGACGATGCATAATCAATGCGCATGCTAGAAGAAGTCTTCTATCCATCGACCAGATGATGATGAAGATGCTGATGGTTTTTAGTAAAAGTGCACATTAGGGGTGGTCTCTTGGGTTGAGGTGGAACATTGCCTATAGTTGGGAACATTTATCAATTTGAGGAGAATTCACAGCGCTGCTGCTGCTGCTGCCTCGAAATTATCCTTGAAGCAATTTTGAACTCTTGAACAATTGAATAATGTAAGTGGCATGCCATGACGAGGGTATGGGCTGATGTAATTTATGGACGGAGGGTCAATAGATTGAAGTTGAAGACTTTGATCCACTGTATGTGCATGGTGGGCACGATGGCGATTTATGTAAATTTTTCAAATGGCTATTGCTATATTACCAGAGAGGTTATGTGAATTTGGTAGAGGGGTGGCGTTGGAAGCGATATGGAATTGATGATACATCAGGCGTTTGAAGACCGTCGGAGTAGGGATCTTAAAAGTTTAAGAATATTATAGTAATGGTAAAAGATTTCCAAAATTGGGATGGTATAGGAGGGCGTTTTTCATGGGCATGTCATGGCTAAAGGGGGACACTGATACCAATTTAAAAACTGGCAACCAAGATGGTAATCGACAATATGAATAAATGCTTTAAAGAACTTTTTTTATTGTTATAATATGGAGCCATGATGCCCTCAAGTTGCCATACTTCGGTTTTTACCCTTCACTGATATAACTTCATAGACTGCAGAATGGCGGACGCAGCTCCAGCCCGTGGTGGATTCCGTGGAGGATTTGGTTCTCGTGGCGGTGGTGGCCGTGGACGCGGTCGTGGAGGCCGTGGTGGACGTGGCAAGGAAGACTCCAAGGAGTGGGTTCCAGTCACCAAGTTGGGACGTTTGGTTCGTGATGCAAAGATTCACAGCTTGGAGGAAATCTACCTCTACTCATTGCCAATCAAAGAGTTCGAGATCATCGATTTCTTCTTGGGCTCTGCCGTTAAGGATGAGGTATTGAAGATCATGCCCGTCCAGAAGCAGACCCGTGCTGGTCAACGTACCCGCTTCAAGGCCTTCGTCGCTATTGGTGATAACAATGGACACATTGGTTTGGGAGTTAAGTGCAGCAAGGAAGTTACTACTGCCATTCGTGGAGCAATCATCTTGGCTAAATTGTCAGTTGTTCCAGTTCGTCGTGGTTACTGGGGTAAGAAGATCGGTAAACCCCATACCGTGCCATGCAAGGTCACTGGCAAGTGCGGTTCCGTATCTGTGCGTTTGATCCCAGCCCCACGTGGTACTGGTATCGTATCGGCTCCAGTCCCCAAGAAGCTCTTGACCATGGCTGGTATTGAGGATTGTTACACCTCGGCTCGTGGCTCCACTGGTACTTTGGGTAACTTCGCCAAGGCCACCTATGCTGCTATTGCCAAGACATACGCTTACTTGACCCCAGATTTGTGGAAGGATATGCCACTCGGCATGACCCCATACCAAGAGTTCACTGACTTCTTGGCCGAAAAGCCAGGAGCACGTCATGTTGAAGCCTAAAGTCTACAGCCTCTGTAGAGAATATCCTGCTTGCAGAGTATCGCAAGTGCTCTCAAATAATGGAAAATAAAGTTATGCGCATCTAAGACTTGCAAAAGTTCGGTTATTAATTTTTATCACAATTATTAGAGCCATCGTCATCCTTGTTTAAAAGAAATGGTTCTTCCATAATCTCTGCATGGACAACGATTTTGTTTTTGTTCATCTCGACAGGATTCCGTTCTATCCTTTCTGCACTTACTTTGACTTTTAACATTTGGTTTAAACTTTCTCATATCAGCGTCTTGAAAGAGGAAGGAGGACGGTGAATTATTGAAATTCGGCCATTATCCGATATCCTATTCCATACATAACCCCAATCTGTATACTCTATGAATCAATTAAAAAATTTAAGCTTCGTAATTAAAAATCTGTATTTTATATCAAAATTTAATTTTGCGTGAATTATGGGAGAGAATACATCGAATTGGCCTTTACGCGTTGTAGCTAGAGGGTTAAATGTGTCGTGTTTAATGGATGAACATCGCTTACTATATGAAAAACAGACAGACCTTTATTTGTTCTGACTTTAGCCTGGGGGCACTTTACTTTCACTTTTCAAAAATATTGCGGGAGCGATTTTGATGTTGTTGCTACTAACACTGTTCAACAAATACCTTATGGAATCTCTTCCAAATTATGGGAGTTTTGGTGAACGAGATTCAAAGACAAACACCACCGATTAGGTTCGTGGTAGAATCTCGGTCTTCATAGCCTATAGATTGGACTAAAGATTTTTAGAAGATTTGCATGAAAAATGCAAAACGAACAAAAAAAGTTTAAGAACATAAAGGGTTAAGGGTCATTCATTTTCCAGCTTCGAAAGTAAAGCGAAATATGAAGATGAGATGAAAATTTTATTTCATTATAAAGTTTGAACTTAGCCATTAAGTGTGAAAAACAATATCACTCAGATGGCCGGCTCGGGTAGGTTGCAGAATGCGTTTCCCTTTTTGTAAATTTTAACTACTTTTTCACTTATTTCCGGCGCTATCTCGGCCATAATTTTGGTTTTAAATGCGTCTAGTGTTCGAGGATTATTAGCGTAAACACGGTCTATTGCGTGGGAGAAAAATATCTAACGGTGTCAAATCGCATGATCTTGGTGGCCAATTGGCGTTGCCAAAACGTGAAATTAAGCAACATGGAAACTTCGAAACGCAATAAAGCCATAATTGGTCGTGTTGTGTGGCTTGTTACCCCATATTGTTGGAACCACATATCGTCCAGGTCATGATCTTCAATCGCTGGCCAAAATATATCGGTTATCTTTGGATCATATCGCTAAGATTTGACTGTAACAGTCTGCCCATTGGCACTTGCACTTGCAGCAGCAATATTTTTGCAAGGCAGATGAGCTTGTCAGACAGGGCATACTCCTTGATATTCCACCGTCAGTAGATATGATAGGCATGCCCATCGCTGCATGTAAATGACAGATCAAACTGGATACGATCAAAAAAGCAAACCGCAGATGGATAAACGGCACAATGTGTCAAATATCCAGGCAACACTGGCCTAACTTTAACCAGAAGCGTTCCAACTGCTTGACAATGCTGAACAGATCAAACTCCAGCAACACAAACGGTGTCCTTTCAGGACACTGTCCCATAGGTCTACACGCAAAAGGACTTGGCCTCTTCAGCGATGTAGAAGCTACTTAAACGAAGAAGAGGAGAAAAGTATTACTCACCTTCTATGCCCTAGTCCAACTCTCTCAGTAAAAAGGAAGCCTCATCTGGAGGAGTACTTCTTCGATAATCTAGGTGAGCTTGGTAATATTAATCTCAGAAACCTCCTTCGCTAGATTGTTAGCTCTGCATGGTTCAATTAGGCGAACGAGCATAGGAAAGTCGACAGATCCACGTAGTACCACAACGGACCTTTATGGTCTAAGTGTGCACGTGCATCGCGTTCAGCCACTATAACCTAACCTAAACTAAACGCTTCCACTGTCTTCAAATTTCTTCACAACTTTACGGTAATCGTCACGTAATGCGCGAAAAGTGGCGACGTTTGTATCACCAATTTTGTAGTAATAATTTGAACGCTTGATTGGATTGTTGAGCGATCTATTATAGGTAATGGCAAACATGCAATTAATATTATGACACTTCAAATGATATCTGAGTTTGACAGGTGTCAAATGCCAGCGCTACCAACTTGAAATCAAGAATAGAATGACCCATTACATTTGTTTAAAGAGACTCCGTATTAGAACTTTAAAATGGCTAGGACTTGATGATCCAGTGGAAACTAACACTCTGACCGCAGAGTCTTCGATTTCAAGCCATAAGGTAGACAGTAGAGAAAGATCACGTACACGTACAAGAAGGAGATGCATGTTTGTTGAATCCCAGTTTTACACCGGAAAGCAGGGCCACCTTTTATTACGTTATGAAAGTTATTTTTATTGCTGACTAAGAGTTTTAAGTCCACTTGATAATTGTACCTACTTCATCATTGGCGTGGTTATAATGTCTATAAATGGTTGCAGTACACAACTTGTATTATGAATAACTTTTCATGAGTTGCCCACCAAATGGAATCTGTACTAGATGCTCGTATTACATATTCCTCCTTTGTTCACAAATCTTTGTAAAAGGTTGCCTCCATATTTCTGTCCATCAGTACCTTATAAAAAAACCATTCCCCTCTTTTTGTGATCTTTAAGCGTTTTTAAGTCCCTCCAAAGCCTATCCGACATAATAAAACTCCTGATACACAAAACAAATCTCCTAATTTAATAACCCAGCAATCTATTTCACTTAACATGGTTAAAAATGACACCTGTCATCTTTTCCCCCCTAAAAATCCCATTTGAAGTCAAGTATGTAAATCCCTCTCTTTTGTTGGTTAGGCACCCACTCTACTTAGTCTACCCAAAACCGATTACGTTTCTCACTTTTCCTTGTCGATCCCAAAAAAGGGTAAAAACCTATGTTTTCCGTCGCGCATCTAGTGTCTGACATCCGCACTGACGATCATTTGTCAAAGCACAAAGCAGGTGTCAACCGGCATTTCCTTCCTGGTATCAGTAATTCCCTATTATTTCGTCCCACGCTAGGATGGGGTAACATTAGATCGGCTTTCAACTCATTGTGTAGTCACAATGAGTGCAACCAATGTTCGGGGATATTTCCAACAACAGCACCCAATAAAAGGCGATCCAATAAAATGACAGATACTGGAATCGAATATTCAATGGGAACACTGGTTTTCTTTAATCTGCTTAGCCGATAACGTGCGGCAGTTTTTTTTTTTTTTAATTTTCGGGAGGGGGCGCCCACTCATGTCTTGTGTATCTACGACTTAACAACAATTTTTTTCCAAATTAAATTTTATGTTAATTTCTCTGAGATAACACGGCTTTACAGCTTTACAGTGCAATCTCGACGCTATCGAGTTAACGACCGCGCGCTGAACGCTGAAACAATCGGTTGTCGTCGCGCCACTTTCAAGATACGTATCTTTCGAATAATGACAGCGTGCAAGCAGGCCCAAAAGTGGAGAGCCAGATGTAACGAGGAGATAATCAGATTTCGGGTTTACGAACGTTTTGTAATAGGCGACATAAATTGAATTTGAATTCGAATATGATACGCAAGTGGTGTGGCATTCAAATTTCCCGCCCACTTGTGGTGGTCGTTGGGTCTCCCGCATGCACGTTGCACATGCAATCAAAAATTATTGAGGGCGATTTACCAAAGTGCTTTATAATGGTTGCAATAATCGTAATATTGAGTTGTAATTTATTTTTTTTTTTGGTTACAAATTTCCTCTGGGCTGGGTGATAAAAAATTATAACCACCGACAGGCTTGAAGGTGTAGATTGATAGACGCGCGACTGTGACGGCGGCGGCGCTATGACAGTCATCGTGTGAATAATTTAAAGCCAAAGTCGAGGGATGGATTATGAATTTGCGTGGGAATGGCAACACCAATACGGTGGAGAGACATTTTATGTGTTTACTCAAACAAGCCCAATAAATGTTGCTGTTTTGTTCGTTTTTGGTATTGCAGCTGTAAAAGGCCGCTGATGGATGTGGAATTCGAATTTAATGTTTCCGCGGTGTTGGCAATAAAATCCGACGACATAGATGTTAGGTGCTGAACTAAGGTTTTGGTCAAGGCAATTGTGAAGGAGAGTTTATGGGCAAAACTCATTATGTGGCAATATGGCGCACGCCGTTTCTTACACAGTTCGGAAAAATTTGGGAGAATTTAATTTCTGTTTTGTTTGAACGTTTGTATCCATGCCCATCAATCGGAGTGTCCTTAAACTTTTTTCGGAAAGTTCACCAAAATAAGACATTTCGACGTAAATTGAAAAATTTCGGAATTAAGAAAAAAAAAAGCCTTATATTAGGCCTTAACATCACAAATGGTATAAAGCTAGTCTATGTGCCATAAACCATACTATGTGGCCCGACATTGGTAACACTATGTCAAAGTATCTTGTCTCTTTTGATAAAAGCAATATCCGGATATTGTCGGTCGATTAGCAGGACACTGGATCATATGAAACATCGCTAAGAATTGTTACAAATGACTTCTGTGGAAGGTGCATTTTTTTTTTAATTCTGACCTACCTAAGCAGTAATATACACATCGACCTAAAAGATCTATTGTGCTTGCCGTCAGATGTTTTTTAGGTTAGTAGCGCTTCTACTTTCCTGATGTAGCTGATAATACTTTCAGTCGAAGATTTCCTCAATTCTTCGGGACTTAAGAATTCCCTGAAGAGAGATTCTCTTCTCATACCGTAAAGGGCCGGGCATTTACATATGATATGCTCGGCTGTTTCGTCTTCTTCCAGACATAGTCTGCACTCCGGTGAGTCGACTAGACGCATTTTGTTTAGGTGATATCGCAGACCGTGATGACCAGTTAGGTAGCCTACTAAGTTTTTGATATCGTGCCTGCGAAGATTTAGATTCTTGTTGGCATCTGGTTTGAAGGGCTGAATAGCTCTTTTGGCCTGTCTTAGGCCTGGGATGTTTCCCCAGTATGAAACACATTTGTTTTGTTCCCAGTTTTTTATGACCAGATTTATGGCTGATTTGGGGATTGCACAGAAGGGTTCAGGTCCAATGAAGGGGGTTTCCGAACCTTTTCTGGCTAGTTCATCAGCTTCATCGGTGTGCACAGACAAAACGTAGGTAAATGCAAGCATGGCAAACAACTGGCCAATTTGTATACACATTACACAAGTAGATATATAGATACATGTAACTAGCCGTCTTGGCCTAAAAAAAACATCTTCCGCTCCACAGGGTACGAATAAATCGACCTTAAAACGCCAGATAAACAGCCTTGTTATAGAATAATAAATCTGCCCCGTCATTAAAGCACGAAATTGTTCATAATTACATGTCCTTCGAATATGCCTCTTAAATATTGATTCGACTTGATGGTCATTTTGAGTGCCACAATCTTGAAAGAGCCTTTTTCGATCTGTACCTTGTTTAGATTTTATTGATGCACCCAATCAAATTTATGACGATCATAAATCTTCTTCAATATAGAAAACAGCTAAGTGGGGATTAACAGTCCCTCATTAAGGCTAGCTGTCCTACATCATGCATCTACAAATCCTTTTTGAACTCCAAATTCCAGCACAAATCTCACAGACATATGTCTATATGTGTATGCAAAGACCTAGACGTACTACAGGTATCATTAAAACGTTAAAACCTCCAAAGGTTAGGTGCACTTAATTAAACAAAATAACAAGAAGAAGAAGAAAAAAAAAACTTACCACTGGTATCGTTGATATCAAAGAACGAGGTAAATGGATTCCCTTCGGAGACTAGACCGTATCTGACCTCACGAGGATTACCTTTATCGCCATCTTCAGCATGAACTTGAAGTATCTGCACTCGGCCCGATGCACAACATGCGTTCGTTCGTAGAGTGTTGTGTATCCCAAGAGTTTTGATGGAATCACATAGAAGGAAAAAGAGAGGAGAAAAAAAAACAGAGAAATGAGTGAAAAATGTTTGCAAAGTACAATCCTTCAGGCAAGATTCTAGGTTATTGCTCTATGCGCCTCTTCGCCTCCTTCCGCGTTGCACAACGATTAATTAGCACATACCTTGAGTATTATGGCTTAGAGAGCTCATACACACACACATCTCACATGTGATGTGTCCCAAAGATATACATAATTTTTTTTTTTAAATTTTCTTCTACTTGTTTCTTTTATGAAAAACTCATTAAAAGGTTCTTCTAACATCCTAAACATGGCATGGATACACTACACATATGTAATGGAACTAACTTGCTGCGACGCGCCGCCACCGCCACCGTCACTTGGTTGGTCCATTGCCGGCTCGGCAGTGTGTTAATAGCGCTAAAATGCATCCAGAAATGGGGGATACTTGATAGTACTTCATAGATATCAATGTTGGTTGGTTGTTGCCAGAAGGCATCTCTTTCGCCGCCACGCCGGCCGCATATGCACATAAATTTTATGCCAAAAGGTTATCTGTGCTCTCATGGTGGGTATGTATGTGTGTGTGTGTTGGTAACGTAACACATGTGAGACTGAGGACTAAGCAGAGGTTTTAGGTTTTCTTATCATGTCTTTGGCTAGTTGGGTTGTCGCTGGTTTTCCTCTACCTTGGATGGAAGCTTGCAGTTAGAGCTCAATAAATGTCTAAGACCATCAGATAAAGGTCGGCTTTATAGTTAGGCACTATATGTGCAATGCGCGTTGTAATCTATTAGACTGAACGCATGTGCTGTAAAGTGAACTTCATGTCAGTGTGAAGGAGTAGATACGCGAATTGTGGGGCCATCGAAATTTATAAGGGGCAAAGTGGAAGAAATAGTTTTGTTTTCAGCTTCCTCAGAAAATTGTTTGTTGGTGTTTTAAATTTCATCGTTCATGGCAAAATAATAATCTCAAAAAACTTAAAAAGATCAAACATACTAGTTGAAGATCAAAATTGATCAGTTAAAACCTCAAGCTGGATCAAAAGTTGCTAGGAGTATCGAGAAAAAAGAAAACTCCCCAGGCGGCAGCAAACAATTTACAAAGATAACGTCTATGAAACGTACATGAGCTGCTCTGACATATTCGGACAACAGGACATATAGAAATTTAAAGGGTTATCAGGACCCTTTAACAGAGATGGTGGCGGATGAGCAGAAAGCGCTCAATCCTGCAGTGGATTCTGATGGACCCCCGTGTGCTAGGGATATCTAATAAATTGGACATCCGGATTAGGGTTTGTGTTGGGGTTAACACTCAATTAAAAAAAATCCAATTGCTGCGAACCAGCTAAAGGCCCTAGAATGTAATTATTACACTATTGACGACCATGTTAGACGATCGTATCAGTACCCAGAGTATTTGAACCAAAAGATGGTACAAAGCAGACATTACTGCCACCCAGAAAATACGATGGGATGCAGCTGTGGACTCGGACCACTACAGGTAATAACAAAGATCGACACCTACTGATTTCGCCTGCCAACCACAAAGAAATCAATGGATTGACGAAAAATATCTAGACCATCGCAGTCAACTATGAGACCAACAAATCTGTAGGTGAAGACGAGGGCTGACATTGAGCTTCACAGGCAGAGAAGGAGGGGATAACACCATTATTTCAGAAGAAGAAATATGAACAAGGTCGCAAGGTCGAAGACATAGACAGAAACCACTGCTGGAATGATATTATAATGTTCGTAAGCGCACAAGGCGCAAACAGAATCTTGTCGAGATGAACAAGTAAAAATAGTAATTGAGTGAGTCGATGCTGAGAATATAGAAGAACCATACCCTGCTGCCAGACAGAATAAACCAATCAATATTGGCGACGACAGGGAAAATTACCAGCCAACCTTGATGAAGTGAGGATAGCAATATCTAAACTTAAGCTCAACTAGGCTGCTGGACGTGACCGCCTTCCTCAAAAAAATTATGTGGTCAGATGAAAGTATGAAAAATGGGGACATCTGAACTGCATCAACAGACTACAGAGGCATAAGTCTACTCAATATCGTCTACAAGATCCTATCTGCCTCCCGAACTCGTCTGTGCAGGAGAAGGATGGAGAACTTACTGATCCATCAGAGTCAGAAACGACCTCACTAACATGCGATGAAAAAAAGGATTTAGGCATGGCGATGCACTGTCATGTGACTTCTTTATCATCATTCTTAAGCGGACTATCCTAAACTCCCGAGCTAACCCAGAGGCACAATCAGTTAAACTACTACCATACGCTGACGATATTGACATCATTTGTCAGAATTTAAAGTCACGCTTTCTAGGATTGAAGAGGAAGCGGAAAAAATGGGTTTAGCAGTAAATAAGGGAACAGGCATATCGACATGTTGGACAAAACGTCATCATTGACAGATATAAATTTGCGGTAAAATGGGACTTTGTGTATCCTCGCTTCGTTAATAATTAATAACTCTGACAAGAACAGAAATTAAACGATGAACCTTGGCAACTCTTCGTTATCGCTCCTTCTTTGGGCTAAGAACGCAATTAATTAGTAAATTCCTCACTCATACTACTAGGGAGTCCTACCTTACGGTGGCAAAGCATGGACCTTATCAAAAGCGGATGGAAATATCATTGGTCGTGACACATTCATCAATAAATGTTCTGTCCGAGACGAAGATTCAACAACGAACTGTAAGCGCTGTACAGCGAGAAAGACCTGGGTGTACATTCCGTAACTTTTAAAACGATTATCGTTGACGATAGTGTTTGAGACTTGCTAGGTACTTAACGTGTAATTTTTATATTGAGATGCTGCACATGTATACAATTTAGAAAGAAAGAAAGTATCCTTCACTATCGTCAACGATTATCGTTTTCAAAATTACGGAATGAGTACCCTGGTCAAAAAAAACTCCGCATTCGACGTTAAAGATGGCTAGGACATTTAGGATAAATGGACACCAACACTCCCGCTCAAAGAGTCTTCGATTCCCAGCAGACGAGCTCCTCGCCTTAAATGGCGCGCACAAGTAGAAACTGACCTCAACCAACTTGAAGTGCGCAACTGAATGCAGTTAGCTAAGGACCTGGCTAATTGGTGAGAAATGTCAGTTTTAGGTCCGGCCTAATTTCGGACTGTAGCGCCACTTGGACACAGCAGACGAAGAACTCGCCTTAAGTGGCGCGCACAAGTAGAAACCGACCTCAACCAACTTGAAGTGCGCAACTGAATGCAGTTAGCTAAGGACCTGCCTAATTGGTGAGGCATGTCAGTTTCAGGTCCGGCCTAATTTCGGACTGTAGCGTAACTTGGACAAAGCAGACGAAGACCTCGCCTTAAGTGGCGCGCAAAAGTAGAAACCAACCTCAACCAACTTGAAGTGCGCAACTGAATGCAGTTAGCTAAGGACCTGGCTAATTGGTGAGGAATGTCAGTTTCACGTCCAGCCTAATTTCGGACTGTAGCGCCACTTGGACACAGTAGACGAAGACCTCGCCTTAAGTAACCGACCTCAACCAACTTGAAGTGCACAACGGAATGCAGTTAGCTAAGGACCTGGATAATTGGTGAGGCATGTCAGTTTCAAGTCCAGCTTAATTTCGGCCTATAGCTCCACTGAAGTAAGTATGAATAATTTGAGGTTGTGTGGATAATAAAATACCAGTTGAACAGTTTTTTTTAACAAAAAGTTATGAAGGTGTCATGAGAAGCTTCGCAAAATTGCCAAGACTCGACGTCGAACTTGAGGTTATATTGATGGAGATGCTAGGTTTGAGACCAGATATTACATTTAAACATAAAAAATAGTCAAACATCCAAAACCATGAAGTGCGTTGGTAACTTACTCTCAAAATTTGTGCACCACCACAGAACACTAGCCTAAATTTAGCCGCATTTTAGCCTTCCATTTTTGGCAGAACAAATGACATTCCAAGGCCCATATTTTATAAAATTCGGCTTTGAAATAATGCCATAATAGAAAAGGCGTAGCGTCTAATCGATTTTCAACAGCCAACCGCACGATCATAGTCAAGCCAAAACGTGATGCTACTTAGATGTAAAAAATCCTTAAACCAAGACCTCAGTGGCGCAGGTGGTAGGCACTTGGCTCACTAGGCACGGGATTACAAGTTCAATCCCCGGTTAGGGAATAATTTGTTTCAATAATTATACAGAGAACTGAACGTTCAAATAGCATCACTATTAGAAGGAATCTGATGAGTACACTTGGTAATGTCCGAAATAGCTGTAAGTCCAACCAAATAGTGTTGTTGTACACAGGTTGTTGTTGCAATTTCTCTGTTGACATGTTGCCGTTAGTGTTTTACATCATTTTTTGTAGAAAATAAACCTAATGTGTAGGAATATTGACAAATAGGTATTAAAATATTGTCATTTTAAAATGTTTTCATTTCTAACAATTTAATGATCGAATTGCAAGATCATCATGTAATTTCTCGATATTCTTGTGTTGACTACTAAAATTGTAAAAATTTCGAAAGTTCTTAACAATCCATTGAGCACTTAGAACTCTACCTCTCACTGCCTCTTATACCCCACTGTCGTTTGCCTTATGTCTTCGTTCCAAAATATAAAGTTACACAATGTATCTCTGGTATTTTATCAAAAATTGCCATTATAGCCCTGATATGTGCTTAATGTGCCAACGGGTAGGGAGAGAATATAAAATCTCATTAAAAACAAAACACACACACACAACAGCCTCTTCGAGGATCACATTCTGTGGTTCACTGTAAAGTCCCTGCATATAAACACACTTAATGAGATCGATCCTCCCCCTTTGCTGTATCTTTACACTTTTATTACTTTTCTTGACTTATTCTCGTCTGCTTTGCATGTTTGTTTTTGTTTTTTATATTCATAACTGTACTTACAAAAAAAAATTAAAAGAGAAGGTACCCCTAAAGATACCGTACTACATACCTTGTCACCAGGAAGTATGCCAGGTGGTAATTTTGTAACAGGTGGAGCCATTGTAAAAACAGGTGGCTGATCTTGGACGTCTTGCACAATCACAACAACTTCTAGGCCGGCAATGTTTCTGCTATCCTGTCCAGACTCGGCATACGCATCCTGCAAAGAAACAAAAACAAAAAACAAATAAAAATCTTTGAATAATCAATATGATCGCGATCGTAATGAAGAAGAGTTTCTCATTAAATGCGTCGACAAGTTTTGATATGCGTGTGTGCGTTTAATTAAAGACGACGGCCATCAGTGTTTGGCGATCCGCAGAGATGCGACGGACAAACATTGATTCGCATTGATCTGGACCGTTCTGATGGAGCTTCGAAATGCATGAATAAATTAATTTAAAATTGCTTTAACCCAGCGTAGCACATGAAGTTTGATAGCCTTATGGTTTCGATTATCTTAAGCAAATTAAAACGATTTTATTGCGCAACCTACACAGAAATGTATCTATTCCCTGATATTACTTCATAAAATAGAGCATAATCGACTTTAACGATCAGAATCGTTTCCTTAATGCCGGTTGACAGCTCTTCCATATGACAGATAAACAAGGCCATCGCGGGCTGTGTGACAGTTAAGATGTGAACAGAATATGTTGACTTGTTAGATTCTAGGCTTGTATTAGGTAATTGGTGGGATATTTACAAAACATTTATGCAACTTTGATGTTTATAGCTGCGGGTGAATGATTTGTGTGAATAAACCTGAAATGAGAACGTCCAGACAACGCCTGGGCTCCATCAAAGCATGTAAGGAATATTAATTACATGCGATCCTCACACGCGTAAATATGCGACTTCTCAGGTCAAACTTATTAACAAACATTTCAAATAAATTACATTGTTGAGTAGACTTTTTGTATATTCATCGGTTGTCCATGAGATACAAATTGTAAATACGAATTTTTTATAGGGTTTGACAGGGTAGCTTAATAATTTGCATAACTTTAAAAAAATCCAATTTTTGTCTATAACGTATGAAAAGCAAACTTTGTCGGTCGCAGACACCAAGGCGATAATAAGGTAAATTGGACATTTGGTGGTCAAACTTGTATCTATATGGTTTTGCATTGTTTGTTTAAAAGTAGGTTTTGGCACATATGATCGTGATCTCGTGTTCCATTTATAAAGTTATTTGTAAGTAACTACTGATACATGTTGCATATTTTCAGGAGTGGATTTCTTTTTTGAGATTTTTAATATTTTGAGAATGAGTTCTAAATAAGTATAGACAATCGTATAATCCGTTTCAAAGTCTTGATATATATCCTTCTCTTTTCCAGTGATATGTATCCCCCCACCGAAATTATCAAAAGCTTTCGAAATATTTGGCGTTCTGAACTTGAAACAGATTTCGTTGTACTGTCTCTACGTCATAAAGTTCGTTTCAATGTTGTGCAGTATTTTTCCTTCCAAGTGATATGCGCAAATACTCACCTCTCCGAAATTATTAAAGGTCACCAAAATAGTTGAAGGTCTAAACTAAAAACGGATGATAAATGACATTTATGATATGCAGTATGTACGTGACTTAAGGGCCGATCAGAATGCGTATCTGTAGCTGAGTGAAAAGTTAAAAACAAGGCAATCCGTAAGCGCTTACACAATGTGTATCTTCGTGTATCTGCAGCTTGAAGTTGAATAGAGGGCAACTTAATGCAAGAAAGATATCTCTCTTTTGACAACGATGCAAGATACAAGCTACAGATATACATTCTGAGCAGGCCTTTATCGGCGGTGGCAGGAGATACTTTGAAGAGGTCTTATCAGACATATACCGTTTGTAAGTAAAATCCATGCACGATGGATGAACTGTCAACCTAATCAACCATAATCAAACGATGAGTATTTGTGGTGGTCAATTGATAAGCAATGCGATGTCTAACAACTTTGACTCTCAGCCTTCAGGCATCGACTACAGAGTGCCTAGTAGGTGACGTGAATAAGGCCAAACGAAATAAGACAAAATTCCAAATTCGGCTTTATTTCGGTTTTCGAAATATAAACCCAAATATTTAAAAAAAAAATTGCGCACTCCAAGTTGGTTGAGGTGGGTTTCTACTAGGTCTTCCTCTACTGCGTCCGACGTCTGGCTGGGAATCGAAGACTCTGCGAGCCGGAGTGTTGGTGTCCATTCGTTCTACATGTCCTAGCCATCTTAAACGTCCAATGCGGAGTTTCATTCGCTTTTGATACGGTCCATGCTTCAGCGCCGTAGAGCAGGACTGGGATGAGCAGGATCTCCTTAGTAGTTCGAGTTTGGGCTTTACTACTAAATTGCCTTCTTAGCCCAAAAAAACAGCGATTGGCAAGAGTAATTCTTCGTTTGATTTCTGACGAGATGTTGTTGTCAGAGTTAATAGCGGAGCAGACGTAGGCAAAGTCCCGTTTACTACCTCAAAGTAATATCTGTCAATGGTGACGTTCTGTCCAATTCGTCGATGTTGTGTGTCCTTTCGTGTTGACAGCATATACTCAGTCTTACCCTCATTTACTGCTAAACCCATTTTTGCCGCTTCCTTTCCTATACTAGCAAACGTGGCTATGACACGTTGAGTCCTACCAATGATGTTAATATCGTCGGCCTATGCTAGCAGGTGCACCGATTTTTGGAAAATTGTGCTCTGGTGTTGGCTCGGCAGTTTTGCACAATCCTCTCAAGAATCAAATTAAAGAAATCACATGACAGCGCATCGCCTTGCCTAAATCCTTTTTTGGTATCGAATGTGTCGGTGAGGTCGTTTCCGACCCTGATGGAGCAGCGAGAATTCTCCATCGTCATCCTACACAAACGGACGAGTTTGGGCGGTATACCAAAACTAGACATGGCTCTGTATAGTTCTTCTCTATAAATACTGTCGTATGCTGCTTTGAAATCGATAAATAGGTGGTGGGTATCGATTTGGACTTCCTGGGTTTTTTCCAGAATCAGCCGAAGTGTGAAAATTCTATCGGTTGTGGACTTTCCTGG
Organism: Rhingia campestris; assembly: GCA_932526625.1. Lineage (NCBI taxonomy): Eukaryota > Metazoa > Arthropoda > Insecta > Diptera > Syrphidae > Rhingia > Rhingia campestris. The sequence continues at coordinate 121,724,701 of OW052183.1, read as the reverse complement.
GCTAAAACGACATTGATAAGTGCCGCGATCAGGTTGTTGGTAAACGGTTTCAGGCGTTCACATATTACGATAGGATCTTGTAGGCGATGTTGAGGAGACTTAGTCGTCTGTAGTTTGCGCAGTTCAGAGGGTCTCCTTTTTTATGGGCAAAGGTGAGGTGCTGAGGATCCATTCTTCAGGCATACTTTTATCCGAACAGATTTTGCTTATGAGTTGGTGGATGTTACTTACCAATTCATCTCCGCCAGATTTATAAAGCTCAGCGGGAAGAATTATTCTTAACGTTATCATTGATTAGTACAGTCGATTCGACTTAAAAAAATGACTGCCATACATATAACGTCGCACGCAACCAGAATTCAACAGTGAGCCCAAGCAGGGGGGTTGCACTTGGCATACACCCATACTTGCACTCGGATTTCTGCAATACTTGCATTTCAGATGGGTTCGAAATTGGATGTAAGTAAAGTTTGAATATAGATTGGGAGCATGCCCCCTGCAACCCACCTGCTTGGGCTCACTGTTGGATTCGGGTTGTGTGTAATGTTGGCTGCATGCTAAATTTCTTTTTTTTTGTATTGATATCGAAATAATGCCAAATTGAATCCAGCGAAATAAGTCCAAATTCTTAGAAATAATTAAAATTTTTGGAAACTCGGATTTATTTCATTTGGCCTTATTTCACGTCACCTACCTAGAACATAGACCGTAGACTGTATTTACGAACCAGACTGCAAAGAGTTTTGTCGGCAACAGATAAGAGCGGGTGCAACGTGTCACTACATTAGGGCACGTGCTACTTTTGCATTTTTTTTACTCAATGGTCTTCCTTGCATCTTCTTCGATCCTGGACACGTTGCTTCCAGTCATGCAGCCCAAGCACTGGCATCTGCAATCGCTTCATCCTTAAACTAGTCGTTTGGTCATCCATGTAGTTTAAAACCGGAAGGCTTTAACACGAACATTCTTTTAGCTGGAGCATTAATGTTCATTCCGTCGATTTTTACGAACCTATGTAGTCGACGTGTTTTAAGTTTTTGTACATTCACATCTTGGTAAAGCCCAAACCAAAGAAATTTACGCTCGAAAGTGCCTAATAATTGCTCCGCTTTCCTGCTTATTGTCCAGCAGTCGGCGTCGTTGGACTGGTAAGATTATGGTCCAGTAATGCAAGCAGTTGGACCATAAAGTAAGGAGTTTTGTTCACTTGTTTCGGTAAACAGAAGTAGTATCGGTTTTGTAGGATCAGTTTTCGTCGTATATCCACTACTGCTCCATTCGTGGAGTTGATGTTGACTACGAGGTAGATAAAGTCATAAAATAGTTCGAAGATTGTAGGTCGACAGTACTTTGATTGCTGATAGCCTATACATTTTCTTATCCGCGTTAACTGCAAGGACAACGCGTCTCACCTATTCAGCTTCTAAAATGGCTGAGAGCAACCAATGACGTCGTCTGCGTATCCCGGTGGCTGGAGATATTTATCAAAGGTAGTGCTTTCAGTATTTTTACCTGCCTTTCGCATTATCTGTTCCAGCAGATATTGAAGAAATCGACAGATAGCCCGTATCCCTGTCGAAATCCGGTACACGTTTGGAGAAGTTCAGATGAGCTGCATCCAAACAAAATGTTTTTTCGCCTGTCTTCGAGCTTTATTAGCCGGGAAAGGAAAAATTCCTATGATGAGGTTAACAGTGGCGTCTACTGTCCCATTTAGGCTGGATAAAGTGAACGATCTACATGACCTACTCTGACATATTCCAACCAGACATCATCTAGGATTTTCAAAGGTTATTCAGGTCTCCTAAGGACAGACGGTTTTGGAAGAGTCGAAAAGCAAATGTCTGGGGTTAATTCAATCATGGAAACTGACGTTCTATCGGTACTACATTTAGTAATGAGACACCTCGGACTGTGTATTCCCTCAAATACTAACTAAGCCCGAATTGAACGCAGAAAACAATTTTGGAGTATATAACTGCAGCGGATGCGCCTTATAAACACGAACCTGACATCTCGCGGAACAGAAAAGATACTACTGTTAGTGATTACTTGGCCTTGATCATATAGCAACGCCAACCTCATAATGTGAACATTTCCCTAACGACGAGACTGAAAACACTAATAAGGAGGAATTTTATGACTTTGAACAGAGCCTGGATTTTTACGCGGAAGCATCGGCGGTGGACTAGTTGGAAAGCAAACAGCCTCCAAGAAATAATAATAGATAATGCTTCTGACTTTGTAGCACTTTTTAAGTACTGTGGACAGTTTTACAAGGTTTCATTTCAGCCGCCAAATCGACCTTTAAAGTTTGACTAGAAATATAGAAATGAATACAAATTTTCAGGGCAACATGCTAGCTAGGAGCAGCGCTTAGCCTTTTGCACAATCATTCATGTTTACTTGTATATCCAGCTGGCACGATAGCGGGGCTCGAGTTTTATGTCGAATCCGAACTAAGTTCAGAAAAGCATTCTTGTTTTTATCGCATGATAAGGGTGAGTGAGAAACATTTTGGTGTTGCTAAAACTGGGAAATCTGAATTGGAATGCGACAAAAACAAAGGTCAGAGTCGAGATTTGCCTCTTTAAAAGAATTGTCTGGAATCTACAAATACAGAGCTCGACTGCCCAAAGAAAAGAAACTACGAATAGTACACCTTGTTCGTCTTAGAGAAACGGAGGTAGCCATGTCTACAAAGAACAGTGAGCGACTTACTATAGTGCCTTCACCGTCCAATAAGGTCAACATGCAGTACCGCAACATTGGTAAACAAGTAGGCGCATCTACCTTCGACTTCCAATCACCTCAAAGTATGTATGATGTTCCCAAGCTCCATAAAGAGGTCACAAAAAAGGATCACGCCAAGAGACTGTAATGCAACACCCAGATAGCGAGAGAAGGGTAAAATCTTTAGTAGGGGAAAATGATAATATCTTCATTGGGTTTGAGACTAGCTAAGGGAAATCGGAGTGACTCCCGACCAGAGAAAAATATCCGTCAATTCTTCATAAAAGCCAAACGATTGCAAACTGGCTTCAAATTGGGAAAGCAGGCCCCAAGAAATAGCAATAGGAATTTGGTCACAGGCATGCTGGAAAGTTATACGATTGGAAGCATATTATCAAGCTGCTGCAAATTGGCAACAATAGCTGAAGCATGGTAGGACCTATATCCGGTCAATCGTAACCCATCCTCCTATAGTATCACGAAGTCAGTGAAGCTGGCGTAAAACTGTAGAACAACAAAGCTGCCAGTTCTAATGTATTATCAGCAGAGCTCTTAAAATTCGAAGGTAATGCCTTTAATGTGTAAATTGCACCAAACCATCAACCAAATCTGAAAGGAACGGAAGCATGCCCGATGATCTATATGCCCCTTCCAAAAGAATGCTGAACCCATGTATGTTTCGAGGAATATCCCGTATTCATGTCGCACTTATAAAGTTCTGTCCATTGGAAACCGATTTTGAACAAATGAGAGGCACATTCTAACGAACAATAATTCGTCGGTTTGCGAGGAATGCGAATCGAGGAGAAGATACATCCAGGAGTTTTATGATCAGAACCGAGAAGTTGATGTACGAAAGATAAAACTACGTCGACAACATTAGATCGCCCAGGTGGACCGAACTCACAATAATTCTGCGCCAAAGAGGGGGAACTCTCCGATTTAATTATCAAGTGATCGCAGATGAATGATCGATGACACTGAATAACTAAAAGTAACAAAGGTACTCATCTGAGTTTGTACTTGGACTATTCCCATTCGTCTTCAAAACATTCACCCAGACATTAAACGCTTCTTGCAGCAACGTTTGGATCCCCGCTTTTGATTGTTCTCTCAAGTCCGTCACTTTCTCCCCCAAGCACAGAATCAAGGACTTTAATAAAATGAAGAGAACTATTGATGCTACTATGGAGTTACTATTGCTTTTGTGCCACAAGTTTGTTTCATACTCAATTACATTCGCAATCAAGATTACTAAAAATATTCTAGAATGGTAGGGTTCGAATAGCATTCACGACAGGACGAGTATTGCGAATTAATTGATGTGCGGCGGAATGTAGCGATACAAACTGTGAAGGGTGCCAATGGTGTGAACATAAACCTATGGTGTTCGAGCGAGACTATGAAGTTCGCTACGATTGTTCCTCCTATTTGTTCTATTGCACGTGTTGGTATCCTATACAGTAGGCGAAATCATGTTTTAGCTTCACCTGAGTAGTTTAAATTTTATTTGGTGCATATATATTGAGGCAAGATCACAAGCGCTGCAAGATCCAAAAAAGGTCGGAATTGATCGTAATCATACCAAGTATGTACAGTGTTTTGATTCCTGCAAATTTAGGAATATAAAAGTAAGGGTACTGTCATCAGCAAAGGAATAAAACGAATTACAATCTGCAGATAGAATAGAAAACCAACATTGCATTAGTAAATAGTAGGCTTGAAACCTTCTTTGAATGTGCTGATCGACAGTTACCAAAAACCCAACAAAAGGGCTTCAAACTTATCCCTGTCATATGTTTTTGAAATATCAGGTTGAGAGGTATTGTTATCATCACCTAAGTGGAAGGATCGACAGTTACCAGTGATCGACAGTTACCAAAAACCCAACAAATTGGCTTCAAACTTATCCCTGTCATATGTTTTTGGAATATCAGATTGAGAAGTATTATTATCGTCACCGTAGTGGAAGGATCGACAGTTACCAGTGATCGACAGCTACCAAAAACCCAACAAAAGGGCTTCAAACTTATCCCTGTCTTATGTCTTCGAAAGATCAGGTTGAGAGGTATTGTTATCGTCGCCAATAAGGAAGAAATTGGTTGCACTTTTCGGTGTGATATGCGATAAAATCACCAGTAAACATTTGGCTACGAACACCATACTGGCGATCATTGAGTTCAAGTTTCATGATATTTCATAAGGTGACACATTTATTAGTTTTTCTATGACCAATGCTAACTACAACCTATAACTGCATCACCCTTTAGCAGAATTTAAATCGCGAAAAAAAAGGACATTATCTATTTACCTTAGAACGCATTTGAAAGTGTTTCCTTCGCAATACCACTGTTTATTCCTTGTTTCCTTTGGCCAAACAACAGTCATACCTAACCTCAGAAAAAAAACACACATACTGACATTTTGGTCAACTGCACATACCACTGCCAATTACGTTCTCAGTAGTTGGCAGCAACTTGGCACACCCATTATTAGTCCATAGACCTTGCAGCGAGCACACATAACGATTGTACAACAACCTACAACAGCCTCAATCTATATCCACCCCAGAGTCCGGTCTTGGCGCGTCTGTCTGCGCTGGATAATTCCGTCTATACAGTGGTCTCGCCCCTTTCCCCCTCGCAAATAACAAGATGCTCTTTCTGATTTGCCTGTGGCAATATTTCACCGCACATTGGCAATTGTATACGCGTCTAGTTTTTATGTTACCCCATGTGGACAGCGTTTCATTCCATCAGATCCCATAAGTATCTTTTCGGTGATCGAGCGTCATATACGATTTGCGTGGGATTTCACAAAGTCCTCTTGTGACATGTCGTCCCTACTACCAATACGACTCCATCCTCGCATTAAATCCTGATCGGTAGTTACGATCTGTTTGAATTAGCATCCGATCGCTAGATGGCCTTTGGCATTGTATCTACGATGCCGTGTCGTGTTAAAAATATATTTTTGCATATAAATTACGCTCGCACATCGGTTAAGGGATGCTAATGAGGCAAATTAAATCCCTGCTCGATGGGCGATCAAATGACACTGTCAAAGGATGCAGAAGGATGGACATATCTGCGGCAATTGGGTGGTAGTTAACATAAATCATAGAATTGATTGTTATCGCACGTTGGCCGTCGATTAATATACTCGAGGGAAAGCCCCTTTTGTTTCTGGTTGCACACTCGAGAGCTGTCTTATCTGACAATCTTAAGTGAGGATGCTTAATTAAAAACTATAAATTCCCATAAACGTCGAAATGTCATGCTGTAGGGGGTTATTTTCGGATAACAAATCTGTTTAGTGATACTTTTTAGAGATTATTTTGTGTGAGTTGCAAAAAAAAAAGGGGAAAGATCCTGTCTATGTGTCTGGACCCTGGACATGGTAAAAATAAAATCCATTCCATGAAGACGTTGTCTGGTCGTATTATAATATCAATAAAACTCAAAGGGAAGCATGGTATGGTGTTTTTTTTTTTTTCAAAAAGTGATGATCAATAACCTGCGAGCAAATTTTATGATACTCCTCAGGGAGGATGCGCTGCATGATGCTAAATTTATGACATAAGCGATAAAGATGTCTGAAGGCATTAAATTTCAAGGACACTTAAGTCGCATTATTATACAGATACATTGTTATAGTATTATGAGGAAAATAAAGCTTAGAGGTACGAAATTCTTTATGTAGATACATGAACATGTAGAGGGTATCTCTTTAGATAGTTTGAAGAAATCAACAGGCAAACATGTAAGCGCCAGCCTAATATCTTCAATAAGCAGTCGTCACACTTAAATGGTCTTCATATACAAAGAAAGAATATTTTAAAAGAATTTATGTACAAGGTGGACCAAAAGAAGTCATCCGATTTGGCTCTAATTTTTTTTCTAAATGACTCGCGCAGTGTGTGCCGTTGCTCCGTCCTGTTGGAACCACATGTCCTTCAGTCCTAATTCGTCCAATTTCGGCAGAAAAAACTCGGTTAACATGACCCTATAGCGCGCACCGTCCACTGTTGTCGTTTGACCAGCGGCGTTCTCGAAAAAAATGGCCCGATGACTCCTCCAGCGTGAACAGCGCTTCATGCAGTAACTTTGAACGGGTGTAATGGCTCCTCATGCATTACTCGTGGATTTTCGGTGAACCAGAAGCGATAGTTTTGCTTGTTCACGTACCCGCTGAGGTGGAAATGAGCCTCATCGCTCATTATGATTTTTGTCGAAAAATCGTCCACTTCGTCCTCGAGATTGAGGATGGCTTGTGCGCAGGTTACACGTGTTTGGCGGTCGACAGGCAGCAGCTGATGCACGGGCTGGACTTTGTACGGGAACATGCGCAATTCTTTGACCAAAATTCGCCTTAGGGACGGCCAGCTGATGGCTAATTGCAAGGCACGGCGTCTGGTCGATGGTTCCGCCGACAGCTCGACGTCCTCGGCAACATCGGCGATATTCTCGGCACAACGGGCGTTCCGGGGCCGCCCCCTCTTGGCAACGTCTCGTGTGGTCCTATACTCTTTAAGGTTGGTGGCCGATCTGCGCAGTGTTTGCGCAGTCGGCGTCGAACTGGGAATCGACGACGGAATTCGCGCTGCGCCAACACTACAGACGAATTGTTACGCAAACAAATAGAAACGATTATTCCCATTCTTGGGTAGTGTATCGATCCATGGCTTGTTCACTTGTATTCTACATCTGTCTAGTCCACAAATGTCAAAACAGACGACATTGGCGGCCATTTGCAAAAAGAAGAGCATCATCCAATAGGGTGATCCCTTTTGGCCCACCATGAATATACAACATTTGTTTCTAAATTTCTAGGATTAGCTCATTGTTATCCAGCTGCACAACCAGCGAAACTTCTCAATTTTAAGGACACAGAGAGAATATCGAAATCACATCAATGGATGAAGGTGGCTGTAGCGGATAGTCTCTGGCTTAAATGCCGAAGCATGGACCCTATCAAGAGGTGTTATCTGGGAAGATAAGGATCTTAGAGAAGCAGCAGAATTTTTTAATTTGTTAGATTCATCTCCTGAGATTTTTTTACAAAAAAACTTGAAAGTGGCATATATACCCATAAGGCCATATCTTCAAAAACGGTCTTATGACTCCTTTCGAAAGCATCATAAGGCTAAATTTCAAAATATGACCTTATGTCATTACACCTCTTATATAGGATCTCCTTAGTGGTTCGAGCCGAAAGAGTAATCCTTTGGTTTCTTTCTGACGGAATGTCGTTGTCAGAGTTAATACTAAGCCGAGGTAGGCAAAGTTCCTTACTACCTCAAAGTTGTCTCGACCAATGATACATTCTGTCCAATTCGTCGATGTTGTGTATGCCCTTTAACAGAAGAGGAGGACATCCCGTTCAGTCCGACCAATGATGTCAATGTCGTCGGCGTATGCTAGTAGGGTGATTTTTTAAGAAGTAAGCTTTTCAGGTTGTCAGCACTGGTTAGTAATGGCGTCCAATCGTCTTCTGTCAAAGTGAAAAGTTTTTAGTATTCTTTGCCATTTAATCATGGAAAGACTTACAAACGAGCAACGGTTGCAAATTATTGAAATTTATTATCAAAATTCGTGCTCTGTGAAAAATGTGAAAATCCGCTGTTTTATCGGAAAATTTTGTTCAGCGATGAGACTCATTTCTGGCTCAACGGATACGTAAATAAGCAAAAATGTCGCATCTGGAGAGTGATGAACAGCCACATGCCATACAAGAATTACCGATACATCCCGAAAAAACGACAGTTTGGTGTGGTTTATGGGCTGGTGGCATCATCGTTCTATTTTTCTTCAAAGACGACCGAGGAAGAAACGTTACCGTCAACGGCGAACGATATCGAGCCATGATACGCGACTTTTTTTGCCCCAGTTGGCTAAGTTGAACTAGGTTGACATATGGTTTCATCAAGACGATGCCACATGCCACACAGCTCGTGAAACAATGGAAATGTTAAAGGATGAATTTGGTGAGCAGCTTATCTCTCGAAATGGCCCTGGGAGTTGGCTGCCAAGATCATGCGATTTAACGCCTCTTGATTATTTTTTGTGGGGTGTTATGTAAAGTCGTTAGTCTATGTGAACAAGCCAAACACTATTGAAGCCTAACAGGATCACATAACACGCATAATTCGTAGAATACAGGGCGAAATGCTTAAATAAGTGACGCAAAATTGGACCTTCCTAATGGACCATTTGAAACGAAGCCGCGCACAACATTTACATGAAGTTGTCTCTAAAACGTAAATGGCAAAGGCCTATTTATCTATTAAAATAAGCATTTTGAATATTTGATGCAAATTTGAGTGTTTTATTCGATTTTTTAAAAAAAAAAAACTACGCTTACAAAATCACCCTTTAGGTGCAGATATGAATGAAAGTTTGAGCCTCTGTTGTTGGGCCAGGAGTTTTGGTATATCTACCCCTTTATTGTCTTAATGCCTTTATTTTCTCTCGAAAATTTCGGTGAGGTCATTGCCGACCTTGATGGAGCAGTAAGTAATCTTCATCATCATCTTGCACGGACGATTTTGGGCTGTATACCAAAATTAGACAGGGTTCTGCAAATCTTGTTTTTGTAAATGCTGTCGTATGTGTCCTTGAATCTGTAAAGAGGAGGTGGGTATCGATTTTGACTCCTTGGGTTTTTTCCATTATCTGACGAAGTGTGATCATTTTATCAGTTTTGGATTTTCCTGTTCTTAAATCTCACTGATAAGGGCCGATCAGGTTGTTGGTAAACGGTTTCAGACGTTCAGTATTATGGTAAATATGATCTTGTAGGCGTTATTGAGGAGACTTATGGCTCTGTAGATGGCGTACTTCAGAGGGTCTCTTTTTTTGTGGACAAACGATATTGAAGCATTATTTCATCCGACCTAAGTTGGTGAATGTTACCAAAGAGGTATATAACTATAGAGTACGCATCACAATTCACAGCTCAACATGTTGTAGCTGTTTCAGACGCGGGCGGTAAGAGCGAAGGGGAATTTTCGTCATTCGTATGCATCGGCTATGCTGTTGCTTGATACTGGCATGGCAATGTGCACACTGGGGTATCAACATCAGTACCCCTCATAGTAAATTTTCGTTGTATGAGATGTGCACTCTTGTAACGGGTGATTTTTTAGCTGGTTTGGTTTTGGCAACACTGGTTTTGACAGCTGACGTGTGTTTAGTACCTTGTGTCACTGTCAAACAGCTTCAGTTTGGTTTGCAATTTAACCATGGATCGTCTTACAAATGAACAACGCTTGCAAATTATTGAATTTTACTATCAAAATTCGTGCTCGGTTCGAAATGTACATCGCGCGCTGCTTCCATTTTATGATCGGCATTCTCGACCTTCTGAGCAGTCTATTCGGAAGATTGTGACCAAATTTCGCACCAAATTTACTTTGTTGGACTTTAAACCACCAACACGTTTACGTACTGTGCGTAGTGAAGAAAATATTGCGGCCGTATCAGCTAGTGTGACAGAAGACCGCGAAATGTCGATTCGGCGCCGTTCCCAGCAGTTAGGCCTTTGTTACAGCACTACGTGGAAAATTTTGCGGAAGGATTTGGGCGTAAAGCCTTTTAAGATACAGCTGGTGCAAGAACTAAAGCCAGCCGACCTACCACAACGCCGAATTTTTGGTGAATGGGCTCGGGCTGGCCGAGGATCCGCTTTTATATCGAAAAATTGTGTTCAGCGATGAGGCTCATTTTTGGTTGAATGGGTACGTAAATAAGCAAAATTGCCGCATTTGGAGTGAAGATCAGCCAGAAGCATTGCAACAGCTACCAATGCATCCCGAAAAAGCCACTGTTTGGTGCGGTTTATGGGCCGGCGGCATTATTGGGCCATATTTCTTCAAAGATGATGCGAATCGCAGCGTTACTGTCAATGGTGAACGCTACCGAGCGATGATAACAAACTTTTTTTTGCTTCGAAATGGAAGTTCTTGACTTGCATGATATGTGGTTTCAACAAGACGGTGCCACATGCCACACAGCACGCGAAACAATGGCGCAATTGCGAGGCGAGTTTGGTGAACAGTTAATTTCACGTTTCGGGCCGGTCAATTGGCCGCCTAGATCGTGCGATTTGACACCATTAGATTATTTTTTGTGGGGGTATGTCAAGGCTAATGTCTATAGGGACAAGCCCGCTTCGATTGACTCACTGGAAGCCAACATCCATGCATTCATTCGTGAGATACCGGCCGATATGTGTGAAAGAGTATGCCAAAATTGGACTCAGCGGATGGGCTACCTGAGACGCAGCCGCGGTCAACATTTGCATGAAATTATCTTTAAACATTAAATTGCAAGGTTCAAACTATCGATTCAAATAAATATTTCATTCATTTTTTCGAATTTTTTGTGTTTTTTTTTTTTAAAAAGTTCTAAACCTCTTAAAAAATCACCCGTTAGTTGTATACTCTTTGATGTTACGTACCAAATCATCTGAACCTACTTTATGAAGCTTGCCGATAAGGCCGGAATTCCCGGCTGCCTTGTTATGCTTGAGTTTAGATATTGATGTCCTCACTTCACTTAGGTCGGATGGTAGGTAGTTTTCCCTGTCGTCGCCAAAATTGAATGGTTCGTTTTGCCTGACAGCGGAATATTGTTCGTCATCGCCGTTTAACAGTCTGCCGAAGTGGATCTTCCATATCCTTAGCATCGACACCTTATCAACTACGACATTTCTTTGTTCATCTCGATAGGATTCTGTTCGTGTCATGTATCTTTGGTTTTCACTTTTAACACTTTGGTAGAACTTGCGAACTTCATTCCTATATCATCGATCGCGTGATTTTCTTGCTTTTTTTCTCTTCTTTCTGAAAAGCCGATGTTCTTCCATTCGTCTCTGCTTGTAGAGCTCAATGGCAGCTCGCGTCTTCACTTGCCTTGTAAGCCTCGTTCTTGGCTGCGAGTATCTATCTTCATTTCTCATCAAACCAAGGGTTTATTGCTGGTGGGCGCTAGAAACATAGCTTATTAGTTGCAGCTGATCTAATAGCCTGTTTGCATCGTTGTCATTGTTCTTGGACATTAGATGCTGGTAGTATGGTGTTAATAGAGAGATTAAGGGATACGTGTCCTGCGATTGCAGTCATTCCACATTAATTTGTTTTGACAGGTTTTTTTTCTTTTTATGTGGCTTGGTGGATATCCGTATTCTTACCTTCGCTACAAAAAGGTATAGTGGTCCGAGTCGATCTAGCTCATCGGAATGTTCAAACATACAAAATACTGGATGCGTGCCTTTGTCTAACGCAATGCCATCAATTTTGTTGAACATTCGTCAAAAGATACCGCCATGTCCCTTTATGGTTGTCGAGTTTAGGGCATTTTGTTGCCTAGCCATTTGTCTAAATCTGTTGCCAGACGTAGTGTCTGTTTTCTGGCAATACTTCTAAAGATCTCGTTTCTTCCTACCTTCGAGTTTAAATCTCACAGGACAAGTTCAATATCGTACTTCGGCACTCTCTCATAAGTTTTGAAAGGGAGCTTGCAGATACAAAAACCCGTAGTTAGTTCCTCCTTCGAGGCGTGAGCGCATATAAGACTTAATTTGGCAAATTTCGCCTTTAAGAGGATAATTTCAATGCACTCGCTTATGTCTTCGAAGCGCTCTACTTTTTGACAAATAAAATTGTCTGACGATAAGATAGATACAAGCCATTGTTGCATATATAAGTGATAGTTATAGATAAATAAAAAAAAATCCAAAGTTCTTAGTGCAACGAATGGAATACCCAACCTTCAATCTGTTTATCTCAAATCGAATAAATACAACCTTTGGCTTTTGGGTATTGTTAGCCAGCGATCTAACTGACCCCTCAAACATAGTTCACATTCACACAAATGTGTAAAAACAAGAAATCCCCCATTTTGGTTTATTCTGCTAAATAATCCGAAAAACCACTTCATGACTTACCCCAAAACAATACTTACCTACTGGCTTTTCGGACGATAACCTTCCTAAGGCAATTGCATTATCTCAATAAGCTGTACTGCTCTCTGACTCACACACATTTTGCTTTCAGCAAACTCAACTAGTTGTACACACAATCATTTTTGTTTTGTTTTTGTTTATCAATGATATTACCCCGCAGATACAATTAAAAAAAAAAATAAAAACATTCCCAACGTTACAACCAAAATTACCCCTATTGACCGGGCCAACGGCCAAAATCGCAGCCGAGCACAGAGCAAACGAATATATTCCCCCTCGCTGCAGGAAATCTTATTACATCGACCGGCCCGCTGACTAGAGGGGCTGCAGCCGCAGCAGCTCGATGCAGTGGTCACTGGTCAGTTCGCTGAAATGGCATTGGTTGGCTGCTGCTGTTGCTGCCTGCGCTCGACACTTCTCGCCGATTCCATGTTAACAAGTTACAACATCGTCGAACATCGCTAACAGGCGAGCAGAATTCTCCGCACACAGAGCAGCGTATGAGATACATTTACTGGGTTGTCGTTCGCCGAACGTTTTTCACAGTAAAATGCATTTGCAATTTTATTACAGTCACCATCCGACGGGAGAACCCCACCCCCTACCCCTTTATGGCGGGTATGCCAGCAAGAGCTGTACAAAGCACTACCCACTCGTCGCGTCGCTTACGCTGCGCTCTGTCCTGGCCTGGCCTGTGTGTAGTATGGCTATACACTCTGTTATGGACGGGAGTGCAGATACACAGGTATCCAGTGTGTATAGCTGTAATTGCAGCAATGGCTATAAAGTATCTGTCAGATACGTTTTGTACAATTGTGCTTTGTGCGATACAAAGTAATGCAATGAAACATTACCGAGGTTTGGTATGCAGCTGTGACGCATGTTTCGCGAACGGAGGGCGCTTCTATTGTGAACGCGTCGTGCAGTATAGAACACAAAATATCTGGAGCGGGAATTTTTATTCATTTTTGGTTGATAAGTTGTACAATTAAAGAAATGATAACAACAAAAGAGAATAGTAGATACGAATGCGAGCTTGAAACTTGAAAAATCAAATTCTATTGAATTCGACTCGACCTAGTTGCAATTTTTTAGGCGTTGGTATGATGCAATGAAGGATTTTTAGTAAAATGTTGGGTTTAGCAGAAAATACCAAACAAATGTTGTGCCATTGAATTTGAGGTAGTACGGGACTTTGTCTACCTCGGCTCCGCTATTAACTCTGACAACAACATCTCGTCAGAAATCAAACGAAGAATTAATCTTGCCAACCGCTGTTTCTTCGGGCTAAGAAGGCAATTTAGTAGTAAAGCCCTCACACGAACTACTAAGGAGATCCTATATAAGATCCTGATCATCCCAGTCCTGCTCTACGGCGCTGAAGCATGGACCGTATCAAAAGCGGATGAAGAAATCCTTGGTCGATTCGAGAGAAAAATTCTTCGGAAAATCTTCGGTTCCATTTGCGTTGATGGGCTATGGAGACGAAGATTCAACCAAGAACTATACGAGCTTTACAGCGACATGCCCCTGGTCAAAAAATTCCGCATTGGACGTTTAAGATGGCTAGGACATGTAGAAAGAATGGGCACCAATACTCCGGCTCGCAGAGTCTTCGATTCCCAGCCAGACGTCGGACGCAGTAGAGGAAGACCTCGCCTTAAGTGGCGCGCACAAGTAGAAACCAACCTCAACCAACTTGGAGTGCGCAACTGGAGGCAGTTAGCTAAGGACCGGGCTAATTGGAGAGGCATGTTGGTTGAGGCCCAGGTTCATCCCGGACTGTAGCGCCACTTAAGTAAGTATGCCAATCGTCAACCCCCAAATCATCGCAGAAGACCCAAGGATAGTTAGGAGTGTGATTTTTTTCGAGGTATTAAAACTTTATGTTGGCAACACTATTTTAACTGGCGGCCATTTTGTCAGCTGTCAAGTGATTTAATTTTAGTTTGGTTTAGCATTTCAACATGATGAGACTGACGTCTGAACAACGCTTCCAAATTGTGCAAATTTATTTTTAAAATCATGGTTCTGTTCGAAATAAGTATCGCGCACTACGTCCATTTTACGGTCAACATAATCGTCCATCAGAGCAATTAATTCGATTAAGTATGGAACGTTTTCGCATCACGTTTATTCTAAATGATAATACTCATCCGTAGAGACGTCGTACAGTGCGTACAGAAGAAGTCATTGCTGCTGTATAGCGTAGCGTAGAGGAAGACCCGAATCAGTCTAACCGCCATCGTGCACAGGATTTGGATATGTGCCCATCAACTTGGAAGATTTTGCGGAAAGATCTTGGTTTGCGTACTTAAATAATCCAACTTGTGCAAGAATTGAAGCCACAGGAACACCTAGCAAGGAGTAGATTCGGTGATTGGACCCAAACCAAGATTGCCGTTGATCCCAATTTTCATGTGCGAATTATGTTTGAAGCTCACTTTTGGCTGAATGGATACGTAAATGAACAAAGCTGCCGTATTTGGAGTGATGATAATCCTCAAGTGTATATTGAGACACCATTACATCCACAAAAACTGACTGTTTGGTGTGCAGTTTGGTTTGTGGAATAATTGATCCGTACTTCTTTAAAAACGATGCTGGCCAGAACGTTACAGTCAATGCTGACCGCTATAGAGCCATCATTACTGACTTTTTCGTTCAGCAATTGAACAATCCATGATCTGCAGGAGCTGTGGTTTCAACAAGACGGCGCAACATATCACACAGCTCGTGCCACAATTGATTTGTTGAAGGAAACGTTCGGTGAGCGCATAATTTCGCGTTTTGGTCCTGTGAATTGGCCTCCAAGATCGTCTGGTTAAACGCCACTGTGGGGATATGTGAAGTCGGTAGTCTACGCCGATAAGCCCGAAACGATTGACCACTTGGAGGACAACCTTCGCAGCGTTATTGCCGATATACGGCCACAAATATTGAAAAAAGTCATTGAAAATTGGACCACCAGATTAGACTACATCTGAGCCAGCCGTGGCAGTCATATGCCAGAAATCATATCTAAATTATTATGCCAGAATATTATCTTTCGAATAAAGTATGTTTCATGTCATTTCAAAGTTCTCTAACTCTAAAAAACACCCTTTAGATATTTTTGATTAATTGAAAGTATTTCCTACGTCTTCTACCGGGTTTTTCAGTGCTGAGTTAGCCAGATCATAAAATCTAAAACGAACTCACAAAAGTTGTCGGGTTACCTCGGGATAATGATGCTATAACTGGACCCTTTGTTATAGAGTTCGCGGTTGTATCTTCTCCTCCATTCGCCGTCTTCGCGCACAGCACCAAAAATCCAAAAATTTCTTTCGAAGGAGCCCAGTATCAGCTCTCCCTTCTTGCTTATCGTCTAGCACCCGGTGCCCTAAAGCTGACCTGAAAGGATAAGGGTTTTGTAGAACACACATTTTGTCCTTCGAGTTAGGAGTTTTAAACCCAGTTATTTCGCCAAACCGAAGGGTAATTCTTCGCTGGATCTCCACTAGAGTGTCATTCGTGGAGTCTATGTTTACTCCGAGGTAGGTGAACTCCCTAACTACCTCGACTGGGGGTGGACAGATTATTGTTTGTTTGTTGATGGCATGTACTTATTCTTGTCCTTATTTACTTCAAGGCCAACGGATTCCGCCTGTTCTTCAATCGCCGTGAACGCTTTTATCACGGCACGCTGGGAGTGACCGATGATATCAATATCGTCCGCATAGCCCAGCAGCTGGACGGACCTTTTGAAAATAGTGCCTACGTGTTGACACCTGCCCTGCGCACTTTCTGCTCCAGGACGAGATTGAAGAAGTCACATGATAGCGCGTCCCCTTGCCGAAATCCGGTGCTTGTTTGGAACAGTTCGGAGGAGCTACCTGCACGTTGCAGCGCGTGTTATACAGTGTCATAGATACAGCTGAATCAGTTTTGCCAAGATTCCGAATTCGGCCATCGCCATATAGAGCTCTTGACGATGTATGCTATCAAACGCGCCTTTGAAGTCGATGAATAGGTGGTGAGTGAGAGAGTGACCGATGATATCAATCTCGTCTGCATAGCCCAGCAGCTGGACGGACCTATTGAAATTAGTGCCTACGAGTTGACACCTGCCTTGCGCACTTTCTGCTCCAGTACGATGTTGAAGAAGTCACTTGATAGCGCGTCCCCTTGCCGAAATCCGGTGTATGTTTGGTACATTTCGGAGGAGCTAGCTGCACGTTGCAGCGCGTGTTTTCCAGTGTCATGGATACAGCTGAATCAGTTTTGCCGAGATTCCGAATTCGGCCATCGCCATATAGAGCTCTTGACGATGTATGCTATCAAACGCGCCTTTGAAGTCGATGAATAGGTGGTGAGTTTCGACTTGAAATTCGTTGGTCTTTTCCAGGATTTGCCTCAGTGTGAAAATTTGGTCTATAGTCGATCTTCCGGGCCGGAAGCTACACTGGTACGTGCCAATTAGTGTGTTGCAGAACGGTTTTAGACGTTCACACAGTACGTTGTTTAGGATCTTGTATGCGACATTTAGCAGGGATATGCCTCGATAGTTCTTGGAAGACATAGGATCACTTTTTTTGAGTATGGGGCATATGGAGCTGATATTCCAGTCATCGGGCATGTTTTCTTCGACCCATACTTGGTTGATGATTCGGTGCATGTTCTCGAACATAACATCACCATCGTATTTAAAAAGCTCCGCTGGTAAGCCATCCGAACCTCGGGCCTTGTTGTTCTTTAGCCATTTTTATAGCTAGGCCAACTTCTTCTATACTAGGTGGTGGGACTAGTTCTTCATTGACTGGATGTGGGTTCTCTTCTTGCCCTATGACTCTCTCTTCATGATGCCCATTAAGCAGATGCTGGAATGCTGCTTAAAAACATCTACTATTCCCTGCACTTCGGTGACTAGGTTTCCTTCGCTGTCTCGAAGAGCCTGCGTTCCGGTTTTGTAGCCTCAGCCCTCGGTCCTAACGAGCTACCGAGGGCTGAGCTTTGGTTTTCATTCATAATGCCGGTATCTTCAATTTTATGGTGAATCTGAAAACTACACAGAAGGGTTCAATTCGTAGTCGTAGCAACGTAAATCGTTGCTACGACTACGAATTGAACCCTTCTGTGTAGTTTTCCTTATGATTTTTACAACAGTTTGGGACTGTAGAGCGGAATAAGTAATAGAGATAGACAGTGCCCACTTATGACCAGTAAGTAAGATAAGGATGAATTGTTAATAGGGGTGAAGTTCCTAGGTTAGGAAAAAAATGGTGTTCATTGAAAAACTTTTCCTTCGAGAGAGTAGGGACGTGTTGAGGACAACCAAAGTTGGATCGATGTTTTTTTTTTAATGTGATTGGACATTGGAGACTTATTATTGTGGAAACGAAAGCTTAGACCCTTTTATTGACAGGGAGTGTTAAGAACTCGAAATAAATGCGGTTGGTAGTCGGAAGCATATTTTTTGTTGCCAAAGGCACGATTTCAGATGGGTTTCCCTCGTCAAGCCATAACTTATCCTCCATCATAATGTATACAAATTTTATATTAAATTTGAAAGGATCCTTCTCCAAACTTAATAACACACAACAACACTATAGATACTCAAAAGTTTGTACTTACATTGGCCAAAATGGTTAAGTGATACATGGCTTGTTTCTCGAAATCGAGTGGTCCCAATAAAAAAATTGTGCCCTCTGTTGTATCGGGTGAGACAATCTTTTGTCTAATGGCGAAAAGGGGTGAACCCTATAAATAAAAAAAAAGAATCATAATTAAAGTTAAAGGATGTTGATAATAAAGATGTAAAGCATGTGAATACTGTGTATCTAACTCCAGCTCAAACCTATTTTGGTGATGTAAGAGTTAGGTACACTAACCTAACAAAGCCAGTAATAACCATGCATAGTATATTTCAATCTAAAAAACCCAATCCAAACAGAATGCTCCTCAAATGCTCAATTTACTGTCAAGCTATAAAAATTCCCGATTGTAACTATCAGATATGACCATTCTGTTCGGCACTTAATTCAGATTGAAAATAAAAAAAAACAACAAACTCACCCATAGTTCGAGGTAGACTGGTTTTGTAAAATGTGGATTTTTTCTGGATATGACATAATCCAATTCCGTTCCCCGTTTGGCATCCTAAAAAGAAAAGAGAAGAAAACACGAAATTCATTAAGATTAAGACACAAAAAAATATCTCAAAGTAATTAATTTTTTTTGTTTAATTATTCAGTCATCCATTCCTATCCGAAGGGTCGATCTGTCATGACACATAAAATTTATGATAATTTTACCAATCAGTACTTTATCTCCTCAGTAGTCGATCAGATACACTAAAAACCCTTCATTTCTTAATCTTTACACTTTTTTCTTAAATTTCTTGTAGAAGATTCCAGTGTTAGTTAAAGTTTATCAAACCACATTAGATCAAGTTTTCATTTATTTTTTCTTGGGGTTAATTCGATTAAAGAAGGAGCCCCAAAATTAGATTTATTTATCTTTTTTTTTAAATCTTTATTTTCATAGTTAATTATAATGAAGATGCAAAAGATACGCCTTCTACAACACAGATACTCTGGTAGAGGGCATTAAGAATCCTTCTATTGAAAAATGAAGAAGCATCCAATGAGCATCAATCTAAATTAATTTTCTGCCTTAGAACAGATCTGCAGATTTAATTTATTGCAAGAATTTGATTTATTCCTTTTTGCCGTTTCAGAGTGAATAGTGGATAGACCTTCGCAGAAACGGAGTTTGATTTATGAGGTAAGATGATGCTATGAAGGAGCGTGTTTCGCGAAAGGAAGAACAATAAAGTGGTTTATTTTTATTCGAGGTATTGGTATCTATGCTGTCGATCTTGATTTTTGGAAGGTGGATTAGAAACATCAAACAACTCGGCATCACTTGGGTCCTAAATGGCTTACGAACAGTGGCGTCGAATTATTTATTAAGTGGTAATGTTTTGATATTTCCAAATTTACGGATTGCTAGGTAAATTCATTGGTCTATCGATATAGATTTATTGATTTTCAATTTAAAAAAAAAATCCAATTGTGGTACACATAAAAGCAGGAGAAACTTTTCGGAATCATTGGTTTCTTTAAATTTATGGAACAGAAACTATCCAAGGGTCCAGATTTTTTTTTGACTGAGCCACCAATTAGGGTTACTCAAGACGTTTGGGCAAAGAGCTATAATGAAAAAGCTGACGTTTTTGCCGCACATGTTAAAGGAAATTTAAGCCATTTGATGATCCAGCGCAAAATGAAAACATTAATGTATTCGAGATAACAACTGATAACAATATATTGGGTGATTTTTTAAGAGTTAAGTTTTTTCAGGTTGGCAGCACTGGTTACTAATGGCGTCCAAATGGCATCTGTCAATGTGAAAAGTTTTCAGTATACTTTGCCATTTAATCATGGATAGACTTACAAACGAGCAACGATTGCAAATTATTGAAATTTATTATCAAAATTCGTGCTCTGTGAAAAATGTGCACCGTTTGTTACGACCATATTATGGTCGTCATAATCGACCTGGTGAATCAACAGTTCGTGATGTTATCACCAAATTTACTTTGTTGGACATTAAACCATCGACTCGCATGCGCACAGTCCGTAACCGAAGAGAATATTGCAGTCGTAGCGTCCAATGTTAATGAAGATCGTGAAGATCGTCGCAGTTCTCACCAATTGGGCATGTGGTACTCCACATGTAAAATTTTACGTGTCGGTTTAGGTTTGAAAGCCTATAAAATTCAACTTGTGCAAGAATTGAAGCCGAATGACCTAACATAACGTCTAATTTTTGGTGAATGGGCCTTTGAACAGCTCCATGAAAATCCGCTGTTTTATCGAAAAATGGTGTTCAGCGATGAGGCTCATTTCTGGCTCAACGGACACGCAAATAAGCAAAGCATCTGGAGTGATGAAAAGCCACATGCCATATAAGAATTACCGATGCATCCCGAAAAAAACGACAATTTGATGTGGTTTATGGGCTGGTGGCATCATCGGTCCATTTTTCTTCAAAGACGACCGTGGAAGAAACGTTACCGTCAACGGCGAACGATATTGAGCCATGATACGCGACTTTTTTTTTGCCCCAGTTGGCTGAGTTGAACTTGGTTGACATGTGGTTTCATCATGACGGTGCCACATGCCACACAGCTCGTGAAACAATGGAAATGTAGAAGGATGAATTTGGTGAGCAGCTTATCTTTCCAAATGGCCCTGTGAGTTGGCCGCCAAGATCATGCGTTTCAACGCCTCTTGATTATTTCTTGTGGGGTTATGTAAAGTCGTTAGTCTATGCGGACAAGCCTAACACGATTAAAGCCTTACAAGTTAACGTAACACGAACCGTCAACCAAATCTACCATATCTATGCTAATCGATGCGAGGCACGCATCCAACATCCTCCAGGTGCACACATTCAGAGGGGCAAACATCGACTCTGACCATTTTCTTGTCGCGGCTAAAGCTCGACTGTCCAACGAGAAGAAGCTGCGAACTGCCCAGAACATGAAATTTGACGTTGGACGCTTTAGGACACCTGGAGTAGCCAGAGCCTACAGTGAGCGCCTGAGTATGAAACTATCCTCTGTGAACTCACCTACCACAGACGCCAACAATCAGTATTGCCAGTATCGCGACATCATCAAGGAGGTAGCCGAGTCCACTGTTAGGTACCAGCCACCCGTGGTATGATGATGAATGCTTGTACAAAAATAAGGTGACAGAAGATACACACAAGAAAGCGCTGCAGCGCAAAACAAGGGCAGCGAGAGAAGAGTATCGAGCCAGGAGAAGGGAGGAAAAGAAGATCCTGCGTAGAAAGAAGAGAGCCTACGCAGCCTCCCAGCTCAAGGAGATTGAAGAGTGACGCGATCATAACACCATCCGGAGGTTTTATAAAAAAAAGCTAAGCAACTGGCTGCAGGCTACAAAACCGGAACGCAGGCTCTTCGAGACAGAGAAGGAAACCTAGTCACGAAGCGCAGGGAATAGTAGAAGTGTTTAAGCAGCATTCCAGCATCTGCTTAATGGGCATCATGTAGAGAGAGTGATGGGGCAAGAAGAGAACCCACGTCCAGTCAATGAAGAACTAGTTCCACCACCTAGTATAGAAGAAGTTGGCCTAGCTATAAAAATGGCTAAAGAACAACAAGGCCCCAGGTTCTGATGGCTTACCAGCGGAGCTTTTTAAATACGGTGGTGGTGTTTTGGTAGGGAGCATGCACCGAATCATCAACCAAGTATGGGTGGAAGAAAACATGCCCGATGACTGGACTATCAGCTCCATATGCCCCATCCACAAAAAAAGTGATCCTATGTCTTGCAAGAACTATCGAGGCATATCCCTGCTTATTGTCGCATAGAAGATCCTATCCAACGTACTGTGTGAACGTCTACAATCGTTCTGCAACCTCAATCGGCATGCAACAATGTGGCTTCCGGCCCGGCAGATCGACTATAGACCAAATTTTCGCACTGAGGCAAATCCTGGAAAAGACCAACGAATTTCAAGTCGAAACTCACCACCTATTCATCGACTTCAAAGCCGCGTATGATAGCGTACATCGTCCGGAGCTCTATATGGCGATGGCTGTGTAGCTTGGAAGTAGCTCCTCCGAAGTATTCGAAATATGCACCCGACTTCGGCAAGGAGCGCGCTATCATGTAACTTCTTCAATCTCGTACTGGAGCAAATAGTGCGCAGGACAGGTGTTAATTCGGAAGGCACTATTATCAACAGGTCCGTACAGCTGCTGGGCTATGCGGACGATATTGACATCATCGGTCGCTCCTTACGTGCGGTGATTAAAGCCTTCACGGCGATTGAAGAACAGGAGAAATCCGTTGGCCTTGAAGTTAATGAGGACAAGACTAAGTACATGCTATCAACAAACAAACAAGCATCTGTCCACCGCCTAGGACAAAACGTCACTATTGATAGCAGCAGTTTCGGTGTAGTTAAGGAGTTCACCTACCTCGGAGTTAACATAAATTCCACGAATGATATCCTGGTGGAGATCCGTCGAAGAATTACCCTAGGAAACCGTTGCTACTTCGGTTTGGCGAAACAACTGGGTTTTAAACTCCTAACTCGAAGGACGAAATGTGTGCTCTACAAAATCCTTATCCTGCCAGTTCTGCTTTAGGGCACCGAGTGCTAGACGATAAGCACGAAGAGGGAGCTGATACTGGGCTCCTTCGAAAGAAAAATACTTTGGCGTTTTTTTGATCCTGTGCACGAGGAGGGCGAATGGAGGAGAAGATACAACCGCGAACTCTATGAGCTGTATCAAGATGTGGATGTAGTCCAAAAGGCCAAAACACGTCGACTATATTGGCTCGGCCACATCGAGCGAATGGACAATAATGCCCCAGCTAAGAGGATCTTCGAATCCCAGCCCCGAAGGTTCGAGAAGGCAAGGAAGTCCGAACCTCCGTTTCAAAGACCAAGCCATCGCGGATGCCAGAGCGCTTGTAAAAACAAAAAACGCCAAATATTTCTGCTTCGTACTCAATATCTCTAGTCGACATTAGATTCAGTTAATACCGGCAGCTTGATATAATTGAACAGGAATCGATCTAGATCTTGAAATAAGCTGGGAAATATTTCCTAAATCGCCAATTCAGACTCTTCAACGAAGCGAAAGACGTTAATTAAATCCATTTTCTGTAAATTCAGTACTAATCCGACTAATAACAACCGCACAAAACCCGAGCCAATATGAATCCACACCCTTGTTAGCTAACATCGTAGCCTTAGAAAAATTCCCAGTAATAACTCAACTCGACCACCCATCATCATTCAACACTCATAAGTCCTAGTCGAAATGGATTCAAACCTCGCTCTACAAGAAATTCTTATCAATCTCATGACCAAGTTACGCTTTCATTATATCTAACGATCATGAAAAGTAACCCAGCCATCTATATGAAGCCCCCCTAATAAGACGCCATTAATTAATGCTTAACCAATGTTGGTTGCAGCGGACAATGCATCCAGGCCACAACAAAAACCTGAATTCCCTTCAACCTCAACCTCAACCTCAGCATAGTATCGTTGCATCGTCCGGAGCAGCGATCAAACTAAATTCAAGTAGCCGCAGCAGTTCATGTCTGGTGATCTACCACGTTAACCAGCAAGTTAATCCCGCGCCGATAGAGTGCGTTGACCATCCATCAAAACGTGATGTTAGGCGCACAGAGGCGTTTCGATTGGAGTCCGCAGAGATCTTCTAATGATTGGGTTTTTATCTGTGATTGATAGACGAGTGTCATTTATTTGAGAAATTCTCCAGCGTGGTATTCTTTGGGGAGAGCCCATAATGGATATGACATCCCGAGACTAGAGATGGGAGTTCTTAAAGAGGGATTAAGGGTCATTAAAATGCATACACAGGTATGTATAGTTTGTCTAGTGATGTCATGCATTTTTTATCGAGGAATGGGTTGATGATGTAATTAAAAATTTAATTGTCCTTTCAATGGGAATTTATCAAACTCTTTATGTTTATAAATGGAGTTCGTCCATGGGAATGATGAAGGTGTGACCGGATGGGTTTTATTTTACTTCAAGTTTGGTTTTATGTGGAGGCTAGCATGAATCTATTTTTAGCTTTCAAGTGCTACTTTATATCCAGCTGGAAGGGAGTAATGACATTTGGAAAGTCTTGAAAATATTTAACACAAAAAGTGTAAGCTCTTGGGCGAGTTGGATAACCGAACCGTTTTGACGTTGTATGAGGCTAATGCAGTCATAAATTTTATGATGAAGCGTTATCTGAATGTGTTCATTACTTGCTTGCATTTTTGTATCTCATTCACTAGGCCATCAAAAGACACTAAAATCCTCATGTTAGTTCGTATATCCGTAAATGCTTTTAAAAATCCATTAAAAGATACAACACCTCAATGTAATATAATTGTTTGTTGTGTCATCTTAATCATTTAAGATTAGACAAATGCGGCACTCAATATGGCGGTTTACCTATTTATTAATGGTGTAGTACAGTTTCTAATAAATATATGGGTTAACTGCTTTTGATCCAAGCAACCAGCTTCGTATTTGATGCTGGGTTTGTTCAATTGTAAAAGAAAACTTTTTGGGTAGGACTCATGACGTAAGGCCTTTTCTGGTTATCTTTAAAATTTTAAAACGTATTGTACAACTTGCAATATTTGACAATATTTCCCAAAAATATCAATAAAACCCCTGGTTTGATGAGGAATGCCGACAGATGCTCGCAGCCAAGAACGAGGCCTACAAGGCTAAGCTGCAGGTGAAGACGAGAGCTGCCATTGAGCTCTATATGCAAAGAAGAAGGGAAGAACATCGGCTTTTCAGAAAGAAGAAAAAAGAGCAAGAACAGCGCGCGATGGAGGATATTGAGAGGTGCCACTCCAGGAACGATGTTCGCAAGTTTTACCAAAGTGTAAAACGTCAAAGCCAAGGATACAAGGCTCGAACAGAATCCTGTCGAGATGAACAAGGAAATATCGTATTTGAGACACAGTCGATGCTGAGGATATGGAAGAACCACTTCTGCAGACTGTTAAACGCCGATGACGAACAACATTCCGCTGTCAGGCAGAACGAACCATTTAACATTGGCAACGACAGCGAAAACTGCCAACCACCCACCTAAGTGAAGTTAGGATACCAATATCTAAACTCAAGCTTAATAAGGCCGCCGGAAAAGACGGCCTTCCTGCTGAGCTTTATAAAGCTGGAGGAGATGACTTGGTAAGTAGCAGTGGCGAGGCGTCCATATAACTCGATTCCTACCGAGTTACCTTTTGAAATTCTACTTTTCAACAATGAACTAATAAAACAAGCAACATGAATCTTAATATCCCCATATAAACACAATATTTGTGTTTCCCACACCTGCACAGCACACGCAAGCCACAAATTCTATCAACAACCCCTCAACCTGCTGCAAGTCATCCGCTTTCATATCGTTCTACTGCTTTACGCACACACATACACACATCATTGCATGGTTATTCTCTATCCCATACTCCACATATTTCATAGCCCATAAGAAAGACAACTGAAAAGCGCTAGCAAAACAAAGCAAAGTGTAACCCGACAAACGCCGTGTTATAAAATATCTGGCTGGCTAGAACAAATTGGTTTTCTTTCCTTGTTTTCCCTTTATCGTTCACCGTGTTTGACTCCTCTCTGTTTAACACACGCTTTCTAATGCAAAAAAATAACCCGATGTTCAACGACTTATTGGTGAATTTTGTCTTTTCTTTTAGATTATTTCTGTTGGAAAAAATTATTTATGAAGCAGATTGCGATGCGTAACTTAAAGAAAATTTTGAGTGTAATTATTGATGTGCAATAAAAAAGAAATTTAAAACAGTGAAAAGTGTGAAAAGTTTAAATTGTGGTATTTTCAGTTGAATTCAGATAATTTCAAATAGCTAATTATTAAGAGATAATGGCATTATTAACTGTAAATTGTTGTTTGGTAGATTTGCTTTTGGAGGAAGAAAATGCTTTTTGTAAGTTGAATTTTCTTAAAAAAAAAAAAGTTAGAGATAGGGCGCTCTACTCCTTCTATGAAAATAGATTATAAGCGCAAGGATGGTTTTGTTTCGCATTTTAATGCATCCATGTACCAAAAATATACTTGGTTGACTGGCAGTTGTAAGCTTAACAAAATGTTTTGCTTTCCTTGTCTTCTTTTTTCAAATTCCCCTAGTGTTTGGAGCCGTACTGGCTACGCTGACATAAACAATTTAGTTAATTCCGCAAATAAACATGTCAAAACGGAAAAACATATTCGAAGCTGTTTATCTTTGCACGAATTCGGCACTAATCGCATTGAAACCTCCTTAGGTAATTCCTTTGAAGCTCACAACAAAAAAGTTGATAGAAACCGTAAGTTAATGGAACGTTTTATAGATACAGTAGTTCTTTTAGGCAAACAGGAACAAGCATTTCGGGGTCACAACGAAAAGCAAGATTCTATTAATCGTGGTAATTATGTTGAAACAATTTTATACTTATCTAAGTATGACACATTAATAGACTCCCATTTAGAACAGTGTTCAAGTGCACATCGAGTTTTTTCGGGTCTTTCAAATGACATACAAAACGATTTGGTACATAGTATCGCTGCAGTGATTAAAGATGAAATTAAAGTTGAAATAAGTGAAACGCGATTTGTGTCCATTATGATCGATGAAACACCAGACGTGAGCCATAGGGAACAACTAAGTGCCGTATTGCGATACTTATCGGAGGAAGGAATAGAGGAAAGGTTTCTTGGTTTTTTTGACGTGAGTGAGAGTCGAAATGCAGAAGAGCTCTCAAAACACATTTTTAATATACTTGATGTATACGGTTGCAAGGAAAAGTTAATAGGGCAATCTTACGATGGTGCCGCGGTTATGTCCGGGGAAGTAGGTGGAGTTAAAAAAAAGGTCCTCGATGCATGTCCAATGGCTAATTTTATTCCTTGCTACGCACATCTTTTAAATTTGGTGTTATCCCGATCACTTGAAAATATACCTGAGTTAAAAGTTTTTTTTGGCAATATAAATACTGTAGTGCGCTTTTTCAATAAATCAACTAAACGTTCAAATCTTTCGAAACAAAAAGCAAACCGACGCATGCCGGGAGTATCAGAAACTCGCTGGCATTACCATTCACGAATAATTAACGTTATTTGTAACTGTAGATTAGATATAATTGAAACTTTTAACCAAATATTAGGCAATCCAAAAGAATGGGATAATGACGCACTTTCAATGGCCGAAAGTTTATTGCTTAAATTAGAAGGGAAAGAGTTTTGTTTTATATTGAACACGCTTTCCGAGATTTTTGCTAAAACCGATGTATTGTTTAATTTAATACAAAATAAACAAACGGATGTTGAAGTTGCTAAGCGAGAAATCGAGTGTTTTGAGTCTTGGCTTTGTACTGACTTTCTAAACAAATTTGATTCTATTTTTGAAAGCATAAACGATTGTGCTGAACCTCCACGAAAACGCAGATAACTCGATATTGATTTAAAAACTCACTATAAGCGCCTTCTTGTAGAAATAAAGGACAATATTATATCCCAACTTCAGACAAGATATAAATACAGATATAAATACAAATCAAAATACAGTAATTTTGCACTATCAAGCCCAGATGATAAAATATCTTCTCTGATTAATTTTTTTCCTGGAATTTTCGATTTCACAGCTTTGAAAAATGAACTAAAAGTTCTCTATACTACATCTTCACTTCAACAACTTGACGTTCTAGCACTTTATAACCATTTGAGAAGCGAAATATTGCGTGAAACATTTTCCCAAATTTTAAAATTAACTGCACTATTTTTAACACTACCGCTTACTGTTGCCTCCGTGGAGAGATCTTTTTCCACTCTGAAAAGAATTCATACATATTTAAGAAATTCTCAAGGAGAAAACAGGATCTCTGATTTAGCACTTTTATCAATAGAAAAGCGACTCCTTTTAAAAATGAAAAGTAGACCTAACTTTTATGAAAAAGTTCTTGCAGAATATGTTCAAAAAGATCGGAGAATAGACTTAGAGTACAAATAAAAAAATCAGTTTAGCAAAACTTTTCACAATTTTTTCAAACTTTTGCTGTTTTTAAATTCCTACTTATCATTAATATTTCCTATTTTTAATTTTTTTTTAAATATTATATGTGGATTTTTTTATTATTGTATTTATTTATTTATTTAATTTAACAAAAAGTAATTTGTGAAGTTCCTTTTTTTACCATCAATTTTCTTAAAGGTATTGCATTTGCATCTGCCAAAAAAGGTTTCTTTCGAAGCCACTTTTATTATACTTCAGGTTCATTGTAAATTTTGGCTTTAATGACTTGAAGTATACGAAATTGGCTTGAATTGCTTTACTTATATGCGATTTGCAATACACAATATAATTTCAGAAAGCGTTTGCAGGAGCATATTTTTGCCGACTTACCATATAACATTTTCCACGCCACGCCACTGGTAAGTAGCATCCACCAACTCATAAGCCAAATCTGGTCGGATGAAAGCATGCCTGAAGAATGGAACCTCAGCCCGATCCACAAAAAAGGAAACCCTCTGAACGCGCCAACTACAGAGGCATAAGTCACCTCAACATAGCCTACAAGATCCTATTTGCCGTAATATGTGAACGCCTGAAACCGTTTACCAACAACCTGATCGGCCCTTTTCACACTTCGGCAGATCCTGGAAAAAACCCAAGAAGTCCAAATCGATACCCACCACCTAGTTACTTATCGATTTTAAAGCCGCATAGGACAGCATTTATAGAGACGAACTATAAGAGCCATGTCTAGTTTTAGTATACCGCCCAAACTCGTCCGTTTGTGTAGGATGACGATGGAGAATTCTCGCTGCTCCATCAGAGTCAGAAACGACCTCACCGACACATTCGATACCAAAAAAGGATTTAGGCAAGGTGATGCGCTGTCATGTGACTTCTTGATTCTTGAGAGGATTGTGCAAAACTCCCGAGCCAACACCAGAGGCGTAATTTTTCAAAAAATCGGTGCAACTATTAGCATACGCCCACGATATTGACATCATTGGTCGGGCTCAACAGGATGTCATAGCCACGTTAGACAGAACGTCACCATTGACACATACAACTTTGAGGTAGTACTGGTCTTTGGCTATTAACTCTGACAACGAAGAATTACTCCTGCCAACACCTATTTATTTTAAGAGGGCAATTCAGTAGCAAAGCCCTCACTCGAACTACAAAGGAGATCCTAATCCTATACATGACCTTGATCATCCCAGTCCTGCTCTACGGCACGGCACGGTGGTGAAGCATAAACCTTATCAAAAGCGGATACTTGAAGTGCGCAACTGGAGGCGATAAGCAAAGGACCGGACTATTTGGAGAGGCATGTTGGTTAAGGCCGAGGTTCATTCCGGACCGTAGTGGCACTTAAGTAATTAAGAAGTTGTTAATCCTTGGACCAAAATAAAATAAAAAAAACTTCACTGATGAACTTCTGTGATGAACGTCCATTATGGACACTTAACTATACTTGAAAACTACGCAAACTATTATCAAAAGCATCTTATATCACCTACTAATATCAAGTATGATTTTGACAAGTATTCATATCTGACAGACACTATACATCTATCTCCACAGGTTGCTTGAAGATAGAAAGGGGAACAGGTATTCGAGTCTTCTGAAAGGCACTGAGTATCAAACAATCCTTTCGACTTTCAAGCTGATATCTAAATCTGCGTGTTTAAGAATAAAGGACGGACGATGGAACTCTGAGAAATACAAATTTTCTGATGGGTGGTCAAATCGGAAGGGCTCAGTGACGCGATGGTTGCAGCGCAGAAGGTCTGGGTTCGATTACCAGCCGTGGCAATACCAAAATGATTTTTAAATGATCCAACCAAACCTGGTAAATGCAAAATGCGTCAAAGAATTACCTCTTGACACTTAAGGGGTTGTAGATCATCACTGGCTAATAGTCGGGTTACTTGACAGGTGCGGTGGTAGAAGAGAACCAGAATTGTTCTCCTTTTTCGCTCAGATCTGAATCCTCACTACTAGGAGCATTCTTGAAGGTGTTTCAATAACATTGGATATGTATAGCACTAGTGGTTGGGGCGTAACAGGCATTCTGTGCACTGTGGCCCGTCATTGGCAAAAAGCTATAAAAGGTTTTAGTCTCCTTTGATAGAAGCCGAATCCGGGTGCTCTTTGGGCTATTTTTAGGAAACTGCATCATTGGAATGAGCTACGAGTTTTACAAATGATTCCTGCTGAGACTAACAGAACAAAGAGTCTGTAAAATAATTTCTATGCAACTATAACTCTATCGTATAAGTCATTTATAGAAAACCCATTCTTTTTAGGAATTTCAAACCAAAATGCTAACGAGTATCTATCTTCTAAACATTTCATTTAGTCAAATATATTCATGCTTTCGCCGAGGCATTCATTAAGTGACTGCAGAAATTGTCAAGTCACAATATCAATCTAGTCATGCGTGACAGGGCTCGTTTTTTGTCATCAGACGCGTGGTCTGCACAGCCAAATCAACCTGTTTATCACCACTCAATCTGACGGTTTTATTTAGATCAGGCAAGCAACCACTACCACTAATTCAATTAGCAAACTACTGATGTCGAATCGCATTCAGTGATCCATTAGAATTCGCAATTTACTCCAGATAACGACGCCGACGACAAAAAGCTGATGACCTTCCTGTGGAAATTGAATTTTTCATATCACTCCATACATCACACACGCGAATTCCTTCAAACCACACACTCGAGCGTTACAACGTTTGCCCACTACCAAAGGCGGGCGCACGCTCCAAGAATCCTAATCTTGCACCGCGCCGCCAGCTCACCCGATGGAAAATAAAAATGATTGGGCCTGCAAATCGGTGTGTATCTGGATCGACAGCCCACATTCACGCATGTCATTAGATTTATGGCACCACACACATAGACTGTCCAGCAGCACCACCGACCGTCCAGCAGCAGGAGCTGTATATCTGTTAGTCAGCATTCCAATGCTACTACACCTATCTCTCAGAGACCCCCAAGTGTCGGACAAGCGACACGCAGACGCCAAAAAGAGGAATCAATCAAACGGCCAGACTGAGAATGTGACACAACGGGCACAGGAATAGTAGCACCTCTTAGCCAGGCCGTGCGGCAGAGTGGGCTCTGCCATACTCGTACACCGGCAGTAAAAGTGTCAAAACAATTCAATGTGAAACATCGCATTTAGCACGTCAGCTGGACCGTGTAATTATCCTTAATTGCAATCGGTAGGCACATGAATCGTCAATGTCATCATCTCACCTGGCGTCGTCGTCGCAAGCGATAAGGGATGGTGATGCACCGAAAGATACGAAGATATCTTGCGTAGATATGCGTATTGGAAGTTGCAACTGTCGAATGCGAACCTGAAACACAGAAATACCAGTTTACGCAGGAGGAAAATTTTAACGAGTGAAAGAAAGAGGAAAACAAAAAGTGAAAGGCCACTAGTGTGCTGGTGTAATCACTTAACCGCAGAAGTTATACCCTCGAGGGGTTGTGCGCACAAGCTGGGAGAAGTGAAGATCGATGTATCTGCGAAATGCCGCAGAACGGAAGAAGAAGGAACCTGATTTTTTCAACAGCAGGAAACTCTCTTCAGTGATCCAATTGACATGGTACCCGTACATGTAGTAAATGCGATTGCTTTGGGGGGACCATGTGGTGGTTTGGCAAGGATAGAGATTATGATCTCAAGGTGATGAAGGTGAAATTTGAGGTTATATGAATCTGGTTTCAACATCGATGTGGACGGACTGATATATACACGGTTGCAGTCACGTAATGTGAGAGATGATGGACTTGTTGTTTAAGCCATGGGGTTCTGAGGTTGCATTCCGATGGGTAATCGGGGCAATTTGCGAGTTTTTATATCAATAATGGTCATACGGAGCGTGGAAACTGATTCGTGTGCGTTACATTGTTGCGGCAATAAGTGCGTGAAATTGAGCTTACTTGTGGGCGCAGAGATTCCGAAAAGCAGCGAAAAGCTGATGATTACTTGCGTTCAAGGTCTAAAACGATCATGACTAAGGCTTAAGGCCTTGAGAGTGGGGAATAAATATTTTTGAAAAGTTGACGATGCAGTTGAGGTTACATAGTTCCAGGATGTGGATGTATAGTAAATTTCAAATCAATATGCAAAAGGCCGTGCAGGATTTAGCTTTTCAAGTGATAAGTTCATCCTTTTCTTTTATGGGTTTCGAATGTGATATGTCAATTTTTTGAAAATAGTGTTGCCAAATGTGAACAAAAATGTAACGGGTCCGCCATCTAACGTTTTTTTTTCAACTAGTGCTTATTTCGTGAATGGTAACACTTAGCTCATGTCTGATTAGACAGATAATTATTTTTATCCTTCCGCTGAATATGGTTGCGTATACGCTTGAACAACGCTGGGAAATATTGCGAAATTACTTTGAAAATCATGGTAATGTTGCAGAATGTGTGCGAAAATCGCGTACGGATTTTGGAAGAAGAGAAGCACCGTCAGCTCCGTATGTTCGTTATCTTGTGAAAAAAATGAAAGAAACTGGCATCCTCATCGATAAACCAAAGCGTGAAAAGCCAAAAACAGTGCGTACACCCGAGAATATTGCTGCTGTGGCCGAAAGTGTGCGTGAAGCGCCATCAATATCAATTCACTGTCGTTCTCAACCATTGAAAATTTCGGAGACATCATTGAGACGAATTTTGCATAAAGACCTTGGTATGACGCCATACAAAATCCAATTGGTTCAGGAGTTGAAGCCAACTGACCATCCAATGCGTTTTCGCTTCGCTAAGTTGGCCTGCGATCGACTTAGGGAAGATGCCGATTTTGCCAAAAAAAAATCATCTTTTCAGATGAAGCTCATTTTGATCTTGGCGGGTATGTAAACAAGCTAAATTTTCGCATTATGGGCACAGAAAACCCGCACGTATACATTGAAAAGCCGATACACCCAAAACGAGTCACTGTTTGGTGCGGATTTTGGTCCAGAGGCATAATTGGGCCATTTTTCTTCCAAAATGAGCAAGGAGTGGCCGTTACAGTCAATGGCGATCGTTATCGGGCCATGTTGAACGAATTTTTGTTCACAAAAATTGAAGAGGAGGATATTGGCAACATTTGGTTTCAACAGGACGGCGCTACGTGCCACACAGCCGAAGGTACACTCGATGTTTTGCGCCCTGTTTTTGAAGATCGCATTATCAGCCGCAAAGCTGATGTCGTTTGGCCACCTCGGAGCTGCGATTTGACACCGTTGGACTATTATTTGTGGGGTGCCGTAAAAGATAAGTGTAACGCCGACAAGCCAGAGACAATTGACGCTTTAAAGGACAATATTCGTGAAGCTATTGGTGAAATACAGCTGCACACAATCGATAATGTGCTTAAAAATTGGACCGACCGTGTAAGCTACTGCATGGCCAGCTGAGGCAGCCATTTGAATGAAATTATTTTCCATTATTAACCGGAAGGATTGTACTTTCAAAAAAAAAAAAGAAATTTGAGTAAATATTCAGTAGTTTTTTTCATAGCATTTTCAAAAACAAAAAAGTTATTTGGCGGACCCTTTAGTTCCAGGATGTGGATGTATGGTAAATTTTAAATTTGAAAAACTCATAGAAAGTGACGACTATCGACAGTTGTAAATATTAAATCTTTCCATGCTCAATCCCATTCACATAGTGATATGAAACGTATTACAGTTTCGAAGGGACCTACTGCCCCACCAGTAGTGTTTTAAAGACAGACTTGAATCTAAGAATAGCTTTAAATGGAGAGGGAGATAGGTACACCTACTTCTCCAGCAGTACTAAAAAAAGGCGAATCTTCTTCTCTCTCTAACTAACGACCAATTGCACTTACGTCCCTTCTTTCCAAGGTCATGGAAACGCTGATAAATCGTCAGCTTATGAAATATCTCGAAACACGAAAACTTCTCAATGACCGGCAGTATGGTTTTCGCAGCAACAGATCTACTGGTGATTTGATGACATATCTCACCGAAAAGTGGAATCAATCAATCCACCATGGTGGCGAAAGCAAGATTGTTGCGCTTGATATTTCAAAGGCATTTGACAGGGTTTGGCACCAAGCGCTTTTGTCGAAAATGCGTGCATTTGGAATCGACGAAAAACTTCTTCTATGGATTAGACATTATCTTTCGAAACGTTCAATTCAAGTTGTTTTGGAAGGTTTCAAGTCTGTAACTCACCAAATAAATGCTGGTGTCCCTCAAGGCTCAGTTTTGTCTCCGACTCTCTTTCATATTTTTATAAATGATCTCCTGTCTGCAACTTCTAATCCAATTCATTCCTTCGCTGATGATAGTACCCTCAGCTTCTCATATTCGTTTACAGGTCCTCGTCCCTCATCTTCGAACGTGGACTCTAAACGCCGAAATATGTTAAGCTCATTGAATTCCGACCTTGACAGCATTATCAAATGGGGTAAATCAATGCTTCCAAAACACAATGCTGTCTTCTGTCATTAAAGCGAAACCAAAATCTAGAGCCATTATCCATGAATGGCACTTACGTCGGAAAAGCTTTCCATGCTTGGTATGTGTGTTAGTAACGACTTACGTTGGAACGACCACATATTCGAAGTCGCTAAAAACGCAGCGAAATGTCTAGGTTTCCTAAATCGATGTAAGAAATATTTCACCCCCTCTGATCTGGCCACAATATATAAAGCGTTTATACGCCCAAAACTTGAATTCAACGCCCACGTCTGGTCAGGTGCACCAAAATCAATATTGCATCTACTAGATAGGATTCAAACGCGTGCGAAAAAACTTATAGGAGACATAAGAATAGCGAACTCCTTAGTTTCGCTCGAATACCGTCGAAACATCTCCTGCCTTACCTTGTTTTATCGCTATTTTAGCAACCAATGTTCAAATGAAATAGCCAGCTGCATTCCTCCCATTCAACAATTCAGCCGCAATACTCGTTACGCTATGAATGCAAATCAGTTTACCCTCAAGCCTATCTTCGGACGTACGCTGAAATACAGAGATTCGTACATAAACCAAACAATACGAATGTGGAATACTCTACCAAAATCTGTTTTTCCTTTCCATTATAACCTACAGACATTTAAAACCAATGTGCATCGGTATCTCCTTTCTTCTTATCCCTAATTTCCTTAACGCGCGCACTGTGTTAAAACATATGAAGGGTATTCATAACCCCTTGAGTGCGCGTAAATTATAAAAAAAAAGATTAATGTCCATGTGATATCACAACATTTGTCTAAGTTTGCACCTAACCAAACCTAAAGTATTTGTGTGCAATGGTTGAAAATTCCAAATTGCTGCCTGAGTGAATAGGTCTTGAAAGGTTCTATTTTTTTCTACCCGGTTTCACAGTGGGAGCTTACTCCGTTGCTTAGCTAAGCAAAAAGCAGAGCTTAAATTTGGTCTTAAGTTTTTTGGGTTTCACAGTCATCAAAAAAGTGTGGTTTAGCTAAGCCAAGTATAACAAGTAATTGTGAATGGTTCGTAGGTAATTTATTAGTTGCGCGCCTAAAACTATACACCAAACGGGAATATTCTGCGAATATGTATGGAATTTAGTATGGACATCTCCCATTGAGTAATTCTCTACTACACCCAACAACCAATCAAAATTTCCTATGACAGAAGTTAATCCAACAATTAAGCCACCAACATCGGGGGCTTAAGTTTTATCAACATTTAAGTGTGGTTACCTCTTAAGCCGGCACTGTGAAACACAAAGTTATATTAAACCGCAGGTTAAGCTCCACGTGAGGCTTAAGCTCTCACTGTGAAACTGGGCATAAGGATATCTTCACAAGTATTTCATTTTTATTTTTCAAAGAGGGACAAATATATAACCTTCCGATAGGGCTTAGTTTAACCTCATTAAGTTTCTTCCATTCTAAGACCACTTTGAAACTAAACTGTTCAAGCTTTTTATTTGTTGAATACTTGACATGTTAGGAGTCATCGAGTCCTCATTTTGAAAAATAACGCGTTTTTTCGGGTTAACATTAACTTGAAGCTGCATATCGATCTTCAACTTACAACTTGCAGTTTCATAATATTAATCGCCAATTTTAACGTAAGCCATTTTGCAAATTCAGTGCATGATACGAACGCTTTAATTTATAATTAAATTTTGAGGTAATCTCAACCTTAACCACCAAGCCTATTCGATCCTTCACTATAACTCACTGCAGTTTCAAACTACCGATCTTCAATTTCATTGAAAAGCTTTAACGAGATTACAGGGTAGGACTTTGTTTAAAATCAACGAAAATTATGATAGTCCTCGCAGACGGTAACGATGTTTGAAGGGTGAAGATACTAACGTTTTGTTTATTGGAAAAGAAGATCAAGATGAATATCATTGCAGATTCTCTTTTTGTAGAAGGCTATTAAGAAGTTCCTAATTTTACCTGCAATCCAACTAACACCTTCCCCAGAGTTGCCATGGTTACCAACTAACTACACTTAGTTTTCAAAATTTTTCTTATTCTGATATTTTATCTGTATGCCATATCAAAATTTGCTGTAGCCGTTTTAATTATCTAAATGCAAGGATACGATTATCCCGAAAGCAAAAACACCTAAGTTTTATTCACTGTCTTAGCTCTTGCAAAAGTCTAGCAAGTCTAAAAAAATAAAGACTGCCATAAGAAGCATTTCAAACTATTTTTCGGCATCGACTAAAACTGGAGGGCACTCCTTTTGTAGTAAATTTCGCATACAGACTTTGATGAAGAAGCTCGGTCTAAGATCAAATATAGACTGTTAATGCCAGATTTTTAATTTCAGATACCTATATTGCTCGTATAGTAATTTTGTCACAAAGCCTTCTAAAAACACAAAAACAGTATAAATGGTCGAATGTCCCGTTCAAAATGATTGGCCGATAGATTATTTTATCATAAAAGATCTTTGACAATTTGTAAAATGCTAAAATGGGATCCAGTAAATCCCATTTTAACTCTTTACACATGCTACAAAGCTTTAGGTCTGTTCCCGTACAAAATAATATTTACTGATTCCTACTGATTTTTACTGCGGAAAATAATTTACATGCAAAATTTGCGTACGGGAACGGTTTTAAGTAAAAATCAGTAAGAATCAGTTAATATTATTTTATACAGGCTTTGTAAGCCTGATTGCATCTATTTTCTGGTGGATCGGTTATATATGTCAGGCTATCAAATAACGCTAACAAACCATGAAACACATCCTTACAAAAACCTATCATCGAACAAAAAAAATACTTCGTTTCAAGTGCATTTTCTGTCAATTTACATCCTTCATAACTAAAATAGTAGAAAAAATCCAACCTTGAGGTACACCAACAAATTTATTTATTTGAACCGAATCTCTCGGCAAACACCACATAAACATAAACAAAACCACAACTTGTCATTTGAAAATGTAAAATACCTTATCGGCTAAAAAAAAAAGAATAATCCCATGAATGCAACCTTAAGGCACACCAACCATCTAGCCGGTAATTAATTTCCCAGAAAATGAAAAAAAAGTAAAACCAACTTACCTCTGGTATCATAATGATGCCCGGCTTATGGGGAAATATGAGGTCGTGTGGTGTTGTAAAATTCGTCGCCGTTATCGAACAGCGTTGCGTTGTCATACCGCCCTTTGTGTCCTTCACCGACACCTGGAAGTCATAGTAACGTCCCGGCTCCAATCGCCGCTGTAAAATCACATTCGCTTGGCATACAGAATTGTACTTGGTACATGGAAGCGATTCGATTTTCACAGTCGATGCTGAGGCATCGCCAACCAATTCGAATGTCAGCGGATAGTCGAACTCCTCATCGGTGGCACGCAATCGATATATCACAGAACCCACCTGGGCATCGGCCGGCACTAGAACCAAACGCATTCGTGTCGATGGATCGAACTTTGGATCCACGCAATGAATTTGCGTCGGCCAACATAGGACGCCAATTAAAATGCTGATTGTTAGTATTCGGTGCGTTGTAGTTGCGGGCAGGAATAACGCTGAGGTTCGTTTGCGTTGTGTGAGCGATGATGATGATGGTGGTGGTGGTGTTGGTGGTAGTGGTGGTTGTGTTTCTGCTGGTGAGGATGATGACGTTGGGGAAGGCGATGGTGGCGGCGGTGTCGGTGCTGGTGATGGGGATATGCTGCTGGAAGCCATTTCTGCAAAAAAAATAGAAAATTTATTTATTAATCATACTGTCATCGAGTTGGTATCTATGTATGTGTGTGAGTGTGTGTGTTTGATAAGGTTCGAGGATTAATGCGCATTGCTAATGCCTGTCAACATATCCGGTGACAAAAATCAGCATAAATCATTTTTAGCCATGGATTATTATTGACATCCGTGTATGGATTGGATATAGTACGAGTATATTCATTCTGAGGTAAAAAAAAGTATCTACATGTGGTTGGGAGCGGTTATGAGTGAGAATGTCAGAAGAATTTGTAAGGTGTGGTATGGATAAGTGTTCGTAATGAAGTTAATTAAGTTGCGCTATGAACGCAGCGCCTTGATGAGGCAATTTGCTATGCTTTACGGGGAAACTAGATTTAACTTATTTTCTGTTCTGTTTTTCCATTGAGGGGTATCAGATTGCATCGAAGTGTGTATTTTCTTTGATTGCAAGGAGGTATTCACACCTAAGATGTGTGTAATTGTATGTTCCATAACGATGATCAATGGCCACTCATCAATTTTGGATATATGTTGCTAAACCACTCTTGAAATGGACATATTGAAAAACTCCAACGGTGGTTTTAAGTCGCTTAGAAAATTAGATGAACCCTGAAGTCTATACCAGAAATGAAGGTGGAATGTGAGTGGAGTAGACAATAGTAGGGGTCAGTCTCGCTAATAGGCAGAGCTGGTGATGGTTCCGAGGTAAAATCTATCACTGAGGATTAGGATGCGGAAGGATCAATAAGGAGGATTATAACACCTGTCAAGGGGTTTTTTGATTGTGAAAAGTTACGGAGTGTTGATCTTGGTGCATTGGTAATAGTTACCCCAGAATTTAGCGAACAACAAAAGTTATTCAAGCATTCCATTTAGGACGTAAGAATGCTTTTAACTTGCCTCCCAGTAATTCTCCGTTCCAAAGCAGATTTTAAAAATGGCTTACATGCACTACGGTTCCCCAGATATACGTTTTTTTACAAACCCAAAAAATGCTCTAGATACCTACAACAATCTCAACAAAAGTATGCCTTCGTTTTTTTTTCTTTGGCGTGAATCTTCATTCGGTGTTAGGAGAAGGTTTGACTTAAGCGATTTCGTAGCAAATGTGTAAAACCTGATTGATCAGACGTCCAAGAACAAGTGCTTATCTGCAAGAAAAATACAAATTTTGGCTCGTTAGTACCCAGGGCCTAGTTTTCTCACAACCATTCATGTTGGCAGGTGTACTTCTTGAACGATGGAGGTGGTCCCTCCGGTTTTATGCCGACTCCGAACGGTTAAGTTGAGATAAGCTTTTCTCGACAATTGATACTATTTGGATGATTTGCCAGATCATTACAAGAGAAGGGCCAGTGAAAATTCATTTAGGTGTTGCTACGGCTGGGAATCGAACCCAGACCTACTGCGCGCCTGTTCAACGCACTAACCATTGCGCCACTGAGCCCGTCAGTGCTTGTCTGCAGATCAAATTATTCAGGATGTGTCTTAAAAACGTGTCCGCGTCCTGTGTTCTTAGAGAAGCTGCTTTCTGAAATCATTCTAGGGTCTAGATCTATAGCTAGATCCATCGCTTCCGACAAAGTAAGGTACGTGTGGGAGGCCTGTAGCCTGTTGGGAGGCTTGTAGCTTTTTAAAGCACGTCAATGGTTTTCGAGAAGCTACAATTTTTGTTTAGTCTTGTTAACACCCGTTTTGCAAGCAAAAGGGTTTTCAAATTCCTATCCGCTGTCAGATCGGAACTTCTCACGTCGTTACGGCATCTTGCCAAGCTGGATAATGGATATTGGAAACAATTAAAAGGTTTTTGCTGTGTTTGCCACCGAAATTTGCAATGGGTGCAATTTTTTTTAACTGAAAAATCAGCTCCATGTTTTCTATCTAAAAGACAGGCGATCATCTGTCTTGCAACAACTACCTGGGCAGTGTGGACGTCTGAAACCTTTCTTCATTACACTTATCGGTACGTTCCTGTGTGGCTTCCAACACGACGAACCTATCATAGACTAAATTTTCACACAAAGGCAAATCATGGAAAGGACAAACAAATTTCTAGTCGAGACACATCATCTTTTCATCCATCTATTGCCTAGAGCTCTATAAAGCGATGACGGAATTCGTAATTCCATCAAAATCGTATCTCCAAAAACTAGAGAAACCGCGATGGAATGTTCAGTTTGGATTTGGAAGTATCTCATCTGACCTTCTCATCTCATCTCATGCACCGGATTCATGTGATTTTTCAATCCCGTAATGAAACACATAGTGTAGGGCAGGTACAAGTACGGATGGCATTACCCT
Source organism: Rhingia campestris (assembly GCA_932526625.1). Taxonomy (NCBI): domain Eukaryota; kingdom Metazoa; phylum Arthropoda; class Insecta; order Diptera; family Syrphidae; genus Rhingia; species Rhingia campestris. The sequence goes on along the minus strand of OW052183.1, from coordinate 121,683,921 downwards.
AAAAAAAATCCGTTCAGCTACTTGGATGCGCCCCTATTTTGAAGTTTTAGAAGCATTTACGGCAATTGATGAGCTTGCGAATCGCGTTGGTCTTATAGTTAACGAGGACAACACATGAACTGCCGACCCAAAACCTAGGACAAAATGTCACTTTAGTGGAGATACGACGAAGATTGTCCCATGGTTACCGATGCTACTACGGTTTGGTGAAACAAAGATTGACCCGTGGTTACCGCTGCTACCTTGGTTTGGCGAAACAAATTAAAAAAAAACTGCCAAAACTTGCTCTACCGAAACCTTATCCAACCAGTTTTACTTTTCGAGGCCGAATACTGGATAATATGCCGGAAAGCGAAGCAAAGATTGGTCGAATTATTGATCCTGAATGCGATTAAGGCGAATGGAGAAGAAGATACAACCACAAGCTTTATGAGCTGTACTTTATGAGCTGATGTGGAGGTAAAAACACCTGACCACGTTGGCTTGGCCAACTTGAGCGATTCCCAGCCACCGGTTCGATATAACAATGACATTGGAGTTCCGGTTTAATGATCAAGAAATCACGGATAGGCCGGCGCTTGAAATGAATGACTGGAAGCATCATTCTTAGGATCGAAGTGCAAAGAATGCTGCCTTGTCATATTGTCAAAAGGCAAAGGCACTCAACGGGCCAGTGCAGGGCGCCTGTTATGTGAAGTAAACTCAATCGAAAATTTCCAGAATGAAAACCATAGACTTACTTTTAGACCCTCAGTTTCCTGGTAGCTATTCGAACTCCGTTGGCGTTAAACAAAATTCATTTGAATCACAAAATTACCAAAACAAAAAGTTATCTGGACTATAAAGCAGTGTTGACCATTTAAGTCCTCTGGAAATGATGATATCAGGTATGACTCCAACGTATACATCCTTTTGCATTGCCTACTTACTTGTATCATGACGAGTTGGTTGATGATATACTGAAACTCAGCAAGTCGTGGACGGTTGTAAATGAAGTATTATGTATAAATCCGAATGATATCTGTGAGTCTATCACATTTTCTATTTTAAACAGAACTCGATTACCTAGGTAATAGTATTGAACTGTCTTTGTTCCCTAAATCTATGATTAACATGCATTTTGTAGAGGGGGTGGCCTGCTGAGCCAACATTTCACTGATTCGTAAGCATCATTGGAAATTAGGAGTCCTGTCACACCTGCTCTGAAAGCTGGTGGTCAATAGGATACAATAGGATGTAGACGAACTGGCAATAACTATTTTAGGAATGTATCTTGATACCCAAAGATGACTTATAAAATGACCTCTCTGTAAAATCAAAATGGACAATCTGATCTGATCCCGCATTGGCCAACAAAACTTAATGTAGTTTAACAGAGATTTGTAGAATAAGACACCCTTGCCTTGGTGTCGGTACACAACCCCACGCCACTTTTTGGCTTGACGCAGAAGACCTACTACTAAAAAAAAACATTTAGTCGCATCCACCTGAGGAATGTGCATTCATCTAGTGGACAATAAGGCGTCCACTAGATGAATGAATATGCATAAAAATATTTTAAGAACCACCCCTCATACATTGAGAGCCTATACTCATGTGTCGTATGTTCGTCAGGTGGATGTTTTAAGGAACAGTATTAAGTTCTAAGACTAGCTTGCAAATTTAGCAGCGGATATTAGCCTGCATACCTTTTGTGTAACAGTGGATGCTATCCTACATTTATATCCCTTAGACATCATTTGCAAACAAACTGCAGCTGGTGCAGCCTTGTGAATTGGAGCCTCGTCAATATCAAATTCTCTCAGGATAGACATAAAAAGATCCTAAATCTCAAAACGCAACTCAGTTTAGAATGTGAATTCGAGAAACCCTAATGGAAGTCAGCCTTGGAAATAATGTCTACACGGGTAGGTCTAAATCATACTCTTCCGGGGGTAAAATATATTCAATTGCCTTCCTAATTGTGGCAATCAAATAAGCGTCATCCTACTTGAAATTCAACAAGATATCCACGAAACATGTCTGTGTCTTCATCGACAGCTAAGCGGCAATAAAATCGCTGGGAAATACCGACTATCTCTTAACAAGATGGCAGAGCACTTGAACTTGCGATTTTTTTTGGCACCAAGCCACATGGAAAAATTACATATAAGTACCATCATAAGGCTTCTTATCTGTCCCTATTGGGCTATATAAAAGTACTTGGCGTCTTCAGCAACGATTTCAGTTGAAGCTACCTGGGCGAGGAATAGGAGGAGGAATGCACAGTTGCAGACAATACCCAGCACAAGAGCAAGCCTGCCTAGGATGCAGTGTCCCGTTTGGTTAATTTGGAGGTAGTATTCACCCTCAGTTGAATTAGCGACTAATAACTTTTGGTGTCAAGAGCTGTCCCTATAAGTATGGTATAAGGTAAGCTGTGACTACCTATGGATAATCCTGAATTTCGGTTTAGCAACAAAGAAGACTTCATCGCGGAGATAAGTTTTTCATGACAATTGATACTAATCGGATAATTTGTCAGATCATCACGACAGGAGGGCCAGTGTTTCTACGGCTGGTCATCGCTCTTACCATCGCGCCACTGAGCCCGTCGACTTTGGTGAACTGGTTAACATCAATTTCGTTAATTAGAACCTTGGATGTTGGACTGGTTTAGATGTATTTGAGAAAATATGTCAGATCCAAGTTTTATCACAAAGACCCCCCCAGTTTAAAGTGCTGCCACCTTAACCTTACTTAACCTATGTGCTAATAATCAGCGATATAAAGAATGCCATCCTTCTCGATTTTTAACAACGGTCTCAGTCGTTCGAGAGTAATAACTTAAGTCTAGAACGATAGCTCCCTATGTTTAATAGTTCAATTAAAGAAATTAGAGGTTAGTCAGCTATCCCTTAGTCAAAGGCCAAAATATAATCTTCAATCTGCATATTCAAGCCACGCTGACATTTATGCACAACCCTACGAAAGGAAGAAATCGAAGCTTGATGGAAATGACAGATTGAATGACTTGAGGTCAACGATTTTGTTTAATTGAAATTGTGGGACCCACAAGAAGCCCTCAAGCCCCAGACTTTTCACACGGAAATCGCTGAAAGGTGTTTGGATTGTTATCTGTCAAAATGTGATGAAACCAAAAATGAAAGCCCAAGTAATGAATTATTTCTCCCGCACACATTAGCTACAGATACATTTTTTCTAAGGTCCGCTGCGAGTGTTCTCATTTATCTGACATCACCTTAATCATGTTCAATCGAAGATCAGAGTAATGAATTATTTCTGCCGCACACATTAGCTACAGATACTTTTTTTAAGGTCTTCTGCGAGTGTTCTAATTTATCTGAGATCACCATGATCATGTTCAATCGAAGATCAGACAAATCAAAATTTCACACGTCCCCTTCCCAGCAATGATCATTAACAAATTATCCGCGGATTTGTAGGATTATTTTGCGCTCTGCCTTAATTTGGCGCAAATCCATCTAAAGAGCAATCTTTCATTTCCAATTCATGCCATTTCTCTGGTCATACATTGTATCATCATTATTTCTCATTAGCGATAGCTGCTGGATATCTGGCCATTGTGACCATCTGATGAGATACAAACCCCCGGGGCTATTTGGATGCTATCCAACAACACACACAAACACCTCTGTCACTGTGTAATAATTGGAAACAAAAAAAACTCCCCAGTTCAATGCTCCAACGTTCCTAGGTACCTATCTCTAGTTGGGGCATAATTATTTCATCAGTACACACAATAAGATTGTTCCACGGATAAGCCTAGTAAACCGCTGCGCAAACAAATAAACAAATCTAGGCTAATTGCCCTTTTAGATACTCGTGTACCCTATTTCATGCGGTTATACGACTTTAATTGGAAACCATCTCGGGTGTATCTATGTGCCTGATTCGGTGAAATAAAACAGCAGATCGCGACCGATACCGGCAGAAGGCAATTCACAATTGCATCCCAATGAGATATCATCTGCCGAAACACTCAATAATTGAGTGCATTGAGCCTTCCGTTTATGCGGAGGGATTTGCCCGCTGGTATGGTGGACTGACCTCCGCTCAAGGTATCCGACTTATTCATCGTTAGAGTTAGAGTACCACCCAAACCAAAATAGAAGAGCATAGCAATCCTCCACCATCACAACCACCAGCATCACCACCACCGACAATGCTTGAATAGATCCTCCAATCGGTATCTTAATGATTGCACCACCTTTGCACCCATGATGATGATGATGCTGCACAGAGTCTGCAGTGCACGATGATCTATCGTTGCAACTATTATACCACGCAAAATTTCATGCAACTTCCTAATTATAGGTGCTTCAGTGGGCAATCAACCGCACTTTAGAAGCCATACCGCTCTCCTCTGGTGCTAGTCTAGCCATAGAATCTGCACCGGTCTGCTGAGGACTGTGACCGTCTGTCGATGCAACTTGAAAATCACGAATCTCTTCCGATACTATCATCGGTCGACCGTCTCGGGGCGTCGGAGTGTGGCTATGGCAAGCGAGCGGCTCTTCTCCAACGAATCCCTGCTGCGCTGATGGCATAATAAGGAAGGAAAAGTATCTGTATGGTCATATCGTTGCTGCACTCGTATTTCTTCTCTCAGCTCAGCTCGGTCGTTGGGGGCTATAACATCTGCACCTCTTTATGCGGGAGCCTAAGACATCCAATTCGATTCGGTTTTGGTTCAGTTCGATCGCGCACCAGAACGCGGTCGCGGCATGCTGAGTGACTGAGTGCGCGTAGTGATTTAAAAGGTCCGGTCCGGTTGGAATATATTCGATCCTGGTCACAGGAGACTAAGACCGAGCGAAAACGTAAAAATGTACACTATGCACGCGCATGAGAAATGGAAGAGGACTGCCAAGTGAAACGGTTTATGTAACCTGCACGCTTGACCGCAAAAAAAGGAAACTGAATAAAGAGTATCTAAGGGACTCGTCTTTGGGTGTATTGACGTTGGTAGAGAGCCAATTGGGAATGTTGATACTGATGATGATGATGGTGATGGCCAAGAGGTGAAATATTTGACCGTTTGCGTGACTGACGGTCATATGTAGTAGGTGAGGTTGTTTTCTCTGGAATTTGGAAATCAGGTTCAATCTTAGTTTTGAAGCCATCATTGTTGTTGGAAGGGGCTTTACACTTGGGGTTGTGTGAAACGTAGATATTGTGCTGGCTAGTCCGTGCAAGATCTGGGCCAGTGTGGGATTTGTCAAAATAGGTGTGGGTCATGCGGGTTTAATTATGTTCGATGTCATGTGTTTGTTACTCTCTGCGTAATTGGCATTTATTTTGATAGATTACACAATAGAATGTAACTGGTTACACAAGACAATACAATTAGACGACATCATCTCATTATTACAAGAAATCCGAAATCATCTTCGTATTTGGGTATAGCTGTCAAGTTATGCATCAAACTGAAAATTACATTTAGTACGACGGTGAACAGCACAACACATGCGGGAACATGGGGGTTTCATTTAAGTGGTAGCTTTGATGATCCTCACGGATGTGAGGTCTTGAATTGTTGTTGTCGAGGTATGATATTGGTATCCAGCTGTAGGAAGGAGTAAATATCTTATGAAGAGAACCGAAGAAGAGGTCGGTTTCTACTTGTGTATGCCACTTAAGACGAGGTCTTCCTCTACTGCGTCCGACGTCTTGCTGGGAATCGAAGACCCTGCGAGCCGGAGTATTGGTGTCCATTCGTTCTACATGTCCTAGCCATCTTAAACGTCCAATGCGGAGTTTTTTTTTACTAGGGGTATGTCGCTGTACAGCTCGTATAGTTCGAGGTTGAATCTTCGTCTCCATAGCCCGTCAACGCAACCGGGACCGAAGATTTTTCAAAGAATTTTTCTCTCGAATCGACCAAGGATTTCATCATCCGCTTTTGACACTGTCCAAGCTTCAGCGCCGTAGAGCAGGACTGGGATGATCATGGTCTTATATAGGATCTCCTTAGTAGTTCGAGTGAGGGCTTTACTAATAAATTGCCTTCTGAGCCCGAAGAAACAGCGGTTGCCAAGAGTAATTCTTCGTTTAATTTCTGACGAGAAGTTGTTGTCAGAGTAATTAGCGGAGCCCAGGTAGACAAAGTCCCGTACTTAATACCTCAAAGTTATATCTGGCAATGGTGACGTTCTGTCAAATTCTTCGATGTTGTGAGTCCTTTCGTGATGACAGCATATACTTAGTCTTACCCTCATTTACTGCTAAACCCATTTTCGCCGCTTCCTTCTCTATACTAGCAAACGTGGCTATGACATCACGTTGAGTCCTACCAATGATGTCAATATCGTCAGCGTATGCTAGTAGTTGCACCGACTTTTGGAAAATTGTGCCTCTGGTGTTGGCTTTGGAGTTTTGCACAATTCTCTCAAGAATCAGATTAAAGAAGTCACATGACAGCGCATCGCCTTGCCTAAATCCTTTTTTGGTATCGAATGTGTCGGTGAGGTCGTTTCTGACCCTGATGGAGCAGCGAGAATTCTCCATCGTCATCCCACACAAACCGACTAGACATGGCTCTGTATAGTTCGTCTCTATATGCGGCTTTGAAATCGATAAATAGGTGGTGGGTATCGACTTGGACTTCTTGGGTTTTTTCTAGGATCTGCCGAAGTGTGAAAATTTGTTCGGTTGTGGACTTTCCTGGCCTAAAACCACACTGATAAGGGCCAATCAGGTTGTTGGTAAACGGTTTCAGGCGTTCACATATTACGGCAGATAGGATCCTGTAGGCGATTTTGAGGAGACTTATGCCTCTGTAGTTGGCGCAGTTCAGAGGGTCTCCTTTTTTGTGGATCGGGCAAACGATGCTGAGGTTCCATTCTTCAGGCATATTTTCATCCGACCAGATTTGGCTTATGAGTTGGTGGATGTTACTTACCAAGTAATCTCCGCCGGCCTTATAAAGCTCTGCTGGAAGGCCGTCATTTCCGGCAGCCTTATTAAGCTTGAGTTTAGATATTGCTATCCTCACTTCACTCAGGTCGGGTGGTTGGCAGTTTTCGCTGTCGTTGCCAATATTGAATGGTTCGTTCTGCCTGACAGCGGAATGTTGTTCGTCATCGCTGTTTAACAGTCTGCAGAAGTGGTTCTTCCATATCCTTAGCATCGACTGTGTCTCAACTACAACATTTCCTTGTTCATCTCGACAGGCTTCTGTTCGAGCCTTGTAACCTTGGCTTTGACGTTTTACACTTTGGTAAAACTTGCGAACATCGTTCCTCTCTATATCCTCGATCGCGCGCTTTTCTTGCTCTTTTTTCTTCTTGCTGAAAAGTCGATGTTCGTCCCTTCTTCTTTGCCTATAGAGCTCAATGGCAGCTCTCGTCTTCACCTGCAGCTTAGCCTTGTAGGCCTCGTTCTTGGCTGCGAGCATCTGTCGGCATTCCTCATCAAACCAGGGGTTTCTTGCTGGTGGGCGCGAGAAACCTAGCACATCAGTTGCGGCTGATCTAATGGCCTGTTGGCATCGTTGCCATTGCTCTTCGACACTCGATGCTGGTGGTATGGTGTTAATCGAGAGGTTAAGGGATACGCGTTGTGCGAAGGTCTTGGCGGTCTCTTGCGATTGCAGTCTTCCGACATTAAATTTTTTCACAGTATTTCTGGATTGTTGTGGCGTGGTGGATATCCGCATTCTTACCTTGGCTGCTACAAGGTAGTGATCCGAGTCGATGTTAGCTCCTCGGAATGTTCGGACATCCAAAATACTGGATGCGTGCCTCTTATCTATCGCAATGTGATCAATTTGGTTGACCGTTCGTTGATCTGGAGACCCCCATGTCCCCTTATGGATATCGAGGTGAGGAAACCGTGTGCTGGCTATAGTGGGATTTCGTTCCGCAGCGAAATCAATTAGCCTAAGTCCGTTAGGCTATGTTTTCCGACAATACTTCGAAAGATGTCTTCTCTTCCTACCTTTGCGTTAAAATCTCCCAGCACGATTTTAACATCGTACTTCGGTAGTCGCTCATAGGTTTTGTCAAGGAGCTCGTAGAAGCAATCCTTAGCTATATCATCTTTTTCTTCCGTCGGAGCGTGAGCGCGTATAAGGCTTATGTTGGCGAATTCGGCCTTCGGACTTTAAGGCTAGAGATCTTAAATAACAACTTTTGCAGGAGCTGCAGCGACAGACAAGAATTTGATTCCGTGGAATTTTTCCTCTGATACTGTCCAGCTTCATAGAAATACCGCTAATCCTACATGAGACTTCAGTTTTGGTTGGTTTCATGTATTGCCATAATCAATTTATGACAATTACAATCTGGTCCTAAATTTCAACACCAAAGAACGTAATCTTCAATGAGATTCATGACTGTCCGAACTGACCACCGACCTAAATTATGCGCATGAATCCCTACAATAAATCAAAGAACAGATGTACCTATAACTTCTTCACCCATAAAGGATCGTTAGTCCACAAAAGCCTCTAGACACACATTGATAAATTATTCCCCCAAAAGCCCGACTCATTATTGCCACTTAATGGACGCCTCCGCAGACGCCTATTTTATTGTGTAAGCTGACTCCGACCAGATTTAAGGCTTTATCCGAATTTCTAATTTATCGCACCTAATCAAGAATCAAAGTCCGAAATTCCATAGTCAACCCACTTTTTATGCGGTAATAACGTGTTTACATAATCAAAAGTGATCATAAATAGTCGCCCGCCAAACCAGACGCTCGCTAGTCGGAATTGATTGAAATTTTAATCGTAAATTAATCCACTAATTATATACTCCATTCCGATGTAATATATTTATTCGGACATTATTCCAATCACATAATTATGCAGATGACCAGACTAGACAAAGACCTACAGAGTGTTGCCAATGTTTGGGTAATCAGGGGTACACTAATATTGTCCTGTGTAGGAGTTGTGATTTATTGGATGACTACTTGCTGTAGACTCTGCGCATCTAGAACCATAAATCAGTGGTTTAGTCGAACCTCCAAAAATGCAATATATTTCGAAACTATTTTGATCGTCGCCCTTCAGACGGGGGAAAGTTTTTCATTGAAACTTAATTATGGTACCCGACCATGCAATTTGGACCCTTCCTCTTGAGAAAACCACCCAAAATGAAGGTGGACCCTAAATTCAGCCTTCTTGTGATTTATTGTGACAGTAATTCGATGCGTAAGCGATATCTGTCTAACCAGGTAGAATTCAGAAAATCAAATATTTTTTTGTTTTCGCTCACTGGAAAACTTTTTGTATCTGATCATCTTTGTGTGTATCTTTTTGTTTTGTTTGTAAACTTTTTCTCTTTGATCGGCCGACATAGCCTTCTAAGGTGTTTTTTCATTTTATTTGGACTACCAATGTTCTTTTGGGGTTTTATGTTTTCATCTAAAATTAAGATCGAACATGGATCAGTCAACCACAGCGATACCACCTTTGAATTAATTTTTGTAATTTTTTTTTTTTGGGGGCAGACATTTTTTGGCATTTTCGTTGAAAAAAGACAGAAAATCCGATTAAATGCGACACAATATTAATTCATTGGAATTTTGGTACGCTTTTGGGTTTCGATATTCGATCTCGAACTGGTATCCAGGCGGTCGGTGTGAGAAATAATAAAAATGCCACAATGGCTGATGATGGTATGGATGGCATGGTGGTAGATGGACACATGACGCTGTGGTATTCAGGTTCTTAACGGCATTGTCGTCGTTGTCGGTGTTGTTCTTGTTCGTTATGTCACCACATTTGGAATGGGGATACACAGTGTGCTGCGGATACACAGAGTCTGGTGTGGTAGCGTTTTAGTAAACCTAAGCACGTTCCTGCACCAAAGAAGGGACAGAAATTTTGTTCGCGCATTTCTACGTTTTTTTTCATTAACCTACACCTATACTGTTGTTGGATTTTATTTTCATTATTGGGAATGCATAAATAATACAAAAATATAAAATGTTAGTGCAATCGATGCGAGCGACAGACACAGAACATGGAAATTCAATTTGTTACCGATTATGGAAAAATATTCATTTGGGATTGTGGTAAGGTTGGTGCTGTCGAAATGTTTGTTTGAATTTTTGGCGACATTTTCGGTGTATTGGTGGAATATATGAATAAATTTTCAAATTTTATTGCACTTTTTTTTGAATGAATTTTGAGGATTTCGTGAGAAGTGGAGTCATGGCATTTAGAGTTTTTTCGAATTTATATTTAGACTGCTTTCACATAAAATCGACGGAAATGTTTATTTATTACTTCCTAAAGTATTTAAAGTTTATTCGCGCAACCTTGATAAGGCCCTACGTCATGATTTCAATCTCAGGCAAATACTTTTATTACTCCTGGTTCATCTAGGTTTGGTTTTTGAAACTGGGATACAGTTGGGATTAAAAGACAGCTTGTTTAGAGGCAATCTTTGAACACCAATTGACATAGGATAGGTTGGGATAGGTGGGTGGTAGCAATTCTGGTATCAGAATTTAGTATTTCGCATCTTGGAATATCCATATCTACTGATGAAAACCACTCATTCTCCTCTTCATCCATGAACATCATGCAGAATGTGGGCCTGCGATCGGCTTAGAGAAGATGCCGATTTTGCCAAAAAAAATCATCTTTTCAGATGAACAACGCTGGTAGAGGTCAGCTCTACGGATTCTGGGGAGAGCCAATTATTGCAAATGTGTAACCCTTTCGGGAAAAATTCAAGGGTAACGAGGTCACCTACATCAGGATCTCAAAAAAATATATGTGTCTCAAGGAGCTCGACAACACCAGAAGTGTCAGCCCACGAAAAACGAGACTCAATGAAAAATAAGAGCCTTAAGGAAGAAAACGACGTTCTTCGAACAAGGCTTAACAATGTCGAACTGCTCTGCGAAGAGCTTCGTAAAGAAATTCTCCATCTAAAGGAAGAAAATATGACTCTGAAGAGTTCATTTAAAATACCTAATGAGCCAAAACCAAGTTCAAACGGCCCCGTGAATTCGGAATACCACACGGATGAAGAAGAACTCAGTCGCGAAACTGACTGGATCTTAAAGAAAAGACCAGTAAATAAGAGCAAAGCTGTATCCTCTCCTGAAATAATAAACCGCGACAAAGAGATTATTAACAAAGCGAAACAGCTAAAACAACGTCCCCCACCGCCAATTAATGTGATCGGTATTGACGACTTTAACAAGTTGCATACCTTGCTAAAATCGTTGCCATTATCGGACTACCAAGTAACTTCGCTAAGAAAAAATACATGGAAAGTCTGCGTTTAAGACCTGAAAGTTACCGTCTATTATCTCGCAAGCTTAATACTGATAAAATAGAATGGTATTCCTTTGAAAATAAATCTGAAAGGTCTATACGCGTTGTAGCTAGAGGGTTACCTGCGTCGTGCTTAAAGGATGACATTGTAAATGATCTGAAAAACAGGCAATTTAAAGTCATAGATGCCGTTAACCTTGTCAAGCGAGACCAAAAGCAAAAATATAGTGAAGGAAATGTGATAAAACGCGGTCTTCCTTTATTTATACTCACTTTCGATAGAACAGAAAGTTTGAACAAAATTTATGAAATAAAAACAATACTCATGTCGCGGACCATCGTAATAAATCATGGAATAAAAAATTACTTGCCCTGGATACAAATGGAAAACCATTTTGGAATTTAGTGAAGATAGTAAAAAATAAAAAAAGACAAGTACCTGTACTCAATACTTCAGGACAAAATTTCTTCACTGACACTGAGAAGGCAAATGCGTTTGCTTTGACTTTCGCAAATAATCATGTTGCTTCAGATAACTTAGGTGATAGTGAAACAACCACATTAGTCAATAATACGATTCAAACATTCTTCTTAGAATGTTCAAATCAAGCCCCTTCCGCTACGTACGTTAATGAAGAAGACATAAAATTCTTTGTCAATTCTTTACGTTTACAAAAAGCTGGGGGCATTGATCTCATAAAAAATCTTTACATAAAGTATTTGCCAAAAATTGGAATCAGACATCTAGCATTCTTAATCAACGCTTGTTTGAAAATGGAATATTTCCCCGTAGCATGGAAACTAGCAAAAGTTGTGGCTATCATAAAAGCTGGCAAGCCCAGTGAAAACCCTGAGAGCTATAGGCCAATAAATTTGCTAAGTAACCTAAGCAAAATTTATGAAAAAGTGCTAAAGGAAAAAATAACAAAATTTATATCTGACAATGACATTTATCCATTAGAACAATTTGGATTTAGGCGTTACCACAGTACTTCCCACCAAGTGCTTAGAATTTGCAAATATATAAAGCAGAATCGTGCAGTTAAAAAATCGACTGGTATGATTTTACTTGACATTGAAAAGGCTTTTGATACTGTCTGGCATGCTGGCCTTATATATAAGATGATAATGTTTAATTTTCCTCCTTATATTTGTAAAATAGTCCAAAGTTTCTTATCTTGTCGATGTTTTAAAGTCCATGTTAATAGTGGTGTATCTAATCTAGTATCGTTCCATTCTGGTGTCCCGCAAGGTTCTGTTCTTGGTCCTGTACTGTACAATATTTTTACAGCAGATTTCCCAAAACTGCCTAATTGTAATGTTGCTATATTCGCAGATGATACTGCAATATTTTCATCTCATGAGTTCGCTTTTACGATTGAAAGGAATTTAAATAATGCGATGAAAATACTTGAAAAATACAACAAAAAATGGAAAATAAAACTGAACGAGAATAAAATTCAAGCTATTTTTTTTACACGAAAAAGAAAGTCTTGTTTCCTACCTAATAACCCAATTCAGGTAAATGGAATAGTCATTAGATGGGAGCATTGCGTAAGATATTGAGGTATTTACTTGGACACGAAATTGACCATTAATGAACATACTACAAGAACACTAAAGAAAATATCAATCGCCACTAGAATGTTGTATCCATTCATCAATAGAAACTCATTGCTTTCTACAGAAAACAAAATAATAATCTTTAAGGTAATTTTTCAGGCAATTTTGCTTTATGGATGCCAAGTATGGGGAAACTGCGCAAAGTGTCACTTAAAAAAACTACAAATAGCTCAAAATAAAATTCTAAAATTAATGCTAAATTACCCTTGGCACCACTCAACCAAGAATTATATATAGAAAAGCGAATGTTGACTTGATATTATAATAGAATCGCGAAACTCCAAAGAAATTTTTTAGAACGTTGCAGTTTTGCTGATAATCCCTTTATAAATGCTTTGAACTCAAATTACAAAAAAAAAAATATATATATATAAATATATATTTACATATCTATGTACATAAATAAATTCGTATATAGATATGTCTATTATGTAATTTAAAATTTTGTCTTTCTTTAAGCTACTTAATTTATGTAATTGTTATTTATTTAAATATCATTTATTTTTATTGTTATTTATTTAATTTTTATTTATTTAATTGTTATTTATTTAAGTGTTATTTATTTAAATTGTTATTTGTTTATTTATTCATCTATTTATTTATTTATTTATTTACTTATTTATTAATTTATTTATTATTTTTTTTTTTTTTTATTTATCAACTCATTTATAAATTTATTTATCTTTTTTTTTTATTATTACATATTTCTTATTTATTTAATTTTGCTCATATTACTAGTCATAACCTTTTTTTTTTTATTCCTTTATTTATAATCTTTTTTTTTCTCTTTACATTTGGAGTTTTTGTTTGTAATTTTCTCCAAGCAACAATCTTATATCTAATATCTAATAATCAAATATATATACAATGTTTCAGAAGAAAAGTACTTGTTATCAAATCTCTGTGTAAAATGTGCGGTATCAAACCCAATGTTAAATTATATACAAAATAAAATATCTATATCTTTATCTATAAAACAATACTTAATATTGTTGTAAAAATAGAGCATATGCGTAAGGATTCCAAACTAGTTCCCCAGTGCAAGCGATGCCAAGGATACAATCATACGCAAAGCTATTGTCAAAAAGAACCGCGGTGTGTAAAATGTGCCGGAAATCATCTGACAGTAGATTGTATGTCAGATAAGAAAACTCTTGCTATCTGCATAAACTGATTAAAAATATGTCGAAGACAAAGCAGGCCATAATCGAAAAACCTAAATTTTCACAAACTACACGGCCATCAGATATCCGTTCGGATCTTGTACATCCAAAACGAAATGTATAAACGTATGCTCAAGCTACAGTATCCAATAACGCCCAAAAAAATATCTCACCTGACCCAGTTTCAAATGTATTTTCGATTATTCTCTCAAAACTTGAGGAGCAAAGCAAAACGAATAAACTTATTTTTGACAGGCTCGTTAAGTTCGAAAATAGTATTCGCAATAGAAGTACCCCACCTTTAACATGATAGATTGCTTAAAATTCTTACGTGGACTGCCAATGGCCTTTGGCAAAAACTTGGAGAACTTGAATTATTTATGCAGGAAAAAGATATAGACATCTGTTTCATATCCGAAACTCACGCAAAGAGTAATTCGAACTTAAAAATTAAAGGTTACCTCGACTATCATGCTCTACATCCATCGAATAAGGCTAGAGGTGGGGCCTCACTATATATAAAAGAGTGTATGGAACATTCGATTGATCTTAAACTAGAAATCGAAACAATGCAAGTTAGCTCTATACAAGTCAAAAGCAGACAATCCTTTCTGAAGAGATCTTTTCAGATGAAGCTCATTTTGATCTTGGCGGGTATGCAAACAAGCAAAATTGTCGCATTTGGGGAACAGAAAACCAACATACATTGAAAAGCCGATACACCCAAAACGGGTACAAAAACGAGTCACTGGTTGGTGCGGATTTTGGTCCAGAGGCATAATTGGGCCATTTTTCTTCGAAAATGAGCAAGGAGTGGCCGTTACAGTCAATGGCGATCGTTATCGGGCCATGTTGAACGAATTTTTTTTCACAAAAATTGAAGAGGAGGATATTGGCAACATTTGGTTTCAACAGGGCGGCGCTACGTGCCACACAGCCGAAGCTACGCTCGATGTTTTGCGCCCTGTTTTTGAAGATCGCATTATCAGCCGCAGAGCTGATGTCGTTTGGCCACCTCGGAGCTGCGATTTGACACCGTTGGACTATTATTTGTGGGTTGCCGTAAAAGATAAGTGTTACGCCGACAAGCCAGAGACAATTGACGCTTTAAAGGACAATATTCGTGAAGTCATTGGTGAAATACAGCTGCACACAATCGATAATGTGCTTAACAATTCTACCGATCGTGTAGGCTACTGCATGGCCAGCCGAGGCAGCCATTTGAATGAAATTATTTTCCATTATTAACCGGAAGGATTGTGCTTTCAAATAAAAAAAGAAATTTGAGAAAATATTCAGTAGTTTTTTTTTTATTAGCATTTTCAAAAAAAAAAAGTTATTTGGCCTTTATTTTGTTCATTTGACGGGTTCATCTACCTCACAGTTCTCATATGCATATGCAATGGTACCTAGAGAAAGCGACAGTTAAGAGCTCGGTTGTTATCCTAAGGCGATCTGTTGAGGATAGTGATCTGAAAATTCTTATCATTATTTAACCTATAGTGAGGGTGCAATTACTGTTTTTAGGAACATGAGGGTATTGTTTGCCCACTCTTGGATAGCATTGACATGGTGATTTGATTGCCAAAAGTATTATGCTTTGGAGGGGGGATTGTACGCGTTGCATATCCCACCCTGTACCTACGGGTTTCTTTCAATGGTTAAGGGATTCGTTTACTCTTTCTGTAATATTTGGCTTCCATTCTGTGACAAATCTTATCGAAGATGTTTTTTTCTTTTGTCAGAAATTGTGATGGATGGTCAATATGCGAAATCTTGCATTCCTTCAATTTTGTTAGGGTTAACTCCCATACCACACCTGACTGCCCATATCAATGACGAAGCAGAAAAAACCGCAACACGGCTCAGACATATAGTTAGGATGGTTCGTACCCAGGGCCTAGGTTTTTCTGAAAACCATTCATGTGCGTGTGTACTTCTTGAAAGGCGGCGGGACCTCCTGTTTTATGCAGAATGCGAACGGCTTAGTTCAGGTAAGCTTTTCTTAACAATGGATGCTACTCGGATAATTTACCATACCATCACGAGAGGAGGGCCAGTGAAAAATCATTTAGGTATTTAGGTAACCAATGCGCCAATGAGCACGTCGCACAGTGGGTAAAATGGCCAATCTAGGGGGAAATTAGTGCCGAAATTTATCATCAAAAATTCAAAATGTTTGTTTACAATGTTAAACATAGCTAAACAAAGTCTTAAGTACCGAAAATAACGGATTTGTTTGACACAAAAGCTTTTCTTTTTCTCTTCGCCAAGCCACTCACTGGTCGCGTTATTTTTGCGTTAGACTGTTATTTGTTTTCACATGTAAGTGGTAATTTAACTAATTAAATTTGAACCACGTGCTTATGTTTTTTAAACTTATTACCAATATTAAGGTGGGTTTTAATTTAATTAATTAAGTTCAGTGCTGATTACATGTTTTTCGTTTACAAAAATAGAGTTAAAGTAGCCTAAACGGTGATTGTCGTGTTGTTGTTGACTTTTGAGTAGTTCATCCGCAAACTACCGTTAATTAGTTAGAGCTGAATTATATACCATTAGGTACACAGTAAGTTATAAAAGAAATAAATTGCAACTATTTGCTATTTTTTTTTTTTTAATCTAAGGGTAACATGTCGATTTCCAAACATGAACTTTTTGAAGTTTGGCGAAGAGAAGATGCAACAAAAAAAAAAGGAGTGCTTATGTTATAAGTTACGGATTCAACAAAACTGGACTGAATAACAGTGAAAATGAGGAGCAGTAAAGGGAAAACAAAACAAATATTGCAAAATTTCACTTCTAAGCTAAATGAAAAGTGGATTAAGGCTAGAAGAAGAGCGGATTTGTTTAAGTCACAAAACGAAAAGTGGTTAGATGTTGATATTGTGCTACCTAAATTGGAAAGATCTCTTTTTAATACCGAAGCAGGACCATCAGGACTTGGACGTCCTGCGAAAAATTTCATAGAAGTGAGTGATCGTGCGAAACTTTTAAAGGTATCCTCGCTTGTAGAAAACGAAAGTTATGAGAAGTTAATGTTTGCTGCCCGATTAAGTCTCCCGAAGGTCGGTAAACGGGATGCGGCCAAACTAACAAACTTGTTGGAGGTTTCCCCGAATAGAGCTACTAAGAAGAAGCACTAGCTTTATATGTAGACGGGAATTTTACGAAAAATTCGTACACTTTAATCCAGTCGGGTGCTAAATATCGTATATTATATGGCAAAATCCACGGCCATCATCAACTAGGTTTTGCCGGTCGATCAAACTCATTTTTGAAAAAGAAAGTTCTGCATTGATACAAAGAGAAATTGAAGCGGTTAAAAGTCAAATAAATACATTAAATACGACCCAAGTTACTCTTCATAGTATAGATTTTACTATTTCCCATGTTTTTTATTTGATAATGGTAGATGGAAAAACGTTTAGTCTTAGTGTTATTGCAGAATCTTCAACGCAAAAATGTGGAATTTGCGAAGCTACGCCGAAAATAATGAATGATTTAGTTAAAATAACACAGCTGAGAACCAAAGAATGCCTATACGAATTCGGTTTGTCTACTCTACACTGTTGGATAAGTTGCTTCGAGTGCCTATTGCATATCGCATATAAACTACCAATAAAAAAATGGAAAATGTTTAGTTTAGAAGACAAACAACTAACAGAAATTACAACAAAAATATCATTAAGTCTGAAATGAATTTAGTAGTCGACATACCTAAACCAGGCTTTGGCACTATCGAACCGACCTCAATCTTATAAAACGCTTTGAGACAATTTTAATTCCACACAAGAAAAATGTCGCGAGAGAAACCTACGCGAGATCTCTTAAATGCACTATTTATTTCATCAGATCCCATTATTTCTTCTATTTCAAGAACTGCTTCTCTTCAAAAAAGTAATAGACAACCCCGTTGCGAAGACGTTCTTAATTTATTGTCTGATCCATCAATACCTGCAAGGCAAGGTTCTAATACAGAAAAAAAATGAAAATGGTGTTGAAGAAGAGGCAGAAGATGAAGAAGATTCTGACGACGAATAATTTTTTTATTATAATTGAAAAATATTTGAATTTACTTATATTGTGTTTAATAAATAGAAAATGTTTTTTTTTTCTTTCAATTTTCAAAAGCAATCGTTTGATACCAAATAATTTCACGTTGGTACAACGAAATCAACAATGCAATTGAATTTGACTTATTTCCCCCTAGATTGGCTATTTCCCCACTGTGCGTCGGCTCAGACAAGCTTGAATAAACGACTCGTTGGCTATAGTATAGTATCGAATATCTCTAGAATATCTATGTGTATGGAATGTCCAAATAAATTCATCCCTTACCACGACTTAAAAATACAAAAATTCAAAAATTAGTGTGTTGCCACCCAGTGCAATGAGAAAAACCCATGTGTTGAGTAGGAAGTGACTCTAAATCTGCTTATATTTCGAAATACATAAAGCAAATTCTAAAAAATGCCTTGAGGATCAGCCAAACCATAAGCCATGCACAGATCCTACAAAAATACATATGATTCTGTCTAGATTTTGATCCATTCTCCTGTTCATTTCAGTACATGGTACAAGAATGAAACCACCAAAAAATTATCAATATCAATCGTCATAGATCGATCAAAGATGGAAGTGTGTCCAGACTTTCTCAGAGTAATCGGTAATACACATATCGATCTGACTTCCTTATCATTGAAGTGCGTCAAAGCAATCGCAGAAGCGGCATGCAAAGAGTCAATGGTGACAGGATATTATTACCATATTCACTTAGAGACCAGTGGGAATAAAAGCAGTATCTGCTACTGAAATAAAATCCATGCTACTTCGCCGCTGTCCGGAGGAGCTTTTAACCCCTAGCTCACAACAAATGTTCGCAATAGAACTGTCATCTGTACCATCGTCTAGCCATCCAGATTAACGATTACGGTCAACTCTTAAAATGGTCATTGCGGTGGTCATGTGTCATCCAGATGACTATGCAAACTTGTCATATATTTTGGGTATGAAATGAAAAGCTGATGACTGCCCGTGTTTTCCATGCAACCGGGAGCCACCGCACGGATGACCCTCATTTTGTAACATCTTACCTATATTCTGTTGATTCGCTTAACAACTCCGTGTGATAAACTCTATTAAAGGGCACTGCTACCGTTTCTTCCTAATTGAAAGGAATCCCCATCACTATTCCAGAGATATCCCAAATCGACAAAAAACACATAAAACAAGAAAATACTTTCGATGTTTAATGCTAGCAGGAAATTATGAGCGTTTCCTGCGCACCCGTCGGGCAATCATAAATTCATTCATCTCCTCGCATCTGCAATTAATTGCAATCGACTGGCGTCTCGCGTGACTTGAATAATTTCTCACTCCACTCGTACAAAAAGCGCATTATCCCTACTGCCGTCACATTGAGCCCAGTCAAATGTACAAATAAATTATCAAAACCAAAAGATATTCAAATTTACCTAATCCATCACCATCAGCAGCGGATAGCACCCGAAACGGAAGAAGCCTCCAACGACCCTAAAACGTGACCAGAATAAACAATCGCTACCCCTGCCATAGACCCTCATCACCAGACCATTTGACACTTGACACCTTCAAATCATTTTAATAATACTATCTCCCATCCATCCCATCATCGGTCGTATCGTCAAAGTATAGCTAGCTTCAGCTCGTCTCGACTAAGGCTGTCGTTTCACACGATTCTAATCGCGATGCAATTTTTTTCTCCATAACCAAATGCCATTCCACAGATGCGTTGCCAACGTCCCGTCGTCGGTCGGCCTCCCGTTGTATCTGCCATAACTTTCGATCATATAGTGGAATTTTCGCAACGAAAAAAAAAGTATCTAACAGCTTGAATAAACATGGTGGCGCAGCTAGCACCGTTCTCCACCGGAGTGCCTATTAAACCGCACATAATGCCATGCGAAAATTAATTCCAATTTAATTAAAGAAAATTTGCATTTAATCAATTTGTGTGTGTTGTTGAGAGGCACGTTTTACGCGATTACGCGAGATTAAGCAATCGGGGTCCACTCAAACTCACAACGCTGATGGACCAAACCCATATACTGTTGGGGGGCGGGGGACACTTCCATCCAGCCTGCAATGGAGAGAGATTTAAGTCAAAATGCCAACAGCACAGCTCCAAGCCCGTCCGTTGTTGCGCGAGAATCAACCGAAAACGAGGTGTGAAAATGCATCGATCGATGTATCTACATGTGTGTATCCGAGAGATATACTCTCGGGCGCATGCAAACAAGATCATAATTTAGCATTCCGGGTGGGCGGAAAATTATTGCCCCACAATTTGTGTGCGCACACACTGGGATAGAGGCTTGTGTTGCCGTGCCATAAGAATTATTACCGCCGAACTGCGAGTTGGTGGTGGAGTCTCAGCTTGACAATAGGTCTACTGCAAGTTATGAATGTGCTGACACAATGGACTGCGGCTGAAATACTTTAGCCAAAAAGATCTAGCGACTTGTAGTGTTATCTGGCGCATGTATACCCACGAGAGGCGGTCTTCGGTTGCATTATATCTGTGTGTGGCATAGTTCTGGGGAACAGCGGTTTTTTTCTCAGGCCTGGCGCCTGTGTTGTAAATTGCTGTGGCGTGTATTCGCTGTGGCAGTCGTTTATCTAAAGAATATGAGTCACTGTGAAAATCGCTCAAAAATTGTTCAAAAATTAGTAGCGCCCTGGCTCAGCGCAACCATTTGTTTAACAAGCCCGGCCAAGTCGATGGCGGCTTGTGATACAGTCAATCGTGTGATTAAATTTATGGAGCGGGCTGATTTTGATGGGCTCTTGAGATTGTTTTACATAATTTATTTAGATGGCTTGTCACTGATTGAGATGGTGGGATTAGGAAATTGCCGTTTGAATAAGAATGCTGTTGCTGTATAGAGGCCGAGTGCTGGGAAGTTTAAGAGGTCAAATTTATGGTTTGTTTAGTTTTGGATGACAAAGTACTTAACATGTTGCTAATTAACGGTTACGAACATTTCTGATCGCCTTATTGGTTTTGGCCGTGGAGGTTATCGGGCTAAGTAATGCTGTCTAATTGGGGATAATGGCATTGAAATGTGCCATCTATTGAGACATAAGTCTTCCAAACATCGCTTACAAGATCCTACCTGGCTAATATGAGAAAATAAACAACCTTATCGACCCCTATCAGTGTGGTTTTGGCCAAAGGGGAATACTTACTTAACTTACTTACTTATCGGGCTCCCGACCCGTGAAAAGTTTCTGCCTGAGACACTGCAGTATTCCATATTCTACGATCCCTGGCTCGCTGCTTCCAGTTGTCTAGACCAAGCGCTCTGCCACCCGGATGGCTTGGTCTTTGAAACGGAGGTTCGGTCTTCCTTGCCTTCTCGAACCTGGGGGCTGGGATTCGAAGATCCTCTTAGCTGGAGCATTATTGTCCATTCGCTCGATGTTTTGTGTTGCAGAACGGTTTTAGACGTTCACACAGTACGTTGGATAGCGGCATTGAGCAGGGATATGCCTCGATAGTTCTTGCAAGACATAGGATCGCCTTTTTCTTATAGATGGGGTATATGGAGCTGATGGTCCAGTCATGGGGCATGTTTTCTTTCACCCATACTTGGTTGATGATTCGGTGCATGCTCCCTACCAAAACATCAGCACCGTATTTAAAAAGCTCCGCTGGTAAGCCATCATAACCTGTGCCCTTGTTGTTCTTAACCTTTTTTAGCTTGGCCAACTTCTTCTATACTAGGTGGTGGAACTAGCAACCACAAATTCGTCGATTTCAAACCCACATACGACATCATTTATAGAGATGAACTATGGAGAGTCATTTGAAGTTTTGGTATACCGGTCTAATTCGTCCGTCTTTGTAGGATGACGATGGAGAGTTCTTGTTGCTTCATCACCAAACGATTACATACACACCAAAACTATTTAGGCATGTTGACGCATTGTCGTGTAACTTCCTTAACAAAATTCTTGAGATTGTTGTGAATAACTCCCGATCCAACACCAGGAGCACATCCTTACATAAATCTGTGCAACTACCTTCATATGCTGACGATATTGTCCGCGTTTGCTAATACATAGAAGGAATCGGCAGGGATAAAGAGTTTAACGGATTTAAGGGACAAAACTTTGACGAATTAGACAATTTGCTGCGAAAATTCCTATGTGAGCGATCCGTTAAGCAAAGATCACTCACCCGAAGATTTGCAATTTCTCGTGAGTGAACTACGAGATGCTGGGCTAGCTCATCGTGCGGGGTGGGTTCAAACTTGGAGAGCTTTGGCTTCCAAGTGAACAATGGGTTTTGGACGCCACGTAATTTTCGGAAAATTACGAAACCTGAAAATAAAAACCAAACAAGACGAAAATTGAAGCAAAGCAAACGAACTGAAAATTAACCCCGACAGCATAGTAAAGGACTTTTTGGATACCTTGGCTATTAATTCTGACATTGACACCTTCTCAGAATTTAAACGATAGAATTCGCCTCCTAACCTTAACTTTTCAGTGGGCTTCAGTGGAAGTAAGCACCCTACCATTGGCATCCTCGGATGGCGGTAGTGCAATAACTCGAGAATAGTGCAATTGTTATCCGCGATAAATGAGGTTATAGCTGCGAAAAAGCCTCTAAAGCCCATCGCTATCTAAACCGAAAAGTCCTAATTTCATAATAAAACAAACGCCACTATAGCCTTGGGGACCAGAGAGGACCTTGTGGATGTACACAGCAGTGGTACGTCCAATGCTCACATACGGCTCAATTTTATGGTGGCCCGCATTGAGTAAAGGCTACAACCTCACAAAACTAAAAAGGGTGCATAGCACAGCCAGTATAGGCACCACGGGAGCATTGATGTCGGCACCAACGGAGGATGCCTTACTGTGCTATCGCATCTCTTGCCTGTCGACCTACATATTAAAGATACCGCTACATTCAGCTCGGTAAGACTCAAGGAGTCAGGGTGCTGACCAGCAAAGCCGTATGACCACAGCTATATCCTGGACTAGTTACCAAACGTCATGATCACGTTACCAACTACATCACACCTACACTAAGCTTCCAGAAAGGCTTTGCAGTAGGCTTTCCTACCAGAGCTCAGTGGATTGACACGGTCACCTACACCGACGGATCTAAGATGAACTGTGTTGCGGGGTCCGGAGTCTACTCGGAATCATCAGTATCATACCGCCTAACGGATTTTGCCAGCGTATTCCAGGCGGAACTACTGGTTATCCGAGAAGCTTGAACGCTGCTGGGGCGTGACACTACGAAGAAGCAAAATATTGCTATCCTCATAGATAGTCAAGCGGCCATTAAGGCCATCAGCTCGGCTGCCATATCCTCTAAGTTGGTACAGTAATGCCGAAACGAACTTGCTCACATGGGCGAAGGCTTCTGGGTAAAACTTCTCTGCGTTCCAGGGAACAGGGACATTAAAGGAAACGCGTGCCGACGAGCTGGCCAGACAAGGCTCAGCTCTATAAGGCTCACTTGCGGCAATATCCCGCTAGGTGCGGTAAAGGGACAAATCCACACATACTTCCTGAATAAGGCCGACTCCAAATGGAGAAGGTTAACAAATTGCGTCATATCGAGGAAGATATGGCCTTCCTACGACAAGAACAGAAAACCTACTAGATAGAACCCGCCCAGGTTTCGCAAGAACTACGGCGATAGCCATGGGATACTGGCCAATTGGAGACCATGTGGCCATGTTGCAGGAGCACAAATGAGAGAGAAACCCTCTCCCACTTCAAATGCCCGGCACTAGCAAGTGTCAGATTGCGTGCATTAAACCCACCATTCGACAACCTAAGCGACATCTCGGGTAAAAGGATACAAGATCTTATCCTTTTTCTAAACCTCAAAGGCTGATTCTAGAGACCCCCTGTATGACATCCACACCTCAGGTAAACCCGTCTGGAAGCGATATTGATCGGTTGCAAAGCCTTGTCAGAGACTATATTCTGGTAACACGGTACACAGGAGCTCCTGAGACATGATTAGTCTGCGGACTGCTTAGCTTGTTTAGGAGGTAGGATCCTTAGTAGGAGTATCACGGTGGTTGTGGTTACCCATGATACTCTAAGGTCTAAGGAGTGATGGGCAGAGTAGAAGTACAAGAGGTGTTAGATCGACTACGGTCGTCGAAGAGGATGGTGGTCATGGTCACCAATCGTACCAGGATAGTCTGTTCTTAACCTTGGGTGTTAAGGGTGTTAACCAACACTGTTCGATGATTCGGTTGTTGTGGCTAGATATGCCAATTGTGAAATTAAGGGTTAGAAGTGGCTATAGGTGTTCACATTAAGCTTATTTACTTTCTCTTGGCCTCATTGACTGATGAGCCTTTCGAGACTTAAGCACTTAAGAACTTCACACGACAATTAAAAAACTTGATCGTCATTATGCTCTGAAAGGAGTCAAAGTCGCCAATTTTCAAACCTCACAACAGAATCATGAGGCCATAGCTGATAACTTTCAATCAAAAACTTTTCCTGGTCGAAAAATGTTGTTTTTTTGACAAACCTTCTTTACGATTTGATGTCGCAAGGCACAGATAATGGAGCTCAAAATTATGGATGTAGACAAGTGTAACAGTGCATTTAAAATTTTTGAGAAGTTTCAAACATATTCGAGGCTAAGATCATTTGTTTTTGGAGCTTCATGCAATATTTCGTGAGGGTCTTTAAGTGTGAATCTATACTCATATGGGATTGAGACCAGCTGGGAAACGTTAGAAAGATTTTGTAAAACTTTTAACTCAATTGGAGAATTGCGTTATGATTAAACTTTCAAAACTATAACCTCACATCGACTCGCAGATTATCAATAGGAAGCTGCAGTAGCTGATTTGAATGTCAACAGAGACTAATATGGGAATAGGTATCAATTGGTCCAGAAATAAATAAAATATGCGGCGTTAATGCCATACAGGACCTGAAATCTAGCTTCTCCCCTCATTTGGTTGTGCGAAGTATTATTTTTGGCACAAAGAGAACCCAGTGTTCTAGATCCATTCTTTGATTGCCCAAAGTTTTTAAAGAGCAAAAATCTGCATGAATTTGTCAGCTCTCATCATATCACAGCCAGCCATTTATAAACAGATAGAAGCATAGTCTAAAACATAAAAGGTGAAGTGTGCGTTGATGTATAGTGGACCTCCCTGCATCCATTATAGTGTATTATGCCCAAGCCTTGTACAGGAAGGCTTGGGACACGAAATTCGACTGATTTCATATGTCCTCCGTGTGCATAAGTCCAGATTTGGGATAACCAAGGTTCTGTTTAAGATACTATAAGGCAGTAGATAGAGTTCACGAAGGATTGAGTCCTAAAAACCTCCTTAAAATATACTATTAGGCAGTAGATAGGGTTAACGAAGGCTTGAGCCCTAAAAACCTCCTTAAAAGGGTTGTCCGAATCTACTAGGTTCCTCTTTTCCTACCATTCCGTTACAATTTGGATCATAAATAAAAACTTTTCGACTTTTGTCTGTGACATCTTTAGTTTACCAGCTAATATTAATCATACTTGGTTTGGGGTGGTTTTTATGAGCCTAAATTAAGGTATCATTCAGTCTTGAGCATGACTTGAAATAACTTGTATTACAGTTGAATTTACCACAATACGGCTCACTCTTTTATCCCCTTCAAACCATACGTTCCCTTTTCGAAACCTTAGCATTTGGAGGAAGTGGTAGGCAGCCATGGTCCTATCAGCCACTAGTCCACGATCTTCAGATTCTAAGCATGCAACCAAAAACAGGCACCCCGAGTGAGTTCAACATCCCGCCGCATGGATCTAGGGAGAGTGGGTAGACTCACGACACGGAGCAATATAAACGTTCAACTTGCAATCCACTGGAATACACCGTCGTCGAAGCAAATAGAGGGCGGGAGACTCACGACGGTCAGCATCAGACAGGACGGTTCGATGGATGAGGGAAGACGATCCCTCGCCGATCCCAACACCATGATGACAGGTGGTGGAGGACAATCCCTTGAAACAACATCCAAACGAACCGTTTGGCGCAATCGTATTATATGCGCAAACGCAAAAGGTTATTTTTCACCCAACGAGGGAGAGACGAAGGAGCAGCAAAGGCGTGTGGCAAAAGGCCCAAAAGATACCCCTCCAACAAAGCTGCAACTCTTAAAGCTAGTATCGTTGGCCAATAGAAGACGGTTTCTTTCTCTCAACGTTAGAGTAACGAAGGAGCAACCGAGATTTTTAGGCGGACAGCCATGTATAATTACTCTCGCCACAACAAAAACAAATAAACACGGACATCAAACGGGACATCACCGATTTTGTTTTAAGTTTTTCGTGTAAAATCCTTTTTTGTGAGATAGGAAAAAGGAATCAAAGAAAAAAGTGAAATATCCAGAAAAGAAATAGGAGCGAGCAGGATGGAACGTAAGAACGGAGGAAGAAGGAACAAAGACAGAGAAAAAGAAGTAGAGTGGTTTATTTGAGCCATTTGCTGGCTGTTCCAGAGAAAAGACAGGATATGCAATTTTTTTTATTCAAAATAATTTTAAAATTTTCGGAAAAAAATTCATTCCGGAGCCATCTTGGTGGTCCACAATTTTTGTACATTTGGTTCCAACATTTATCCGTCAGAAAAAATTCAATTGTGAGCACCACCCACATTTATATAACGTGGGTAGGTACTCAATTTTCTTTTTTTCATTTTTCTTTGTCAATTCTTGTCGATTTTTAGGTTCGGTGATTTGGTAATTAACGGGCTCAGAAGGTCTCGGTTCGACTACCAGCCGTAGCAACACCTAAACGATTTTTCACTGGCCCTCCTCTCGTAATGATCTAAAAAATCATCCGAGCAGTATCAATTGTCAAGAAAAGATTATCTCAACTTGTCCGCTCGCAGTCCGCATAAAACAACAGGTCCCGCCATCGTGCAAGAAGTACACACGCACACATGCAAGGTAGTGAGAAAGTGTACTAACGAGCTTGTTGTGGCAAACATTTGTATCTTTTAAATTTACGTGGCGTTCAAAGATTCCAGTTCAGTTGGAAGTAAAAGCGGTCCAAGTGAGCAAGCCCACCCTCTCATAGCCTACATACTCTCGTAGGTAGTGTTGCAAATCTTAATGTGAGTGATCTGTTTTTGACAGGTAGCACAAGGATTTTTGTAGAAGTTGGAATGGCTTGGAGTCTACGCAGCTAAAGCATAACCTAAAGTCTATAAACATGGTCGAGATCCAGTTGAGAGGGCTGAGTATATCATTTATGTTCTGAATCATATATTACATCAAGTATTGCATGGCTTAAGTTCTACAAAGCTTGCCATACTCCAGTCGTTTGGACATTTAAAACGCATTTTCTCTTCCAAAGTAAACTTGAGGTATTAGTCAAGCTGCCACAGTTCCTCTCTAAGGTCAAATACTTTATGGTTTTATTACTATAGACGGGTCGTCGCATACTTGAACCATTTTTACATGTAGCTCGAATGTTTTAATGCGGGGTATCAGTCAAGCCGCCTCAGTTTCACTCTAACGTCAAGTGTTGGTTGTACCTTGTCATACACCAGCAGCAAACTTGATATTTATTGGATGAAACGTATTCCAAACGGACATCCTAATATAAGTCATCAATATAGAGGAGACATTGGCAAGTAATCCTGTGGCACATTAACAGAAGATTGAAGGCACTTAGTTACAGAGAAGAGTGGGTCACCGAATAGGAAATAAGGTCGCCATTAAGAGTGCTGAAACACGCTGCCCAGGGATACGCCGTCTGAGCGTAGTCGTTTCCAACACCCGATATCGCAAGAGGAGTCACAATATTAAATGACTACGCTCTGATGTAAAAAAAGACGCTCTGATGCGAGGAAAGCGGAATAAGCACAGTGGCCTTTGAATATTCATGTGGAATGTTCGGCTTTTTAATAAACTATGTGCGGTCTAAAAAATAGTGAAAGTCTGCAAGTGTTATAGATGGATGTAGACACATGACACTATGTCGTTAGATTTTTAACTTAGAAAAACAGCCTCCTCGACATTAATAGCACAATTGGTATAACTGGGTCATGCCACTTCAGTAAGAAAGTACAGGACACATTAACAACGTCGACAGCAACAGCAAATTTAGAAAAATTCCTAACTTGGGTGCAGTGGTTAGCGCGAAGGACTACTAAGCTCAGGGTCTCTTGATTAAATCCCGAAAATAACATAACTCTTGGGCACCCAAGAGAATAAAACTGTCATGAGAAACTTCTCAAATTTGGCGTATGGAATCGGCGTTAAACTGAAGGCACCATTCTTCGTGACAAAAAAATATAACTTCGCACTCACAAATTAATGGAGAAGCAAGGTTTGAGTCCCTGTATGGAGCGACAATGAAGCTTTTCTCATCATTGTAGACTGTGGCTCCATAATCAAGTTTTCTGTGTAGGTTGTAACCAAACCTCTAAATCTCTTTTCACAATGATCCAGACATAAAAAAAATGATACTTCTGACAATCCCCATTTGTCATCAAATTCAAACCCAAGTTCACTGTCCTCAACAGACCTCCACCTCTAATTTCATTTATTCCAAACAACAAAATCGCCATATACAGTTAGACAACAAATTCAAAAAACAAATTACCCAAGCTTAAAATTTCCCCCAGATGAGAACCCGCTAAACGGTACACACATCAGGTATATATCCATTGCCAGCGCTAATCCCGTTGACACATACTGACTTGCACCTCAGCCACCTATTTCGTAACCTCATCACCGCGCCAAAGGTAAAATTATACGTTCATCCTCCGCCTTCGTCGATGGATTTGAACGCCAACAACAAGATTCTTAATAACATACAGTTGATGGGATCACAAGACTCCACAACACAGACACACACACATTGATACACACTCTCTAGCCCACTCATTGTTTCCCACTTTTGAGATCCCTGCCAGATGTCACCTACCATCCCAACCAGCATTACCCATACATATCCTTCAAAATGTCTGCACGTCTAGTTTGTATTCAATGTGCGGAGAGTCTGCTGTGCGACTAACTAATTCTAGGGTGGTGCAGTAGTTGGTTAAACCCTCCACCACCTTGAGGCAACGTCTCATCATCATCCGGAGAACTTTGAGTGCGCGTCGTGTCTCAATTATTTCCAGCGAATTACGGTAATAAGCGCATATCGACCAAGGAGGCTCTAGCCCCAGCAGTACCTTGGTATACAATTCATCTGCGAAGAGGAGAAGTACTCCATCGGTTGACGGTCATACGTTCTGGCACATTATCCCCTTCAGTCCCACTGACATGTGGATGTAGGTACGAGTATCTTTCCAGCTCGTATCTGTGGCTTAGGTAGGAAATGCATTTTTAACCATGACCATTAGATAGAAGTCTTTCTTCTCAACTTGACGGCTGATCGTATCCCACTGTTGGCTTGGACTTGGACTCATGACGACGACCTTTCCAATCGTTTCATGCGATCTTACACACACACACTGACAATGAGAATGAGAATCCCATCTCGCCTACACGATGTTCTGTGCAAATGTATCTGGGAGGATACCTCCTTCCCACTGGAGCAATAGACCAAATTGGCCAAGTTGTATGGAGCTTTGTCGTCGTGGCTAACAAATTCGTTTGCCACTGTTACAAATTCGTTTCGTAGAGCTGGGGAGATATCTCTGGAAAAAAAACATTCCACACGACTCGAAGACTGACAGATTTACAATCGGGATTCCGATTTTTTTTTTTTCGCCCGAAAAAGGACTGTGACTTGAGATCCCGAATCAAATTTGAATTTTTGCCCTCGCGACAACATTTGGTCTGTCAGGGTTTTAATTAAGCGATTCGTAGGGAACGCGGACAGATCGAGAAGAAATAAGCAACAGATACATACCGGTACTGAGTGTTGCACGACAACGACAACGACGACGATTGTGATTTACCAGGTTTGGAATTAGGCAGGCAGACCTCTCCACTTCGGATGAAAGTCGAGAAGACCCCCAGTAGCCTTTTTCAATCTTCGATAAGATTATGTGTGCATGCGCTGCTGCCGCTGGACGAGCTGTTTTTGGATTCGTATTCGTGTTGTGTATCGCGTTATCTGGAAGCTGCGATGCCGAACATGCGGCTACTCTTTGGTGCGGATGAGACGTAAACAACATCAAGAGCTTGGCAGATATGGTGAACCTTTTCGAGGAGCGCAGCGCAGAAGGAAAACAAGAAACATTGACAGATATTACTTCTGGTATTGCACCGATAAGGCGGTGTCAAATGTCAGTTTTTACAATCCTTTTTGGCCGTGTAGACTACGTGAATTTATGTGTTGCACGTACCGCGATTCGTTCGAGTACGTTCTACATGGTATCTAACTATCTACCTAGGGTACGGTGAGGTGTTAAAATTGGAATACCGTGCGAGTTGACCACATGGGGTAGGGGGAAGGTTTCGCGTTTTGATAATTTCCAATAAATTAAAGCTAGATGGAGTTGAGACCTTGGTATGGGGGAATTTCGTAGGAATAGGTTGGTTGTGGTCGTAAATTTGTCATGATAGTGGGGGCTTGTAAAATGACCTTTTACGATCGGAATATCGTTATAGAACTTTGGTTTGGAGCGCTAAAGAGGTGCGGTATGAAGGGTATGGTTATAGTTTTTTTTTAACTGCTGTGGAGGTATGAAGAAGTGATTGGGTATAAAGTCTCATCTCAAGATTTTATGATAAGGATACACGACATTCGGTGATACTTACGCAGAAAGATATACGACACCTTTATCGACAATGACTCTCTCCATTGGTAGGTTATGCATTGTGATGATTGTGCTACCAATCACTAAGCAACTGCGGTTTAGTGGTTTTAAAAACTGTGAAACAACTTCAAATCGACTATACTGACCCTACTGTCTGTTATATTTACCTAGGTATACCTTGAACCACGTTTACCCAAATTACATCATTTAAGCTGAGCCTGCTGTTAATGATCTTTCAACACACCTACCTCCAAGGCATTTACCTCAAATTGCAGCATCAAGTACGTCTCCAATGTCAATCTAGGGAATGTCCCTAGACACTACTGGACCAAACCAACGAAAGAATCATTCCAGTCCTAGCGAACTTTAAACTGCAAAAAAGAGGTGTCCCACAGGCTTTAGTTTTAGGACCAGACCTTATCAACATAATGTGGGATGGAGTACCTACTTATGATAACGAAGTCAAGAGGAGTGGAGATCATTGTGTATACTGACGATATCCCGGTGAAGTAATGACGCAATTCTGTCAAAATGCCATCAAAGACGTGAAGAGATAAGGCCAAATCTCAATCACCAGGGTTGGAACCGTTGGATCCCAAAACAAAGGCAAGGAAAATCAGGTGTGATTATTACACAATCGAGTCGCGTAGGAATACTCCTGGAACACAAGCTTACCCTCAAAAAACTACTGAAGGCATCGAGTTAAAAAGCCAATCGAGTAGTCACCAACATTTCAAGGCTAATGAGAAAACCATACAAGCCGACCAAAGACGTGAGGTTTAAACCTGGCCCAATAAAGAAATGCCTTGATAGTTATTCCGTTGGGAGTTACTAAATAGGGTATGGATGAGTATTTTAGTCATGCAAGCATATCATGGAGTCGGGCATAGCTCGTAGGACGGGGTATGGAGTATCCGCATGAACACCTATCCTTTTAGCACATAAACGAAAAAACTCACCCAAGTATCATGGCCGAAGCTGACTTAGTATTGACACTAATATATGACTTCGCTACAATAGCCGGAGTATGCTGTCTCAAAAATTTATGGATTTAGCGTGACCACTACACTCAGTCGTGAATATACTTTGAACTTCCCCATCTGCCTCTATGAAACTTTACAAGGAAAAAACTTTTGGAAACCACCCAAGTTGCCGATTTATCCAGTCTTCAACATAAATGTCAAAAAATACCTTTCAACTTCGCAGATAAGTTCGTTTGGGGAGGGTGACCAAAATATTATCCCAAACGAAATATCCTTACAGCGCATGAATTGCATCGTAGCGTCGAGTCTACCAAAAAGGTGTTTTTTTATCGCCGAACACAGCTTTTACAGTTTAGTCCTTATCGGAGAGCCTTCAGTTTCATAGTTCAGGAATAAACACCAGAGTTTAGACTAAGGAACTCGTTGCTATGTCTTTCAAGATCCCCAAAACAACTGTAGACAGGACTTTGTATACCGCCAAGCCTGTTCAAGTACCATACATATAGCTGTGCTTTTTCTATGTCGAAGCTCGCATTATTCCTCTCCAACATAGTCTCGAATATATATTTTGAACGCACTTCCAGTACCTGGCTAAATCCTTGCACCTATAAGCTTAGAAGAGGTATACCAAGCCAATTGGTACATGTTTTATCGCATTTCCAGGTCACGGTAATGCAACTAGAAAGCCGTTTCATTAAAAGGTTTCCGCATTTTAGTACATCTTTTGTCCACAACGACATATTTATGCGATTAGTTCGTCAAGGTGACTGCATCTACCATGGGCCACTTACCTTACTTACTTACTTACTTATCGGGCTCCCGACCCGTGAAGAGTCTCTGCCTGAGACACTGCAGCCTTCCACCTCTACGATCCCGGGCTCGCTGCTTCCAGTTGTCCAGACCAAGCGCTCTGGCATCCGCGATGGCTTGGTCTTTGAAACAGAGGTTCAGTCTTTCTTGCCTTCTCGAACCTGGTGCTGGGATTCGAAGATCCTCTTAGATGGAGATGTCCATTCGCTAGATGTGGCCGAGCCTAGTCGACGTGTTTTGGCTTTTTGGACTACATCCACATCTTGGTACAGCTCATAGCGTTCGCGGTTGTATCTTCTCCTCCATTCGCCCTCCTCGTGCATAGGACCAAAAATCCGTCGAAGTATTTTCCTCTCGAAGGAGCCCAGTATCAGCTCTCCCTCCTTGCTTATCGTCCAGCACTCGGCACCATCAAGCAGAACTGGCAGGATAAGGGTTTTTGTAGAGCACACATTTCGTCCTTCGAGTTAGGAGTTTTGAACCCAGTTGTTTCGCCAAACCGAAGTAGCAACGGTTTCCTAGGGTAATTCTTCGACGGATCTCCACAAGGTAGTCATTCGTGGTGTTTATGTTAACTCCAAGGTTGGTGAACTCCTTAACTACCTCGAAATTGCTGCTATCAATAGTGATGTTTTGTCCTAGGCGGTGGACAGATGCTTGTTTGTTTGTTGATAGCATGTACTTAGTCTTGTCCACATTTAATTCAAGGCCATTGGATTTCGCCTGTTCTTCAATCTCCGTGAACGCTTTTACCGTGGCATGTTGGGAGCAACCGATGATGTCAATATCGTCCGCATAGCTCTGTTGAAAATAGTGCCTTCCGAGTTAACAACTGCCCTGCGCACTATCTCCTCCAGTACGAGATTGAAGAAGTTACATGATAGCGCGTCTCATTGCCGAAATCCGGTGCACGTTTCGAATAGTTCGGAGGAGCTACTTCCAAACTGCACGTTGCAGCGCGTGTTTTCCAGCGTCAAAAGACACAACTGAATCAGTTTTGCCGGGATCCCAAAATCGGCCATCGCCATATAGAGCTCCTGACGATGTATGCTATCAAACGCGGCTTTGAAGTCGATGAAGAGGTGGTAAGTTTCGACTTGAAAATCGTTGGTCTTTTTCAGGATTTGCCTCAGTGCGAAAATTTTGTCTATAGTCGATCTGCCGGCCCGGAAGCCATACTGGTACGTGCCGATTAGTGTGTTGCAGGACGTTTTTAGACACAGTACGTTGGATAGGATCTTGTATGCGACATTTAGCAGGGATGTGCCTCGATAGTTCTTGCAAGACATAGGATCGCCTTTTTTGTAGATGGGGCATATGGAGCTGATAGTCCAGTCATCGGGCATGTTTTCTTCCACCCATAGTTGGTTGATGCTCCCTACCAAAACATCACCACCGTATGAAAAAACCTCCGCTGGTAAGCCATCAGAACCTGCGGCCTTGCATTTTTATAGCTAGGCTAACTTCTTCTTTACTAGGTGGTGGAACTAGTTCTTAATGGACTGGACGTGGGTTCTCTTCTTGCCCTACCACTTTCTCTACATGATGCCCATTTAGCTGCTTAAACACATCGACTATTTACCATTTACCATTGTACCAAAAACTCCTGGGGGTGGGTACTCTTCCATGGGGGTTATATAATCACTCGAGAATTCGTGTATCTAATTGTTATCTGAGGTAGATGAAGTTTTAGGGGCAAACGCTGTAAAAGTCCATTGCGAGCCAATCCAAAATTGTAAGCAGTCCATGCGGGGCAATCGCTCACTTACCTTAGTGGTTGTGGTGAGGAACAAAGAGGTGCCAGAGCACGGGTGAACCCAACTGAAAGTCCTGAAGCTCGACCATTTGCTATATCCTGGTATCACCGGACATATAAGCTCCTGCGCCCTATTCGGAATTAATCAGCTCCGAAAGGTTCTAACACCATCCCCGTAACTCTTAAATCTTTAACATTCTTCCTTCAATACTATGATGTTGGCAGATCTGTCTAACTTCTCACCGAAGTCCTTTATTATTGCTCTTCAGCAATTTTTACAGCAAGTTTGCAAGATTTTCGCATTCATATATCGATTTCGCAATGCTGAGTCACACCGATGAATCTAGGCACTGGAGGGTGTCTTTTTATTTTTGTTGTTTAAAACAACCCCAATTCCACAGCAAAATTTAATGAAGTTGGAATTATTTCGGATATTTCCGACAATTGGCATGTTTGCATCGTCCTGTACCCACTCCCATTTTATGCTCATAGCCTTGCTTCCATTTATGATCTGTTTGTGTATGAATTAATGCATTTTTGGTGGCCCAGACTACGAAAGATATTTCAAACCCTCGTCAAAGAATCCTTCGAATGCTTTATCTGGACAGGCAAGATGTATCCGAAAAGTACCAGCGCGGTGATGGTCTGGCATAAGTCACCACAATGACTTAACTTTACTGCATCTGTACTTGTCTGATAATTTTCAGCATTCTAATCGCCATGACTCAATTTATTAAGGCTCAAGTCGGTTATGATGTGAATAAAAGGCACTACAACCCTAAAACTTGATTGCATCCCACTAAGTCTGATTTTTTGCATTATAAGCCTTATGGCTATCATATACGAAAATTTTTGAAAGCTGAAGTAGGTTATGATCTAGTGTGGTGTTTCACTTCCTAACATATAATTTAATTATTAACGGCAGCTTTGGTAGTTCCTGAAATGTCTATCTTACTTTCAAAAGTATTTAAAAATAACCTACTCATATCTAAGGATGGAATTTCTAAAGGAATATCAATGACAATCCAATAAAGCCACATTCTACGTCAAATGTCAGCTATGCTCAATCTTGTAATGCTAAGAGCTCTATCGCATTATTGAAATTTCGTCAACGCATTTCTCAGGTATCTTTCATATCTTACTTGAGCTACCATCTCAATTCCCACGAATCCGTCGTCAAATACACTCGCTACAAACCATACCATCAACATCCCAGCTTAGTATCAAGCTCTCATTCCCCTTGGTATATGCCTCATTAAACTTGCAAAATTCCTTAGCAAATCTCAAAATCTCCTGTCATTCTCAAAAAAATGTCAAATGGATTCTTGAAATTCATCGAATCGCATTGCATTCCCCAGATGTCCACGCATAGTAGCCTCCAACATTCCATGCAACAATTACGCCAATCGAATTAATTGCACAACACGCTGCCAAACACTAAGCCGCCGCCAACGTTCCGTCCACTGGCGGTGCGCGGCTTCTCAAACGTCAACCGTCCTGTCTGGTGGCGCCAAAGTTGTTGAGAAACTTTCACTATGGCTTCCATAACTTAAAACACTTTTTTCTGCTAATTTTGATGGCAAAATATAAAGTAAGACTATTTCAGAGCTGCATGTGTGCCGGCGCAACTCAAACAACCAAATTCAAACGCACTGGTCTTGTGACATGCGCATATGCATGAATTTTGTCCCATGCCGCCAACATGCGCGTGTGTTGCCTATGACATCCGTGTAGCTCACATAAACGTTGCACAGTATGCAGTCGAGGCACATCCATACAGCGCGCAGCGTCTTGGAATTATGCTGGATTTTGGATGCACATAAATTTATTATTTATGGTGGGCCTGCATTTGTATGAGTGTGTGCTGGCCTCTCCTCCAGAATTACATTAAGAAGCGGCGCGCGCATGCGCACTCAAAATGGTAGGTAGCGCAGATAATGAAGGGGAAAATATCTTTCAATGCGCATGTAGTGAATGTGTTTGTCCAGCTGTCAAGTGAGATTCATAAATTTTGAACAAAAGCTTAAGCTTACGCAGGCGCCTAGAATCACTAAAAAAATATATTTGCCGTAGATGGCTAATCATTTGAGTGCATCACGCTGTAAGCTTAGCTGGGAGAAGTGACGGGCATTCACTTTTAATGATACCTAATGCCACAAACACAGGTCCATGCGTTAAGTGATTATGTTGCGATGTTTCTCTATGACATTTTCGCAAATAGTTCGTGCTCAAACTTAGGGGTCTTTAGCTTTATTAATTGTGGTGTCGAATGATGAAAGTGACGTCATATGGTCCAAGAAATATAAAAATGATTATAGATGATCGTCGCATCTCATCTCATAGCTTATTGATAACCCAGATGACAAAATGTCCGGGTTATAAATATTTTGTTACCATTTATAGAAACTGTATCTAAAGCAGACCATCCACATAAAATGTTAACATAATTCTGCTTCGATGAACATATAGAGGTTTTAAGTTTGGACACACTCAAATAAAATTCTCAATTTAATCATGGACCACGTTATCGACCTAAGACTTCATTCATGCCCAAGGGATAATTTATGTTAAAGAATGCATTTCATATTTTTAGCTGGAATGTGCTGGATTGTTTAAAAAAAAATGGTTTATCACAGCGAACAGATCAATGGCGTAGTGCTTTGACATACTAAGCGCAGGGCCCCTTGTTTAAACCCCGGAAGTGACAACACCTACGTTTTTCCACTGCTCTACCTCTTGCGAAAGTCTGACAAACATCGAAGAGTAACACTGACATGAGAAGCTTTTAAAATTTGCCGTTCTGATTCGATGTTAAACAGGAGGTCCTCTTCTTTGAGTTCCACAACATCGTATTTTTTTTAAAAACTCGTCATGAAATAAATAACTCTTAGGGTGCAACTCTCGCCTTTTATTTCGGCTTTTTTGCAATTTTGCTATTGAACTCAATAAATTCGCTGTTGTTTCAAATTCGTCGGTTATACGCAATTACATATCTTGTATGGCAATCACTCAAATTTTTAAAAACCAGGATCTACCCATTATTAGTCATTTAAAAAATAAAAGGTCCGGAGGTTTGCAGTCGAAAAAATATTCGAACCTTCAGGTAATCTTCACAATCATACCTTTGAAAACACGAGTATTTGGTAGCACTGCAAATACAATTTGACTTATCGATACATCCATCAGAATGCTATAGAAATCTGTTGGTTGTGGATTGACGTATTTTTTTGTATTTGTATTTCTTTATTTATTTCTTTTATTTCTACTGTTCTCGTAAGATACAATAATACAAAATATCTAAATAAAATTATTAATTAACTAAACCACAAAGGATATTTAGTTTTAAATTTAGATTAATCTTACATGTAATTCCAAAATTAATTTCTTTTTAAAAGTATCTCTACTGAGATGAAAATCTATGAGATTACAATAATTATTTGATTCCCTGAGACATCTAGAGATTGGTTCATTATAACCATAGTTGACTCTATGGAAAGGTATATAAAATAACATTCGATTTCTAAGAACTATCGAGGGAGCCCAAAGTCCAATTAATGAAAGAAGAAAAGGGCAGACAATATGACAATTTATCAAATCACAAACAAATACAACAGAGGAATATTGTCTTCTTACGAAAAGAGGTAAAATTCCAAATAATTTGCACCTTGTCGCATAAGAAGGCATTTCACCATAACATGGATTTCCAGAATTCGTACTCGAGATTCGATCTAACAAATGCAAAAAAAATAGACATTTAAGAGTGTATGGATCTTGGAAGTATTTAGAATTGCGTACTATAAATCCTAGCATTTAATTACTTTTGGCTATTAAGTACTCAATATGTTAACCAAATCTTGTTGTCGAAAATAACTCCATGATTTTTTTGGAGGAGATAATGGACAGTGGGACATGACAGATCAGGTATGCAAAAGGAATTGCAGAAAGGTTACGACAAAAAGTGAGGCTTTAACATGTGGAAAAGTTCAGATGAAGGTCATTACTATGACACCAATTCGAAAGCCTTTTTTCTTCAGGTCTTCTTGCAAAAGAGTACAGTCTTGTCTTGAGTTGATTGGTCGAAATACTTTTAAATCGTCAGCAAACATTAGACATCGGAAGTTTAAAAATAATTCAGGAATGTCATTTATGAATAAAAGGAAAAGTAAAGGAACAAGACGACTACCCTGTGGTACTCTGTAATATAATTGACGGGATGCCATCGGCACCGGGACTTTTATCCAACTTTAATGCGGGCTAATTTGACTTCAGTCACTGAACACTCAAGGTTACCAACATTTATATAGTTATAAGACGAGTTTTCAGATGTAACTTCCTAATTGGGGTTACTAACGGGTCCGCCATCTAACGTTTTTTTTTCAACTAGTGCTTATTTCGTGAATGGTAACACTTAGCTCATGTCTGATTTCACAGATAATTAGTTTTATCCTTCCGATGAACGAATATGGTTGTGTATAAGCTTGAACAACGCTGGGAAATATTTCGACATTACTTTGAAAATCATGGTTTTGTTGCAGAATGTGTGCGAAAATTGCGTACGGATTTTGGAAGAAGAGAAGCACCCTCAGCTCCGTATGTTCGTTATCTTGTGAAAAAAGTGAAAGAAACTGGCATCCTCATCGATATCCAAAGCGTGAAAAGCTAAAAACTACGCACTGTTTGTCGACAATATTACTGCTGTGGCAGAAAGTGTGCGTGAAGCGCCATCAACATCAATTCACCGTCGTTCTCAACAATTGAACATTTCGGAGACATCATTGAGACGAATTTTGCATAAAGACCTTGGTATGACGCCATACAAAGTCCAATTGGTTCAGGAGTTGAAGCCAACTGACCATCCAATGGTGAGCCTGCGATCGACTTAGAGAAGATTCCGATTTTGCCAAAAAAATCATCTTTTCAGATGAAGCTCATTTTGATCTTGGCGGGTATGTAAACAAGCAAAATTGTCGCATTTGGGGCACAGAAAACCCGCACGCATACATTGAAAAGCCGATACACGCAAAACGAGTCACTGGTTGGTGCGGATTTTGGTCCAAGGAGTGGCCGTTACATTCAATGGCGATCGTTATCGGTCCATGTTGAAGAGGAGGATATTGGCAACATTTGGTTTCAACAGGACGGCGCTACGTGCCACACAGCCGAAGCTACACTCGTGTTTTGCGCCCTGTTTTTGAAGATCGCATTATCAGCCGCAGAGCTGATGTCGTTTGGCCACCTCGGAGATGCAATTTGACACCGTTTGACTATTATTTGTGGGGTGCCGTAAAAGATAAGTGTTACACCGACAAGCTAGAGACAAGTGACGCTTTAAAGGACAATATTCGTGAAGCCATTGGTGAAATACAGCTGCACACAATCGATAATGTGCTTAAAAATTGGACCGATCGTGTAGGCTACTGCATGGCCAGCCGAGGCAGCCATTTGAATGAAATCATTTTCCATTATTAACCGGAAGGTTTGTACTTTCAAATAAAAAAAGAAATTTGAGAAAATATTCAGTAGTTTTTTTTTATAGCATTTTCAAAAAATGTTATTTGGCGGACCCTTTTCAAGTATAGACAGATTGAAAGTGACTAGCGAACAATATGTTACAAATATGAAGAAGATTCGAAGAAGTTGAAAACACAAGAAGCATAGAATTAGGATTGCATTTTGCTATTGACAAAGCTCCAAAAACATTTACTTTTTGACTTTAACTTAGATTCGCGATTCCATGTCCAGTGGACATATTGTCTGTAAAGGAACTTATTTAAGATATGAAATTGTTTTCCAAGTAATCGATACTGACTCAACAGTTCTGGATCGTTCTTGCTTTACGAAATTGTTTATAATTTTTTTTTTTATTATTTAGGTTAATAATTTCATTATTAAACCAAATGGGTTTATTGCCTGCTACAGACTTTACTTTTGGTGTAAACATATCGACTGCCATTTTGACTGTTTCAATAAATAAATTATAGGAATCATTTAAATTGTTATTATTAAAAAGAACTTGCAAATCAATTCCATTAAAAAAATAGAAATGTTGGTGTAATTGGCTTTATCATAATTATACTTAAGAGGGCTCAGTGGTGCGATGGTTAGTGCGATGAACTGCCGCTCAGAAGGTCTGGGTTCGATTCCCAGCCGTAGCAACACCTAAATGATTTTTCACTGGCCCTTCTCTCGTGATGATCTGACAAATCGTCCGAGTAGTATCAATTATCAAGAATAGCTTATCTCAACTTAGCCGTTCGGAGTCGGCATAAAACAGGAGGTCCCGCCATCGTGCAAGAAGTACACACGCACACATGAATGGTTGTGAGAAAGCTAGGCCCTGGGTACTAACGAGCCTGTTGCGCCAAAAATTTGTATTTTTATTTTGTATACTTAAGATTGCTACACTTGAAATCGGTTTGAAATATTCATAAAATTCAAATTGCAATGACAATGCTACATGAAAAATGGAATTGCTGACAAACGGTGTCATGGAGTTAATAGTGCTAAGCTCAGAATCAACAAATAACAGGACACTTTATCAAATTTATTGGATTATCATAATATTTCAATAATACCCCACGAAATTGGGGAATGAAATTTACTGAAAAACACTTAACTTGAGTTGACTTCGCTCTAATTCCGAATAAATGAGTTAATTTGAGTTAACTCGGTTCTAATTCCTTAAAATCTTGATCTGAAAAACTGGCGATCAATGCAATTTTTAACTCATTTCCGTCCAAAATCAGTTTGGTGAATGAAATTTACTGAAAAACACTTAACTCGAGATGAGTTCGTTCTAATTCCTAATGAGTGAGTTAATTCGGTTTTTATTCCGTATAATCTCCCCCTGAAAAATTGGCGCTCATTGTAATTTTTAACTCATCTCCGTCCAAAATCAATTTGTTGAATGAAATTTACTGAAAAACACTTAACTCGACTTGACTTCGCTCTAATTCCGGATAAGTGAATTAATTCGAGTCAACTTGGTTTTAATTCCGTATAATCTCCCCCTGAAAAACTGGCGCTCATTGCAATTTTTAACTCATCTCCGTCCAAAGTCAATTGCATTAAAATTGGTACCCTGGTCCTTAGTCTGATACACCATATCAAATATTCAGCACCGACAAATGGGTACCTTTTGATTAACAAAGTGATGCCAAATCGCCCGGACAATCTAAACGTAAATGTATCTCACCGTCGCTTTGCCGCATCACATCATATATCCCAGTTTGCATAATTCAGAGCAGGTGTGAAAATTGTTGCAAAATAATTAAAATACACAATTTGATTAATAATAAAACTTCCATTTATAGTGTTGCCAGTTAATTATAAATTCATTTTACATGTGAGCAATTTGTAGCGCATTTAGGTGTGGCGTTAATTAATTAAGTTACCTACATGCAGCTATGGTAAGATGTTATCATGGTCGACCATCATATTTATGATGTTTAGTACCACTTAATGCTTGAATTAAGCATCATCGATAGCGGTAATTGAATTTTTATTAAAATTTGTTTCTTCAAGGGATATCTAAGGGATATTTATATTCTTTTATATGTTTTACACGACGGTGTATCTTTGATGTAAAGGCGTCAAGATGGAATGATCAGATAAATATGTCAAATATTGTCTGATGAACAACGGTTGCTTACCTTTTATTCTTTTTATTTGGACTTAGATTTTGGCATTTTGTAGTGGGTAAAGTATTGGAGTATTTATTTTATCCAAGTCAGCCACAATTGTGCAAGAAGAAGTACGCATAAACACATTGTGAGAATAAGCTAGCCTCTGAGTACTAACTAGGATAACTTGACAGCTGCTGATAAAGTATCATTACTATCTGGGTACCGTATAGGCGAACTGACAAAAAATATATTTGCATATGCTCAAACCACCATTTTGTAACCTTAATGAACGTGTGGTGTAGAAGAACCACAATATTAAACAATATCATGTAGAAGTTACGGATCACCTTTGCATTACATGGCAGCATGGATAAGAACCGACCAAACAAACATCTACGCTATAACAGACCGCCGCTATCTATATTAGTAGAGACCTTTATTCGTCTTAATTTCCTATTGAACCACATAATGAAACAACATTGCAAGTACGAGGACATCAGTAGATGAAGATGCTGTGGACCTAAAGGAACAAAAACTTGAAGGCCACTGCTTCCAATATATTCAAAAACTCCCCAACATTATATTATCTTACTTACTAACTTAAGTGGCGCTAAAGTCCGGAATGAACCTGAGGCTCATAACCAACATGCCTCTCGAATAAGCCCGGAGCCAAAGTAGACAAAGTCCCGTACTACCTCAAATGTATATCTGTCAATGGTGACATTCTGTCAAATTCGTCGATGTTGTGTCTCCTTTCATGTTAACAGCATATACTTAGTCTTACCCTCATTTACTGCTAAACCCGTTTTTGGCGCTTCCTTTTCTATGCTAGCAAACGCGGCTATGACATCACGTTGAGTCCTACCAATGATGTCAATATCGTCGGCGTATACTAGTAGTTGCACTGATTTTTGGAAAATTGTGCCTCTGGTGTTGGCTTGGGAGTTTTGCACAATCTTCTCAAGAATCAAATTAAAGAAGTCACATTACAGCGCATCGCCTTGCCTAAATCCTTTTTAGGTATCAAATGTGTCGGTGAGGTCGTTTCCGACCCTGATGGTGCAGCGATAATTCTCCATCGTCATTCCACACAAACGGACGAGTTTGGGCGGTATACCAAAACTAGACATGGCTCTGTATAGTTCGTCTCTATAAATGCTGTCGTATGCGGCTTTGAAATCGATAAATAGATGGTTGGTATCGATTTGGACTTCTTGGGTTTTTCCACGATCTGCCGAAGTGTGAAGATTTGATCGGTTGTGGACTTTCCTGGCCTAAAACCACACTGATAAGGGCCGATCAGGTTGTTGGTAAACGGTTTGAGGCGTTCACATATTACGGCAGATAGGATCTTCTAGGCGATGTGGAGGAGACTTATGCCTCCACAGTTCAGAGGGTCTCTGCCGTTAGAGCTCAATGTCAGCTCTCGTCTTCACGTGTAGCTTAGCTTTGTAGCCAAGCATCTGCAGGCATTCCTAATCAAACCAATGGTTTCTTGCTGGTGGGCGTGAGAGGCCTAGTACATTAGTTGCGGCTGATCTAATAGTTTGTTGGCATCTTTGTCATTGAGCTGGTGGAATGGTGTTGATCGAGAGGTTAAGGGATACGCTTTGCACGAAGGCCTTGGCGGTCTCCCCCGATTGCAGTCTTTCTACATTAAATTTGTTCACAGTATTTCTGGTTTGTTGTGGCGTGGTGGATATCCGCATTCTTAACTTGGCTGCAATAAGGTAGTGGTCCGAGTCAATGTTAGCCCTCTGTACATCCAATATACTGAATGCGTGTTGTCCGTTGATCTGGGGACCGCCATGTCCCCTTATGGATATCGGGGAAACCGTGTGCTGGATATAGTTTCGTTTCGTAGCAAAGTCAACGAAGTGCGTTGCCAGACGTGTTGTCGCGTAGGCTGTTTCTCCTATAATACTGCTAAAGATCTCTTCTTTTCCCACCTTTGCGTCAAAATCTCCCAGCACGATTTTAACATCGCACTTCGGTAGTCGCTCATAGGTTTTATTAAGGAGCTCGTAGAAGCAATCTTTAGCATTATCGTCCTTATCCTCCGTTGGGGCATACGTGCATATATGGCTTATGTTGGCGATTTTTGCCTTGATGCGGATTTTACAATGCGTTCGATAATGTCTTGGAACCATAAGACTTCTGGGACAGCAGGCCGGGTATTCCGTGCCATTCTGACCAGGCTGTTTACAGTGTTGCTTTTGTTCGTCTGGTTATCAACACTCGTACTTATCGTTTAGCAAGTCAAATCCAGTTGGATTAGACCAGTACCTGACGGTAACCACTTGAATGTAAAAATAAGCACAGATGATGTGTAGTCAGAGTTACAACCACTGGGCATTGCCAAGATAAAGCCAACCAGGGTCTACTTACGTTCTACTACATCCAACCAACCATTATATTGTCTAATCATACGTTTTTGAGGACATCAGGAAGGCTAAACAGAGTCAAATGAATTCAAGAAGGCGGATAAAAACGAGAGCATAGCACATGAGGATGATATCGATGAATGGTTAAACTTTAAGACCACAAGGTGTACTAAGAAACTAGATGGAGTAGACAACCCTTTACATAACCAACCCAGTAATCTAAATATTTGCAAAATCATCATAAAATTTGATTTGAATATCATAATTGGCTAAAAATTGTGTGCTAATCCAAATTTATG
This sequence comes from Rhingia campestris, assembly GCA_932526625.1. Classification (NCBI taxonomy): domain Eukaryota; kingdom Metazoa; phylum Arthropoda; class Insecta; order Diptera; family Syrphidae; genus Rhingia; species Rhingia campestris. The sequence continues at coordinate 121,639,258 of OW052183.1, read as the reverse complement.
GTATCGATTTATCCTGATATTGAAAAAAAAAAAACTATCTGAAATCTATCTACTCATTCCCCAACATACGAGGAGATCCGCAACTCCATTCACAGTGAAATATTTACTCCGACAGCTTTGCACGACATAAATATGAAACGATTGCCCCCTCAGATATATGTCACACAAAAAGACGTGTCATGTTTTCACAAGACCCCAACGGCGACACTTTTGTAATCCATATTCACCACAAAGATAAATGTAGGTTACACGTGTTCGCCGCGCCAAGTGAACGTAAATACCCAAAATTTCAAGCTCCCAAAAGTGATGGTAAATCTTATTATGCAAGACACCTATAGATACGAACAGAAAAAAAAAAACAAAATCCTTCAGGATCATGAAGTGATAATTTTTGCCTCGGTTATTTTTTTCTCTCTTTCTGTCTTCATCTCATCGCGCAATCGCCAATCGTGATGAGTTTTTCTAACGAGGCACAAATAGTTGTACTTGCCTCATCCAAAAGCACTACCACCACCGCCTTCGCTCGTTGGCACAACTCATCCATGACCATTTCAAATCGATTCTCAGGAATCAAAAACTATGCACAGTGCAGCACCGGGCATAGAGTACACATCAACGATCATCGTCAGAATTTCAAAAAGCAAAAAAAAAAAAAACCACGCGAAGAAAAACTGACAAAGACGCTGAAGAATGAAGCCTTGCGCGATTGACTCTCCGGCGAACCTGTTCAACTGCAACGTCATGTTGCATTGTATCGGCCCAGCTCGCCTTCTTCTAAGCAAATTGCACGAACAATTTCAGGAAATCACAAGCAGCGCAGCCGCAATGGTTTTCCGAAGAAGTCTGTGTCTATTGCTGCTGCGCATCGGAATGTATCTATACGGAGCGCGTTGAAGTGCAAAGTGAAGGCTGTCGTTAGAACAATTTTCGAATTTCAATTAACGCCCTTTTTCACAAGGAATTTACGTTTTTTCTGGCCGGGGCGTATATAACACAAGAACTGAGTGAAATTAATTCTAATCACTCTGGGAGTGGCTGCGGTCTTGAGACTTGCAACTACTGACGACTGCTTAAGCAGTAGCTACAGATGCGCACATAAAAATGTCACTATCGCGACGCGTTGCATGTTATCTAAGCACTTGTTCATCGGCAACAATAACTTTTGCAAGAAGACACATAAGATGTATCTATGCGTTGGTTGGAGTAGATAAATTAAACACACACACATACCCACAAAAAGGTCCTAAATGCAATTAAGTGTGCGGCTTTGGTGCATCGAGATGGTGATCTTGGCCGCACTAGGATGATATGATGCGAGGAGCGAAAGTGTTTCATTAAAACTACAGCAGCAGCGTATGCTGTGCGGTTCGGATGTGTATCTGTTAGATGATGTAACTGCGATGTAGTAAATTTGATTTATTGGTATTGGAGCATCCAATTAAGATGGAACAGGCGAATTCGATGTGAGATCACTTGATTAGCGGGGGGGAAATGTCGAATTTTTACTCTCTGTCGAGATGATCGAATCGGTTGATTCCAATTAACTTTTCAGTGGAAGGTCTCCAAGTATGGCTTTCGTTCAATTGAACGCGGGCTTACGATCGATTTTATTTCAGTGGCTATACCTTCGCTGTATCACTGAATCATTATCATGGCTGGAGGTCCAAGCTGGCGATCAGTGTAGGCCGTAAATATTGTTTAGACGATAATCATGTGATTACGATTACGCAAGCTGATATAGGAGTGCAGAAGTTTCACGGAATTACGGAATAGGGAAGTTCGATTTGAGAGGTTGGTTAGTTTCCTGGTCCTTTCTGAGAATAATGGAATGCAAAACAGGTTGAACATGTAAATTCCATATCAATCTAAACAGATGATTGAAAGATGAATATCGAGGGCAGGAACTGGCTTCTTCTTTGATCGGATTGTCAAAATCAATAAGACGGGCTTGCTACTGCATGGTTTTCTAGGTGGGCGTTTTAGTTGTTACGGAAGTCAATATGGATATCGAGGGTAGCGGCGTGCTTCATCTCTGGATTGTCCAAATCATATCGGACACGGGCTACTACAGGGTTTTCTAGGCAGGCGTTTTAGTTATTTTGGAAGCCGTCCATGAAGCCTTGTATGAAGCAGTACTAGCGATATGGCACCTTTTATATTGGCTGCGCATCCCCAAAAAATACAAAATGAATCGAAGTCAATACAGCATTATTTCATGTTATAGTGTGTCTCAGGTCAGGGCTACAAACGTGTCTCGGCCAATGAACAAGCTAGGCTTAGCTCAGCTTTAATTATGGTCCTATAATTTGACCAGGTCATCATCGTTCCCAAACGATGTTCTTATGGGTCACCAGACTAGAGCAAAATTCCACGCAGTTTCTATGTATGGCTAAAGGAGGTACTGCGTAGAACTCATCACAATCATTTTTTTTTTGTTGTTTGCTAGTGTGCTGAGTGCTGACCCATTGATGACATACACAAACATCGATTTTGTAAAGAAGACCACCTATAACCTGGCTTTCCAGCCATTATTACTTCAGCGCTTGAAATACGTTTCGCAAGTGCAATTATCGTCACGCAATCACCTCAATGTGGTAGTGTCTGGGGTTTCCCTAAATACAACTTACCGACTAATAACCTAGCCGTGTCCTCTTCCTAAAAACGTCGATTTTTCATAACTCGAGGTGGTTATATTGTTATAAATTCTGAAGATAAGGAAATTGAGTCTCCCCTTATCGCAGGACTAAATATATTACAAAAACGAATTTATAAAATATTTTTTCATTGACCTTACGGGTCTATTCGAAATTGCACACTTCAAGCTTTGCAGTTATTCAACCATATCCGGGTGGCTAAAATATTAAATGAACGAGGTAAAGGATGGATAAACCACAAATGTGCACACCCAATGAGCATCCACAAATTTAAAAAAATTGCTCATTCAGGAGTATCTAAAAAAAAACGCTTGGAATCCAAATAAAGCTAACGGCAATAAAAAGCAAAAAGTCTTAAATTCAAAACATTCCCAACATACCAACAGAATTCATCTTCAAATGGAGGCATGATTGTAAGTCCGACATCAATAAGTGTTTTACTGGTCATCGTTCTCGAAACTCTACATCGGTATTCTCAGATGAAGATGGAGTACTAATCATTCCTTTTGCAGACAACACCCCAATATTGAAGTAATATCGCAATCGTAATACCAGTGTCTCACCTCAAAATAAAGTCCACCACAATGTCAAAACAAAAAAAGTTTTAAACCACATTTTTGCAAAGCTGACCTAGTTGTCAATGTCAGTTTTATATAGCCCAGATGTCAGCAATAGCTTCTGATTTTTTTCAACACTCCAGATGCCGACATGATAGTGGTTATCAAATCATCTGGTGTTGCGTGTTATAGCACATACTTGTGAGATGTTATAGTGTGTGCCCATTAATGGCACGAGAGGTCTACTTTGCAGTTCAGGGTTTAATGCATCAACATTTTCTAATTATAAATTTCTCAACATTTAAATGGCCGCTACTTGTTTATTTTACTGTTTCACTGTTTCAGTGGAATTAACTTTTGTTAATTAATCAAATTTTAAGTTTCATAGTGTTAGGAAATAAGGGATATTCAGTTGGACAGTATATGGCTTAAGAACGAACACGTTAAAAATGACTAGCGTGGGCTATTTCATAACGTGGATACATAAATGTCTTGATCATTCAGCTTGAGATAGCTTACCTCAACAGAAGAACATAAGTTATAATGTAATACTGAATATAACGTCCTTTAAATGTCAGTCGGGTTCACGCTTTTTGGGACGTATTAAGGGGGTCCATTCTTTGACTAAATAAAAATATATAAACACATTTTTGGCGCAACAGGCTCATTAGTTAGGGCCTATCCTTCTCACAACCATTGTTGTGTGTTTGTGGACTTCTTGCACGATGGCGGCACATCCTGTTTTATACTGACTCCAAACGGCTTAGTTGAGATAATCTTTTCTTGACAATTGATACTACTTGGATGATTTGTCAGATCATCACGAGAGGAGGGCCAGTGAAAAATCATTTAGGTGTTGCTTCGGCTGGGAATCGAACCCAGACCTTCTTTCGGCAGTTCATCGCACTTACTATAGCGTCACTGAGCACGTCCCATATTCTTCGATTACTATCGCAAAAATCTGGCTGCGCTGCCCAGCTTTTGTCGTCCTTCGTGCCTCAAACCCCTCGTTTATTGTGACAATCCTTTTGTAGAAAATCCTATTGTAACGACATATTGCTGGTCTTTTGTCTTAAACCAATATAAGATACTTATCATCGATTTGTTGCACTTGCAACAAAAAAAAAAGTCCGAACAACACCACATTCGTCTTGCAAGTAAAAAAAGCATTTCCTCCAAACATTTTGCCCTACATCATGTTTAAATAAAACTGCTCCCTAAAAAATATACCTTACAATCCAGATTCATATTTTGAAAAACCCCTATCTACTACTAGGTGCAGTTTTCCGCAAATCCTCTCAGTAGTATCGAATACAAGTTCGGTAACATACTTAAAAAAAATGCGTAGGCTACAATCCGCAGTGCGAATCATTGTATACCCTATCCCATTCTATACACGTCATGCAATAATTTGACGGAATGTCCGATATTTACTGCGTTGTCTTTCGTATGCCAGCATTGCAATAGATTGAAGTTTCAGTCGGAAAACTACGGCTTGTTCTGCGCTGATGGCAAGGTGATATAACTCATCCACCAGAGCCATTGTAATCTATGGAAATACAATCCAATCAAAACATTACCTGGCTAATACACAAAAATATAACGATACTTTCAAATGCCGTCAATTGGAGCCGAAATTGTTGATCAACTCGGCTACAATCCGAGTTATGAGGTAATGGCGTCTCCTTATTATCAAAATGGACATTTCTTCTCATTTTTTTTTTTCGAAATAGCTTCCAAACTTTTAGATCCAAGGGCCAAACGCCACCAAACGAAGATCATAAGTTCCTTCAGATCTATTTCGCTGGTGATTCGGCAATTGAACTAGATCAGCGTTATGCAATTTTTACTGCGACTAAACGTGAAATGATCGAACAATTGCAAAATCTTAGTCAGAATTGGTCAGATTATTCAAAACCGCATTAGATACAATGCATTCTGACGACCAAAAAAATGTGAGAGCAGACAACAGACCCGCTGAAGGCCATCCAAGACATTTGGTGGGGCTATGATATTGGTATCCAAAATTTTCGTCAAACGCTTCCCGTCATACCGAAATCTACTGCTGCCGATGAACTTAATGAATGACTGGAATCGTCGTCTTTGTGGCATGATGGCATGTCAGGAAGTTGAAATTGACCACGACCATAAGAATCGTGTTGCAGAACGACCATTCGGCTGCTAAATTCTCTAGACAACTGCTGACGCTTGGCAATGGCTAAATTCCTGTTGATATTTCGATTGATATAGTTCCCGGAAAATTTTCGCGAGTTCACATCGTCGAAGGAGGAACTCATCACCAACGTTATTCCCGAAATTGATCAAAATAATAAAAACCTCGATTGGATAAGTGAACGGGAAATACTAACAGCGAAGAATAAGGACCCCGATAGCTTGAGTTTCATTATTCAAAGTCAAATTGCTGGAGAACTGCATTCGTAAAAATCCTTTGACAGCGTGACCGATGGGGATGAAGCGATCAACTATCCGACAGAATTTTTGTACTTACTTGAGTGCCAGGAACTTCGCCGCATAATTTACAGCTGAAGGTGGGATCGATCATTATCGTGTTGCGGAATCTGCATCATCCGAAATTGTGCAACGGTACGCGCGGTTGTCCGTCAAGAAACTGTTCAAGTGACGAAAACAATGTGATTCAAGCGACGATCATCAAGGACAATTGCAAAGGAGGGGAAGTCCTTATCCCACGAATTCCGATTATTCCAACTGATCTTTCATTCCAGTTTCCCCGTTCGATTGGCTTTTGTGATGACAATCAATATACATATAGCAAGGCCAATCGTTGGAAGTCTTTGGGTTAAACTCTCGAATTTCCTGTTTTTCACACGCTGTACGTTGCGGGTCCGTTAGTAGGGTCGCAAACATCGTATTTGTAAAAAAATTTGAAGCCAATTAGAGACCATTTTTGTCAAACGGTTCGAATATATTTTTTCGCAAAAATATGGTGTGGCTAAAAAAAAAACACATTTTCCGAACCCACCCACTTTCTTTTGGAAAGAAACTATTTGAATAAATTATTTATATTTAAAGTCTCACTGTTAAAGATCAATCATTTAGAACTGATAAAATTAATCAATCAATTTATATTCTAGTATGAGAAATGTCAATTGATGAACTGTAAGTCCATTGTGAACACTGATAAAGAAGAGATGCAATTGTGAATAGAAATTGGATTTAACTTTTGAGTTTAATTTATTGCGTTCATTTTTGACAAATTGTGCTGTTTTTCATTCGTTCGAAATCTGAAGCCAGATTACCTTAATCGTATAACAACTGTTAAATGAAATAAACATATATTTGTTCTTCCAAATCTAATAGCGTATTTTGGCCTTTTTCACTAATTTTACTTAAACTTCCTCGTTATCATTTCCAAAAAAAAACATTTCTACTGACAAAAGTGCTGTGTTTTTCAAACGGAAATGCCAAATTATGAATTTCTGATTGCCTGAAAACTTGATAGTTATCTTCTTTTGACCACCATAATACCAAGTTTTTCAAAAGTGAACTGATCACAAAAAATATAAAATCTGTACGCAATTCACCGTTTATCAAAAATATTGATGATTGATCACTTTAATATCGATTCATCAAATTAATTGATATTGTCAATTGTCTTGTTGACATTTGGCTCTTAGGCAATATCAAACCATACATGATACTTTTTAAATAAGATGCTCCGATATTTTTTTCCCAAAAGAAACTGGCCTTGGAAGTGGTCGGACTCAAAATATATGGACAGACTAATAATATGCCCCTATGGGACATTATATGAACGAACTGCAATCATATTGTATTAATACCTTGTTCAAATATTTTTTCTGAATTTTTGTCACTTTGAAGAAACATTTTCTTAAATTCGGCGAGGTAGTTTAGGAATTTTTAATATGTTTACATTTGCTCTGCTGGGAGCAACAATGAAATCTTATTACGCTAGCTAAAAATGTAAGGCCCAGAAACTGGTGATACGCCATCTATGATCGAGTAAAAATAAATATGATCTGATGAAAGTTTTCGCATAAAATCCCAATATAGTCCTCTCATCTATCATCGAGTAGAAAAACTATATTGTATGTTTAACAATTTAATATGGGCTGGTTGGCATAAGACTCGCACTCTGGGCACAGAGGACTTCGAATATTATTCAACATAATATTCGTATACCTATATTTCGTATACCTACTGGAGAATTATAATTGATTGATTCATTAAGTCTGGCTGAACTTCATTACATCCATTAGCTTATGAAAAACATAAATAAATTCCTTCTGAATTAACGGGTTTAAATTTAAAGTGGCACATGTTTTCAGAAAGTATTTTTCATTTAAAACCGTTAAAACAGATAGAATTCATTTACGTATTTGCTAAGCTAATGGATGTACTGAAGTTCAAAAAGAATCAATGGATCAATCAATTATACTTCTCCAATAGGTATCCGTGATATAGGGATGTATCATCTTGGCTTAACTTAAGGGCAATTTTAACACGATTAATGAAAATCCCCCCTGATGATGTCCAAGGAATATTATTAAGTAAACCCTCAGTGGATATAGAGGGAACCTCAAGAATAATTTGAATTTCCGTGTACCTATCCAAATCTGTTGAAACCGCAGTTATGAAAAATTCCTCAAAAACAAGTTCGTACTCAAAATGAAATTGAATACCATCCGAAAAGGTAGCAAATCACAAGCTGATCGAATATGATCAATCAATCAAACTCCAATAAATAATTCAAACTGCATTCTGCCAGCAAAACATGACAAATGATTTTTTAAAGAATTCAAGAAAAAAAAATCTATCTACGTCCAATAAATTCGCTTAAACATTTCGCATTTATTCAACAAATTGCTTCTCGACTACACGCTTCGATAGTATCTTTAACATCAATCATAAATTCGCAATCGATTTTCGTGTTTTTTTTTTTTTCATCTCTGAGAGTGGCAAAGCACTTTTAAGCGAACGCCCAAACCATTGTAATTACATGCAGGCACAACACTTCTCCGGGGCTAAATCATTTATTCTTATCGATTTCTAATTAAAACAAATAGACAACACCGAACCGAACCCCTGCCACCGCACATATACATGCAAGCAATGTAATTATGACAGGATCCGGCGACACTGTCTATTTTTATCTGCGAGAATATTTCACTCAGTCATTGCGAATGCGGCGGCGCGGCGCAGACTTCATTCGACCTAAGATTGATCGTTTCATTACACCAATCGATTCGAATACCTCTTGGCAGCATTAAAAATTCATTCCACATGCAATAGAATGTGAAACCCGCGTGTGCGCCTGCTTGCTTGTGATCTAGAAGACAAATAACACATTGGGATGCAATTAAGGGAATAAAATTCATTAAATCTGTATCTAACAGCTTTATAGATACGCGTAGATATCAACCTAGTCATGGCGCGGCGGACGACAGCAGAACAACCTTGACCAGTTCTACACTACACAGAGTGCCTAGAGTTGACGGCGCGGCGCCATCATTTCAGATTAAATTTGTCTCGTAATAATAGAGCAAAACCAGCTGCGCGGATCGGATATAATTGAATCTGAGAGATACTCGCATACACAGCAACAAAAAAAAAAAGTCAATTATTTTGAGCATTCGTCCTTGAGAGATACAAATGGTAGAACAAACACAAAAAAAAGTATCGAAAATGAAATTTTATGCAATTCATCATCATGGGAGTGTGGATTAAGAAATTCAGATAAAAAATCAACTCACTGGGGTATACGGCTGTAAAAATGGAAAACCCAGATACTTGTATCTGTTAGTTGGTATTTTTTTTTCTTATCGTTAGTATTTATTTTTGTTTCTCTAAATAGGAAATCCAGTTGAGGTGCAGCGGCAATGGTGTTGTTGTCTGACTAAACTATCTATTGCTTAATTATCTCGAATGGAATTAATGCAACGCGGCGAGCATATGCGGTAATAATAAATAATTGGAAAGAATATCAAGACAACAAAAAATAAAACGAAAACGATCGACACAGCGCAGCGCAATCAAGCCGAAAAGCGCTACAAAAATGAATTTAGCAGCATGGCCAAGCCTCTGGAGTTTTTTTTTTTTCATAGATACAGCCCCACACAAACTCTGATTATGTGCGATCGAGTACTTTGTCGTTACAGTGTGAGAAGTTTAATTGTACCCACTGGATTTATGTGGACAAATTTATAATTCAACTGGAAGGTACTTAACTGAGTTGGGGAAACTACTTTAAACAGAATATACTTTTGGTAGAAGTATCTTTTGCTTAAAACGTGTAAATTATGATAAACGACAACGACTTTCTTATTTCGAACTTATATGTTAGAACTCTTAATAGATATGATGCAGCCGAACAATTGACGAAAACCTGATAAATTACATTTGACATTACTGCCATTCTGGATATATTATTTTTTTTTTTAAATTCTGACTTGCCTAAGCAGTAAGATGCACATCGACCTAAAAGGTCTATTGTGCTTGCCGTCAGATGGTTTCTAGGTTAGTAGCGCTTCTACTTTCCTAATGTAGCTGATAATATTTTCAGCCGAAGATTTTCTTAGTTCTTCGGGACTTAAAAATTCCCTGAAGAAAGATTCCTTCTCATACCGTAAAGGGCCGGGCATTCACATATGATATGTTCGGCTGTTTCGTCTTCTCCTTAACATAGTGTGCACTCCGGTGAGTCGACTAGATGCATTTTATTTAGGTGATATCGCAGACCGTGATGACCAGTTAGGTAGCCTACTAAGTTTTTGATACCGTGCCTGCGAAGATTTAGTATCTTATTGGCATCTGCTTTGGCCTGTCTTAGGCCTGGGATGTTTCCCCAGCATGAAAAACATTTGTTTTGTTCCCAGTTTTTTATGACCAGATTTATGGCTGATTTGGGGATTGCACAGAAGGGTTCAGGTCCAATGAAGGGGGTTTCCAAACCTTTTCTGGCTAGTTCATCAGCTTTTTCGTTACCTTCAACTCCCTTATGTCCGGGGACCCACCATAGTTTGGTTTTGTTCCTGGAACTGAGTGTTTGGAGGGAGTTGAAGCAGTGTAGTATAATAATGTGTGAGCTAAGGGCTTTCATAGCTGCTTGACTGTCCGTGAATATATGGATGTTTGCGCCTTTAATACCTGAGTTGTGTATTAGGTTTGCACATTCTTTTATGGCATGGAGCTCAGCTTGAAATACACTAGGGTTTTTCCCATAGATATTGAGATGTTTCTATTTGGTCCATGTATGCCAGCTCCTACCCCTGAGTCCATTTGAGAACCATCCGTATACCACTTTAGGCCGTTTAGGCAGTTTGGTGGATTGTTGCTACACCATGCTTCTCTGGTTGTGATCTCCGTTGAGAATCTTTTGTCGAAGCATAGTGTCTTTGGTAAGCGGTCTGTAACCGCACAGATCATGTCAAGTTCTGGAAGTTCGGATAGAAGGTCAATTAGTTTAAGATGTTCACTAATGTTTAGTTCTTCCGTTTGTGTCAAACTTGCTGAGCTGCGAATTGCCACTTTTTTTATATAAATGTGGAGGGGCGTAAGTCCTATTAAGGCTTCTGTAGCCGCTATAGGAAAGGTACGCATAGCTCCGGTTATGCCCAGACAGGCAAGCCGTTGTACCTTGTTTAATTTATTTATAGTTGTTTTTTGGGTGACTTTGTTCCACCATACTATTGAAGCGTATGGTATAATGGGCCTGACCATGATCGTGTAGATCCAGTGTGTGGTCTTTGAAGAGATTCCCCAGTTTTACCATACATGTTTCGGCAAGCCCAGAAAGCTTTGGTTGCTTTTTGAATTTTGTTGTTAATGTGGGAGTTCCAGCTTATTTTTTTGTCGAGGATCACTCTAAGATATTTTACTTCGTTGGAATACTCAATGTATGTATCACTCTGGACATACAATGGGATAAAGCGCCAAAAGGAAGATGAAAAACTGCGATATTTACGATGGTCCGCACGCGGATTTGTAATAAACGACAGCATTAGGCAAGAAGTTGTTTGTTTTGGTGATGTTGGTAAAAAAAAATTGTGATAATCTCTATCAAGGTCTAATTCTTCAATATAGCCAATATAAGGAAACAAGTAGACACAATTAAGGGCCGTTTCTATGAGCTCTTTCTCAAAACTGCTGAAGTATGATGTTAAAATCGTGATTTCGATACCAAAGTAGGATGATAACCAACTGAAGGCTTACTTATGCCTAAAATGAATGGTAAAATCCCAACCACCCAGTGTGGTAGAATAGGGGTAGTTCTGCATTAGCAGCTTGATCGTGAGAATATGGTACATGAGTGATATTTCAACGATTACGAGCACTTGGTTGAGTTAGCAAAATCAGCAGAATACATATTTTAAATGGATCTGTGTATGTTATCAGAAGACTGGACCTCTTTAGCAGTGTTAACAGAGAACATCGCTTCAACAACACTACCTCAAACTTATATTAGATGGTTTTTCTGTATAACGACTATAGTTTGCACAAGGACTCTCCTCATCTAGATATTCTTACGGAGACGTGGCGCTCGCCAGCATATTAAAAGCTCAATCAAATCGAACACATTGCGATAGACATGCATCCATAATTATAGATGTCTGAACATTCCAAGGGGCTAACATGGAATTTGAAACACTAATTTCTTGCAGTCAAAGGTAGAACGCGGAAACCCGCGTAGAAATATTGAGAAAACATTTAAATTTAAAAGACTGCAATTGCAAGAGACCACAAAGACCTTTGCTTGTAGAACATGCATTCAAATACCATACCGCTAGCATCTTATATCATATAGAACACTGACTACGTTGTCAGGACACCATTAGATAAACCGCAACTGATGTGCTGGGTTTATCCTAAAAACCAGTCAAAAAAACTCCCCGTTTGACGAAGAATACCGACGGATGCTCCTACTCTGTACACCTATTATTGTGGTTTTGTCCAACAAAGTCCATAACTGATCAAATCTTCACACTTCGGCAGATCCTTAGAAAAGAACTAAGATCTCCAAATTGATACCCATCATCTATCCTGACATTGCGTTTCTATGGACTGCGAAAGAGTTCATCTTCAATGTGGTCAGATATTTTGTGAATCCAATCAGACAAATTGCTGTTTGAACAGCTCAAGCTTAATAAGGCTTCCGGAAATGATGGCCTTCCCGCTGAGCTTTATAAAGCTGCCAGAGATAACTTGGTAATTAACAACCACCAACTCATGAGCCAGATCCTATCTGCCGTAATATGTGAATGCCTGAAACCGTTTACCAACAACCTGATCGGCCCTTATCAGTGTGGTTTCAGGCCAGGAAAGTCCACAATCGATCAAATTTTCATACTTCGGCAGATCCTGAATAAAGCCAAGAAGTCCCAATCGATACCCACCACCTATTTATCGATTTCAAAGCCGCATACGACAGCATTTATAGAGACGAACTATACAGAGCCATGTCTAGTTTTGGTATACCACCCACACCGTCCGTTTGTGTGGGATGACGATGGAGAATTCTCGCTGCTCCATCAGGGTCGGAAACGACTTCACCGACACATTCAATACCAAAGAAGGATTTAGGCAAGGCGATGCGCTGTCATGTGACTTTTTCAATTTGATTCTTGAGAGGATTGTGCAAAACTCTCGAGCCAACACCAGAGGTACAATTATCCAAAAATCTGTGCAACTACTAGCATACGCTGACGACATTGACATCATTGGTAGGACTCAACGTGATGTCATAGCCACGTTTTATAGTATAGAGAAGGAAGCAGCAAAAATGGGATTAGCAGTAAATGAGGGTAAGACTAAGTATATGCTGTCAACACAAAAGGACACACAACATCGACGAATTGGACAGAACGTCACCATTGACGTATATAACTTTGAGGTAGTACGAGACTTTATCTACCTCGGCTCCGCTATTAACTCTGACAACAACATCAGAAATCAAATGAAGAATTACTCTTGTCAATCGCTGTTTCTTCGGGCTAAGAAGGCAATTTAGTAGTAAAGCCCTCACTCGAACTACTCAGGAGATCCTATATAAGACCATTATCATCCCAGCCCTGCTTTACGGCGCTGAAGCATGGACCGCATCAAAAGCGGATGAAGAAATCCTTGATCGATTCGAGAGAAAAATTCTTCGAATAATCTTCGGTCCCGCTTGCGTTAACGGGCTATGGAGGCGAAGATTCAACCGCGAACTATACGAGCTGTACAACGACATACCCCTAGTCAAAAAACTCCGCATTGGACGTTTCAGATGGCTAGGAAATGTAGAAAGAATTGACACCAATACTCCGGCTCGCAGAGTCTTCGATTCCCAGCCAGACGTCGGACGCAGTAGAGGAAGACCTCGCCTTAAGTGGCGCGCACAAGTAGAAACCGACCTCAACCAACTTGGAGTGCGCAACTGGAGGCAGTTAGCTAAGGACCGGGCTAATTGGAGAGGCATGTTGGTTGAGGCCCTGGTTCATCCGGACTGTAGCGCCACTTAAGAAAGTAACTCATGGGCCAAATATAGTCGGATGAAAGTATGCCTGTAGAAGGGAACCTCAGCATCGTTTGTCCGATCCACAAAAAAAGGAGACCCTCTGAACTGCGCCAATTACAGAGGCATAAGTCTCCTCAACATCGCCTACAATATCCTATCTGCCGTAATATGTGAACACCTGAAACCGTTTACCAACAACCTGATCGCTGTTATGTGACTTCTTAAACTTGATTCTTGAGAGAGTTATGCAAAACTCCCTAGCTAACACCAGAGGAACACTTTTCCAAAAATCAATCTACTAGTATACGCCGACGATATTGACATCATTGGTAGGACTCAACGTGATGTCATAGCCACGTTTGCTGGTATACAGAAGGAATCGCCTAACTCGAACTACTAAGGACTCAGGGTCTATGTAAGACCCTGATCATCCCAGTCCTGCTTTACGGCGCTGAAGCATGGACCGCATCAAAAGCGGATGAAGAAATCCTTGGTCGATTCGAGAGAAAAATTTTTCGAAAAATCTTCGGTCCCGTTTGCGTTGACGGGCTATGGAGACGAAGATTCAACCACAAACTGTATGAGCTGTACAGCGACAACAATAACGGATTGTTTCTAAAATACAAGGTTTGATTAAAGACTCTGCATTAGTGTGTGGCTTTTCAGATCGAGCTATCCTTGTGGATTAGGGGGAAAGATGATTCAGTTGCTTTTTCGTTGTCAGTTCTTACAAATTTAGTAAAACTGGGCACTGTGGATTCATGCACTTCTTTTCTCTTTAAATTTTCGTGAACTGTATCGGAATGTCCTTTTAGTTTTGCTGGTGCAGTGTCGAAATAATCATGCAGACCCAAAATTGAACTATGTGCGAGCTATACTCACATGCATACCTACATACTTCATGGATTGTTGCTCGTAATTTTCTTTTGAAAGTGGATGTTGCTGAACCATTTTTGTTTGTTTTTTTTTAAATTATAGGGTGCTCACACTTCAATAACAAAAATATATATATACGTCAAACTAAAAATATACCTTGCCGCCTACAATATATTTTTCAAAACAAAAATATTCCCCCTGAATCTATGTCAGAGGCGCTAACTGTGCGTACTCACAATTGCATTGCAATGTAACAATACATTTGCGATACCGGTTTTTGTTGGACTATCTAGGTTTTTTTGGATTTGGTGATGAGGTTTTTTTTTAAAACTTCATTTTGTTGTCTCCTTTTTGCCGCTACTAACTTTTTTGCTGTCTAATTTTGCTGCACTCCAAGTGGAACAAAATGTATAGGAGTAGAGTTTTGCGCGTGCGCAAGCGCAGCTGACGCCAATAAACGCAAGCAATATGGTCGTTTGGTTTGGTTAGTGTACCTTCAGAAGCGGGCAGCAACGATACAGTCATAGTGCAGTTGCAGTTGAAGTTGCAGCCGGGCAGCAATATCTATGGCTCTGGACCAAGCCAAGAGAAGTTTTTGTTGTTTGGATTTTTTTTTTAAACCGTCGAATCTAGTACAGCGTTAGTAAACGCGCACAAAGGCAGTTGACCATATAGTTATGTCAGAGTGGAGTTTGGAGATTTTTACTCTTTTAGTTGAGCCGCGTCGCGTCTATCCATTTGGTGTGGTGTGTGTTCCTTGTTTCAGTTTTGTGCTCAATCACCAAACCGCTCTCCTCAACTTATCGTCTACAGCAACAGCAGCAGCATTGCACAACGTTAATTTGTAAAGCGGGTTACTAAAGCGCTATCTCTGTAGGAGTAGGAGTACGTATATATGAGATGTTGCAGTATCTTTGTTAAGTAGATACATGACGTTGAACAATCGCCGGGTGGTTTTTAATTTTTTTTTTTGCTTTTTAAAATTTTATAACGAGGCTTTGAACTTTTGTTGTTGTGGACGGCAGTCGGCGAGTGAATTAGATTAAGAATAACACATTTTCGGGCGGAGGACTAGGTTGATTTTGGGTTGGGTTTGGCATTGTTTATCTATTAATTTGATAGAATGGCTACGTAGAGGGGAGTACCTTCAAATTGGGAACTAGAAGGACAACTCCATGCTATAATCTGATAGTCTACGGAAATGGCCACTAAATATAGGTATGAGGTCTGGATTGAGGTGTAGGTAATGAGTAACGATTCTTTGTTAAGCGGTTTATTATTTACTACTTGCTTAGAGCTGTAACAAGAATTAGCGCTTTCAACGAAATTTGGTTTCCATACAATATGTTGGAGGCGCCCAAGGCTTTGAGATCGATTAGTTTTCCGAGATCAGAGAAAACGATCGATTTACTTTGTAATGCTTCAGAAATGAACAGTTGTATCTGTTTCCCCTTTTCGTCAACTCTTAAAAGATTCTTTCCTGCACATTCACAAGGTGATTATAAATAACAAATACTATACGCTGCTTAAAAATAACCAAATGGCCGAATTTAGATGCGACACGATCAAAGCTGATAATCGAAAACCGCCTTTTCCAAATGATTCGTCAGTAAAGGAGTGTTTGGATACCAGGCACCCTCCGAATTCATTTAGTCTTGCCTGTACAATATGGATTTCTGGAGGTGAAGCGTGATGAACTGAGACCGTGAGATCAAGAAATCGATCTGAGACGCAAGGCTTACAAAAAAGATGATTCTGGTTGCGGGGGCACAACCGTTTAACGCTCAATGCTGTCAAATGTCATAGTTATCCAACCAATAGCAACAAATATGGAAAGAAAAAGAAGGGTCCAAACATAGCTCCCGCATTCATTTGTGTGTGCGAAGTTATATCTTTGCCACAAAGTAAGGGACCTCCAGTTTAACGAAACTTCTCATTACGGATTCATACTACAGGATGTTTCTCAGACCTTCGAAAGAGGTGGAGTAATGAACAACATTAGTTTTTGTTACTTTCGGGATTCGAACCAGGAATCCCGCACTTAGTAGTTCAAGGCACTAACCACTAGGCCACTGCAAGTACAAAATAATTTAAATACTCTAGGTGGAAGGCGTAAAAATTAAAATCCACCATAGAAATCGCTCAATGTCACACGAGGGCCCTATTTTTATTATACACGTTCATAGGTGTATATGAAACTCGCCCCTTGACATCCAAAGACATAATCGTCAAGAAGTGACCAATGAAAGCTTCGTCGGAAAGTTCATGGACGGAGGACATCACCTCACAAGTCAGTAATATATCGGCGAAAGAATCTAAATCGGAGGACACAGTTGTTCTCCGGAAAGCTGAAGAATCTGACAGCGGAAAACCAGGGATGGCTGTCTCAAGATCTTAAGAAAAGTGAGAAGCTCTGACATGGCTTACCAAAAAAAAAAAATACAAATTTTTGGCGCAACAGTCACGTAAGTATCCAGGGCCTAGCTTTCTCACAACACATGAATGTGCGTATGTACTTCATGCACGATAGCGGGACCTCTTGTTTAATGCCGACTCCGAACGGCTAAGTTGATATAAGCTATTCTTGACAATTGATACTACTCGGATGATTTGTCAGATCATCACGAGGGGAGGGCCAGTAAAAAATCATTAAGGTGTTGCTACGGCTGGTTATCGAACCCAGACCTTCTGCGCTGTAGTTCATCGCACTAACCATCGCGCCACTGAGCCCTCGACATGGCTTACCATTCTTGCAGAAACAGAGCGTCTCTTATGAAGCACACTAAAAAGGTTAAAAGGTATACTACTATGACCATTGTAAACGTTGTTACGATAACATTGTCTAAGGATCAATGGTACAAGACAAAAATTGTGCCATTACCTGCAGTCTGTGGTCCGACATTCACAACAAAATATTAAAGTGTCAAGTCCTTTGTAATAGAATCAATCCGGGTGATGGTAAAAGTGTTAAACGGATACTACATCATATGAAACTTGAGTTCACAAATTACTTCTGCCGATGATGCAGCGGCCATAAGGAATCGAGTCTATAAAATATCTTTAAGGGCACTGCGCAGCTTTAAATGAAGCCTTTCATCTTGCATATTTTATTGACAGCTTTTGTGAGTCGGCGCCACTCCAGGAACGATGTTCGCAAGTTTTACAAAAGTGTAAAACGTCAAAGCCAAGGATACAAAGCTCGAACAGAATCCTGTCGAGATGAACAAGGAAATATCGTAGTTGAGACACAGTCGATGCTAAGGATATGCAAGAACCATTTCTGCAGACTGTTAAACGGCGATGACGAACAACATTCCGCTGTCAGGCAGAACGAACCATTTAATATTGGCAACGACAGCGAAAACTGCCAACCACCCGACCTAAGTGAAGTGAGGATAGCTATATCTAAACTCAAGCTTAATAAGGCCGCCGGAAATGACGGCCTTCCCGCTGAGCTTTATAAAGCTGGCGGAGATGACTTGGTAAACAACATCCACCAACTCATAAGCCAAATCTGGTCGGTTGAAAGCATGCCTGAAGAATGGAACCTCAGCATCGTTTGCCCGATCCACAAAAAAGGAGACCCTCTGAGCTGCACCAACTACAGAGGCATAAGCCTGCTCAACATCGCTTACAAGATCCTATCTGCCGTAATATGTGAACGCCTGAAACCGTATACCAACAACCTGATCGGCCCTTATCGGTGTGGTTTTAGGCCAGGAAAGTCCACAATCGATCAAATTTTCACACTTCGGCAGATCCTGGAAAAAACCCAAGAAGTCCAAATCGATACCCACCACCTATTTATCGATTTCAAAGCCGCATACGACAGCATTTATAGAGACGAACTATACAGAGCCATGTCTAGTTTTAGTATATCGTCCAAACTCGTCCGTTTGTGTAGGATGACGATGGAGAATTATCGCTGCACCATCAGGGTCGGAAACGACCTCACGGACACATTCGATACCAAAAAAGGATTTAGGCAAGGCGATGCGCTGTCATGTGACTTTTTCAATTTGATTCTTGAGAGGATTGTGCAAAACACCCGAGCCAACACCAGAGGCACAATTCTCCAAAAATCGGTGCAACTACTAGCATACGCCGACGATATTGACATCATATGGCATCATTGGTAGGACTCAACGTGATGTCATATCCACGTTTGTTAGTATAGAGAAGGAAGCGGCAAAAATGGGTTTAGCAGTAAATGAGGGTCAGACTAAGTATATGCTGTCAACACGAAAGGACACACAACATCGACGAATTGGACAGAACGTCACCATTGACAGATATAACTTTGAGGTAGTACGGGACTTTTTCTACCTCGGCTCCGCTATTAACTCTGACAACAACATATCGTCTGAAATCAAACGCAGAATTACTCTTGCCAATCGCTGTTTCTTCGGGCTAAGAAGGCAATTTAGTAGTAAAGCCCTCACTCGAACTACTAAGGAGATCCTATATAAGACCCTGAGCATCCCAGTCCTGCTCTACGGCGCTGAGGCATGGACCGTATCAAAAGCGGACGAAGAAATCCTTGGTCGACTCGAGAGAAAAATTCTTCGGAAAATCTTCGGTCCCGTTTGCGTTGACGGGCTATGGAGACGAAGATTCAACCACGAGCTGTACAGCGACATACCCCTAGTCAAAAAACTCCGCATTGGACGTTTAAGATGGCTAGGACATGTAGAAAGAATGGACACCAATACTCCGGATCGCAGAGTCTTTGATTCCCAGCCAGACGTCGGACGCAGTAGAGGAAGACCTCGCCTTAAGTGGCGCGCACAAGTAGCAACCGACCTCAACCAACTTGGAGTGCGCAACTGGAGGCAGTTAGCTAAGGACCGTGCTAATTGGTTCATCCTGGACTGTAGCGCCACTTAAGTAAGTAAGTAAGTTGAGTGATTCGGTAGGGATACCTCTATCAGACATTTTAAAATATATAGGCAGATCCAAATGGATCTATTTATCAAATGACAGTTAGGGTACTCAAAATGAATTTTTATGCCTACGAAATATCAGGCATTAACAACTGGCCCATACAGGACATCAAACGTAGCCTTTTTTTTATTCATTTGTGTCCATAAAGTCAATTTTTTGGCACAAGGATTGGGACCAAATTTGAGAAGCTTCTCATGATAGGTTTTTAGATTTTACTATAAAAATATGGTGTTGTCACTTTGGGGATTTGAACCGAGACCACTAAGTCTATACACCCACTTAGGAGAATTTTGTTCACCGCACAAATACATCTCTTCGGCAGGCTACGTTCATAGTGCTAGCTAATCATCTCCAAACCTTTCACCTTTCTTTGGTAGTAGACAAACTGTAAAACATTTAATTATTTTCACCCAAAAACGATTATAGATACTTTTAGATACTTATCAGTTGAGCGCATCTTGCGAAAGGTTTCACTGTACTTATTCCCAATAACAATTCCCCGGAAGCATCAAGACCATTATCAGTGAAATTAAAAACTTAATAGAGAATCAAAATACACATCTACCAGACATTTCCAAACTTTCTCACATAATTAGATACTCACGCCGATGAAGATTAAAAATGAAAAATGAAAGCGAACTGAAAGCTCAAAATTTGAGTAATGAAGGTCAAACGCTAACCAATTAATGAACGCTAATGGGTGCATTAATGTCAAAACACTGTCACTTTTGAAATGACTTATAATCGTTTGTCCAGAGGCAGGGAAAGTTATGAACAATTAATGTATCTCGACCAAAAAAAAAAAAGATGGGAATCTTGAACCCCAAGTAATTTACTTATTCTTAAGTGAAAATGTCATAAAACCAATAACTGTGAATTTATAATGAATTTGATTCGACTCCACTAAACTGGGATAGCTAACCCCTGACATAACGATGGGAATCATTTGAATGCGTGGAAAATGTTCACTTTTTGCAACCGCAGCAAGCAAGCATTCACTTAGCACAGACATTCACCTATTGTCGTGTAGGCGAATGAATTGTCGTGCGGAAAAAAGGCGAAAATTGTGAACACAACTTTCGCTCGTTTTCCTAGGAAGGAGACACAGTGCAGCTTAAGAAAAAAAAAACGAAACCGGCCCCTAAAGCTAGAAGTCATTTGAAAATAAAAGGAATCTCCACAGCTACCCATACACACACCCAAGAGTGGGTACGAGTATAGCGCGAGCGACCCACAAGTGAGGCCAACAAGGTATAGAGAGGTTTGTTGCATCATCATCATCATCATCAATTTTTTGTTGCACGCTTGAAAATCATAATTTTCCATTCTGCCGCGTTATATAATTCCGAATCCGGATGGCTGATGAGGGGAGTGGGTGGTGTGGCAATGTTGTTGCTCCCGATCGTAGAAATCGATTGGCAGTGAACGAACAACGCCCAGTTCTTGTTTGCCAACTGGATTAGGTTTGGATAATTTTTTTATTTTATTTTTGAAATAGCTCGTGCGATTTTCCTACTTTTCCTTGGAATGAGAAGTTGCAATGTATGAGTTTGTGGGGGAATTTATCAGAAGCGAAAGGCATACTTTAACTTGACTCCTTCTGTGTAGTGTTGGATGTTTGTTTTTTTTTTTTTTTAAGGAAAAGTGTTCAAGTTTTAATCATGTTTTCAAGTGGCTGTGTACTTTCTCATAAGCTAAAAAAATTCCAAAGGAGGTCAGCTGGAGGTGGACGGAATTTTCAAAGCTGTCGATATGGACTTAAGTAGATTTTCGAGAAATGTCAAAACTTTACGCGTGGTGTAGGTACTTTACCTGTGGGATTTTAATGAGATTTCATAAGAACTGCAATGTGTTACTGATCTTTCTAATTTCCTTTTTGGTACATACCTGCAATGAGATAAATTTAAGAAAGAGTTAATTTATAGGAAGAATACGATAAACCGTTTTAGGAGATATTGATAAAAAATTAATAGGCGTTTACCTAAAACATAGCTGCTACATCAATTGGTAAAAACTGATTACAGAAGCTTTTCATGAAAGTAGTAAGACTTTCATTGAAGGTAAAGCAGTGAAACAAATTGTAAGTGTTGACATTTATGGGGGAAAGCCCCTTAGAGCCCAAGCAAGAACTCATTTATTTAACTAACCAGTACTTACTTACTTACTTATCGGGCTACCGACCCGTGAAGAGTCTCTGCCTGAGACACTGCAGCCTTCCATCCTTTACGATCCCTGGCTCGCTGCTTCCAGGTGTCTAGACCAAGCGCTCTGGCACCCGCGATGGCTTGGTCTTTCAAACGGAGGTTCGATCGTCCTTGCCTTCTCGAACCTGGGGCTGGGATTCAAAGATCCTCTTACCTGGAGCATTATTGTCCATTCGCTCGATGTGGCCGTGCCAATGTAGTCGATGTGTTTTGGCTTTTTGAACTACATCCACATCTTGGTACAGCTCATAGAGTTCGCGGTTGTATCTTCTCCTCCATTCGCATTCCTCGTGCACAGGACCAAAAATCCGCCGAAGTATTTTTCTTTCGAAGAGCCCAGTATCAGCTCTCCCTTCGTGCTTATCGTTCAGCACTCGGCACCATAAAGCAGAACTGGCAGGATAAGGGTTTTGTAGAGCACACATTTCGTCCTTCGAGTTAGGAGTTTTGAACCCAGTTGTGTTGCTAAGCCGAAGTAGCAACGGTTTCCTAGGGTAATTCTTCGACGGATCTCCACTAGGGTGTCATTCGTGGAGTTTATGTTAACTGGGAACATCCCGCTCTTTGGACAGCAAAGGATTCAAAATAATCCAGTGTGACAATAAGAGCACACTGAGTTGGTTGACGAAGTTCATCGACGAGACGAAAGCCCCATGGTCAAATGCAGACCTTCGCATCGTCGAAAAGAAGGAGCTTCTTAACATGACCAGACCCAAAGGTCGCATCCTTATCCCAGGGCCATGCATCCCGAAGGATAGGATTGAGCGCAACCTACAGAACCTCAACCCAGAATTCCTCAGTAAGGACTGGGAGGTTATAGAGGCAGGAGAGTACTCAAAAACCGGCACGGAAGTCGTGGTGCTACTCAGCCACGAATCTATGCCGCTTTTACGTAAGAAAGAAATAAAATCTCGGCTTGTGAAACGATGTCGTGGAGAGCTATTCTTGGCGTCCAACATAATGTTAAGCTCTGCTGGGTCCCCGGACACAGAGGCATACATGGCAATGAAATTGCTGACGAACTGGCAAGAAAAGGATCTGCCTCCAGCATTGACCAAGCAGACCAGTCTGTCAAACCACCACTATGTGACCTCAAATCTCGGGTGGGACAGAAAACACTGATCACTGCGAAAAACAGGTGGCACTCCCTTCCCACCTGTGAAACTTCCAAAAGGATGTGGCCTGAGTATGACAAAGCCAGAACCCATAAACTACTTCGTAGAAACAGGAAATCTGTCTCTACTTTAGTTGGGATTCTTACTGGACACAACTTACTAAAAAGCCACAAACTGAAAATGCATCTCATAGATGATGACCTCTGTAATGGCTGCGGTGATGAAGAAATACACGAGGACACCCTTAGAACCTTAGAAAAATACTTTTTCCATGACCTCACGGATCTATCCGAAATCCCTCTCCCTAATCTTTTCAGGTTTGCATCAACATCTGGATGGCTGGAAAGAGGATAACAACAATGGACAGTAACGGGACAATGAATGAACCAACCACACAAGTGGACCCCCAACGGGCATCACAATGGGTCTATATTGACCTGAGTGCGATGAGGGAAGACACACACCGTCTGCCTCATCAACCCACCAACCTAACCTAAGTTGATCGCAGGCCCACTTAGCGAAGCGAAAACGCATTGGATGGTCGAGTTGTATAGAAGTGAAACAACCCTAAGGGTTGCTGCTTAGATTTTAGCGGCGACGACCGAACAGGATGAAATAGCGGTGCAGTCGGTAATCCTGCAGTATACAGTATGCGTCTAGCGAAGCATCACAGAACGCATGAAATTGCACATTTTTTTAGGTGTCCACATATTCCGTGGAATAGTTACAGCTTCTAGTGCCGGAAGCTGATATCAAATATAACACCATTAATTTTCGAGTTCTTGTGGTAATATGGGGTCTCCCCATGTATACTTTAATCGCCAAAGTTCGTGAACTAACATTTTAATTGAGGCGACAACAGGAAATAACCATTCTAATGAATCGACTATTTTCGACGTTTTTCCAAGAATTCGTTGTCTGAAAATTGATGGATTATCTCTTTCGAGCTGGTGCGTGGCCACTATTAGCCTAACAATTTCACAAATTTTTATTTTTGACTGACCTTTGCTGGAGCAGTATAATACATTTTTGGAAGTCCTGTTTACCAAAAATTAATTATTTTGTAGTCTAAAGCATTAACTACGGATACTCTGAGCTTCCATATAAGCAGAAACCTATTATTAACTAGAATTGAATTTTAGACAAAATGTTCAGTTTGCTAGTCAACTCTTTTATATAGAGTGCTAACAAATCAGTTTAGGTGGTTTGGCTTGGGGTTGTCAATAAGCAAATTGGTATGAATGCATCGATAGTTCTGACAATTTATTAAGAAAAACGTTATATTACGTTTTCTTTCGGGATTAAAAAGTTCTTGGTATTCAACATAAGTTAAAGCTCCACTGGATCCATGGACATAGGCACACACAGAATTATGAAGCTATTACTGAGCTGGTGAGGAGAATTTCTGTCACCAGCATCGAAACCACGGGTGAGCCAAACAAATAACAGGATATCGCTAAGTGTAAAACATCTAAAAAGATGGCCACCATCGTATGACAAAGCCAAAACGCGAAAATCCTTTGAAGCAACAGTAAATCTGTTTCGACGCTTGTTCGATAGGATATACTTATTGGCTACAACTTAGTGAAATTTATAACTTGAAAATGCACCCAGATGATTACCTTCAAAGGGGCTGCGGTAATGGGAAAAAAACATGACGATGCTATCCACTTTCTAAGCCACTGCCCAGACCTCAGTCAGTTAAAAAAAAATAACTCAAAATATCAGCAATCGCCAGGTGGCTAGTAAAGGAGTAAATGGACATCAACGACACGAAGGAAAGGGTACTGCCCTCACGTGAACCATCCAAAAAGACCTCACAATGTGCCCACATAGACCAGATTGCGTTGAGAAAAATCGGACGCCATTTATCAAATCAACACCCCACCCTAAACTCTCCAAGCCATAACCTCATCTAGAAGTCGCTTTTTATAAAGCATTTTTTCATGGCTGTATCATTTTTTAAATTTCATCATCTTTTAAATTTCTACAGCCTAAGTTACCACCGCCATTGAGAAAACCGAGAAAACTCGCTCAATTTCTCCGTTTAGCTTGAACCACAGTCCCATTTTATCCAATTGAATGCTCGCTATCTAGAGTGACTTTTGGCCTCCACCGATTTAAAAAAAAATGCTATAAGGAGCACTTCATTCAGTGACTTGTTTGTATGTATTCTGAAGGACTTGAGCATAGGTTAGATGCAATTTATGGTCCAACGAAGACTGGGCCTTGGTCGGTCTCATTTTATTCCAGCCTCTATGAGTAGTGCCTATAACAGCCGCATTAAACAAACAATGGGAGCCGGGCAGCCAGAAGAGCGCCAACGTTTTATGTTTCGAATTGTTCTTTAAAATCATTATAACGACTATTTCGCGCTTGAGGGTTTCATTTTCAAGATCTTTTTATTTTCGTTTCTATTAGGCCCACCTCGTAGAACATAATAAGCAACTTAACCTTTTAAAACCGTGCCTAATCTTCTTTTTTTCAAAAATGAACTCAAAAGATGCCCACTTTCCACTTATCAGCTCTTCGAGTGCGAAATTTTAACATCACAACTTGAGATCTGACCCGAAAATTTCAGCTTTCGGGTCTTTACAATGAGGAGCGGTATTAGTACCAATAATCGAAATGTAAGATTAAAGTTCATATTTGGCATGTGATAGCCTTGTTACTATGTGGTGTATATCAATAGATTTTTCTGTAACGACCTTGGTGATAAGCTTGCATACAATGCGATCTTAACAGTGCCTGTAGGCTCTAGGTAATTGGGTATGGTATACCACTCAAGGGTATTGCATGTACTATACATCATTATATCAACTATAAGACGCCCTCCACGTCAAGGTCTACCTAATGAGTGTGTACATACGTACCGTCACAGTAAATAAAAAGTATTGGTGTCCTTATTGTACCTTGTGGCAAACCATTTATGATATTTAAGGCTTGGATTGTTCCATCTTTCCTATATTTTGCCATAAATTGTTTTCATGATTACTAAAGTCCTATTCTTCGGTCTGCGTCAATAAAAAAAACAGACTATCCCTAAGTAAACTGTGACAGAATCGGGTGAAACAGCTGTCTGTTCTATATGCGATAATAATTTGTCCTGGGTTCGACTCTCAGCCGTAGCAACATCTGAAATGTATTTTCACTGGCCCTCCTGGTCTAGAAAAGTTTTTCTAAACTCAGTTCGGATTCGGCATAAGGAGGTCCCTTCATGGTGCAAGAAGTACACAAGTACACATGAATGGTTGCGAGAAAAAGCTAGGCCACTATTTTTTTTGCATCCTATCCTCCTCGTAAAACACCAGCGAGCTTCCCCTTCACTGCTTTCAATAAAGCTTGCTCCCTGTGCCCCAAAACATTTATTCAAGTCACTGGATCATCAATCATTAACAATCTTTCGGAAAATCCAAGCGATTCATATCCAAAGACCTGTTAACGAGAATTCTCGATGAAAAATTAATCATTTCACATTCGAGGTTATGCAAAATCACTGATGATGTTGTACTAACCATCGTATTCGATTCATACCTGCTTAAGCATTACATCGCGTGTTCCAAGACAAAACATATCCACACTGATTCATTATGGTAACTGTATGACCAGCAATAAATAAAACCATTAAATCCGTTATAAAGAGACAAGATCTGTGAGAAAAAGACTACAAATTCTTAAAAAAAAACAAACTACAATCTGCACATGACATACTTCCACCACATCCATCTCACATCAAAAGAATACAATTCCAATCTTATTTGAGTCATATCTTTTCCTTTCTGTTGTTGATGAAACAATTCTAATTAAGTGCGAAGACCGGACCAAAAAAAAATAAATATTCTTGAGATACAAACAAAGAAAAAAACGAACCAATGGTATTTTGAAAAATTGCGATGTCCATCAATCATGCTTTTGGGTTTAATTTCGTTTGACACGATTCGCTTAAACGGATTGCTGGCTTACAAAGACCAAAACCAGGAAAACTCTGAAATCGGTCAAAAAAAATATCTAGTTTACGCCTCCATGGACAACAAATGCGGGCCAAGTGTCAAACTAGCCAGTTATGCTTATGACATGTGTTGCGTATGATGTGCGAAATGTTTACACGATGAAGTACTTTCTATCCCACGCCAACATCTCATCACACTTTCTGGTAGATATAATTGGACAACGGGAATAAAATAATAAAAAAAAACGGCCACTCGACAAAATTTCTTATACACACCAAATAAAAATGATAGTTACAAATTGCTGGCACAGATGTGTAGATACGTGGCACCACCACCGTAGCAACTTTTGAAGAGAAAACGTCAACATGCGAGTAGAAATGTCTTTGGACTGTTTAAGTGTCCCTTGGGGGCTGTGGCCAGCGTTCAACTTATTACGAAACTGGCTTAATGAAAAGTATGGGAAATTTGCTCGTTATTAGATACGCATCTTATGGATACCATATGGTGGAGAATTCCCCAGAGCAGTTGTACAGGAAAACTATTATCTGGTATCGCAGAGTGAGTCTTTCGTCTTCGGGGAGATGTTATAGCACTTTCCATCGAACATAAAATCGCTGAGATACGTATCAGATGCGTTTGTGTGGTTTGTGTTCGCATTTATGTTAAATTCCATGAGATTACGAAATCACATTCAGCGCATAGATACGAATCGCGTTTCGTATCCTCCGCAGAGGCGAAATGATTATTGCGCTGACAAAGTCCATTTATCTTAGCCAAGCGCCGACAACAAGATGCGGAAAGTCAGACTCGATTGGGTGGAATTTACTAGACAGGCATTAATTAAGAATACAACGGCACAACAACAACCGTTTAAATAAATTAGCTTGGCAAGTTCACTGTGATTTGTTAGATGTGCGATACATTTGTTTTTTTTTTGTTAAGTTCCGTGTTGCCAAATGGATTGGTATTACTCAAGTTTTTGGTTTCGGTAAAACTCCCAATTATTTATTGTTTGATGTAAATTAGGATTTTGGGATTTTTTTTCACACAATGAGGTGTATTCATGCCGTCAAGTTGGGTAATAGTGAGGTGGTAATGAAACGGATATGTTTTGGATTTATGATGTCTGCCATAAAAAAGCGGGTTAGCAATTTGATTCGTTTACGTTCATGATGATTTGCATAAGTTTATGTTATAAGGATTGATTACTCAATGTTGAAGTATTTATTGTCATGTTCCTTCGACAGTATATGGTGATTCAGAAGAAGACGTTTACGAGAATGCTAATGGGTGGTTGATAGAATTTACGTATTAAGGTCAAAGGCGAACAGTAAATACGATTGTAGAGGAATAAATTGGCACATAAGCTTATAACTGAATTGCTGTTCAGACAAATTTGTTACCAATAATGCGTTTTGGTAACCCGTTTAAGGTGCTGATTATATGTATCTATGTACATTTGGAAGTTTTTTATTCAGATCAATTTAGACGCCTTAGAGCCCTTGCAAACGACAGACTTTCTATCAGCTGATAGTTTGGTCGAATTGGGCTGCGAGCTCCCACACTGGGCCGATTAAACAGTCGGGTTGGTGGTGAGTGAGAACTATACAACTGTCGGCCGACTGCTCTCAAAGGATTTTCTAGTTTGGTAATTGGATTTTGCAAACAGCGGTCGCAAAATGAATGTTAGTTTGAGAAATATTAATTTTTCTTTTATTATGCAAAAAAAAGGAGACTAAACGAAAAATCCAGACCCAAAATTTCGGAGCAAAATAAGCAATCGCCCGACTCAAAAATCGTTAGTTGCGCCCGTTGCTAACGAGTGATTTTGTAAGGGTTAAGTTTTTCAGGTTGGCAGCACTGGTTAGTAACTACAGAGGCATAAGTCTCCTCAACATCGCCTACAAGATCCTATCTGCCATAATATGTGAACGCCTGAAAACGTTTACCAACAACCTGATCGGCCCTTATCAGTGTGGTTTTAGGCCAGGAAAGTCCACAACCGATCAAATTTTCACACTTCGGCAGATCCTGGAAAAAACCCAAGAACTCCAAATCGAGACCCACCACCTATTTATCGATTTAAAATTTATAGAGACGAACTATACAGAGCCATGTCTAGTTTTGGTATACCGCCCAAGTTTAGGTTAGGTTAGATGGGCTGTTGACGCTCGGGTGAGTCGTCAAACTCGCATAGGCCTACGTGGACCCATAGCGATACCCTTCGAAGAAGTATCCTGAAATAGAGAAAGAGGATACCTGGTTAAGTTCGCTAGTGATACTTATGCGGTGCTGGTCTGTGTTGCTCCTTCAGCCTCAAAGAGGTAGTTGCTCCATCCTGATCTGCTACAAAAACGGACTATCAGCGCTATTGGAATAGTCGTTAGGTCACTTAGGTCATCGAAGTAAAGGCTGCCTAGTATTTTAAAACGACTGTCACTGATCGCAGGGCAGTGGCATAGCAGGTGTGAAACATCTTCTTCGACGTTAGGGTCGCTGCATTTCCTGCAAAGTTGGTTCGCACCAGTCAGTTTTATCTTATTAGAGTGCTTACCCAACAGGTTGTGACCTGTTATAACTCTCACCGCTATAGAATTGGAAGCTCTATTCAAAGCTAATAGCTTGTTTGATTTGCTGCCGCTTAATTCTGGCCAGAGAGATTTTGTGTGTGTACAAGTTATTGTATTTTGCCATCTTGTTATGGTTGCTTTTTGAGTGTGCCTTGACCCTTTTATCAGCTAGGGAAATGCAACTGGACGATCCTAGTCTGACTAGTTCGTCTGCTTTCTCATTTCCTATAATGTCATTATGTCCTGGCACCCAGATAATTTGAACTTTGTTCTGGTTACAAAGAGCCTTCAGCTCTTCGCGGCAGCGTCCAACAACCCGTGATTTTACTATATTGGATGCCAGAGCTTTAATGGCCGCTTGACTATCCACGTAGATGGCGATATCCTCATGTGATATATCCAATACCCTAGCCGATTCGGCAGCTTCGAGTATGGCCAGGATCTCAGCTACACGAGTTTGCTAATCTCAAGGACGTAGCTAGCCCGATCTTTTCAGAGTCGACACCAGAGCCCACTCCGACTTCCATTTTGGATCCGTCGGTATAGATTGCTATTTCAGTGTTAGATAACACATTGTTTGAAGACCATTCGTCTCTGCTTGGTATTCTGATAGAGTAATTAGTATCAAAGTCGTGGTATGGGATAATGTAGTCAGATGCTACATCCGCATATGCCATTGAGTTTAATATTGAGCTATGGCCAAAAGGCTTCGTAAGTAGATTGCCCGTTTCTTTGAGTCTTGCTGCGCTTTTTGCTGCTGTGTCATTGATTTGTAAGTCAATTGGTGTTATGTTTAGGATTGTTTCTAACCCTACTGTGGGGCTAGTGCGCATGGCTCCTGTCGTGAGTATGCATGCTGTCCTTTGAACGTTCGTAAGCTTGGTCATATGTTTTGCTTTTTTCATAGCATTCCACCAGACCAAGCAACCGTATGTTAGGATTGGTCTGACAATGGCTGTGTAAAGCCATTTTGTGACCTGCGGGGATGGGCCCCATTTTTTGCCGCAGATTCTGTTACAGCTATAAAGGCCATATTTGCTTTCTTTACTCTTTCTTCAACGTTTAGATTCCAGTTCAGTTTACTATCAAGTATCACCCCCAGATATTTCGCGCTTGCTGGCAATGAGAGAGTCGAATCTTCCAAAGACGGTGCCGGAAATGCTGTGATCGATCTCCTATTAGTAAAGAGAACCAGTTCTGTTTTGTTTGGATTTACACCCAGCCCGCAAGACTTTGCCCACTTGCTGAGTATATACCGCCCAAACTCGTCCGTTTGTGTAGGATGACGATGACGATCACGATCACCGACACATTCGATACCAAAAAAGGATTTAGGCAAGGCGATATGCTGTCATGTGACTTCTTCAATTTGATTCTTGAGAGGATTGTGCAAAACTCCCGAGCCAACACCAGAGGTACAATTTTCTAAAAATCTGTGAAACTACTAGCATACGCCGACGACATTGACATCATTGGTAGAACTCAACGTGATGTCATAGCCACGTTTGCTAATATAGAGAAATAAGCGGCAAAAATGGGTTTAGCAGTCAATGAGGGTAAAACAAAGTTTATGCTGTCAACACGAAAGGACACATAACATCGACGAATTGGCTTTGACGACAACTGTTTCTGAAAATTCTGAGTATCCGCTGTGATATTCAGAATATTCATATTCACACATCCGCCAAACAGTTTTGGCTTCAGTATCAGTAACTGATATCAGATCACAGATCACATACTCCAGACTCCGGATTCCATATTTAAAAAAAAAATTTGGGTCGGAGTACATCCAAACATAAGAATTTGTAAAAATCTTAACTTTAAAATTTTTGCGCTTTCACAATAATTCCCTATACTACGTATGAGTGCTTGATTTAACGAGTGCTTAAAATCAAAGACCGCCATCAGCAAGCTCAGACAATCTTTTCCTGTGGAGAATTACCCCGTCAAAAATTGGATGAAATTCAATCCCAATTTTAACGCAATTGGCACACGGTTTAAGTAATTTCGTTGATTCAGGTATTAGGTTTCGCATACCATATCGAAAACTATTCATTATTGTTGGTAAGCAACTTGTTTGACAAATATTATTATTATTATGTAAAACATGTCATCATTAATTAAAATCGTCGACAAAAGAAAATGTCCCCATCTGTCATGTGTCCATCTCGAACATGCATATCTTCTACCTTTGAATGACAAGGAATGTTCTTATAAATTATTCAGAAACATGCGTAGATAGTCATTCTAAATGCTTACGCGAGTTTGAGTAATCTACCTAGAGTATCCATGACAGTTATATCTTTCGTGTTCACAACAAAAGTTATCATAGACAGAACCCACCTAATAGACGCTTAGAGCTCCATACATACAATCATCAGCTAAAAGGTCGTTGTCCGTCAAAAGGCACCTGCATTCAGCAGACACTAAAGACGTTGTCATTTAAAATCAATTTGTCATACACAACAAGAAAATTTGAAGAAAAAAAATTATAAATTCAATATGATTACGAACAATCGGATGGCTCTTCATTATGTCGAAGATGCACGTGTCTATGACCGATGACCCCCGCTATACAGCAAAATCTCACGTAAAATTTTAAATTTCTCATTTAATAGCTTTTTCCTGTGATTGACAGACTTTTAAGAAAATGTTTAGTCAATCGCTTCTGTGTGGCAACGAAAACGTTTGTCAAACTCTCAGTAAGCGCTTCTAGATGACGCAAGTATCTGTATAGTGTTACAAGGTGATACTTGATTCCAATCATCCGTGCATTTAATTAACAAAGTATCTACAACCATATAGACATGTAAACGATGCGTCTCCTTTCGAATTAAGCTGTCTGGTGGATCTTTTTTGTGTTTAAAATATGTGCATTTACCACTCATCATTATGTTCTTGTCAAACCATTTTTGGGATAAAGAAAAAACGAAAATTGTTTCTCTTGACAAAGAAAAAAAAACCCTCAAACTAAACCTACATATATCGGTTTACCATGTTGCTGTAGCACATAATATAGGCGGACGTCATTTGAGCCCACGCGTCTTCAGCGCCACTCAATCTTCTCACACAAAGTGATTGAGTTTTCAATCACTGAAGGTGCCATATTCCATACAAGCTCGTCAAGGTAACACATCTCACGTCTTCTTAAAAGATTCGACTCAAGATCGATGCTGTAATAATGGAGCTCATAAATTCTTTATGGAGTTATTATGTCAACGGGTGACAGTTGAAGCAATTTCCCATAGACTAACAATTTTCATTTTGTTAAGACCAAGAACTTATCATCTGAAGCTTCATCCCCACCGATCTCATGCTGCAGATACTTTTTATGAGTGTATCGCTGTTTCGTAACTTCATGACAATTTCACGGTGTACCGCCTCCGCAAAAAAGGAGTAAAAACCTCTCAAGTTTAATTAGATTTCAGCATGACTTCAGTTTTCTATTGCACTGAGAACATGCTAAATTCGCTTAATTGTTATTAGCTTATAGCCTTGCATCCAAACGGGGTATCTGCGAATGCGGTTCTAATTTTTATTTACTACAAACAAAGATACAGAGGTATGGCGTATGTTTTGATATGTCTGCCAGGCGACACAAAGGCGAGGTATAGCTAAGGTAATTGACTTTTTTTTTGCATTTTCTTTTTAATTCGCCAAATATGGCGGTCTATTAAGTGGAGGAACGCATTTGAATGCACGATCGTTAAAATTCAAATGGCACTATGCCTAGATATTATTTTATTTAAAGCGTTAGTTGAAAGTGACATAAACAACAGTTAATTGCACAGTGTGTGTCATGTCATGTGAGCGTTGGCTAGGCATCTGTAGATACAGTCTACACGTATTTTCAATTTAAAAGATTTTTATTGGAATTTAAGAATAGTTTCTGGTTAGATGTGGATAGAACAATTCAGGTATGCTAAGCCGATTAGGAGGCACTTTTTTTTTGTACAACTAGTCTATTGTGACAAGATTGTGTGACTGGTGACTGTTGGCATTATCTAGCAAGGCTATCGGTTAACAAGGTTTGAGAAAAAAAATTGTACTTCCTGAACTAATAGTAATTTGCAATTTTTTTTTTAATTTCTGACAATCACTTAAAGCGAAGTCGTTATTATACTTTTGAAAGTGATGATGCCCGTTATCCAAAATAAAATGCCTATCCAAAGGTGACATAGAAATTAAGCCATTACCCAAAATATTGAATATTTAAATTTTGACCTCGGATTTAAAGCCTATCACCGCTAGAACAATTATAGGCCCCATCGTTAATTAAACATCTTTATGTAAACTAGCGATTTTTGCAAGTTTAATTAGGTCGGTTATCATTTTTTTTTGTTTTTAGCATTCTATCTCAAAGAGAAAGATATTGTCTTCGTAAAAATGTTCGACATCGAGATTATTATTGATGCTAACGATACGATGATAGATAAACCCAAACTACGAAGCATCCAGTCCGAATTAATCCAATTCAGGAATGAACATATCATTGATCATAAATGCACAGAAATGTGGTCATTATGGATCGCGTCATTCTACTGTATGATAATCGGACACCAGAACCACAATTTTTTTATGTCAATGTATCTGTAGGGGTCTCGGAAATTGCCCCGTATATTGTTTTTGAAAATGACCCGAAAATACTTTTACTTAGCTTAGTTTGTCGTCAGTATTGTATCTTTGATGTCTGTGGTAATAATGGAAAGGAAATTTAGAGTGGACGTGTGTAACATTCGTGGGTTAAGTTCTAATCGTTTTTCGGCTTACGTCCACATTTTCAAATATAAACCAGCTGTTTTGGCACTAAGTGAAACACAGGTGGGGGTGAATTCTGACCTATCAGAATTAACCCTTCCTGGATATAATTTGGTGCCATTATTCTTTTTTTCACCGCGGTCTCGCCATTTATGTACGTAGTGACGTAGCCTACCAAATTCAAACTCAATACGGCGAATGTTCCAATCCGGAATATAATTTTATATGGCTGAAATTCCATGTCCGTAGGCAATTAATCCACTACTGTTTCATTTATAGAAGCCCAAACCTTGACATCCATTCAACGTTTAATGAATTTGATGCGCTGTCTGACTCCATCTCCAGAATTGTATCCCTGCATCCTCACACTGAAATCGTCATTGCCGGCGATTTCAATGTACACAATTCTACGTGGCTTCAACATTCTGGACAGACAACACCCGAAGGAAGGTATGTTGAGATCTTTGCTGAGGTAAACAACCTAACCCAGCTTGTAAATGAGCCGACACGCATACCGGATATTAACAGTCAAGCCGCCAACACCCTGGACTTGTTTCTTACCTCTCACCCTGATAAATACACCATCAATGTATTATCGCCTCTAGGTTCGTCAGACCACTGTATCATATCAACAAATTTCTCGTACTCCAACCACACAGTTAAAGAGCAAATTCCCAAAAAAAACTGTATGGCAATACGAGAAAGCCAATTGGGAAGAATTAAACAGTTTTTTTTTTAGGAATTTTAACTGGTCACTATGTTTCCTCGATAGTGACGTGGATGCTGCTACTGATATGATATCAAACATCATTCTCCTTGGTATGAGATCTTTTATTCCCAACAGAATTAAGAGTATCAGACCAAAGGCAAAAGGGTGGTATGACTTGAGCTGCAAAGAAGCTATCAGGTTGAGAGAGACAAACGTTGGGTTCTACAAGACCAACCCAACAGAGGAAAACCGAATAAAATTCAAACAAGCCAGAAATGACTGTAATGCCCATTTAAAGCGTGTCAAATTCCTCTATGACCAAAAGTTGAGGCAACAAATTTTACAATGTCCCAGAGGTAGTAAAAACTTCTGGTCATTTGTTAAAAATATAAACAATTCGGCCTCGTCATCAATTCCGACGCTCATTCACAATGACATTCCAGCTGTCAGCTCTTTAGACAAAGCCAATCTGCTTGCTGCGCATTTCGCAGCCAATTCTACATTGCCAGATTGTGTTCAGTCTCCTCCTGTACTTGAGAACGTAAATCATTCCATGGGACAAATTCACTTTCGTACTCGTACAGTTGCAAGAGTTTTATCTGATCTTGACATTCACAAATCCGCTGGTCCAGATGGTTTGCCCCCATTATTCTAAAGAGGTGTTCTTCTACGCTAGCAAAACCTCTGCGTAAGCTTTTCTATCTATCCTACTCATCAGGACTCTTTCCGAGTATATGCAAAACAGCATTTGTCCAGCCTGTACCAAAAAAAGGCGAATCTTCTTCTCTCTCCAACTACCGACCAATTGCACTTACGTCCCTTCTTTCCAAGGTCATGGAAACGCTGATAAATCGTCAGCTTATGAAATATCTCGAAACACGAAAACTTCTCATTGACCGACAGTATGGTTTTCGCAGCAACAGGTCTACTGGTGATTTGGTGACATATCTCACCGAAAAGTGGAACCAATCAATCCACCATGGTGGGGAAAGCAAGATTGTTGCGCTTGTTATTTCAAAGGCATTTGACAGGGTTTGGCACCTTTTGTCGAAAATGCGTGCATTTGGAATCGACGAAAAACTTCTTCTATGGATTAGACATTATATTTCGAAACGTTCAATTCAAGTTGTTTTGGATGGTTTCAAGTCTGTAACTCACCAAATAAATGCTGGTGTCCCTCAAGGCTCAGTTTTGTCTCTGACTCTCTTTCTCATTTTTATAAATGATCTCCTGTCTGCAACTTCTAATCCAATTCATTCCTTCGCTGATGACAGTACTCTCAACTTCTCATACTCGTTTTCAGGTTCACGTCCCTCATCTTTGAACGTGGACTCCAAAGGACAAAATATGTTAAGCTCATTGAATTCCGACCTTGACAGCATCATCAAATGGGGTGAAACCAACAGAGTAGAATTCAATGCCTCCAAAACACAATGCTGTCTTCTGTCATTAAAGCGAAACCAAAATCTAGAGCCATTATCCATGAATGGCACTTACGTCGAAGAAAACGAAAAACTTTCCATGCTTGGTATGTGTGTTAGTAACGACTTACGTTGGAACGACCACATATTTCAAATCGCTAAAAACGCAGCGAAATGTCTAGGTTTCCTTAATCGATGTAAGAAATATTGCACCCCTTCTGATCTGGCCACAATATATAAAGCGTTTTTACGCTCTAAACTTGAGTTCAACGCCCACGTCTGGTCGGGTGCACCAAAAACAACATTGCACCTCCTAGTTAGAATTAAAACGCGTGCGAAAAAAACTTATAGGTGACATTAGAATAGCGAACTCTTTAGTTTCGCTAGAACATCGTCGAAATATCTCCTGCCTTACACTGTTTTATCGCTATCTTAACAACAAATGCTCAAATGAAATAGCCAGCTGCATTTCCCCCATTCAACAATTCAGCCCCAATACTAGTTACGCTATGAATTCAAATCAGTTTACCCTTAAGCCTATCTTCGGACGAACGCTGAAATATAGAGATTCGTACATAAACCGAACAACACGAATGTGGAATGCTCTACCAAACTCTGTTTTCCCTTTCCATTATAACCTACAGGCATTTAAAATCAATGCCCGGTACCTCCTTTCTTCTTATCCCGAATTTCCTTAACGCCCGCACTGTGCTAAAACATATAAAGGGTCATAGCCCCTTGAGTGCGCGCAAATTATAAAAAAAAATTTAGCTGGTTTTTCCAAGGAAAATTTATTGAACATTTCTAGTAGAATTTCAGGGCTTTTTCGTTTACTATGGTGAGGGATTTTATTTTCTTAGAACACTCGATGCGGGTACTCTGGTACTGTTGATAGAGAAAACTGTTGACTTAGAAACCTCCCAGATGAATAAACTTGCGTGAGCGTGACTAACTACTGATGGAGAGTTATAATCCATAAAACCAGCGAAACGAAAGGGAGTTCAAATCCTTAAAACCCGCGGGCAGGGTCACTCAAGTGCTGTCGATCAAGAAAACTGTTGGCATTGACTCCTGTCGTACGTTTGGAGAGGAAGTTGCATAATGGGACTACAGAAAGAGAGTTGAAATCCTTAAAACCCGCGGGCAGGGTCACTCAAGTGCTGTCGATCAAGAAAACTGTTGACATTGACTCCTGTCGGACGGTCGGAGAGGAAGTTGCATAATGGGAGTCGAAATCCTTAAAACACGCGGGAAGGGTCACTCAAGTGCTGTCGATCAAGAAAACTGTTGACATTGACTCCTGTCGGACGATCGGAGAGGAAGTTGCATAATGGGAGTCGAAATCCTTAAAACCCGCGGACAAGGTCACTCAGGTGCTGTAGATCAATAAACTGTCGGGATTGACTCGTGCTGGACGGTTGGAGAAGAAGTTGCGTAAGGAGGCTACAGACAGGGAGTTAAAACCCTTAAAGCATGCGGAAAGGGTGATTCAAGTTCTGTCGATCAAGAAAACTGTTGAAATTGGCCCCTGCCGGAGGTTGGAGAGGAAGTTGCGTAAGGAAGCTACAGACAGGGAGTTAAAACCCTTAAAGCCCGCGGACAGGGTGATTCAAGTTCTGTCGATCAAGAAAACTGTTGACATTGGCCCCTGCCGGATGGTTGGAGAGGAAGTTGCGGAAGGAGACTGCAGAAGGGGAATTGAAATCCTTAAAACCCGCGGACAAGGTCACTCAAGTGCTGTCGATCAAGAAAACAGTTGCCATTGACTCCTGCCGTATGTTTGGAGAGAAAGTTGCGTAATAGGACTACAGAAAGAGAGTTGAAATCCTTAAAACCCGCGGACAAGGTCACTCAGGTGCTGTAGATCAATAAACTGTCGGGATTGACTCGTGCTGGACGGTTGGAGAAGAAGTTGCGTAAGGAGGCTACAGACAGGGAGTTAAAACCCTTAAAGCCTGCGAACAGGGTGATTCAAGTTCTGTCGATTGAGAAAACTGTTGAAATTGGCCCCTGCCGGAGGTTGGAGAGGAAGTTGCGTAAGGAAGCTACAGACAGGGAGTTAAAACCCTTAAAGCCCGCGGACAGGGTGATTCAAGTTCTGTCGATCAAGAAAACTGTTGACATTGGCCCCTGCCGGATGGTTGGAGAGGAAGTTGCGGAAGGAGACTACAGAAGGGGAATTGAAATCCTTAAAACCCGCGGACAAGGTCACTCAAGTGCTGTCGATCAAGAAAACAGTTGCCATTGACTCCTGCCGTATGTTTGGAGAGAAAGTTGCGTAATAGGACTACAGAAAGAGAGTAAAAATCCTTAAAACCCGCGGACAAGGTCATTCAGGTACTGTCGATCAAGAAAACTGTTGACATTGACCCCTGCCGGACGATTTGGGTGGAAGTTGCGTAAGGGGAATTGACTATATGAATACGGAGTTGAAAGC
The DNA here is from genome assembly GCA_932526625.1 of Rhingia campestris. Taxonomy (NCBI): domain Eukaryota; kingdom Metazoa; phylum Arthropoda; class Insecta; order Diptera; family Syrphidae; genus Rhingia; species Rhingia campestris. The sequence continues at coordinate 121,600,568 of OW052183.1, read as the reverse complement.
CTACCAACAAAACGCCGAATCGAAGTTTATGTTTTTCTGAACTGTTTATACCCTATCCCATAGGGATGTATTAGTTTTGATATATAGACCATTTTAACCAACGCCCACTTTTTGGGGTCGTTTTCTTACAAAAAAACATTTGTATGCCCTACCCCAAGGCATATGCAATAGAAAAACGTTGTTTTTCGTCGAACCATAAAAGAATTTGATAAACCTTCTGAACAATATGTTGTGACAACGCCATTTTCAATACTTTATGACCATAAAGACCACATTTTACAAAAAAAAAAAAAATACAAATTTTTGGCGCAACAGGCTCGTTAGTACCCAGGGCCTAGCTTTCTCACAACCATTCATGTGTGCGTGTGTACTTCTTGCACGATGGCGGGACCTCCTGTTTTATGCCGACTCCGAACGGCTAAGTTGAGATAAGCTATTCTTGACAATTGATACTACTCGGATGATTTGTCAGATCATCACGAGAGGAGGGCCAGTGAAAAATCATTTAGGTGTTGCTACGGCTGGGAATCGAACCCAGACCTCCTGCGCGGCAGTTCATCGCACTAACCATCGCGCCACTGAGCCCTCACATTTTGGGGATATTAATACTAAGGATGGGATAGGGTACTAAACGATCCCCACAGAGCGGATTGTAGCCTTCTCATATGTTTTTAGTTAAATTTTTAAAAATTTCCAACATGTCTGCTCAATTTTCTTAACATATTTCCTGGATTTTTAAAAAGTTCATGCAGAGAATTGCGGGCATATTCTTCAAAAGATTGCCTGGCGTAAATTTTTCAGGAGTAATTTCCACGGAAGTGGACATGAACGTCGCTACTTATGGTGATTTTTGTAGCTAAATCATCAAATTGGTTGTTAAGATTCAGGAAAGCTCAAGTGACGGTTAGGCACGATTCATGGTAAACCCTATCAGTTAAATTAAATTAAATTTGTTGGCGCAACAGGATCATTAGTACCCGGGGCCTAGCTTTCTCACAACCATTCATGTGTGCGTGTGTACTTCTTGCACGATGGCGGGACCTTCTATTTTATGCCGAATTGATACTACCCGGATGATTTGTCAGATCATCAAGAGAGGAGGGCCAGTGAAAAATCATTTTGGTGTTGCTACGGCTGGGAATCAAACCCAGAACCCTATCAGTTAGTTGACTGTATTATGCTCTTGTTAGTAACATCTTCAAGTCATGCACTAAAATTCGAACCAGAGACATGCATTTGCGTGGACCGCGTGAACCGCCGTCTGTCGAAGTCGAAGGAGTATCCACGGTATGTATAATCTGTACAAAAATGAAGGTACGAGGCTTTCCAACGCTTATCCGGTCTTGGGTTGCACCATCGAAGACTCTACGTTCACTAGCTCTCCATCTTCTAGCCATCTGAAAGGCCCAATGCAGAGTTTTTTTTTTGAATAGGGGTATGTTGCTGTATGGCGCGTAAAGTTCGTGATTGAATCTTCGTAAATATAGCCTGTCCACGCAAACTATAAAATTTGTCTAAAAATGTTGTTCTAGAAAAATTCAGCTGACGTAGCGGATAGGTGAGTGAAACAATGAAACAGTTAACAATCTGTTTCCAAGCTCGTCCCTAAGAAAGCCACTTCAGTCAAATCCAAATAAGTGTTCCTTCCTTAAATAGTAAAAACACCCCCCATTTACTGCAAGCTCGTCTCCACTTTTATAGACGCGACTATTTCAAAAGGCCGTCTCCACCGTCGAGCTATATTTTCACCATGCGGTCATTCCCAGCTATTTACCGCAAAACTTCGAGAACAAGAAAATCACAATTTGCCATGATTTATGAAGCCGCGGCAAATTACTTTACTCACTCAGCGCCAATAACACGGTTCATGTCCATTTTTGTTCCTTAGCTTAGGAACGAAAACTTAATTTGAATCGTCGGCGGCGTCCGCGTCGTCGTCGCCATCTTAGCTTTTGGTGCGTTTGGGAAATGTGCGACCATATGTCGTCGTCGCCATATTGAGGCAAATCAAAGAGGCTCATAACTTAAGCGTGGAAAAGAAAAATTCAAATAAATCTCCAAGTGAAGTGTATCTTGTTGCATAAGTTGTCAGATACTCATGTTGGTGTTCGGTTTGTTCGTGGTTGATGCTGTTGCTGCTGCTTTTTGCAAATCGAAGTTGCTAAGTAGGTCAGACAAGGCCGCGCAGTTGAACAGATAATTTAATTTGTTTTTTGTTGTTGTTGTCTTCTTTTTGTTGTTTTATTCCATTTCGCTTTGGTCTTCCCATTCGGATGTATTTTCGTTGTCGCTGGTGACTTGGTGAGGTGACCAGAGGCAGGTACCTGTATGCGAATCGATCATGATGAATGGGTCGAGGAATGCGGTAATTATTTGACAGATTAAAGTTAAAACAAAAAAAAATTGTTGGACAAAAAAAAGAGGGGGAAACACTGGAATGAGGCAAAGTAATTTTTGAAAGGGGTAACACGTGCGATGTGATGAGTTTAGTCTTTCTGTCGAAGTAGGATGATAATTAAATTGTTGAAGGAGATTTTTTTTTATTTTTCTGTTTTTGTCGCTTTTGATTAAGTTTCATTGCGATATCCGACAGAAATTGCATAATTGGATGGACGTTTTTTTTTCGTATCGCATTCTTTTCCAGATCCCTTTCACTAAAAAAATCGTTTGCGGTTTATTTGTGACTGAGATTTCACATTGTTGGGGAATATTTTATGGTGATTGGAAAGGCATTTTGTGATAAGCTTTGAGAGGTAGGTTGACGTTTAATCGTGGGAAGTTCAACTCACTTTATTCAGATTTTTTTTATTGCACTTTATAGGTAGTGCAGGAAAGTAATCGTATCTCAGTATTTTACCACCGGGTACGTCGGCTGCCCAACTACTTCTCTGCTTTAGGGGGCGATGTAGGATAGTGAATTAGTTAATATTACATAGAGGCATACCGGATTTTGGTAGCTCAATGTTGAGGCAAGTGGTAACTGAGCACTTTCTCAGATCTTTTGCCGACTTGTAGTTTAAAGTTAGAAAGAGAAGAATCATATTAGCCAGTGGATCAATGGAAGCGGATTTAAAATCCATCGTGGAATTCTTCCGGGAGCTGCCTGTTGTTTTAAAACGTTTTAGGTAGTCCGACAATTTACCACGATATGGTGCTATGATGGCGATCATCACCTTTCAGTTAAGTTCAGGAAGTTAAAGCATAGAATTTTTGAGTTTTTTGCTTTATAAAAAAAATGTTTCACTATCGCATCTCTTGTTTTTTTTTTCTTTGAAGTATTGATAGTATTCTCATTGCTGAGTAATATTTTAAAAATAACGAAGTGATAAAAACCATGAAGAGAATAATAAAAAAAAATCAGGGGGACTGGATCAATTAGTGATCTTAGATACTCTGAGTGTCCTGTCACAAGTTGTTCTACAGAAAACATCGAAGCAGATTGCGGGAGTATTGCTGACAGTGCAGGAATATCAATTTTGAACCGTAGTCAAGAATTGGGCATTTCGAAAAGCTCTCTACAGCGAATTTTCACGAACGAATTGAAGAGAATAATTGAAAAATTCAAGCAGACTGGATCAATTAGTGATTCCAGATACTCTGGGTGTACTGTCAGAAGTCAGGGAGTATTGCTGATAGTCCAGAAACATCAATTCGGCACCGTAGTCAAGAATTGGGCATTTTGAAAAGCTCTCTACAGCAAATTTTCACGAATAACTTGAGAGAATAATCGAAAAATTCAAGGAGACTGGAACAATTAGTGATTCCAGAAACTCTGGGTGTACTGTCAGAAGTCGTTCAACAGAAAGCATCTAACCAGTTCGCTTTGACAGTCCTGACAGTCCAGAAACATCAATTCGGCACCGTAGTCAAGAATTCGGCATGAATTTCGAGAAGATCTGTGCAGCGAATTTTCACGAAAGACTTGGAACGTCATGCTTACAAAATTCGATTGTCTCAAGAACTGAAGACTTCTGTCCATGCAGCGCTAAGAGAGTTCGTTGAATTGATATTGGAAGAACAAGTGGATGCTGATTTTTTAAACCAAAAACATCTTCAGTGATTGAGCTCATTTTTATCTTGATGGCTTCGTTAATCGTTGAAATCGTCGCATTTGGAGTTCAGAAAACCCACGAGTAATTGTTGAGAAACAAATGTATCCACAACGTGTGAGTTTTTTGTGCGGATTTTGGGGTGGAGGCATTATCGGACCATTCTTCTTCGAAAATGCGGCTGGTCAGGCAGTAACAATTAATGGTGTTCGTTATCGTGATATGCTAACACAGTTTTTAGATATCGATGTCACCAACATGAGGTTGCAATAAGACGATGTCACATGTCATACAGCCGGATAAACAATTCAATTACTACGTTACATGAGTGATTTCCTAATCGTGAAATCGGCCGTTTTTTTTGTGAAAAGAATTGGCGATTCAGATCTTGCCATTGTCCCATTTGACTTTTCTCTTTGGAGTTTTTTTTTAACTAAAAGGTTTATGCAAACAAGCCCACGATCACCAACTTTTCGGAAAAGGAAATTGGGCGGTGTTTAGTGTAATTCAGATAAATTTAAACGAAAGGGTCATAGAAAATTTAAATAAATTTAGAATTTTAAAATTTAAACGATTTATCCGATGTGCTATTCTATACATAACCCCAATCTGTATACTCTATGAATAAATAAACAATTTAACCTTTCTAATAAAAAATCTTTATTTTCTTTCAAAATTACATTTTGCGTGAATTATAGGACACCCTTCAGATACAGACCAGTTATCATAAATCAACAACATTCTCAACAAGGCCGAATTGTGGTCATGCAGTACATTAAGTTGGTGGTATTGGGTCTTATCGTTATCCAGGCACTGATCCTACCCCAGTTACTTTTAAATAAACACAGGCCAACTGCACTTAAGTACCATATTACCAACATTGTATGGTAGACAACGAGGCGGGCAACACTCGACACAGATTTGTATCGCTTAATTTTGTTATTTTACCACAAACTTCGTTCAAAAAAGATTAAGTTCATAACCTCATTATACATCAAAAAGAAGCGAAAAATGTGCGTAATATTCGCGTGCAGTTTTCTCACCTTCAAGGCCCACAATACCAAGCTGCCTACCTACCAAACTATCCGAGCGTAGGATATTGTTATTTTGTTCCAATTAAATATTGAAAAATACACCCATTCAAAAAATGTATCTGGTCAGACGGTATTTTCATTCATAATGATGTATGGTAATGAGTTAAATTTGAAAGTTAAACCGCAACAATGTATTTTTTTATAATTTCTGTTGTAGATACATTAGCACACATGTCTGGAATTTGCTTTAATTTGTCATAATTAAAACGTCACTTTCACGTTTGAGTAGTTAGCGTCTGAAAAGGTGTTATGTTTAACTGTTTTATGAGATTTTATTTAGAGTTTGGAAATGGGTTAGATACATTTTTTAGGTCATGAGGGTGTTGGTAAAAAAAGGTTTGGTTAAGTGTCTCAATGTAGGTATTCAAAAGATGCAAATTGAAAAGAAATATCGCAAATGCGACTGGCAGTATTATAACTTTTTATGAAATTAAATGGGGCGCTTCAAACATGGATTTGTTTCGGAGCCTCATGAATATTACGCGCGATCAATAATGATCCTGAAATCTATTTAAGAATCAGAGATCAAATGAGTGTGGTACAGTTTTTTATTTAATTGATTCAGGAAGTCAGTAACTATTTCACCAGATTTACCAATCCGCAAACTGAGGAATACTTTATATTTTTGTAGGTTTTTTAGTTTTTAATTTGCGGGCACTCGAGAGGTTATGAATCCTTTAAATGTTTTACCACAGTACGGGCGTTAAAGAAGGGGAAGAGAGAAAATTGTAGAAAAGAGTTTAGAGTTTTGGAGTAAGTCTCCACTACGACTTACTCCATGGGTGGTGTCTGAACTAACTTCGGCAATTCAATGTCTCGTTGTAAAATATTCGCAGAACTTTCAAGTTGGTGTATACTTTTAGGAGTAACTACCGAACTTTTTGTTTTATTTCTTTGAATTATAAAGTGGGTTTTTTTTTAGATGCATAGAACTTCGAATTGAAAGAAAACACAAGAAAATCGATTTTCTGTCCATCAATTTGGCTTTATTGGAAGGATACTTTTATGCCATTAATGTTTAAATATGATTTAAAGCATGTGGCCGCCGTGGCTGGTTCGAATAAAGCCAAGTCTGGAGGCCCAATTTTCAACCACTTTTTCGAACATTTCGAACGCCACGATTTTTGGCTTCCAAGTCCCCTAACGTTTCTGGTTTGTTGGTGTTGACGAGCGACTTCACATAAAGAAAATAATCCAATGGTGTCAAATCACACGATCTTGGTGGCCAATTGACAGGTCCATTCTGCGAAATTATGCGCTCATCGAATGTTTCTTTCAATAAATCGATTGTGACGTGCGCTGTGTGGCATGTAGCGCCGTCTTGTTAGAACCACATCTCATCCTCATTCATGCCATGCAATTCGGGAACAAAATGGTCGGTTATCATGGCTCTATACCGGTCTCCATTAACGGTTACTGACTCTCCAGCGTCATTTCGGAAGAAGTATGACCCAATGACTCCACCAGTCTATAGAGCACACCAAACATTCAGTTTTTGTGGATGTAATGCCGTCTCAAGGGTCTCATGTGGATTCTCTTCACTCCAAATGCGGCACGTTTGCTTGTTTACGTAGCCATTCAACGAAAAATGAGCCTCATCACTGAACAAAATTTTGCGATGAAAATCAGCATCGCAGATCAATCTAGTTTTCGTCCCATACACCAAAATCACGACACATTGCATGGTCTCGCGGCTTTAATTCTTGCACAAGCTGGATCTTGCAAGGTCGTAAGCCAAGATCTTTGCGCAAAATCTTCCTAAAGTTGATGGACAAAGCTCCAATTGCTGTGCACGGTGGCGAATCGATTCATTCGGACCCTCTTCAGCACTTTTTTTTTTTTAAATATTTTTCAACACTTAGGACTTAGTCCTTGAAGGTTAGAAAACCCAGTGATGGAAGGAAGGAAAATGGTTTGTAGATAGTTAGAGATTGGGAGTAGGTGGGAAAAGAGTGAGGTGACGATGCGCGTTAATTTTGAATCTTTGTAGATTGTAGTCATCTGGAAAAATTGAAGAAGGCAAGCTATTCCATAATCGTGAAGTGTGGTTAAGAAATGATCTTCTAAATTTTAGTGTGCGCCGGAAAACAGGCTCTATGCAATATGGGTGTGCGGAAGAAGCCGCACGAGTATTTCTATTAAACAGACGGACAGGTGGGATACAACTATATATTTCGTCGGAACATTTCTGGTGAAAGTAACGGCTCTACAGCGGCAATTGTTTCTTCGGTGCGCACTGTTCGACGTCTCTGCGGATGCGTATTACCACATATAGTAAACGTAGTGCAAAAACGATCCATGGTTAACCGAATTAATTGCTCTGATGGACGATTATGTCGACCATAACATGAACGGATCTTGCGGTAAACTTCGCGAACTGAACCATTATTTGCGAAATAAATTTGCACCATTTGCAAGCGTTGTTCATTTGTCAAACTATTCATGATGAAATGGCAAACCAAACTGAATATAAATGACATTAGAATTACCCGATTTGACCACAAAATGTAAGTTTTATCTGTATTCGAAAAACCAACCTCTAAAAAAAACACCCGTTGGTTTTATGGATTTTGGCGGACACCCTGGCTTAACTAATCCTCATCCATTCATGCATAAAGAAATCTTTTTACACATCAAAGTGGTTTTTAGTAACAAGATAAACCCTTCATGTAAAGGTAAGGTAAATTTAAGAAGAGCAACATGTTTTCAAATTTATGTCTTTCTCAAGATTGTTACCGCAAAATTTGACATCAGTCATAGCGCTGTCAGAAATAAAAATGTGCCAACTTTTTCGTCCAAATTCATATTTGAACTGCTATAAGGCTCACACTGAGAAGCAATTAACGAACTCCTGAAAATATCTTGGCATTCTAAAAACCGAATGCACTGACAAAATCAGAAAAAAATATTTTCAAACTCCAGTATATGTCCAAAACTTTGTTGAAATCTTAAAGTCAGAACATTTTCGGAAAACACGAATCTTGTGATACCGCTTTCGAGAAAACAAAAATTCTTCATTTAACCATGGGGCAACGTAAGAAGCATGGCACATATGTAAGGGTGTTCCGAATCTAGTTTGTCTTGAAAAATAAAATAAAAATGTATATTGGAGATGTGGTATGGCTTTCTGAAACGTCGAACCTTTTCCATTTTTTTTGGAAATACCTTTTCATTATGTAGTTGCCTACTCAGCTAGTTTTGCAGTAGAGCATCCAGTCAATTATATTTTCCAAGACCTTATTGACTATTTTCAGCTCTATCACCAAAAAAGTTTGGAGAATACTCGCTTGAATTGTTTCTGGAATGTCCGCTCAAGATCGATCTTTATAGGTAATTGACGTTATTTAATCGTAACTCCATGGCGGGCAATATACATCGACAAGTTTACGTTGATCATCTAAGTTTATGTTGATGTCCGAACTAATATTTCGCGAAGTCGATTTGTTAAGATCGTGATATAAGTCAAAATTTTACGATTTTGAGTTAAGTATACAGACCGATTCGACAAAAAAAAACATTTTTTTTTCTATCAAAGCGTCATAGCTCTTTAACTTACAGCGTGAGGATGTAAGTGTCGTTTGACATTTAAGGAAACATCCCTATTAATGAAAAACTTCAAATAGCTTTTCTTATGTTTGCCTAATTTTGCAGAATTTTTATAATGTTGAACTAACGGGTCCACCATCTAACTTTTTTTTTTTTCAACTAGGGCTTATTTCGTGAATGGTAACATTTAGCTCATGTCTGCTTTGACAGATAATTAGTTTTATCCTTCCGCTGAACGAATATGGTTGTGTTTGTGTATACGCTTCAACAACGCTCGGAAATATTGCGACATTACTTTGAAAATCATGGTAATGTTGCAGAATGAGTGCGAAAATTGCGTACGGATTTCGGAAGAAGAGAAGCACCGTCAGCTCGGTATGTTCGTTATCTTCTGAAAAAAGTGAAAGAAACTGGCATCCTCATCGATAAACCAAAGCATGAAAAGCCAAAAACAGTGCGTACACCCGAGAATATTGCTGCTGTGGCAGAAAGTGAGCGCGAAGCGCCATCAACATCAATTCACCGTCGTTCTCAACAATTGAACATTTCGGAGACATCATTGAGACGAATTTTGCATAAAGACCTTGGTATGACGCCATACAAAGTCCAATTGGTTCAGGAGTTGAAGCCAACTGACCATCCAATGCGTTTTCGCTTCGCTAAGTGGGCCTGCGATCGACTTAGAGAAGATGCCGATTTTGCCAAAAAAAAATCATCTTTTCAGATGAAGCTCATTTTGATCTTGGGGGGTATGTAAGCAAGCAAATTTGTCGCATTTGGGGCACAGAAAACCCGCACACATACATTGAAAAGCCGATACACCCAAAACGAGTCGCTGTTTGGTGCGGATTTTGATCCAGAGGCATAATTGGGCCATTTTTCTTCGAAAATGAGCAAGGAGTGGCCGTTACAGTCAATGGCGATCGTTATCGGGCCATGTTGAACGAATTTTTGTTCACAAAAATTGAAAAGGAGGATATTGGCAACATTTGGTTTCAACAGGATGGCGCTACGTGCCACACAGCCGAAGCTACACTCGATGTTATGCGCCCTATTTTTGAAGATCGCATTATCATCCACAGAGCTGATGTCGTTTGGCCACCTCGGAGCTGCGATTTGACACCGTTGGACTATTATTTCTAGGGTGCCGTTGAACGAATTTTTGTTCACAAAAGGATATTGGCAACATTTGGTTTCAACAGGACGGCGCTACGTGCCACACAGCCGAAGCTACACTCGATGTTATGCGCCCTATTTTTGAAGATCGCATTATCAGCCACAGAACTGATGTCGTTTGGCCACCTCGGAGCTGCGATTTGACACCGTTGGACTATTATTTGTAGGGTGCCGTAAAAGATAAGTGTTAAGCCGACAAGCCAGAGACAATTGACGCTTTAAAGGACAGTATTCGTGAAGTCATTGGTGAAATACAGCTGCACACAACCGATAATGTGCTTAAAAATTGGACCGATCGTGTAGGCTCCTGCATGGTCAGCCGAAGCAGCCATTTGAAATAAATTATTTTCCGTTATTAATCGGAAGGATTGTACTTTCAAATAAAAAAAGAAATTTGAGAAAATATTCAGTATTTTTTTTTATAGCATTTTCAAAAAAAAAAAAAGTTATTTGGCGGACTCTTTATTATCAATAAATATTTTTTTTTGCAACAAGTCTAGGGATGATTTCTGTAAGCTCTTCCACATATCTGCCGTTTTAATAACTGCAATAAGGAGACAGATCTCCAACAGGTCTTCACTATTGCAACAAGGGTTGCAACTTTTTACTAAGGGATAAATCGTCTATAAGGCGGATTACACGTCTGTGGGTAGATTCAAGTAAGTCCAATGTATGTTTCGGGGACCGAATACAAGCTGGTCGTACTCGGGCTTTATACAGAAGAAATATGCTGGGTTGGTTTCTTGACAAACACTTGTGGGTTTTCTGAACCCCAAAGGCGGCTGTTTTATTCGTGCAGCAGAAATGAAAATGTGCCAAATTTTTCGTCCAAATTCATATTTGAACTGCTATAAGGCTCACACTGAAAAGCGATAACGATGGTCCAATTTTTCAATTGAGTCTATTGAACCTTGTAGGGAATAATTCAAAATTATTATTAAATAAAATTCCCAGCAGGGTAGTTTTGTGAAATGTTTAGTTGTTATAATCGATTTTGAGACGATGTTTGTCAGTGTTGTTTAGAAGTAGGCCAGTCTCACGAACTTTTTTCAAAAACTTGCGTACTGGCGAAATTTTATTTTAAATACACTGTTCGGCCAACACAACAATCACATTTGGAATTAGTTTGCTAAAGGCACCTTTTATAGACAAATTATTTAGATTCAATATCATTCAGGATCTAGATAATAACCAAGTTCCGGAGAAGTTGTTCCAAATTCATTAAAGCCAATGATCTCTAAGGTCAGTAGGTTAAAAAAAAGGTAGTATACCGTCTGAGAGTAAAAATTCTAGGGTAAGAAAAATACTGCCGGTGTCATAGTAATTGATTCAAACAGAAACTTGTATCTGGACCACCCGAAAGTTGTAAACATGTTTGCTCAGCTTTTAGTGTGTTTTTACTACGCAGTGTTCAACAAACAAATAAACTTCACAGTTTCCTTTCAAGATCGATCATAAAACCCATGCGCTGCATCGTGATGCTTTCGATACATAATCTTTCACTTAGATACGTACTTATAGTTATTCACTTAGATACGTACTTATAGTAAGTCGAAGTACCTGCATTTCCCTTGTTGAGAACAACACAATTCGTGATCTACTTTTAACGCTACCAAATTGCAGCCATTCATGCATGTGAAACAAAAACCTTGAAAAACAGCAGTGCTCATGCAACAGTCCGCCACATCTGAGTTGGAAACTGTTTTGTACATCATTAAATTCCCATTAAACGGACTATAATTGCATTTTTTTGAAATTGTTTAGATTAGATACTTGTACACCTCGTACTATGGTGACCTGTATCTTTTTTTGTTTGCCCTCACGAGGTTTGTAACGTAAATACTATTTGCTCAGACTGATGTAGAATTATAAATAATAACATCGCATCTACAAAGCGAAGATGAGTTTTTAATAGACAGGGTGTGTTGCTTCAGATACCTTCTTTGTGTGGAAGTACCTTGTCATAATCTGTCTGATTTGCATGGATGTGGAATGGGTATGCGGATAATATCACACCAAACCGGTCATTTATTCGAACTACTATCATGTGCTATAATTTTTTTTTTTGAGCGATGAATGTGTCATAAAATTATTTTAACCAATTTCATTGGGATATATATATATCCATATGTACTTGAACATCCGCATGCGGTATTAAAGATTTGTATCTATGGCTATTAAATTCGCAATTAATGTTGCTAATAAATTCTATTTTAAGAGTTTTTTTTTTATTTGTCGATTTCTATGGCTCAGTAGATATAATAACGTTACGCTTTGATATGTTTCCAGGAATTTATAGGAAATAACGTATAAAGATGTTATAAAATGAAAACGTCATGAAATTATTAACATTTTTGAAAAACGTTTGAAAGTTTGGAGTTTATTGGAAAACATGGGGTGACCGAAAATGTTACTTTGTATGTATCGTGAAGGGAATTCATCGTTATTATAAGACTGCAATCGCCAGAGACCGCCAAGACCTTCGCGCAACGCGTATCCCTTAACCTCTCGACTCACAACACACCACCAGCATCTAATGTCGAAGAACAATGGCAACGATGCCAACAAGCCATTAGATCAGCCGCAACTGATGTGCTAGGTTTCTCGCGGCCACCAGCAAGAAACCCATGGTTTGATGAGGAATGCTGACAGATGATCGCAGCCAAGAACGACGCCTACAAGGCTAAGCTGGAGGTAAAGACGAGAGCTGCCATTGAGCTCTATAGGCAAAGAAGAAGGGAAGAACACCGACTTTTCAGAAAGAAGAAAAAAGAGCAAGAAAAGCGCGCGATCGAGGATATAGAGAGGTGCCACTACAGAATCCTGTCGAGATGAACAAGGAAATATCGTAGTTGAGACACAGTCGATGCTGAGCATATGGAAGAACCACTTCTGCAGACTGTTAAACGGCGATGACGAACAACATTCCGCTGTCAAGCAGAACGAACCATTTAATATTGGTAACGACAGCGAAAACTGCCAACTACCCGACCGTAGTGAAGTAAGGATAGCAATATCTAAACTCAAGCTTAATAAGGCCGCGGAAATGACGGCCTTCACGCTGAGCTTTATAAAGCTGGCGGATATGATTTGGTAAGCAACATCCACCAACTCATAAGCCAAATCTGGTCGGATGAAAGTATGCCTGAAGAATGGAACCTCAGCATCGTTTGCCCGATCCACAAAATAAGGAGACCCTCTGAACTGCGCCAACTACAGAGGCATAAGCCTACTCAACATCGCCTAGAAGATCCTATCTGCCGTAATATGTGAAAGCTTGAAACCGTTTACCAACAACCTGATCGGCCCTTATCAGTGTGGTTTTAGGCCAGGAAAGTCCACAATCGATCAAATTTTCACACTTCGGCAGATCCTGGAATAAACCCAAGAAGTCCAAATCGATACCCACCACCTATTTATCGATTTCAAAGCCGCATACGACAGCATTTATAGAGACGAACTATACAGAGCCATGTCTAGTTTTGGTATACCGCCCAAACTCGTCCGTTTGTATAGGATGACGATGGAGAATTCTCGTTGCACCATCAGGGTCGGAAACGACCTTACCGACACATTCGATACCAAAAAAGGATTTAGGCAAGGTGATGCGCTGTCATATGACTTTTTCAATTTGATTCTTGAGAGGATTGTGCAAAACTCCCGAGCCAACACCAGAGGCACAATTTTCCAAAAATCGGTGCAACTACTAGCATACGCCGACGATATTGGCATCATTGGTAGGACTCAACGTGATGTCATAGCCACGTTTGCTAGTATAGAGAAGGAAGCGGCAAAAATGGGTTTAGCAGTAAATGAGGGCAAGACTAAGTATATGCTGTCAACACGAAAGGACATTCAACATCGACGAATTGGACAGAACGTCACCATTGGCAGATATAAGTTTGAGGTAGTATACGGGACTTTGTCTACGAAGAATTACTCTTGCCAATCGCTGTTTCTTCGGGCTAAGAAGGCAATTTAGTAGTAAAGCCCTCACTCGAACTACTAAGGAGATCCTTTATAAGACCCTGATCACCCCAGTCCTGCTCTACGGCGCTGAAGCATGGACCGTATCAAAAACGGATGAAGAAATCCTTGGTCGAGTCGAGAGAAAAATTCTTCGGAAAATATTCGGTCCCGTTTGCGTTGACGGGCTATGGAGACGAAGATTCAACCACGAACTATACGAGCTATACAGCGACATAGCCCTAGTCAAAAAAACTTCGCATTGGACGTTTAAGATGGCTAGGACATGTAGAAAGAATGGACACCAATACTCCGGCTCGCAGAGTCTTCGATTCCCAGCCAGACGTCGGACGCAGTAGAGGAAGACCTCGCCTTAAGTGGCGCGCAGAAGTAGAAACCGACCTCAACCAACATGGAGTGCGCAACTGGAGGCAGTTAGCTAAGGACCGGGCTAATTGGAGAGGCATGTTGGTTGAGGCCCAGGTTCATCCCGGACTGTAGCGTCACTTAAGTAAGTAAGTAACTACTTCAATGTTGTTACCATTTAGGGTCCAGGTTCCCTCACTTCTGCCAACACGATTTTGTTTTCTAAACACCATTATCTTAGATTTGCTAGTATTAATCTCGAGGGCCCATTTGTCACAGTAATCCTTCAGCTTATTTATTTGCAGTTGCAACGAGCAGTCAACGAGCTTTGGGAGAAAATGACCAGATTATCCGCGTAAAGTAACACTTTAACTTCCATCCCACCATAGCTAATACCACCTGGTATATTCTCTCATACATCATCGACATACAAGGAAAAAATAACTGGACTTAGGATGCATCCTTGTGGAACACCAGTTCTTGTGGCGAAGAATTTTGATGTTTGTAATCCTCAAAAGGAAAATTTGGATACAATAGGGGCTTCAACTTTACTCTTATCTGCTGTATAAGAATTTACGTTTTGTATTCTCTTTCAGAAATACTTTCAAACACCCAAGCTCTCATTAGAAAAATCTGTAATAAAACTTATGGCACTTGCCAGTTTTCTTGCTCCGCAGGACTGTTCTGTTGCACTTGCTACCCATTGATATTTAAGGCTATAATTGCAACTAACTCGGCCATTCGACTTTGGTTCGTCCAATAGTGATAACAAATACAGAATGGCCACTCCACAATGATACCATTACTAGGTAAAACTTCAGAATAAATTTCCAGGCCCATATATTATTGTCTTGGCGTAACAGCAAACTTGAAGTCTAAAATTTGCGATTATCAGATCAATCCTCAGTTGGATTTGGGGTATATTGCGTTCGGTTTCTAAAGAGGTCTGGATTTGGATTTGGATATAATAGCGCCCTAATAGTTCAGATTCTGCGTTAAACAGGAGGTCCCCTTCATTGTGATGGGAGAATGTCGGGAGAGGACCTGTACGGACCTTTGACATTTATGCAAAGGACTTCTCCAGAAGTTGTGTTGATAAAAAAGAAGAACTCGACAATTCTTCAACTTCTTTGTACCTATCCGGTCCACTTAAAGCTTCAACCTCGTATCTTCTGCTTTTGAAATCTCTGTGATTATTCATGGAGTGAAAAAAACATATTGTCCGAATATGTTCGAGCATAAATTTAAAGATAGAGTGGCTGCCAGAGGTTTGCCAGTATGACTTCAAGAAAATATCAAGAACTTAATATGCAGATCTTGATTTCTGCTTCTACTTTTTGAAGTCATCATCCTCTCGGACAACCGGAGCAATGCACATCTTTTGCAAAATTCTTTAAAACTCCTGCGGGGGCTATTTCTCTTTTTTGAGAATTATGACCCATTAGGCTTATTTCCGCGTTTGTTATTGCACTGCATCTACCTACCTACCTGCTTAAAATTAATATTTTAGACAAACTTATATGTATGATTAAGAGTTCGAAAAGAGGAAACCTGTTGTTCGGCTTTAAGAAACAATTGTTCGAAAATAGGGGAAATTGGTTGGTTTTCATTTTTTTTGATTTGTTAATAAATTGTAATAATTAATAAGATAAAAACTATATTTCTAGAACAATTCTAAGCATTTTTTTTTACAGGCTATTCATTATTCAAAGTCTGTAAACTGTTCGAGAATAGGCGACTCTACCCTACAAAATGGGTGGTGGTTTTAGTGAGTAAAAATCTCACACTACTTTGGGCAGGTGTCATCGTGTCTATGAAGATTTCCACCAGCCCATGGAAAAAAGAAATGTTCGACAATTTAGTAAAGAGTCGTCAATTTAAATTTAGATTAAGAATTAGAGCCAAAGACCATTACCGGAAAGTTATTTTTAAGTATTTTTCCAGAACTTTAAATTTTAGTTGACAGCCTCTGCTGAGAACCTGTGAATTCAAATGCAGTATTCTAGGACTAACAAGGCTAACAAATTTGTGCAACTATTCGATTATTAGTTGCAAATTTAACGAATTTTAACAGTGTAACAAAATCCTAGAAATAATTGAAGAAATAAGTCACCACAAGTCATCATAGTGTGGAAACGAATCATATTGTATTCCGGGACTATACCAATCAGAATTGTTTCATATCAAAACTAAAATCGTAATATACCATTAAATACTCATTTTACACTCATCTCGAACTAGATCAAGATTTTATTCGTCAATGCACCGAGGCCACCGACCACCTCAAAATGAAAAGGAATGCATGCATCTATGAGTAGCACAACATATCCTTCACCAAAATGCGTTGCAATAAAAATCCCAGAAAATTGCAATAAAAATCCCAGAAGTACAACTCCCACGACAACCCATTTTTTATTCAAAAAATGTCCAACCATTCAACAGATTTTTTTAATATTTCCATAGGTATTCCCCTACGCTCTCATGTTCTATTTAGTTGAATTAAAATTCACTGCCATCCTCCACAATACGTGCTCACATTCCACACATTTTTTTTTTCTCAACGTTGGTAGGTATCCCTTCCAAAATCATCCTTTGAATGTGCTTCCTTCTTTTTACCAAAAGACCGCAAGTAAAATATTTTCCCATAAGAAATTCAACACTCTTCCATCAACACCATACCATAACGTCAGCATCACTTACCTGGTGAAATTGTCTGTGTTCGTTTGAAGGAGGTAATTAAATCCATAAAGGAAACTATCTTCAAACTTCTGTTTTGCTGTTGATGATGCTCCGGTTGTTGTTGTTGCTGATGATGTTGATGTTTTTTTTTTTTTTTTTAGAGAGATGCCCTCTTTATACACACGAGTGCCTCTCAAGTATCCATCCTCCCTGATCTCATGTGAAATTAATTGTTTTCTTTTTTTTCTCTCTTTCGTTCTAGGTATCTTTTGTTATCCTTTTCGATTCGAATTCTTAGACTCACTCCTTTAATTTGGTTGCTTTGTGTGTTTGAGAAAACTCACCCGCACTGGGTTTCAAATTTCTTCACTCGTCACAAATTACACAATAATTGATCATTATAGATCGCGATCACTTTTTCGAGGGTGAGAACCATTTTCTTTACACAAAAACAAAATCAATCACTCAAGGGAAATATACAAAATTAAGGATCATCATTGAAGATTTTTTTTTTTTTTTGGAAAATATCTTAGGTTTCCCTCTGGATCCTTTGTGTGTACTTCATATGCACTACTTAAGGGGTCACCACTTAACACCACTTCAATTCACTTTTGGATGGTGAAAGAATAAAAAAAATACAAACACAAGGGAATTTTAAATCCTATGTGATGGCACTAGGAATTCCTCCCAATTGGTGGTTTCGTGGAATTCCTCCTTCTTGGGAATTTTTTTAAAGAATTTTTTCTCGAGCAAAAAACGAAAAGAAAAAATTGCAAAATCTGTGCAATTTGTTTCCCACTAATTGTCGGCAATCAAAATAATAATCCCATTCACATCCTGCACATCGCGAACACACAAAATAAAAAAAAATTAAACGTTACACCACAAAAGAAACGCAGACAAAAATTCGTTCGAAAAAATCCGTCAAAAATGCACAACAAAGCGTCGTCGTCGGAGTTAAATCTCTTCTTGTCTTCCCTGAACACACACAAAAAGTATCTAAAACTTCACCCCGATTAGCTCAGTCCGCGCGTTGAACTAATCAAGCGCGATGGTCAAAATGGTACTGCGGTGCGATCGACCAAGAAAACGTTAGCGCAGCCGCAGCAGTCTTCAGTCTTCACTCTTCAATATCCATACGCTGGCGCACACAGGCTTAGTCCATCCACAGTTGGCACTTGGCATGTGAAAAAATCTCAGTTAATCTGTCCGTGTTGCTGTTGCCGGTTGTATGACGTGCTTGGAATGGTACACCGTTCACGATCACGGTGTGTCCAACCAACCTCAAACAGGTAAACGAAGCGAGTAAACGATCCAATCAGACGATCCGCCGGCACGGTGGTGAGGCATAACTAGGTTTGATCGGAGCGTACAGTGGTGGCCGCAAACTCCAGCCGTGTTGGATGGGTAACCGGTTTCGGTTGGAATCGAATTATTCAAGACGCTCTCTCGTGGTATTCCCTTCCCATTCGATTTCGATACTCGATCGACGCTTGCCTTGGCGTATTATTGATCGAAGATCGATCCGAAGATGATGTGTAAACAAAACGAAGAAAAAGGCATACCAGTCCGTCTTTGGGTTGTTTTCTTAACACGAGATGGGATTAGAAAAAAAACCTCAGCATTGTTGCCAAGTTTTTACCGGTTGATGTGTATTTTTACAGCGAGGCTCGCATTTGGCTCACATAATACCCATACTTGTCCTCGTATCTATTGGATTTGTTATCTCGAGGTTTTTTCAATTCTTGTGGGGGAAATAAAACCCCGAATGTGACTTGAATTCTGAGATGCAGAGAATTTGGATTTCCCAAGCGTAATCATTAATCACGAATGGAAAATAATTTGGCTACATAAAAGGTGGCTGTACATTGGCTGCGAATGTAATTCATTTGTTGTTGTTGCACAATGGAGCGCCTTAAATGGTAGCTGCAAACAATGAGCGGTTCGAGTACACAATATGCGAATTGAACTTTGCCGCGTTATACCTAGTTATTGATTAAATTTATAAAAATAAATAAATTGGCGTTAAGTCCAGAAGGCGAATGCAAATGCAAATAAAATGTTATAGGTTGGAGACGGTAAGTGGCTGCACTGGTGTTATGTTTTCTTTTGTTACGACTAGGTGGGCGTTTGGATGTGTAATACCCTGTGAGATAGAGGAGCCTGCTGTTTTGCAAATTTTTTTTTAATGAGATCATTTTGTTTATACCTAAATCGGTGGATACCATCAGGGCTGTATGAATGGATTATTTAAGAAATGTCCTTTCAGTAGATGCTGATTATTTAATGCGAATTTACCGTCAGTTTAACTGATATAAATAAAAAAGTTACTTAGTTGTCTAACACAGTAAAGTGGGGCGCCGCGCGGTGAAAGGCAAACATTTTGGTTTGCAACTTGATGAGGCTATACTGACAGTAATAATGATGCAAATTTTTGGGTGTTGTAGAACGAGGGTAGACTCTGATTGGATTTAACCTGGCAATGCCCAGTGGTTGTAACTCTGACGGGTACTAGTCTCATCCAACCGCATTTGATTAGCTAAACGATAAGTGCGAGGGTTGATAACAAGACGTAAAATAGCAAAACCATATTCACCCTGGTCAGAATAACGAGGAATGCATACCCGGTCTGCTCTCCGAGGCTTCGACATATTCCGACAACAGGTTTTCTAGGAATCTCAATGGTAAGTCAGGCCCCTTGAACAGAGATGGTGGCGAATGAACCGAAAGATCAATGGCAGCGCTCAATCCCGTAATTTTTTGGGTTAACTACCCACCCATAGAAAAAACCTAGTATTACGAAGCAACCAATAGCCTCGTAAAGGACTGTTTTTATTATTTAAGATCCTGTTAAACGAAAAAAGACAACGACATTCATATCTTCACCTGGAATGTGAGAACATTAAACAGGAGATGTGCAGGCGAACAACTAACGGAAACCCTAAACTGCTACAAAGCATACATTACTGCCATCTAGGAAACACGATTGTATGGGCCGGGCAAAAAGAGGATGAAAAACTTTGACATCTACTATGGAGCGTGTTATAGTGAACAGAAACAGCGACTATTCCGATGAGGATTTTTTATAAGTGGAAGACTTAGGCAAGAAGTCTTTTGTTTCCAAGACATCAGCGAATGCATTGTAACAATCCGCATCAAGGCCAAATTCGCCAAAATAAGCCTTATATGCGCTCATGCTCCGACGGAGGAAAAAGATGACCTAAGGATTGCTTCCACGAGCTCCTCGACAAAACCTATGGGCTAGATGGGTAAGATGTTAAAATCGTTCTGAGAGATTGTAACGCAAAGGTAGGAAGAAAAGATATCTTTAGCAGTATTGTCGGAAAATATAGCCTACACGACAACACGTCTGGTAAGGGACTTAGGCTAATTGAATTCGCTACGGAACTCAATCTTAGATAAGGTTGCCGGAAGTGACGGCCTTCCCACTGAGCTTTATAAAGCTGGCGGAGATGACTTGGTGAGTAACATCCACCAATTCATAAGCCAACTCTGGTCGAACGAAAGTATCCCTGGAACCTCAGCATCGTTTGCCTGATCCACAAAAAAGGAGACCTTTTGCACTGCGCCAACTACAGAGGCATAAGTCTCCACAACATCGCTTACAAGATCCTATCTGCCGTTATATGTGAACGCATGAAACCGTTTATCAACAACCTGATCGGCCCTTATCAGTGTGGTTTTAGGCCTGGAAAGTCCACAACCGATCAATTGTTCACACATCGGCAGATCCCGGAAAAAAACCCAAGAAGTCCAAATCGATACCCACCACCTATTTATCGATTTCAAAGGCGCATACGACAGCATTTATAGAGACGAACTATACAGAGCAATGTCTAGTTTTGGTATACCGCCCAAACTCGTCCGTTTGTGTAGGTTGACGATGGAGAATTCTCGCTGCTTCATCAGGGTCGGAGACGACCTCATTTAGACAAGGCGATGCGCTGTCATGTGACTTCTTCAATTTGATTCTTGAGAGGATCGTGCAAAACTCCCGAGCCAACACCAGAATTACAATTTTCCAAAAATCGGTGCAACTCCTTTAGCATACGCCGATGATATTGACAACATTGGTAGAACTCAATGTGATGTCATAGCCACGTTTGCTAGTATGAAGAAGGAAGCGGCAAAAATGGATTTAGTAGTAAATGACGGTAAGACCAAGTATATGATGTCAACACGAGAGGACACACAACATTGACGAATTGGACAGATATAACTTCGAGGTAGTAAACGGGACGTCTACCTCGGTTCCGCTATTAACTCTGACAACAACATCTCGTCAGAAATTAAACGAAGAATTACTCTTGCCAATCGCTGTTTCTTAGGGCTAAGAAGGCAAGTTAGTAGTAAAGCCCTCACTCGAACTACTAAGGAGATCCTATATAAGACCCTGATCATCCCACCCTAGCATGGTGGACTATCACGAGAGCAGTTGCTGAGTGTTGTGTCCAAAACAAATGACGGAGTGGGTGCTGGTGTCTTCTCCGACAGGCTAAATCTCAGCCTATCTTTCCGTCTTCCTGATCATTGCGGAACTCATGGCGATCAAAGAAGCCTTATCCTGGTTGAAAGAGAATGTAATATCTGCCAAAGATATTAGCATTTTCTCGGACAGTCAAGCGGCAATCAAATCCCTGGAATCAGTCTCAACGAATTCAAGGACAACCCTAGATTGCCGATCATCTCTGCAGGAGATGTCAAAGGATTTTAACATTCACTTATGCTGGGTGCCTGGGCATAGTGACATTCCAGGGAACTGTAAGGCTGATGAACTCGCCAGAAATGGAACCAAATTACCAGTTGTACCCGACACGGGTGCACTAGGTATTCCTATCGCTACATGCAAAAGCTTATTAGCGCAACATGCTAACAGCAAATCAAACCTCAGATGGAGTCTTGGCACGACGTGTCAAACAACGAAACAAATTTGGCCAAATCTAGATTTGAGAAGATCAAAGGGACTGAGTTCGCTCGATAGACCGCATATTTGCGATACCATAGGTGTCATCACGGGATACTGCTTAATAGGTAGTAACGCAGAAAGGCTAGGACTTTTCTCAAACGACTTCTGTAGGAGCTGCATGGACCATGAGGAGGAGGAAACAATACGTCATCTCCTTTGTAACTGCCCGTCCTTTCAAACTAAAGGATCTTGGAGCTTACTATTTTCGAAATCTCAGTGATTTGGCAAAAACGGGAGTGAAAAGCCTCCTCCGCTTCATCAAAAGCTCAAAATGGTTTTCCCACGGATAGTAAGTCGATGGGACAAGATCCAAGTGGTATCACAACGGACCAAAGTGGTCTTAGCGTGCTGGCGAACGCCGGCAGCCGCTCTAACCTAACCTAACCTAACCTAACCTAACCTAACCTAACCTAACCTAACCTAACCTAACCTAACCTAACCTAACACCTATAACTTATTGAGCTTTTAGATTGCAAAAGTTCCAACATTGCTGAAGGATTCATGAGTATCGATGAGAGCAACCATTTTGTATTTATTGCAGAAAATGAATCGAGCGCATAATGGAAACACTTTTTGTCTTAAACATGACAAATTATGTGCAAAATAATAAGCACATCATGCTGGCAATGAAAGTGCCTGCATAAAACAGGTTGGCATGGTTCTATGTTTTTCTTAATTTGAATAGTGTTTGGGTTTATATAGGTTTACAGATGTTAAGGTCGAGAATCCTTTGAAAAGCTGATAATATAAGACAAGTTAAACTTTACGGTCCGATCAACTTGTGAAGAATTGGCTTTTGTGTCTTAGAAAACCGAATATTAACATACAATCACTTAGCACTTAAAGCACTTTAGGTAGATACCTATATAAGTAGCTCATAACAAACCTTCTACACAATCATAAGTCCTTATTAATCTCAC
Source organism: Rhingia campestris (assembly GCA_932526625.1). Lineage (NCBI taxonomy): Eukaryota > Metazoa > Arthropoda > Insecta > Diptera > Syrphidae > Rhingia > Rhingia campestris. The sequence goes on along the minus strand of OW052183.1, from coordinate 121,577,785 downwards.
ACTGCAGCGAGAACCCTTTTACTTGCATGCAATTCGCTTCCTTTAACCACGCAATTAACGCTCCAGACAGTGAATAAATCACCCAGCTAAATATAGTCCGTCTCCGTCTTCGAATTCATTTCAAGACATCACGCACAGAACAAAAACCCATTCAAAACAATCAACAGATCCTTAAAAAAACGTTTAATTATCAAAATATTACGAGTCCGTTCGCGAGTTGGAAAAAATGTTAATTCCATCCGTCTGCGATAATTGCCGTCACACTCTTCCATTCTCAGTGGTGGTAGTGAGGTCTGCGAGGTACTCGTCCAGCTTCAGTGTGTCTTCGGTTTTTTTTTTAAATTTTTTTTTATCTCGATAATTGATTACAGGTAGCCAGTTCGAGACGTCGCGCGTCGGTCGTTCGAACGATGTGGTCCGGTCTTCGAATCCAAACGAATGTGGAAAAAGGGCTGAGATTCAAATGAATTGGATTACAGATCGAATTCCTTAATTCAGGTATAATTAACAATATTTCAACATTAATTTCGAGCGTTTAAGGGAATTTTAATCTTTCACGAGTTAGCTGGGCTGTATGTGGACGGTAGGAGTGAGTTTGGCAATCGGCCAAACGGGTTGATTTATGATCATGGACTGCATAAACCGCCGAAGGTAATGCAAGAAGAGAAGACAGGTTTCGGATTGGGTTGTTTACGGAACTTTAAGGGAGAATGATGCTGCAACAATGTAGGAAATGGATGTAATATGCAGTTGAGATACTTCTAAATGCCTTGGGATTTTATAAAATCCAAACAGAGCGACATATCATTGAGACAAATTATTATTACATTGGCGATAATCGCCCTATAAAAACACCGTCTGGGAAAGCCGGTGTTTTCATAGGACATGGATGAGGTTTCTAATACCTAGTTCATAAGGGCGGAACAGTTAACACAATATATTGCCTTCTTGACTGGCTTAGTCCACTGTTCATAGGTTATTTTCCACCTAAGTTAAAAGCATGTTAGGTGCTTCATTTGTGTTACGTGACTCGAACACGACAAAAAGACGCATCGGAAGTTGTTGTTATTTTATTCCCCACAAAGTACCGGGGCTAAGGATAGTGATGCGATTATATGAGTACACAAGCGTTCTCACTCTAGCCTCTCGCTATCAACTCCTACTCTCACCTCCACGCTGGTGGCTGGTGAGATGGGGTATTAAACCCCTGTGGAAGTCGTTGGTGGCAGCAAACGAGAGAGGGGGGGGAAGGAGTGTCCTCTCACTAAGGCACTCACTCACAGGCGGCGGCGGAGGAATTCCCTAGATGGAGTCAACGGTGGCGCTTCCAGCTCCAGTTTGATCGAACTGGTAGCGTTATCCCTATATGAGCTACTTCGACATATTTGAACACCAGGTCTATAGGGATATCCAATACTGAGCCAGGGTGTTGGAAAAGAGTTGGTGGCGGTGAAGCCCTCAATGGGCCAACGGCAGCGCTCATATCCCAAAATGGGCTACTGACATCGGTATTTTTTCCGGCCCGCTGTCTTAGGGTCAAAACAAGGGCCTGGCCCTCCAGGTTGGGGGTTGTGCTTTGGGTTAACTACTCATCCATGGAAAAAATGTTACGAAGCAACCAATAGCCTCGCAAAGGACTGATATTATTGTTGACGACCATGCTAAACGAAAAAAGGACAACGACGTTCGAATCTGCAGCTAGAATGTGAGAACATTAAAAAGGAGAGGTGCAGACGAACAACTAGCGGTAGCCCTAAACTGCTACAATGCAGACATTACTGCCATCCAGGAAATATGATGGGATGGGCCGGGAAAAAAGAGGATGAAAAACTGTGACATCTACTATGGACCGTGTTATAGTGAGCAGAAACAGGGACTATTTGGATGCGGATTTGTTATAAGTGTCAGACTTAGGCAAGAAGTCTTATGTTTCCAAGACATTAGCGAACGCATTTTAACAATCCGCATCAAGGCCAAATTCGCCAACATAAGCCTTATATGCACTCATGCTCCGACGGAGGAAAAAGACGATAAAACAAAGGATTGCTTCTACGAGGTCCTCGACAAAACCTATGAGCTACTACCAAAGTACGATGTTAAAATCATGCTGGGAGATTTTAACGCACAGGTAGGAAGAGAAGACATCTTAAGCAGCACTGTCGGAAAATATAGCCTACACGACAACACGTCTGGTAACGGACTAAGGCTGATTGACTTCGCTACGGAACGAAATGCCACTATAGCCAGCACACGGTTTCCTCACATCGATATCCATAAGGGGACATGGCGATCTCCAGATCAAGGAACAGTCAACCAAATTAATCACATTACGATTGACAAGAGGCACGCATCCAGTTTTTTGGATGTCCGAACATTCCGAGGGGCTAACATCGACTCGGACCACTACCTTGTTGTAGCCAAGGTAAGGATGCGGATATCCACCACGCCACAAAAAAACAGAAATACAGTGAAAAAATTTAATGTCGAAAGAGTGCAATCGCCAGAGACCGCCAAGACCTTCGCGCAACGCGTATCCTTTAACCTACCGACTTACAACATACCACCAGCAACAACAAGCCATTAGATCAGCCGCAACTGATGTGCTAGGTTTCTCGCGGCCACCAGCAAGAAATCCCTGGTTTGATGATTAATGTCGACAGATGTTCGCAGCCAAGAACGAGGCTTTTCAGAAAGAAGAAAAAAGAGCAAGAAAAGCGCGCGATCGAGGATATAGAGAGGTGCCACTCCAGGAACGATTTTCGCAAGTTTTACCAAAGTGTAAAACGTCAAAGCCAAGGATACAAGGCTCGAACAGAATCCTGTCGAGATGAACAAGGAAATATCGTAGTTGAAACACAGTCGATGTTGAGGATATGGAAGAACCACTTCTGCAGACTGTTAAACGGCGATGACGAACAACATTCCGCTGTCAGGCAGAACGAACCATTTAATATTGGCAACGACAGTGAAAACTGCCAACCACCCGACCTAAGTGAAGTGAGGATAGCTATATCTAAACTCAAGCTTAATAAGGCCGCCGGAAATGACGGCCTTCCCGCTGAGCTTTATAAAGCTGGCGGAGATGACTTGGTAAGTAACATCCAACAACTCATAAGCCAAATCTGGTCGGATGAAATTATGCCTGAAGAATGTAACCTGAGCATCGTTTGCCCGATCCACAAAAAAGGAGACCCTCTGAACTGCGCCAACTACAGAGGCATAAGTCTACTCAACATCGCCTACAAGATCCAATCTGCCGTAATATGTGAACGCATGAAACCGTTTACCAACAACCTGGTCGGCCCTTATCAGTGTGGTTTTGGGACAGGTGAGTCTACAATCGATCAAATTTTCACACTTCCGCAGATCCTGGAAACAACTTAAGAAGTCCAAATCGATACCCACCACCTATTGATCGATTTCAAAGCCGCATACGACAGCATTTATAGAGACGAAGTATACAGAGCCATGTCTAGTTTTGTTATACCGCCCAAACTCGTCCGTTTGTGTAGGATGACGATGGAGAATTCTCGCTGCTCCATCAAGGTCGAAACGACCACACCGACACATTCGATACCAAAAAAGGATTTAGGAAGGCGATGCGCTGTCATGTCACTTCTTCAATTTGTTTTTTGAGAGGATTGTGCAAAACTCCCGAGCCAACACCAGAGGCACAATTCTCCAAAAATCGGTGCAACTACTAGCATATGCCGATGATATTGACATCATTGGTAGGACTCAACGTGATGTCATAGCCACGTTTGCTAGTAAAGAGAAGGAAGCGGCAAAAATGAGTTTAGCAGTAAATGAGGGTAAGCCTAGGTATATGCTGTCAATACGAAAGGACGCACAACATCGACGAATTGGACAGAACGTCACCATTGACAGATATAACTTTGAGGTAGTACGGGACTTTGTCTACCTCGGCTCAGCTATTAACTCTGACAACAACATCTCGTCAGAAATCCAATGAAGAATTACTCTTGCCAATCGCTATTTCTTCGGGCTAAGAAGGCAATTTAGTAGTAAAGCCCTCACTCGAACTACTAAGGAGATCCTATATAAGACCCTGATTATCCCAGTCCTGGTCTACGGCGCTGAAGCTCGGACGGTATCAAAAGCGGATGAAGAAATCCTTGGTCGATTCGAGAGAAAAATTCTTCGGAAAATCTTCGGTCCCGTTGCGTTGACGGGCTATGGAGACGAAGATTCAACCAAGAACTATACGAGCTGTACAGCGACATACCCCTAGTCAAAAAAAAACTCCGCATTGGACGTTTAAGATAGCTAGGACATGTAGAACGAATGGACACCAATACTCCGGCTCGCAGAGTCTTCGATTCCCAGCCAGACGTCGGACGCAGTAGAGGAAGACCTCGCCTTAAGTGGCGCGCACAAGTAGAAACCGACCTCAACCAACTTGGAGTGCGCAACTGGAGGCAGTTAGCTAAGGACCGGGCTAATTGGAGAGGCATGTTGGTTGAGGCCCAGGTTCATCCCGGACTGTAGCGCCACTTAAGTAAGTATGTAAGATGTTCGGAAGAGCTTAGAGAAATCATCATTAGACTCGTTGCACTTCAATGACTGACAGGAAACACAGTTTCAGCCTCCAGTCACACTATCCACCTTACAACATAACGAACAGCGCAATACCAAAATTATTTTTGTTACAGAACAAGCTAACAATGGACAGAACTTCCAGGAGACGTACTATTCAATCTATAACAAGTCAAGAGCAGAGTCAATAAACATCTGAAAGCATCATATTCTCATGGCGCTCTTTGAGCGTTTTACCTTCGCCTCAACGCCGTGATCAAAATCCATGCATTTAAATAATACAGGTGCATTAAACGCACCTCTAAAATGTGTGTCAAAACTGACTTTTCCTAAAAATAAAGTCCAACTCCACTTCATACCTAATATCTACCAAGCTTCATCAGTTACTACTCAAACCGCGTAAGAATTCCATTCAAGGCCTCACTGATTGCTCTATCATGTCATAATGATATTCCCACCATCAACACGTCGCGCCGCTTGTTAATAAATCAGCTCGCTCGTAGCATCTAATTTTGCTTAAGTAACCGCAATTTGCGGGGCAATTTGTCATTTACATATTTATCTGAAAGCCAGGTCCGTCAGTAGCTAAAAACTCTTAAACTCTTCAGCAGTTAATCCCGGCAAAACCTTACTCATAATGGAGACCTCACGCTTTCAATTAACGTCTCCAGACATCGATTCTATGTGTCAGCCTCTGTATTTTTTTTATGAAAAAAAAACCGTTTTAATTGAATTATTCAAGTATTACCATTGCAAATGGAGAAATTCCGCACCGTTAATTCACGACAACCACATTCACTTTTCATTTGTATCGAAGATTCCAATGATATAACCGATTACTTCTTCCTTCATCCGCATCTCTGTGCACTCATGAGCTCGGAGACCTCCTACATGCCTGCCAACTTTCAAAAACGAAAAATTTTACAAAAAGACTTTCAATCAAATCGCAGCGAGCCCAAGTCTATTGCAAATCGCAATCAAACATTCACTTTGCATGGACCGTTTGGCTCTGGCAGAGAATGATTAATTATCTCGAGTCTTAAGCTTCACCTGGGCTATACTGCCGGTGCATAGATACGGATTTGTTTGAGCTTCAGAATAAAAATCAACTATCACCTTGTTCCCAGGTCTGCCGTCGCGTCGTCACGTCGACGCAGAGTGCGTTGCTTCAGTTCGTCGAGTGGTAATCAACGAGCATGCTACCTAAGCTTATGTCGCAGGCCATAGAACTCTGTGGCTTCTTGTTGAACCGGTGCACGGTGTGTGGTGTGGGGGCTGGTAGATGCCCGGCAGGCAGCAGCTTCTCAATGCCGTTCAAGGTTGTTGCGATGGTGATGGCGCGATGAATGTGTTGTGTTGAGAGTGTGTGTGTGTTGTTGGGCCCGATCATATATCGCAGAGTTGCTCATTCTTCTTCACGTCTGGTGCTTACTGGGGGCATTTAGGAGCAGTTAAGTTGGTTCATTCCTCTTTGGTTTTGGTATTCTCTGTGGCTAGTTTGTCCCGCAATTGACAGGTTCGTGGTTTGATTATTTTATTTTTGGTTTGCTTCTTGTAGAATTTTTGTGCGTCTAGATTTGATTGATTTTTTTCGTTTTCTCTGTTTTGTTTTGCTTATCTGAATTGCCCACTCATGGATTCGTATTTCCAAAGAACAGGGCAGTGCCAGGTGTGATTTTTATTTTTTGGTAAATTTCATATATCAGTCGTAAAACCTCGGTAAAAGGAATATATGTAATTAATCATCGATAGTGTGGTGTTATTTTATGATTGTTTTTATTTTCGAAAAAAAGTATCTAACAAAATAAACAACAAGGATATACGAATATGGATATATTTAAATTTGATTTAAATGGTTAACCAGTAGATTTTTTTTTAACAGAAATGGTGGCGGATGAACCGAAAGGTCAACAGCAACGCTCAAACCCGTAGTGGATACTGATGGCCCCGTGTCCTAGGGGTATCTAATAAATTGGAACTGGCCCTCCAGGTTGGGGGTTGTGCTTTGGGTTAACTACCCACACATAGGAAAGCAGTATAGTCGGAAAATATAGCCTACACGAGAACACGTCTGGTAACGGACTTAGGCTAATTGACTTCGCTACGGAACGAAATGCCACTATAGCCAGCACACGGTTTCTCACCTCGATATCCAAAGGGAAAATGGCGGTCTCCAGATCAACGAACTGTCAACCAAATTGATCACATTGCAATAGACAAGAGGCACTCATCCAGTACTTTGGATGTCCGAACATTCCGACGGGCTAACATCGACTCGGACCACTTCCTTGTTGCAGCCAAGGTAAGGATGCGGATATCCACCAGGCCACAACAAACCAAATATACTTTGAAAAAATTTAATGTCGAAAGACTGCAATCGCCAAGAGAGATATTTTAACCTTTCGATTCACACCAACGATGCCAACAGCAGGTACTGATGTGCTAGGTTTCTCGCGGCCACCAACAAGACGCCCTTGGTTTAATGAGGAATGCCGACAGATGCTCGCAGCCAAGAACGAGGCCTACAAGGCTAAGCTACAAGAGAAGACGAGATCTGCCATTGAGCTCTATAGGTAGAGAAGAAGGGAAGAATACCAGCCTTTCAGAAAGAAGAAATAAGAGCAAGAGAAGTGCGCGATTGAGGATATATAGAGGTGCCACTCCAGGAACGATGTTCCCAAATTTTACCAAAGTGTAAAACGTCAAAGCCAAGTATATAAGGCTCGAACTTAATCCTATCTAGATGAACAAGGAAATATCGTAGTTGAGACACAGTCGATGCTAAGGATATGGAAGAACCATTTCTGCAGACTGTTAAACGGCAGAACAAACCATTCAACATTGGCAACGACAGCGAAAACTGCCAACCATCAGACCTAAGTGAAGTGAGGATAGCAATATCTAAACTCAAGCTTCATAAGGTCGCCGGAAATGACGGCCTTCCCGCTGAGATTAATAAAGCTGGCGTAGATGACTTGGTAAGTAACATCCAACAACTCCTAAGCCAAATCTGGTCGGATGGAAGTATGACTGAAGAATGGAAACTCAGCATCATTTGCCAGATCCACAAAAAAGGAGACCCTCTGAATTGCGACAACTACAGAGACATAAGTCTCTTCAACATCGCCTACAAGATCCTATCTGCCGTAATATGTGAACGCCTAAAACCGTTTACCAACAACCTGATCGGCCCTTATCAGTGTGGTTTTAGGCCAGGAAAATCCACAATCGATCAAATTTTCATACTTCGGCAGATCCTGGAACAAAGCCATGAAGTCCAAATCCACCACCTATTTATCGATTTCAAAGCCGCATACGACAGCATTTATAGAGACAAACTGTACAGAGCCATGTCTAGTTTTGGTATACCGCTCGAAACCGTTCGTTTGTGTAGGATGACGATGGAGAATTCTCGCTGCTCCATCAGGGTCGGAAACGACCTCACCGACACATTCGATACCAAAAAGGGATTTATAGGCAAGGCGATGCGCTGACATGTGACTTCTTCAACTTGATTCTTGAGAGGATTGTGCAAAACTCCCAAGCCAACACCAGAGGCACAATTTTACAAAAATCGGTGCAACTACTAGCATACGCTGACGATAGCCACGGAGTAGCCACGTTTGCTAGTATAGAGAAGGAAGCGGCAAAAGTGGGTTTAGCAGTAAATGAGGGTAAGACTAAGTATATGCTGTCAACACGAAAGGACACACAACATTGACGGATTGGACAGAACGTCACCATAGACTGATATAACGGGACTTTCTCTATCTCGGTTCCGCTATTAACTCTGACAACAACATCTCGTCGGACGCAGTAGAGGAAGACCTCGCCTTAAGTGGCGCGCACAAGTAGAAACCAACCTCAACCAACTTGGAGTGCGCAACTAGAGGCAGTTAGCTAAGGACATGGCTAATTGGAGAGGAATGTTGGTTGAGGCCCAGGTTCATCCCGGACTGTAGCGCCACTTAAGTAAGTAAGTAAGAACAATAAGGGACCCCAAACAGAGCCTTGCGGTACACCAATATTGAAGAATTGATTTCGGTCCTGACTTCATCAATCTTCAGTTGTTGCAAACTGTTTTCAAGATACGACCTGAACCAACATAGTATGAAACCACGAAATCCGGATTTTTTCAGTTTGTATGCTTAACCACGTCAAAAGCTTTGGTTACATCAATAAATAAGCCCGCCGTGCATTTTTTTTTATCAAGGTGTGACATTATTTGAGAACAAAACTGTAACAGTGCATCTTCCGTCGACTTTCCTTTTTGAAATTCAAATTGAACTGGATTAAAGAATTCGGTTTTAGTTAGAAAAGTCGTTAATTTTTCAAAAATTTTACTAAAGACTGGAAGAATTGAAATTTGGGTATTATTACAGATTTCAGCCGACGAACCTTTTTTGAAGAATGGAATGACATCAGCACATTTTAGACCATTAATTTAAAGCTTTGCTGGTGAGGATGTGTTTAATAATGCTGCTAATTCTTTTAACATTATTAATTATTTTAACGATAATTCATTATTAATTATTATTTTAACATTATTAATTATTTTAACGATAATTCAAAAATTTTATGATTTTTCGAAAAGAAAGAATTGAATTTTAATCAAATATTGTGTATAGCTTCAAAGGGTCATATCTGCATACCTAGTTTTTTGGCGAAGGGGCGAATTGTGGGACTTTCCGAAATTGTCATTTCCTCGATAAGTTACAAATGATTTTTAAAGTTTTTTTTTTCCTGTCAAATGGATGCATCGGTTATTTGTAAAATAAATCATATCTCACAAAGGAACGAAGAGATTTGTGCGCGTTTCCATTCACTTCTTTTAGAGTTTTGACAGTTGATAGTAAGGAAAGTGAAATTTTTACAGTGGTGAATAATTTACAATTTAAATAATAAAAAGACTATATAAAATTATATATTGTTATAAAACAAATAGTTTTATGGTGTCTCTACACAAAAGAAACAAAAAAACAACGAAAAGGGATGTCTGACTGCAATAAATGCAAGTTGGCGATAAAGGGCGAAACGGGCATACGATGCGATGGAGTGTGTGGAAAAGTTTTTCACTCAACAGTAAAATGTTCGTGCCTGGATAGCTACAGCAGTGGAGTTCTTGCTACGAATGTCATGGTAAGATATATATGCGAAGATTGCATGCAATATATACATAATGTGGATTTGGTGATGAGGGAAATGCAGGAATGCGTAAACAATTGAAAGCACACACAATGGCATTATTATAATAGAAACTGAAAGTAATGAAGACAGGAATAAAATAAAAAGCACAATCGAAAACAAAATGGGTGAAGGCTATGAAGTAAAAGTACCAAATAAAATTAAACCAAGAATAATATTTACAAATATGAAATTTAAAAGCAATGAAAATGAAATCACAGAAAAATTGAAAAAGCAAAACTCGGTAATAACAAACAGCGATTTAAAATTAATCAAATATTATGAAAACAAGAAAAATAATACCAAAAACTACAATGCTGTCATAGAAATCGACGCAGAATCATTCCCGAAAGTATTGGAAGCAGGGCGACTTAGTATCGGATGGGAAAGATGTAAGGTATTTGATGGAATAGAAGTTATTAGATGCTTCAAATGTAAAGGATTTAATCACAGATCAAATGAATGCAAAAAAGAAGAAGAAATATGTTTGAAATGTTTAAAAAAACAAAAAACTAATGAATGCCAAAGAGAAACGATAATAAAATGTATAAATTGTATGAGAGCAAATGAAAGACTAAATTTGGGACTTGATGATAAACATGTGACTTTTAGTAGATTATGCCCAGTATACTTAAACAAACTAGAAGCAAAAAAAAAGAGAATAGGATACTAGCAATTAAATATTTTCAAAGGTGTATATATTAATATCCAAGGGCTAACAAATAATTTTGAGGAACTCGAAATTATGGCAGAAAACAAACAATACGAATTTATTATTTTATCGGAGACACACCTCACAGAGAATAGTGAAGAAAATGAAATAATAATAAATGGATACAAAAACATACAATGTTTCTCTAATTCGACACGAACTGGGGGCAGTGCAATTTATGTAAAAAATGAGTGGAACGTTACAAACATAGTAACAAAATCGTTCGATTTTCAAAGATGGTTTTTAGCATGTAAATGTAAAAATAATGGAATTGAAATCGTTTTAGTTGCAATATATAGATCGCCCAATAGTTCTGAAAGAGAATTCTGTAAATTTTTTGAAGATAATATTGAAAAACTGACTGAAACAACGAGCAACATTTTAATAGCTGGAGACTTTAACATCGATTGGTGCAAAGATCAACTATACAAAAGAGTAATTGAACGCATACTGAATGACAATTATCTAACGCAAAAAATGGAGGACTATTCTAGAGTTACATCTACATCAAAAACTATTATTGATTATGTTATAACAAACATGCAAAACATGACGGTATATGCAGACAGAAACTATAAAATATCGGACCATGAAAACATTGAAATTGTTATAAAAACGAAAAATATAATAAAGAAATATGAAAATACTATTGAAGTATGTGATTACAAAAAAGATCGTTTTTCACATGAACTAAGTAAATGGAATACAAAGTATGATGAAGAAAGAAACCTCGATGAAAATGCAATCAAATTATGAAGAATACGGCAGCAAAATTTATCACCAAAAGAAATAGTAGAAATGAAAAAAATAGATGGTTCAACAATGAACTTAAAAGTCTAAAAAATCAAAAAATGGAAAAGTATGAAAAAGCCAAAATAATTAACAACAATGAAAGCTGGCAAGATTACATATTAATAAGTGCAAAAAACATATATATAAACAACAAAATTTCCCAAGCAAACGGACAGAAAGAGATGTGGATGCAAATAAAAAAATTAGTATTGAAACGACAAAAAAGCAACATAAAAAACATAATATTTGAAAATGAAGAAAATGATGATGAAACGAAAATAGCAAACAAATTCAATAAATATTTTATAGAAAGTGTAAAAGAAATTAGTAAATCAATTGAAAATACTATATATAGAAATTACGTAGATCAATATAATACCATTTTCAAATTCCACCAAATATCGTTACAAGATTTAAAAACAGTATGCAAGTCATTAAAAAATAAAGCTGATTTCAACAAAGTAAGTCCTATAATGATACTGGATAACTGGAATAATTTAGGCAACACCATACTGGAATTAATAAATAAATCGCTTTTAACAGGTGAATTTCCTAGCTCATGGAAAGAATCAATGATCACACCTGTTAAAAAAATTACAAACACCAACAAATGTGAAGAGTTTAGACCAATTAATACATTAATGACAATTGAAAAAATATTAGAGGCGATTGTAAAAAAACAACTAATGGAATACATTGAACGAAATAATATATTATCAATTTACCAATCGGGATTTCGAAAAAAGTACTCATGCGAGACTGCGGTAAACCATTTAATAAATGAATGGAAGAATTGTACAAAGCGGAAAAAAATAATTGCACTTTTTCTTGATTTTAAGAGAGCTTTTGAAACGATTGATCAGGAAATACTACTAGAAAAAATGTATCAATATGGTGTCAAACATAAGGAACTTAATTGGTTCAGGTCCTTTATAACAAATAGAATGCAGAGGACAAAAGTTAATAATTCTACAATATATTAAAGTAGAACAAGGAGTTCCTCAAGTATCAATTTTAGGGGCACTCCTATTTATAATTTATATAAATGATATGCCAAAAACTATACAATTTTGCAAAAGTGTGTTATATGCGGATGACACTCTTATATATGCTGAAGGAGACGACACTGAGCAATGCAAAAGCATGTTAGACAACGATGTAAAAAATCTAGTCTCATGGCTTAAGATGAATAAACTGAAGCTTAACGAACAAAAAACTAAGTTGATGACAATTAATATAGATAGCGAATTAACTATTGAAATAAATGGAAATACGATCGAAAATGTTAAAAGCATAAAATATCTAGGAATGATAATAGACAAAGAGTTAAAAATGGAGCAACACATCGATTATATATGTAAAAAAATAGGGAAAAAGATTGGATTTTTTAAACGTATCCGAAAAAGAATGGACTATATAACAGCGGTTAATCTATACAACACTATAATAAAACCACATTTTGAATATTGTTCTACCGTTATGTTCTCATGTTGCAATCAAGGTCAAATCGAAAGATTGCAAAAACTTCAAAATAAGGGTATGAGAAGCATCCTGAAATGCAATCGCTTTACACCAATAAGACAAATGTTGGATACACTGAGGTGGTTGGATGTCAAGCAGAGAATGGAACTGAATGCACTACTTACAGTTTTCAAAATAAAGTATGGCGAAGCACCAGCATATTTAACAAGGGAAGTCAGACTTGTGAGTGAAGCTCAACCATACAACCTACGAAACGCGAATGATTTCCGACTGAATTTGCAGTTATCAACAGATGGTCAGAAGACGTTACTCTACAAGGGGATAAGGCTTTTCAACATGTTACCAACATATATAAAAAATGAAAAGAATTTTAGAATTTTTAAAACTAAATGTATCAAACATGTAAAAAGAGATATTTAAAATTACTGTAAAATGAACTGATTTAGAAAAATTTTTATTATAAATGTAATTATAAAGTATTTAAAATACTAATAAATATATAAAAAAAAAAAAATAAAAAAAAAAATAAATAAAAAAAAAAAAAAAAACCTTCTCCAAGCGACATGTTCTCATGCAAATTTCATTCTCCTTGTGTACTTTCTTCTCCTTGTGTACTTTCTTCTCCTTGTGTACTTTCTTCAAAACAGATTTCTTGTTAAGTTTTGTTCTCTGTATAGTACCACTTTTTCGTGTTATCCTTCGGACCGTTGCTGTGCTGACATCGCTGTTGGCCCTTTCTTTGGTCGCTGGTAGAGTAGAATTTAAGACAAGCCTTATAATTAACCGCTTTTTTTCGCAAAGTTGTTGCTTCTGTCGTGCGTCCTTTTTGATTTTGCCCAAAGTGCTGTAGATCCGCAAAATAACTATTTGCAACAATCTTTCTTCTAATAAGCATTCTTGCAATTTCTCGCCCTGAGAGCCCTAACTCCTAGAAAGCATCTATTTTTCCTCTTTTTGTCGCTCTCGGAACCGATTTTTTTTAAACTATGTAAAAACTGATTCAGCTGTGTCGCGTGAAGCTGGAAAACACGAGCTGCAAGTTTGGACATGCACCGGATTTCGACAAGGAGACGTGCTATCATGTGACTTCTTCAATCTCGTACTGGAGCAGATAGAGGGCAGGGCAGGTGTTAACACGGAAGTTACTATTTTCAACAGGTCCGTCCAGCTGCTGGGCTATGCGACGATATTGACATCATCGGTCGCTCCCAACATGCCGTGATTAAAGCGTTCACGGAGATTGAAGAACTGGCGAAATCCGTTGGCCTTGAATTAAATGTTGACAAGACTAAGTACATGCTATCAACAAACAAACAAGCATCTGTCCACCGCCTAGGACGAAACGTCACTATTGATAGCAGCAATTTCGAGGTAGTTAAGGAGCTCACCTACCTCGGAGTTAACATAAACTCCACGAATGACACCCTAGTGGAGATCCGTCGAAGAATTACCCTAGGCGACCGTTGTTACTTCGGTTTGGCGAAACAACTGGGTTCAAAACTCCTAGCTCGAAGGACGAAATGTGTGCTCTACAAAACCCTTATCCTGCGAGTGCTATACGATAAGCAAGAAGGGAGAGCTGATACTGGGCTCCTTCGAAAGACAAATACTTCGGCGGATTTTTGGTCCTGTGCACGAGGAGGGCGAATGGAGAGGAAGATACAACCGCGAACTTTAAGCTGTACTAAGATGTGGATGTAGTCCAAAGAGCCAAAATACGTTGACTACATTGGTCACATCGATTGAATGGACAATAATGCCCCAGCTAAGAGGATTTTCGAATCCCAGCCCCCAGGTTCGAGAAGGCAAGGAAGACCGAACCTCCGTTTCAAAGACCAAGCCATCGCGGATGTCAGAGCGCTTGGTCCTGGCAACTGGAAGCAGTGAGGCAGGGATCGTAGAGGATGGAAGGCTGCAGTGTCTCAGGCAGAGACTCTTCACGGGTCGGTAGCACGATAAGTAAATAAGTAAATAAAAGCAGTTCTTTTCAACGCATTTTTAAATATTCTTAAAGAAACTTTAAAAAAAAATCGCTGCTGTGAACTCCTGCAACAATATTTCGTTGCAGGAGTTCACATCAGCGCAATGGCCTTATCCTAGTGGTGCATCTTTTTATACGCTTTCCAACGGTCGTATCTTATTTACCCTCTAAGGCCTGCTCAGAATGCATATATGTAGCTTGTATATTGCATCGCTATCAAAAGAGAGATACATTTCTTGCATGAAGTTGCCCTCTATTCAACTTCAAGCTACCGATTCACGAAGATACACATTATGTAAGCGCTTACGGGTTGCTTTGTTTTTAACTACTAGCATCAGCTACAAATACGGCCCTTTAATTTTACAACTTCCTGGTGGGAAAATATGTACCTCTTACAGGTAGTAAAAGTTTTCGGGCACAAAATTTCCAACAGATATAGAGTGTAAAAATCGATTGTATGGCCTCATCCTTGTGACCGGCAGTGTATTCAATTTCATAAAAAAAACACTAAAATAACGGAAGGTTTTGGCCAATATTTTTGTTTCGAAAACGCCTTAAACGATTTTTATCAAATTGCATAGATAAGCTAGTCTGGAGTTGATAAATCTACTGATTTATATACGGGGTTTTTCAACAGGGACGCTACAAACGTAGAGCGACAGGGACAACAAATGACGCCATATTTCTTGCCGTGACATTTCTCTTCAGTAAGGTTTGCCATTACATGATG
Source organism: Rhingia campestris (assembly GCA_932526625.1). Taxonomy (NCBI): domain Eukaryota; kingdom Metazoa; phylum Arthropoda; class Insecta; order Diptera; family Syrphidae; genus Rhingia; species Rhingia campestris. The sequence continues at coordinate 121,562,347 of OW052183.1, read as the reverse complement.
GAAAGATATACGAGCCAACAACGAGTCGAAATTATTAAAATTTACTACCGAAATTCGGAGTCAGTGGCCTCAACGTTAAGAGCGCTACGTCCAATTTATGGTCGTCATAATCGTCCTAGCAGATCAACAATTGAGCGTCTTGTGGAAAAATTTGAATCCACAGGCACAGTACAAAATGTTCCCGTGTCAGTGAGTCAAAGAAGTGCCCGTAGTGTCGATAATATTGCTACCGCTGAGGCTTCAGTTGAAGAAATCCCAAGTGTGTCTCTCACATGTCGTTCTCAAGCAGATTAAATTGACGCAAGAACTGAAGCCGCTTGAAAACCAGAAGCGTCGGATGTTCGTGAATTGGGCTGAGCAACAACTTGAAAATGATTCGGATTTTCATCGAAAAATCATCTTCAGCGATGAGGCTCATTTCTGGCTGAATTGCTTCGTCAATAAACAAAATATGCGGTATTAGTCAGGCAGCAATCCACACGTACTCCATGAGTCATAATTGCATCCCGAACAAATTACGGTTTGGTAGGGTTTATGGGACGGCGGCGTCATTGGGCCGTACTTCTTTCGTGATGATCAAGACCGGCACGTTACTGTGAATGGGAATCGCTACCGTTCAATGATAACCGAATATTTTTGGCCCCAATTGGATGATATGGACTTGGAGGACATGTGGTTCCAACAGGACGGCGCCACAAGCCACACGGCGAATGTCACAATCAATTTATTGGAAACCAAGTTTGGAGAACGTGTTATCTCACGAAATTGTCCAGTCGCTTGGCCGCCTCGGTAGTGCGATTTGACGCCGTTAGACTATTTCCTGTGGGGCTACGTCAAGTCTATGGTCTATGCCAACAAGCCAGCGACGATTGATGAACTTCGTACGAATATCGAACGTGGAATTGCAGCAGTATCGGTCGATTTATGCTTGAAAACCGTCGAAAATTGGGTTCAGCGTCTGGACTTCTGCAAGCGTGCCCGTGGTGGCCATGTAAAAGAAATCGAGTTCCATACATAATGGCATCGAACGTACTTTAACAGGAATAAAGAATTTCATTGATATCCAAAACCGTTTTTGTTTTATTTAAAAAAACTTTTGTAGCGCTCTTATCGAAAAACCCATTATTAGAAGAAAAACTAACTAAATTTTCTCGGAATAATTTAAGCTTCGGATCTTTTATAAAATTACACTCGCAGTTTTGAATTTAAAATTATATAATATTGAAACAGCAAATAGACTATTTAGCGAAAGTGGATTTCTTCAAACTTTATACCAAAAACCACGCTCTCTACATTTCTGGGTAAGTTTGTCCGAGTCGTGTCGGACCTCTTAGTTTTGCTGATGGCGACCCTTTTTTTAAATATAAAATCCAATTTCAAAATCCAATTTAGTCATTTAAAAAGAACACCGATTTGTGTCCGCAAATATGTGTGTTTGCATCTACCTTACTCATCATTCCAAGTTTCAGTCATCGCCGCACTGATCTTTCTTAAATCTCTGGAGCCACCAGTCAGTACCCTACTGAGTATACAATTAAAATACACAATTGATAAACCAACATTATCATTTGAGGGTAAATACCTCGTGTCTGTCAAATAAACAAAAAAAAAAATAAGAATTCCTGAATTAATTTTCGAAAATCAACATCAACATGCGGACTCGGCACTAGACTCCACCTTGGAACTTGGAACACGCATTTAGTAGCGCTCGCAAAAATTACCTCTGTCCATTTCTAATCTCGTTCTGTCAGCATTTCGACTACCAATTTATTTACATTTCAACGACTGGGGCACATCCACAAATCACGAACCTAAGTGTGTGCACATCCGATCCAAAATTAATTAAAAGTCAAGTGCCCCCACTGAACAGACCTAAATTCTCACTTCGCCCAAATGCCAATCCATTACATGCGAAATAGGCGCGCAGTGTTTTTCCGTGGGTCCAAGCCGTACATTAGCAAACGGTGTCTATGGGTCCCATCAGACGCGCCCCACTTTAGATAGCTCTCTGGAGCGCCATTAAAAACGAATTTGCTTACGCAAGAGGAGCCCGACAAAAAAAAAATCGCCACAAGTATGTGATTGGAGAATGAAAACATTCCAACAGCTTCTGTGGAATAGGTATCAGTGTTCCTCTTAACTTTGCCTCAATCTTTCTGAAGGCCGAATGTTCATAGGTGTGGTATTGCCAGGTGTTGGACATTTCGTTGGATTTTTGCAAAACTGAATCCGCAGGTGGATTTCGGATTGATTTTGGATGTCTGCACATAGAACCAAGTTCATTTTTACCATACCATGTTATTTGATACTATTAAGGGTAACGAAAAGGCTTTAAGGTGTTTGACATACTCGATACTCGACTTATAATCTCACAGATGGTCGAGCACGACTTTTTCTATTATTTTTGTGTGCGACTTTGATAGTTAAGTAAAGATAAACAATTTAAATCTTTGTGGCTATACAATGACAATGACCTCAACAATCGTCTCATGAAGAAATATGAAATATTACTAAGGAAATTAAGGATCGTAAAATCCTGCTGGAAGCATAACATGGTTACTAAGAATGACGAACTGTTCTAACATTATTCTCAACCGATGCACACTCATAATCTTTAAGCGATGTCCCAAGATGTCTGTAGATGTTTATTATGCCTGAAGCACACGTGCAGTGGTTCTGCATGCAGTGCGGCAAGCCAGACACACGTGCATAATTATACCCTATCCCATAGGGGGGTATATTAGTTTTGACATTAAGTTTGTAACATAGAGAAATAATTTCGATACATATACCTCAAAGTATATGGATCGATTCAGAATCGCTAGCTGAGTCGATTAAGCCATGTCTGTCTGTCCGTCCGTCCGTCTGTGTGTCACCGATTTTTGGGCCTTAAATTTTGAGCTAGAGTGTTCAAATTTGGTATATAGACTCTCTGGCCGACGAAGCAGAACAAGTGTAAAAATTTTTGAAATCCGCCCACTGCCACGCCCCCTTTTAGAAAAACGTAGTTTTAAGCCAAACCGTAAGGAATTTCAAAAAAGTGCCTGAGCAGCATATTTAGACAATCCTAATATCTATATTTCGTCAATACAAAGTTTTTTGCCACGCCCACTTTTTAGGGGTGTTTTTAGTAAAATACGTTTTTTGTCCAAATTTTAAAACTTTCGAAAAAAATGTTGATGCAAATACTTCCGCAATGGTAATATAAACATTTTGTCCATAGATCATTTTTACCTACGCCCACATTTTGGGGGCGTTTTCTTACAAAAACCATTTGTATACCCCATCCCAAGGCATTAGCAATAGAAATACGTTGTTTTTTGTCGAACCACAAAAGATTTTGATAAACTGTCTGAGCAATATATTGTGACAATGTCCTTTTCTGTATTTCATTGCCATAAGGCCTATATTTTGAGGATATTAATTTTAAGGATGGGATGGGATAGGGTATTCAACGATCCGCACAGCGGATTGTAGCCTCTCATATGTTTTTTAGTTTGACATACATGCAGTGCAGTGGCTCCTGTCATATCATTAACCTGTCAAATTTGTTTTAACTGTGGTGTTTGGCGAAATTTAACAATGAATACAATAAAAAAAGTGTGTAAAACTATTTCATTGCTATCTGCTTTCCAATCGTATTTTAACTTTTTGTGTTTATGCCAATTCGTAAAAAGGGAAAGAATAAAACGCATATGGACTAAGTTCATATATTCAGAAAACGAAAGACGACTGCATGGTTTTTTTTAATAAATTTATCCTCGTAATAAAAAATAACGATGCTGAAGAATTCAGAAAAGCTACGCGAATGGACGTTAATACATTTATGTTGCTTAAGCATTTAATAAAGGGTCCGCCAAATAACTTTTTTTGAAAATGCTATAAAAAAAACTACTGAATATCTTCTCAAATTTCTTTTTTTATTTGAAAGTACAATCCTTCCGGTTAATTATGGAAACTAATTTCATTCAAATGGCTGCCTCGGCTGGCCATGCAGTAGCCTTCACGATCGATCCAATTTTTAAGCACATTATCGATTGTGTGCAGCTGTATTTCACCAATGGCTTCACGAATATTGTCCTTTAAAGCGTCAATTCTCTCTGGCTTGTCGGCGTAACACTTATCTTTTACGGCATACCCACAAATAATAGTCCAACGGTGTCAAATCGCAGCTCCGAGGTGGCCAAACGACATAAGCTCTGCGGCTGATAATGCGATCTTCAAAAACAGGGCGCAAAACATCGAGTGTAGCTTCGGCTGTGTGGCATGTAGCGCCGTCTGTTGAAACCAAATGTTGCCAATATCCTCCTCTTCAATTTTTGTGAACAAAAATTCGTTCAACATGGCCCGATAACGATCGCCATTGACTGTAACGGCCACTCCTTGCTCATTTTCGAAGAAAAATGGCCCAATTATGCCTCTGGACCAAAATCCGCACCAAACAGTGACTCGTTTTGGGTGTATCGGCTTTTCAATGTATGCGTGCGGGTTTTCTGTGCCCCAATACCAGAAGGGAGATCCATTAATTTAATATCTCGAAAGAATTTATCCATACAATTTATACAATCGTCTCATGAAGAAATATGAAATATTACTAAAGAAATTAAGGATCGCAAAATCCTGCTGGAAGCATAACATGGTTACCAAGAACGACGAACTGTTTTATACATTATTCTCAGCTGATGCACACTCATAATGTTTAAGCGATGTCCCAAGATGTCTGGGACATCTGATTGAATAGTTTATATTATTAACAACTAGGACGACCTTCATATCGATCTGTATGAAGCTGGGTCAGCATAGTTTGACCGATCTTCAGAAAAGAAGACTATTTGAACTGCTCCAATTCCAGAAGCATATGTCCATACCCTATCTACCTTAATAAAGTGGTTAAATTTTAAGGGCCGATGTTGATTTTGAATAAAACACAAATTATTTAGGAAATTATTATCATTTCTCTTTATTATGATAATATTGAAACTGTTCTTGAAAATTACATGTCACTTTTTTCAGCGGGGGTGGTTCAAGTGGTATTAACTCAATTCTTCATTCGGGACGTCATAACGCAAAAAGTCGAATGAAATTTGGTTACGAAGTGTATTAGGCGTTACTCTTTAAAATTGTATATAAAAAAATTCTATAAACTTCGAACATAAAAAAATAATCGTGAAAATATGACCAAATTTGTACCAAAACTGGATTTTTTCCAAAACTTTTTCCATAGAAATTATGAAATTATGGTATGGTTAAATTATGTATAGAACAAAATATCGGCCAAATAGTCGCCCCGACCTCAGCGGCACACCTCCATCCGATGGTCCAAATTTTCGATGACGCTGAGCCATAGATAATTGAGGTTCTATGCCGTTAATGTGCCAAATTATCTCATCCTTGAATTGTTGCTGCCTTATCGACGTACACCTTTTCGTTCATATAACTCCAAAGAAAGAAGTCCAACGGTGTCAAATCACAAGATTTTGGCGGCCAATTGACGTTGCCACCACGGCCATTGAATTTTTTGCACAAAAGAGCCATTGTTTCGTTAGCTGTGTGGCAAGTGGTACCGTCCAATATTTTCTGCAGTACGAGCTATACGAGAATGCACTGGTCTTTTCACATCTCCACAGACTCGGTTTGCTCAAATTGGCCGGCCTCATTTTGCAAAAAATATGGCCGATGATGTCACTCCTTGTGGGTGCATTGGTTTTTCGACAATCACTCCACTGAGGTGAAAATGTGCCGCATCACTGAAGATGATTTTCTTCGAAAATTGATCATCCACTGTTGCCATTTCTTGCCAACGTTCTGACGATTGACGACTCTTGAAATGAATGAATGAACGCCCATCTTCATAATAAGCCTGCATAACTTTAACGCGTTGCTCGATTGTGTATCTTTCCATGGTTCAAATTGAGTTAGGGCCCAGTTATAGCTATCATTAAACAACTTCATTGGAACAAAATACATGATGGAATTGAAATTTTTCCCCATAGATACCTATAGGATTAATTGGAAAATTCCGTTTCATTTCAGTGGAGCGACAAACATTACTTCAAATAAATAAATCTTGATCAGTGAAAAATAAAAAGTGATTTTAATTAAAAATTAAAATATGTTTGGATAATCATGTTCTAAAATTCATAAGCTTTGTTTTGACACCAACTCGCCAATGATTGAATTTATAAAAAAAAACGCAAGAAGTAAAAGAATGTTTCCAATGATGTTCTTCAATGATAGCTATAACTGGGCCCTTAGTCTGAAATTGAGAAATGTCAAATGAAATGCAGAAAAAAACTTCACGTTTAGGTGTGGTTCACATTCAACATCGGCCCTTAAAATTTAACCACCCGTTATATCAACGTCTGAAATTGTTCACAACACCCAGATAGGCAATTATTAATTTGATTTTAGTCCTGCAAAATCCACAACTGATCAAATCTTCACACTTCGGCAGATCCTTGAAAAAACCCAGAAGTTCAAATCGATACCCATTCATCGATTTCAAAGCCACATACGACTGTAATTAAAGAGTCGAACTAACTAGCCAGGTCTAGTTTTTGTATACCCCCGAGTACGAGTAGGTCTGTGCAGGATAACAGTGGACAATTCAAAAAAATAACTTCCGGAATATTAAAAGGTGTTCAATCCTCTACAAATTGCTGCAACTACTACCATAGGCCGACGACATTGACCACATAGGCGGGACTAAACGCTGTATATGTATGTATCGATAAGAAGAAAGGTAAAGCAGTAAATAAGAGAAGGCTACAATCAGCTGTGCGAATTGTAGAAGTGTTTCTTCCATATCCTCAGCATCGACTGTGTCTCAACTACAATATTTTCTTGTTCATCTCGACAGGATTCTGTTCGAGCCTTGTATGTATCCTTGGCTTTGACGTTTTATACTTTCGTAAAACTTGGGGACATCGTTCCTGGAGTGGCACCTCTGTATATCCTCGATAGCGCGCTTTTCTTGCTCTTTTACCTTCTTTCTGAAAAGTCGGTGTTCATCCCTTCTTCTCTGCTTATAGAGCTCAATGGCAGCTCTCGTCTTCACCTGCAGCTTAGCCTTTTAGGCCTCGTTCTTGGCTGCGAGCATCTGTCAGCATTCCTCATCAAACCAGAGGTTTCTTTCTGGTGTCCGCGAGCAACCTAGAACATCAGTTGCGGCTGATCTAATGACTTGTTGGCATCGTTGCCATTGTTCTTCGAAATCGAATCGAGAGGTTAAGAGATACGCGTTGCGCGATGGCCTTAGCGGTCTCTTGCGATTTCAGTCTTTCGACATTAAATTTTTTCACAGTATTTCTGGCTTTACCTTGGCTGTAACAAGGTAGTGGTCCGATTCGATGTTACCCTCTCGGAATGTTCGGACATCTAAAATACTGGATGCGTGCCTCTTGTCTATCGCCATGTGGTCAATTTGGTTGACTGTTCGTTGATCTAGACACCGCCATTCCCTTTTATGGATATCGTGTGCTGGCTATAGTGGCATTTCCTTCCATAACGAAGTCAGTTAGCCTAAGTCCGTTACCAGACGTGTTGTCGTGAAGGCTATATTTTTCGATAGTACTGCTAAAGATGTCTTCTCTTCCTACCTTTGCGTTAAAATCTCCCTACAAGATTTTAACCTCGTACTTTGGTATTAGCTCATAGGTTTTGTCGAGGAGCTCGTAGAAGCAAACCTTAGTCACAGGATCGTCTTTTTCTTCCGTCGGAGCATGATCGCATATAAGGCTTATTTTGGCGAATTTGGCCTTGATGCGGATTGTTTCAATGCGTTCGCTTATGTCTTCAAAATATAAGACTTCTTGCCTAAGTCTGGCACTTATAACAAATCCGCATCAGAATAGTCGCTGTTTCTACTCACTATAACACGGTCCATAGTAGATGTCACAGTTTTTCATCCTCCTTTTGCCCGGCCCATCCCATCGTATTTCCTGGATGGCAGAAATGTCTGCTTTGTAACAGTTTATGGCTTCCGCTAGTTGTTCGCCAGCACCTCTCCTGTTTATCGTTCTCGAATTCTAGGTGAAGATACACAAGCCCCAACCTGATAGGTCAGTTCCAATTTATTAAATACCCCTAGGACACGGGACCATCATTATCCACTACGGGATGGAGCGGTGCTGTTGGAATTTCGGTTCATCCGCCACTACTCTGTTCAAGATCCCTGACTAACCCTTGAGATTCATAGATAATCTGTGACCGAATACGTCGAAGCAACTCATATAGGTTCTGGTACGGCAGACCGGATATTCATTCCGCTCCATTCTGACCAGGATGATTATAGTGTTGCTGTTTTACGTCTTGTTATCAACACTCGCACTTATCGTTTAGGAAGACAAATCCAGTTGGATGAGACCAGTTCCCGATGGTTACCACTTGGTGGTAAAAAAATAAACACATTTGATTTGCAGTCAGTGTTGCAACCACTAGGCATTGCCAAGTTAAATCCAATCAGAGTCTACCTTCGTTCTACAACACCCAACCATCACTACGTATACTAGGGAAATAAAAAAAAAACAGCATCCAATCTTCTAGATATATTCGGTAGAACGTGGTTTATTCCCCATTTTCAATTAACAACAGATAATTCCGAATTCATGAAATACATGTCAGCTTCCGTTTGATTAAAACGTTCTACATGCTCTTCCTCTTGGAAAAATCCCAACTGACCAAACTGAATGAGTATGGTCAAATAAGTCACCATCGCTGAGAGTCCCTTCAAATAAAGTCCCTTATTCAACCGGAGCATTCCATACACGCTGAGATTTAACTCCTGAAATCTCAGCAGGTTTAAAAATTGGTCCACCTACAAGCAAAACAAGGCAGTCTATCATCAATACATGCAAGTCCTTGACATACTTACACTCCGATCCCATCGGCTGTCAACATCCGAGCACAGCAAATCCCAGCTAAGTTCAGTGGGTATTTGAGATCTCTGCACTGCCAAACTGATCACAAACAGCATAAGAGCTAAATTCAAAATTCTCAAAATTGCGAAATTAACCAATGACCACGTCACCTGACCGAATCGAATGTAACTGATAAAATTGAACTGAATATTTAAAACCAAATAGATAACGTCCACACAAGCTTGAAAGAATAGATTAAACTGAAACAGCCAGTGAAAGTCTCCAGTGATTTTGAAAATCTCCGAATATATAAGCGAGCATTCATCAAGTTCGTCGGAAAACTTACGAAGCACCTTAATGCGTTTGAATTGCGACATTCTGCGACCTTCAGTCTGCTCGACCCGCTGTGCAATCGTCTTCATGTGTCGGCCTATGTTGGCATACATTGTCGCGGACACAGTGTAACCCAGGAATACAAAATTCAATAAACAGAAAATCGGAAATACTAACGTGTGCACCAGGATGATTTGCGAAGCTAATGCGAAACTCCAGTTCTGTGCATAGTTCCAATTACTTATCACACCATTCAAACATTCAGCCACATTTAATGCAAATCGCACCCACATTAGAAGGGGTAATTCAAGTCCAAAAATCTGCGGATTATTGCTGATAGCCGATATCCTTCGGAGGAGTTCTCCACTCTTGTTTACAATACTGATGATCCTGTTATGATATGATAGTTCCAAAACACAAATGTAAGCAAAGCTGATAACAATTATTCCTATATGTGCCATCGAGACTGCAATGAAAATTGGCCCCTCTGAGGATGCCAATATTCGGTTATATATATCCCGAGTTTGCCACAAAAATCCTAGTAAGCACACACATCTATACGTGATGGAGAAGATGTGGGTTTTGACGGAATATCTTATACGAGCGTTAGCCGCTATGGTGCAGCAAGTAAAGCCTGCTATTTTGGCAAACCCATAAAACACTTTAAGGGTGAAGACTGCACAACGATTGACGCGGTTAATCCTTATTGACATGGTGTCGATGAGTACTAACACTGGACTATGCGGCGTGATGGATTTTCAATCCATTTAAAAACAGGGAATATCTACGCTCCATTAGTGGAATGCATATTTGTACATGTATCGGGAATGATAGCACATTAACTAATGTGTTTGACTGACAGTCCTCTGAAGATAAGGAATGTTGCAAGACCTTGAATATCCTGTTGATGTTACTGTGGGGTGGTTAAAGTAGGGGGATTGGTGTACAAATTCGATTTAAAAATGCATGGTGGTAGCAGGACTAAGTCGTGCGTAATTGATCCTTATGAATGCTCGATAAAAGGATGACATTTTTTTTCCCTCCCTATTAGTCAGGCAGGCAATGCGAAAGAATGAAAACACAGGCTTTTTAATTCGGCGATATATACTAGCCACGGCGGACGGGTTACCGCTGGGTACTTAGTACCTTGGTAAGACTAGGTACTAACCCCTTTGTAAATTCGTTCTGTTAACATCTAGGGGTGGGGTTAAATGTATCCTTTACCTAAGGTATCTCGTTCCATTAAAAGACACATCCCGAAGAATTCCCAAGATGGAGTCGTCTACAGTTCCAGTTTGCCTGGACGAAGTGAAAAACCTACATAAGCTGCCCAGTTAAAGTCGGACCAAAAGCTATATAGGAATTTCAATGCCAATGGAATGAGGGTAGGCTCTGATTGGCTTCAACTTGGCAATGCCCAGTGGTTTTAACTCGAACTACCCATGAATTGTGTTTATTTTTACCTCCAAGTGGTAACCTCGGTTACTGGTCTCATCCAACCGGATTTGACTTGCTAAACGATAAGTGCGAATGTTGATTACAAGGCGAAAAACAACAACACTATAAAGAGCCTGGTCAAAATGGCACGGAATACCCGGCCTGCTGTCCCAAGTGAACCTAGACATATTCGGACAAAAGTATATTTAGGAATCTCAAGGGTTAGTCAGGCCCCTTGAACAGTGATGGTGACGAATGAACTGAAAGCTAACTCCTCCGCTCAATCCCGTAGTGGATACTGCTGGCCGAGTGTCCTAGAGGTATCTCATAAATTGGAACTGGCACTCCAGTTGGGGGTTGTGTTTTGGGTTAACTACCCACAAATAGGAAATACCTATTATTACGAAGCAACAACCTGAACAACTAGCGGCAGCCCTAAACTGCTACAAAGCAGACATCACTGCCATCCAGGAAATACGATGGGATGGGCTGGCCAAAAGAGGACCATGTTATAGTGAGCTGAAACAGCGACTATTCTGATGCGGATATGTTATAAGTGCCAGACTTAGGCAAGAAGTCTTATGTTTCCAAGACATTAGCGAACGCATTGTAACAATTCGCATAAAGGCCTAATTCGCCAATATGAGCTTTATATGAACTCACGATGCGACGGAGGAAAAACATGATTTAACTCAAGATTGCTTCTACGAGCTCCTTGACATAACCTATGAGCGACTACCGAAGTACGATGTTAAAATCGTGCTGGGAGATTTTTGCGCAAAGGTAGGAAGAGAAGACATCTTTAGCAGTATTGTCGGAAAATATAGCCTACACGACAACACATCTGGTAACGGGCTTGACTTCTCTACGGAACGAAATGCCACTATAGCCAGCACACGGTTTCCTCATCTCGATATCCATAAGGGCACATGGCGGTCTCCAGATCAACCAAATTGATCACATTGCGATAGACAAGAGGCACGCATCCAGTATTTTGGATGTCCGAATATTCCGAGGGGCTAACATTGACTCGGACCACTACCTTGTTGCAGCGAAGGTAAGGATGCGGATATCCACCAGGCCACAAAAAAAAAACAGAAATACTGTGAACAAATTTAATGTCGAAAGACTGCACTCGCCAGAGACCGCCAGGACCTTCGCGCAACACGTATCCCTTAACCCTTCGACTCACAACATACCACCAGCATTTAATGTCGAAGAACAATGGCAACGACGCGACGCCAACAAGCCATTAGATCAGCCGCAACTAATGTGCTAGGTTTCTCGCGGCCACCAGCAAGAAATCCCTGCTTTGATGAGGAATGCCGACAGATGCTCGCAGCCAAGAACGAGTCCTACAAGGCTAAGCTGCAGGTGAAGACTAGAGCTGCCATTGCGCTGAATAGGCAGAGAAGAAGGGCATAATACTGGCTTTTCAGAAAGAAGAAAAAAGAGCAAGAAAAGCGTGCAATCGAGGATATAAAGAGGTGCTACACCAGGAACGATGTTCGCAAGTTTTACCAGAGAGTTAAATGTCAAAGCCAATGATACAAGGCTCGAACAGAATCCTGTCGAGATGAACAAGGTAATATCGTCGGCGAGACACAGTCGATGCTGAGGATATGGAAGAACCATTTCGGCAGACTGTTAACCGGCGATGACGAGCAATATTCCGCTGTCAGGCAGAACGAACCATTTAATATTGGCAACGGCAGCGAGAACTGCCAACCACCCGACATAAGTGAAGTGAGGATAGCAATATCCAAACTCAAGCTTAATAGGCCGCCGGAAATGACACAGAGCTTTATAAATCCGGCGGAGATGACTTTGTAAGTAACATCCACCAACTCATGAAGAATGAAGAATGGAACCTCAGCATCGTTTGCCCGATCCACAAAAAAGGAGACCCTCTGAACTGCGCCAACTATAGAGGCATAAGTCTACTCAACATCGCCTACAAGATCCTATCTGCCGTAATATGTGAACGCCGGAAACCGTTTATCAACAACCTGATCGGCCCTTATAGGTGTGGTTTAAGGGCAGAAAAGTCCACAACCGATCAAATTTTCACACTTCGGCAGATCCTGGAAAAAATCCAAGAAGTCCAAATCGATACCCACCAGCTATTTATCGATTTCAAAGGCGCATACGACAAGTTATAGAGACAAACTATAAGTAGGCATGTCTAGTTTTGGTATACCGCCCAAAATCTTCCGATCGTAGGATGACGATGGAGAATTCTCGCTGTTCCATCAGGTCGGAAACGACCTCACCGACACATTCGATACAAAAATAGGATTTACGCAAGGCGATGCGCTGTCATGTGACTTCTTTAAGTTGTGTCTTGGAATGATTGTGCAAAGCTACCGGGCCAACACCAGAGGCACACTTTTCCAAAAATCGGTTCAACTACTAGCATACGCCGACGATATTGACATCATTGGAAGGACTCAACGTGATGTCATAGCCACGTTTGCTAAGAAGGAAATTTTGTAATAAAGCCCTCACTCAAACTAGTAAGGAGATCCTATATAAGACCATGATCATCCCAGTCCTGCTCTACGCTGCTGCAGCATGGACCGTATCAAAAGCGGATGAAGAAATCCTTGGTCGATTTGAGAAAAAAATTCTTCGATTTTTCGAAGGAGACGAAGATTCAACCATGAACTATACGAGCTGTACAGCGACATACCCCTATAGTCAAAGAACTCCGCATTTGACGTTTAAGATTGCTAAGACATATAGAACTAATGGACACCAATACTCCGGCTCACAGAGTCTTCGATTCCCAGCCAGACGTCGTACGCTGTAGAGGAAGACATCGCCTTAAGTGGCGCGCACAAGTAGAAACCGACCTCAACCAACTTGGAGTGCGCCACTGGAGGCAGTTAGCTAAGGACCGGGCTAATTGGAGAGGCATGTTGGTTGAGGCCCAGATTTATCCCGGACTGTAGCGCCACTTAAGTAAGTAAGAAGCGGCGATTACTCCCGCGTCAGAAGTCCTGCTTTGTCGAACGAGGTAATCGGTTTTTTTTCAGAGTGAGTTTTGTCGACGCCCACTTTAGGGCCGTTTTATTAACAAAAGTTTGATGAACTTTTCTGGTCTAAAACTACTATAAGCAGGTGTTTGATGAATGGTATCCGTACGTTCAGAAGTTACGATAAATAAAATGTAATCGACATTTTGACTTCTACATCTGGACTCCGCTTTTTAGCCTGAATTGGCGGGAAGTCTTCGTCTGAGAAGTTCTTATCCACCTCTTCTGACGAGGTTTCGTACTCGTCCTCAATCTCTGATATAGCTTCTTCTTCTTCTTCCATCTCCAGTTCCTCGAATTTATTTATTGCTATATTGCCTGCAGTTTCAGCTTGGCGTTCTTCGTCGAATGTCCTTTCTTGTTTACTGACCGATGAAAATCAGAGTACCTGTTGCGGGGTTTTAATAGGTTTATTGCCTCTGTAAGTCCTATCCTTCAACAATTGATTCTTGTGGTGTGCGACTTATCAAATAACTAACAGATGTGTTCTGTGCGCTGCGTCAACGCGCAGCCTTTGAAGATTAAACGGTCTCATAGGTTGATGTTACAGTAAGATGCAAGACGTTATTGGCTACTCGGAATATTTGGCATCTAAAATACTGGAACGTGTCGGAAGTTCTTGGCCGTCTTTTATCAAGGCTATCAAGCCCATAACAAAATTTCCAAATGTCGGCTCTAAAGGGCTTCAAACCTAGCTTCTCCCTTCAGTTATGTGTGCGAAGATATATTTTGGCTACAAAGAAGAGGACCCCTGTTTCAGGCCTTGTCCGAATGGAAAATTTGAAAAACTTCTCATGACAGTGTTATACTTTTGGATGTTTGTCAGACTTTCGCAAGAGATGGAGCAGTGAAAAGGATTAGCTAGGAATTGATACTTTCGGTATTCGAACCTGGGAACCCGCGCTTATAAGTCCAACGCACTAACCGGTAGCCCACTGCACAAACTACTTGGAATGGTCCTTTACCAAAAAATAACTTCTGCGATCGCATAGCTCTAAGTAACGTTGAAGCCGCTCCGCTATGACTAGGCTTACCAGATGCTTACCAGAATAAAAATATATTCTTAGGAATATGGTAAATGAGCCTACAAATTGCAACCTTCATTAGAAGCTACATTATTCGCAAGCCCATGTGGAATGCGCGTTATGTTAATTCGGCTATCCTAGGCATACCAACGAATGAACACTGCCACTGCTGTTGCTGCCACATTTCCACCTTTTGTCATCTGCAAACGATGAAATGCAAATGCACGAGTCATGCCTCCATTCATTAGCATTCCCATCCATAACCGCGCAATAAGCGTCTTTAAAGTGCAGCCCATCACCGCATCCGACCAATTCGTCGCACGCATGCACCCTGTCATCCAAGGAAGAGACCGATTATTACCCATGACAAATAAATAATAAGCCAAATATCCTGTCGCACATTTTCGCACACACACGAAAACCCTTCCCATGGCAGTCTTGTCAACACCTTTTGGTGGTTGTCAGCCTGCGCGTTGTATGCACCGGCATGCCGTCCGCTGTGGGCGTGCCTCATGCATAAAATACCTCATTCTAGGCATTGCGAATCCAAAATTAATATTCGTCTTTGCCGCATTGATGTGCGAAATTAAAAACGACAGAAAAAAATCGAATGCGTCTGCACGCCGACAACGACAACGACAACGACGACATCGAACAACGACGACATTAGTCAGACGTCAACGTGCAGCCCAAACTTGGGGCTGGATGCACATGGCCTCCGGCCACCGATTTCCGACAGCGACAATGCATAATGAAACAACAGAAAACGCGCAGAAATACATTCCGCATGCGCGGCCGCAGATAAATGAGTTTCCACAGATACAGATTGTTCGGGAGACACAGACACGCAAATTAATTCGAGAGATGCAGGGGCGTGCCTGTAATTGAATTGATTGCACACAAATGGACTTGGATTTTAAATCATTTTTTTTGCATTGAACCGCATTGACTAGTGGCAGCCAGCAAGGCTGGCAGTGCGGCGCTGAATTTGTTCTCCAGCGGATCTGAAATGAATTTCAATCTCGGATTGAAGAAAATTATCTGTGGCATGGCCCACGGGAGGGTGTATTGCGAATGGTTTTCCGCTAAAGGATAGCGATGGTATTTAGATGTCGATTTATTGGAAATTCATGTTAAAATGATGGCTGCAAGTTATAGGCGGAGAGTAGAACGGATGAGGATAGTTTCTTGAACTGTTTTGAATCAAGAATTATAGGTTGGAGTTGCCACACCTTGTTATCTATAGGTGACTTGTCACATCCGACATTGTTGCTAATGTTTGTGAAAATTTAATTAGTTTGGTTGGTCGAGCATGGGGTTCTTTGAACAGACCTTGGAAACCATAATTGCGAACATTTTAATGGGAGACATATTGAAAGCACGCAGATTTTTATGACAAGTCATATCCTGGTGTTGTTCAGCTGTGAAAGGTGATTTAAGTGTCATTTTGTGTTGAGCAAAGAACATTTATTGAAGTACTCAGGTTGAATTTGTGGCAGGCAATGCGATTCTATGAAAATATACGTGTTTTCACCAACTCTGATTACCTATATTTGAGGCAACCAATTTGCGTCTAGCATCTTGACCGCAGATTGTAAGTTTTGGTGGCAGCAGATAATACCGAGAGGGAACGGTAAAGGTACACCTCCATTTTTAGCTCAGACTGCAGTGGAACATCTCCTAAGATGGAGTCAACGGTGGCGTCCACAATCTCAGTTAGACAGGCAAATTCTACACACTACATGAGCTGCTGTGACATATTGGAACAACAAGTAATATACGAATTTTGAGAGTGAGTTAGGCCCCTATTTTTTATAGACTTTAGCAGGTGAGAAGAATCTGTAACCCATCCCGAATTGATCCCGATCCTCCGCTTGAATTACTGTTGACTGAATATTGGCGAAAATACGTCTTCTGGAAGTAGAGTTTTGGTATTGCATCGTTGCTGCAATCATGTATCTTTTAGGTTGATGATCTATGGATGATTTCTCTAAGCTCTTTGGAACAACCGAAGTTATAGTACTCGCAATAAAGATACAGATCACCTTCAAGTCTTCACTGAGCCAAGGGTTGAAGATTTGATGTAAAGCATTATAAGGTTGGTGGCTCATCTTTGGAAAAATGTTCAGTAAGTTAAATTTTGGTGTCGAACCCCCAAACATGAGAACAGTATTTATGATTTGAATTCAAAACAGGTGTAAGCAATAAGAACTGGGCCTCTAAAATGAATGTCGTCCTGGTAGAGTACTTACCAAGTAAACCTCATCAACCATAAAATAATTTGATAAACCATCGGAACAGTTTATGCGTCTTCGCGCAACGCGTATCCCTTAACCTCTCGACTCACAACACACCACCAGCATCTAATGTCGAAGAACAATGGCAACGATGCCAACAAGTCATTAGATCAGCCGCAACTGCTGTGCTAGGTTTCACGCGCCCAACAGCATGAAACCCCTGGTTTGATGAGGAATGTTGACAGATGCTCGCAGCCAAGAACGAGACCAACAAGGCTAAGCAGCAGGTGAACACGAGAGCTGCCATTGAGCTCTATAGGCAAAGGAGAAGGGATGAACACCGACTTTTCAGAAAGAAGAAAAAAGAGCAACAAAAGCGCGTGATCGAGGATATAGAGAGGTGCCACTCAAGGAACGATGTTCGCAAGTTTTACCAAAGTGTAAAACGTCAAAGCCAAGGATACAAGGCTCGAACAGAATCCTGTCGAGATGAGCAAGGAAATATCGTAGTTGAGACACAGTCGATGCTGAGGATATGGAAGAACAACTTCTGCAGACTGTTAAACGGCGAAGACGAACAACATTCCGCTGTCAGGCAGAACGAACCATTCAATATTGGCAACGACAGCAAAAACTGCCAACCACCCGACCTGAGTGAAGTGAGGATAGCAATATCTAAACTCAAGCTTAATAAGGCTGCCGGAAATGACGGCCCGCTGAGCTTTATAAGGCCGGCGGAGATGACTTGGTTAGTAACATCTACCAACTCATAAGCCAAATCTGGTCGGATGAAACTATTCCTGAAGAATGGAATCTCAGGTTCGTTTGCCCGATCAACAAAAACAGGAGACCCTCTGAACTGCGCCAACTTAAGAGGCATAAGTCTTCACAACATCGCCTAGAAGATCCTATCTGCCGTAATATGTGAACGCCTGAAACCGTTTTTCGAAACAACCTGATCGGCCCTTATCAGTGTGGATTTAGGCCAGGAAAGTCCACAATCGATCAAATTTTCACACTTCGGCAGATCCTGGAATAAACCCAAGAAGTCCAAATCGATACCCACCACCTATTTATCGATTTCAAAGCCGCATACGACAGCATTTATAGAGACGAAGTATACAGAGCCACGTCTAGTTTTGGTATACCGCCTAAACTCGTCCGTTTGTGTAGGATGACGATGGAGAATTCTCGCTGCTCCATCAGGGTCGGACGCGACCTCACCGACACATTCGATACCAAAAAAAGGGTTTTGGCAAGGCGACGCGCTGTCATGTGACTTTTTCAATTTGATTCTTGAGAGGATTGTGCAAAACTCCCGATCCAACACCAGAAGCACAATTTTCCGAAAATCATAACATACGCCGACGATATTGACATCATTGGTTGGACTCAACGTGATGTCATAGCCACGTTTGCTAATATAGAGAAGGATGCGGCAAAAATGGGTTTAGCAGTAAATGAGGGTAGGTAAGACTAAGTATATGCTGTCAACACGAAAGGACACAAAACATCGACGAATTGGACAGAACGTCACCACTGACAGATATTACTTTGAGATAGTACGGGACTTTGTCTGCTTTGTCGGCTCAGCTATTAACTCTGACAACAACATCTCGTCAGAAATCAAACGAAGAATTACTCTTGCCAATCGCTGTTTCTTCGGACTAAGAAGGCAATTTAGTAGTAAAGCCCTCACTCGAAATACTAAGGAGATCCTATATAAGACCCTGATCATCCCAGTCCTGCTCTACGGCGCTGAAGCATGGACCGTATCAAAAGCGGATGAAGAAATCCTTGGTCGATTCGATAGAAAAATTCTTCGAAAAATCTTCGGTCCGGTTTGCGTTGACGGGCTATGGAGACGAAGATTCAACCTCGAACTATAGGAGCTGTACTGCGACATACCCCTGGTCAAAAAACTCCGCATTGGACGTTTAAGATGGCTAGGACATGTAGAACTAATGGACCCAATACTCCGGCTCGCAGAGTCTTTGATTCCCAGCCAGACGTCGGACGCAGTAGAGGAAGACCTCGCCTTAAGTGGCGCGCACAAGTAGAAACCGACCTCAACCTACTTGGAGTGTGCAACTGGAGGCAGTAAGCCAAGGACCGGGCTAATTGGAGATGCATGGTGGTTGAGGCCCAGGTTCATCCCGGACTGTAGCACCACTTAAGTCTGAACAATATGTTGTGACGGGGATATTAATTTTAAGGATGGAATGGGATAGGGTATTCAGCGATCCGCACAGCGGATTGTAGCCTTTTCATATGTTTTTGTTGATATTTTGGCACGAACAAAATGTTTCTCGAGCAGGTGGTGTGTGGTTAGCGGGCAAGGACTACACCGTCTGACGAGCTTAGCTGAGCAGCACAAGCGTGCCATGCCCTCCTCCACTGAAGATGCCTCAATGGCCCGACCCTGACACACAACAATGTAGGGAGCATACAAGACCTTCGAGACCTTTGAGGAGAAATACCCACTGCTATGCTGAAAAGTATCATGAAAAATAAGCTCAGTGCATGGAAAGTGTTTTTTTAAACTTTAGGTATGTCCTTGAAAAAATACTGATTCGCAAAATCGGTTCTACTGCGTTTTGAAAAAAAAAAATCCGGTTATGTGGCCGAACTCTGTATAAACGGCTCTCCTCTAGTAGCTTTTTCCTCAGCGTCTGTAGCCATTGAAATAGGGAAGTTGCGCATACCTTCTTGCACAATATGCTGGACCTCTCTTATATTCAGTCCGCAGGTTGCCCCAGGATAAAATATCTTTAACACCATTCACCAAACACCAAAGATCTTGTATAGGCATTGCTGCCATCTATTGATTATTTCTACTTAATCGCTCTATCTTAACCATGTCAATCCATTATTTCAAGAGCAATCTAAGTAGAATCGAAGATTCGGAAGGGCATTAGTGTTTAATCGTTCTAAACGACTTGCAATGAAATATCAGGCCCATACAGGTCGGTCCTTAAATCCTTCATTTTTTGTGTCCGAAGTAATTATTTCTTCCACAAATGAAGTACTCATCTCAAACGCCCAATTTGTATTTTTTTACATCGAGTAGATCGTCTTTAAAGCTCGAAATTCTCACTCAATTAACACACAAACGGCTTCAATGAAATGAAAAGTGCCAGCCAAACGATCGAAAATACCCTCACGTCGCAACAAAAGCCTTATACAACATCGCGCAGCAATGACTTCATTGTGAGATTGTAACCACTCAAATCCCGTCCCGCAGCTGCACTCTCCACCGTTTTGGAGAAAACATAATTTCAATTTGTTCACCACGATTACCGTTGCGAATTAAACACGAAAATGTTTCCACTTTTTTTTTTGTTCAGATCACATCGGAATCCATCGAAACATTAATCACTGCAACTCAAGCGTAACATCATCAAAGAGCAGCAGTTCGCGGTTCCTGCATCTCGAACCATAACTAATAATCTAATGAGATTTCTCCAGATAGAAAACTGCACATACAGACATCATGAATTATAGGTATCTACATCTTTTAGAGACATTATGCCTTGACTGTGTCTTCACTTGTACGTTACGAGATCAGTTCGACAAACGAATCGGTTGCAAGTTATGTTGTAACCTATCGAGTAGTACCCGAATACCTATGTGCCCATGTGCGCACGAAACAAATTGGCCCAAGTTGGCACCATCAACAACAGGCAGGAGCGGAGCAGAGCTCGTGGAGAAAAAAAAAAACACAATTCCTGCATGTGACCGATGGTACCTACTGTCGAATCGAATGCCAGCTCCCTCTCTTTGTAGGACCACCAAACATTATGAGCCAAAGCAGCAACAACAGCATCGCGGCATGCGATCATCATCCTTAGTTAGGATCACTGCTCCGCTATAAATTGCCAAGATCGTGCACTAACTGCATCTGCTCGATATACGAGACGAGCGCACCAGTAGCGCATATTTCGTAACTTTTCCAAACAGAGATGGTTAAAGTATCTGAAAAGTAGGCCGGATCGATATTTTTTTTTTTTGTTGGGGATGGGAATTTTTTTTTCGATTTTGATTTACTACACACAGTAGCGGCTATGTGGCGGTACATCTGCGCAGCAAAAGCAACTTCTCACGAACATAGAGATTCGAGATACTTTGATGTCTTAATGCCGCTTGACAGTTGGACCATAAACATTCTGACACTATTCAGCTTAAGTTATGCGTCCAATCAGTGGGTCCTGCTGCGGCTTGTTGTTAGGTGTCATCGACTTTATTCCATCCAAATGAGAGTGTCGCTCCTTACGCTGCGCATATAAATTGGATCTAATCAAGTTCGGAACAACAGGTGCCGTCGCGCCGATATGACAGAGTGTGCATGTGATTGGTAACATGGTTGACTGGAGTTTGACACGCTGCGTCTCTGGAACAAAGACCAAGCACATGTAAATGGTGCGGGGAGGGGGATTGAAATATTGAAATATTGCCACGGTCGAAATAGAGCAATCAAGGGAGGCCTTTGTTTAGCCGTTGTCTGATTGGATAGGTTGTTTGGCTGCTCTGTAGGAGGGCTACGCAGCAGTAGCCATATCTGTGAAATGTAATTAATAACATTGTGCTAGGGTTACCAGTGACAAGGCTGTTTTAAGGTGCCTTTTCAATGGTTTGGTGAATATATTCGATGAACCTGCCACTCGACACCTAAATCAATTAATACTTGTCGAAGTTGGTAGCCACCACTTGGCGAGGCTGAAAAAAATAATCTCCATGATTAAATGGGTTTTCAATTTTCCAAAAACAGTATTTTATCATTTTGTTTGTTAATTGTATTGTTAAGTTGAGTCACTTTGGATATAAGACAGAAATAATAACAAATTGGATATACCACGCCCAATTGGCAATGTATGCCTATCGACTTTGTGGAAGATTTTACGAAAGGGCCTTTGGTTAAAGCTTATTACTAAGATCTAGCTTGTGCAAGAGTTGAAATCGCTTAACCATTATACGAATCGTAGGTTCGGTAAACGGGCAGAAAACACAATTCAGCTTGATCCTTAATTTCTATTCAAAATGTTTGTTCTCCGATAAGGCCCATTTTTGGGTAAATGGATATGTAAATAATGGTCGGATGTTGTGGAACGAGGGCAGAGTTTGATTGGCTTAAACTTGGCAATGCCCAGTGGTAGTAGCTCTGAAAGCACATCTGCACATCAATTGTGGTTATTTTTACCTCCAAGTGGTAACCATCGGATACTGATCTCATCACACCGGATTTGACATGCTAAATAATAATCGCGAGTGTTGGTAACAAGACGAAAAACAGGAACACTATAAACAAACTGGTCAGACTTGCACAGAATACCCGCCCTACTGTCACAGGCGAACCTAGATGAGCTGATTCGACTTATTCTGATAACAGGTTGTCTAAGAATCTCAAGGGTAAGTCAGGCCACTTGAACAGAGATGGTGGGAGATGAACCGAAAGGTCAATGACAGCGCTCAATCCCGTAGTTTTTTGGGTTAACTACCCACCCATAGAAAAACCCTATTATTACGAAGTAGCCAATAGCCTCGGAAAGGACTGTTTTTATTAGTTAAGATCCTGTTAAACGAAAAAAGACAAGGGCGTTCGTATCTTCACCTGGGATGTGAGAACATTAAACAGGAGAGGTGTAGGCGAACAACTGGCGGAAGACCTAAACTGCTACAAAGCATACATTACTGCCATCCAGGAAATACGATTGTATGGGCCGGGCAAAAAGAGGATGAAAAACTTTGACATATACTATGGAGCGTGTGAACAGAAACAGCGACTATTTGGATGCGGATTTGTTATAAGTGCCATACTTAGGCAAGAAGTAGTATGTTTCCAAGACATTAGCGAACGCATTGTAACAATCCGCATCTAGGCCAAATTCGCTAACATAAGCCTTATATGCGCTCATGCTCCGACGGAGGAAAAGGATGATATAACTAAGGATTGCTTCTACGAGCTCCTCGACAAAACCTATGAGCGACTACCAAAGTACGATGTAAAAATCGTGCTGGGAGATTTTAACGCAAAGGTAGGAAGAGAAGACATCTTTAGCAGTACTGTCGGATAATATAGCCTACACGACAACACGTCTGGTCACGGACTTAGGCTTATTGACTTCGCTACGGAACGAAATGCCACTATAGCCAGCACACGGTTTCCTCACCTCGATATCCATGAGGGGACATGGCGGTCTCCAGATCAACGAACGGTCAACCAATTGATCACATTGCGATAGACAAGAGGCATGCATCCAGTATTTTGGATGTCCGAACATTCCAAGGGGCTAACATCGACTCGGACCACTACCTTGTTGTAGCCAAGGTAAGGATGCGGATATCCACCACGCCACAAAAAAACAGAAATACTGTGAACAAATTTAATGTCGAAAGGCTGCAATCACAAGAGACCGCCAAGGCCTTCGCGCAACGCGTTTCCCTTAACCTCTCGACTAACACCATACCACCACCATCGAATGTCGAAGAATAATGGCAACGATGCCAACAAGTCATTAGATCAGCCGCAACTGATGTGCTAGGTTTCTCGCGGACACCAGAAAGAAACCCCTGGTTTGATGAGGAATGCCGATAGATGCTAGCAGCTAGGAACAAGGCCTACAATGGTAAGCTGTAGGTGAAGACGAAAGCTGCCATTGAGCTCTACAGGCAGAGAAGAAGGTATGGACACCGACTTTTCAGAAAGAAGAAAAAAGAGCAAGAAAAGCGCGCGATTGAGGATATAGAGAGGTTCCACTCCAGGAACGATGTTCGCAATTTTTAAGAAAGTGTAAAACGTCAAAGCCAAGGATACAAGGCTCGAACAGAATCCTGTCGAGATGAACAAGGAAATATCGTAGTTGAGACACAGTCGATGCTGAGGATATGGAAGAACCACTTCTGCAGACTGTTAAACGGCGATGACTAACAACATTCCGCTGTCAGGCAGAACGAACCATTTAATATTGGTAACGACAGCGAAAACTGCCAACCACCCGACCTAAGTGAAGTGAAGATAGCTATATCTAAACTCAAGCTTAATAAGGCCGCCGGAAATGACGGCCTTCCCGCTGAGCTTTATAAAGCTGGCGGATATGATTTGGTAAGCAACATCCACCAACTCTTAAGCCAAATCTGGTCGGTTGAAAGCATGCCTGAAGAATGGAACCTCAGCCTTGTTTGCCCGACCCACAAAAAAGGAGACCCTCTGAACTGCGCCAACTACAGAGGCATAAGTCTACTCAACATCGCCTACAAGATCCTATCTGCCGTAATATGTGAACGCCTGAAACCGTTTTCCAACAACCTGATCGGCCCTTATCAGTGTGGTTTTAGGCCAGGAAAGTCCACAATCGATCAAATCTTCACACTTCGGCAGATCCTGGAAAAACCCAAGAAGTCCAAATCGATACCCACCACCTATTTCTCGATTTCAAAGGCCTATGCGACAGCATTTATAGAGACAAACTATACAGAGCCATGTCTAGTTTTCGTATACCGCCCAAACTCGTCCGTCTGTGTAGGATGACGATGGAGAATTCTCGCTGCTCCATCAAGGTCGGAAACGTCCTCACTGACACATTCGATACCAAAAAAGGATTTAGGCAAAGTGATGCGCTGTCATGTGATTTCTTTAATTAGATTCTTGAGAGGATTGTGCAAAACTCCCAAGCCAACACCAGAGGTACAATTTTCCAAAAATCTGTGCAACTACTAGCATATGCCGACGATATTGACATCATTGGTCCTAGCCACGTTTGCTAGTAGAGAGAAGGAAGCGGCAAAAATGGGTTTAGCAGTAAATGAGGGGTAAGACTAAGTATATGCTGTCAACACGAAAGGACACGCAACATCGACGATTTGGACAGACCGTCACCATTGACGGATATAACTTTGAGGTAGTACGGGACTTTGTCTACCTCGGCTCCGCTATTAACTCTGACAACAACATCTCCTCAGAAATCAAACGAAGAATTACTCTTGCCAATCGCTGTTTCTTCGGGCTAAGTAGGCAATTAAGTAGTAAAGTCCTCACTCGAACTACTAAGAAGATCCTATATAAGACCCTGATCATCCCAGTCCTGCTCTACGGCGCTGAAGCATGGACCGTATCAAAAGCGGATAAAGAAATCCTTGGTCGATTCGAGAGAAAAATTCTTCGAAAAATCTTCGGTTCCGTTTGCGTTAACGGGCTATGGAGACGAAGATTCAACCACGAACTATACGAGCTGTACAGCGACATACCCCTGGTCAAAAAACTCCGCATTAGACGTTTTAGATGGCTAGGACATGTAGAACGAATGAACACCAATACTCCGGCTCGCAGAGTCTTCGATTCCCAGCCAGACGTCGGACACAGTAGAGGAAGACCTCAACCAACTTGGAGAGGTTTGTTGGCTGAGACCCAGGTTCATTTCGGACTGTAGAGCTACTTGAGTATGTTAGTAAGTAAGATGAACCACCCTGTATGATTGGAATTACCATCATTTACTACTACATCTCATTGCGCCTGATGATCCCATTGTCGTTGTCATATGCTAGTTCAATTGATGTATGGAAGCCTTGCGTTGATCCTCGTGAACAATCCTTATCATACATAATGGTTAGTTCCCTGGATCTTCCTCGAATGCGTCTTGTAAAACTGAATGCTTAGCTCTCTCAACCTAATAACTTCTTTACAGATCTAGGCATACCTCTCGTTTGGTTTGAAACTCTTTATTCTAATAACGGAATTAAGGACTTCATTCTTAGGAGAATGATGTTCGAAGCATCACGTTGTTATCGAGAAAATAAAATAAAAAGTTAAAAGTCCCTTAAAGACCCTAGGGGCGTTAATATAATTAATGGTGAAAAGTCCATAACGGTTGTCAAAATACGTTTAATTATATCGCGTGTCAAAGTATAGCAAACTTTTCATTAATACAGTCCACAAAGGACAGTGTACATTAAATAATTATGTGTGCATAGTTGTGTATCCTATTCAAACCACTACCCAAACACAAGCACCTTCACAAAGGTAATAACAAATCGAATGCATTTGCTAATGTCATCCTGTTGGATATGATATCGACCGAATGCATTCGATTAATTGAATATTACAACCTGTATCCATATATGTCCATCGCATATAGCGCAGTCCTTTAGTAATCTTCACCACGGCACCATGTCAACGAAAACAAACCGCGCTAATCAATTGGCAGTCTTGACCCTTAAAGCGTTTTACTCTTTTGCCAAAATAGTCGGCATGACTTGGTTTACAATAACTGATAACCACCGGATAAAATATTCCATAAAAGCGCACATCTACTCCTTGACGTTTAGACTCATGTGCTTTTCAGGATTCGTGTTTCGATCGCGACATATATTTTACTTGATGACTGCAACCGTACCAGACACGACCCTCAATGTAGTCCTGCTCATACAAATCGTCTCGATTACTGCCAGTTTCATTTCTATAGCTGCTTTCGACTTCGGTTATCATAAGAGGATCATAAGTTTATTAAACAGGACTATAGATCTCCATCGACGCATATCGGCTGTCAGAAAGAAGCCTGTGATGGTTGGGCTTAACTTTACCATGTTGGTATGGTTGCGATTTGCATTCAATCTGTTTGAATGTTTGGCTGAAATTGAATTGTTTTTCCAATTCATACTGCAAAAGGAATATATAGCAGCCTTAGAAGTCTGCATTGTTTTTACCTTATCGTGTCCTGTTTGTGTTGTCATTCATTTTGTATTCTTGGGCTACATTATGTCGGCGGTTTTATATGACAACATAGGTCAACACATGATGACGTTTGTGAAGCACATCGAGAGCACAGAATGTCAGAAGATGTCGAAATACCAACGAATGGAAGCACTTCGTGGGTTTTCCAAAGAGCTTGATGAATGTTCGCTAATTTATTCGGCCATTTTTAAAATCACTCGAGAGTTGCATTCTCTGTTCGAGTTTTATTTATTTCTTAAGATCGCAGTAGACCTTATATATCTGTGTGCGAATATTCATTTCAATTTCATCTATTACATTAAATTAGGAGATTTGCCGTGGTTTATGGTTTTTATCACCTATTTACGAATCTTTCAAATAGGGTCTCTCCTGCATGTCATAAGTATGATAGTGCAGGGATCTAGCATACCTGTGAACCTTGGATGGGATGTTTTGTGCTCGGACATTGACAACCGATGGGATAGAAGGGTATGTATGGAAAGGACATTCATAGATGTTAAACTCTTATTTTTGTTATAGATTGAACAATTTTTGAACCAGCTAATATTTGAAGAACTAAAGCTAACCATATGCGGATTGTTCCAGTTGAATAACCAGCTCATGTTGAAGATGCTTTCAACGATAGTGACGTATTTAACGATACTTATTCAATTCAGTATGATGGGGTTTTTCCAAAAAGATACGCTAGGACCATCTCCATCCTTAAATATTTCACAAGTTGAGTAGGAATGATGGATTTTAATTTTTGCTAATGTGTGTCACACGCCTTACTAAATAAACGTTATTCTGTTATTGTAACGGGTGATTTTTTAAGGGTTGTTTTTTTTTTTAAATCGAATAAAACCCTCAAATCTGCATCAAATATTCAAAATTTTTATTGTAATTGATTAATAGGCCTTTTCCATTTACGTTTTAGAGACAACGTCATGTTAATGTTGTCCGCGGCTCCGTTTCAAATGGCCCATTCAGAAAGTCCAATTTTGCGTCACTTTTTCGAGCATTTCGGCCTGCATTCCAGGAATTACGCGTGTTCTGTTATCCTGTAAGACTTCAATCGTGTTCGGCTTCTCCACATATAGACAAACAACTTTACATAACCCCACAAGAAATAATCAAGAGGCGTTAAATCGGATGATCTTGGCGACCAACTCACAGCGTCATTTCGAGAGATAAGCTACATGTTTGTTTGTTTAAGTGGCGCTACAGTCCGGGATGAACCTGGGCCTGAACCAACATGCCTCTCCAATTTGCCCGGTCCTCAGCTAACTGCCTCCAGTTGCGCACTCAAAGTTGGTTGAGGTCGGTTTCTACTTGTTCGCGCCACTTAAGGAGAGGTCTTCCTCTACTGCGTCCGACGTCTGGCTGGGAATCGAAGACTCTGCGAGCCGGAGTATTGGTGTCCATTCGTTCTACATGTCCTAGCCATCTTAAACGTTAAGGGGTATGTCGCTGTACAGCTCGTATAGTTCGTGGTTGAATCTTCGTCTCCATAGCCCGTCAACGCAAACGGGGCCGAAGATTTTCCGAAGAATTTTTCTCTCTATATATTTTCTATACTAGCAAACGTGGCTTTGACATCACGTTGAGTCCTACCGATGATGTCAATATCGTCGGCGTAGGGTAGTAGTTGCACCGATTTTTGAAAATTGTGTCTCTGGTGTTGGCTCGGGAGTTTTGCACAATCCTCTCAAGAATCCAATTGAAAAAGTCACATGACAGCGCATCGCCTTGCCTAAATCCTTTTTTGGTATCGAATGTGTCGGTGAGGTCGTTTCCGACCCTGATGGTGCAGCGAGAATTCTCCATCGTCATCCTACAGAAACGGACGAGTTTGGACGGTATACTAAAACTAGACATGGCTCTGTATAGTTCGTCTCTATAAATGCTGTCGTATGCGGCTTTGAAATCGATAAATAGGTGGTGGGTATCGATTTGGTCTTCTTGGGTTTTTTCCAGGATCTGCCGAAGTGTAAAAATTTGATAGGTTGTGGACTTTCCAGGCCTAAATCCACACTGATAAGGGCCGATCAGGTTGTTGCTAAACGGTTTCAAGCGTTCACATATTACGGCAGATATGATCTTGCAAGCGATGTTGAGTAGGCTTAAGCCTTTGCAGTTGGCGCAGGTCAAAGGGTCTACTTTTTTGTGGATCGGGCAGACGATGCTGAGGTTCCATTCTTCAGGCATGCTTTCAACCGACCAGATTTGGCTTATGAGTTGGTGGATGTTGCTTACCAAGTCATCTCCGCCAGCTTTATAAAGCTCAGCGGGAAGGCCGTCATATCCGGCGGCCTTATTAAGCTTGAGTTTAATTATTGCTATCCTCACTTCACTAAGGTCAGGTGGTTGACAGTTTTCGCTTTCGTTGCCAATATTAAATGGTTCGTTCTGCCTGACAGCGGAATGTTGTTCGTCATCGCCGTTTAACAGTCTGCAGAAGTGGTTCTTCCATATCCTCAGCATTGACTGTGTCTCAACTACGATATTTCCTTGTTCATCTCGACAGGATTCTGTTCGAACCTTGTATGTATCCTTGGCTTTGACGTTTTACACTTTGGTAAAACTTGCGAACATCGTTCCTGTAGTGGCACCTATCTATATCCTTGATCGCGCGCTTTTCTTGTTTTTTTTTTCTTCTTTCTGAAAAGACGATGTTCTTCCCTTTTTCTTCGCCAATGGCAGCTCTCGTCTTCACCTGCAGCTTAGCCTAGTAGGCGTCGTTCTTGGCTGCGAGCATCTGTCGGCATTCCTCATCAAACCAGGGATTTCTTGCTGGTGGCCGCGAGAAACCTAGCACATCAGTTGTGGCTGATCTAATGGCTTGAGATGCTGGTGGTGTGTTGTGAGTCGAGAGGTTAAGGGATACGCGTTGCGCTAAGGGCTTGGCGGTCTCTTGTGATTGCAGCCTTTCGACATTAAATTTTTTCACAGTATTTCTGGTTTTTTGTGGCGTGGTGGATATCCGCATCCTTACCTTGGCTACAACAAGGTAGTGGTCCGAGTCGATGTTAGCCCCTCGGAATGTTCGGACATCCAAAATAATGGATGCGTGCCTCTTGTCTATCGCAATGTGATCGATTTGGTTGACTGTTCGTTGATCTGGAGACCGCCATGTCCCCTTATGGATATCGAGGTGAGGAAACCGTGTGCTGCCTATAGTGGCATTTCGTTCCCTAGCGAAATCAATAAGCCTAAGTCCGTTACCAGACGTGTTGTCGTGTAGGCTATATTTTCCGAAAGTACTGCTTAAGTTATCTTCTCTTCCTACCTTTGCGTTAAAATCTCCCAGCACGATTTTAACATCGTACTTTGGTAGTCGCATGAGCGCATATTAGGCTTATGTTTGCGAATTTGGCCTTTATGCGGATTGTTACAATGCGTTCGCTAATGTCTTGAAAACATAAGACTTCTTGCCTTAGTCTGGCACTTATAACAAATCCGCATCCGAATAGTCGCTGTTTCTGCACACTGTATTACGGTCCGTAGTAGATGTCACAGTTTTTCATCCTCTTTTTGCCCGGCCCATGCCATGGTATTTTCTGGATGACAGTAATGTCTGCTTTGTAGCAGTTTAGGGCTTCCGCTAGTTGTTCGCCTGCACCTCTCCTGTTTAACAATGCACTGAATAATGCACATTATCCGGTGCACTGGAAAAGGGCGGTGGTACATCCTATTCCTAAAAAGGACATAGAAAAAATAAACCCAGATAATCTTCCGTCAATAAGCCTTCTGCCGAATGTAAACAAGGTTTTCGAAAAGATAGTCAATAGAGCTCTTTTTAAGTAGGTCGAGGAAAACAAGATTATTCCGGAAAATCAGTTTGGTTTTCGAGCGAGGCATGACACCATTCATGCCGCGTCGAAACTGGTGTCCGATATCCAATGTGGATGCTTGTCTGGACAGGTCTAGGGGGGCTTATGCTCTGACAAGAATATTGCTTCATAGCAGTCAACTTGATTCAAGGGTGAAAGTCATTTGCTACATGATCATCGCTTACAGTTGTCCCGTGTGGTTCAATGAAGATATTGACGTAGAAGACTGAAATTTGGAATTTATACATTTAAGACCATGGGTCAACAATTTATAAAAAATTTGCTCCACCCTATTGTGCATGTTCCACTTACGGATCACGCAGAAATTTTCATCATATACTTAGCTGCGATTTTTTTATTCAGCAGAACAACATTCTGGATGGTTGGGTGTTGTAGAACGAGGGTAGACTCTGATTGGCGTTAACTTGGCAATGCCCAGTGGTGCAACTTTGACTACACATCAAATGTGCTTATCTTTACCTCCAAGTGGTAACCATCGGATACTGGTCTCATCCAACCGGATTTGACTTGCTAAACGATAAGCGCGAGTGTTGATAACACGACGAAAAACAGCAACACTATAAACACCCTGGTGAGAATGGCACGGATGAATACCCGGCCTGCTGTCCCAGGCGAACCTAGATGAGCTGCTCTGACATATTCGGACAACAGGTTGTCTAGGAATTTCAAGGGTTAGTCAGGCCCCTTGAACAGAGATGGTGGCGGATGAACCGAAAGGCCAACGGCAGCGCTCAATCCCGTAGTGGATACTGATGGCCCCGTGTCCTAGGGGTATCTAATAAATTGGAACTGGCCCTCCAGGTTGGGGGTTGTGCTTTGGGTTAACTACCCACCCACAGAAAAAAACATGGTTACGAAGCAACCAATAGCCTCGGAAAGGACTGATTTTTATTGTTGACGACCCTGCTAAACGAAAAAAGGACAACGACGTTCGTATCTGCACCTGGAATGTGAGAACATTAAACAGGAGAGGTGCAGGCGAACAACTAGCGGAAGCCCTAAACTGCTACAAAGCAGACATTACTGCCATCCAGGAAATACGATGGGATGGGCCGGGCAAAAAGAGGATGAAAAACTGTGACATATACTACGGACCGTGTTATAGTGAGCAGAAACAGCGACTATTCGGATGCGGATTTGTTATAAGTGCCAGACTTAGGCAAGAAGTCTTATGTTTCCAAGACATTAGCGAACGCATAGTAACAATCCGCATCAAGGCCAAATTCGCCAACATAAGCCTTATATGCGCTCACGCTCCGACGGAAGAAAAAGATGATATAGCTAAGGATTGCTTCTACGAGCTCCTCGACAAAACCTATGAGCGACTACCGAAGTACGATGTTAAAATCGTGCTGGGAGATTTTAACGCAAAGGTAGGAAGAGAAGACATCTTTAGAAATATTGTCGGAAAACATAGCCTACACGACAACACGTCTGGTAACGGACTTAGGCTAATTGATTTCGCTACGGAACGAAATGCCACTATAGCCAGCACACGGTTTCCTCACCTCGATATCCATAAGGGGACATGGCGGTCTCCAGATCAACGAACGGTCAACCAAATTGATCACATTGCGATAGATAAGAGGCACGCATCCAGTATTTTGGATGTCCGAACATTCCGAGGAGCTAACATCGACTCGGATCACTACCTTGTAGCAGCCAAGGTAAGAATGCGGATATCCACCACGCCACAACAATCCAGAAATACTGTGAAAAAATTTAATGTCGGAAGACTGCAATCGCAAGAGACCGCCAAGACCTTCGCACAACGCGTATCCCTTAACCTCTCGATCAACACCATACCACCAGCATCGAATGTCGAAGAGCAATGGCAACGATGCCAACAGGCCATTAGATCAGCCGCAACTGATGTGCTAGGTTTCTCACGCCCACCAGCAAGAAACCCCTGGTTTGATGAGGAATGCCGACAGATGCTCGCAGCCAAGAACGAGGCCTACAAGGCTAAGCTGCAGGTGAAGACGAGAGCTGCCATTGAGCTCTATAGGCAAGGAAGAAGGGAAGAACATCGGCTTTTCAGCAAGAAGAAAAAAGAGCAAGAAAAGCGCGCGATCGAGGATATAGAGAGGTGCCACTCCAGGAACGATGTTCGCAAGTTTTACCAAAGTGTAAAACGTCAAAGCCAAGGATACATACAAGGTTCGAACAGAATCCTGTCGAGATGAACAAGGAAATATCGTAGTTGAGACACAGTCAATGCTGAGGATATGGAAGAACCACTTCTGCAGACTGTTAAACGGCGATGACGAACAACATTCCGCTGTCAGGCAGAACGAACCATTCAATATTGGCAACGACAGCGAAAACTGCCAACCACCCGACCTGAGTGAAGTGAGGATAGCAATATCTAAACTCAAGCTTAATAAGGCTGCCGGAAATGACGGCCTTCCCGCTGAGCTCTATAAGGCCGGCGGAGATGACTTGGTAAGTAACATCCACCAACTCATAAGCCAAATCTGGTCGGATGAAAATATGCCTGAAGAATGGAACCTCAGCATCGTTTGCCCGATCCACAAAAAAGGAGACCCTCTGAACTGCGCCAACTACAGAGGCATAAGTCTCCTCAACATCGCCTACAAGATCCTATCTGCCGTAATATGTGAACGCCTGAAACCGTTTACCAACAACCTGATTGGCCCTTATCAGTGTGGTTTTAGGCCAGGAAAGTCCACAACCGATCAAATTTTCACACTTCGGCAGATCCTGGAAAAAACTCAAGAAGTCCAAATCGATACCCACCACCTATTCATCGATTTCAAAGCCGCATATGACAGCATTTATAGAGACGAACTGTACAGAGCCATGTCTAGTTTTGGTATACCGCCCAAACTCGTCCGTTTGTGTAGGATGACGATAGAGAATTCTCGCTGCTCCATCAGGGTCGGAAACGACCTCACCGACACATTCGATACCAAAAAAGGATTTAGGCAAGGCGATGCGCTGTCATGTGACTTCTTTAATCTGATTCTTGAGAGAATTGTGCAAAACTCCAAAGCCAACACCAGAGGCACAATTTTCCAAAAGTCGGTGCAACTACTAGCATACGCTGACGATATTGACATCATTGGTAGGACTCAACGTGATGTCATAGCCACGTTTGCTAGTATAGAGAAGGAAGCGGCGAAAATGGGTTTAGCAGTAAATGAGGGTAAGACTAAGTATATGCTGTCATCACGAAAGGACTCACAACATCGACGAATTGGACAGAACGTCACCATTGACAGATATAACTTTGAGGTAGTACGGGACTTTGTCTACCTCGGCTCCGCTATTAGCTCTGACAACAACATCTCGTCAGAAATTAAACGAAGAATTACTCTTGCCAACCGCTGTTTCTTCGGGCTAAGAAGGCAATTTAGTAGTAAAGCCCTCACTCGAACTACTAAGGAGACCCTATATAAGACCCTGATCATCCCAGTCCTGCTCTACGGCGCTGAAGCATGGACCGTATCAAAAGCGGATGAAGAAATCCTTGGTAGATTCGAGAGGAAAATTCTTCGAAAAATCTTCGGTCCCGTTTGCGTTGACGGGCTATGGAGACGAAGATTCAACCAAGAACTATACGAGCTGTACAGCGACATGCCCCTGGTCAAAAAACTCCGCATTGGACGTTTAAGATGGCTAGGACATGTAGAACGAATGGACACCAATACTCCGGCTCGCAGAGTCTTCGATTCCCAGCCAGACGTCGGACGCAGTAGAGGAAGACCTCGCCTTAAGTGGCGCGCACAAGTGGAAACCGACCTCAACCAACTTGGAGTGCGCAACTGGAGGCAGTTAGCTAAGGACCGGGCTAATTGGAGAGGCATGTTGGTTGAGGCCCAGGTTCATTCCGGACTGTAGCGCCACTTAAGTAAGTAAGTAGAACAACATTCTCAAAACAACAGTTTCCTTACTTAGCATCTTATGAAAATGATGAATTCCCATCATAAATCATGATACATACAAAATCTTCAGCTGTACTCTTCTAGCAGAAATAGTGAGAAGATGAATCCAACAAATATTGGTTTCAGCGTATCGCATAAAATTTCCCATTGTCCAAGTGAGTGTGGAATAGTTGGTTTATTTGGTAGAGGTCAACTGGTACGCGCTAATTTTGGCGAAATATTTCTCTATAGCGTCCGAATGATGTCTGGCTGGGAATCGAAGACTCTGTAAACCGGTGTTTTCATTCGCTCAACAAGACGTAGCCATTTAAAACGTCCAATGCAGAGTCTTTTAACCAGCTCATTGTCTTTGTGGGTGCAATGGCCTAGTGGTAAGTTTGTTTTACTACTAAGTGCGGGTTCTCTGGTTCAAATCCCGAAAAGTGACAACTTACTTACTTAAGTAGCGCTACAGTCCGGAATGAACCTGGGCCTCAATCAACATGCCTCTCCAAGCTAATTGCTAAATTGCTAATTGAAGTCGGTTTCTACTTGTGTGCGGAACTTTAGATGATGTCTTCCTCTTTTGCGTCCGACGCTTGGCTGGTAATTGAGGACTCTACGAGTATTGGTGACCATTCATTCTTCATGTCCTAGCCATTTTAAACGTCCAATGCGGAGTTTCTTTTAGACTAGGGGCATGTCGCTTTATAGCTCTTATAGTTCTTGGTTGAATCTTCGTCTCCATAGCCCGTCAACGCAACCGGTACCAAAGATTTCACGAAGAATTTTCCTCTCAAATAGAACAAGGATTTCTTCATCCACTTTTGACACGATCCATGTTTCCAGTTCCACGTTACCAGATTGTGCCCAGTCTCTTCCTGTACTTGAGAACGTAGAACATTCTATGGGACCAATTCACTTCCGTACTCGTAGAGTTGCACGAGTATTATTAGATCTTAACATTCACAAATCGTCTGGTCCAGATGGTATCTCCCCCTTAATTCTGAAGAGGTGTTCCACGCTGGCAAAACCACTGCGTAAGTTTTCAATCTCTGCTATTCATCAGGACTCTTCCCGAGTAGATGAAAAACTGTATTTGTCCAGCCCGTCCCTAAAAAGTCGAATCTTCTTCTCTCTCCAACTGCCCTCCCGTATTTCTAAGGTCATGGAAACGTTGATAAACCCTCACCTTATGAAATATCTTGAATCACAAAAATCCTAAATGACTGACAATACGGTTTTCGTTGCAACAGGTCCACTGGTGATTTGATGACATATCTCACCGAAAAGTGGAACCAATCAATCCACCATGGTGGCGAAAGCAAGATTGTTGCACTTGATATTTCAAAGGCATTTGACAGGGTTTAGCATCAAGCCCTTTTGTCGAAAATGCGTGCTTTTGGAATCGAATAAACTCTTCTTCTATGGATTAGAAACTATCTCTCGAAACGTTCAATTTAAGTTGTTTTGGACGGTTCCAAGTCTGCTACTCACGAAATAAATGCTGGTGTTCTCCAGGGCTCCTTTCTGTCTCCAACTCTCTTTCTCATTTTTATAAATGACCTCTTGTCTGCAACTTGTAATCCAATCCATTCCTTTGCCGATGACAGCACTCTCAGCTTTTCATATTCGTTCTCTAATCCACGCCCTGCATCTTCGAACGTGGAACAGAAACGCAAAATATGTTAAGCTCATTAAATTCTGAACTTGACAGCATAAATCCAATAGAGTGGATTTTAATGCTTCCATAACACAATGCTGTCTTCTGTCATCTAAGCGAAACCAACATGTACAGCCATTAACCATGAATAGCACTTGCATCGCCGAAACCGAAAAACTTTCCATGCTCGGTATTTGTGTTAGTAATGACCTGCGTTGGAACGACCACATACGAAGTCACAAAAAACATAGCGAAATGTCTAGGTTTCCTTAACGGATGCAAATAATATTTCACCCCTACTGATCTGGCCTCAATATATAAAGCGTATATACGCCCCAAACTATAGGGGATATAGATAGGATACAAAAGCGTGCAATAAAATTGATAGGAGATCCAACCGTAGCGAACTCTATAGTCTCGCTTAAATATCTCCTGCCTAACATTTTTTCACCGCTATTTTAACAGGAAATGCTCAACCGAAATAGCCAGCTGTATTCCGACCCTTCAAACATTCAACCGTAATACTCGCCATGGCACGAATGCTCATCAATTTACCCTCAACCCTGTCTTCGGACGTACTTTGAAATATTGAGATACATTCCTAAACGGATCAACAGGAATGTGGAATGCTTTACAAAACACAGTTTTTCCTCCACATTACAATTTGCAGAAATTTAAAACCAACGCACATCGGTATCTCCTCTTTTCTTCTCCCCAATTTCCTTAATGCCCGCGATGTGCCCAATCACTCTAAAGGTATTCATAAACCCTTTAGTGCGTGCTAATTATAAAAAAAAATCAATGAAATGTTTATTTAATTGCTTGATCACATTTTAACGTTAAAACATTTAAATGGCTTTCTACATCCACACAAATAAAAATGTTAAAGATTTATCATCCCATGTGTTTTGAAAGATGATCATTGATTCTAGTATTCGAAATACCCCAGCATACGAAATTGAATGATGACAATCAAATACGACACTACCATTGAAATTCCCTTCAAACATAGATCGTTATTCAGCTCAAATAATCCATAAACATCGAACTTCAAGTTCTGCAATCTCAGCTGGTTCAAAAACTGATCAACCTGTGATTGTAAATTAAAAATTTTTAAATGTCCTTGTTATAGCATAAGCTGAACACTTACACTCCGATCCCAATGGCTGGTAATATCAGAAACTAAAGTTTCCCAATACATATGGCCGGGTATACAAGATCTCCGCAACACCATATCTATCACCAACATCAGCATTAGGAAATCTATAATCCGGACGACGATCAGTACACAGATGATGATGGCAAGCTTCCCGGTTCGGATGTACATCATGTAAGTACTGCTAACATATGATGTAATATTCACCAGGTCCACGAAGAACTTAAAGAGGAAATGAAATTGAAACAGGCTATGGAATTCCCGAGTGATTTTAAAAATATCCGAATATATGAGCGCACATTCGTCCAGTTCATTGGAAAACACCAAAAGCACCTTTAGGCGTTTAAACTTCGACCTTGCTTGCCTCTCGGATTTTTCGATGCGCTTTATAAATGCCATCATATGCTTGGCCATGGTATCGTACATCAGCGCGGCTATCAGGTAGCCCAAGAGCAATGTATCCAGGTTCACAATTAATCCAAAATAAAGGAAATAAGAAAATGTCTTTTGAAAAATCACGCTGTTGCTAAGATTCCAATTGCAGGTCATTGCCATATCAACCCCGATCGTGATTATGTTTAAAAAAATACGAAACCACATTATAAGACTCAACTCTCGATTAAAAATACTCGAATTCTTGCTGATGGCGGATATCCTCTGAAGCATGTCAGCACTTTTATTGAAAATACTTATAAAGTTTGTATGGTTAAGAATTTGATTTCCAATTGTTAAAACAGTGAGCACGATAATTGAGCACATTTGCAGTAAAATAAGCGAACGAAGGTGAACGTCCTTTACATCTTTTACTAAATTCCTGACATTCTCAGGTATATAGAGCACGAATCCAATTAAACACACCACTCGCCATGTTACCGAACAAATGAGCGTCCTTAGAGAATAACGAATCCGATTGTGCCTGGTTATAGTAAAGAATGTTGCACCAGATACTTTTGCATATAGATAGAAAAATCGTAGAGTGAATATGGCTAAAGATCTCCGCATTTGCATGGTGTCGAAGTGAAACTAGAAATTACCGTTACGGTTGTTCTAAACAATCATCAAACAAGTCTTAGTTCTAATTAATAAAGTGCAGAGTTGCAATAAATACTGCCGTCGAACGGACAGATAGTGTGAATTTATGATGAGATCTATAAATAATTGAGATGGAGATATCAACCATAGCTAAGCCATATTGTTGTTGCTCGAGGGGGAAATTCGACATCGAAGCGTTTTAAAATTCGCCCCATTCATGGTTGGGTGTTGTAGAACGAGGGTAGACTCTGATTGGCGTTAACTTGGCAATGCCCAGTGTTGTAACTCTGACTACACATCAAATGTGCTTATTTTTACCTCCAAGTGGTAATCATCGGGTACTGGTCTCATCCAACCGGATTTGACTTGCTAAACGATTAGTGCGAGTGTTGATAACACGACAAAAAACAGCAACACTATAAACACCCTGGTGAGAATGGCACGGATGAATACCCGGCCTGCTGTCCAAGGCGAACCTAGATGAGCTGCTCTGACATATTCGGACAACAGGTTGTCTAGGAATTTCAAGGGTTATTCAGGCCCCTTGAACAGAGATGGTGGCGGATGAACCGAAAGCCCAACGGCAGCGCTTAATCCCGAAGTGGATACTGATGACCCCGTGTCCTAGGGGTATCTCATAAATTGGAACTGTCCCTCCAGGTTGGGGGTTGTGCTTTGGGTTAACTACCCACCCACAGAAAAAAATATTGTTACGAAGCAACCAATAGCCTCGGAAAGGACTGATTTTATTGTTATCGACCCTGCTAAACGAAAAAAGGACAACGACGTTCGTATCTGCACCTGGAATTTGAGAACATTAAACAGGAGAGGTGCAGGCGAACAACTAGCGGAAGCCCTAAACTGCTACAAAGCAGACATTACTGCCATCCAGGAAATACGATGGGATGGGCCGGGCAAAAAGAGGATGAAAAACTGTGACATCTACTACGGACCGTGTTATAGTGAGCAGAAACAGCGACTATTCGGATGCGGATTTGTTATAAGTGCCAGACTTAGGCAAGATGTCTTATGTTTCCAAGACATTAGCGAACGCATAGTAACAATCCGCATCAAGGCCAAATTCGCCAACATAAGCCTGCGCTCATGTTCCGACGGAGGAAAAAGATGATATAGCTAAGGATTGCTTCTACGAGCTCCTTGACAAAACCTATGAGCAACTACCGAAGTACGATGTTAAAATCGTGCTGGGAGATTTTAACGCAAAGGTAGGAAGAGAAGACAACACGTCTGGTAACGGACTTAGGCTAATTGATTTCGCTACGGAACGAAATGCCACTATAGCCAGCACACGGTTTCCTCACCTCGATATCCATAAGGGGACATGGCGGTCTCCAGATCAACGAACGGTCAACCAAATTGATCACATTGCGATAGATAAGAGGCACGCATCCAGTATTTTGGATGTCCGAACATTCCGAGGAGCTAACATCGACTCGGATCACTACCTTGTACAAGGTGGCGCAAAAATAACCTTCCGATGTATTTTCTGATAGGAGGATTACTTTTGCGCCACCTTGTAGCAGCCAAGGTAAGAATGCGGATATCCACCACGCCACAACAATCCAGAAATACTATGAAAAAATTTAATGTCGGAAGACTGCAATCGCAAGAGACCGCCAAGACCTTCGCACAACGCGTATCCCTTAACCTCTCGATTAACACCATACCACCAGCATCGAATGTCGAAGAGCAATGGCAACGATTTCAACAGGCCATTAGATCAGCCGCAACTGATGTGCTAGGTTTCTCGCGGCCACCAGCAAGAAACTCCTGGTTTGATGAGGAATGCCGACAGATGCTCGCAGCCAAGAACGACGCCTACAAGGTTAAGCTGCAGGTGAAGACGAGAGCTGCCATTGAGCTCTATAGGCAAAGAAGAAGGGAAGAACATCGGCTTTTCAGAAAGAAGAAAAAAGAGCAAGAAAAGCGCGCGATCGAGGATAACGATATTCGCAAGTTTTACCAAAGTGTAAAACGTCAAAGCAAAGGATACAAGGCTCGAACAGAATCCTGTCGAGATGAACAAGGAAATATCGTAGTTGAGACACAGTCGATGCTGAGGATATGGAAGAACCACTTCTGCAGACTGTAAAACGGCGATGACGAACAACATTCCGCTGTCAGGCAGAACGAACCATTTAATATTGGCAACGACAGCGAAAACTGCCAACCACCCGACCTAAGTGAAGTGAGGATAGCAATATCTAAACCCAAGCTTAATAAGGCCGCCGGAAATGACTTCCTTCCCGCTGAGCTTTATAAAGCTGGCGGAGATGAGTTGGTAAGTAACAGCCACCAACTCATAAGAATGGAACCTCAGGTTCGTTTGCCTGATCCACAAAAAAGGAGAGCCTCTGAACTGCGCCAACTTAAGAGGCATAAGTCTTCACAACATCGCCTAGAAGATCCTATCTGCCGTAATATGTGAAAGCCTGAAACCGTTTTTCGAAACAACCTGATCGGCCCTTATCAGTGTGGATTTAGGCCAGGAAAGTCCACAATCGATCAAATTTTCACACTTCGGCAGATCCTGGAATAACCCCAAGAAGTCCAAATCGATGCCCACCACCTATTTATCGATTTCAAAGCCGCATACGACAGCATTTATAGAGACAAACTATACAGAGCCATGTCTAGTTTTGGTATACCATCCAAACTCGGTCGTTTGTATAGGATGACGATGGAGAATTCTCGCTGCAACATCAGGGTCGGAAACGACCTCACCGACACATTCGATACCAAAAAAGGATTTAGGCAAGGCGATGCGCTGTCATGTGACTTCCTCAATTTGATTCTTGAGAGGATTGTGCAAAACTCCCGAGCCAACACCAGAGGCACAATTCTCCAAAAATCGGTGCAACTACTAGCATACGCCGACGATATTGACATCATTGGTAGGACTCAACGTGATGTCATAGCCACCATTGCTAGTATAGAGAAGGCAGCGGCAAAAATGGGTTTAGCAGTAAATGAGTTTAAGACTAAGTATATGCTGTCAACACGAAAGGACACACAACATCGACGAATTGGACAGAACGTCACCATTGACAGATATAACTTTGAGGTAGTACGGGACTTTGACTACCTCGGCTCCGCTATTAACTCTGACAACAACATCTCGTCAGAAATCAAACGAAGAATTACTCTTGCCAACCGCTGTTTCTTCTGGCTAAGAAGGCAATTTAGAAGTAAAGCCCTCACTCGAACTACGGAGGAGATCCTATATAAGACCCTGATCATCCCAGTCCTGCTCTACGGTGCTGAAGCATGGACCGTATCAAAAGCGAATGAAGAAATCCTTTTCGATTAGAGAGAAAAATTCTTCGAAAAATCTTCGGTCCCGTTTGCGTTGACGGCTATGGAGACGAAGATTCAACCGCGAACTATTCCAGCTGTACAACGACATACCCCTGGTCAAAAAACTACGCATTGGACGTTTAAGATGGCTTATACATGTATAACGAATGGACACCAATACTCCGGCTCGCAGAGTCTTCGATTCCCAGCAAGACGTCGGACGCAGTAGAGGAAGACCTAGCCTTAAGTGGCGCGCACAAGTAGAAACCGACCCTAACCAAATTGGAGTGCGCAACTGGTGGCAGTTAGCTAAGGACCGGGCTAATTGGAGAGGCATGTTGGTTGAGGCCCAGGTTCATCCCGGACTGTCGCGCCATTTAAGAAGAAGAGAAGAGGGCTTATTTCCATGTCGAAATGGAGATAAGCCCTGCCACAAAAAAGCAGTAACACCTGCGACTATTATTGCCAAGTCCAACAGTTAATCCAAGCAGGGGGTTGCGGGGGTCAGCATGTACCCACTCGGTATTCAAACTTTGCATACATCCACTTTCGCACCTATCTACGTTTAAAGTACTAGACAGTTGTCGCACGTGAAGTCGGATAGTCGGAGTTAGTAAGCATCAGCAAGGTAAAAACTTAGGATTTCATATAATCGCATTGTTACCATTTCACCACCAGTTCACCACCCGTTTTTTTTTTAGAAAACGACCCAAAAAGTTGGATGAACCGTATTATGCTCAAAATATTTTCATCGAACATTTCTTCGAATTTGTTTAACGAAAAGTGGGAGTGGCAAAACAACTTTATATTGACGAAATAAAGATATTGAGAATGTCCTAAAACAACGTTTTCCCGAAAAGTGGGCGTGGCAGCGGTGAGATTTTTAAATTTGTGTATGCTCGTTATGCTTTGTCTATTTATTTATTTATTTCATTCATCAATCGAGTTACCTCTTACAGATTGCTAAGCTTAACCTATACACTTGTCGAACAGAACAGCCTATAGACCAAATTTCATCATTGCAGCTCAAAATGAAAGGCCCAAAAATCGGTCACACACAGACGTAGGGACGGAAAGAAAGACATGGCTCAATGGATTGAGCTAGCGATTATGAGTCGATCCATATTCTTTAAGGCATATCTATCGAAATTATATCTATATGTTACAAACTTGATGTCAAAAATAATATACCCCTATGGAATATGGCATATAGACTCATTTTATGAAGCGGAATTCTTTTAAAAGTAGGTACGTAGCTATGTGAAGTTTTATTTTATATGATTTACACTGGTTGCTGGTGTTTGGTATCAGCGGGTATATTAAAAGTTCTGCAAGGGTGTTGCCCTTCAAACCTCAGGAGATTTATTTAACCTCCTGCACTGCAAATTTCTTCCTCTGAAACTTTTTCAGGTTCAGATAATGACTTCAAAGTGATTTACTTGTACGGATGGTAATAAAGTGTCATCATGAAGAAATAGCTTTACAGAACCATCGGAAAGTTTAATGGCAGTGCCCTACGAGGCTATATTGGGACGATTTCACATCGTGCGCTTGATTTTGACACATCTCTG
Organism: Rhingia campestris; assembly: GCA_932526625.1. Lineage (NCBI taxonomy): Eukaryota > Metazoa > Arthropoda > Insecta > Diptera > Syrphidae > Rhingia > Rhingia campestris. Next base: position 121,519,235 of record OW052183.1, on the reverse strand, counting down.
TAAAAAGTGGGCTCCAACAACACGGTCTTCACTGTTCCCACGGATGATGGCAACTTACAATGGCAGATAGCAAAACATTGAAGCCGTACTCCTGTCAAATAAGACGACTCCTCGAAAATGGACACCCTTTACAACAATCAAAATGTTTTTAGAAAATGAAAGTTTATTTATAAATCATCTTGACATGGATTTAACCCAATATAAATTAAAATATATAAATCACTCAGTCAACTTGGATATTTCAAATGTGGCATCTTTTTGAAAAAATCCCATCTGTCGAAATTGAAGAAGTATGGTTAAAAATGACACAAACATGGCAAGCTCCTTCAAGAAGAACTCATTATTCAATTGGAACAATCCACACACATTCAGCTTTACCTTCTCAAATATTAGCTGGTTCAAAAATAGGTCAACCTACAACAAACAAAAGTTTGACAAAAATATTGACACAAGTCGTTTTATTTCCATACATACACTTCTATCCCATCGGCTGTCTATGTCCGAGCACAAAGTATCCCAGCCAAGCTCAGCAGGTATTTGAGACCTTCGCGTGATCATATTGACAGCAAACAAAAGTGCTGCCATTTCCAAGATTCGCAACATTCCAGCAATTACAAAAGTCCACATCATATGTCCGAATTGCATGTAAGATACGAAATCAAAATGGATATTCCCAATCACGTATATAACGTCTGTACAGATTTTGAAAAGGATATACAACTCCAGCAGAGAATGGAAATCCTTGGTGATTTTGAAAATGACCGAATAGATTATCGAACATTCGTCAAGTTCATCGGTGAATTCACAAAGCACTTTCATGCGTTGGAATTTCGACATCTTGCGGGTAGCTGACTTCTCGATACGCTTCACAAACGCCTTCATATGCTGGCCTATGTTGCCATACATCACGGCGCATATAGCATAACCCACGAACAAGAAATTAGTCAGAATGAATAGAAGAACTGTCAAGGCGTACATAAGGACGATATCCATGATATGAATATCCCTTTCAATTATGAAGTTGAACTCATAGATAGTTTTTAAATCGCACAACCATTCAAGCAGATTTAAGGCAAATCGCAACCACATCAATATGGAGAACTCCAGACCTAAAATCCTTGGATTACCGCTGATAGTCGATATGCGTTGAAGAACGTCTGCACTCCTGTTTATGACACTGATGATCTCTTTGTTATAAAATAAATCAAAACTAGCTACAGCAAGAAATCCAAAAAGCAAGATGCCAACTTGTAAAAGCGTGACTGCCCTTAGACTTATTTCCTGTATGGATTCGTCTATTGTGTAGAATATATGTCGCATTTGGAATCCGAAGCCCAGAAGGCACAGTAGTCTATAAGTTAAGGAGTAGATGTGCGTTCTAATTGAGTATTTTAGGCGATTCTTGTCAGTTATTGTGAAGCAAGTAAATCCAGTTATTTTGGCAATAGCGTAAAATACTTTCAAGGTGAAAATTCCTAACCGATTGACGCGTTGAATACTCGTTGACATGTTTTCGAGCTGAAGCTACTTTATGAACTAAAAGATGTGAGGCGTTTCGTGGGCCTTGGTCATATTCAATTAACAGAATGCACTTAGTCATTAGCACGTTCATGTCGGATATTGTGACAGCGCGACAGTTAATAATTTGTTCGATTTGTCATTATTCTCATAGATGGGTTCTTAAGCTGATTAAATAACTTAAACTACATAGGGAAGGACTAAGAAAGTCACTGCTATGATCTGGCGATTGTTGTAAAAGGTGACCTAGGAATGAATGTTTATTCTACGTTTTCTTAGTTGATAAAAGAGCTTCCTGAAATGATGCTTGCAGATGTTTTTCGAGTCTTGCTCTTGTCTTCTAGAAGTTCGTCTATTGTTAGCTAATTCTTCAACAAACAGAGTTTTGATATTGCATTGTTCGTGTAGTTGTTGTATGAACTGTGTGCCAATGACCTTACCGGCTGCGTGGAGAGGTCAACAGATGCAACAACTCTTCTTCTAAGTTGCAACAACTCTAAGTTGCCTTCTAAGAAGGCAACTTAGTTTAGTCGGCTGATTTTGTCATAGAAGTTCGATGATATCGTTATGATACATCAACACTACTTGTGATGATTAGCACATCTACATAATTTAACGACTCGATTCTCCATTTAGATGGTTGGGTGTTGTAGAACGAGGGTAGACTCTGATTGGCTTTAACTTGTCAATGCCCAGTGGTTGTAACTCTGACAACACATCAATTACGCTTATTTTTACCTCCATCGGGTACTGATCCTATCCGGATTTGACGTGCTAAACGATGAGTGCGTGTGTTGATAACAAGACGAAAAACAGCAACACTATAAACAGCCTGGTCAGAATGGCACTGAATACCCGGTCTACTGTCCCAAGTGAGCCTCGATGAGTTGCTTCGACCTATTCGGACTACAGTTTATTTAAGAATCTCAAGGGTTAGTCAGGCTCTCTGAACAAAGATGGTGACGGATGAACCGAAAGACCATCGGTAGCGCTCAATCCCGTGGTGGACATTGATGGCCTCGTGTCCTAGGGGTATCTAATAAATTGAAACTGACCCCTCCAGGTTGGGGGTTGTACTTTGGGTTAACTATCCACCCATAGAAAAGACCTATTGTTACGAAGCAACTAATAACCCCGGAAAGGACTGATTTTATTGTTGATGACCCTGATAAGGAGAGGTGCAGGCGAACAACAAGCGGAAGCCCTTAGCTGCTACAAAGCAGACATTACTATCATCCAGGAAATACGATGGGATGGGCCAGGCAAAAAGTTTATGCAAAAACTGTGACATTTACTACGGACTGTGTTATAGTGAACAGAGACAGACCATTCGGATGTGGATTTGGTACAAGTGCCAGATTTAGGCAAGAAGTCTTATGTTTCCAAGACACTAGCGAACGCATTGTAAAAAGTCTCATCAAGGCCAAATTCGCCAAACATAAGCTTTATATGCGCTCACGCCATAACGGAGGAAAAAGATGGTAAAGGTTGCTTCTACGAGCTCCTTGAGAAAACCTATGAGCGACTACCGAAGTAAGATGTTAAAATCGTGCTTGGAGATTTTAACAAAAAGGTATGAAGAGGAGACATTTTTAGCAGTATTGTCGAAAACACAGCCCTCACGACAATACGTCTGGCAACGAAATGTCCAAATACATTCGCAAGAGACCGCCAAGGCCTTCGCGTATCCCTTAACCTCTTGATTCACACTATACCACCAGCATATATGGCATATGTCGAAGAACAATGGCAACGATGCCGACAAGTCATTAGATCAGCCGCAACTGATGTGCTAGGTTTCTCGCCCCCAACAACAACAAGCCCCTGGTTTTATTAGGAATGTCGACAGATGTTCGCAGCCAAGACCGAGACCTACAAGGCTAAGCTGCAGGTGAAGACGAGAGCTGCCATTGAACTCTATAGGCAGAGAAGAAGGGAATAACACTGGTTTCAGAAAAAAGAAAAAAGAGCAAGAAAAGCACGCAATCGAGGACATGTGACTTCTTTCATTTGATTCTTGAGAGGATTGTGCAAAACTCCCGAGCCAACACCTGAGGCACAATTTTCCAAAAATCGGTGCAACTACAAGCATAAGCCGACGATAATGACATCATTGGTAGGAGTCAACGTGATGTCATAGCCACGTTTGCTAGTATAGTTAAGGAAGCGGCAAAAATGGGTTTAGCAGTAAATAAGTAGTAGCTGTCAACACGAAAGGATACACAACATCGACGAATTGGACAGATCGTCACCATTGACAGATATAACTATGAGGTAGTACGGGACTTTGTCTACCTCGGCTCCGCTATTAACTTTGACAACAACATCTAGTCAGAAATCAAACGAAGAATGAATCTTGCCAAGCGCTGTTTCTTCGGGCTAAGAAGGCAATTTAGTAGTAAAGCCCTCACTCGCACTACTTAGGAGATACTATATAAGACCCTGATCATCCCAGTCCTGCTCTGCGGCGCTGGAGCAAGGGCCGTAACGAAAGCGGATGAAGAAATCCTTGGTCGATTCGAGAGGAAAATTCTTCGACAAATCTTCGGTCCCTTATGCGTTGATGGGCTATGGAGACGAAGATTCAATCAAGAACTATACGAGCTTAACGGCGACATACCCCTGGTCAAAAAACTCTGCATTTGAGGTTTTAGATGGCTAGGACATGTAGAACAAATTTACACCAATACTCCGCTTCGCAGAGTCTTCGATTCCCAGCCAGACGTCGCTTAAAGTGGCGCGCATAAGTTGAAACCGACCTCAACCAACTTGGAGTGCGCAACTGGAGGGAGTTAGCTAAGGACCGGGTTAATTGGAGAGGCATTTTGGTTGGGGCTCAGGTTCAATCCGGACTGTAGCGTTACTTAAGTAAGTAAGTATAGGACTATGAGGTGGTAAACAGCTTACAATCACAAAAATATCGAAGTTACCCGCAAAAATCGATCGAAGTTACTTGTACAAAGTTGAAGGCTCTGGCTATTAAAGAACTCAAGATTTTTGATGATAAATGTTTTGCATACTTCTGACATTGATTGCTTATTAATTCGCACAAAGTTTCAAGACTCAATGGAGTCGGACAGAATTTCGAGAAACGTAATACCGAAAATCTAAAATCCCGAAAACCCTTAATACCGATATGTCAAAATCCCGAAAATTGTATTTTAGGAACGAAAAAACCAGTAAAATTTATTTGAAATATTTGACATAATAACTTAAAATTTGTTATCAGCGATCACATTTTTTGATATCAGCAGCACAACTAAACGCTCATTGTGAATTGCGAAAGATCTATTTTACATTCAAATTAAAATAAAAATCACGAAAACGAAATCCCGAAAAACTATTTCAAATTAAATGTTTGCGGAAATTATTATTTTTTATATAATTTTTCGGGATTTTGTGTTATCGGGATTTTTGGTTTTCTGAATTTTGGGTTTTCGGGATTTTGGGTTTTCGTGATTTTGGGTTTTCGAGATTTTGGACTTTGGGTTTATTGAATTTACTTAATTACTCAGATTAGCAATTCATATGTTCATACTTAGTTTCAAGACTGTGGCTTTCATAGTACTCCACATATTTGTTTTTTGTATGGGAGGTGCCATGCCCACTTTAGCATGATGACTTAAAACCACAACCAATATTACTGGATAAAATTTCAAGACCCTCAAAATTATAGTGTTCCCGAAATATGTATTTTGAATATTAAATATAAAGGTCCTTCGGGATATGCAGTTATAGCTCATATAGGTAATAGCTATAGGTAATAGTAAAATTTTACGAAAATTAGTCTAGTGGTTTAGCCAGCTATATACTTCAAACAAACATACACTCCATTTGTATATATAAGAAGAAGAAGAAGAATAAGGGACTACCCAACGCATAGTGTCCTAAAGCAAGGTAGAAAACTCCCTTTTTGAGTCGAAATCGAAATTTGTTATACTGGTTCGGGGCAATAGCTCAGACACACTAAAGCTACAACGGATGCAAAATAGGGCCCTAAAACACTTTACAACTGAAATCTCTGGCTTCATACATAACCTGGCACCTTTTAAAATTGTGAAAGTCAATAACATATTTATGATGAGGACCTTGCTGTAATACTACGATGACGTGCGTTTCAAGAAAACTAGAAATCAGGACCAGAACACGAGAAGACGCGCTTAAGGAATGTTACAAACAAAAATCAACAATCTCTGTATCAATTGTTTTGATACCCTGTCCCATAGGGGTATATAGCATAGCATAACGTAGTTTCTAACAAACCATGGCATTTCAGAAATTACCTGCAGAGAATCCAGCATGACACCTCACCAATCTGTCCACAATGTATGATCGATGAAGAAGATGCAGTCCATATCATTTACCACTGCCCACAGAGCAGACCTCCCAGATGCAAACTAAAAAGTGCAGATGATCCTCTACGGATAGTTTTAGTACGTAGGTGCATTCTTGAGTGTATAAGTCAGGTGAGAATCCTCCTAAAACAAGTGGCTACTAGCATCTTCTGAAGATCTCATATCCCTAGAAAAAAACCTAGAAACCTGAAGAGTTCATAAGCCTTACAATTTTCCAAAATACCTCCATCTCCACGCAACTTATAACCAAGTCACATTGAGTCATAAAACGTCATATTGTACGCATACATTCATCCTCAAAAGAAATGTGTGTTAATCTACACATTCTCTCTCAGTTGATACAACCTCTGAGCACCTTTTTACCTTCAAATTTCATTCATCCAAGTTCCCCATGGTTAAGAAATGGTTGACCAACATCTTACCAAAGGCTTGGTATCCCTGCCGAGCAATTATCAGCCTTATTTAAGGTTCAAAATTATATCGCAGCCACAATCAACATATGGTCAGATGACAAAAGAGCAATGCCGCCGCTGCCATGTCGTCCAACTTGAAAAGATTATTTCAAATCTAACACTAAATGATCCCCTGGGAGTAGCCATTAAGAGCGTATGTCCCGCTTCGGTACGCAAACGCACATGCATCTCAAACATTCTTCTCTTTGGTCGTCGGTCGCTTCGCCGCACCACGGTTGCAGTTGCTGTTGCTGCCCTGCTCCTGCATCATCTCCGCCGATGTCGTTGTCGACCATAAACAATGTGTCGTTGCCATGTCTAAGCCTGGTAATAACACATAATAAGCATGTTCACTTGGCCCGATATGCCCACAGATACAGTGCACAATGTTGAATCTGATCTCTCTCCCTTATTGAGATATTTCATTTGAAGAGGTGCACCTTCACCCGCATAGCCCCGCCGAAGACCCGCACCAGCAGCGCGTGGTGTCTGTGATTCACTGAAGATTATGTCGCAAAGATTTTCCTCCTCGATGGTTCGATGTAATCATCGTCATCGTCGTCGTCGTAGTCGATTCACAACATCTCGAGGCATCGATGATCGTTGGGGTATCTCCAAACAAACACACACATGGATCGCTGTGTCGTGGGCATTTTTATTAATGAAGCCTCAAAGACATTAAGCATCCTCGCAGCGACATCATTCTTTGTCTCTGCGGCAAAGTTGGCGGTTTTCGATTCTTTTTTTCTCGTGCTGGTGTTCACGCAGTCAAAAGGTCTTCCGCGTACGAGGGATCTGGTGCAAAATATGGCCAGCGAAGCTCATTTTTGCCTTTTGGGGCAGAAAATGTTTATGTTATGTTTCGTGTGACGGCGGCGACGGTTACGAGTGCTTCGAGGACTGTGCAGCGTAACGAAGCTACTCGTGCTGCTGCCCGCTCGCTTGTTGACGCTTGAAAGTCTTGTGGCGGCATATGGTGCACATGCCGCCATTGAAGATGCATTAATGGATCCCGTCGACCGGGAAGAGTTAAATACAACCATGGAGCATAATATTTCTCTCGCCGTGAGATTGCCCATTCCATGAACGGTGCGGCCATCGCGGCGGTGGATAGCGTGTTCTCTTGGACGATGTGTATGTGTGTGGACGATTGCACTTTTGGTGCGAATTTGTGATCTGGAGCGAAAGTGATATTTTGAGCGATCCTTAGCAAGGAAGTGCCGATGGCGTCGATGTGGAATGGCTTGAATGTATCGAGACGACCATGATCGGCGCTTAGGCAAGATTCCTCAGGTGGTCGTGGGTTATGTTCGAACTTTTGCGATTTAAGAGGAGTTGGGTGATGTAAGTACCTGTTGTCTCACGAGTTAGTTTACGAAGTGTCGCAGTCAATTTTGCAAACACGACATCGGCATTGTTATTGCAAATTGTAAGTTTTTTTTGGAAGAGACATAGATTTACTTTACGTTAAGAACACTTTAAGTTGACATGGATTTTGAGGTACCGATAAATATGTTCCTTTCGTCTGCATTTATAACCGTCATGAGCAAAATTGTCACAGCAATTTTATGGCTATAAAGGGAAATCAAATATGACATTGTGCACTGAATCTGTTAATTATTTAGGAGCGAGGAACTAGGTTCTAGGTACTGATTAAGCCTAATTTATTTGATTTATTCACTGAAGTCTGTCTAAGGTGAAGATTTTCTCTGCAAAGGGATTCTTTCAGAATTAGGGCTCCACTAGCCCAAATCCAGCAGTTGAATCCAGTAATTTGAACAATTCCAGCTGAATGATACGACGACATCAAAAATGCAACACATTTGGTAAGGATATAAAAGATTTAAATTACGGTAGCTCCATCCAATGAATTTTAGTTAATATTTGCCATATTTTTCAGATGGGTGACTTAATTTGTGTCCAGTTAAGCGAAGCAAAAGAACACTTCTCCCGTTGTGGAAGATTTCTCCAATCTCAGACAGATGAATAGATCGATCTTCAATATCCGCCACAAACACAATTTCTGGCAACCTTATAAGGACTGTTTAAGTCTGTATAAGAAAGCCTTAAAAACATCCAAAAGGGAGGCCTGGATGGATTATTTCCATTCTATCGAATGACCTAACAGTGCCATGCTACAATTTTTAGAAGCTGCCTAATACTAAGCCACGTACCTTACTCGTGGAGACGCGCTCGAGATGTATTTACACCGAAGGTAGGCAAACGCCTATTGTAGAACGGACAACAGGTTATCTAGGAATTTCAAGGGTAGGCCTGGCCCTTGAACAGAGATGGTGGCGTATGAACCGAAAGGTCAAAGGCAGCGCTCAATCCCGTAGTGGATAATGATGGCCCCGTGTCCTAGGGGTATCTAATAAATTGGAACTGGTCCTCCAACTTGGGGGTTGTTTATTGGGTTAACTACACACCCATGGAAATAAAACTATTGTTACGAAGCAACCAACAGCCTCGAAAAGGACTGATATTACTGTTGACGACCCTGCTAAACGAAAAAAGAACAACGACGTTCGTATCTGCACCTGGAATGTTAGAACATTAAACAGGAAAGGTGCAGGCGAACAACTAGCGGAAGCCCTATACAGCTACAAAGCAGACATTACTGCATTACCAGGAAATACGATGGGATGGGCCGGGCAAAAAGAGTATGAAAAACTGTGACATCTACTATGGTCCGCGTTATAATGAGCAGAAACAGCGACTACTCGGGTGCGGGTTTGTTCAAAGTGGCAAACTTCGGCAAGAAGTCTTGTGTTTCCAAGACATTAGCGAACGCATTGTAAAAATCCGCATCAAGGCCGAATTCGCCAACATAAGCCTTATATGTGCTCATGCTCCGACGGAAGAAAAAGATGATATAACTAAGGATTGCTTCTACGAGTTACTCGACAAAACCTATAAGCGACTACCAAAGTACGATGTTAAAAGCGTGCTGGGAGATTTTAACGCAAAGGTAGGAAGAGAAGACATCCTTAGCAGCACTGTCGGAAAATATAGCCTACACGACAACACGTCTGGTAACGGACTTAGGCTAATTGACTTCGCTACGGAACGAAATGCCACTATAGCCAGCACATGGTTTCCACACCTCGATATCCATAAGGGGACATGGCGGTCTCCAAATCAACGAACAGTCAACCAAAATGATCGTATTGCGATAGACAAGAGGCAGTATTTTGGATGTCCGAGCACTCCGAGGGGCTAACATCGACTCGGACTACCTTGTTGCAGCCAAGGTAAGGATTCGTATATCCACGACGCCACAACAACCAGAAATACTGTAAAAAAAATAATGTCGAAAGCCTGCAATCCCAAGATACCGCCAAAGCCTACGCGCAACGCGTATCTCTTAACCTCTCGATTCACACCATGCGGCACCAGCATCTAATGTCGAAGAACAATGGCAACGATGCCAACAAGACCACCAACAAGAAACCCCTGCTTTGATGAGGAATGCCGACAGATGCTCGCAGCCAAGATCTCTATAGGCAAAGAAGAAGGGAAGAACATCGGCTTCTCAGCTAGAAGAAAAAAGAGCAAGAAAAGCACGCGATCGAGGATATAGAGAGGTGCCATTCCAGGAACGATGTTCGCAAGTTTTACCAAAGTGTAAAACGTCAATGCCAAGGATACAAGGCTCGAACAGAATCCTGTCGAGTTGAACAAGGAAATAACGTAGTTGAGACACAGTCGATGCTGAGGATATGGAAGAACCACTTCTGCAGACTGTTAAACGGCGATGACGAACAACATTCCGCTGTTAGGCAGAACGAACCATTTAATATTGGCAACGACAGCGAAAACTGCCAACCCCCGACCTAAGTGAAGTGAGGATAGCAATATCTAAACTCAAGCTTAATAAGGCTGCCGGAAATGACGGCCTTCCCGTTGAGCTTTATAAGGCCGGCGGAGATGACTTGGTAAGTAACATCCACCAACTCATAAGCCAAATCTGGTCGGATGAAAATATGCCTGAAGAATGGAAGAACCTCAGCATCGTTTGCCCGATCCACAAAAAAGGAGACCCTCTGAACATCGCCAGCTACAGAGGCATAAGTCTCCTCAACATCGCCTACAAGATCCTATCTGCCGTAATATGTGAACGCCTGAAACCGTTTACCAACAACCTGATTGGCCCTTATCGGTGTGGTTTCAGGGCAGAAAAGTCCACAACCGATCAAATTTGTACACTTAGGCAGATCCTGGAAAAAACCCAAGAAGTCCAAATCGATACCCACCACCTATTTATCGATTTCAAAGCCGCATACGACAGCATTTATAGAGGCGAACTGTACAGAGCCATGTCTAGTTTTGGTATACCGCCCAAACTCGTCCGTTTGTGTAGGATGACGATATAGAATTCTCGCTGCTCCATCAGGCTCGGAAATGACCTCACCGACACATTCGATACCAAAAAAGGATTTAGGCAAGGCGATGCGCTGTCATGTGACTTCTTTAATCTAATTCTTGAGAGGATTGTGCATAACTCCAAAGCCAACACCAGAGGCACAATTTTCAAAAGTCGGTGCAACTACTAGCATACGCTGACGATATTGACATCATTGGTAGGACTCAACGTGATGTCATAGCCACGTTTGCTAGTATAGAGAAGGAAGCGGCAAAAATGGGTTTAACAGTAAATGAGGGTAAGACTAAGTATATGCTGTCAACACGAAAGGACACACAACATCGACGAATTGGGCAGAACGTCACCATTGACAGAAATAACTTTGAGGTAGTACGGGACTTTGTCTACCTCGGCTCCGCTATTAACTCTGACAACAACATCTCGTCAGAAATTAAACGAAGAATTACTCTTGCCAATCGCTGTTTCTTCGGGCTAAGAAGGCAATTTAGTAGAAAAGCCCTCACTCGAACTACTAAAGAGATCCTATATAAGACCCTGATCATCCCAGTCCTTCTCTACGGCGTTGAAGCATGGACCGTATCAAAAGCGGATGAAGAAATCCTTGGTAGATTCGAGAGGAAAATTCTTCGAAAAATCTTCGGTCCCGTTTGCGTTGACGGGCTATGGAGACGAAGATTCAACCAAGAACTATACGAGCTGTACAGCGACATGCCCCTGGTCAGAAAACTCCGCATTGGACTTTTAAGTTGGCTAGGACATGTAGAACGAATGGACACCAATACTCCGGCTCGCAGAGTCTTCGATTCCCAGCCAGACGTCGGACGCACAAGTGGAAACCGACCTCAACCAACTTGGAGTGCGCAACTGGAGGCAGTTAGCTAAGGACCGGGCTAGTTGGAGAGGCATGTTGGTTGAGGCCCAGGTTCATTCCGGACTGTATCGCCACTTAAGTAAGTAAGTAAGTAAGTAAGTGTGCACGCACATCGCTTGCAGCGACACAGACACTACCCATACAAACAATAAAATATGATGACTTCTTTCTGACCAAGAACTTTAGAGCTTCACTGCTCAAAACTTGCATAACCTTCCAATTAACACGGATAAACGCGACAAATATCATCTGTCAAGAAAATGCTCTCTCAACTTAGTCATTCGGAATCGGGATAAAACTGGAAGTCTTACCTTCGTGTGTTATACATGTACAAATGCCAATGTTTGAGCCCCAAAAGCTATGGGGCGTTATATTCATTTTTCACGAAAAGATGTAAACAAATGGATCCCAGATTCCGTTGTTTATTTATAAAATTCTTTTATCGGGGAATGTAAGTTGTTTTTCAGCTCCAAAAACCTTCTTTATGCTTAATACAGCCAATACAAGAATGGATGTAACTACCTTACCTAATCGTCGACATTTACACGATGAATTAGGGTCATGCCATACTAATAACCCAACAGCGATCTATGCATCTCCTTGGGTACATGCAGTTCCTTAAAAGTCGTCTGCGCACTGCAATCCATAATCGTAAACAAATAAACCGCAAGTTTATTTCCCTATTAAGTGTCAGGTCCCATTATATCCAAAAGTATTCCATGGTGATATTCAATTCAGTACTTTCATGCCAGTGCCACAGCTAGACCAGACCAGTCCAGACGTCCCCTCTTGGCTGCATAAGAAAAAAAAAAGTTCATTTACAGTTATTCCGATGGCATAACGACATTTATCTGATTAATATTCCAGGCCCATTGCCACATCGCATAGCATAGCACTTTTGCGCGCCCATATACCAACCAGCCGCAGGGGTTAGCCCAATTTAAGTCGACCATCGAACATCGGAGAGGGCTGCTTTCCCAAAGGAGACCTCTCTTCCCTATGAGTTTCCCTGCAACGAGAAGATTTAACACCATCTCTCCTAGCCGACGATGTGGTGTCTTTGGCATGTGCAGAGATTTACTGGCAACGGGCCACGATTAAATTTGCACCAAATTCACCATCACCACCATCGCCATCACCAAACATCTCGCGATTTATTACCGGCTGGGTTGTTGGTAGTATCTTGCAGTCCCAGGGGGGAGGGGGTGCGCGACCAAACTTAACAAACAACTGCGCCTTTTATTTTCTTTAAATAGCCACACAATGCATAATTGTGCATTGTGCAACTATTTCTACAATTTGCCGTTTTTTTGTTGGTTAGATTCGAGAGAGATTTCTCGAATGTGCAGTACTGCAGGCTTGAGTTAGCTTATAGTCCGGCTGAACAGCGTCTGCGGTACTTTTACTCCGCGCGTTGTCTTGGACAGATGTGGATACGAAATTTGTTTTGTTTTCTTCGTCTTTGGATACCTTTTTTTCGCTACGAGAGCGTTCCAGTACCACCTGGTCGAAAAGTATCTTAAAGATACACTCACTGTGGATGGAGAGACTGGCCAAGGTAGTCGATCGGTTGGTCGGTCGGTCGGTCGGTTCTGATGGTGGTGGAAATTTATTGCGCTGCGATATTGATCGCATTGTTGTTGTCGTTGGTGTTGTATGATATGTGCAACTGTTGTCTCCGCGGTGTTAGATCGTGAGGTATAGGATTTTCAGTTGCTCTGATTCCGGGTTACGCCTTCGGTTTGTGTGTGTGTGCGCGTGTTTTTACCCTCTTTGACCGATCATTGGGATGGTGAGATAGAAGTCTGCCCGGAATTTCAGATTGAATTAGGTGGCTCGAAGACAAAGCGCAAAATTAGGACAAATCACAAAGTTTGTGTGGTCCGGACCCGCGCAGAGAGGATTAAGCAGCTTTGATTTATGAAGCCCAGGAGAATTCATTCGAATTTCGGTGATGTATTCACTAAGGTGTACGAGACAAGCATTTGATGATTTTTTTGTAGATAATTTATCCGACTGACTGTGGGAACACTGAAGAATTCCTAGGTGATGGGAACTTGAGATCGTTGAAAGGAATGATGAAAGGTAAAGCTATGAAGTTGCATGGTGATAGGACAGGAATTTGAAATTTTTTGGAAGTAGGGAGTAATTTTTGCATCCAGGGGTATATTCCCAGGAAATGGTTTATATATTTTCTGTCCCTTTAATGATGTATGGAGGACACAATTTGGTATGGTTAAGCATCAGAAGGTAGGTAGTAGTTTTTATTTTATTTTTCCAAATTGTTAATAGGCCTTATTGATGCCTCCCATTAGAATGCCATAGGGGTTCACAGCTCCGCAAATCTAGGGAAAAAAACAAAGAAGCCCAAATCGATACCCACTCGATACTCGTCAGAATTTAAACGAAGAATTACTCTTGTCAACGGCAGTTTCTTCAGGCTAAAAAGGCAATTCAGTAGTTAAGCCCTATACGAGCCCTATACGACATACCCCTAGTCAAAAATAAAACTCCGAATTACATGTTTAAGATGGCTAGCCTATAGGGCATGAAGAACGAATTTATACCAATTCTCCGGCTCTCAAAGTCTTCGGTACCCACCAAGACGTCGAGCGCAGTATATAAAGACGAATCGTATACGATTTTAGGTCGATGTCCTCGTTTTCTTTAGAATATTACGACATCCATTGCATCATATACAAGAAAAACAAAAGCATAACCAGTAACTGGGAAACAAACCCCAACCTCTAAAGGGTTTTATTGCCAAAAGAGCAGCACTTAAGGGCCGCCCGGAATGCGTATCTGTAGCTGAAGTTTGTATCTGGGTGAGAAGTTCATGTGCTTACATACAAGTTAAGAAACTCAATCACAAAACAATTGTGATTCAAAAACTGTAAACAAAATACACAAGATGCAAACGACATCTTGACAAATCATGGAACAGTACTAAATTTTTATGCCATAATTAGTAGGCTTGACTTTGCCTACTCAGATAAAAGACCTGCTCATTTGATTGAGCAAGAACTGAGCGTCCTTCTACAAGCCAACTTGTCACTTATAGATTTCTACAATGAAGTCAACAAAAAGTTGACTTTACTAATAAATAAAACAATAATGACGTATGGCCAAGAACCAATTACAAAGGAATTAAATGATTCACATAGAAGAAATGCTCTTCGTGTCTTCATTACTGGACTTAACGCTCCTTTAGGCAATATATTATTCTCACTATCACCGGAAGATCTACCTAGTGCTTTAGCGAAAGCACAAGAGTTAGAATCTAACAACAAAAGAAGTTATTTTGCTCTTCAATTCTCGAAGAATCAAAACAATCCCCATACGAGTCATTAAAACAACTTAAGATTCCCAAAGAAAAACTTTGGAGAATTCAATGCAAATAATAGGAATCATCCGAAACCAGAACCTATGGAAGTAGGAAGTTCGTATTATCGCCAAGATAATGGAGCCTACCATCAAGGAAATTTTAGGACAAATAATCAACAAAATTATTGGCAAAGAAATAATAATCAATCAAGACAATATTTAAATGGACCTCTGAACCAAGTCCAATATCCACAAAGACCCAATCATGGAGAGAAAAGGGATCGTGACAGCGCACAGCACAGCGGTCAACCTGAGGTAAAAGCTCAAAGGGTTAATAATTTAAACGAAGATTCTTTTTAAGACAATGAATTGGATTGCCCTTCATTTACCGAAAAAATTATGGACGAGGAAGAATATTAAAAATTCTTCTAGATACAGGCGCAACTAGCTGCTATTGCAGACCTGGTGTATTCCATAATAGACATCAATTAGCTATTAAGAAGAGGGTGCGAACCATTAATGGTTACACCATCATTAACCACTTCTACGAGGTAGAAATATTTTATAAACAAAAACAATTTTTTATGAAATAAATAATTTGGAAAGCGACGCTTTGATAGGCTACATGTTATTAAAACGCTCTAAAGCTATACTAAATTTAAAAGAAGGGACTTTATCTTATAACGGTAAAGTCGAAAATGTGCATAGTAATGCGACAATTAGCACTGTATCGGGACAGGAAACTATTGTATTAGAAAATCCTGTAGTTCCAGCGGAAGGAAATACCGGCAAGATTTTAAAAAAACTTGAAAATATAATAAGGAATGAAATTGAAACATTTCATTCAAGTATAAATACAAAATATCTTTTTCGAACAGACGTAAAAGCAGAAATACGGACAAATTTTGAAACTCCTATATGGAGTAAACAGTACCCATACCCGTTATCTGTGAATGGATTTGTTAATAACGAAAAAAGGGCACTATTAAAAAACGAAATTATAAGGCAGAGTAAAAGTCCATATAATTAACCCATTTGGGTAGTACCAAAAAAAGGTACAAATGAGGATGGGACCCCCAACCTAAGAATGGTGGTCGATGACAAAAAAATAAACGCAAGTACTATTGCGAATAAATATACTATTGCGGATACAAATGTTATTTTATCTAATTTAGGGGAAGCCAAATACTTCTCCACAATAGACTTAGAATCTGGTTTCCATCAGTTAAAAATGAGTGAATCATACATTGAAAAAACAGCATTTGCGGTGAAAAATGGTAAATACGAATTTTTAAGATTACCATTCGGACTCAAAAATGCTCCAAGTATTTTTCAGAGAGTAATGGATGATATATTAAGAGAATATATCGGAAAAATATGTCATGTATATATCGATGACATTATTGTATATTCAAGCAATATAAATGACCATACAATTCATTTGAAAAAAATAATTAAAACATTAAAAAATGTAAATATGAAAATATCATTAGAAAAATGTAAATTTTATCAAACGGAAGTTGAATTTCTAGGCTATATTATTGCGTACAATACCATTAAAACAGACCCAAAGGAAATAGAAACAATTTCCAATTTTCCAATTCCAAGCAATTTTAGACAACTAAGAAGTTTCTTGGGAATGACTGGATATTATAGAAAATTTATTCAGAATTATTCTATTATAACAAAGCCATTAACGAGATACCTGGCAGGTGAAAATGGCAGAATATCTAAAAACCAATAAAAAAACAAAAGTTACATTGGATCAAGACGCAATCTTGGCAGGTAGAAAACTTAAACAGTTATTAATTAAACAAATTGA
Organism: Rhingia campestris; assembly: GCA_932526625.1. Taxonomy (NCBI): domain Eukaryota; kingdom Metazoa; phylum Arthropoda; class Insecta; order Diptera; family Syrphidae; genus Rhingia; species Rhingia campestris. The sequence continues at coordinate 121,502,506 of OW052183.1, read as the reverse complement.
ATTTTTAATAAAACAGATACAGTAAAATCGGGAAGTTTTCTCTTAAAGAAAGAGGGGAGCTAAGAAACCCAATCACAAAACAATTGTGATTCAAAAACTGACACGTTGCAAAACGGGAATGAGAGACTTTATCTCTCATATCACATTCGATTGTAAACAAAATTAAGATATCTACCATATAGCATTTTAATTAAAAATATTTTTATACTTTCATTGAATCTTGCGGATCGAATATTGCAAGATCAACACAAATATGTTTATACTTCCTTTGAATAATGCAAGATCAACACAAGTCAATCCTCAATTGATTATAAATACCCTTGAGGGTATTCAAATTATTCAGTTCTAGTGCAGTCCTCAAAATAGCCGGTTGGCTCTCCTTATATTTTTAAAGTTAAACATTGTAAAATAATTTTTAAAAATAATAAAATAATTTTTTTTTAAACAAAGTGCCCAAGGAAAATTTTATTTACATACATCTTCCTGAATCTGTAGCTTGAAGTTGAATAGAGGGCAAGAAATGTATCTCTCTTTTGACATCAATGCAAGATACAAGCTACAGACACAAGCTTTTGGGAGGCCTTTAGTTATAAGTGTATGATGCCGATATAGACTTCAATGAGTTTCAGTGTTTGATTGATGTGAGGGTGTTATGACGTAACGAATGTAGCGATAGGAAATTCTTGATCCTTTTCAGACTTTTGGATCTGATGACATGTCGTATTGAGTCTTTTTTCATATCGAGGACATACTGTGAAGCAAAATGCTCCATCAAATTAAATGGTTTAAGAATATCAATATCCGACAGCCCTTACAATATTTTTCAAACCAACTTGTGAATGGGAAATGTATCTCCGAACTAAACTATGTTTTAAGGATCATTATCCCTGTGTAGATACACAACCCTACGCTTAAATTAAACTCCAATTTCTATGTAATTGGATTTTTGAAAAAAAAAAAAAACACACACTCACCACTTTGTCGAAAAGTCAATTTCATGCCTGTCTGATCGGATAACTCACCTGAAACGAGAAGAAAAATGGAGGACATCAACAAAAGCATACATCACGAAGGTGTTAGTTGTTAAGATTGTTCGGTAAAAATAAATTACATTGCCACACCCTCCGACTTCATCGCCCCATTCGAATAACAAACAAAGGAATCACACGCAATCCCATAAATCACAAGCGCGCGCACTCGCCGATGCTGCGCGCCTGCGCATGTGCAATTTACCCCTTGATGCTCGGCCAATTCCACTTAATCGATTGTTCGCGAATTTTATCGAGTGAACGTGAAGATCAAGGCGAGCACACACACAAAATTGAGGTTGATTCGTGGTACGCGCGTGAAAAATGCATCCATCATCATTGGTGTGCCCAGATACATGTATACGGATTCGTTTCCATAAATCGCACCTCTGCACCTCATCGCCGCAATAATCACCTCTGTGCGCGCTTGGTGCAGATGGAATCCAAACAAACACTATACCCTAATGGCAGGGCATCCGCAACCACCAAACCTGAATAGTTCATAGCCCCATGATATAGATGCACGCGGACCTGACTTTGGGATTATCCACGCAGCGAGAACTGAGCGAATGATCGCTCCTAATAAGCACCGTCAATAATCGTCGTCCAGAACTTCGTGTCATTTTTGAGGTATTTTCCGGGCAAAGGATGAGAAGACGCGCATCAGGTAAGGACCAGCATTATATGGTCACGTTCAAATTTCGTTCTGGCCACGTCGTCGACGTAGTCGTTGGGGATGAACGCACGAGACTGAATGTGATCGTAAAGTGCAATTTTAGTCTTTACACATTGCCCTCAGTAAATGGATGGATCTCACACAAAAGGATAATATAGCAGTACACGTCTGTCGGAGAGATTCGTCTTTATTGTGCGCTTGCTCGCAAGGGAATTGTTCCTGTGTGCCACACTAATTGACGTGGATTACGTTCTTAACGTCTGTAAGGATCATTACGTAAATTATGATTGCGAATTTGAAATTTTATAGCAATGCGAGTATGTGAGGTTTTATTGGAGCAGCAGGATGCTGATTGTCGATGCCCCAAGGAATAATAAAGTTTAATTTTGAGCACAGGATATTTGAGGGAGTACCGGCTGGTGTACCAAGAACCCAACACTTTATGAGGGTCTTGATTAATTTTTTTGAAATTTATGAACAAATAATGAGGAAAATACTACGGAACTAAGAAGGAACCAAAGAAATATGTAAGTTATGTATAGGGGTGCAGTGCAATAACCCCCGTGGGACCGAATTCCGGAAAAAATGGAAATAGCCACCACGAGGCTTATTTCTTATTCGAAATGGAAGTAAGTCCCGCCACAAAAAGCATTACCATCTGCGGTTGTTATTGCCATTTGAAATTTGCATTCTGTTGAAAACTCTCAAAGAAACTTCATTATAAATCCACACATTTTGGAAAAAAAACGTGAATACAAAAAAATTTAGCATATCTAAACACAATCTTGCACGCAACGCAAATCCAACAGTGAGCCCAAGCCGGGGGATGCCCCCACCAGGTATTCAAACTGTGCATACATCCAATTTCGCACCCATCCCAAAACCAACAGTTGGTCCAAGCAGGGGGTTCATACTTTGCATACATCCGAGGACGAGTTTGGGTGTATGCTATGTTTAAATATCAGTGGGGGCATGTCCCCCTGCAACCCCCCTGCTGGATGCTGGGTTGCGTGCGAGTTCGACTCCAAACTCCAAGCCTCATGCACCAAAGAAAAAGTCATGAATGACCTTAACGACAAAGGCTTTAAAAGTCTTGCTGCCGTTAGTATAATCAATACAGGAGAAGTGACAGACGGAAATAAATAAACCCATGCGTTTTTTAATCTTTACCATCGATAACGCTGACAATATATATTATAGGAAGGCTATAACCCAACGAGTATGGTTTGGTTCTCATTGGGCTAGTAGCGCTCACACATCCTTTGTACCGTTGTCATATTTTTTACATGGGGTGACTTTATATGTGGACTGCCACCAGACAAGTCCCCAATATGTTACTAAAGGTCTTCCAATGGCAGTGTACATCCATAGGATAGTCTTGAGGTGCGGACCCCAGTTTTTTCCGAATATTCGGTTACACGTTTGGAAAGCTATTGTGGCCTTTTTTATGCGTTCGCACACATTCCTGTTGAGTTTTCTGTTAAGAATGACACAAAGATAATTTGCGCTAGCGGATGGTTTGAGGCTAGTTCTGTCGATAACCGGTAGGTCAAATGTTGGTATTTTTCCACAACTTGAGTATTTTCAATGCATGCTCGAGCGGGTAGGCATTTTCCTATAACTAGCATCGCTACATCCACTAAAAAAGAAACCTTTTGAACTGCGCCAAATACAGAGGCATAAGTCTCCTAAACATCGCCTACAAGATCCTATCTGCCGTAATATGTGAACGCCGGAAACCGTCTACCAACAACCTGATCGGACCTTATCAGTGTGGTTTTAGGCCAACAAAGTCCACAACCGATCAAGTTTTCAAAATTCGGCAGATCCTGGAAAAGCCCTTAGAAGTCCAAATCGATACCGACCACCTTTTCATCGATTTCAAAGCCGCATACGACCGCATTTATCGAGACGTACTATACAGAGCCATTTCTAGTGTTGGTATACCGCTCAAACTCATCTGTTTTTGTAGGATGATGATGGAAAATTCTGTTTGCTCAATTAGGGTCAGAAACGACATTACCGACACATTCGATACGAAAAAAGGATTAAGGCGATGCGCTGTCGTGTACCTTCTTTAATTTGATTCTTGAGAGGATTGTGCAAAACTCCCTAGCCAACACCAGAGGCACAATTTTCCAAAAATCGGTGCAACTACCTATACTAGCATGGGCTATGTCTAAACTCGACTATATTACCTACTTACTTACTTACTAAAGTGGAGCTACTGTCCGGGATGAACCTGGGCCTCAAACAACATGCCTCTCCAATTAGCCCGGTCCCTAGCTAACTTCAAGTTGGTTTAGGTCAGTTTCTACTTAAGATGGTTTTCCTTGTCTGCGTCAGACTATAAATGCTGTCGTATGCGACTTTGAAATCGATGAAATGGTGGTCGGTATAGATTTGGACTTCTTAGGGTTTTTTACAGGATCTGCCGAAGTGTGAAAATTTGATCGGTTGTGGGATTTTCTGGTCTAAAACCACACTGATAAGGGCCGATCAGATAGGATCTTGTAGGCGATGTTTAGAAGACTTATGCCTCTATAGTTGGCGCAGTTCAGAGGGTCTCCTTTTATGTGGATCGGGCAAACTATGCTGAGGTTCCATTCTTCAGGCATATTTTCAGCCGACCAGATTTTACTTACGAGTTGGTGAATGTTACTTACCAAGTCATCTTCGCCAGCTTTATAAAGCTCAGTGGGAAGGCCGTCATTTCCGGCGGCCTTATTAAGCTTGAGTTTAGATATTGCTATCCTCACTTCACTTAGGTCGGGTGGTTGGTAGTTCTCGCTGCCGATGCCAATATTAAATAGTTCGTTCTGCCTGACAGCGGAATGTTGTTCGTCATCGCCATTTAACAGTCTCCAGAAGTGGTTCTTCCATATCCTCAGCATCGACTGTGTCTCAACTACGATATTTCCTTGTTCATCTCGACAGAGTTCTATTCGAGCCTTGTATCCTTGGCTTTGACATTTTACACTTTGGTAAAACTTGGGAACATCGTTCCTGGAGTGGCACCTCTCTATATCCTCGATCGCGCGCCTTTCTTGCTCTTTTTTCTTCTTCCTGAAAAGCCGATGTTTTTCCCTTCTTCTTTGCCTATAGAGCTCAATGGCAGCTATCGTCTTCCCCTGCAGCTTAGCCTTGTAGGCCTCGTTCTTGGCTGAGAGCATCTGTCGGCATTCCTTATCAAACCAGGGGTTTCTTGCTGGTGGCCGCGAGAAATGTAGCACATCAGTTGCGGCTGATCTAAGGGGTTGTTGGCGTCGTTGCCATTGTTCTTCGACATTCGATACTGGTGGTGGGTTGTGAGTCGAGAGGTTAAGGGATAAGCGTTGCGCAAAGGTCTTCGCGGTCTCTGGCGATTGCAGGCTTTCGACATTAATTTTTTTTTACAGTATTACTGGTTTGTTGTGGCGTCGTGGATATAGGAATCCTTACCTTGGCTACAACAAGGTAGTGGTCCGAGTCGATGTTAGCCCCTCGGAATCTTCGGACATCCAAAATACTGCATGCGTGCCTCTTGTTTATCTCAATGTGATCAATTTGGTTGACTGTGCGTCGATCTGGAGACCGCCATGTTCCCTTGTGGATATCGAGGTGAGGAAACCGTGTGCTGGCTATAGTGGCATTTCGTTCCCTAGCGAAGTCAATTAGCCCAAGTCCGTTACCAGACGTGTTGAAGTGTAGGCTATATTTTCCGACAGTACTGCTAAAGATGTCTTCTCTTCCTACCTTTGCGTTAAAATCTCTTAGCACGATTTTAGCATCGTAATTTGGTAGTCGCTCATAGGTTTTGTCGAGGAGCTCGTGGAAGCAATCCTTAGGTACATCATCTTTTTCCTCCGTCGGAGCATGAGCGCATATAAGGCTTATGATGGCGAATTTGGCCTTCATGCGGATTGTTACAATGCGTTCGCTAATGTCTTGAAAACATAAGACTTCTTGCCTAAGTCTTGCACTTATAACAAATCCGCATCCAAATAGTCGCTGTTTCTGCTCACTATAACACGGTCCATAGTAGATGTCACAGTTTTTCATCCTCTTTTTGCCCGGCCCATTCCATCGTATTTCCTGGATGGCAATAATGTCTGCAATGTAGCAGTTTAGGGCTTCCGCTAGTTGTTCGCCTGCACCTCTCCTGTTTAATGTTCTCACATTCCAGGTGCAGATACGAACGTCGTTGTCCTTTTTTCGTTAAGCATGGTTGTCAACAATTAATAATACCCCATCTCCAGTCGAGGTACTAGGCACCCACCAGTCACCAGCGTAGAGGTGAGAGTAGGAGTTGATAGTGAGAGGCTAGAGTGAGAACGCTTGTGTCCTCATATAACCGCATCACTTTCCTTAAGCACCGGCACAATGGCAGCTTTGTTAACCTCAAATTTAAATATTGACGCATTGGTGTATGGAAAAATGTAAGCCATGCTTACGTTCTGGGCCATAAGCATTATAAAAGGGCCATAAGCATTATGGTATTATAATATTCCCACAACCCAATATTGCCTGTTAAATGACTGAATAACATATTTAGACAAAGGTATCCTTTAAAATTCGTCTTACAAAAATGTATCACTTTCTGAGGCCATACGTAAACGCGTGAAGTTATCTCTTTCGGTTCAAATTATGTTTTATCAATACTGTGCGCGTTTTCTAGTAGCTGCACAGATTTATGAAGATTTATGAAAGATTTTGCCCCTGGTGAGCTATAACCTGGTTTTCTAAAAATTGTTGTATGAACATACAGCGTCAGCCTAAGCTGGCAATGTGGGCTTTATAGACCATTCAATTCCAGCTTTTCAATCCACACCTGATCGTGAGAACACTTACTGCACTGCTTTTGCTCGAATTTGGAGCATCACACAACATTCATCTCTGGAATAATGCAACGTTCCCATCATCTCATTGCATTGGTCCCCTATCATCGCTTGGACCAACCAAAATGCCAACTACTTTGTCATTCTTGATTGCGTAATGTTAGTTACAGGTCAAATCGTTTAGTGCGTGCGTTTAAAAATCGCTTAGCAGACCAAATCATCATTTTGTTCGCTCGACTCTGAACTCGCACTTTCAAAGGTTTCCCAATCCATCATCAGCCGGGCACACAACACAACATTAGTCTAACATCAGTCTTTGCAACACCTTCTGCGTGCGAGCCGGTTGCGAAGGGGTCTGCAAATCGTGCGGCTTAACTCAAATCAAGATGTGTGCGAAATTTGCACTTAACATTTCCATAATACTAGCTCAGGCGGACACTCTCCAGAGCAGCAGATACATTATTTCGAAATTCCTTGGCCAGGCGTCATGATGAAAAGTTTCCAATTAGCAAGCATGTCGCGCATCCTCACAATACTCGCGCGTCGATGATCTTAACGAGTTCTTCTAGCCACCACCACCACTATCGCATCAGAATGCATACTCACCCAAGCGATCATTGCATTGCGGCGTGCACCAAATCACGACGCGCCAATGCATCTAACACCACTGCCGCCTGAAGGCGAAATCAAGATTTCCATCATTCTCATCACCTGGAGCATCGCGCTCGCAATGCTTCGGCATGCATTTGCGGATTCCACGTCGAATCCTCGTCATCTATTTTTGGTGCCATAAAGCGATTTATTATTGACGCCGAAAGCTAAACAGTTTGCACCTCTGCTGCTCCGCCATGCCACACATGCATCCAGCCATTCAAGCACTCAATATCATTGGCGCGCAATGACAGTCGTCCAAGTGCTGGCTAAAGGCGGCTAAGGTGGCACATAGCGTGCCATTGCCATCCAATCTGTGTGTACATACACACTCTCCTTCTGTCTCACTGTCATCAATATTATTATGCCCGCTGAAATGATTTTCCGGCACCGCAACATGAGTTGCAATTATAATTCACTTTAAATCTAACACGATTCCTCCGAGCTGCCGCGCAGGCGCATCCGCCTCCACCGCTGCAACATTTGTTCCATCTTGCAGCAACTGTGCAAAGTGGTGGCGGCGGCGGTGGCGGCTGATCGAATATCGACTGAACAACCGAACGTCCTCTAGAAGTTCGACGGTTGCGCATGCGCACGAAACTCGAAAACTCTTTTGCGCGGATTGTTCTGGATTCGATGGGTCTGCGCCACCACCGCCACCATCATCTTGTGCATTTGTAATCATGGGAACTCTGGCGGTGATTATCATTCGGCTCACGATCGATTAATTCCATAAGTTTTATTGCAGCGCTCTATTCATGATCATCAATCTTTTGCGCTGATTGCTATATTGCCTTTGGGGGCCCTACTAGTTGGTGTCGTAGTTTTAGTTGCACTGCATGGATATGGCGAGACGAGCTTTGGCTCTCTCAGTTCTCGGGAGATTCTGCGCACAACAAATTGGAAATATCTTCTTGCTGGCCACGAGAAGAGGACTGGGCTAGGTATAGCCAACTCTTATATGTGCGTTCCGTGCAATGCCGTTTGCCAGAGTAGGACGAGTGGGGGCCATTGCATTGTGCAAGACTCGGCCGCAATTGGTTTTATCGTCTTGCGCGCAGACGTAGACGCTCTGAATGGCGGGTACTGTACTCGAACAGACTACATGGAGCTTCCTCATCACCTATATTCCAGGTAAGGGGATAGCTAGGAGAGTGCTGGCTTTTTTCTTTAATTAATTAAGCACCGATTGGTGTTGTCGAAGGTTTTTTTTGCCTTTTCTTTGGACGTTTGCGTCGCGTAGTCGTTTCGTGTCCTTAGTAGGCGCAATGGAGTGTCATGGGATTTGATGGTGCGCGCGATTGCGTTAGAGTAGTGGATGGTATATGGAATTCAATTAACTGTTGTACATGGATGAAATTAGGAAGAACATGGTTGGGAAACGCAACAGAAGCCACGATTCAATCGGAGCTACGCACGGTAGGTTCTCTTGTGCTGGGTGCTATTAGACCACTTTTGATGCAATATAGTTGGTATGGTGTTGTTTAGATTTGGCGAGGAGGACGTTGACTTAAAGAACCCATGAGTGCTAACATTTATGCGTGGAAGAGTTGATGACAAAGCTCTGCAAAGTGTGATCTCCAAATCAAATGCTTTAAATTTTATGATTTTAACGATAAGGTATCAACAGGCCTGATCATGACTTGGACGTATGCAATCCTATCCCAATATATGAGGGAGCAATAGTATGACGTTGATTTAAGTTGCGCGAACAAGCAGTTACAGATTTCGACCGACTTGGAGTTCCCATCTAGATGGAGTTGACAAAAAACCTTCTAAATGGCATGCGGCTAAAGGAAACAAATTGAGGAGGACAATAGGTGGCGCTGATAAGTAGGCGCATTATTCGACCAACATGCAGAGCGTAAGTTAAAAAAAAACAGCTTATCCAAGAGATATTACCTACTCATACCATTTGCAGAGCATTACAGATGGCGCTCTCAACCAGAATCAGACTTCGACCAAATGGAAGTGCTATATGGAGTACATTGGAGTGGGTGAAGTGACCTTGTGGTTAGTGCGTTGTAAGCGCAAAATCCCTGGTTCAAAATCCAAAAGCCCCAGATTTTTCAAAAGTCCCAGAATATAACGGGTGATCCAAGTAGAGATACTTTTCTCAATAGCCTTTTTTGACAGATCACGTGTGAGTCGTGTCATGCTGTCATGTTATTTTTGTTTAGTATTGTTTGGCATTTCATAATGGAAAGACTTACGCGTGAACAACGTTTACAAATTGTTCAACTTTATTATGAAAATTCACGTTCTGTGAGGAATGTATTTCGTGCACTTCGCTTAACTTATGGTCAACATAATCGGCCTACTGAGCGTACTATTCGCAACACCATCACCTATTTTGAGACCCAGCATTCATTATTGGATAATATTCGACCGAATAGAACACGTCTAGCACGCTGTGAAGAAAATATAGCGGCCGTAGCTGAGAGTGTACACGAAGACCGTGGAGAGTCGATTCGGCGCCGATCGCAGCAACTCGGACCATGATAACCGACTATTTGATGCCTGAAATTGAAGCTCATGATCTCGGCGACATTTGGTTTCAGCAGGACGGCGCCACTTCCCACACATCGCATCAATCAATGGACTTATTGAGAGAACATTTCGGTGAGCACATAATTTCACGTTTTGGGCCGGTCGATTGGGCACCAAGATCGTGTGATATCACACCGTTAGACTTTTTCCTGTGGGGATATGTAAAGTCAAAAGCTTATGCCGACAAACCTGCTTCGATTCAGGCCTTGGAGGAAAACATCACGCGTGTCATTCGCCAGTTACCAGTCGAAATGCTCGAACGAGTGATCGAAAATTGGACTCAACGGATGGACCATCTGCGACGTAGCAACGGCCAACATTTGATAGACATAATCTTCAAAAAATAAATGCCAAAGAATGTTCTTTCAAATGATAATAAACATTCTCCATTAAATTTGAATTTTCTGCGTTTTTTTCTTTAAAAAAGTAGGGAACCTCGAAATGGATCACCCTTTATAACTGCCTTGAAAATCGTCTGATATTTCCAATTGGGAATCGGCATTAAATTGGAGGTCCCATTCTTTGTGGCAAAAATGAAACTTCACACACACAAATGAATGGAGAAATCTAGATTTGAGACACTGCATGGGCCTTTAATGCCAGACAAGCAGAGCTAAGTTTCAACCAATTTGGAAGGTGCAACTAGATGCATTAGGCAGAGAATGCTATAAGTAAGGCATGTGGTTTAAGGCTGCATATATATATGTTATGTAAGTTGTCTCGATGATTTCATTGAGATGATCACATACTACGATATGATAATGAAACATAGAACAAGTCAAAAGGTTTTATTTAAGACCCTGGGCGTCTCAGTTCCATTATATGACAGTGAAACATGGACCAAATCTAAGAAGGATGCAGAGCTTCTTGATTGTTTTGAGTGAACAATTTTTTAATCGGTTTGTTGTCCCAATTGGCTACAATTTCGACAAGCTAATTATCTAGTCGGCAGATTCTTGGAATCTAGGCAGACGACAATGTCGAGGAAGACCTTGAATGAGGCCTTGTATTCAACTCGATAAATTTGGAAATCGATAAGTACTAAAGAGGCACCCTGTTTAAAGGCCTGCATTATCCCCAACTGCACCAAAATAAGTATGAAACTATGATTGCCTTCTTTCCATGCAATAGGGTATTCGACAAAACCTAGGTTCCCGACGCCTACTATAATATGGCTCTACTCGCCATTTGTAGGACCGATGCCAACAGATGTTATATTGATGGCAAACATTATTCGAGATCACCAATTATTGAAGATTTAAAAAAAATTACATGCAGTGCTAATACCGGAGGTCGGTGCTCTCACTATCTCACTATCAACTCCTACTCTCACCTCCACGCTGGTGACTGGTGGGTGCCTAGTACCTCGACTGGAGATGTGGTATTAAACCCCTGTGGAAGGTCGTTGGTGGCAGCAACCGAGAGAGGGGGAGGAGTGTAATCTCACTAAGGCACCCACTCTCAGGCAGCAGCGGAGGAATTCACTAGATGGAGTCAACGGTGGCGCCTACAGCCCCAGTTTGATCGAACTGGTAGTGACATCCCTATATGAGCTGCTTCGACATAATTGAACACCAGGTCTATAGGGATTTCCAATACTGAGCCAGGGTATTGGAAAAGAGTTGGTGGCGGAGGAGCCCTCAATGGGTCAACGGCAGCGCTCATATCCCAAAATGGGCTACTGACATAGGTATTTTTCAGGTTGGGGGTTGTGCTTTTGGTTAACTACCCATCCACGGAAAAAAGATTATGTTACGAAGCAACCAATAGCCTCGGAAAGGACTGATATTATTGTTGACGACCATGCTAAACGAAAAATGGACAACGACGTTCGTATCTGCACCTGGAATGTGAGAACATTAAACAGGAGAGGTGCTGACGAACAACTAGCGGAAGCCCTAAACTGCTACAAAGCAGACATTACTGCCATCCAGGACGATACGATGGAATGGGCCGGGCAAAAAGAGGATGAAAAACTGTGACAGCTACTATGGACCGTGTTATAGTGAGCAGAAACAGCGACTATTTGGATGCGGATTTGTTATAAGTGCCAGAGTTAGGCAAGAAGTCTTATGTTTCCGAACGCATTGTAACAATCCGCATCAAGGCCAAATTCGCCATCATAAGCCTTATATGCGCTCATGCTCCGACGGAGGAAAAAGATTGATATAACAAAGGACTGCTTCTACGAGCTCCTCGACAAAACCTATGAGCGACTACCAAAGTACGATGTTAAAATCGTGCTGGGAGATTTTAACGCAAAGGTAGAGGGAGGAGACATCTTTAGCATTACTGTCGGAAAATATAGCCTACACGACAACACGTGTGGTAACGGACTTAGGCTAATTGACTTCCCTACGGAACGAAATGCCACTATAGCCAGCACACGGTTTCCTCACCTCGATATCCATAAGGGGGCATGGCGGTCTCCAGATCAACGAACAGTCAACCAAATCGATCACATTGCGATAGACAAGAGGCACGCACCCATTATTTTGGGTGTCCGAACATTCCGAGGGGCTAACATCGGGGGCTAAGAATGCGGATTTCCACCACGCCACAACAAACTAGAAAAAAATTAAAGTCGAAGGACTGCAATCGCAAGGCCTTCGCGTATCGCGTATCCCTTAACCTCTCGATTAACACCATACCACCAGCATCGAATTTCGAAGAACCATTGCAACGATGCCAACAAGCCATTAGATCAGCCGTAACTGATGTGCTAGGTTTCTCGCGGCCACCAGCAAGAAACCCCTGGTTTGGAGAGGAATGCCGACAGATGTCCGCAGCCCAGAACGAGGCCTACCAGGCTAAGCTGCAGGTGAAGACGAGAGCTGTCATTGAGCTCTATAGGCAAAGAAGAAGGGAAGAACATCCGCTTTTCAGAAAGAAGAAACAAAAACAAGAAAAGCACGCGATCGAGGATATAGAGAGGTGCCAATGTACCAGTGCCAGTGTAAAACGTCAAAGCCAAGGCTACAAGGCTCGAACAGAATCCTGTCGAGATGAACAAGGAAATATCGTCGATGAGACACAGTCGATGCTGAGGATATGGAAGAACCACTTCTGCAGACTTATAACGGCGATGACGAACAACATTCCACTGACACGTAGAACGAACCATTTAATATTGGCAACGACAGCGAAAACTGCCAACCACCCGACCTAAGTGAAGTGAAGTGAGGATAGCAATATCTAAACTCAAGATTAGGCCGCCGGAAATGACGGCCTTCCGCTAAGCTTTATAAAGCTGACGGGGATGACTTGGTAAGCAACATCCACCAACTCATAAGCTAAATCTGGTCGGTTGAAAGCATACCTGAAGAATGGTACCTCAGCATCTTTGCCCGATCCACAAAAAAGGAGACGAACTGCGCCAATTACAGAGGCATAAGTCTACTCAACATCGCCTACAAGATCATATCTGCCATAATATGTGAACGCCTGAAACCGTTTACCAACAACCTGATCGGTCCTTATCGGTGTGGTTTTAGGCCGATCCTGGAAAAAAACCCAAGAAGTGCAAATCGACACCCACCATCTATTCATCGATTTCAAAGCCGCATACGACAGCATTTGAAGAGATGAACTATACAGATCCATGTTTTGTTTAGTATACCTAGTATACCACACAAACTCGTCTGTCTGTGCAGGACAACGATGAAGAATTCTCTCTGCTACATCAGGATCGGCAACGACCTCACCGAAACATTCGATACCAAGTAATGATTTAGGTGACGCGCATGCCAACCGCTCTCTCTTCGGGCTTTGAAGGTTAGTTAGTAATAAAACCCTCAGTCCAACTACTACGCAGATCCTAGAAAAGATCCTGATCATTCAAGTCCTGCTCTTACCTCTGAAGCATGGACCGTATCAAAGCCGAATTGAGAAAACTTTGGTCAATTAGAGACAAAAATTCTTTAAAAAAGCGTCTGCCCCTTGTGCGATGACAGGGTATTGAGACGAAGAGCTCTTAAGCGACTGTTGACTGGTCAAAAAACTCCGCATTGGACGTTCAAGATGGGTAGGACTTGAGGAATTTCCAGCCACACGTCGGACGAAATAGAGGAAGACCTCGCCTTAAGACCTCTTCAAGAAGAAACCGACCTCAGCCAACTTAAAGTGCAAATCTGGAGGCAATTTGTTGAGGACCGGGGTATTGGTAGAGGCATATTGATTGTGGCCCGATTTAAGTTAGTAAGAAATGTTTTAAGCATAAGCTTAAGTTCATCTTAGGCTATTTGTTTTACTTCTCTCAGATGAGGCAAACCTCTACCTCGGAAAGAGTGCCCTGACCGGATGCTAGCAGTAACCTCTTCGCGAGAAAACTTTTCTAGTAATTCAAGCAACTATTTTAGGTCGATTTTTTTCAATTCTAAACCTTGTGTGAAGGGTCCCTCCGCTACGTTCCTTATATTTCTTCGCAGCCCTTCACTTTTCCGTGTCAAAATTCCTCCATAATGAGTAATTCATAATTATTTTGACACATGTTATGCAAAACTGCTTAACATTTTGAACTTTTACAATTTCCTGAGCACCACCATGTGGCATAGATCAACAGCTCATAAACGCATGCCAAACCCAGCTCGGGGCACACATGCTAAAGGCTTGCCATGTAAAACTAATTAACAACAAGCTCTCAAAAACCGAACCTACAGTAATTGCTTAATTATGCAACCCATATGGACGAGGACATTCCGCTCTCATTTCACCATCATCTACAAGTGAATGTGGCAAACTCCTCACGTCGTCAACATACTCGTACATCGACTGTGTAATCCGATACATGTGTTCCTTTTCCAAAAAAAAACACACACACACAATCACGATAGATTGATAAAATAATTAATCAGGACCCTGATTGCAGCAGACTTTGCTCGGTTCTCGATTTGTATTCAACGGTTGGCATCGTTGTCGTGCGCAAAGTAAACCACAACACACACACACACTGGATCTATGCAACGCATAAGGCTCTAGCAAGCCTGGTGCCAAAACCATTTCGCGTTATGATCGATTTCAAATGCGTTTCCCATAGACAACACACTGATAGAGTGCGATGCAGATAGACAAAAAGTGGAATTTTGCCAAATGACCCTAAGGCTAAGAGACCGCGCCTAGCCTTGCGTCGTTATCGTCTCTGGCACCGCGCCGCCCCCAATCAACACTTCATAACTTATCACCATCTATCGGGCTTAAACGGGCCGCAAAAATCTGTCGCCCCATTTGCCTCATTGGATTATGTCATTTCGAGCGGCCACTAAGCACTCCCACTATCCGAGTCCCGCTGCAGTCCTTTATTTGCTCTCCTACTCAGCTATTCCGCTGCGATAGTCACTTTCACTTTGGGGGCACAAAACCACACCACAGCGAACAGCATGTGTGCAACCGGCGACGTGACACAGTGCTCCAGTATCTGGCCACAGATCTTAAGTGGTATCACAACCGAAAGTAGTTTGCAACGCAAGAGCGCGCGCGCCCGAGCAATAGATTGCATTAAGGCTCTGTGCGCGGTTGGGCTTATTGGAGGTGTTTGCCGCGGTTACTTCCTTCTGTGTGGCGGCGCAGTTAGCCGCTTGTGTCCACCCTCGTGCAACAATTTCTCATGTGTGAGCAGATCTAACGTCTTGTTTGTCCACTGCAGCATTTGTGTTGGACTGCGATCCCTCCTCGTCAGAATAAAAAACGCATTCGAAGTGGAACGCATCATTAGGTGAAGCTGTGCGTTGTTATGCCCACTGCAACGACGAAACCACAAAGCCACCACTGACGGCATATTCTGAAGCCGTTTAAGCCAAATAGGGTCGTAAGCCGCTTACGTAACCCCCGCCAAAGACGTCTGACGATAATGAAGTGGATACGTTTTGGCAGACAGATCTCCATCTCGATGCTGCTGCTGCTGCATGATGGAATAAGGTAAAGCCTATCCACGAGTTAATGGATCGAAAATGAGATATCTATGCAGAGGTCTCGTGCCCGTCAGGCATAGCACCAGCGGTATCGTACTGTTTTGCATGTGTCAATATTTAAAAATCGTCAGTGGTTGCTTTTAAATTGGATTCGGTATTTGTGTGTAGGCTTATCCTGGGATTGCGTGCGACGATGGAAAATCCGGATGAGCTCTTGCCGTGCGGTTGATGGATGGACGATGATGATTTGCCGTGCGCACTGTCGCATCTGTCCAAAGGAGTGTGCTTGGTACCATGACGAAGCACGTTCATTAGCTCAGAAGATGTTCTCTATGCGCAAGTTTTCTCATGACCTAGATTCTGTGACGAGACGTAGGATGGAGTTGAAGGTTCGTTATGTCGAGACAGGAAATGTCTTTATAGTTTTCCAATCCATGTTCAATGGGAGAACATTGGGTTGCGATGATGCTTTAGCAATTAACAGATGCGCTTTACAGATTGTGGGTAACGGATTGGATTGGAAACTTGAATGCAGGCTTAATGGGTGAGTTTGTGAAATGAGGACTTTTTGCATGATTTTGCTGATTAAGTTGACGGGTTCAGTGGCGGGGTTGTTGGCGATGAACTTCCATGCGAAAGGTCTGAGTTCGATTCCCGGTCGTTATGTATTTTTTTACGCGTGCTCCTCTCGGGATGGTGTGACAAGTCATCTGGGTGGTATCAACCCTTAGAAAAGCTTATAGCTTGTTAAGAGCCGGCATAAAACTGAAGGTGCCACTATCTTGTAAGATGAGCTCACTCATACATGAATAATTGTGAGGAAAAGCTGGGTTCTTGGTGCTATCGATCCTGTTACGCGAAGAATTTTTATTGTTTTGCAAGATTTAGAGGACTCTCATCTTAAACCCTCGAACTTTGGGGCTGTAACTCTTCTTTTAATTCATTGGAGCCAGAGTTCTATTTAGACATTTAGTCGTCCTTTTCATCATTAACTGGATCTGACCTATGCTAGTATGAGTGGCAATACCTACACTTCGACACAGATGGCTTGGTAAGTATCGCACACCAACTCATTAGCAAAATTTTATCCGATGAAAGAATTTCTGAAGAATGGAACCTTATCATCGATTACAAGATCATATGAAGAGCCTCAACCTCAAACTTCGCTGCTGCGTTCATTTGGGTGTGCTACGTAATATTTGTTTTTCAAAGAAAGAATGGGACCTCCAGTCTCCAGGAGAATGGGACCTCCAGCCAGAGCTTATAGACGAATTTTTGAAGCTTCTCAGGACGGTTTGTTTAACCTTTTCATAGAGCTGAGGCAGTGAATAAAACGTGGTTGTTGTTATTTTCGAGATTTGAACCAGCGATCCCTCGCTTAGAAGTCTAACGCACAAAGCCACTGCACCCACAAGATCCTATCTCCCTGAAACTGTTGTCCAACAATCATTTTCAATGTGGTTTTAGGGCGGGACGTTGTAGAACTGATCAAATATTTACACTTTCAACAAGAAAGGATACACTTCACTTCGGCAGCTCCAACTTTATGGTAGTGAGAGACTTTGCCTGCGTCGGCTCCGCTAAAATTTCATACAACGACATTTCGTCAGAAATCAAACGAAGAATTACTCTTGCCAATCGCTGATTCCTCAGGCTAAAACAGCAATTTAGTGATCTGACTCGAACCTAGTAGAGACCCTATGTAAGATCATGATCGTCAAAGTTGTGGTGTACAGTGCGAATGCATGGACGGTACCAAAAGCTGAAATCTTAGGTTCCGTTTGGGTTGAAGGGTATGGAGATTAATATTCGAACTAACACTTTAGGAGCTGCCAAAACAACTCGACATTTGACGCTTAAGATGGCTGGAACTAATACCAATTTTTCGACCTTCAAAGTCTTTAATTACCAGTCAGACTTCTGACCTCCCGTTAAGGGGCAGGCACAAGTAAAAATAATTTTTGGCGCAACAGGGTCGTTAGTACCCAGGACCAAGCTTTCTCACAAAAATTCATGTGTGTCTGTGTACTTCTTGCATTGTGGCGGAACCTTGAGATAAGCTTTTCTTGACAATTGGTACTATACGGATGATTTGTCAGACCATTACGAGAGGAGGGCCAGTGAAAAATCATTTAGGTGTTGCTACGGCTGGGAATCAAAGCCAGACCTTCTGCGTTGCATGCACTAACCATCGCACTACTGACCCGGTCTGGCATCAACCAACTTGAAATATGGAACTGCGGGCAGTTATCTATGGACTAGGCATGATCGTTGAAGCCCGAGTTCACCCGGAAGAATGGAGAAGGACTAACAACTCAGCCGCTCATCTGTTTTACTTATCTGCTGCAACACCTTTAATGTTCCGATTTCTTTGGATTAGGCATGATCATTGAGACCCGGGTTCACCCTAAACAAAGGAGAACAACCATAAAGTCAGGGGTTCATTAAATGTTTCCATCTGCTACAGGCCCATGTTCACCCCGGATAAAAGAGAAGGACCATAAAGTAAGTAAGCATAAGGACCATTAGTTCTGCCTATCTCCGGAAGCGTCTTTTAAGCCGAAATTGTGGCTATTCTCCCGCATACCAACAATACAAGAAGACTTAGTTTTTGGACCCTCGAACATTCGAGGGAACTATGAGTCGGAAGAACTGTCAAGACAATGCCCTCTTAATTCGAACATCAGTCATCTTGAATACGTCAATGGGCTGGACTGTTGTATCTTTTGTGGAACTTTTTAACAGCTGTGACGTTAGAATTTACAGCAGCAAGGCTCACTCTCTTATCCCCTTAAATCATTTCGTTTGCTCTTTTCTTGGTCGGAATTTGGAGGAATAGTTTGCAGCCATGGTTCCATCTGACACTGGTGCCTTCAGATCACGAATGCAACCAATAATAGGTATAGCGAATGAGTGCAAGTATTCTCCCCAGGGATAGTAGGAAGACTCACCGCGGAGCAACATAAGCGTGCGACAGGCAGGCGTTCCACGAGAATACACCTTTGTCGAAGCCCACAGACGGTGGAAGACTCGCGATGGGCAGCATCAGAGAGGACGGTCTGATTGGTTCAATGGGTGAGGGAAGACGATCCCTCGTCGACCACAACATGATGATGACGAAAGGGGAGGACGATCCCTGCAACCTACACCCCATCGAATAGATTGCGCCACCGCATTATGGGCGTGAATGCAAAAAGTTTGATGTCATGGAGTAGACTTTCTCCTATTTAACCCAATGAGGGAGCCACGAAGGAGTAGCAGAGGTATGGGGCGGACAGCCCAAAAGACACCCCTCCAACAAAGCCGCAACTTTGAATTCAATAGCCAAGAGAAGACGATTTCTTTTCCCCAACGCTGGACCAACGGAGGAGAACCGAGGTGTGGAGGCGGACAGCCAGGAACAAACACACTCGCCACAACTAAACCAAACCATTGACAATAGCCATGGACACCGAACAAACGGGACATCATCAAAGTATATCTAAAGCATGAAAGACACAAGGCGATGTCCCTGAGGAAATTGTGACACCCGAGAGTCAACTGTCAAAAAGGCAGCTATCAAAGCGTAAATGCTGCCGAAGTGGTAACGAAACACCAGAGTAACCAAAAACAAAGCCCACGTGTCAAACCAAATAATTTAAAAATGGCACCCGAATGGAAATCCTTGCCCTTAAATCTGCAAGCGAAACGAACACAGTTCGCCAAACCACAAATGAGTTTTTGTCATCTTCTCCTTCTTCCTCAAAGCTCACTGCTTCTGAGAAAAGTGCTACCCCCTTCCATCCATCCGATTTTCAATCTTCTCCATCGTAGTTCGGGTTGTTCGGTTTTTGGATTGGTCGCGGTCAGTAAAACTTAGAGAGTCGGAGCAAATGTTTGATTGATGGCAAATGGTTGTCCAGGATTGGCACCGGGGTTTTCCTAGGAAACTGTGACAAGTGGCTACTGGAAACTGTGACAAGTGGCTACGGAAAAACCAGCAGTGTGAGGTGTCAGGCAGCGATAGCACGCCTCGTTGAAATATCTGACGTTGATGCGTACAACCAGTCCCATGCGAACGCAGGTAACACAATATTTAAAATAAGTAAGCGCGAATGCACTTTCCACCCAAAGGGCAGAAAGAATGAGAAGTCGCAGTAGGCTTACGAGTGAAGAGTACTAAGCGTGAATACAAAACTGGATCGATTCTGGACACTTCTTGGATATCTAGCTAAAAGGTTAGACGTGCGTATTTTGTTCGAATTGTCGCGGAAAAAGTTGAGCAGAGTTTATTTTTTTGGAGAAAAATCCTTTCGCGGTGGAAGGCAAAAGGTATATAAGAGAAAGAAATCAGGAATATCGAGAAATGAAGAAGAGACAAGGATGTACCAAAACTAATATTTCCCTATTGTAGGGATAGGTTATAAAAAGATAAGTAGAGAACTGCAAAATTTTGCAAGTCGTTGGTTGTGCTGCGAACGAAAAATTCCAGAGAAAAGACGGGACGGGACAAAAAAATGTTAAAATATTTTTATTTGTTAAAATTCTGGATAGAATTCGTTCGGGGGGCATATCCATGTCCGAAGACACCATGAGCGGTGAGCTAGCCCAGTCTCTCGGAGTTCACCTACGAGAAGTTGCGAATCTTTGTGTGATGGATCTGTGGTTGACATTTCGCTCGCAAGAAATTACGTAGCACAGCACAAAGAAAACTCAGGTGGTGGACACTTCATTCCAATAGGTGTATATCGCTAATTTCCATGTGGGATAATACTGCTTCCAGACTAACAAAAATCATCATCACTGGACACCGTATCCTAGGGCGGCATAGTTTTAGAATGGTGGTTTCATATAACGAACATACAGATATGAGGAGGAGTCAATAGACTGTTTCTCTGCATGTGCTCTGCTCTTTCAACTCAGAAAAGTTAATCAAGGAAAGTACTTTAAAAGCGATCTAAAGATCAATCTACTTACTTACTTAAGTGGCGCTACAGTCCGGGATGAACCTGGGCCTTAACCAACATGCCTCTCCAATTAGCCCGGTCCTTAGCTAACTGCCTCCAGTTGCGCACTCCAAGTTGGTTGAGGTCGGTTTCTACTTGTGCGCGCCACTTAAGGCGAGGTCTTCCTCTACTGCGTCCAACGTCTTGCTGGGAATCGAAAACTCTGCGAGCCGGAGTATTGGTGTCAATTCGTTCTACATGTCCTAGCCATCTTAAACGTCCAATGCGGATTTTTTTTTGACTAGGGGTATGTCGCTGTACAGCTCGTATAGTTCGTGGTTGAATCTTCGTCTCCATAGCCCGTCAACGCAAACGGGACCGAAGATTTTCCGAAGAATTTTTCTCTCCAGTCGACCAAGGATTTCTTCATCCGCTTTTGATACGGTCCATGCTTCAGCGCAGTGAAGCAGGACTATGATGATCAGGGACTTATATAGGATCTCCTTAGTAGTTCGAGTGGGGGCTTTACTACTAAATTGCCTTCATAGCCCGAAGAAACAGCGATTGGCAAGAGTAATTCTTCGTTTGATTTCTGACGAGATGTTGTTGTCAGAGTTAATAGCAGAGGCGAGGTAGACAAAGTCCCGTACTACCTCAATGTTATATCTGTCAATGGTGACGTTCTGTCCAATTCGTCGATGTTATGTGTCCTTTCGTGTTGACAGCATATACTTAGTCTTACCCTCATTTACTGCTAAACCCATTTTTGCCGCTTCCTTCTCTATACTAACAAACGTGGATATGACATCACGTTGAGTCCTACTAATGATGTCAATATCGTCGGCGTATGCTAGTAATTGCACCGCTTTTTGGAAAATTGTGCCTCTGGTGTTGGCTCGGGAGTTTTGCACAATCCTCTCAAGAATCAAATTGAAAAAGTCACATGACAGCGCATCGCCTTGCCTAAATCCTTTTTTGGTATCGAATGTGTCGGTGAGGTCGTTTCCTACCCTGATGGTGCAGCGAGAATTCTCCATCGTCATCCTACACAAGCTGACGAGTTTGGGCGGTATACCAAAACTAGACATGGCTCTGTATAGTTCGTCTCTATAAATGCTGTCGTATGCGGCTTTGAAATCGATAAATAGGTGGTGGGTATCGATTTGGACTTCTTGGGTTTTTTCCAGGATCTGCCGAAGTGTGAAAATTTGATCGATTGTGGACTTTACTGGCCTAAAACCGCACTGATAAGGGCCGATCAGGTTGTTGGTAAACGGTTTCAGGCGTTCACATATTACGGCAGATAGGATCTTGTAGGCGATGTTGAGGAGACTTATGCCTCTGTAGTTGGCGCAGTTCAGAGGGTCTCCTTTTTGTGGATCGGGCAAACGATGCTGAGGTTCCATTCTTCAGGCATGCTCTCAACCGGCCAGATTTGGCTTATGAGTTGGTGGATGTAACTTACCAAGTCATCTCCGCCAGCTTTATAAATCTCAGCGGGAAGGCCGTCATTTCTGGCGGCCATATTAAGCTTGAGTTTAGATATTGCTATCCTCACTTCACTTAGGTCGGGTGGTTGGCAGTTTTCGATGTCGTTGCCAATATTAAATGGTTCGTTCTGCCTGACAGCGGAATGTTGTTCTTCATCGCCGTTTTACAGTCTGCAGAAGTGGTTCTTCCATATCCTCAGCGTCGACTGTGTCTCAACTACGATATTTCCTTGTTCATCTCGACAGGATTCTGTTCGAGGCTTGTTTCCTTGGCTTTGACGTTTTACACTTTGGTAAAACTTGCGAACATCGTTCCTGGAGTGGCACCTCTCTATATCCTCGATCGCGCGCTTTTCTTGTTTTTTTTTCTTCTTTCTGAAAAGTCGATGTTTTTCCCTTCTTCTTTGCCTATAGAGCTCAATGGCAGCTCTCGTCTTCACCTGCAGCTTAGCCTTGTAGGCCTCGTTCTTGGCTGCGAGCATTTGTCGGCATTCCTCATCAAACCAGGCGTTTCTTGCTGGTGGCCGCGAGAAACCTAGCACATCAGTTGCGGCTGATCTAATGGCTTGTTGGCATCGTTGCCATTGTTCTTCGATATTAGATGCTGGTGGTGTGTTGTGAGTTGAGAGGTTAAGGGATACGCGTTGTGCGAAGGTCTTGGCGATCTCCGGCGATTGCAGTCTTTCGACATTCATTTTGTTCACAGTATTTCTAGTTTGTTGTTACGTGGTGGATATCCGCATCCTTACCTTCGCTACAACAAGGAAGTGGTCCGAGTCGATGTTAGCCCCTCGGAATGTGCGGAAATCCAAAATACTCGATTCGTGCCTCTTGTCTATCGCAATGTGATCAATTTGGTTGACTGCTCATTGATCTGGAGACCGCCATGTCCCCTTATGGATATCGAGGTGAGGAAACCGTGTGCTGGCTATAGTGGCATTTCGTCCCTTAGCGAAGTCAATCTGCCTAAGTGCGTTACCAGACGTGTTGTCGTGTAGGCTATATTTTCCGACAGTGCTGCTAAAGATGTCTTCTCTTCCTACCATTGCGTTAAAATCTCCCAGCACGATTTTAACATCGTACTTCGGTAGTTGCTCATAGGTTTTGTCGAGGAGCTCGTAGAAGCAATCCTTAGTTATATCATGATTTTCCTCCGTCGGAGCATGAGCGCATATGCGGATTGTTACAATGCGTTTGCTAATGTCTTGAAAACATAAGACCTCTTGCCTAAGTCTGGCACTTATAACAAATCCGCATCCAAATAGTCGCTGTTTCTGCTCACTATAACACGGTCCGTAGTAGATGTCAGAGTTTTTCATCCTCTTTTTGCCCGGCCCATCCCATCGTATTTCCTGGATGGCAGTAATGTCTGCTTTGTAGCAGTTTAGGGCTTCCGCTAGTTGTTCGCCTGCACCTCTCCTGTTTAATGTTCTCACATTCCAGGTGCAGATACGAACGTCGTTGTCCTTTTTTCGTTTAGCATGGTCTTCAACAATAATATCTTCCGAGGCTATTGGTTGCTTCGTAATATAAGGTTTTTTCCGTGGATGGGTATTTAACCCAAAGCACAGCCCCCAACCTGGAGGGCCGGCTCTTGTTTTGACCCTAGGACAGCAGGCCGGAAAAATACCGATGTCAGTAGCCCATTTTGCTGTCACTAAAAGATAAGTCAAAGATGTATTCTAAGGCCTTTGATAGCTCAGAATATAGAGTGGAAAGACTCGTTTACAACATAAAGATATTTTTTTTTGTGTTATAAGGGACCACCGAAAACAAACAAACCAAGAGATACCGACCATTTTTGAAATCAGAATACAAACAATGTTTGTCCCTATGATGACTGGCCATTTGAGTTGGTTCCACACAAAAACAGTTTAGTTTTTCTTTTTGTGGAGAACAAAGTTTTTTTTGAGTCTATCTTGGATAATTATAGTCTGATCATCATTCCCGTCATAACTACAAAAAGACTCGTTACACCTGCATAGGTACCTGCCTATATTCATAAGTTCATCTTTCATATGCAAAATGGTTACAACGCAGACGTGTATCCCCAACGCGGTAGTGTACACCATTCTTGTCGCAATAGTCAACAAACGACAATCGATTGGTAAAACACTTGAAACACTGTTGCTTTCGCTGTAATTCTGAGAGGAGAGAGCTATATTGCCGACAGCGGCATATCCACTTAAGAGGCCGCATAACAAATATACACCATCGTTCAGCTCATGAGGAGAATCTATACCTCAAATGAACACTCAATTGCCAATAGATACACTTTGTCATCGGTACATTTGTTTGCTTTCCCCATCGGATCGTTATGAAACATGCGCATGCGCAACATTTCATAAGCGCAATCGATTCGAGGCGGGCTAGCCAACATCTTGATCTTGATTTTGAAATCGATAATGATCGGCAGAAAATCGATTGACATCTGTGCGATTGTATATTGTATCTATGAGGCGGTAAAAAAGTTTTAATTGTATTTGGGTATGGTAGGAGCCGTCGTTGCTGATGAACGGTGGTAGCCAATAAATCACTTAATTGAAGGAGAGGCTAGGAGAGGCTTTGAACATGTCTTACATGCTATTATGCAATGTTGGTTGGGTGCGCGAGGGCGCTTTCAAGAAAGTTGGTTATTAATTACACGCGAACTGTCATTTTTTTGGGATAATCCCGATTCGAGGTTGAGAAAGTTGTAATGCGATCATGGCTCTGGATCATGATTCGCTATACATGCAAAAATTCCCAATCAAGACTTCCCCATAACCCAATTCTTTGGAAATCCCTCAAAAGCCCTAACCCTTTACAATTTACGCCGACAATTTAGACTTGCCTACTTTGTCTACCACTCAAGTCCCATTGAAAGATGCAATCATCGACAGCGAATGTCAAATGGCACTTAGTGTCCCGTTTTAAGAGTTTCCCAATATTTCGACACTGGCGGCCAATAACAGACAAAAGCCATGCCAACGCGCCGGCGCGCAGTAGCGCAACGTCAGAATGCTTTAGATAAATTGCCTGATAAGCGAAATGCAATTGATCTGCGAGCACGATAAGATGATAAATGACTCGTGTTGTGCTTATTGCCTTATTAAATTTATATCAAACTTATTGGCCGGCGCACACAGCTTCAGCTAGACAACAACAAAATATGATCGGCCGAGATAATTATCGCGCGCCAAGAAGGTTGCAACTAGCAATTGGGATCAGCAAAAGGAGAGCGAGATAGAGACATAGAAGCGGTGTGCGAGTCTGAAGCCGAATTGGCTAGGGAATTGGTTGCAAAATTGCTCCATGGAAAGGTTGACTCAGAGATTACAGCGCAATGGTCGAATGCTCTGCTTCTGCGACAGATCGATTGAAAGGAAACAATTTTAATAAGAGCTTGTGGTTGAGTTTAATTCTTGAATTACCACAGCACTGACCGATCGAGCGCTTACTGTTGCGCGATGCTACTATAATTGAAAGTCGACATGTTGACAAATTGTCGGGCATAATTATTGTATTTGTCAGTGACAGCGACGAGGGCGACAGCATTGACGCCTCAGGTGGTGTCATTTGTCAATTCCCGGCGAATAAATTGTACTTTGAGCGTGTGTTTCACAATCATAAAAGGTACTATTATCGTGGTGTGTGGTCGGACGACATTAATTATGTAAAGGTATTCGTTTTTTGAACATTAAAATGTGACTGACATATGGTGATCGAAGTTTGTGATGGATGCACTCGATGGCGGCTTGGCGATGTGGGTGATCTGCACTTATGCAAATCAATAGGGCGAAATTGTCTGCACAAAGAATGCTGTAGTCCAGTTTGCACGAACATACTAAATATGCAAATGAAGGGACATATAAGTTTTGGCTCGCAGAAGATGGTAACGATCGAACGTCGATAACTCTGAGTAAGATCGTTTACTTTGTGTAGACGAAATCGTTTTGACGATCTAACAAAAGCTTCAAATAACTTACAGAGCTGACGATCTAACACGACGACCATGTTAGATGGACAGATCTATAATCTGTCGTCAAGATCGTTGATCTTGAGTCTACCATTTTAAGAATGGAGCCCAGCGTAAGCTTGGAGACCTAATTGCCACTTTAAGGTGATGATTTTATTTGGATATAATCTGCAAAGAAATCAGGAACGGCTCCAAGTGCATGCGTCAATCAGCTGACTGCTGCCCGAAGAAGCAAGGCCTGCTTACTTGAGATGCATTAGCGGTTCCAAGACAGGTATGAACATTGAACTAACGGCTATAAAGAACCAGAAAAAAACACTATCAGACTGTTAGAATGTAATACATATCTTAATCGTCTAATAAATTATTGCCCTGGAAATTCGTGGTGTCGACTCAACCAAAAAAGAAGCATTATGCCCTGCGGAAACTGAGCTTTCGAGCGAAAACACGCCAACGAAAAACCAAACTACGCATACGACGAAATAAAAGGAATCTATTCCTCCAGCTGTTCTGCTCCACAGAGCACCAGCATGTCAGAACTGCCTAGTACATCGACTGGAGATAGGGTAACAAACCCCTGTGGAAGATCGTTGGTGGCAGCGAACGAGAGAGGGGGGTGAAGTATCCTCTCACTAGGGTACTCACTCTCAGGAGACAGCGGAGGAATTCCCTAGATGGAATCAACGGTGGCACCTACATCTTCAGTAAGTGAAATCCCTTTATGAGCTGTTTCGACATATTTGAACACCAGGTCTATAGGGATTTTCATGACTGTTGGAAAAGAGCACTCACATTCCAAAATGGATTACTGACACCGGTATTTTCGGCCCACTGCCCTAGTTGTGTCGTCGGGGTAACTTCCCTACCATGAAATTTTTAGAGAGACACAACCAACCTCGGATAATGAACCCTTCATATGGCAACAAGATCCGGAACGTCAATGGACTATGATATCAGAGTATATACCTGGAATGTACGAACACTCTTCACCCCGGATGCTACTCAAAAAGTATAATGAAGAGAAAAAATTGCGACAGCTGCAACAAAAGATTGCATGTATTAGGATGCGGATTCGTCGTGGAAAACCGGCTTAGGACAAAAGTCATTGACTTCAAGTCGATAAGTGATCGCCTTTCTGTGATCCGCATCAAAGCTACACACGTTCCAAAATATAAGCCTAATATGTGAACACCCCTCTACCGACGAGGCTGAAGATCCCATCAAGGTGGAGTTTTATGTCCTCCTGGGTGGAGCCTACTGAGCCTACCCGGAGTACGATGTAAAAGTTGTACTCGGGGATTTCAATGCTAAAGTCGGAAAGGAAAACATCTTTGGCGGTTTAGTTGGTAGGCACAGAATCAATGAAACGACAACAGACAACGGCTACCGTTTAACCGACTTTGCTCGTAATACGGTGATAAGTAGCACTAGGTTCATAGGGCTAAGGATTCACACGGCAACCTGGCGCTCTCCAGACGTTCGAACCACCAACCAAATCGACCATGTGCTAATCGATTCGAGGCCGAATCCAATATCCTCGACGTACACGCATTTTGAGGGGCAAACGTCGACTCTGACCATTTTCTTGTCGCGACTAAATTCGAACTGCCCAGAAGAAGAAATTCGATGATCAGCACACCTGGAGTAGCCAGAGTCTACAGTGAGCGCCTGAGTATGAAACTCTCCTCTGTGCACTCACCTACCACAGACGCCAACAAGCTTTGACATGGGTATCATTGGAATTTATTTCAGTTGGTTTATGTCAGGCTTGTGCTTTTTGTTCTTTAAGACTTTAAGACGCACAGCACGGATCTTGGAAAGTTTTGATGGAGGTCTGCCAGAATCTCACCAAAGCGAAGACTAAACCATTTATTGTTCAGCTACTATAGCTCTTTTCTGAGCTCAGCTGTGCTCCTTGGCTTTTAATACGATCACTTGAGTTTGTCCATCATAGCCCTAGTTCAATCGTCGAAAAGAACAACTACCCCACAACGGATCTATATTTCACATAGATAGACATCGCCAGTGCAATGTTGCTGATGAAAACCATACTGACGATCAAAATGGAGATGCTTTTTGTCGACATACTTTATAAGATGGTAACTGATTGTACACTCCAAGACCTAAGAAGGTACTGACGTTAAAACTATGATTTGAATGATTGAAGGAGAGTTTCTATCCCCCTTTTTGGAATTGGCTGAACTTGTGCGATCCAGAAATATATATCTTCAGATAAGTACAGGTGGAGGAGTTCGCCAAGTTTGGAAGAAAACCTACTCAGAACATGGGGATACATTCGATATGGACCTAAAGCTTTACAATATCTGGGATCTTTTAAGTCCCGATCTATGAAATGGGTTTTGAAAATTGTAGTGTGGTAAGGAAAAGCTATGTAGTAAGATTGAGAGTCCGATTCAGGTTCGAGGATGAGGCACAACTTAAAAAGAGCAAAATATAGCTTTGTTTAGGCCATTGCAATATTTCTAGTCTAACAGCACGTCTGGCAACGGACTTAAGCTAATTGACTTCGCTACGGAACGAAATGCCACTATAGCCAGCACACAGTTTCCTCACCTCGATATTCAAAAGGGGATATGGCGGTCTCCAGATCAACGAACGGTCAACCAAATTGATCACATTGCAACAGTCAAGAGACACTCATCCAGTATTTCGGATGACCGAACATTCCGAGGGGCTAAGATCGACTCAGACCACTACCTTGTTCAAACCAAGGTAAGAATCCGTCAATGCTGAGGATATGGAAGAACCACTTCTGCAGACTGTTAAACTGCGATGACGAACAACATTCCGCTGTCAGGCAGAATGAACCATTTAATATTGGTAACGGCAGCGAATACTGCCAACCACCCGCCCTAATGGAAGTGAGGATAGCAATACCTAAACTCAAGCTTATAACAAGGCTGCCGGCAATGACTTGGTAACTAACATCCACCAACTCATAAGCCATATTTGGTCGGATGAAAGTATGCCTGAATAATGGAACCTCAGCATCGTTTGCGCGGTCCACCCTCTGAACTGCGTCAACTACAGAGACATAAGTTTCCTCAAGATCGCCTACAAGATCCTATCTGCCGTAATAATATATGAACGCCTGAAACCCTTTATCAACAACCTGATCAGTTTTAGGTCATTAAATTCCACAACCGATCAAATTTTCACACTTCGGTCGATCCTGGAAAAAACCCAAGAAGTCCAAATCGAACCCACCTCCAATTCATCGCTTTCAAAGCCGCGTACGACACTATTTATAGAGACGAACTTTACAGAGCCATGTCTAGTTTTGGTATACCGCCCAAACTCCTCCGTTTGTGTTAGATGACGATGGAGAATTATTGCTGTTCCATCAGAGTCGGAAACGACCTCACCGACACATTCGATACCAAAAAAGGATTTAGGGAAGGCGATGCGCTGTCATGTGCCTTCTTCAATTTGATTCTTGAGAGGATTGTGCAAAACTCCCGAGCAAACACCAGAGGCACAATTTTCCAAAAATCGGTGCAACTACTAGCATACGCCGACGATATTGACATCATTGGTAGGACTCAACGTGATGTCATAGCCACGTTTGCTAGTATAGAGA
Source organism: Rhingia campestris (assembly GCA_932526625.1). Lineage (NCBI taxonomy): Eukaryota > Metazoa > Arthropoda > Insecta > Diptera > Syrphidae > Rhingia > Rhingia campestris. The sequence continues at coordinate 121,472,904 of OW052183.1, read as the reverse complement.
AGGAAGCGCCAAAAACGGGTTTAGCAGTAAATGAGGGTAAAACTAAGTATAAGCTTTCAACACGAAGGACACACTACTTCGACGAATTGGACAGAACGTCACCATTGATAGATATAACTTGGAGGTAGTACGGGACTTTGTCTACCTCTGCTCCGCTATTAACTCGTCAGAAATCAAATGAAGAATTACTCTTGGCAATCGCTGTTTCTTCGGGCTATGAAGGCAATTTAGTAGTAAAGCCCTCACTCGAACTACTAAGGAGATAAGACCCTGATCATCCCAGTCCTGCTCTACGGCGCTGAAGCAGCATGGACCGTATCAAAAGCGGATGAAGAAATCCTTGGTCGATTCGAGAGAAAAATTCTTCGAAAAATCTTCGGTCCCGTTTGCGTTGACGGGCTATGGAGACGAAGATTCAACCAAGAACTATACGAGCTGTACAGCGACATACCCCTGGTCAAAACACTCCGCATTGGACGTTTAAGATGGCTAGGACATGTAGAACGAATGGACACCAATACTCCGGCTCGCAGAGTCATGAGTTGGTGTAATTTTCCAAAACAGCTCAATGGCGGCTCTCGTCTTCACCTTTGCCTTGTTAGCCTAGCTCTAACTGCTCTTAACTGATGCTGAAAAGCATCGCACCGAATTTTAATGCCTAAATGAGGAAAGTGTATCTGCACACCCTCCGGACTTTGGGGACTTTTAGTCATCTGTTTAGTCTGAAATAAATTAACTTCAGCTACAATGTCAGGGGCGAGGGTTGTCCCAATATAAGTGGTGTTCCATGCATGTTGGCCAGGCACACTAAGACTCAATGTGGGAACACAAGTAGAATTTATAATCATTTCTAGGCCACCTTTAGATACAACGACTCTCGTAAGAAAGTGTTTGAATCCCTACGGCAAAAGTAACATCAGTCTTCCATAGATCAGTTGTACAAGACTGATTAAACCAATGTGTAGAAAAAAAAAACCGTCCAATACCAACGTGTTTGTTAATATTCCAAACAATTGAAATCTAGTCCAATCAATTAACATTACTACCCAGGATCAGGACTCATTTATGTAATTTCCTGCCCCTAAACGCTCATTCATTATCTGTCCACACCGGACTCGCCGATAATGCAAACAAATTACAAATCACTCCGACTTCCTTGTTCATGACCAATTCCAACACAAAACAGCAAAACGACAAAATGCATCAAATATCTGTAGATCCATATCTGCGGTCCAACATAAGTACATGCAACGTCGTTCAACAACTTCAGCTATCGAAGGAATCAACCGAACTATCGTCATTTGCTGTGTTTGTGTGTAGTATTTGCCAATGTTGATAGCTGCGCCCGACGACGACGACAACAACGACGACGGCGACTTCTCGACGATGGCGGCGGCGGCTTCGATTACCTCTACCTCAGTAATCTGCAACTCGCTATAGATACAATAGATATATATAGATATATTTGTTTTTGTTGTTGCGAATTTATGAGATGCGTTTATGCGGTAATTGCCGACAAAGAATAAGAACTCTTCCAATCCAATCCAATCCCAATGCAATAACTTACCGCACATGACATTTCCTCATGCGATCCTGCAGCGAGAGCCCGGCCAAGACACACAGAGCTAGAGATACTCATTCCATCGCTCAAGATCTCACAATGTTTTGTTGTTGGCACTGGCAAAAGGTCGCGCTTTCGACAGATAGACAGATGGACAAGCGCTCGCCAAGAGTTAGAGATAGATGTCCGTTTGGAGTTCGCCTACCATGCCAATTGAAGTGTTTTTTGTATGCTCCTGCTGTTGTTGTAGTCCTTCGTCTGTTACATCCTGCACCTTTGATTTTATTTTATTTTTTATTGTGGGGGAATATGCAACACGAGACCTAATTGATTTCAAATTACCTCTCAATGTTGTGTGGATTCTTGTGAAGTGAAATTTATTTGCCATCGTCCTGTAATTACATTGCGCTTTGTTGATTGTGTGTTCGTGTCTTTTCGGACTTGTGAGCAATGTCATCGCCTTGTCATTGGGAGTCGATAAAGTGTGCGACCTAAAGTGGTAAGTTGGTATGGCAAAATGGAAATTATTGAAGTAGAACTAACTAGTGGGACATTTGATGGTTTTACTTCTAAAATTGATAAAAATAGTACAATACGCGCTCCGTTAGAATAGTTTTATACCCAATCAAAATATCCCTTTCAGACACTTTTTGAATTTTGAATCATCCTAGCTCAAAATGTACAGATGTACAAATATGTTCCAATACTTACTTAAGTGGCGCTACAGTCCGGGATGAACCTCAACCAACATGCCTCTCCAATTAGCCCGGTCCTTAGCTACCTGCCTGCAGTTGCGCACTTCAAGTCGGTTGAGGTCGGTTTCTACTTGTGCGCGTCACTTAAGGCGAGGTCTTCCTCTACTGCGTCCGACGACGTCTGGCTGGGAGTCGAAGACTCTGCGAGCCGGAGTATTGGTGTCCATTCGTTCTACATGTCCTAGCCATCTTAAACATCCAATGAGGAGTTTTTTTGACTACGGGTATGTCGCTGTACAGCTCGTATATTTCTTGGTTGAATATTCGTATCCATAGCCCGTCAACGCAAACGGGACCGAAGATTTTTCGAAGAATTTTTCTCTCGAATCGACCAAGGATTTTTCATCCGCTTTTGATACGGTCCATGCTTCAGCGAAGTAAAGCAGGACTGGGATAATCAGGGTCTTATATGTTCCAATGGACGCACATATATGATGGTTGGATGTTTATAAAACGAGGGTAGACTCTGATTGTCTTTAACTTGGCAATGCCCAGTTGTTGTAACTCCGACTATTATGTGCGAAATCAGTTCCCCACTTGGATGTTAAATATCCAAGGGCGGGACTGATTTCGCTTGATAGAGCGTACATTAGCGCAATTATAGGTGTCATCACTCGATAATGTTTAATAGGCAGAAAGGCTAGGAGTGGTGGAAACTCGCATTCTTAGCACCCGATGTTATCCCCTCGGAATGTTCGGACATCCAAAATACTGGATGCGTGCCTCTTGTCTATCGCAATGTGAACAATTTGGTTGACTGTTCGTTGATCTGGAGACCGCCATGTCGCCTTATGGATATCGAGGTGAGGAAACCGTGTGCTGGCCATAGTGGAATTTCGTTCCGTAGCGAAGTAAATTAGCCTAAGTCCGTTACCAGACGTGTTGTCGTGTAGGCTATATTTTCCGATAGTACTGCCAAAGATGTCTTCTCTTCCCACCTTTGCGTTAAAATCTCCCAGCACGATTTTAACATCGTACTTTGGTAGTCGCTCATAGGTTTTGTCGAGGAGCTCGTGGAAGCAATCCTTAGTTATATCATCTTTTTCCTCCGTCGAAGCATGAGCGCATTTAAGGCTTATGTTGGCGAATTTGGCCTTGATGCGGATTGTTACAATGCGTTCGCTAATGTCTTGGAAACATAAGACTTCTTGCCTAAGTCTGGCACTTATAACAAATCCGCATCCAAATAGTCGCTGCTTCTGCTCACTATAACACGGTCCATAGTAGATGCCAGTTTTTCATCCTCTTTTTGGCCGGCCCATCCCATCGTATTTCTTGGATGGCAGTAATGTCTTATTTGTAGCAGTTTAGGGCTTCCGCTAGTTCGCCTGCACCTATCCTGTTTAATGTTCTCACATTCCAGTTGCAGATACGAACGTCGTTGTCCTTTTTTCGTTTAGCATGGTTGTCAACAATTATATCAGTCCTTTCCGAGGCTATTGGTTGCTTCGTAACATAATCTTTTTTCCGTGGATGGGTAGTTAACCCAAAGCACAACCCCCAACTTGGAGGGCCAGGCCCCTGTTTCGACCCTAGGACAGCGGGCCGGAAAAAATACCGATGTCAGTAGCCCATTTTGGGATATGAGCGCTGCCGTTGACCCATTTTCCAATACCCTGGCTCAGTATTGGAAATCCCTATAGACCTGGTATTCAAATATGTCGAAGCAGCTCATATAGGGATTTCACTACCAGTTCGATCAAACTGGAGCTGTAGGCGCCACCGTTGACTCCATCTATGGAATTCCTCCGCTGCCGCCTGAAGAGTGAGTGCCTTATAGAGAGGACACTCCTCCCCCTCTCTCGTTTGCTGCCTCCAACGACCTTCCACAGGGGTTTAATACCCCATCTTCAGTCGAGGTACTAGGCACCCACCAGTCACCAGCGTGGAGGTGAGAGTAGGAGTTGATAGTGAGAGGCTTGAGTGAGAACGCTGGTGTCCTTATTTAATCGCATCAATATCCTTAAGCAGACGGCCAACAAAAGCCTTATTAAAACGCGATTTATTTATTTAGTTATATGTCTCTCCTTTCTTATGTCCTTTTTGGAAAACTATATTTCTGCGCATATGCAAAAAAAGCTTACTGCTGCATTTTTTCCACTTCTTTGAAATGAAGTTATTATGTGAGAGATATTGAAAGAGTGTCTTTCACCAGACTTTACACCTCTTCTACAATATTTTATTATTTTCTATCCCAAAGTAGGTACACCTTAAGGAAAGGATTTCATAAATTGAATCAACAACAATCGTAAGGCTTGAACAATCACCAAAAAGACTCGTCATTGACATCTTGTGATATTTTAATTTCTGATCTTAATTTCCCTCAGAACTACCCCACTGTGCACCTCTTAGTTTGTATCCCCCATAGACCTTTTTTGGTCTGAGCGTCGCGGACATGCTGGTCATGGACTTCTAGATGCGTTCTCAGTTATTTAAAAGATTTTACACCTCGATAGCACACTGAGTGAGAAATACATAAACAACATTTCGGTCTCCATCTGACCAACGATCGGAATCGATCGCATTGAAGTTCAATGGCAAACCACCACTTCTATGCGACGTGTCACTCCCATACACACTCCTCCTCGTCCCACCTTCTGGCAGTAACCAGCAACCAACATCATCAACAATCACCGTCATTATCAACATCCTAGTTCGGTGCGATGTAATGAAAGTGACAATCATCGTGCCGTCGAGTGAGTTTGTATGCGCTTGCACAATGTATACGAAGATTTATCGAGACCTTTGCGACGTGACTCACGTTTTCCTCACCCCAAACATTGTTGCTCGGTCCGATCTTTTGCCATATCGTTGGGAATCACCACTATCCTTGCGGCATGCCAACCCAACCGGACGATTGAAATTGCGGCCATTTGTGCCTTAAAGTGTTTGGCGAATCGCCAGTGTACATCTTGGCAAGCCCGGGGACCAAATCAAAAACCATTAATCAGCAGATTCCATGCACTGGTCGACTGTGTGATGTTGCGTCTCAGCACGGCTACCGAACGACGCGCCAGCCATGTTACTACCCCGATCGCAGCACAGGATAAGCGCGCATGTGCGCTCACGGTGAGACTCTAGGTGAAAATGTGATTAATTGATAATGATTTGTGCTGGACTATTATATCGCATAGGGTCGGACAAAATTGCCATCACTATGGTCCTGCGTCGCACATAGCCGTCGACTGGCATTATAAATGTCCCGACATGAATGTTATATTTTTTGTGTCAGCGCGCACGCTGGATAGATAGATCCTTTAGAGCCATATGGAGATCTTTTCCGGCGATCGGATGCGCTCTCTCTGTGTGTGTATTATCATCATTTGTAATCGCGTTTCGCAGATGATGTAGGTATTAATTTGCTTGAGAATCGAGATTGAGTGTCCTTGAAGGAGTGGGTTTGCCTCAGAATGTGCGGTGAATTCAATTAGTTTGTAGTAAAGGAAAAAAAAAATACCCGCCAAATGGCGGAAACTTGAGCAATTTGTCAGGGACGATCCCTTACAGCTTTTTAATGGACTAATTGGGTGTCTTTGGAGATTTATCTGCAACCTTGGACGAAACATGAGTTAAAACTATTTCAGTGGATACTATTTTGAAGCGGAAAGACAAATGTCTAGCGGGAAGAGATGGTCTGTGGGACCACACAAGGTGGTCGTTTTTTCGCAAACTAAATACGAAAATTGTATGATAGATACGCTTCTAAGAAATTCTCAGAAGAAGGTTTTAAAGAAACTGGTTAACACCTATGGTGGTTAGTTCGTTTTTTATCTTTTATTTATGGGGCTAAACGGCACCTTTCATTAAGGGGCTCAATAATGTGGATTAAGCGATGTTTGAGTCTTCGCCTTGAATTCACAGACCCTAACCAATTACTACTAAGCAGACAGCGTATTATTCAGGTGTGATGAAAAAGAGCGAAGAAAAGAAAGATGGCACATGATATTCTGTCAGTTCTTCAGGAAATAGTGCTACCCTCACGTCGAAGATAATGTCTCACACGTGCTATGTCACTGTCCCGCAGTACACAACAGCCGAAGAAAAATTCTCCAGGACCAGGCTGATATTCCCATATGCCAGATCATCGTCATTTTAAAAAGAATGGGTTGGATCGAGAAACAACAGCCAAAAAAAATGTCCGCAGACAGTTCTATACGATCTACAGGATCTGGCTGATATTCCCATATTCCAGATCATCAGCTTATGAAAAAGATCGGACTGGATCGAATATATTTTAAAGATACCCGGAGCAACAAACCACATTGCCACATATGTATTGCTTTGCTAAGCTACCCATATCCTATCCTTTTAGGTAAAAACTTATCTGAAGGGTAACGCAAAGAGCTTAGAAAGTCAAGCATGTCAACCAATCGATAGATTGACCTTAAAAAAAAACGTGCAGGTGTTTCAGATCAGATCTATAGTCAAAGAACCTGAAACTGGAATGACAAATGCTTTTTGATGATATAATCTCCCTAAGCTTCAATATCCTCCAGATTCAGCTAGACCACCGAGAACTTCAATTTATTAATCAAGCGACTAGGACCTTAAATTTTAGATCACATGCCAAAGACAAAGAGAAATAAGGTTCACAAAGCGCATATCTGTCTACAAAAACAAAACTTGTCATAGAACAAGCCTTTTACACGATCAAGAACAGACTCCGCTCCTGTAAACTCATACGCCATGATATTGATGGCGAAGACCAGAAAATCAAGGCATTGAAACCGTATCCTAACTCTCATCAAGAAAATGGGCCTAAAATAAAGCTGTCGAAGACAACGTTCACACAGTTGGCAGTCAAAAAACTTAGTGAAAGTGAAGTGCGCCCAGATTACGTGGCATCATATTTGGACTTCAAAAAAGGGTCCCTTGAAGCCCTGTTCATTTATTATATTTTGTATATCACTGTTACAGTCTTAATATCCTTAGATTTAGGACCTTAGGAGAATAATTTTTCTTCTCCCTTAAAACCTATGTTTAGCTTAACAAAACAGGGGGTTTTTCCTTATTACTACCACCACCAGAATCCTTAAGAACCAAACTTAAGAACTTGGATGCAGCGTTGAGGTGACTAAGGTATTTACAAAACACGAAGAAGTTTATTTTTCGTTAGTTTTAATGGGTTCTATCCAAACGACCTTAGTTGCTTAGGCATGTCTGATATTCTGTTTTGAAGTTGTCTTATTACTTCCAGAAATCATGCTGCAGATCTGTAGTCTAGTTTGAAGAGGTGGTAGTGCCTTATAACTTAATGGCAGACTTGATGTTGTGTCATTTGATGTTGTGGAGAGGTGCAAGCGAACAACTAGCGGAAGCATTAAACTGCTACAAAGCAGATATTACTGCCATCTAGGAAATATGATGGGATAGGCCGAGCAAAAAGAGGATGAAAAACTGTGACATCTACTACGGACCGTATGCAGAAACAGCGACCATTCCGATGCGGATTTGTTATAAGTGCCAGACTTCGCCAAGAAGTCTTATGCTTTCAAAACATTAGCGAATGCATCTGTTACGGTAAAATTTACCGCAACAAGACAGGCCCTTAAAATCCTTTCGTATCCTCTTTTCTTTGTGGTCGCAAAACCAGAATTTGGAGGAAGTGGCGGGCAACTATCGTTCCATCAGCCACTGGTCCAAAACCAGAATTTGGAGGAAGTGGCGGGCAATTATCGTTCCGACCTTCAGATCCGGTAATGCAACCAATAACAGATATAACGAGTGTGACCGACGAGTCCACTCAAGAAGAAGATTAACCAACTCTGTTCGGTGCAGTCCTAGGGAGATTAGGGAGACTCACTACAGAGAAAACCCACACACAAGTGTGACAGGAGTCCACGGGTAACCGCCGTCGTCAATGCTTAAAGGACTTGGGAGACCCGCGACGGGCAGCATCGGACAGAAGCGGTCCGAAAAGTTCGATCGACCCCAACACGATGATGACGAGTGGGGGAGGCTGATCCCTGTAGCCTACACCCCAACGAATCGTTTGTGCCACCGCATTTTTGGTGCAAACGCAAAAAAAGTAGAATGGCATGGAGTAGACGTTCTCCTATTTCAATAGCGGACGGCCCAAAAGACACCCCTCTAACAAAGTCACAACATGGAAAATTTGGTTCGATGGCATAGAGAAGACGATCACTTTCCCCCAACCCTGGAGCAACGGAGGAGCAACAGAGGCGGACGACCATGTAAGAACACCTTTACGAACAAAAACGAACACACATGGACACCAAAGACATGTGACATCATGTCCAAAGACAGCTCAAGGACAACTGTCAAAGTGTCCTAGAGCTGGCGAAACGGCAAACGGCTGTCGAAAGGGACAGCGAAACGTGTCTAAACACGAGAGACACCTATATCAAAGGCCTAGAGCCCAACCTAAAATTTACGTGAAGATGGCACCCGAATGTGAAATCCCTGACCCCAAAATCTGAACCAGAAACCACTAACATAGTTCGCGGAAATGTTCATTTTTTTATAGTTCATCTTTTCCTCCTTCCAAAAAGCTCACTGCTTCTAAGAAAGTGCGGTGCCCTCCTTCCTCCCTTCAGACATTCAATCACCTCCATCGTAGTTCGGGTAGCTCGATTTTCGTCGGAACGATTAAGTGTTAGGTGTCTGGTAGCGATAGAACGCGTTGGGGAAATACCTGACGTCGATACCTTAAAATGCTAAGTAAGACCAGTCAAGTGTTAACGCGGGTGTAGCTCAAAACTAGTAACCGCTAACGCACGTTACACGTTGCCAACGGGGTTAATTTTCATTTAGTTTTTTTTCCAATTTTCGTCTGGTTTAACCTTATGCTTCACGTTTCGTAATTTTCCTGAAAATTACGTGCCGTCTAAAATTCAACGTTCACTTGGAAGCCAAAGAGCTCCAAGTTCGAACCCACCTCGCACGGTGAGCTGGCGCAGCATCTCGTAGTTCATCCACGAGACGTTGCGAATCTTTGTGTGAGTGATCTACGTTTGACAGTTCACTCATCAGAATTTTCGTAGCACATTGTAACAACCCGGATCAATGCCAAATTCGCCAACATAATTCAATTCAATGGACAACTCAATGGATTTTATTTGCACAAAAGAGATTTTTCATTTACATGTATTACAACTATTCAATAAAGCTAAAAGTTTGTCAATATACAAAAAGGACTGAGAAAGTCCAGCCGCAAATCCTGGAGACTCTTCTGTGAAAAAATAGAGGAGACTTCCGAAGCGTCCAGACTACGAAAAATCCTATCCACTAGTCCAACTGTTCCAAGCTATCTCAAAAAAACAGATGCCACCTGGACGACCTCAAGCAAAGAATCCATAGAGCTACTAATGGACACCCACTTCCCAGGTAGCTCACAGGATGCTTTTCAAGACGACATCAATAGAACCAATCTATTGACCGGCAGCTTACAAGATCTTATCACAAAAGATAAAATACTTTGGGCAATACATAGCTTCAAACCCTTTAAATCCGCGGGACCCGACGGCATTATACCAGCCGTGCTGCAGCGTACTTTGGATCTCACTACCCTGGGTGGAAGCCATCCTTAGGGGCTGTATCGGGCTGATTTATATTCCCAAGGTTTGGAGAGAGGTCAATTTTGTATTCATACCCAAATCTGGTAAAAGTTCTCATGTCAATCCGAAAGACCTAAGACCTATAAGCTTGTCATCATTCTTCCTAAAAACGCTGGAAAGACTGGTTGATATTCATCTTCGCAGTAGCATTGATGTAAATCAGCTACCTGCATCCCAACATGCGTATTGTAAGAGAAAATCTATCGAAACAGCCCTGCACACATTAGTGCGTATTATTAAAAAGTCGTTATGCTGCAAGGAGTATACTATGTTTGCATTCCTGGACATCGAAGGCGCTTTTAACAACGTTAATTCGGAAGCGATCATTAAGGCGCTAACATGTCTGAAAGTCGATCACTCACTTGGAATGCTGATTAATTTGCTATTAAATAGCCGGAGGGGCTCAGTGGCGCGATGGTTAGTGCGATGAACTGCCGCGCAGGAGGTCTGGGTTCGATTCCCAGCCGTAGCAACACCTAAATTATTTTTCACTGGCCCTCCTCTCGTGATGATCTGACAAATCATCCGAGTAGTATCAATTGTCAAGAATAGCTTATCTCAACTTAGCCGTTCGGAGTCGGCATAAAACAGGAGGTCCCGCCATCGTGCAAGAAGTACACACGCACACATGAATGATTGTGAGAAAGCTAGGCCCTGGGTACCAAAGAGCCTGTTGCGCCAAAAATTTGTTTTTTTAGCCGGATTATCAACACAACACTGGGTGGTGCTTCGACTAGATGACATGTCAGTAGATGGACCCCGCAAGGTGGGGTCTATCTAGGACAAACCTAGATTGCCGATCATCTCTGCAGGAGATGTCAAAGCATTTTAACATTAAACTATGCTGGCTGATGAAGTCGCCAGAAATGGAACCAAATTACCAGTTGTACCCGACACGGGTGCACTAGGTATTCCTATCGCTACATGCAAAAGCTTATTAGCGCAACATGCTAACAGCAAATCAAACCTCAGATGGAGTATTGGCACGACGTGTCAAACAACCAAACAAATTTGGCCAAAGCTAGATTTGAGAAGATCAAAGGGACTGATTTCGTTCGAAAGACCGCATATTTGCGATACCATAGGTGTCAACACGGGACACGGCTTAATAGGTAGGCACGCAGAATGGCTAGGCCTTTTCCCAAACGACTTCTGTAGGATCTGCATGAACGAGGAGGAGGAGGAAACAATACTTCATCTCCTTTGTAACTGCCCGGCCCTATCAGTGATTTGGCAAAAACGGAAGTGAAAAGTTTCCTCTGCTTCATCAAAAGCTCAAAATGGTTTTCCCACGGATAGTAAGGAGATTGGACAAGATCCATGTGGTATCACAACGGACCAAAGTGGTCTAAGTGTGCTGGCAGCCACTCTAACCGAACCTAACCTATGTATTACCTGCAAAGCAGAGTGCTTATCTGCAGGTGCTTGAGCATAAATTGAATAAATTAATTTTGAAATGATTTGAATTGAAAAGTTTTTTTTACAATAAGGTAACAATTGCTCTAGTGTTGTTAAAATCTTTTTAACTTTCTAATTCACAAAATAAAGTTCAAGTAAATGCTTTTGACTTCCTCAATTGCGTTGCTGCTTCTTAGTACTGGACAGCGATCATTGCGATGAAAGATTTCAATAGTTTCGGTTGGCTTTGATAGATTCCGAATATGCATTACCTTGGTTTTTTCTACATTTATCACTCGACCGTTATCATGACACCATTCAGATACAGCGTTGAATTCACCTTGCAATATCTTCAACGCTAAATGCAAGTCTTTGTGTCTCACAATGATTGCGATATCACCAGCATAGGCATAGGCAATCGATTTCTTAAATATTCTTAGCAGTTCATTTGTGAAAAGAATGAATAAAATGGGACCCAATTTGGAACCTTGTGGTACACCGTATTTTTAGTGTATCACTCTGTGCTTTGACATAAAACAATTGACACGTTAAACGACTTCCAAACATTGTTCAACTGTTGGCAGAATTGAAATTGACCTATAATTTGCCGTGTCTTTTTTATTCCTCCCTTGTGTATTGGTCGAATTTTAGACGTTTTCATGAGCTTAGGTACATAACGCTGACACAAACTAAGGTTTAAAATCTTCGTGATTACAGGGGTGAGACACATGGCATTCACTTTGGGATCGACTGGTCTTATGTTGTCTTACATTGTCATGGATCATTTCCGATACTTAGTTGACACAGTATCTCGTAGACTTCAGGTTCCGTTGTCTCCTCTAAGTAAATAGTTTGTTGAGATTCCCAGTTCTCGTGGTCTGTGAGTTATTCTCATCTCTGATATTAATATTGACATCTCCTAGTTTGATGTTTTCTTTGCTTTCTTGTATAATTTCGTCTATTTCGTCAATGAACCTTCCAACACTAGGAAGGTCGCCTGCATGTATATATTTTTGTCCATCTTTGTGATTTATTCCCAGATGCATGCCCTCGTAGTTAATTTGATTCGCTGAGCTTATTGTACTCACGCTCCGAAGGAGGAAAAAGATGATATAGCGAAAGACTGCTTCTGAACTCTTTGACAAAACTTATGAGCAACCACCGAAGTACGAAGTTAAAATCGTGGTTTTAACGCAAAGATAGGGAGGGAAGTCATCTTTAGCATTATCTTACGAAAACACAGCCTACACGACACCTTGGCTGGTAGCAGACTTAGGCCAATTGACTTCGGTGCGAAACGAAATGTGACTATAGCCAGCACACAGTTTCTGCAGCTGCAGGTGAAGACAAGAGATGTCATAGTCATAGAAGGACCGAAGAAAGCCGGCTTTTCCGAAAGAAAAGTGCGCTATAGAGGATATAGAGAGGTGCCACACCAGGAATGAAGTTCGCAAGTTTTACCAAAGTCTAAAACGTCTAAGCTAGGTTTACAAGGCGCGAATACTGTCGGGATGAACAAGGAAATATCGTAGTTGAGACACATTCGATGCGGAGGTAGTAGAAAAACCGCTTTTGCAGTCTATTAAACTGCGCTGACGAACAATCTCCCGCTGTCCAGCAGAAGGGACCATTTAATATTGGCTACGACAGCGAAAACTACCAACCACCCACCTAAGTGAAGTGAGGATATCAATATCTAAACTCAAGCTTAACGAGGCTGCTGGAAATATCGGCCTTCCTTCCCGGCGGTGATAAGAATGGACCATCAGCGTCGTTTGCCCGATCTACAAAAACGGGGGACCCTCTGAACTGCGCCAACTACATAAGCATAAGTCCCGATTCTAAAACCCTCAATCTTAAGTGTCGTAAAGTGCGTATTAAGTAGCCTTCAATTATAGTACAACCACACCCAGTCTTTCAAGTCTTATATAACCTACAAAACATTTCCCATTCAACATCCAGTTGCAGTATCCCACCGCCCCAATCAAAACTCGATCAGACAACAATCTGTCAATAGAGTTGCAAGTTCTCCGCGCACCAGCCGATCCCCGATAAGAACCTCTCACAACGATATAGACATTTCAAAACGATTGCTGCCCTGCTCCCATAGCCCGCCCATAAGTTGTCGCATTTTGACAGATCCCATTTCGAATGTCCAGTTCTACGTAAACGTGTATAAGAAACTCAACTCCCACCGAGAGCGATAGCATCAAAGGTAGTTTTTCAAAACTTCTCCCATGTGGTCCGGTAATTAGCAAGCCCAAATGTACTCCACATTCAGCGATCGCCGACAAGTGGAGGCTCGTAAATCTTCTTGCCGGTGCACGTTGCTCCCTGAACGTGAGGTCTATCTCCCTTTCTCCCCACACCTGCAGCCTGGTAGACAGGTATGTTGCGCCGATCCCACCGCCAACCGCCCACCCTAGGTCCCAGTTGCATGCAACTTCCATGCCATTAACTAGCTAGCTAGCTAGCGGATTATTATTGCTATTATTAATCATGTTTACTTAGCGCTGGGAATTAATTACTCGCGCTTAGACTATCGACATAATGCCGTGGAGCGTGACTTTCGCTTTATTTATTCGATTAGTTGGGCTGGGATTCTGTTTTTTTTTTCTAGGTCTGGACTTTTTTCGGTCTTGAAACTTATTTGGAGGGAAATATTTATGTACACACGCATACCTGAAACTAACCGGACCAAATGCGGGACTCCATAGAGGCGGAAAAGATATTGGCGTTGTCCGCAGCGGCCGGCGAATAGGACCAAGTCGCATGATCAATTTTCAAATTTGTTAAATTCATTGTCCAGGAATCTGATAAGTGACTTGATGTGATTATTCAAATGTCATTGGAATACGAGGGAGACCGCAAACCACGGGGCAAGTTGAAGTGCATACCTAGAGCGCAACGATCTGGAAGTAGGTATATGCGCATGCGGATCGAAGATGTTTGCGTTGTAGAGTTGAAAAGACTCGGAGTTCGGATTGAATTGGATTTCGGGAAGTCTAGATTGGTTATGGATGGAGGGAGTTGCCTCTGACTGTGGATGACGGATCGATTTAGGTTTTATAATGCAACAACGGCGCATGGCTATTATGTGGAAGATAGCTTTGTTATCTGCGCAGTATGGAGTTTCGATATGCATGAGGTATATATGACGTGATGGAAATCTTTAGAAATCTAGAACAAAAGCTGACGACGGTTGAGATGGTAGTGGGTATGAAGTGACGCAGCTAAATCATTTTTGTACCGTTGGGTTTTTTGTGGGGTTTTGTAAAAGTTAATGCAGACATAATGTCGGCTAGATCAAGTCAAAGTTATGTCTTCATGGTGCCTCATCTATTTGTTGAAGGTGGATTGATCATGTGGATAAACTGTGGATTTCTTGAATGTGTGGCATAACTCTTATGCTTTTTTATGCAGCTGGCTAAAGACCGTGCTATTTGGGGAGGTATGTTGGTTGAGGCTCAGGTTCATTCCGGACTGCAGCGCCACCTAAATAAGTAAATAAGTATGTTCTGAATGGCTTTGAGAGAGGCTTATAATATAATGTCATCTACACAGACTTCTGTAAAACAGGATCCAAATACATTTAACAAGGGGTTTCGCTGAAACACCGAAATGCCTTTTTTGTGGCGGGTTGCAAGTTATTTGGAATTTTAACTCTTTTCTTGAGAAGTCTACAAATTGTACCAAATTGTACCAGTTTGTGGCACCGACTCTGGGAGGGTCCACCCTCTCACTATCAGCACGTGTGCAAATACCTTGGGGTGATACTTGATAGCAAGCTAAACTAGAACCTGAACATCAAGGAAAGGCTTAAGAAAGCTAACATTGCACTAAATAGGTGCAATCGAATCTTTGGTAAGAAATGGAGCCCTTTCCCAAAGGTCACGAAATGGCTATACAGAGTTGTTGTCAGACCAATCCTTACCTATGGTTGCCTTGTCTGGTGGAATTCCATGAAAAAGACGAAGCATTTGATTGCACTAACAAAAGTTCAAGGAATAGCATATTGTTGTTAAGTGGCTCTACAGTCCGGGATGAACCTGGGCCTCAACCAACATGCCTCTCCAATTAGCCCGGTCCTTAGCTAACTGCCTCCAGTTGCGCACTCCAAGTTGGTTGAGGTCGGTTTCTACTTGTGCGCGCCACTTAAGGCGAGGTCTTCCTCTACTGCGTCCGACGTCTGGCTTGGAATCGAAGACTCTGCGAGCCGGAGTATTGGTGTCCATTCGTACTACATGTGCTAGCCATCTTAAACGTCCAATGCGGAGTTTTTTGACAAGGGGTTTGTCGCTGTACAGCTCGTATAGTTCGTGGTTGTTTCTTCGTCTCCATAGCCCGTCAACGCAAACGAGCCGAAGATTTTCCGAAGAATTTTTCGCTCGAATCGACCAAGGATTTCTTCATCCGCTTTTGATACGGTCCATGCTTCAGCGCCGTAGAGCAGGACTGGGATGATCAAGGTCTTATATAGGACCCCCTTAGTAGTTCGAGTGAGGGCTTTACTACTAAATTGCCTTCTTAGCCCGAAGAAACAGCGATTGGCAAGAATAATTCTTCGTTTGATTTCTGACGAGATGTTGTTCTCAGAGTTAATAGCGGAGCTGAGGTAGACAAAGTTCCATACTACCTCAAAGTTATATCTGTCAAAGGTGACATTCTGTCCAATTCGTCGATTGTGTGTCCTTTCGTGTTGACTGCATATACGTAGTCTTACCCTCATTTACTGCTAAACCCATCTTTGCCGCTTCCTTCTCTATACTTGCAAACGTGGCTATGACATCACGTTGAGTCCTACCAATGATGTCAATATCGTCGGCGTATGCTAGTAATTGCACCGATTTTTGGAAAATTGTGCCTCTGGTGTTGGCTCGGGAGTTCTGCACAATCCTCTCAAGAATCAACATAAAGAAGTCATATGACAGCGCATCGCCTTGCGTAAATCCTTTTTTTGTATCGAATGTGTCGGTGAGGTCGTTTCCGACCCTGATGGAGCAGCGAGCATCGTCACCCTACACAATCGGACGAGTTTGGGCGGTATACCAAATTAGACATGGCTCTGTAAGCTTTTTTCCGTGGATGGGTAGTTAACCCAAAGCACAACCCTCAACCTGGAGGGCCAGGCCCTTGTTTTGGCCCTAGGACAGCGGGCCGGAAAAAAATACCGATGTCAGTAGCCCATTTTGGGATATGAGCGCTGCCGTTGATCCATTGAGGGCTCCTCCGCCACCATCGCTTTTCCAATACCCTGGCTCAATTTTGGAAATCCCTATAGACCTGGTGTTCAAATATGTCGAAGCAGCTCATTTAGCAGCTCATATAGGGATCACTGCACTTCGGTTATGCTTGTGTATTTTCCTGCATTATATCTTAAACAGGCTTCTACCAAAACAATCGACTGCAAAAGTGCTCAACCTCCGCGATAAAGTACTATACAAGGCTTACAGAAATAATTCCTTTCGGAAATTAAATCTTATTACCTTATAGAGGAATAATTATTAGTTGGGCTGTTAAGTAAGCAATCCCATAGAATCAGACTAGCTGACTCACACCAACTATGCATGAAATGCGACAACCCAGAAGTCGATTAGGACATCCCACACCTACTCTGTCACTGTCCCGCGATCAGCAACAGCCGCAATAAACTCCTTGGTAGCCTCTACTACGAGGACCTGACGAAGCTAGCAATGAAACCTATAGCGCAGATCGTCCGTTTCTGCTGCATATCGGGATGGAGAAAACATCTGTTTGAAGCGGATGGAAAATCTCGGGTGCATACCTCTCAACAAAGGGTATCGCTATGGGACCACGTAGGCCTATGCGAATTTGACGACTCACCTGAGCGTCAACAGCCCATCAAACCTATCAAACCTAACAGTCTACAAAAGTTGACTTTTATTTTAAATTTTCTTTTTAGTAAATAATTTCCACTTTCTGTAACAAAAAAAAAACAATTCAACCAAAAACCTTTAATTCACAATCACCACTTCGCAACACCTTAGGTCAATCTGTATTCAATCTCAACACATTAATAACGCAGCAAAATGCACCCGTGTGCGCTAGAACGACCAACATGATGCTTCCAAAATGATGGCACATAAGACGTTCCAAGTAGCTGTCGAAGGCGGGAACTACACCGATCCAGTGATATCGAATGAATTAATAGAAAACCGACATCTCAAGGAGGTGTTACTATGTTCGAGATACCAATCCACCAAGTGCATAAATTCACCAAGAGCCTTGATTTCACCTCTTGGTTTTTCTTAAAGTTGCGAAGCACCTACATACCATGTTGACCATAGTGGTACCACAACTCATTGTCCCATCTCAACAATCGCAAGGATTTTATTTGATCACAACATGCGGGCTTTGATTGTTGCCTCTCATCTGAGTCCCGTGTACGCAGAGCGTTATTGTTGTTCGTGAAATGCCACTAAATATTCCCATTTCCACGCCTCTTTCAATCTGACAGCCGACATTTGGCATGAGGAGATACGTATGTACCTCCAACTCGTAGGTATGCCTGAGTTTAGTTACGGATTTCATGACTCAAGTTAACGTTCATGGTGCTAAATGGATTATTATTTGACTGACTGCTTGTTTTTTGAAACCGCTTTATTGCACAGACACACACACGAGTATATTAATGTGCCTGAGTATGGGTGTGGCAATTAATATAACTCATTAA
Source organism: Rhingia campestris (assembly GCA_932526625.1). Taxonomy (NCBI): domain Eukaryota; kingdom Metazoa; phylum Arthropoda; class Insecta; order Diptera; family Syrphidae; genus Rhingia; species Rhingia campestris. The sequence goes on along the minus strand of OW052183.1, from coordinate 121,454,919 downwards.
TTAAATAAAGTATAGCGGGAACATTTCACGGTTGGCTTAGATACACAGATACAAGAAAAGCTAGTCAAATGGAATTTTTATCGGATGGGGAAATAAAATCGCAAACTATTATCACCTTGGGAAGGGGATACCTAGTATACCGTTGGGTATAACTTTACCACCTTTATATTTATATGCAACGGTGAAGAATTTAATGAGGGACATAAATGCTGCTCGTATACCGCTCTAGCTTAAACAAATTGCTGGAATAAAAATGCGATGGATAAACAAACTCAGGTTGGTCATGCACGTGTATGGAGGCTCTAAGTATCCTTAAAATAATGTACTTCCTCTATAAACGCAATTGGAGAATTGCATTAAATAGTTTATGTCGGTAAGGGAGGATGTTTTGTGGAGGTCATCGACCATTCTTAGTCTGAATCGTTTTTCAAGGTTCAGATCGAGTGAGGCCTCTGTGATTATGAGGAATTTGACTTGGTCGAAAGCTGATGAAGTTCGAGTATAGTTCACACGGTTCATATGAAAACATCGGCAATTTTGGTTATTGTGGCAATTTGACAACTGTGGTAAGTATGCGACGACATGGTTTTCAAAGTGTTTCGAAAGGAAGTGTTTATTTGTTTACCTTACTACGCCAACGCACTGAATCCGATTGGCGTAATCATTAGCCTAGCAATTCAGGCACTATGAAGCGTTTCCCAAAAGTAGACCGAGAGCCACTTAAATATTGCTATTGGAGCATACTTCCCATTCGGAAATGGATCAAAAGTTTGAAGAGTCCTGAATAATACTGGAAACCGGGCGAACAAGATCATCAAGACCGGTAGAAAACATGGAGAACTTTTTCAATTTGTAATCGTGCACGTCGAAAGTGACCGATTCAGCTGCGATGTCGGCGCGAAGAATTGTCAGCCCTTATTTTTTTAAAGATGAAACGGGACGTGCAGTGTCAATGAATTCAGAACTTCTTATTGACTTCGCTAAAGAACGAAAATAACTATAGCCAGGACACGAAATCCATAGCCAAGATAGGATATCCATACAGGACATGGCGGTCTCCAGATCAACGAACGGTCAACCAAATTTTTCACATTGCGATCACAAGAGGCACGCATCCAGTATTTTGGATGTCCGAACATTTCGAGGGGCTAACCACAACCTTGTTGCAGCCAACGTAGGGATGCGGATATTCACCATACCACAACAAACCAGAAATACTGGTAAAAAATTTAATTTCGAAGGACCTCGATCGCAAGAGACCGCCAATCCCTTTGCGTAACGCGTATCTTGCGGCCACCAGCAAGAAGCCCCTGGTTTGATGAGGAATGCCGGCAGATGCTAGCCAAGAACGAAGCCTACAAGGTTAAGCTGCTGGTGAAGACGAGAGCTGCCATTGAGCTCTATAGGCAGAGAAAAAGTGATAAACACCGGGTTTTCAGAAAGAAGAAAAATAGCAAAGCGGGTGATCGAGGATATAGAGAGGTGCCACTCCAGGAACGATGTTCGCAAGTTTTTTTTAAAGTTTAAAACGTCAAAGCCAAGGATACAAGGCTCTAACAGAAGAAATATCGTAGTTGAGACATAGTCGATGCTGAGGATATGGAAGAACCACTTCTGCAGACTGTTAAACGGCGAAGACGAACAACATTCCGCTGTCAGGCAGAACGATCCATTCAATATTGGCAACGACAGCGAAAACTGCCAACCACCCGACCTAAGTGAAGTGAGGATAGCTATATCTAAACTCAAGCTTAATAAGGCCGCCGGAAATGACGGCCTTCCCGCTGAGCTTTATTAAGCTGGCGGAGATGACTTGGTACGCAACATCCACCAACTCATAAGCCAAATCTGGTCGGTTGAAAGCATGCCTGAAGAATGGAACCTCAGCATCGTTTGCCCGATCCACAAAAAAGGAGACCCTCTGAACTGCGCCAACTACAGAGGCATAAGTCTGCTCAACATCGCCTACAAGATCCTATCTGCCGTAATATGTGAACACCTGAAACCGTTTACCAACAAACTGATGGGCCCTTATCAGTGTTGTTTTAGGCCAGGAAAGCCCACAGTCGATCAAATTTTCACACTTCGGCAGATCCTGAAAAAACCCAAGAAGTCCAAATCGATACCCACCACCTATTTATCGATTTCATAGCCGCATACGACAGCATTTATAGAGACGAACAATACAGAGCCATGTCTAGGTTTGGTATACCGCCCAAACTCGTCCGTTTGTGTAGGATGACGATGCAGAATTCTCGATGCACCGTCAGGGTCGGAAACGACCTCACCGACACATTCGATACCAAAAAAGGATTTAGGCAAGGCGATGCGCTGTCATGTGACTTCTTCAATTTGATTCTTGAGAGAATTGTGCAAAACTCCCGAGCCAACACCAGAGGCACAATTTTCCAAAAAAATTTCGGCATACGCCGACGATATTGACATCATTGGTAGGACTCAACGTGATGTCAGAGCCACGTTTGCTAGTATAGAGAATGAAGGAGCAAAAATGGGTTTAGCAGTAAATGAGGGTAAGTCTAAGTATATGCTGTCAACACGAAAGGACACACAACATCGACGAATTGGACAGAACGTCACCATTGACAGATATAACTTTGAGGTAGTACGGGACTTTGTCTACCTCGGCTCCTCTACTAACTTTGACAACAACATCTCGTCAGAAGTCAAAGGAAGAATTAAGGCCTACTCAAACCAACGCGAAACTTAGATGCGGGAGTGGGAGCGAAATTCCCGCGGAAAATAAGTGCAAGGCGGGATATGGCATCATGCAAATAGCTGCGTACTCAGAGAGGCGATAGCGGGATTGTAGCGTTATTTCGCTGGTTCGCAGCATGTACTATGTTTTGCAGTCCCGCGTGTGTTATTGTACTTTAAAGATGGTGTCAGTGGAAAATTATAAAAAAAATCCAATTTTGCACACCCTCCCCCTTCGCGTTTGGTGTGAATGGATAGCAGTTCCCGCTCCCGCATCTTTCCCATGCGATATTCGCTATCTCTCCTTTCGCGTTTGGTGTGAGCAGGCCTTAGCTCTTGCCAACCGCTGTTTCTTCGGGCTAAGAAAGCTATATAGTATAGAAAAGCCCTCACTCGAACTACTTTAAGGAGATTCTATATATGACCCTGATCATCCCAGTCCTGCTCTACGGCGCAGGGACCATATCAGAAGCGGATGAAGAAATCCTTGGTCAATTCGAGAGAAAAAGTCTTCGGAAAATCTTCGGTCCCGTTTGCGGTGACGGGCTATGGAGACGAAGATTCAACCACGAACTATACGAGCTGTACAGGTTTTTTTGCAACACTAGTTGCATACTCATACGCCATAGCTGGTATTTAAATGTATCCGTTATCCAAGGCTGGTTTCGCTCTTAAAACCAGCAGTTTTATTACGTGGTAAAATAGTTATCCTGACGGCATAACCAACAGCCTGCAGGGACAATTCCATCTTGGGAAGTCTTCCGCTGCCGTCTTGGAATAGGAATATGTGCCTTAGTGTGCTCCTAAAACTTTTTCCAGGGGTACACCTGCAACCTCCATCTACGGTCGAGGTACTATAGACTACGAGGAGGTTTAGAAGACTCATATCTAGTATTTTAAAAATATGTTTGGCACTCTTTTGAGCCACTCTTTGTGCAGGCGATTTAAGTTTTCAAAAACTTACTGGTGTTGCCAGGGGACATAGTCGAGCCAATATTTATTCAAGGGCTGGTGTCGTTTCTGCATTATCTGCACAACATTGATATTTTATGGGACCCTTCAAAAAATCAGACGAAACTTAATTTCGGCCAAAACTCTTTTTCAATAAACGCACTATAGGTACAATACTCCTGGCAGCATATTTACAATTTACTTTGTCTACAGAAATTATATTTTAAAAACAGGGACTATAAGTTAAGCCAATATTTGCTAAATCGTCTGCCCTTATGTACTACCATAGCTCGTCCGACCTCCCATTTATCCCTAGATAGATATAATTTTTGGCATGTGGCATGACATATAATAATCCCATTCGATTTGATACCTTTAATGTAAGTTCAACTTGAAAAGCCTACGGCTGACAAATAGCTTAGTAGTTAACAAAGTCGCATTTCTTCTAAAAGACTGCCTTCTAGGTATGAGTACTTAACCTATTGGATATAATAAAACCTTGAAGTGGTTAGCATTCAAGTGTACCCCACCCAGTTGTACATATGTAATTATATGCATGCGTATGCATCGACAGTGCATGCGGTAATTCGTACGGCTTGAAAAATTTGCATTTTGCAACATTTGCCTCAGGTGCAAGAGATTATACGTTATGACAAGCCCTCTATATGGCGCGTTTAACATATACGCCCATTCTCCATCCCGTATATGAGTACTCGTATCTATAGATGAAAAATGTCCTCTTGCGGTAATTTTTTATTCATTTCTATTTTTTTCATTGCACTCCCCTCTAGCGATCGCAATTCGGGTTCAAGGATTCCAATTGCCTGCCGCACAGCATCTCACTCACGAAATGCATAAGATGCAATAATTAAAAGGAATTTCACGATTTTCATCTAACCAGAGCGTATATCCACAGCAGCTTCCGATAAGTGATAATGATTGCTACCTATATACCAGAAGCACAATATATAGAGCTATATGCAGCTTCACCGCAGCCGAGCTCTATAGGTCTTCACTGGAAAAGCACTTTCACAACGTTGCCGAACACAAAAAAGAGGCAAAACTAAGAATCACGTGTGATCTGCGATCAGAAAGTGAATTCCGCTTCATGGTGCATACCCTGGAATTAGTCCAGAGGAGGCTGCGGTCCAGAGTAAATTGTTTCGTCCAATATGAGTTGATAATATCATGTGGCGTCGAGAGCAGATTGCACAGCCTGGCGAGTAGTAGTCATTTGCATTGGAGCTGCATAAACTAGGAAATGATCTGCACATCGCGCACAGATGCGGACACGATCGTTTGCTCTTTTGTGGTTATCGATCGCATGCGCGCCGATTCTTATATAAACCGCATCTCGTTTGGGGCTGGTGACGATCACTGATCTGATAATAAATTAATTGTTGTTGGTCCATTGTGTTGCGGAAGTTTGTTGATAGATGTGATGATATAAGCGGGACTTAAGGTAGAAATGTCAGGTGCTAGAGTGCCTATATTTTTCTAGGCTTTCAAAAAGACATCAATTTAGAGAATAAATGAGTAATCAAGTAAAACCTGTTTTTATCATCACTAAAAAATAATAATGCGCTTTCTAGAACGTTTTCGAGAAGCGTCTCACATGCGTTCATTCGACTAACAGATATAACGGACTATTGCTTATATTTACAATACTTTCGGATGTATGCTCTCATGAAACTTCATAACATAGGCCTTCAGCATCGAAGCTTTATCGAAGGAATGGGAGCTCGAGCTTAACTTTGATTCCAAACAGCTTACAGCTCTCAGATGTGTCGCATAAAAGTAGAGGATATGCGGTGGAATGTTAAGTTTAGGAAACAGCTCACCGTAAGTTTTCAAAAAATGCATCGGACACCGACAAGTAGATGCGCTTTATTCAATTTCATACTGAAACAGATAGAGCGTAGTGTAGGCAAGGCACTATCTCAAAGCCATATCTATCATCACAAAATCATTTCACTCGAATGTCTAGATGCCCTAATATGCGACAAGCTTTGCGATTAGCTGGCGCCTTCGAAAGAAATATTTTTCTTTTAATTTTTGGTCCGAATGAAGCAAAAGATACTCATGCGAACTTTATGAGCTGTAAGCTTTAAGGTCTGTGTAAACGGTTTTTCCTGTCTTTAAATTTGAATAAATAAATCAAAGTGTGTGTGAGAAAGCAGCAAAACTTTTTATTCGTTTCAAAGGCCTATTGATGCCATTATAAGGGGTTTTTCAAGAAGAGCGCTACAAAAGTTTTTTTTTTCAAAATAAAACAAAAACGGTTTTGGATATCAATGAAATTCTTTATTCCTGTGAAAGTACGTTCGATGCCATTTTGTATGGAACTGGATTTCTTTTGCATGGCCACCACGGCCACGCTTGCACAAGTATACAGACGCTGAACCCAATTTTCGAAGGTTTTCAAGCATAAATCTGCCGATACTGCTGCAATTTCACGTTCGATATTCGTACGAAGTTCATCAGTCGTCGCTGGCTTGTTGGCATAGACCTTAGACTTGACGTAGCCCCACAGGAAATAGTCTAACGGCGTCAAATCGCACGATCGAGGCGGCCAAGCGACTGTACCATTTCGTGAGATAACACGTTCTCCAAACTTGGTTTCCAATAAATTGATTGTGACATTCGCTGTGTGGCTTGTAGCGCCGTCCTGTTGGAACCATATGTCCTCCAAGTCCATATCATCCAATTGGAGCCAAAATATTCAGTTATCATTGAACGGTAGCGATTCCCATTCACAGTAACGTGCCGGTCTTGATCATCACGGAAGAAGTACGGCCCAATGACGCCGCCGGCCCATAAACTACACCAAACCATAATTTTTTCGGGATGCAATGATGACTCATGGAGTACGTGTGGATTGATGTATGACCACTACCGCATATTTTGTTTATTAACGAAGCCATTCAGCCAGAAATGAGCCTCATCGCTGAAGATGATTTTTCGATGAAAATCCGAATCATTTTCAAGTTGTTGCTCAGCCCAATTCACGAACATACGACGCTTCTGGTGGTCAAGCGGCTTCATGGCGTCAATTTAATCTTATAAGGATGTAGGCCAAGATCTTTTCGCAAAATTCGCCACAACGACGTCACAGAGATGCCCAACGCTTGAGAACGACGTGTGAAAGACACATCTGGGCTTTCTTCAACTGAAGCCTCAGCGCCCAGCGGCAGCAATATTCTCGACACTACGGGCACTTCTTTGTCTCACTGGCACGGGAACATCTTGTACTGTGCATGCGGATTAAATTTTTTCCACTAGACGCTCAATTGTTGATCTGTTAGGACGATTATGACGACCATAAATTGGACGTAGCGCTCTTAACGTTGAGGCCACTGACTCCGAATTTCGGTAGTAAATTTTAATAATTTCGACTAGTTGTTGGCTCGCATATCTTTCCATCATGAAATGGCACACCTTACTGAAGAGAAATGTCAAAAGAGCGGCAAGAAATATGGCGTCGTTTGCTGTCCCTGTCGCTCTACTTTTGTAGCGTTCCTGTTGAAAAACCCTTTATGAGGATGGCACTTTCTGAACAACTCCAATCATAGTAGCATAAGTCTCCTAACCATCACTTATAAGCTCGTTCTGTTCACTAATAACCTGATTGTCCCGTTTCGCTGTGAATATAGTCAGGAAAGTACACAACTGATCAAACCCTCACACATATCCTGACACAGATCCTGACAAAAACGCAAGAAGTCGAAATCCATTAACCGATTTGAAATCCATATACGACAGGAATTATGCATACGAACTCTTCAGAGGATGTCTTCTTTTGGTGTATACAGTATACCCCAAAAATCAGGATAATTATTGCTGCTCCATCGAGTTCGCATGACTTCACCGGAGCATTCGATACCAAAGGAGGATTTAGGGTAGTCCGTATTACTTCCTTAACAGTAGAACGATATTCTAGTAATCTGTGCAACTATGCTGACATCATTGGATGGTTTAAACAAGATGTCTGCGCCGCGTTTCCAAGTATGGAGACTTAGAACTAATAACTTCACGAGTTATACAGCTGCATAGACCTGGTCATAAAGCTCCTCATTGGACGTTTAGAGAGCTAAACGCTCTAATCTCAGAAGTCAGGATCAAAACAAAACTGATTTGTTTTCTAATCTGTCAGTTGAGTCGCCTCCAACCAATACTTCTCCTACTGCCTGGACATTCATTTAATACTTCATCCATCTTCAAAAAAAAAAATCCACACGAACACTAAGAACAGTTTTGCACTCAACTCTTTCGTTTCGATTGCAAATGCGCGCACCCACAATCACTCCCTCATCGCACACAATCGCTGTAATTTGGTGTATCAAGAGGAAACTTCCGTTACAAACAATAGCTCTGCTTCGCCCGTAATGCTCAAGACAAATTGCCGATAATTTCAGTACCGCTCCACACCTGCAAAGCATCCGATAGAGTTGCTGCAATTTCAGGCACCGCGCAAAACACCACCCAACGCAAGTAGCACTTTTTACCTGTCAGTGTCTGTCAACACGAACCGGTGATCGAGCGCAATGAGAGAGTAGTCTCGCTCTCCTTCGCTGTCAATCTGCATGCCAACGTTAAGTAATCCTTTTGTTCACGGTGCATTCCATTCGACTTAAACGAGAAGACAGAAGCGTCAGCGCGCAAGCAATTGCAATAACGATTACAACAAATCCGAGTAATGCCCGCATCCTGAACGAGAATGGTTGGGAAAACTTCAAATTCGTTTCACGAAACATCATTTGGCTCTCATGTGACAACAGGGAAGAGTCAGTTTCCGTTCCCGTCGACATCCTTCAGATGTTCACCGCCGCACCAAGTTTAATAACGCCACAGATGCATCAACAGATGCATCCACTGTGAATCCTCGAAAGGCAACAACAGCATGTTTGTGCATTTCATAATCCGCTCGCGACGATGAGCTCTATCTGCAAACAGATGCTGTCAGAGTGATCGGTAGCTCTGCATGTTACAGCGACCTCGTTGCTCAAATCAATCTGCGCACGAGATTACCCAGTGAGCGCTGCTGCCCGACACGGCCTCAACTAAAAGGCTCACGTTCGAACACATGATGAGGTATTTTAAATATCTACACAGACACAGAAGCCAGCGGGAACGGATGGGGGGCACTTTCATTAATGCGTCAAGTTTCTCGAATTGGCATCACGGTATTTCATTAGGTTTTTGTGCTGCCAGCCTAGTCACTTAATTGTGTGCGTTTTTTTTTTTCTTGAAGCGCTTTGCTTTGCGTACATCCAATCTATGGCAGATATTTCAATCAGGACAGTAGTGGCAGGTCGACTGACGCTCAGAACAGCCCCGGTGGCACATCACGTCACATCAACTGTGGGCCGCCGCACGGCTATTGTTTTTATTTTGCAGTGACAATGCTGGCGGCAATTACTTTTCTTCGAAGAATGACAGAAATCCAAAAGATACAACGAATTCATTTTGAGAAAAATTCATATAATTGATTGAGTAGCATTATTCAACGCGATGTTGTTGGTAGATGGTAGGGTATGGCTGAAGGACACAAACTAATTGCTTCGAATGAATTGAACGGCGATGACGGACGGCAGACAGACAGACACAGAGTACACGTATCAATTATCCATGATGATATCTATATTAAAATATTTTTACGTAGTCGAAGGTTTTCAGCATTTAAAGTGATTATTCGAAAATCGCTGAAATTATGTATCTGAAGATACAAGGTACACGGCAATTTCGCAATCAAGATAATGAGGAAACAGGATTTGGGTTATGAATAATGGAAACAATGACAAGTGATTACGGTAACAGATCATCATGTTCGTTGTTATATGTGAGGTTCCAATATCGATAATAAGGATCACAATCCAAACTTTTTAGCATCTCACCTGTTTCTTACTTAAAAAAATTTCTGCGAAACTTTCGATTAGCACCACTTTGACACTGTCTGGTGTTGTTGAAGAGGGTGTTCTCTTTTAGAGGTTTGATTTTTAAACTGGCAACATTCTCAATTCTCAAATTGCAGTTGAATGATGATTTTTGTTTTGTGGTTTTGCAATTTAACGATGAATAGACTAACGGCAGAACAACGTGGGCAAAGTAATTTTGAAAACCATGGTTCGGTTCTAGTACAAGGTGGCGCAAAAATAACCTTGACCTTCCGATGTTTTTTGGCTGTAATTTAAAAAAAAATGAAAAACTTCGATTCTTCTTGTGGTCTTTTAATTTTTTTACATCAAGTCGAGAATATGATGTCATGTAAATGGCCGCCGCCACAGTTGATTGTCATTTGAGCCCTTTTTATGGCATTTTCCATCACTTTGGCCAAAACTTCCGGCGATAGGTCCTCACATTCTTGACGGATATTGTCTTTAAGAGCTGCAAGAGTCTGAGGCTTGTTGACATAAACCCGCGACTTCAAAAAGCCCCACAAAAAGAAGTCTGGAGCGGTCAAATCAGGCGATCTTGCTGGCCAGTGCAAATCGCCAAAACGGGAGATTAGGCGCCCGGGAAATGCATCCTTCAGCATATCGGTTGTGGCACGTGCAGTGTGTGCCGTTGCACCGTCCTGTTGGAACCACATGTTTTCCAATCCCAATTCATCAAGTTGCGGCAAAAAGAACTTGTTGATCATTGCTCTGTAGCGCTCACCATTCACCGTAACCGTTTGGCCCGCGACGTCTTCGAAGAAAAAAGGTCCGATGACTCTTCCAGTGAAAACAGCACACCATACAGTGACTTTGAGCGGGTGTAATGGCTCTTCGTGGGTTACACGCGGATTTTCAGTGCCCCCGAAGCGTAAATTTTGCTTATTTACGTACCCGCTAAGATGGAAATGGGCCTCATCGCTCATGATTATTTTTGATGAAAAATCATCTTCCTCTTGGTGGTGATAAAGGATGGCTTGAGCGTATGTTAGACGCGATTGGCGGTCAGCAGCTAACAGCTGATGCACCGTCTGGACTTTGTACGGACACATCTTCAAAACTTTTACCAAAATTCGCTGTAAAGACCGTCGACTGATACCCATTTGCGTGGCACGTCGTCTGGTCGATGTCGACGGCGCTTCCATGACATCTTCGGCTACAGCAGCAATATTCTCTGCAGAACGGCTACTCCGGGGTCTACCACGCCTGGCAGCATCTCGTGTTGTGCCAGTCTCTTCGAGGCGAGCGGCTAAACGTCGCAGTGTTTCACCAGTAGGCGTTGGAAGGCTGGGAAATCTGTGACGAAATTTACGTTGTGCCAAAGTCACCGACCGATTATTGCTCAAATAAATAGTCACCAATATTTCGCGTTCTGGAGCAGTGTAGCGTAACATTGTGTATTAACGTGTATTTCGCATGTGTTTACTACACAAATGTCAAAACAGAACTGACATTAGGGGCCAATCGCAAAATTTATAGCATTTTCTGATAGGAGGATTACTTTTGCGCCACCTGGTAGATGCACTTTTTTGGCACAAATAAACTCAAAGTTAGCAGTGCTCGAGGTGGACTCGAGCTCGAGGATGAACCGTCGAGCGTCCCGTTACAGTCCCGAAAAACAATCAAGTCCGGGGTGTATTGTTCGCTGCTATGGCAATCGCATGACCGATTAGTTCTGATTAGTGGGAATATGTCACAAGGGAGCTTTTGGGAGTTAAGAAATACGGAGGAAGTTTTAGTTTGGTGTTCGTTAACGCTAAGGGACAATTGTGGCTGAGTAAAGTGCGACATTGAAACTGCTTTTGACTCGATCTGAGTGGCAAATTTTGGGGATACGCCAAATATTTTGTTATTTACACCTGAAGTGGCAATTTCTTTCTGCGTTTGAGCAATTGTCCCAAGCTCGCCAAAGAGTTTACTTGATTATTAGATATATTCGCGTTTCATCATTCGAAGATTCTCTTGGTAGAGAATTAATGTTCATTTGCTCGATGTGGCTGAGCCAATGTACGACCTGTTTTTACCTTTTTGTAGTAAAGGGTCTTCCAATAGGGACTCCCGAACTTTAAAGTTAATAGCGCCCATACTGTTGAATCTATATTTGTCAAATTGGCTTTCATTTATTCAAAGTGTTTTGCTAAATCACCATGGAAGCTTCGCTCATTTTTTGGTCGACAAAATCGTCCTACCGAGAAGATTATTCGCAGTGCGGTAGATGAATTTGACTCCACCTGTTCAGCAAACGATAAACCAACTTCCGTACCTAGACGAAACGCAAGATCTGCCGAAAAAATTTCCGCTTTCAGTGAGTGAGTGCATGAGAAACCGACGAAGTTGATTTCGGGTCGCTCACAAGAATTCAGCTTCTCGCAAACCACAAATTGGCGAATTTCGCGTTGTGAATTGAACCTGCACCTGTACAAAATTCAACAGACCCAGGTCCTGAAGGTAAACGACCATAGACAACGACGTATGTTCGCTGAAAAGGCTCTGGTGCAGTTGGAAACTGACCCTAATTTTCATAGAATATGGAAATTCGGGACGATACCAATCCACATGAGATTCGTCAATACATCCCGGAAAAATCACTTTTTAACTTTCTCTTACAAAGAGAAAGATATTGTTTTCGTGAAAATTTTCGACCTCGAGATTTTGATTGATTCTAACATTACGATGATAGCGGAGCCTAAAAAAGTGGTTTTTGGAATTCCGTCCGTCGGTCCGTCGGTCCGTCTGTCCGTGATGGTCTCCCCAGCCTAAACGGCTAGGCCGATTTTCTTCAAACTTCGTATCCAAGCTTATTTTAGTCATAATTCTAGGCCATTTTTTTTGTTTGCTTTTAGCCATGTTGCCATATAAAAATTACACATAACCTCAATTTTCTCGAAAACGGTTCTAACGATTTTGATTAAACTTTATATATACTATAACCATATTAGTTCCAACAAAAGTGCATACCCAGTTTTTTCGAGAAAATCCATATAACGGATTTTGTCATTTAGGCCATATAAGGAAAATTGATAATTTCTCGCAAACTATTATGTCAAATTGAATGAAATTTAATATATATACTACTATTACAGCTTGAAGCAATTCCACATAATTAGTTTTAGCCCAACTATCACTAAACGGAATTTTCAGTTTTGGCCAATAACGAAAAATCATTATTATTCCCATAGACACCGATTCCTTCAAATTTCGAAGTAAACGTTCGTATAATCACATTTCAACATTATTCATATTATTTTAAGCATTAATAATCAAAATGCGTACTATTTGATCTAACACCCAACTCGCTGTGAAAGAGAAAGTTGTGTACGACCCAGTCGTGCACCCACCACTCGTTGTTGTCGATTTTGAGCTGGCGGCGCCATAGGTCCATATGCCTTTGATTACGTCGTTTTTTTGGTTGAATGACACCCTTTATCAAACCCGAGACTGTTCTTAATTTGTTCGAGTTGTGTCGGATCTTTAATTTATAAGCATTAAGCAGGTGATGTGGTTTCTTCTGACCGGTCAATCCCATCGTATTTCCTCTAAGGCAGTTATGGCTCCAAATTGTGTTCATGTAAGCAAATTTGCATAGTTATATGTGAATGCTTTCTACGTATCCAAAACTTTCTCTTTATAAGAAAGCTGTAAGGAGATACATATATCTTGCATAAACAATCAACGCACTGGCTCAAACCTGGCTCATCTATGGTGTGCTAAGTTAAATTTTTGCCAAAGAACTGGTCCTCCAGAGCAAGAGAAATTTTAAGAAGTTTTTCGCGACAGTTTTATGCTCTTGGGTGTTTGTCAGACTAACCCAAGAAATGGTGCAGTAAGCATATCGAATAAAGCTACTTTTTCAAACCCTTCAATTTGGTGCCCATAATATCATGTTTGACCTATATGTTCATTAAGGTGTTTGCCATTGAAATAAGTTTGTTTATTCTATAACATCCAACGTCCTTCCAAAATTAAGCACTCACCATACCTATTAACAACGTCAAAATTTCAAATACCACGCCTTAAAAAGCTCCACGAAATATGCCTTATTGCCAGCACTTAAACCTGTTCTTCAGCTCCAAGAATATTGCTACTTCCCACGAACCCCAAACAACCACCATACAGCTCCCACTTACAACACCTGCAGTTCTTTAATTGCTCACCGCAATTGGACTGTCTTCTTCCAATCCTCCAAACGTGTGATGTCGATGTGTATATTTTCGGCATCGAAAAGATATCAAAATCTATCCCAGCAACCGCTAATTAAAAACATCAAGCTGTGGCGGCAACATCGAGTCGTGGTTCTCCAAACAATTCGGGATATCGAGCGCATTAAATGCAACGAGCACCTCTGTCCGGGTGCTGCGCTGGGAATCTGGTTAATTAAATTGGAAAAATTTTAATTTGTATTAATTTATGGCAATAACTGTAGCTGCGCCATTAGGAAATTAAATCGAAAATCAAAAATTTAATTTAGCTTGTATAAGGCGTCTAAGACAAGAAGCAATTATATTATTTCATATCTAGCCGGCCAGGTACTTCAGATACAATCATTGAGATGAATTGTGTGTACGTGTGTGTTGTTATGCAATTGCGCGCGCGCACCTTAAAGAGCGTGTGGTACCCCAACACACTTATAATTGTGACGCGTTGATTTGCGGTTATGCGGTTGAAAGAGATACTTCACCCTAAAAGGTGTTACAAATAATTAACACAGAGTAATGGATCCGCAGTGACAGGTTCTATTAGTAGCGCTGCGCTGGCGGTGCTGTGCTGGTTATGGACGAATGGAAATTCTTTGATCGATCTGTCCGATTAGAGGGTGGAGTATTGGATATGGAGACTGGAGAGTGAATGTTGGGCTCATGGCATGTGACAGATTGGCTAAAGAAACCGTTGCAATTGATTGAAAGATTGTAAAAGTAAAATGGCATTCTCCAGTTGTATGGAATAACTTAACAACTAGATACTTTTAGTTAGTCGTGTTAATTGGTTTTTAACGAGGTATTTATCCTACTTGCTACAATGTCATCTTGAGGGACATACGATTTATGAACATTGCATTGCGCCGTTTACAGAGATTTTGAAATATTGAGAGGGTCTGTCTCGAATAAGGGAGCCTTACCGTCTTGTATCCAGCATAAAGGCACTCCTATAATATATTTCGCCATATAGTGCTGGTATCTGTGATTAATAGGTCATTAAAGTGGAGGTGTTATGTCGTCTAACAGCTATGAGCTGGCATTCAAAAAACATCCTGGCTGGAGCTTTAATTTGGTTGGGTTTTGTAAAAATAGGACAGACATTGTGTGCTAAATTTGATTGAGTCCAGTCGATGTAATTTTTACTACATATTCCTTGTGCTTGTCTTGGATCATATAGCGGTAAAAATTGAATGATCTCATCCAAGCAGATTTGACTTGCTTGACTGACGTTGTTGACCACAAGAAGAAAATGATCAACAAAAAACAAAACTTGGTCCAAATTACTGGTGCGGAATAACTGACCTGTAGTCATCGGGTCAAAATATGGCCCCTCCAGGTGGAGGTTTGGACTTTTAGCTTGAACATTCACACGTGGAAAAAAAATGTACGAAGCCAGCAGCGGAAAGTACCGATTTTAATGTTGAAGACCATGCAAAATGAAACGAAAGGTACACAAATTTAAGCCCTTTTAGCGAAATTACTATATTACCATAACCGCTATATGGAAAGTAGCATGCTAAATCCGCCGAACCATTTAGCCTCCAGTAACATGCTGAGACCGACAGGCCGAGAGTACCATTTTTTATACGAAGCAAGTTAAAAGGAAGGAATTTTTTATACGAGGCCTACAAGGCTTAGCTGCAGGTGAATACGAGAGCTGCCATTGAGCTCTTTATTCAAAGAAGAAGGGAAGAACATTGGCTTTTCAGAAAGAAGAAAAAAGAGCAAGAAAAGCGCGCGATCGAGGATATGGAAAGGTGCCACTCCAGGAACGATGGTCGCAAGTTTTACCAAAGTGTAAAACGTCAAAGCCAAGGATACAAGGCTCGAACAGAATCCTGTCGAGATGAACAAGGGAACATCGTAGTTGAGACACAGTCGATGCTGAGGATATGGAAGAACCACTTCTGCAGACTGTAACGGCGATGACAAACAACATTCCGCTGTCAGGCAGAACGAACCATTTAATATTGGCAACGACAGCGAAAACTGCCAACCACCCGACCCAAGTGAAGTGAAGGATAGCAATATCTGAACTCAAGCTTAATAAGACAGGAAATGACGGCTTCCCCGCTGAGCTTTATAAATCCGGAGGAGATGACTTAGTAAGTAACATCCACCAACTCATATGCCAAATCTGGTCGGATGAAAGCATGCCTGAAGAATGGAACCTCAGCATCGTTTGCCCGATCCACAAAAAAGGAGACCCTCTGAGCTGCGCCAACTACAGAGGCATAAGTCTGCTCAACATCACCTACAAGATCCTATCTGCCGTAATATCTGAACGCCTGAAACCGTTTACCAACAACCTGATCGGCCCTTATCAGTGTGGTTTTAGGCCAGGAAAGTCCACAATCGATCAAATTTTCACCCTGCGACGGCGATGGAAAAAACCCAAGAAGTCCAAATCGATACCCACCACCTATTTATCGATTTCAAAGTACAGAGCCATGTCTAGTTTTGGTATACCGTCCAAACTCGTCCGTTTGTGTAGGACGATGGAGAATTCTCGCTGCTCTATCAAGGTCGGAAACGACCTCATCGACACAATCGATACCAACAAAGGATTTAGGCAAGGCGATGCGCTGTCAAGTGACTTTTTCAAATAAATTCTTGAGAGGAGTTTTGCACAACTCCAGAGTTTTGCACAACTCCAGAGCCAACACCAGAGGCACGATTCTCCAAAATTCGGTGCAAATACTAGCATACGCTGACGATATTGACATCATTGGTAGGACTCAACGTGATGTCATAGCCACGTTTGCTAGTATAGAGAAGGAAGCGGCAAAAATGGGTTTGGCAGTAAATGAGGGTAAGATATATGCTGTCAGCACGAAAGGACACACAACATCGACGAATTGGACAGAACGTCACCATTGACAGATACAGCTTTGAGGTAGTACGGGACTTTGTCTACCTCGGCTCCCCTATATAAACTCGGAAAACAGCATCTCGTAAGAAATTAATTAAGAATTACTCTTGCCAACCGCTGTTTCTTCGGGGTAAGAAGGCAATTTACTAGTGAAGCCCTCACTCGAACTACTAACGAGATTCTAGTCCTGCTCTACGGCGCTGAAGCATGGACCGTATCAAAAGCGGATGAAGAAATCCTTGGTCGTTTCGAGAGGAAAAATCTTCGAAAATTCTACGGTCCCGTTTGCTTTGAAGGGCTATGGAGACGAAGATTCAACCAAGAACTATACGAGCTGTACAGCGACATGCCCTTAGTCAAAAAACTCCGCATTAGTCGTTTTAGATGGCTGAAGAATGAATGAACACCAATACTCCGGTTCACAGAGTCTTCGATTCCCAGCCAAACGTCGGACGCAGTAGAGGAAGACCTCGCCTTAAGTGGCGCGCACAATTAGAACCGACCACAAGCAAATTGGAGTGTGAAATTGTAGGCAGTAAGCTAAAGACCGGGCTTATTGGAGAGGCATATTGGTTGAGGCCCAGTTTAATTCCGGACTATAGCGCCACTTAAGTAATTAAGTAAGTACATCGAATGCAGGCGCAGAATTCGGGGCCAAATATCGTAACCTAGAAGTCAGACCCTCTTCCAATCATGTTAACACCTGCAGCATCTTTCAATTCTATGTCATCGCTATTGATCAGGCTGTCCCTTGGTTACAGAATAATCTGGTATCACATAGGGATATTGTGATCTATATCGATAGCCAAGCTATACGATCAGATTCACAGTATCCCTTAACCAATTTCGGTAATAAAAGACTTCCTCAAATCTTAAAATGATGTAACTGGGCACTGAATCCTAGGAGACATGCTCTTCTCCCGGTTATTACCTGTAATGATTTTCGAAGCTGCAGAACTTAGGAAGAGGAAGAATCAACACAACACTTCCTTTGCAGATATCCCATCTTTCACAAATAAAAAAAACAACTGTGTTGAGTAGGTACTTTCAGAGCGATCTGAACAAAGTAAGTATGGCCGTCATAAAGCGATTGCCTCGAAAGTCAAATTGGTTGCAGAAGCAGCTCAGAACTTTTTATCATGCTTCCTGCTAGTATGATCTAAATGGCCCTTTTTTATTAAGGACCACAGATCAATTCTTCGTAAGTGTTGGCCTATCAACTAAAAAAATGTCAACGTTAACTGTTTTACCTGATGACGTGAAATAAAGCCAAATGAAATAAAGCCAAATTCGAAAAAATTGGCATTATTTCTTTTTCAAAAGCGAAATAAGAACGAATTCTCAATTTGGCTTTATTTCGCTTCAGATAACGAAATAAAACCAATTTGGCATTATTTCGATTTTAATTTTTCCAAAATTACGAATGAGTTTCGCCAAGTAGATTGATTTATTGTTCATTTTACTAACGCTGGATTATTCATTATCAAACACTCAACTTATTATGATAACTACCTAATAATCGTATAATTTGAATAAAATTATTTTATTTTTGCAGTCGTGTAAGTTCAGCATAAGATGTATCCTAAAATGAATGCTCAATATAAAAGTTACAATCTTTAACCAAATAATTTCTTTATTCCAACAAACAAAATTCCTACAAAGTTTCACTGTAAGTTACAAAAAGTCAAGAAATCAAACACAATAACACGTCTAGCAAATTAATAGTTTTACACTTAGTCAAAAATTCATAAAGCAAAACAAACAATATCATAGGTTTGGTGGTGTACATTTAATACTCCTTTTGGGAGGTATAGATTTCTCAGGCTTCCATTTGGAATTAACGCAGCCTGAGAAATATTTCATGGGTATATGATGAGAACTTTCGGTGACTTACCTGGTTTACTTATAACGGGTGATTTTTTAAGAGGTTTAGAACTTTGTTTAAAAAAAAACACAAAAAATTCGAAAAAATGAATGAAATATTTATTTGAATCGATAGTTTGAACCTTGCAATTCAATGTTTAAAGATAATTTCATGCAAATGTTGACCGCGGCTGCGTCTCAGGTAGCCCATCCGCTGAGTCCAATTTTGGCATACTCTTTCACACATATCGGCCGGTATCTCACGAATGAATGCATGGATGTTGGCTTCCAGTGCGTCAATCGAAGAGGGCTTGTCCCTATAGACATTAGCCTTGACATACTCCCGCAAAAAAAAAATTCTAATGGTGTCAAATCGCACGATCTAGGCGACGCTCGGTAGCGTTCACCATTGACAGTAACGCTGCGATTCGCATCATCTTTGAAGAAATATGGCCCAATAATGCCGCCGGCCCATAAGCCGCACCAAACAGTGGCTTTTTCGGGATGCATTGGTAGCTGTTGCAATGCTTCTGGCTGATCTTCACTCCAAATGCGGCAATTTTGCTTATTTACGTACCCATTCAACCAAAAATGAGCCTCATCGCTGAACACAATTTTTCGATAAAAAAGCGGATCCTCGGCCAGCTTTCCAAGAGCCCATTCACCAAAAATTCGGCGTTGTGGTAGGTCGGCTGGCTTTAGTTCTTGCACCAGCTGTATCTTAAAAGGCTTTACGCCCAAATCCTTCCGCAAAATTTTCCACGTAGTGCTGTAACAAAGGCCTAACTGCTGGGAACGGCGCCGAATCGACATTTCGCGGTCTTCTGTCACACTAGCTGATACGGCCGCAATATTTTCTTCACTACGCACAGTACGTAAACGTGTTGGTGGTTTAATGTCCAACAAAGTAAATTTGGTGCGAAATTTGGTCACAATCTTCCGAATAGACTGCTCAGAAGGTCGAGAATGCCGATCATAAAATGAAAGCAGCGCGCGATGAACATTTCGAACCGAGCACGAATTTTGATAGTAAAATTCAATAATTTGCAAGCGTTGTTCATTTGTAAGACGATCCATGGTTAAATTGCAAACCAAACTGAAGCTGTTTGACAGTGACACAAGGTACTAAACACACGTCAGCTGTCAAAACCAGTGTTGCCAAAACCAAACCAGCTAAAAAATCACCCGTTAGTATCTAAATGGCCCTTTTTTATTAAGGTCCACAGATCAATTTTTCGTAAGCGTTGGCCTATAGACTAAAAAATTTCAACGTTAACTGTTTTACCGCCTAATCATTTAAGACTCGTAGCACGATATTGATAACCCTACATTGCACAAACACAGCTCAGTGAAACAAAAATTGGATCCAAGACAAACCTTTCCTTGAACACAGATGTTACCCCCGTGTTGAAACATGAACATGTTAGCAATTGTATCTTTCGAAACCACCATGTAGATGCAAATCCATACCACTTTACCTTGTCATTTGAATAAACTGCCGAATCACTCTCCTCACCTTGGTTGGCAATCCGAATTCCATTTCCACTCCCAGTTCCTAGCCCACAAACAATTTACCCATTTTCATCTAAATGCAGTTCGGATCTTATTTTTTCCGATTTGCTTAATAGCCTCTTAATATTCCCAGCTTCCTACCAAATTTGGGCGTATTTGCCGAACACCATATGCGCTGGGATAGACAAAAATAATACACCACTCAAACATTACCCTGCGGGCGATTAATTTTCCATAATGGCGTAATCGACATGAAGAAATGATAAACAGACGAAAAAAAGGCTAACAAGGCCCGTGTACCTAACCAGTAACCATCGACTGCTGCCATCGTCTCTGAACTACCATTTGCTGCCATGACATCTACTCGACAGCACCGACCGAAAAATTATGAAGATTATGTGGGCGGCAGTGCTGCCACAGTATCCAATATCCATATCCAACCGAAGCCGTTTTACGGGTGCAGTTGAACAACTGTTTTCGTGGTATTAACCGAATTAGCTGCTTTCCATCTGTTTCCAATTTTTTTTGCTGTTGTTGCTTCCAAAATGAGTGCTGCTCCTTGGTTACACGGCCAAGTCAGCATCCGATGCGATAATAACCGTGATTACGGCCAAACAAACGACGGATATGTTTCGCTGGACACTGCCCATAACCGTTGTGGTGGTTTTAGATAAATTCGCATTAATTTTCCTATCGCAGCCATTCGAGGAGATTTCTGGTTGATGGCCAGTAATTTGGTGAATTAAGCTCGATTGAGCATCACGTCAGGGAATGGCCCATATTTGTGTAGTGCAAGGCAATCCTAAGGTGCATTGTATCCCCTCTCCTTTAATTGTTCACCAGAGCGCAATGCGGAGTCTATGAACTACTGCGCATGCGCAACACTGCAGCGCTAGCAGCGGTGGGATTTTATTATGCAATAACGGTAGACGGGATTTATTTTATTTTTTTTCGGGCCACCTGCTAGTTCGGAAATAATTGTTAACCGATTTAATTTTCTTTTCTTAACGATTGGGGAATTCTCGGAAGATGATGGAATGGCTGCGCAAGAGGAAATCAGTTTCGCGGCGCACTATAGATTCATCTTGCACTTTCATGGTAATTCCGGATGCTGTTTGAAGAAACGTTCAATTGAAGGCGCGTTGATTGGATTAGCGATTTATGTTCGATAAATGGAGTAGCCGGCACAGT
The DNA here is from genome assembly GCA_932526625.1 of Rhingia campestris. NCBI lineage: Eukaryota > Metazoa > Arthropoda > Insecta > Diptera > Syrphidae > Rhingia > Rhingia campestris. Next base: position 121,433,686 of record OW052183.1, on the reverse strand, counting down.
CATTACCGGTGCTAGGTGTAATAGGTTTAACTTTTATCGATGGAAAGTGTGCAACTACTGATGTAACTGGAGAGTGTTGTAGAAAAGGTATTTATTGCTTCTTGAGAAAACGCGTAATTTTTTATTATTAGGCAGTCAAGCGTACTCACAGGTGGTATTTGGATAATTGCTACTTGATAGTCAATTATTTTTGGCCAACGTCATAAGCTTTAAAATTTGGGAATTTACTCTCAAAAATATTTTAGGTAATGTTTTCGACCGAGGGGTTAGTGGTGGTCTAGCCAACTCTGACTACACATCAAATGTGCTTATTTTTTACATCCAAGTGGTAACCATCGGGTGTTGGTCTCATCCAACCGGATTTGACTTGCTAAACGATAATTGCGAGTGTTGATAACAAGGCGTAAAACAGCAACACTTTAACCAGCCTGGTCAGCATGGCGCGGAAGAAATACCCGGTCTGCCGTCCCAGGCGAACCTAGATTAGCTGCTTCGACATATTCGGACAACAGGTTATCTAGGAATCTCAAGGGTAAGTCAGGCCCCTTGAACAGAGAGTGGATACTGATGGATACTGATGGCCCAGTGTCCTTACTTACTTACTTAAGTGGCGCTACAGTCCGGGACGAACCTGGGCCTCAACCAACATGCCTCTCCAAGTAGCCCGGTTCTTAGCTAACTGCCTCCAGTTGCGCACTCCTAGTCGGTTGAGGTCGGTTTCTTCTTGTGCGCGCCACTTAAGGCGTGGTCTTCCTCTACTGCGTCCGACGTCGGGCTGGGAATCGAAGATTCTGCGAGCCGGAGTTTTGGTGTCCATTCGTTCTACATGTCCTAGCCATCTTAAACGCCCACTGCGGAAATTTTTTGACCAGGGATATGTCACTGTACAGCTCGTATAGTTCGTTGTTGAATCTTCGTCTCCATAGCCCGTCAACGCAAACGGGACCGAAGATTTTTCGAAGAATTTTTCTTTCGAATCGACCAAGGATTTCTTCATCCACTTTTGATACGGTCCATGCTTCAGCGCCGTAGAGCAGGACTGGGATGATCAGGGTCTTATATAGGATCTCCTTAGTAGTTCGAGTGAAACAGTTATTGCCAAGAGTAATTCTTCGTTTGATTTCTGACGAGATGTTGTTGTCAGAGTTAATAGCGGAGCCGAGGTAGACAAAGTCCCGTACTACCTCAAAGCTATATCTGTCAATGGTGACGTTCTGTCCAATTCGTCGATGTTGTGTGTCCTTTCGTGTTGACAGCATATACTTAGTCTTACCCTCATTTACTGCTAAACTCATTTTTGCCGCTTCCTTCTCTATACTAGCAAACGCGGCTATGACATCACGTTGAGTCCTACCAATGATGTCAATATCGTCAGCGTATGCTAGGAGTTGCACCGATTTTTGGAAAATTGAACCTCTGGTGTTGGCTCGGGAGTTTTGCATAATCTTCTCAAGATTCAGATTAAAGTATTCACATGACAGTGCATTGACTAAATCATTTTTTGGCGTCGAATGTATCGGTGAGTTCATTTGAGACCCTGATGGGTCAGCGAAAATTCTCCATCGTCAACCTAACGGACGAGTCTGGACGGTATACCAAAACTAGACATGGCTCTGTATAGTTCGTCTCTATAAATGCTGTCATATGCGGCTTTGAAATTGATAAAAAGGTAGTGGGAATCGATTTGAACTTCTTGTGTTTTTTGCAGGATCTGCGGAAGTGTGAAAATTTGATCTAATGTGGACTTTCTGTCCTAAAACCAAACCGATAAGGGCCGATCAGGTTTCAGGCGTTCACATATTACGGCAGATGCGATCTTGTAGGCGATGTTGAAGAGACTTAAGCCTCTGTAGTTGGCGCAGTTCAGTTCGGGCAAACGATGCTGAGGTTCCATTCTTCAGGCATACTTTCATCCGACCAGATTTGGCTTATGAGTTGGTGGATGTAACTTACCAAGTCATCACCGCCAGCTTTATAAAGCTCAGCGAGGAGGCCTTCATTTCCGGCAGTTTTGTTTAATTTGCCAATATTAAATGGTTCGTTCTGCCTGACAGCGGTATGTTGCTCGTCATCGCCGTTTAAAAATCTGCAGAAGTGGTTCTTCCATATCCTCAGCATCGACTGTGTCACAACTACGATATTTCCTTGTTCACCTTGACAGGATTCAGTTCGAGCCTTGTATCCTTGCCTTTTCCGTTTTACTCTTTGGTAAAACTTGCGAACATCGTTCCTGGAGTGGAACCTCTCTATATCCTCGATCGCGCCCTTTTCTTGCTCTTTTTTCTTCTTTCTGAAAAGCCGATGTTCTTCCCTTCTTCTTTGTCTATAGAGCTCAATGGCAGCTCTCGTCTTCACCTGCAGCTTATCCTTGTAGGCTTCGATCTTGGCTGCGAGTATCTGTCGGCATTCCTTATCTGTTGCGGCTCATCTAATTCCTTTTTGGCATCGTTGCCATTGTTTTTCGACATTTGATGGGGGTGGTGTGGTGTAAATCGAGGGGTTTAGGGATATGCGTTGCGCGAAGATGCCTTGGCGGTCTCTTGCGATTGCAGTCTTTCGACATCACATTTTTCGCAGTATTTCTGGTTTGTTGTGGTAGATATACGCATTCTAATCTTGGCTACATCAAGGTAGTGGTCCGAGTCGATGTTAGCACCTCGGAATGTTCGGACATCCAAAATACTGGATGCGTGCCTATTGTCTATCGCAATGTGATCAATTTGGTTGACTGTTCGTTGATCTGGAGACCGCCATGTCCCCTTATGGAAATCGAGGTGTAGAAACCGTGTGCTGGCTATAGTGGCATTTCGTGCCGTATCGAAGTCAATTAGCCTAAGTCCGTTACCAGACGTGTTGTCGTGTAGACTATGTTTTCCGACAATACTGCAAAAGATGTTTTCTCTTCCCACCTTTGCGTGAAAATCTCCCTGCACGATTTCAGCATCGTACTGCGGTAGTCGCTCATAGGTTTTGTCAAGGAGCTTGTAGAAGCAATCGTTTCCTATATCATCCTTTTCCTCCGTCGGGGCATGAGCGCGTATAAGACTTATGTTGGCGAATTTGGGCTTGATGCGAATTGTTACAATGCGTTCGCTAATGTCTTGGCATAGTCTGGCCTTAGTCTGGCACTTATAACAAATCCGCATACGCATAGTCGGTGTTTCTGCTCATTATAACACGGTCCATAGTAGATGTCAAAGTTTTTCATCCTCTTTTTGCTTGGCTCATACCATCATATTCCTTGGATGGCAGTAATGTCTGCGTTGTAGCAGATAAGGGCTTCCGCTATTTCCAGGTGCAGATACAAACGTCGTTGTCCTTTTTTCGTTTAGCAGTTTCTTCAACAATGAAATAAGTTCTTTCAGAGGCTATTGTTTGCTTCATAATAAGAGGTTTTTTCTATGGTTGGGTAGTAACGCACGACCCCCAGTTCAAATTTATTGGATACCCCAAGGAGACGCCGTAATGGAACTCTTTATTGAAGAGAGAGTTCAATTGTTTTTGGCATCTTTTGCTGGTATTGGTTGAAAGAGTAAATAATTGTGGCACTTTTTTCATTTGATTTTAACGGTTACTTGTTGGAATCCGATCATTTTGTTTTGTTTGCTGTTGAAATAAAATATCAAATTGAGAAAAATGGATGATCTGTAATTTTTTTAAAATTTCAGCAGCTTTTAATTTTTTTCATGAAGCAAACATTGCAATGTGGTAATAATGTTGCAGTGACTGTATGTCAAAATTGGAATCTATTGTTATATTAATGGTAAAAAAAAACTTCACAAACCCTACAAGTTCTATCTAAAAACGCATCATCCTAATAAACCGTCATTTACCTATACTGCATAGTGCATAGGTATAAGCAAAGATAGATCCAAGCTTTATCGTTTCACCTATTTTATGGATAACAAACTTGGAAAACTGCCTGCCTGCGTATCAGATATCCCACACCTTCGACATTCATTATCTAGCCCCACAAACATCTCAGCCTGTCGATAAATCCATCCAATTTCCCTCACAGGTGTCTACCTTTACAAAATGAAAATCAATTACCATCGAAATGTACAACCACTTACTCGCATTCCAGGCTACCTAAATTATGTTCTCTTGTCCCGCATATAAATCGCCAACCAATCGACCCGAAAGGTTATCGTCTCAGATTAATTTATATAGTCCACCAACAACGGTATCAAAATAGCATTCCCTGCCGCATATGTGCCGGCCGTGGCAGACACCGAACATCCAATGTATCTGCCGGTTACAATGTTGTAACAAACGGACCTCAATATATTCAGTCCCATGCAAATGAAGTTGAGCAGTTAATAACCACTACGATCGTCCAAACAAGAAGCACCCATCAGTAGATGAACTTAGACTTCTTGTCCAGTTCCATCACGTAGCACACCATCAAAAACAGAACATTCAACACCAACGACGAAGAAAAGGACGCGAAAAATCAGAACGCGACCACAGATAATTACAATGACCATATAGCCACCACAAGGGAATCCATAAGCAATGAGTGAGCACCTCTTCGTTGTCCACTCGGGTGAATAGTGAACAGTCACGTCCAGTGAAGATGGCAATTTAGAAAAATCACTGCGACGACGAAGATGATGGAGGAAAGCAGTCGAGTGTCCTCGCCCACTCTTGGCTGCGGCGACTGTGCCTAATGGAACTCTGATTGTTCTAGATATGCAATGATCCGGAGGACGGAGGTATTGATCTTTAGTGGAACGCTGTACATTGGGTCTTCCTACATGCAATGTTCCACTTTTTGTTTTTATGCTTGGTAGACTGTTATGTTGTTGTTTTTTCTTTTTTTTAGAGATTTCAACATCATCATGGGTGCCCCCATGCCCATTACTAAACCAAGTCGCATAGCCAGCTAGTCTGTCCGTTTGTATGACAATGAAGATGGAGTGAGCATTTCAGGGGCGGATGAGGGGCGACTTGGTCTCGAGGAATGGTCATTTTAGTGGAGATTATTTTTGTGGCTTACGAAGACTTAATTTTGGGTCTGGCATCTGCATGGGGTAGGCCTAATATTGAGGCTACCTTCCGCGTGGCAATGCAGTTGCAGAATCTGTTTTTATTTAAGATGGATCAACTCAGAATCGCTAACTGAGTCGATTGAGCTATGCCTGTCCGTCCGTCCGTTTGTATATTTTATAGCCGACAGCTGGAAGTTGAGTAGTAATTCGTCATCAATTATCCAACTCATTGGTATGGTGTGCGTTCCATTTACGGATCTCTTCGACATCTCCAACAATTCCGACAGTGGAACCCGATTTCTCACCTGAGGGCCAGAGATTTTTTTCAATTTGCTGAGATTAAAATTTTTATGGATACAATCCTCCCATTTATCTGCTTCGACATTTTCCTTTTATTAGCCAACACCGTGACCGTGGATTGTTAGCCCAAAGCACTAGGGCCATCTATCCACGGTCAAAACTCAAAATCACGGTACCTCAACCATAAACTCGTTGTAGAGGGGGGAAAAACCTGTCCTCACACAATGGCACATCTTCCTTTTCTAAGACGTCACCAAAATGGAGTCAATTGCGGCGTCTACAGTCCCCTGTTATCATGCAGAGACTGAACAGAACAACTTAAATGAGCTAATTTGACATATTTGGACTATAGGTCATCTAGGAATCTCAAGGGTTACTCAGACCGCTTGAACATAGATCGAGTCGGGTGAAAAGAAAGCGAAGGGCTCAATCCAGTATTGGATATCCAATGTCCTTGGGGTATCTTTAAAATGGGAACTGCCTTCGCAGGTTGGGGGTTGTGCCGTTAGGATAACTTCCTTACCAGAAAAATAACTGTTAGTTCTGAGAGTTAGGTAAGTGGTTGACATCGATTCGCCAGCACAATTAGACCAGTTGTTGGTCCATTCTAATACCACATGGATTTCGTCCATTCTCCTTGTAGCTGAGAAAAAACCAATCTGAGGTGTTAATGATACGGAGGAGACTTCTCACTTTTTTTGAAAGATGTAGGATCCAAGATGAAGCTTCCTTTTGATTGATAGGGCTTGGAAGTTACAAAGAAGATGTTTTATTGTTCCTTCTTCCTCTTCGTCCATACAGCTCCTGCAAAAGTCGTTTGAATGAAGGCCTAGCCTTTCTGCGTGTCTACATATTAAACAGTGTCGAGTGATGACACCTATGGTGGCGTTTATGTGCGGTCTAGTGAGCAAAATCAGTCCCTTGGATCTTTCTAAATCCAGCTTGGGCTAAATTTGGTTGGGTATTTGACACGTCTCGCTCCGAGAATCTGTTTGAGAGTTGATTTGCTGCGCTAGTTAGCTTTTGCATGTAGCGATAGGAATATCTATGACTGGTCCCATGTCTGGCGAAGTCGCATGTAGTGATAGAAATACCTATGACGTAATTTAGTCCCATGTCCGGCGAGTTCAACAGCCTTACAGTTCCCTGGAATGTCACTATGCCCAGGCACCCAGCATAGAGGTGAATGTAAAACCGCTCTGACATTTTTTCCAAGATGAGCGGCAATCTAGGGTTGTCTTTGAGTCCTCTGATTCCAGGGATTTTATGGCCGCTTGGTTGTCCGAGAAGATAAGGCCAAGATAAGGCTTTTTTGATCGCCATAAATTCTGCCTGGAAAATCAGGAAGACGGAAAGATAGGCTGAGATTTAGCCTGACAAGGAAAATACCAGCACCCACTCCGTCATTAGTTTTGGAGCCATCGGTATAAAAATCGATCGAGTTATTTTGCACATCTGGGATTGTGCCCTGGAAACTCTTGTCAAAGTTTAACCTGCTAAGGGTGTAATCGTTGTTTTCAGAAAGCAGTTATAAGTCTTTCAACGGGAGTTATAATGGACCCCTAAATACCAACCAAAACCGGAAAGATCAACGACATAGTCTTACGAGCATGAGCAAAAACATACACAGTACACCCCCTTGCCCCTCAAAAACTTGAATCTGTCCTCGAGAGGTACATGGCGATATAGGAAATACGACGGATATGATCAGGTTCAGCTGTCAGCAAAAGCTGCACGTATTAGGATTCGTTTTGGTGAGCGCAGGTCAAGATTTATTGACTTTGAGGCGATTAGTTATTGCCTGGCTGAGGTCCAGATCTGTTATCAGATAAAACATTTTGGAACATCCGCCTTATATATGCAAACGCTCCTTCTGATGACATGATATCAAAAACTAAATTTACGACCTTGATCCTATCCGAAATACGATGTGAAAAGTTGTAGAAAGATACTCGATACTTGATGGTACGGGAAGAGTCAAAAGCAGAGAGGTCATCAGCTTCATATGTGACATCTATAAGAATGCTTAACCGCCATATATTGCTCCAACTTCTAAGGCATACAAGATCGACAATAATGCTGAAGTCCAGATTCCATTAAAATTGGTACACCGTTCAGTTTGAAAGAAACTCTTTTGGCTTTTTTAAACATTTACCGGATCCCAACAAAAACATGTATCATCGTACGACTTCTTCACTCTGACTAAATTGAGAGAATGAACTGAAACGCTACCGCCAAGAGAATCTTCGAATAAAATCCTTTAGGTTCGAGACTACTAGGAAGTTTGATGCCATAAACTGCCTTGCATGTTACGAAGCAACTAATAGCCTCGGAGAGTTCATATTTTATTGTTGACGATCCTGCTAAACGAACAAGCGACGTAAGTATCTGCACCTGGAATGTGAGAACATTAAACAGGAGAGGTGCGGGCGAACAACTAGTGGAAGCCCTAAGCTGCTACAAAGCATTAGGGGACATGGCGGTCTCCAGATCAACGAACCGTCTACCAAATTGATCACATTGCGATAGACAAGAGGCACGCATCTAGTATTTTGGATGTCTGTACATTCCGACGGCTAACATCGACTTGGACTGTTACATTGTTGCGGCCAAGGCAAGAATGCGGATATCCACCACGGAAATACTAAGAAAATTTTAATTTCGAAAGACTGCAATCGCAAGGGACTGCCAAGTCCTTCGCGCATTGCGTATCCCTTAACTTCTCGATTAACACCATACCACCAGTATCGAATTTCGAAGAAACATAGCAACGATGTCAAAAAGCCATCAGACAAGCCGGAACTGATATTCTAGGTTTCTCGCAGCCACCACCAAGAAACCCCTGGTTTGATGAGGAATGTCGACAGATGCTCGCAGCAAAGGACAAGGCATTCAACGCTAAGCTACAGATGAAGACGAGAGCTGCTATTGAGTTCTATAGGTAAAGAAAAAGGGAGGAACACCTGCTTTTCAGAAAGAATAGAATGGACTCCAGGAACGACGCCGAAGTTCGCAAGTTTTACCAAAGAGTAAAACGTCAAAGCCAAGGATACAAGGCTTGAACAGGAAATATTGTATTTGAGACACAGTCGATGCTGAGGATATGGAAGATTAACTTCTGCAGACTGTAAAACGGCGATGACAAACAATATTCCGTTGTCAGGTAGACCGAACAATAACGGGTGATCCAAGTAGAGATACTTTTTTCAATAGCCTTTTTTGACAGATCACGTGTGAGTCGTGTCATGTTACTTTTGTTTAGTATTGTTTGGCATTTCATAATGGAAAGACTTACGCGTGAACAACGTTTACAAATTGTTCAACTTTATTATGAAAATTCACGTTCTGTGAGGAATGTGTTTCGTGCACTTCGCTCAACTTATGGTCAACATAATCGGCCTACTGAGCGTACTATTCTCAACACCATCACCCATTTTGAGACCCAGCATTCATTATTGGATAATATTCGACCGAATAGACCACGTCCAGCACGCTGTGAAGAAAATATAGCCGGTGGAATCATCGGTCCATATTTCTTTAAAAATTATGCCGGTGCGAACGTAACCGTCAATGGCGACCGTTATCGTGCCATAATAACCGACTATTTGATGCCTGAAATTGAAGCTCGTGATCTCGGCGACATTTGGTTTCAGCAAGACGGCGCCACTTCCCACACATCGCATCAATCAATGGACTTATTGAGAGAACATTTCGGTGAGCACATAATTTCACGTTTTGGGCCGGTCGATTGGCCACCAGGATCGTGTGATATCACACCGTTAGACTTTTTCCTGTGGGGATATGTAAAGTCAAAAGCTTATGCCGACAAACCCGCTTCGATTCAGGCCTTGGAGGAAAACATCACGCGTGTCATTCGCCAGTTACCAGTCGAAATGCTCGAACGAGTGATCGAAAATTGGACTCAACGGATGGACCATCTGCGACGTAGCAACGGCCAACATTTGATAGACATAATCTTCAAAAAATAAATGCCAAAGAATGTTCTTTCAAATGATAATAAACATTCTCCATTAAATTTGAATTTTCTGTGTTTTTTTCTTTAAAATAGTAGGGAACCTCGAAATGGATCACCCTTTACTAGCAACGACAGCGAAAACTACCAACCGCCCAACCTAAGTGTGAGGATAGCAATATCTCGAGCTTAACAACGCTCCCGGAAATGACGGCCTGCACGCTGAGATTTATAAAGCCGGCGGAGATGACTTGGTAAGTAACATCCACCAACTCGTAAGCCAAATCTTGTAGGATGAAAGTATGCCTGAAGAATGGAAGCATCGTTTGCTCGATTCCCTAAAAAGAGACATAAGTCTCCTCAACATCGCCTACAAGATCCTACCTGCCGTAATATGTGAACGACCTGATCCCTTATCAGTGTGGTTTTAGGACAGAAAGTCCACAACCGATCAAATTTTCACACTTCCGCAGATCCTGGAAAAAACCCAATATGTCTAAATCGATACCCACCACCTATTTATCGATTTCAAGGCCAAACACGACAGCGGTATAGTTTTAGTATTCCACCCAAACTCGGACGTTTGTGTGGGATGACGATGGAGAATTCTCGCTGCTCCATCAGGGTCGGAAACGACCTCACCGACACATTCGATACCAAAAAAAGGATTTAGGGAAGGCGATGTGCTGTCATGTGACTTTTTCAATTTGATTCTTGAGAGGATTGTGCAAAACTCCAGAGCCAACACCTGAGGCGTCATTCTCCAAAAATCGGTGCAACTACTAGCATACGCCGACGATATTGACATCCTTGGTAGGACTCAACATGATATTGAGAGAAGCGATGGAGTGGGTTTAGCAGTAAGTGAGAGTAAATTCAGTATATGCTGTCTACACGAAAGGACACATAACATCGACGATTTGGATAGAACGTCACCATTGACAGACATAACTTTTAGCTGGTACGGGACTTTGTCTACCTCGGCTCCCCTATACTTACTCGGAAAACAGCATCCCGTCAGAAATTAATTAAGAATTACTCTTGCCAATCTCTGTTTCTTCGGGCTAAGAAGGCAATTTAGTAGTAAAGCCCTCTCTCGAAGTACTGAGGAGATCCTATATAAGACCCTGATCATCCCAGTCCTGCTTCACTGCGCTGAAGCATGGACCGTATCAAAAGCTGATGAAGAAATCCTTTGTCGATTTGACAGAAAAATTTTCGAAAAATCTTCGGTTTGCGTTGATGGGCTATGGATACGAAGATTCGGCCAAGAACTATTCGAGCTGTACAGTAACATACTCTACATTGAAAGTTTAAGATTGCTTGGCAAATACATGTAGAACGACTGGACACTAATACTTCCGGCTCGCAGAGTCTTCGATTCCCAGCCAGACGTCGGACGCAGTAGAGGAACCCTCACCTTAAGTGGCGCGCACAAGTAGAAACCGACCTCAACCAACTTGGAGTGCGCAACTGGAGACAGTTAGCTAAGGACCAGGCTAATTGAAGAGGCATGTTGGTTGAGGCCCAGGTTCATTCCGGACTGTAGCACCACATAAGCAAGTAAGTAATCTTAGATATGATTAGTTTTAGTTTAGTTTTTAGTTTTTTTCTCACAAAACCAATGTATTTCCTGTAGGAGCAAGTTGAAATGTGTTTCCTCTTTCAATGCGCTCCGCGAGCCTGCTTTCTACTGCACTAACTAACAACAAAAAGTTCCTTACCCCCACCTTCCATCAACACTAATGAACTTAAGAATCCATCCACTCGATACATACCTACCCATCACCGTACCTTCGTTGCATTCATAAAAAAATTCAAACAAATCCCGGAATACGATTCGAAACGGCATTGTCAAGTTCAAAGCCCTGAATCCGTTACGTGACCTCACCTCCAGCTACGTTGACTGCATAAGACAATAAAACAATAACACAGAGCAACATCTCCCGCACACTCAACACTTGGGCTTAGCCCAAAAGCCGTGCCGTTGGCTTGTACTGCCTGAGCAATTATTGCTGTCGAGATCGATAGTGTTGAGTTGAGATGGAGCCCACTGGTTTGTTACCTCTTGGTTGGGTTGACTGACTGACTGACTGACTGGCTGCTTGCCAGGTTACCTACATTCTGCATACCTTACATCTAGCCTAGCATAAGTCTGTGCCGCTTCAGTTGGTGTGTCGATGTGTCGATAGTGCTGCGATAGTGTCGAAGAGACTGTGCAATTGAATCGAATCACCTCCTCACTGTGTCGAACTATTTTCCACTTTGGATGCAGATTGAGGTTTAATTCGTTTGGGTATACCTACGTTCGTTACCATACCGAATGATGGAGACAGAGCATATGCATTCGGATTTCGGATTGATCTTGATGGGAAATCGGTTCTTTGTAGCACTCTTGATGTGCTCATAGTTGAAACAATTCTTTGACCTGATTAGATGCCAATTGAAACAGAAATTCCCCATCTCGAGTGGGTTTCTGTATTCAGACGTTGTCGGTCGCCTCTCGTATCGTGTATATATGAGGAGAACCCATGTGGTCTTGAACTTACAGGCGATAACAATAAAATCAAATGGCGAGAGGGAGCCCATCATGATGATCGAATTTATGTGTAATTTGGAGAAATCTTTACGAGCCGGGCAGTGTCTTCAATCTGCAAACTCCAAAGGCAAGGGGCGAATCATTTTCCATCTGGCACTGCGAATGATAAATGTGGCCCTTAACTTAGCACTGCAGCTGGGTGGTCCTACCAGCTCAGCGCACAGGGGGTACAGCGCAAAAAACGTTTTAACCGATTCGAGTTGGGTTTATGTACTCCGCGCGCAATTGAACGCCGCGGCACGCTTGCAGGTGTGGCATTCCTATTTAGAATGGACTAAGTGATAATAAAAATCATAATTCAGTGGATACCGCTGATGTGGATACTGACGACGACGCGGAGGACTGGAAAATGAAATGAAGTGCCAATCAGCAAATGGAAGTGCATTTGCTGTCCAGGGTAGTTAATTGAATTCTTCGATGGGATGTGCATGTTCTTTTTAAGAATATTATAAGAGTCGTCGAATCTAATGGATTTTAAGTGAACTGTAAGATAGTTCCGCGTTACTGAATATTACGAGCTGGAAAAAATCGACATTAGGTTTTTAATAAATGTTGTAGAATATGGATTTTATTATATGTACTGGCAAATATTTGCCCAAGGAATCTGATATCTAAGTATCTGGACATACAGGCTATTAAATGAATTTAAATTTTTCTAGGAGACATCATGGCTGGAGTTCTTTTCTTATTTTCGATTACGAAATAAATATTTTTCAAATGACTTCGAAGCTTTCAACGGGCAATTTGTGATTATAACGGGTGGTTTAATTTTAAGGGCCGATGTTGAATGTGAACCACACCTAAATGTCAGTTTTTTTCTGTATTTCATTTGACATTTCTGAATTTCAGACTAACTCAATTTAAACAGTGGAAAGATACACAATCCAGCAATGCGTTTAAGTTATTCAGGCTTATTATGAAAATAGGCGTTCAAATAAAAATGCATATCGTGAACTTCGTGATTTTTTCGGTCAATTTAATCGTCCGAATGTGTGTACAATCGGAAAAATCGTGAGCAAACCGTGTCTGTAGAAGATGTGATAACACAAGCGCATGCTCGTACAACTCGTACTGCAGAAAATATTGCTAAACGGCTAAATATGTTAAGCTCATTGAATTCCGACCTTGACAGCATTGTCAAATGGGGTAAATCCAACATAGTAGAATTCAGTGCTTCCAAAACACAATGCTGCCTTCGGTCGTTAAATCGAAACCAACATCTACAGCCATTATCCATGAATGGCACTTACGCCAAAGAAAGAAAGAAAGAAACCGAAACGACTATGTTGGAACGACCACACATTCCAAGTCGCTAAAAATGCAGCGAAATATCAAGGTTGCCTTAATCGATGTAAGAAATATGTCACCCCTTCTGATCTGTCCACAATATATAAAGTGTTTATACGCCCTAAACTTGAGTTCAACACCCACGTCGGGTAGCGTGCGCCAAAACATTGCACCTCCTCGATAGGATTCAAACGCGTGCGAAAAAAACTTGTAAGAGACATTGTAATAGCGAACTCTATAGTTTCGCTCGAATATCGTCGAAATATCTCCAGCCTTTTAACGCTTAAAATAGCCAGCTGCATTCCACCCATTCAACAATTCAGCCGCAATTCTCGTTACGCTATGAAGCAAATCAGTTTGCCCTCAAGCCTAAGCCTAATTTCGGACGAACACTGAAATATAGAGATTCGTACATAAAACGAATAATACTACCAAACTCTGTTTTTTCTTTCCATTATAACTTGCAGGCATTAAAAGCCAATGTGCAACGTTACATCGAGGTGAAGTGGTAATCTGTTCGCCTTTTGAGAGTAAGGTTCGAGTTCAATCCCAGCCAAAATCCATGAATCATTTATTCAAAGAAATTAAGAAAGGTCGGTAGTCACCCCTAAAATTATATATATATATATATATATATGAAATGATGCTGACCCTGCTCTTGAAGTTTTGAAAACAGTTTTGCTTCTGCGTTGTTCCCGTCATTGTTAGTTAGTCAGTTAGTTAGCGGTTAAATGCGAGACATTGTGATTATATGAAACCTTAAGTTTTCACCTAACTGATGCCTACTAACTCCGACTCTCAGCCTTCCAGAGGCGATCGCTAAGTGCCTATTAACTTCAACGTGGATAGCGTCTCAATCTCTGTGTTGTCTTGGGACAGTAGATGAGAGCAGAATGAAGACTTGTACTCTCACCAATGCATATACATCTTCCATTCCATCCGGCAGCGAAAGAACTCCTGATATGAAGTCAACGGTGGCGTCTAAAGTCCCAGTTAAGATGGATAAAGTGAAAAACCTTTTTTGAACTGCTTCGACAACAAGTCATCTAGGAGATCTTCTGCACAGATAGCCTCTCAACGCTAACTGCTATTATAAACATAAAAAAACCGCTCACCGATCATTAGTAAAATTCGTGACACCCTAATAAAAGGAAAAACGACCCTGAAACTGTGTGGGTTCCAGGTCATGCTGGTATTCGGGGTAATGAGATAGCAGATCAGTATGCAAAAGTTGCTTCCACTGACCCTAATCTCGTTATCTCAAAATACCAACCCGAAAAAATCGATTATTTCAAACTTGTCAATTCTTATTGGGCACAGAAAAAGGTAGAAAACTGGAGACTATACATGCACCACTACTCCAATATCAATCCAAACCCAATTGTTTATCCCATCTATCCTACAACCACAACATCAGCAATGAATAAAAGCTTTCTTAGACTACGACTTGGACACACCCAGCTTACTCATTCCTATCTACTCAACAGGACCACATCTCCGATATGCCAATTTTGTCAATCCAACGAAAGATTAACTATAAAACACCTAACAGTAGATTGTCTACAGATAAAAACATATGAGAAGGCTACAATCCGCTGTGCGGACGTTGAATACCCTATCCCATCCTATCCATAAAACTAAAATCCCCAAAAAAAGGGGCATGGCTAAAAACACGATGTGGATAAAATAGAAAAAGTGATATAGTGTCAACAAGTTCTTCAGACTGCTTACAAAACAATTTTGCGGTTCTACAAAAGACAAGGTTTTATCCTGCATATGTTATGGGGTAGTGTATAAAAATGGTTTTTATATAAAAACGCCCCCAAAAAGTGGGCGTGGGTTAAAATGGTATATAGACGAAATGTTCATATTAATAATGTTAATGATTCTGCATCAAAACTTTTTTCGAAAAATTTAAAATTTGACCGAAAACAGTTTCTTATTGAAAACGCCCCCAAAAAGTGGGCGTGGCAAAAAACTTTATATGGACGAAATATAGATATTAATATTGTCTAAATATGTTGTTCAGAAACTTTTTTAAAATTCCTTACGGTTTGGTCAAAAACTGAGTTTTTCTTAAAAGGGGGCGTGGCAGTGGGCGGATTTCAAAAATTTTTACACTTGTTCTGTAGGCAGAGACGAAGATCCTATATACCAAATTTCATTATCCTAGCTCAAAATTTAAGGCCTAAAAATCGGTGACGTACAGACGGACGGACGGACGGACGGACGGACGGACAGACAGACATGGCTTAATCGACTCAGCTAGCGATTCTGAGTCGATCCATATACTTTGAGGTATATGTAGCAAAATTATTTCTCTATGTTACAAACTAAGTATCAAAACTAATATACCCCCCTATGGGATAGGGTATAAACAATTTGCAACAAATTACATAACGAAGACTTTTACAATCTTTTATTAGTTCCTTCAGAACAAAATATAAAAAACGTTTACATTCTCCTAAAGAAATTAAATCTTGAAAATAGTATATAAAAATTTAAAAAAACAAACATTTTGCCTTCAGCCTTAAGCCCTGGAAGCTAGTGCTGTTTATAAATTACACTGTACATTTATGTTTAGTTTAATAAATTATAATAATAATCCTCGCTCTCAACTTCTGGGAGAGCAATCTTTGGTGGGGCGTTAGCACAAGGCACGCGGTTCAAAGCTCGACTCTCCAAAAAGTTGACGGCGTTCTGAAGCCTCCGTTTGTCGTTGTCCTCTAGTAAGGGTTTTTTTTGTTCAACTTCTTCATCGTCATTTTACAATTCAGGACTTTTTTCCTGATTGACGTCGTTGACGATATGGAGAATTTGGATATGCTGACGAGGGACCGGTTTTCATCATCCTCAAGAAATAGTTTCCCAAGGTTAATGTTAATGTCTTCCGTTCCTTCGCTTCCCTCAACCGAAACTGCCTTACTAGGCGTTGGCTCTGGGAGTAGAAAGTTTTCTTCTTCCTCCGTCTTTAGAATCGCTGTAGTTCAATTTTGGACCCACGAGTAAGGGGGAAGGACATGTCATTCTGTATTCACCCCCTGTGCACAGAAAAGAGGAATCACTTGAAACTAGAGGTCGCCAGGTATCTAGAGTTCACCGTTAGAAGACACATAACGTAGTGCCATAAATCCCATCGGCACGGTTGTTTAACAACGGGGATTACGGTTTTTTTTTCGAGTGTTTCCCCTCTTTATCCGTTATATTTCGTCTAAAGCAGTGGCACCTCGTGCAGGATGTGGTTCTTCACCACGTGTCTTAGGAACCATGTTCCCCTGGTTTTCTTCCCGAAAACCTTCACCACCACTGCGCCAACTAAAGAGGCATTAGTCTCCTCAACATCGCCTACAAGATCCTATCTGCCGTAATATGTGAACGCCTGAAACCGTTTACCAA
Organism: Rhingia campestris; assembly: GCA_932526625.1. NCBI lineage: Eukaryota > Metazoa > Arthropoda > Insecta > Diptera > Syrphidae > Rhingia > Rhingia campestris. The sequence goes on along the minus strand of OW052183.1, from coordinate 121,417,140 downwards.
CAACCTGATCGGAACTTTCAGTGTGGTTTTAGACCAAGAAAGTCCACAACCGATAAAATTTTCACACTTCGGCAGATCCTGGAAAAAACCCAAGAAGTCCAAATCGATACCCACCACCTATTTAAAGTTTTCAAAGCCGCACACGACAGTATTTATAGAGACGAACTATGCAGAGGCATGACTAGTTTTGGTATACCCAAACTCGTCCGTCTGTGTAAGATAACGGTTTAGGGCCCTAAACGACCTCACTGACATATTCGATACCAAAAAAGGATTTAGACAAGGCGATGCGTTGTAGTAGTAAAGCCCTCACTCGAACTACTAAGGAGATCCTGTGTAAGACCCCTGATCATCCCAGTCCTGCTCTACGGCGCTGAAGCATGGACCGTATCAAAAGCGGATGAAGAAATCCTTGGTCGAGTCGAGAGAAAAATTCTTCGAAAAATCTTCGGTCCCGTTTGCGTTTACGGGCTATGGAGACGAAGATTCAACCACGAACTATACGAGCTGTACAGCGACATACCCCTAGTCGAAAAACTCCGCATTGGACGTTTAAGATGGCTAGGACATGTAGAAAGAATGGACACTAATACTCCGGCTCGCAGAGTCTTCGATTCTCAGCCAGACGTCGGACGTAATAGAGGAAGAAACCGGCCTTAACCAACATGGATTGCGACCTCAAACAACCAGGAAGTTAGCAAAGAACCGAGATAATTGGAGAGGCATGTTGGTTGAGTTCTAGGTTCATTTTGGACTGTAGCGCCACTTAAGTAAGTAGCACTTTAAAAAATCACAGATAATCCGGAGAAAACATAAAAAATAAATTGCTTCACACATTATTACCATTTATTTGCCAAATCAAGAAGATTATTGGGTTCCAGATTAACGTTGGTCGGATAAATATTCCAAGTTCGATAGTAACCGCAATACAACATGTCCTATACAAATCTACACTCTTCAGCGATTTACTGAAGAATTTAAATGAACATAACAACCCAGTAATACCAAGACCCCCCCTCATATCAAATTCTAATTGAAATTACGATCGCCTAATAACGTCAATCGTAAACCAACTTACATCTAACTACCTTGCCCATGCATCATCTTCAGTGGCCAATACAACCGCACAGACAAAGGTTACCTCTGCCAACACAAATCAACTAGCCACACCGTAATTTGACTCCTTTGTTCCTCTTCCACATACTCGCGGATACACGTTATCCTCGCACTCGTACTCGTTGTTGCACTCACCTCTATGCAACGAATCCATTGAACTCCTCCATAAAAATCTTAATTACAATAATTTCACTCTGTTCTGGCTCTAGCAGCATAGAGAACATCTCACTCACTCGTCCGATAGATGGCGGACGCAAGACGACCAATTACCCTCACCAGCCCGACTCAAGAAGTTGCATGGATGCTCGCGTCCTCGTTTGTTTCGCACGAATTTCCATTTAAAAGAACAAATCAAAGGGCTGCTGCCTGTGCTCCACCACCACCATAGATCCCAATCCCACGGTCAGATATCCCAAACACAAAAGAACGACGAACTTCACTCCAGTACGTGCATTGCCAAATAGATGATCGTGTATCTGCACTTGAGCCTTCAATGGCCGCTATGATTATCTCCATCTTCAGTATGGCGCGCAGTTGCCAGAACCTCTGCAGCACAGAGTCGACTTGAAAGCATAGCCCAGCCGCAGTGGAGAGCGTGAAGAATCATTTTGAAGGTCCATCATCGTTGCTGGACCGCAAACTATTCTTTGGAGCAGTTAAACTCGCTCTCGCTATGCGCAGAGAAAGATTGAAAGATCATATACCTTCAGCGATCGTGATGGTAATTTACCCGTAGACTTTTGTTACGTCATAATATTTCGTCTTGAAATTAGATAAATGGCCATAGAAAAAGATTGGCTCAAATGAGATTCGCCGTAGATTACGTTCATTGCCGGTACGTGGTGAAGTTTAAGATAATCCGTGTGCGCATAGCCGCATCGGTCGCGCCGCTCACACGAATCGCTCTGGTGATTTATATGAAGATCAAAGTTACGCAAGCGCATAGATTGATGGGGGTATTCAGAGTGTTTTTTTTTTTTGCAGATGGGGCCAAGGATGGTATTTAAGGCGCTAAATTTGTCTGTTAGTCTTGAGCTAACAAATATTGTCGGGTGGGAGGGAAGCAGTAGAAAAGTGGTTGATCGGAAATGACCTGAGAAGCCACTCTTTTTATTATGACTATTCGCAATGAATGGACGATAACTGTTAGGATCGGTTTACCTATACCCAAACTACACCTAACCCACATTCCCGGAATCCAGAGGCAGACGCCTCAGTGTAGTAGTGAAGTCTGGATTGAGGTATTAGCAAATGTATCTAAAGCATGATGTTCGCTCTGCAAATCATCAATTGAAAGGCAGAAACAAAGGACCGACATACAAAATGTCAACCACCTAATTTTAATAACAAAAGGCTCCCAATGTTCTATTATCTGCCCTAAACTTTCTGAAATATCATAAACTAAGTGGAGAAGAAATCATTCCTCTTGACAAACCACAAAAGGACTAACATTCAGGAACCACAAATCACACAAAAACCCCAGCGAAAACCGGAATGAAACCTTTGTATGATATGTATTGGGGTTTCTATTTCCTTGGTCAAGGACTAAAGAAGTCAAGCGAAAATTAATTCTTTCATTTAGACAACTAGCCATACAAGACGTCCGAAACCTGAGAATATATTATTACCGCCCACGCCCTAAAAAACTTCATGTGCTTCTTAGGGCGTGTATAATCGCTTGTCCTAATCTTTTTGAAATACCTTACGTACATACCATACAATACCTTACCTTATATTTGTTTAAGGGCACGACCTTGCCAAAAAATAAAATGCATCGAAGAGACGCAGATCCCTTGATAGAATGGATAACATCTAGAAGGAGGCGAAGTGTGGAAAAATCCTTGCAGTTGGAGGTTTACGAGAAAGGCTTCCACGTAGGTATTCCTACCAGATCTCTGTGGAAGAGGAACGAAGTAGTAACAGATTTCGACACGATCATCTACACCGACGGATTTAAGATGAACTGTGGTGTGGGGTCCGGAGTATACTCGGAATCACCAAAAATATCAGTATCATACCGCCTACCGGATAGTGCCAGCGTATTCCAGGCGGAACTACTGGCTATCCGAGAGGCTTGTACGCTACTTGGGCGTGGCACTATGAAAAGGCAAAATATTGTTATCCTCCTAGAAAGTCAAGCGGCCATTAAGGCCATCAACTCGTCTACCATATCCTCTAAGCTGGAAGGAATTTCGGAACGAACTTGCCCAGGTGGGCGAACGCTTCAGGGTCACACTTCTCTGGGTTCCAGTGCACAGTGATATTGAAGGCGTGCAGACGAGCTTTCCAGGCAAGGCCCTGCTCTACACGGCTCACTTGCGGCAAGTGTCCATATCCCGCTAGGTGCGGTTAAGGGACAAATCCACTCATATTTACTGAAGAAGGCAGACTCCAAATGCAGAAGGTAAACAAATCGCGTCATATCGAGGAAGATATGCCCTTCCTACGACAAGAACAGAACAAACGACCTAGTAAATAGAACCCGCACAGATACGGCGATAGTGACGGGGCACTACACAATTGGAGACCATGCGGCCAAACTAGGGATCTCATACAACCCCCAATGCTGCAGTTGCAGGAACACAAATGAGAGAGAAACCCTCTTCCATTTCATCGGCAAATGTCCGGCACTAGCAAGAGCCAGATTGCGTGCATTAGACCAACATTAGACGACATCTCTGGTAAAAGGATACAAGATCTTATCCTTTTTCTTAAAATAGGCTGAATCTAGAGACCGCCGTATCACATCCACAACAATCATACGTTGATACAAAACTTATTTAGAATCTTAATATCGAAAACTGATTGCCTGTTTTGAGAAGATCGGATGAGCTGCATTCATATTGAACGCTGCATCGCGACACTCCTGTATCAATTTGGATCCGATCCCGAATTCGGACATCAATCTATAGAGTTTTAGGGGGTAAATGATCTCAAACAATAGCCGACCTAACATTCGTTGATTGTTTTCATTCAATTCAATTCAATTCTATTTGTTAGCATTCTAAGTTTACATTATTTGTATAATCTGCAAAGCCTAAAGGGCTTGTCTGCAGAAGACTGGTTACAAAAATATTCCATTTATAGTTGAGTGTAAATTATTACGTACCTACTATTTTAAATTTAAATAAAAATATTTTGCTCTTTTTACTAATTGTGTTTTTGTTAGGTTGCGAAGCTCTCTAGGAAGTTCGTTTAATGTCGATGGTATCGTGAAGTTATATCTTCTCCTGCCATACTTATTCCATGATCTCGGTATGGTATACTGTTGTTGTTCTCGTCTTCTTGTGTTGAATATCTGTTGAGTTGGGATCAAGTAGGTGTCATCATTGTAGAAGTTGTTTAATATCTCCAACTTATGGAGCTGTGAGATATTCAGCATTTTCATGTCGATGGTGATTTGTCGATTCTCGTATTGGCTGCCTAATGTTGCTCGATATACCGTCTTGTGGATCCTTGTTTGCAGTTTTTGTAGGGGATATAGTTGTGATGCTCCCCCCCCCCCCCAAGCAAATATCCCATATCTCAAATGGGATTCCACTAGTCCAAAGTAGTATTGCCGGAGCACAGTTGGTGGACAGAGATTTCTCAAATGTGCAAGAGCAAATGAAGCTTGCCGAAGTTTTTTGATTAGCGCATTTATATGATGGTTCCATTTAAGGTTATCATCTACCGTAATGCCCAAATATGTATATTTCGATACATTTTCGATATATCCACAGCAGTTATCGTTGTCGCTTATCATTTCATGCCCGTTGCATCTATGTAGGCAGGATATGTCATGTATTTTGATTTTAAATATATTTTCTTTAATATGCGGCGGACGAATGTGCATTGTCTTTGGTTTTTATACATTTATGATCAATCCATGATCATGGCACCAAGCTGTTACTGTATTGAGTTCTTTTTGCATTATCGCAATGGTTTCATCAGCATTTTTATGACTGACAATGATAGCTGTGTCATCCGCATAAGCATAGCCAGTCCTTTTTTTAAGGACTGAGAGCATATCATTAACATATATTATAAAAAGTAGAGGACCCAGCTTTGACCCTTTTGGAACACCGTATTTAATAACCTCCTCATTGCTTGTATGTTCCGCTACTTTAACTTTGAAGGTCCTGTCGCTAAGATAGCTTTCGAACCATGCTAAAATGTGACCACGCACACCTATTTTCTCCAGTTGCCTTATAATCTGTTTGTGATTAAGGGTATCGAAAGCTTTCTTGAAATCTATAAACAAGACAATTGCGTTATGATTTTTATCAAGCGTTGTGTGAAGTTTGTTTGCGAAGTCCCCAAGCAACCGGTTAATGCTTTTGTTTTTCCGAAATCTAAATTGTTTTTTTTTTTTGCTGAATCGAATATCTTTCGATATAGCTGGATATTCTTTTTGCTAGGACTTCTTCGAGTATCTTGTCAACCACAGAAAGAATGGAGATTGGTCTGTAATTAAGAACATCATTCTTTTTCCCGTTTTTATATATGGGTCGTACAATTGATGTCTTTAACATTTTTGGAACCGACGCCTGATCTATGCTCATATTGACTAACTTAGCCATCACTGGAGATAGCATATTTGAGTTAGATTTAAGGTCCTTAGGTCTTATTCCATCAATCCCTGCTGATTTGTCGATTTTCAATGTATTAATAATGTTCGCAACTTCCTCCGTAGTAACATGCTCTACATACATTGAGTGTTCTATGCCATTGTTTGAGTGAAGATATGTACGATAGTTGCATTCATGTACAGTGGTCTGTATTTCGGACGTTAATGATTTTGCAAATTTGTTGCTCAAGTCACTCAAGTTTGGCTGATTTGAAAACTTCTTTTTGAGAATGTCATCTAGGTTAGTTTGTTTCTTTCCCGTGTGGAGTTTAGTTGTTCTCCTATCGGGAGTAACCTCCGGATTACCCTGCCTTGCCTACATAATGCGGATTTATGTGTAGGTATATCGATTTTTCTCCACTATTCGTGATCGCTAAACTATGAACACACCAACAAAAAAAACACATAGCAGAAAACGGAAGGTCGGTCCTCCAAAAAAAAACAACTTTCAGCATTTCAGGAGTGACACCTGGAAGTTCTGCAAATGGCAAAAATGACTATGGGAAAACCTGGATTCCCGAAGATTGCTGAATGCACATCTGCTCCAAGAGAAACGGTAAATCCAATGGTTCTATAACACAGTCCGAACCCAAACCATGGACAAGTGTTGTAATGGGACTCTCTACCAACCAACCCTAACCTTAAAGTTTTGCCTGAGCACATACGGATTCGAACCAGAGGTTCGAGATTCCAATCTTTGGGCATGCTTTCCAAATTTTACAGATTAATTATAATTAAACGTGGCTATGACATCACGTTGAGTCCTACCAATGATGTCAATATCGTCGGCTTATGCCGATATTTTTGGAAAATTGTGCCTCTGGTGTTGGCTCGGGAGTTTTGCACAATCCTCTCAAAAATCAAATTGAAAAAGTCACATGACAGCGCATCGCCTTTCCTAAATCCTTTTTGGTATCGAATGTGTCGGTGAGGTCGTTTCCGACCCTGATGGTGCAGCGAGAATTCTCCATCGTCATCCTACACAAACGGACGAGTTTGGGCGGTATACCAAAACTAGACATGGATCTGTAGTCTGTATAGTTCGTCTCTATAAATGCTGTCGTATGCGGCTTTTGAAATCGATAAATAGGTGGTGGGTCTGGGTATCGATTTGGACGATTTGGGTTTTTTTCCAGGATCTGCCGAAGTGTGAAAATTTGATCGATTCTGGACTTTCCTGGCCTAAAACCACACTGATAAGGGCCAATCAGGTTGTTGGTAAACGGTTTCAGGCGTTCACATATTACGGCAGATAGGATCTTGTAGGCGATGTTGAGGAGACTTATGCCTCTTTAGTTGGCGCAGTTCAAAGGGTCTCCTTTTTGAGGATCGGGCAAACGATGCTGAGGTTCCATTCTTCAGGAGTACTTTTTCATCCGACCAGATTTGGCTTATGAGTTGGTGGATGTTACTTACCAATTCATCTCCGCCAGCTTTATAAAGCTCAGCGGGAAGGCCGTCATTTCCGGCGGCTTTATTAAGCTTGATATTGCTATCCTCGTTCACTTAGGTCGGGTGGTTGGCAGTTTTCGCAGCCATGCTAATGTTAAATGGGTCGTTCTGCCTGACAGCGGAATGTTGTTCGTCATCGCCGTTTAACAGTCTGCAGAAGTGGTTCTTCCATATTCTCAGCATCGACTGTGTCTCAACAACGATATCTCCTTGTTCATCTCCACAGGATTCTGTTCGAGCATTGCATCCTGGGCTTTGATATTTTACACTTTGGTAAAACTTGCGAACATCGTTCCTGGAATGGCACCTCTCTATATCCTCGATCGCGCGCTTTTCTTGCTCTTTTTTCTTCTTTCTGAAAAGCCGATGTTCTTCCCTTCTTCTTTGCCTATAGAGCTCAATGGCAGCTCTCGTCTTCACCTGCAGCTTAGCCTTGTAGGCCTCGTTCTTGGCTGCGATCATATGTCGGCATTCCTTATCAAACCAGGGGTTTCTTGCTGGTGGCCGCGAGAAACCTAGCACATCGTTTTTAGTCTGGTGATGTCATTTTGGTCGGGCGGATTCAACTTTTTTCATCTAGATTGATGAAAAAGTCGATGATTGGCGGGATCTTGGCTGTTATCGCCATTCAACAACTGGTTAAAATAATCTCTCCAGATGGCTAGCATTGACTGTGTCCGCTTCGGTATTTCCATCCTTTTCTTTGCAGGGCCCAGTGCGGGTTATGAATCCTGATGTCGATAGTTTCACTTCCAATAGAAGTTTCGCACCTCTTTCCTGCTAAAGCATCTCTGCATCTCTTCGACTTTACCTTATTGGTGATCTGTTTTTTTCTCCTGAGCAAGCGTTTCTCATCCTTCCTTCGCTCAACGTAGAGATTATGGGACGCTCTAGTTCCCTTCCGGAGCCACGACCTGTATGCTTCCATTTTAGCACATACGGAGTCGAACCAGGGGTTTCTCGTATGTGGTTGTGAGAAAAAAAACTTCTGACGCTGATTTCTTATAGCTTGTTGACATAGCTGCCATTGCTCTTCCGGGTTTATATTAACAATGGCGTTAAATCGCAAGATCTGGATGCCCAATACTGATCGCAAAAACTGCCGATTACACGATTAGGAAATGACTATTGCAATGAATTGTTTCTCCGTCTGTATGGTGTGACACCGTCTTGTTGAAACCACATGTTGGTCACTTCCATATCTTGTAATTTAGGCACTAAAAACTGGGTTATCATGTTACTGCCTGACCAGCCGCATTTTCGAGAAGATAATGCCTCCTGCCCAAAATCCGCACCAAACTGTCACGCGTTGTGGTTGCATTTGTTTCATAACAATTGCTTGTGGGTTTTCTGAACCCTAAATGCGACAATTTGGACGATTAACGGAGCCATCAAGATGCAAATGATCTTCATCACTGAAGATGATGTTGTTCGAAAACTCCACTTTTTGTTGTTCGAAAATCCATTCAACGAACTCGCTTCGCCGCATGGTCAGTATTCTTCACAGTTCTTGAGTCAATTCAACTTTGTAAGCATGAAGCTTCAAATCTTTCGTTCGAATTCGCTGTAGAGATCCTACTCGAAATGCCTAATTCTTGACTACGGTGCCGAATTTATGTTCCTGGACTATCAGCAATACTTTCACGAACTGCTTAAATGTTTTCTGTTGAACGACTTGTGACAGGACACCCAGAGTGTCTAAGATCGATCACTACTTGATCCAGTCTCCCTGAGCTTCTCAATTATTCTCTTCACTGTTGATGATTTCAAATCAATATAACAGCCATATTTAGTACGAAAATTGAAGACTGTAGCTGACAAACCATCATTATTTTTAAAATATTTCTGGAACAATGAAATTCTTCGTTTGATTTTTGACGACTTTCGAAGACAAAATTGCACCGGAAAATTGTGACTTGCTGTCCAATTCTCCGATGTTTTTCAGTTCTAAATCTTTTTTTTTTGTATCTAATTTTTCAGTCACTGTTTAGAATCAAAACAATAAATTAGTTTGACCACCCTACTCCAAACATCGCCACCCTATACAAAATAACACAATTTCGCATTCCCACAGTATATTACCATGTTATCAGCACTCTCAGGTGTCCCATTCCCATTCCCATTAAAACTCATGCACATTTACCGGTGTCGATCAAATTACAAAATCATTCCCATAGAATTTAATGCAGAATCACCATTTTTAGCTTATATTTTAGTATAAATAGTCATAAGAATATAGAAATAAAATCACTTTACATTCAGAAGTCATTTGTTTCACTTGCTACCCCCCACCAGAGGTAAGGAGCATTTTCAACTCAACTCTGGAATCAAAAGAGGTTCCAGGTCAAAACATTGGTGACCCCGACGTGATTTTGATTTGCTTCCCCCCTCAACAAAGGTAAGGGGCAAATCATACCACCGTCTTCTATCAATTGCGTTCGCCAGGGCAAACATTGGCGAGGAGTCAACAGGGCCTTACACTGATCGCAACAATACGAGAGACATTAAGCGTGGATTCGCTACCCCATCAGAGGCAAAAAGGAATTCACCGTCCCACCACATTAGTTACAGTGACATACTTCCCACAAGTCATTACAACTCATAAACCGAATACACCCTTCCACAATGGACGAAATGGAAGTCTTCAAAATCGTGGCCCGACAGAAAGCCATTACAGAGGAGCTTCAAAGGCTGAAAATTAATATAGGCAAGGACGGCCCCGATCGCAAAACTGCCGCATATAAAAAGAAAAAAGGTGATGTTCTGGAAGCATTATGGCTGGAGTTCCATGGGAATCACGAAAAAATCAAGAATGTCGTGAAACCAGACACTCCATATGTACAAGCGAATACGTATGAGACAATAAAGAGAGCTTACGCTGACATAAAACTCACTTTGGACTCAATCCCATCCATCGACGATGATGAAAAACAAGAAGAACCCTTGGGAGCAATCGGTGGGACTACGTATCCGGACACGGGAACCAACCCAAAGATGCATACCCTTCCATTAGAGGAATCTCGAGCGAAGGGATACACCGAAGAACAACAGACCAAAATGTTCCCAGTAACGTCAGTCAACACTGGTGAAGAATTTGTCAGAGTCATTCGAAGACAAAACACAACAGCAAAATCGTTGCAGCGATTGTTGTTAAGTCTTGAAGCCGTGACAGCAGACACCTGGAGCTCAACATTCTGTACCGTGAAGTTAAACACACTTCAGAAATATTGGACAGAACTAGAAGCAAATCACCGATTTGTTAACGAGATATGCGAAGACCCAAGCAGGCATGGATATAACGCCGCGGAATATTTCCAACTGGAAGACAAAATTCAAGATTGGATTATTAAGGTTACAATCAAACTACAGGAATTATCAGCTCATGTTCCACCATCAACCTGTGCAATTACCACGCCAAGTTCTGTTAACGTACCGAAAGCAACTTTAAATCTACCGAATATTAACGGGAGATTTTTTAAGAGGTTTAGAACTTTTTTTAAAAAAAAAACACAAAAAATTCGAAAAAATGAATGAAATATTTATTTGAATCGATAGTTTGAACCTTGCAATTTAATGTTTAAAGATAATTTCATGCAAATGTTGACCGCGGCTGCGTCTCAGGTAGCCCATCCGCTGAGTCCAATTTTGGCATACTCTTTCACACATATCGGCCGGTATCTCACGAATGAATGCATGGATGTTGGCTTCCAGTGCGTCAATCGAAGCGGGCTTGTCCCTATAGACATTAGCCTTGACATACCCCCACAAAAAATAATCTAATGGTGTCAAATCGCACGATCTAGGCGGCCAATTGACCGGCCCGAAACGTGAAATTAACTGTTCACCAAACTCGCCTCGCAATTGCGCCATTGTTTCGCGTGCTGTATGGCATGTGGCACCGTCTTGTTGAAACCACATATCATGCAAGTCAAGAACTCCATTTCGGGCAAAAAAAAGTTTGTTATCATCGCTCGGTAGCGTTCACCATTGACAGTAACGCTGCGATTCGCATCATCTTTGAAGAAATATGGCCCAATAATGCCGCCGGCCCATAAACCGCACCAAACAGTGGCTTTTTCGGCGTTGTGGTAGGTCGGCTGGCTTTAGTTCTCTCACCAGCTGTATCTTAAAAGGCTTTACGCCCAAATCCTTCCGCAAAATTTTCCACGTAGTGCTGTAACAAAGGCCTAACTGCTGGGAACGGCGCCGAATCGACATTTCGCGGTCTTCTGTCACACTAGCTGATACGGCCGCAATATTTTCTTCACTACGCACAGTACGTAAACGTGTTGGTGGTTTAATGTCCAACAAAGTAAATTTGGTGCGAAATTTGGTCACAATCTTCCGAATAGACTGCTCAGAAGGTCGAGAATGCCGATCATAAAATGGAAGCAGCGCGCGATGAACATTTCGAACCGAGCACGAATTTTGATAGTAAAATTCAATAATTTGCAAGCGTTGTTCATTTGTAAGACGATCCATGGTTAAATTGCAAACCAAACTGAAGCTGTTTGACAGTGACACAAGGTACTAAACACACGTCAGCTGTCAAAACCAGTGTTGCCAAAACCAAACCAGCTAAAAAATCATTCAATGGAAGCAATATAGTGATTTATTTACCGAACTGGTACATAAACAAGACATAGCCAATTGCCAAAAACTTTTTTACCTGAAAACAACATTAATAGGCGAGGCAGAAAAGCTCATCCGACATTTTTCAACATCTGATGCCAACTATAGTGCAGCATGGCAAGTATTTACTGATCGATACGCCAACCCGCGACTATTAGTAACTGCACAGGTGAATAAGTTACTAAACCAACCTGCAATCCAGAATGAAGGTTCCAATGCAATCAAGATAATGCACGACACAACACAGGAGTGCCTACTTAGCTTAAAAGGTCTACAAATTGACACTAGTAATTGGGATCCTATTCTACTGAGTATTCTGCTAAAAAAAAACTGTATAGAAGTACACTAACACTTTGGGAGCAGTCACTTAAACAACCAAAGGCCCTACCTTCATTAACGGACTTCCTATCATTTCTACAGGTTCGATTTCAGTCGTTAGAAGCACTGGGAACTCGAGTACTCCGAACAGAAGACTCAAACAAAAGGACAAAGGTAGCTCTTACATCCACAAAGGAAACCAGCAAATGCCTCATTTGTGGACAACCAAAACATGTGATCTTCTTATGCTCAAAGTTTCTTGAGCTCACACCACAGGAACGACTACAGAAGGTGAAATCGCTTAATCGGTGCACTAATTGCTTACGTTTCGGACACCAAGCTTCAACATGTAGAGCAACACATTGCACCAAATGCAACAAGTATCATCATACACTGCTTCATGTAATAGCAAGGGATCCAAGTCAACAAGCTCCTGGAATAGATAATAGGACTAGCCTCTCAGCGATCAACAGGTGTCAAAATATGTGCTGTTAGGAACAGCTATTGTGAACACACTAAACCGAACTAATAATATCATTCCGGCAAGAGCATTACTGGATTCTGGCCCTCAAATGAACTTCATAACCGAGAAACTTGCTAAAAAACTGCAGCTCATTACGAAGCATGAACCCTTTGATGTCGCAGGAATGGGCAACAGGCCGCTTAAAATAAGCAAAAGGGTCAATATTTGTCTACAATCTCAAGTAACTGGATACAAAACACAAGTTCAAGCCTTTGTACTTGATAAAATAACAACAGCACAACCCAATCAGTTCATCGATACCAGCAGGTGGGAAATACCCGAGAACATCCAGTTAGCAGATAAAGGTTTTAATCAACCTCAAGAGATCGACGTTCTTATTGGAGCAGAGCTATATCCAGAAATACTTTCAGTAGGCCAAATTAAAATAAATCAAAATGGGCCTTCTTTACAAAATACCTTACTCGGATGGGTCGTGATTGGAAAAACTATCACCGGAACTTCTTCATCATTTGCGGAATTGGAGTGGATACTTCTTTTAAACACTTGGATAATTTGGTTGAACGATTTTGGAACCTAGAAGAAAATATAACTTCTCCATCAGAAAAATGACAAAAAAAAATTAACTAAAGAAGAACAACATTGTGAGGACATTTATGTAAGAACTACATCAAGATCTCAATCAGGACGATATGTCGTAGCTCTACCCTTTTCAAATGACCCAGCAAGTTTAGGAAAATCAAGGGAAATAGCTCTCCGAAGATTCCTCAACCTGGAGAAAAGGCTTCAGAGGAACCCGGAAATCCAGAGGCAATATATTGACTTTATGCGGGATTACATTGCATTAAATCACATGGAAGAAATCAAATACAATTCAATCTGCTCAAAGGAACCTCAATATTTTCTTCCACATCATTGTGTTCTGCGCCCAGAAGGTTCTTCAACAAAACTAAGGGTGGTATTTGATGGATCATCAAGGACATCCTCAAATATATCACTGAACGATATTCTGCACACCGGGCCAGCCCTACAAAATGATTTATTTTCAATTTTACTACGCTTCCGCGCTCACAAGTATGTATTCACGGCTGATATTTCCAAGATGTATCGTCAGATACAGGTGAATGAGTATAGTAAACGATTCCAGCGCATCGTTTGGCGGGAATCTATCACCGAACCGCTGAAAACATATCAACTGAACACCGTGACTTATGGTACAAAACCTGCACCTTACCTAGCGATCAGATGCCTTCACGATTTAGCAAAAACGGCAGACAACCAGAATTCGCTAGGAGCTACCATCAGCCTTAACGATGTTTACATGGATGATATACTGACAGGTAGCAACAATCTGAAGAACGCTCTACAAATGCAATCAGATCTGAAAAACCTTCTGGGTCAAGGTTTATGTTGACATAAAAGAGATCTCTGTAGAGATCTAAATAATTCCAAACCAAAATTAAAAATGGCTTAGTATAGCTCTTCTCGTTAAATATCTTATGCGGCTTCAAAATGATTGAATAGATGGTTGGTGGTGATTTTTAATCCATGGGTGCCTGCCTGATTTCTTCCTGAATCTGCCGAATTATTAATAAGGAAAAAAAATCGCTGAAACAACCATCCACAAAGCCCATTTCATTTCCCTGAATTCTTCTCTCAGTGGACATCATGTCTTCTATAGCGAAACCGTCAATACTTTTAGTCAATAACTCTATGAAACAGCACTTACACGTCTAACGGCAAATCTTCATGACAACTCCAACAAAACCCCTATCATTGTTTTGATTAGACCTGCCTGAGACCAAGATTACACAATTCTATCATTGGCCAGTCCCCTTTCACATTTGGACGAGGAAAAAAAAAATCTCAACGAACATAATCGAATTAACTGCTCTCAAGGCGACATTCCACTTATTAGCTGCAACTTTGTGTGTATATGTTCCATCAACAGATATATAGACACACTGTGCCACTCTTACAACATTTTCGACAATTTCCACAATAGCCTGGTCACTCGTAAAACCTAGCCAAACACTGGACACAATTATCTTTCAACTTCAATTGTCGACAACTGCCCACTTCGATTAGTAATGCCGTCCGTTTGTATGTCGGCATCGGCACTCAAAAGCCTCTCAAACGAAACCAAGAAATGTCAAATTGTCGTCTCTTGTCCGCGCGCACTTTGATCCATAAATGTGCGGACCAAAGCAAACACGCCAAACACGTGCGTTCAGGTTTGCTTTGCTGAACCAAGTCTAACCCCAAAATCTACCCAAACGATGTCTTTTGCTGGTAACGGCTGAAATGGGCGAGTTTCATGGCGGACTACCGGCTTTTGTTGAGCGCAACTGGTTTTTAAAATTAATTTGACGACGCTTAGATGCATTTTGTCATTTCGGGCTACCGATACAGTTTACCTGGTTAAGCAGTTTGTCTATGAGCAATAAAATCGGATACGTAAATAAACCGATAGTGCTCCTGTAGGACTACGATAAGAGTATCTGCACAGTTGCTGGTCGTTGGATAATTTTTCTGCGGTTGCAAAATGTTTTTGTTCAGTTTGACTTTCGGTGTACTGTTCGATTATGAAATTCCTTGGGGATGAGAGGAACCATAAGACGGCTATCTGTAGCTTGCATAATACAGTAAGGCAGCAGCCGGCGCTGTGGCATACGTTCTCATTTTCATACGGGAAACAACTTTCACTTTGCATTTCAAATGCGCACCACCACACCACCGCTGCGGTATACGTCAAAAAGTCAACAATATTCTCGGTCGTCTGTCAATATGGAGCTTGCGGCTGGGGATAAAAAGGTTTCTGCACCTTTTTTCCACGAAGTCACATGCAGATTAATTGGGGTCAACCACTGCGGGATTACCAGCTATATATGGACTAATGCCGGAATGATTATAAAAGCGCGATTGAAATTAGATTGGACAAGCACCTATAGTTTGGTGACCATTTTGGTTGAGTCATAGCGGCGGATAGGTAGAAGAGATTAAAGGAAAGATTTTAGTAAATATTTAATCCTTCTGAGAATTAATGGGTAGCTTCTGGCAGAAGCTGTTAGTAGTATAATTCTTTTGTTTGGAACATTTTTTTAAGCGTGTTATAAGCCGATGCCTCTCTATTTTACGAATGTGAATATATTTTGCGTTTTTTTGGAGCTGAAGTTGAGAAATGTATTTTCTGTACAGGATGCTTAGACGAAAGGAATAATCTCTGAAGGATGATTACCTCTCTGCCATTTTTGATATTGAAGTTGCATTTGAAAAAGTCGTGAAGGACGAAGAGTGACATAATAATAAGGACTAATATTTACGGGACTCTTCATCATAAGTTATGGGTTCGAGTTTAAACAAAATGCTCGTCAGGCTTGAGGCCGGTGCTTAAGGATAGTGATGCGATTATATGAGGACACAAGCGTTCTCACTCTAGCCTCTCACTATCAACTCCTACTCTCACCTCCACGCTGGTGACTGGTGGGTGCCTAGTACCTCAACTGGAGGTGGAGTATTAAAACCCTGTGAAAAGTCGTTGGTGGCAGCAAACGAGAGAGGGGGGAGGAGTGTCCTCTCACTAAGGCACTCACTCTCAAGCGGTTTGATCGAACTGGTAGTGTAATCCCTATATGAGCTGCTTCGACATATTTGAACAGCAGGTCTATAGGGATTTCCGACACTGAGCCAGTTGGTGGCTCTGGAAAAGAGTTGGTGGCGGAGGAGCCCTCAATGGGTCAACGGCAGCGCTCATACCCCAAAACGGTGGGTGGGTGGCCGTGGTGTAGTGGTAATGTGTTCGCTTGTTGAGTGGAAGGTTGCGCGTTCAATCCCAGCCAAAAACCATGAGACTTTTATTCGAAGAAATAAAAAAGGTCGGTAGTTACTCCTAGAAGTATACACCATCTTAAAAAAGCTCTGCGAATTTAACGAACACAAAAAAACAGTGACTCCCCGAAGTAAGTTCGGACACCACCCATGGCGTAAGTCTCCACTACACCCAAAAATCTTTTCTATCACTCTCTTTCTTCCCCTTCTCTAACGCTCGTACTGTGGTCAAACATTTAAAGGGTATTCATAACCCCTTGAGTGCGCGTAAATTATAAAAAAAAAAAAAAAAAAAACGGGCTACATCGGTATTTTTCCGGCCCGCTGTCCTAGGGTCAAAACAAGGGCCTGGCCCTCCAGGTTAGGGGTTGTGCTTTCGGTTAACTACTCATCCACGGAAAAAAGCTTATGTTACGAAGCAACCAATAGCCTCGGAAAGGACTGACATTATTGTTGACGACCATGCTAAAATGCTAAACGAAAAAAAGGACAACGACGTTCGTATCTGCACCTGGCATGTGAGAACATTAAAGAGTAGAGGTGCAGGCGAAAAACTAGCGGAAGCCCAAAACTGCTACAAAGCAGACATTACTGCCATCCAGGAAATACGATGGGATGGTCCAGGCAAAAAGAGGATAAAAAACTGTGACATTTACTATGGACCGTTTTATAGTGAGCAGAAATAGCGACTATTCGGATGCGGATTTGTTATAAGTGCCAGACTTTGGCAAGAAGTCTTATGTTTCCAAGACATTAGCGAACGCATTGTAACAATCCGCATCAAGGCCAAATTCGCCCACATAAGCCTTACATGCGCTCATGCTCCGACGGAGGAAAAAGATGATGTAACTAAGGATTGCTTCTACGAGCTCCTCGACAAAACCTATGAGCGACTACCAAAGTACGATGTTAAAATCGTGCTGGGAGATTTTAACGCAAAGGTAGGAAGAGAAGACATCTTTGGTAGTACTATCGGAAAATATAGCCTACACGACAACACGTCTGGTAACGGACTTAGGCTAATTTACTTCGCTACGGAACGAAATTCCACTATGGCCAGCACACGGTTTCCTCACCTCGATATCCATAAGGAGACATGGCGGTCTCCAGATCAACGAATAGTCAACCAAATTGATCACATTGCGATAGACAAGAGGCATGCATCAAGTATTTTGGATGTCCGTGCATTCAGAGGGGCTAACATCGATTCGGACCACTACCTTGTTGTAGCCAAGGTAAGGATGCGGATATCCACTACGCCACAAAAAAACCAGAAATACTGTGAATGTCGAAAGGCTGCAATCGCCAGAGACCGCCAAGACATTCGCGCAACGCGTAGCCCTTAACCTCTCGACTCACAACACCCCACCAGCATCTAATGTCGAAGAACAATGGCAACGATGCCAACAAGCCATTAGATCAGCCGCAACTGATGGGCTAGGTTTCTCGCGCCCACCAGCAAGAAACCCCTGGTTTGATGAGGAATGCCGACAGATGCTTGTAGCCAAGAACGAGGCCTACAAGGCTAAGCTGCAGGTGAAGACGAGAGCTGCCATTGAGCTCTATAGGCAAAGAAGAAGGGAAGAACATCGAAGCAAGAAGGGAAGCAAGAAAAGCGCGCGATCGAGGATATAGAGAGGTGCCACTCCAGGAACGATGTTCGCAAGTTTTACCAAAGTGTAAAACGTTAAAGCCAAGGATACAAGGCACAAACAGAATCCTGTCAATATGAACAAGGAAATATCGTAGTTGAGACATAGTCGATGCTGAGGATATGGAAGAACCACTTCTGCAGACTATTAAACGGCTATGACGAACAACATTTCGCTGTCAGACAGAACGAACCATTTAACATTGGCAACGACAGCGAAAACTGCCAACCACCCGACCTAAGTGAGGATAGCAATATATAAACTCAAGCTTTATAAGGCCGCCGTAAATGAGGCTTCCCGCTGAACTTTATAAATCCGGAGGAGATGACTTAGTAAGTAACATCCACCAACTCATGAGACAAATCTGGTCGGATGAGACGAACTATACAGAGCCATGTCTAGTTTTGGTATACCGCCCAAACTCTTCCGTTTGTGTAGGATGACGATTGAGAATTCTCGCTGCACCATCAGGGTCGGAAACGACCTCACAGAAAAAGGATTTAGGCAAGGCAATGCGCTGTGATGTGACTTTTTCAATTTGATTCTTGAGAGGATTGTGCAGAACTCCCGAGCCAACACCAGAGGCACAATTTTCCAAACATCGGTGCAGCTACTAGCATACGCTGACGATATTGACATCATTGGTATGACTCAACGTGATGTCATAGCCACGTTTGCTAGTATAGAGAAGGAAGCGGCAAAAATGGGTTTAACGGTAAATGAGGGTAGGTAAGACTAAGTATATGCTGTCAACACGAAAGGAAACAAAACATCGACGAATTGGACAGAACGTCACCATTGACAGATATAACTTTGAGGTAGTACGGGACTTTGTCTACCTCGGCTCCGCTATTAACTCTGACAACAACATCTCGTCAGAAATCAAACGAAGAATTACTATTGCCAATCGCTGTTTCTTTGGGCTAGGAAGGCAATTTAGTAGTAAAGCCCTCACTCGAACTACTAAGGAGATCCTATATAAGACCCTGATCATCCCAGCCCTGCTCTACGGCGCTGAAGCATGGACCGTATCAAAAGCGGATGAAGAAATCCTTGGTCGATTCGAGGGCTATGGAGACGAAAATTCAACCACGAACTATACGAGCTGTACAGCGACATGCCCCTAGTCGAAAAACTCCGCATTGGACGTTTAAGATGGCTAGGACATGTAGAAAGAATGGACACCAATACTCCGGCTCGCAGAGTTTTCGATTCCCAGCCAGACGTCGGACGCAGTAGAGGAAGACCTCGCCTTAAGTGGCGCGCACAAGTAGAAACCGACCTCAAACAACTTGGAGTGCGCAACTGGAGGCAGTTAGCTAAGGACCGGGCTAATTGGAGAGGCATGTTGGATGAGGCCCAGGTTCATCCCGGACTGTAGCGCCACTTAAGTAAGTATAACTTTGTCGTGAAAAGCGTCTCAAATTTGACGTTTGGTTTAGTATGTCCTGTAAGGCCCTGTTTAAATTTTCTTATGAACTGCTCCATTTTATACCCCTAAACTGTATTCTGTCAAACTTTTTTCTTTTTGGTTGCCAAAACTTTAGCACACAATGGCGGCAAATTCAACTCAAACTGCAAGAATTTTGGGACACCCTGTAAAATCATTTTGTTAACATTGGTTAGCAAATTAAATTTGTTTTCTTAGTAATGGGGTTGGATTTTAATCCTTCCCTTCACAAAAGTGTCATCCCACCTTACTACTAAGTATCTCGACCTAACACACAGGTGTTGGGTCTATGCGGTGGCAAAAACTATAATATGCTCTGCACGTTCAACTTCCTACAACTATTGTCCTCGGAGCCTGGTACTGGTGACTTGGCGAAACAGTTCTAGTCTTGACTATGAATACAAATTCAATGGGAACATGATTTTCGCATTAGTCACACTCGACTAGCTGAATTCAAAATCGTGCGACAACATTTCCAGGAGGTACACTCTCACACAACACAACAACTGTGACCAACAACGACGACGACTACGACAATGCCGATCTGACACCCATAACTCATCGATTTGGTACCAAAAAAACAAACAAGTCCGCTTACGAGGGTGTGCATTGTGTTGGTTTTTGGTGCCTCGTAATCCTGCGTCCAGAACGTAATTCATTTACAAATGGCCGTCGTTCATGGTGGCGCCCATTTTTAATGGAACTGTTTGTTTGTACTTGAATCGATTGACCCGTGTGTCCGTTTTGTTGGATTCATATTCGAAAATGATTTCGAAATGCTTGTACAACAACGAGACGATGTCACACTAATATTTCCTCTGACAGAATTAATCGATTTGAGAAACGGAGGGAATGCGAGGTAGACCGGTACCTACCTTCCTACCACGGCTGTCTAACGCAATTAAGTTCGAGTTGAATGTTTTTTTTTTTTTATTTTATTTTAGGTCAACTAGAAGTCAAGGCTAAGCACATAACGATATCAATCACCCATTTATTTGGAATTGTCCTCGATATTTATCGCGAGGGTGGTCAGTGCAACTTTAATGGTTGCGGTGGCCTTTTGAATTGTTTTCTTCTCTTTTTTTATTTAATAAAACACAAAAGGAAGTGACTTCCTTTAATAGTTTCCTGTTCATTCGAGTGGGTTTTGTTTTTCCTTGTTTTAAATTTCTAAACTGAGGCAATTAAATGCAAATGGGTCTGAGACTTTTTTTTATTTTTTCGGCGGTGGGGAATTTATGGAGTACCTTAGTGATTTGCAGTGACCCACTGGGAAAGAAGAACATGCAACTTGATATCTTTTGACGTCCCAGATTTTGTCGACTCTCTTGATTTAATGTTATGGATTTGGGACGGTTGCAGGTGTTTGATGTGACCAAACATTAGTTTCCTGATGTGATCTTCTAAATGGCTTGAAATTTGATCTCCGTAGAAAGTAAAAGATGGTTAATAGGAGTTTAAATCAGTTAATCTTTTTTGAGATTGCATCAGATTTGTGTCGTAATGTTTAACTTATTTTTATTGCGTTCGTTTTGGGTCAACGATTCATTGTGACAACACCGAAAGTATTACATTCAATGTTAGAGCAATGGAATCTTAGGATTTCAATAAATTCGTTTGCTAACTGCAGTTCCTTCACGTTTATAAGGATCGAATAACTTTAAAAAAATCGAATGTAAGTCCGATATAATTGTTTTACGACGTTGAATCATTTCCGTATCAAAAGTCGAGGAAGAAATTCTTCCTTCTTTTCATCCTTTCTTTAAAAAAAAAAATCGATTCCGTATGAAATGACGGGCCTTCGGGTTACGGTTCAACCACAAACATTATTTGCTGTATGTAGACATAAGTCTGGTCAAATACATATGCATTGGGTGTTTAAAATGGCTAAAAAATGTATACCGTATAGCTATATACCAATATTCCGACACGCTGAGTTTTCAATTCCCAGATGGATGGTAGACGCAAGTGTAGAAAAGTCGTCGCAGTTCTGGAAGATATCGCCTTAAGTGGCGACCACAAGTTGAAACCCAAAGCAACCGTTTTGAAGTGCGGAACTGGAGAAAGTTGCATAATGTTGGTTGAGGTCAATGATCACCACGGTAATTTACACAGCGGAAAGTCAGCTTAGATAAAATATTATTTTTTTCGATTCAACCTTTAATTGGAAGCTGTTGACTTCAAGCAAAGAGGTATAGAACTACATAGAGTACACACCACAGGTAAAAATGTTGAAGCCGTTACAAACGCAGGCGGTAAATGCGAAGGCGATTTTTCATCGTTCGTATGAATCGGCTCTGCTGTTGCTTGATGCTGGCATGGCAATGTGAACACTGGGGTATCAATATCAGTACCTCACATAGTACTCTTTGCTTCGAGATAGATGCGACTTTTAGTGCTATTGCATCACACCAGTAGAGACCTAAAAAAGCTAAATCAAATCAAACTCAATGAAAAGCAGTATACAAGATTTATAAGAAATAACAAACCCACCGTTCCGAACATCCAGTGGAGAATATTGGCGTTAAATCAGAAGAATTCATGAATTCTTGGCATCATAATTTGACCAGATGTAACGGGTGATTTTTTAAGAGGTTTAGAAAAACACAAAAAATTCGAAAAAATGAATGAAATATTTATTTGAATCGATAGTTTGAACATTGCAATTCAATGTTTAAAGATAATTTCATGCAAATGTTGACCGCGGCTGCGTCTCAGGTAGCCCATCCGCTGAGTCCAATTTTGGCATACTCTTTCACACATATCGGCCGGTATCTCACGAATGAATGCATGGATGTTGGTTTCCAGTGCGTCAATCGAAGCGGGCTTGTCCCTATAGACATTAGCCTTGACATACCCCCACAAAAAATAATCTAATGGTGTCAAATCGCACGATCTAGTCGGCCAATTGACCGGCCCGAAACGTGAAATTAACTGTTCACCAAACTGGCCTCGCAATTGCGCCATTGTTTCGCGTGCTGTGTGGCATGTGGCACCGTCTTGTTGAAACCACATATCATGCAAGTCAAGAACTTCCATTTCGGGCAAAAAAAAGTTTGTTATCATCGCTCGGTAGCGTTCACCATTGACAGTAACGCTGCGATTCGCATCATCTTTGAAGAAATATGGCCCAATAATGCCGCCGGCCCATAAACCGCACCAAACAGTGGCTTTTTCGGGATGCATTGGTAGCTGTTGCAATGCTTCTGGCTGATCTTCACTCCAAATGCGGCAATTTTGCTTATTTACGTACCCATTCAACCAAAAATGAGCCTCATCGCTGAACACAATTTTTCGATAAAAAAGCGGATCCTCGGCCAGCTTTCCAAGAGCCCATTCACCAAAAATTCGGCGTTGTGGTAGGTCGGCTGGCTTTAGTTCTTGCACCAGCTGTATCTTAAAAGGCTTTACGCCCAAATCCTTCCGCAAAATTTTCCACGTAGTGCTGTAACAAAGGCCTAACTGCTGGGAACGGCGCCGAATCGACATTTCGCGGTCTTCTGTCACACTAGCTGATACGGCCGCAATATTTTCTTCACTACGCACAGTACGTAAACGTGTTGGTGGTTTAATGTCCAACAAAGTAAATTTGGTGCGAAATTTGGTCACAATCTTCCGAATAGACTGCTCAGAAGGTCGAGAATGCCGATCATAAAATGGAAGCAGCGCGCGATGAACATTTCGAACCGTGCACGAATTTTGATAGTAAAATTCAATAATTTGCAAGCGTTGTTCATTTGTAAGACGATCCATGGTTAAATTGCAAACCAAACTGAAGCGACACAAGGTACTAAACACACGTCAGCTGTCAAAACCAGTGTTGCCAAAACCAAACCAGCTAAAAAATCACCCGTTATTATGGCAACAAATCGTCAGCTTATGAAATATCTCAAAACACGAAAACTTCTCAACGACCGGCAGTATGGTTTTCGCAGAAACAGGTCCACTCTTGATTTTTAGTTGTAATGTGAGCATTGATATGCGGTTGCATGGAGGTGTCTGTCCTTAAGGTTATGTAGCTGTTTGGCACGCTGGCAAAAGCTCGGCTTAGCTCGCCGTATCGGTCGGGGATCTTGCTACTCTTTCTCACACACAAAACAAATTAATATCGTGCCAATTGTATACACAAAAAAAAATACCGACATAAAGTAAACTGATAAATGTAGAAAAATAATTTTGCATGCCTCATTTATAGTCACGGGATTAAAAGTACTAGTTGCTAATGTACTTTTTGCAGTGAATTCATCACCCACGATTCTCAAATCCAATCCGTCTAGATGGGACTGGTGTTACGCCCATCTCGGAAATTCCCGCCTCGTATGATACCCCCGCGGATACCACACCATGTCATCTATTTTCCAAATACTATTTACTAGATTACCCCTTACACATTCACGTTTCACACTTCACCTTTCTACATACCTCACCGAAAAGTGGAACCAATCAATCCA
The DNA here is from genome assembly GCA_932526625.1 of Rhingia campestris. Classification (NCBI taxonomy): domain Eukaryota; kingdom Metazoa; phylum Arthropoda; class Insecta; order Diptera; family Syrphidae; genus Rhingia; species Rhingia campestris. The sequence continues at coordinate 121,393,151 of OW052183.1, read as the reverse complement.
CCATTGTGGAGAAAGCAATATTGTTGCACTTGATATTTCACAGGGTTTGGCATCAAGCCCTTTTGTCGAAAATACGTGCATTTGGAATCGATGAAAAACTTCTTCTATGAATCAGAAGCTATCTTTCGAATCGTTCAATTAAAGTTGTTTTGGAGGGTTTCAACCTTTCAAGGCTGCAACTCACCAAATATATGCTGGTGTCCCTCAAGGCTCAGTTTTGTCTTCGACTCTCTTTCTAACTCTAATATGGCCGCAATATATAAAGGGTTTATATGACACAAACTTGAGTTCAATGCCCACGTCTGGACAGGTGCACCAAAATCAACATTGCCTAGATAGAATTTAAATGCGTGCGAAAATAGGAGAGATAGCAATAGCGAACTCTTTAGTTTTGCTCGAACATCGTCCAAATAGCTCCTGCCTTTCCTTGTTTAACCAATGCTCAAATGAAATAGCCAGTTGCATTCCTTTTTATTTGATCTCGACATTCAAAAATCCGCTGGTCCAGATGGTATAGTTAAAATTTACTTAAAAATATCTTAAATTTCTCTTAAATCCTCTCTCTGCGCATTCGACCGTTGACCAACTGATTTGGTACGGACTATATATTCCCCATTATTCTGAAGATATGTTCTTCTACGCGAGCACAACCACTGCGTAAGCTTTTCTATCTTTCCTACTCATCAGTAGGAAAGCCTGTACCAAAAAAAGGCGAATCTTCTTCTCTCTCCAACTACCAACCAATTGCAAACGCTGATAAATCGTCAGCTTATGAAATATGTATCTTGAATCACGAAAACTTCTCAATGATCGGCAGTATGGGTTTTGCAGGAACAGGTCTACTGGTGATTTGATGACATATCTCACCAAAAAGTGGAACCAATCAATCCACCATGGTGGTAAAAGCAAGATTGTTGCACTTGATATTTCAAAGGCATTTGATAGGGTTTGGCGAAAATGCGTGCATTTGGAATCGATGAAAAACTTCTTCTATGGATTAAAAATTATCTTTAGAAATTTTCAATTCAAGTTGCTTTGGACGGCTTTAAGGCTCAAGGCTCAGTTTTGTCTCCGACTCTCTGTCTCATTTTTATAAATGGTCTGCAACTTCTAATCCAATTCATTCCTTCGCTGATGACAGAACCCTCAGCTTCTCATATTCGTTTTCAGGTCCTCGTCCCTTATCTTCGAAACGTCAAAATATGTTAAGCTCATTGAATTCCGACCTTGACAGCATTATAAAATTGGGTAAATCCAACAGAGTATAAGTTAATGCTTCCAAAACATAATGCTACAACCATTATCCTTGAATGGCACTTACGTCGAAGAAACCGAAAAGCTTTCCATGCTAGGTATGTGTGTTAGTACGTTGGAACGACCACATATTCGAATTCGCTAAAAACGCAGCGAAATGTCTAGGTTTCCTTAATCGATGTAAGAAATATTTTACCCCCTCTGATAAGGCCACAATATAGAAAGCGTTTATACGCCCCAAACTTGAATTCAACGCCCACGTCTGGTCAGGTGCACCAAAATCAACATTGCACATACTAGATAGGATTCAAATGCTTGCGAAAAAAACTTATAGGGGACATATAAATAGCGAACTCTTTAGTTTCGCTCAAACATCGTCGAAAAATCTCCTGCATTACCTTGTTTTGTCGCTATTTTTCCAACCAATGTTCAAATGAAATAGCCAGTTACATTCCTTCCATTGAACAATTCAGCCGCAATACCCGTTACGCTATGAATGCAAATCGGTTTACCCTTAAGCTAATCTTCAGACGAACGCTGAAATATAGAAATTCGTACATAAACCGAAAAACATGAATGTGGAATGCTCTACCGAACTCTGTTTTTCCTTTTCATTATAACTTACAGCATTAAAAACCAATGTGCATCGGTATCTCCTTTCTTCTTAGCCTGAGTTTCCTGAACGCCCGCACTGTGCTAACCCCTTGAGACATGAATCCTTCATTGCCAAATCATCACCGTAGAATCTAAGGTTCCTTTTCAGAGCAAAAATAGTATACCCTGCTTCTTCTTCTCTTTAAAGCCCATGTACGACCAGGTCTTACATACCGTTTTCAAGTGTATTGATGCACTTACTGGACTCTCTCCAAGAACGAGAAATTCAGCTTATAGACAATTCCCTTACTTCAAATGTTAACCATTGACTCAGTGAAGACTTGTGGGAAATCTGAATCTTTATTGGCGTTACTATAACGACAGATGTTCATAAGATCTTAGTGAAATCATCCTTTGACTTGTTTCTGACACAATCAATCTAAAAACGACATGAACAGCTAAGTATAAATACTCTTTTTGTTTCAGAACTATTAAACAATGAAACAATGAAATGAAGACGTATTTTTACTAATAGATTGTAGATTGTAAAACGATTTAAAATTAGAGAAACATCTGCAAACGCTTTTTAAACGTTCGCCTCACCTGAGAAAATTTTGCAAAACAAACATTATTTCTTCTGTAATGTTCAAGCGAAAACAAAACTGAGGCTTCTTAAACAGCCCTTTAGACTCTAAGCTATCGCTTCTCGTACTTGAACAAACACATTTTCGTAAGCATGACGGTATCTTGAACTGCTTGAATCTCGAAAAATTTAATTCAATAAATCTCGAATGTGATCACAAAATTTTGAAATAAAAAAAATTATAAATAAAGGCGCAAATTTATAGTCGCTTAAAGTACACTTTAAAATTATTTTATCACGTACTAACACGTTTTGATAAAAAGTCTACTTTAGCGTTATCACTCTGCATTAAAGTTAAAGCAACCGAAACCTCACTTTAAATATTTAATGCAGAGTTAGCGTTCTGTCACTTTTTAGGTGAGTTTGATTTAGAGGCCTCAGGGGAATGTCCATTAGCATACACTAATTAGCGCCACGTTAAAAAAGTGTCTATTATTGAAAATATGTTAAAGCAACCTTTTAATTTAAAGTACCTGATAACTAGTGTGGTGTTAAACCCTTAAACATCGATTGACTATAAATTTGCGCCAAAGATTTTAAATTAAATTTAATTTTCATTAAAAGGATTATAAATTAAAAATTTAAATTAACAACTAGATTTGTACAAGGTGGCGCAGAAGTAATCCTCCTATCAGAAAATGCTATAAATTTTGCGATTGGCCCCTAAAGTCAGTTCTGTTTTGACATTTGTGTAGTAAACACATGCGAAATACACGTTAATAAACAATGTTACGCTACACTGCTCCAATAATGAGCAATAATCGGTCGGTGACCTTGGCACAACGTGAATTTCGTCGCAGATTTCCTAGCCGTCCAACGCCTACTGGTGAAACACTGCGACGTTTAGCCGCTCGCCTCGAAGAAACTGGCACAACCAGGCCAGGCGTGGCAGGCCCCGGAGTAGCCGTTCTGCAGAGAATATTGCTGCTGTAGCCGAAGATGTCATGGAAGCGCCGTCGACATCGACCAGACGACGTGCCACGCAAATGGGTATCAGTCGACGGTCTTTACAGCGACATTTTGGTCCAGACGGTGCATCAGCTGTTAGCTGCTGACCGCCAATCGCGTCTAACATACGCTCAAGCCATCCTTAATCACCACCAAGAGGAAGATGATTTTTCATCAAAAATAATCATGAGTGATGAGGCCCATTTCCATCTTATCGGGTACGTAAATAAGCAAAATTTACGCTTCTGTGGCACTGAAAATCCGCGTGTAACCCACGAAGAGCCATTACACCCGCTCAAAGTCACTGTATGGTGTGCTGTTTTCGCTGGAGGAGTCATCGGACATTTTTACTTCGAAGACGTCGCGGGCCAAACGGTTACTGTGAATGGTGAGCGCTACAGAGCAATGATCAACGAGTTCTTTTTGCCGCAACTTGATGAATTGGGATTGGAAAACATGTGGTTCCAACAGGACGGTGCAACGGCACACACTGCACGTGCCACAACCGATATGCTGAAGGATGCATTTCCCTGGCGCCTAATCTCCCGTTTTGGCGATTTGCACTGGCCAGCAAGATCGCCTGATTTGACCGCTCCAGACTTCTTTTTGTGGGGCTTTTTGAAGTCGCGGGTTTATGTCAACAAGCCTCAGACTCTTGCAGCTCTTAAAGACAATATCCGTCAAGAATGTGAGGACCTATCGCCGGAAGTTTTGGCCAAAGTGATGGAAAATGCAATAAAAAGGGCTCAAATGACAATCAACTGTGGCGGCGGCCATTTACATGACATCATATTCTCGACTTGATGTAAAAAAAATTAAAAGACCAAATAAAAATAATCCACAAGAAGAATCAAAGTTTTTCATTTTTTTTTAATTACAGCCAAAAAACTTCCAAAGGGAAATGTACCTACGATTTGCACACAAATATAATCTCATCAATCTTAATGAACCCGCTTTATCAACAAAATATCAAAAGTTTCAAATTTGACCCCGAAATCTCTTTTAAAGATTTATATTTGCATACATACATGATAATACTGTTTATTAAACTACATGACTGATAGCGTCGTTCTGATCACCTTCATGTAAGACCGAAGAGTTTGGAGATGAAATTCAAATTGCCAAGATTTCGAGTGACCAATCCTGACAGACAAAATCGCAAATTCCAAGTCCCCAATGGTATAGTATCAATTTTTAATACCAAAACAACAACATTTGGGTAGATATGATAGGAATTCAGTAAAAGTTCCTTCTTGTTGATTCTCACGTTTGGAGGGTTTTTATTGTCTTATCCCATAGACTATAGAGATACATTATTCCGAGCAAGAGTAAAGAAATTTGGTATATAAGCTCTTTGTCATTGTCTCCAGTACGAATTTAAATATTTTTAAATCTCACTCAATGCCACGCCCACTTTTCAGAAAATACATTGCTATTAGTCAAACCATAAGGAATTTTAAAAAGGTGTCTGAACAAAATATTTGGGCAATGTTATTCTCTTTATTTTATGCTTTTACATATTTCATCCACGCCTACTTTTTGGAACCTTTATTTTGAGGTTATGAAATGATAGGGTATTAAACGATTCGCACAGCGGATTGTTTTTTCTCATATTTTTTTAAATGTGTTCGTCATTTATTACCACTTTTTCAAATACAAGTAAATAGTTGTTGTTCATTTGTACTTGACAATTATTCTGTTAAACTGATAGTTGGCTTTTCTTGTGACGAAATACCGTCAGATTTCAATACTCCCTTCTCTTTATGGCTCACATCAAATCTACCTGGCTTGTTAAAGATGACCTTTATTCCAATGAATGCGTAATTTCTGTACATGGTGACGTTCTGTCCAATACGTCGATATTTACTGCTAAATCCATACTTTACTAGCAAACGTCCGACCAATGATTTCAATATCGTCGGCGTATGCTAATAGTTGCACCGATTTATGGAAGATTGTGTCTCTGGTGTTGACTCGGGTGTTTTGAACAATGCTCTCAATAATTAGATTTAAAAAGCCACATACCAGTGCATCGATTTGCCTAAATCATTTTTTGAATGTGTCGGTGAGTTCGTTTCTAACCCTGATGCAGCAGCGAGAATTCTTCATCGTCATCCAGCACAAACGGATGAGTATGGGAGGTATCCCAAAACTAGGCATCGCTCTGTATAGTTCGTCTCTATAAATGCTGTCGTATGCAGCTTTGAAATCGATGAATAGATGACGGATGTCGATTTGGACTTCATTGGTTTTTTTTAGGATCTGCCTCGTGATCTGCTCTCGTGATGATCTGACAAATCGTCCGAGTAGTATCAATTGTCAAGAATAGCTTATCTCAACTTTGCCGTTCGGGTCGGCATAATACAGAAGGTCCCGCCATCGTGCAAGAAGTACAAACGCACACATGAATGGTTGTGAGAAAGCTAGGCCTGTGTACTAACGAGCCTGTTGCGCCAAAAATTTGTATTTTTTTTTCGAAGTGTAAAGATTTTATCAGTTTTGGACTTTCCTGGCCTAAAACCACACTGATAAGGGCCGATCAGGTTGTTGGTAAACGATTTCAGGCGTGCACATATTACGGCATATAGGATCTTATAGGCGATGTGGGTGAGAATTTCGCCTCTGTAGTTGGCGCAGTTCAGAGGGTCTCCTTTTTTTCGGATCGGGCAAACGATGCTGAGGTTCAATTCTTTAGACATACTTTCATCAGCTTTATATAGTCAGCTTTGTTAAGCTCGGCGGATAGGCCGTCATATCCTGCAGCCTTGTTAAGCTTAAGTTTTGATATTGATATCCTCAATTCATCTAGATCGGGTGCGGTTGTTAGTTTTCGCTGTCTTCAGCAATATTGAATGGTTCGTTCTGCCTTACAGCCATTCGTCCTCGTCCGTTAAGTGGTTCTTCCACGTCCTCAGCATGGACTCATGTCCATGTCCTCAGCATGCCTCAACTATGATATTTCCCGTTGGACCCTTGTATCCTTGACTTTGACGATTTACACTTTGGTAAAACTTGGAAACAGTATTCCTAAAGTGGCACTTCTCTATATCCTCGATAGCGCGCTTTTCTTGCTCTTTTTTTTTCTGAAAATCCTATTTTCTTCCCATCTTCCTTTTCTATAGAGTTCAATGGCAGCTCTATTCTTCACTTCCAGCTTAGCCTTGTACACGTCGTTCTTGACTGCGAGCATCTATGCCGGCAGTCCTCATCAAACCAAGGATTTTTTACTAATGGCTGAGAGAAACCTAGCACATAAGATGCGCCTGATCTAATGGATTGTTGCCATCGTTGCAATTGTTCTTCGACATAAGATGCTGATGGTATGGTGTTAATCGTGACGGTAAGGGATAGGCGTTCGGCGGAGGCTTTGGCGATCTCTTGCGATGCAGTCTTACTATATTAAATTTTGTTTACCCCATTTTTTGATTTGTGCAAGCCGGCCCTATCAAATCGTATTTCCTGGATGGCCGAAATGTCTGTTTTGTAGCAGTAAATGGCTTCCGCTAGTTGTTCACCTACACCACTTCTGTTTAATTTTCTCACATTCCGCAGGTGCAAAGCTCTAATATAGTTCGTAACAAGATTTTTTTCGTGAGTGTGGATACCCTTAGGACAAGGCCCCATTAGAAGCCACTACGGGATTGAGCGCTGCCATTTTCCTATCGGCTCATACGCCACCATCTCTGTTCAAAGGTTCTGACTTACCATTGATATTCCTAAATGACCAGTTGTCCGAATAAATCGAAGCAGCTTATTGAGGTTATTCGCTTTATCCATCCTAACTGTAGACCCCACCGTTGACTTCATCTGAGTTATTCAGCCGCGCCTGGCAAAGGAATATGTGCATGTAAGTACATGTCTTCCCCCGTTCTCATCTGCTGTCGTCAAGACTTTACACAGGGATTGAGTCCCTATCTACGGTCAAGCCAACTTGTGGCGACCACTAGATGCCTAGTACCTTCGCCGTAGTAGGATGTAAGCCCTGTACAATGATTTACAAGAGAAGCGCGGCAGACTTGTCCTTACCATAAGAAACCTTTTCATTTCCCAAGACGGCAGCAGAATAAATCTAAAGATAAAGTCAACGGTGACATCAGTGTAACACGTTGGCATCATTGACCGAAGACATAGACATTATACAGATGGAATTTCACAACGACGTGAGTGCGAAAATCTGAGGACGTCAATATGAAAATAAGCAAGGAAGACATCTTTGACGGTTAAGTTGTAAAGCAAAGCCTGCACAAAACGACAACCGAGAATAGTTTACGACTAAATGAATTCGCAGACGTAAGTAATGCTGGGATTAACAGTATAACACTTGCCTTAGAATCCACAGGTAACCTGGCGATCTACAGATTGTCGAACCTGGATGTATGAATTAAGAGGGGCAAGCCTCGACTCGGTTTAACAAATAAAATTCGTCACCTTAATTGTTTGACAATGTACAACATGGTGATTAATACACCATAAGATGTACAAGGTGGCGTAAAAGTAATCCTCCTATCAGAAAATGCTATAAAGTTTGCGATTGGCCCCTAATGTCAGTTCTTTTTTACTTTTGTGTAGTAAACACATGCGAAATACACGTTAATAAACAATGTTACGCTACACTGCTCCAGAACGCGGAATATTGGTGACTATTTATTTGAGCAATAATCGGTCGGTGACTTTGGCACAACGTGAATTTCGTCGCAGATTTCCTAGCCGTCCAACGCCTACTGGTGAAACACTGCGACGTTTAGCCGCTCGCCTCGAAGAGACTGGCACAACACGAGATGCTGCCAGGCGTGGCAGACCCCGGAGTAGCCGTTCTGCAGAGAATATTGCTCCTGTAGCCGAAGATGTCATGGAAGCGCCGTCGACATCGACCAGACGACGTGCCGCGCAAATGGGTATCAGTCGACGGTCTTTACAGCGAATTTTGGTCCAGACGGTGCATCAGCTGTTAGCTGCTGACCGCCAATCGCGTCTAACATACGCTCAAGCCATCCTTAATCACCACCAAGAGGAAGATGATTTTTCATCAAAAATAATCATGAGTGATGAGGCCCATTTCCATCTTAGCGGGTACGTAAATAAGCAAAATTTACGCTTCTGGGGCACTGAAAATCCGCGTGTAACCCACGAAGAGCCATTACACCCGCTCAAGTCACTGTATGGTGTGCTGTTTTCGCTGGAGGAGTCATCGGACCTTTTTTCTTCGAAGACGTCGCGGGCCAAACGGTTACTGTGAATGGTGAGCGCTACAGAGCAATGATCAACGAGTTCGTTTTGCCGCAACTTGATGAATTGGGATTGGAAAACATGTGGTTCCAACAGGACGGTGCAACGGCACACACTGCACGTGCCACAACCGATATGCTGAAGGATGCATTTCCCGGCGCCTAATCTCCCGTTTTGGCGATTTGCACTGGCCAGCAAGATCGCCTGATTTGACCGCTCCAGACTTCTTTTTGTGGGGCTTTTTGAAGTCGCGGGTTTATGTCAACAAGCTTCAGACTCTTGCAGCTCTTAAAGACAATATCCGTCAAGAATGTGAGGACCTATCGCCGGAAATTTTGGCCAAAGTGATGGAAAATGCCATAAAAAGGGCTCAAATGACAATCAACTGTGGCGGCGGCCATTTACATGACATCATATTCTCGACTTGATGTAAAAAAAATTAACAGACCAAATAAAAATAATCCACAAGAACAATCAAAGTTTTTCATTTTCTTTTTAATTACAGCCAAAAAGCATCGGAAGGTTATTTTTGCGCCACCTGGTATGAGTCTTAAAGTCAGAGACCTTAAAACCCAAGGAAATCGTAGTATTTATAAATGTATATGTGTGCTTTATGGTTTCGTCAGTAGAAATACAATGCCACTAATTTTTTTAAAAACATGTCCTAGTCAAGGCATACTACTAAGACTCTCCTCTACACATGATTGTTGGTCTCTAAATTTTGTTCTCGTCAAAATTGTTTATCAAGTCTGAGGTCCTTCATTTCTCTATACACTTAGTGAAAAACTCTATCTTGATGATTTCCATTAAAATCGAACCAACCAACGTTTTAAATTTCCTTCAATTCCCTACGTTTTGTCCCGCCTCAGCCGTTCAATTAAAGATTGTCTTCTCCCATCTCAAGGCATACACAAATATGATAAACCCCTCCTGCTTGGTGCTTCCCTAATAGCAATGCCATCTGCCATCAAATCGAAGGCAATTAACGCGAATCTCATCCTCCAAGTGGTGAACTCTCAAGACCCCTTTTTAGGCTGACCATCCACAAGAGCCGTCCACCCGTCCATAGAACATTGGCGCGCCAGCAAAGTCGCGTTCCAATATATTCCAATAAATTAATAACCGAACATCAGTAGGCAATAATTTACGTCCTCCGTTGCCTGGTGGCGTAAAAATTTCAATTTATTTCCTTTATTCTTTTCAATTTGTGACTTTGGTGCGCGAATGGTAATCCCCCCGCCCGGCCCTTCCAATAGAATCTCTTTATCGTGGCTTGAGATCTTGCGCAGCCCCAACATCCACTACGCCAATATGGTTACAAAATGTGAAATTGTCTTCGACTTGGGAACTCACAGCTTGCGGCTGTGCGGCAGCACTTAATCATGTTCCCGTAATAGAATCCAAGTCGGGGCGATGGGTTCTCACACGGCCCTTTTTGTTGTTGTTGTTGGTCGCGCATCTGGAAGCTATATGCTCTATAGATTTGTGTGAGCGCAAGCGCGAGCGCGCGAGAGCTGTGTGTGCTTGTTAGCTATTGTTCCGGGAAAATTGTGCTCGATCCTTGAACGGAACGTGAAGGTTATTAATATCTATGGAATGGGAAATTCGCAGCCCTAGGGTGGTGGTTGGCAGAGTGGTTCATCTATTGAGTGCACGTCTAATCAATCAACAGATGGACAATCGGATCATCAGTGTCTCTGGGCGATCACAGAGTTCTCAAATTAATTCCTGGTTCTGGATTAGTTTGTTAGCCATTGATTGGCTGTGGGGACCAGTTTGGATATAAAGCTTGGTATAGGTTGTGATAGGTTTATGATTTATATAACAGATTGGATGGTGGGATGGTTGTGAAAGTCGTGTCGTGCCAATTTATGTGGGAAATGCCAGCAAGGAAGTCGGTTTTGTTCGATCCGTTCTATAATAGTCAATCTCGTGTCCAAAACCATTTCGAAATTAATTAGGAAACAAAAAAAAAGTCCTTACTCACCTCTTTGTACTGCACGTTGATTGCGAACAAAACCATCAAGGATCAAATTCCGTTGTCGATTGAAAACTTTTACTCATTTAGGAAATACCCACGATTAGAGCACTCTTCACACCCGTATCTATGTGTGGGCTTAAAGGATTTTTTTTTTGTTGTAAATACACTAACACACGTCGTCGTCTTCACTATGCGCTGCTGCACTTTAATCAATCACGAAACGTTAAATGAGCACAGGGAACTGTTCGCGCAAACACATTTACCCATGCAGGCCATATTGTACTCATTTGCATGTGGACGGAGAGAAGCCTTTTAATGATTTTTTTTCGTTTTTCAGGTTGAAAGGACGTTCTGGGTGGTCGAATCGATAAATCGGATTTTTTATATAATGACTATTGCACGTGCGATGTCAGTTGAAACAACCTGTCGAATATTTACTAGAGTCCTTAGATCAAACCTTGTATAGTTAGATTTTTGGGGCATCAGATAGTTGTGTGCGTGAATTCAATTTGCATGTCTAATGAATTTAGGCTCTTCAATCAAAAATACAAAAACAAAACTAACACTTGAATGGAATTGATTGAATGAGCCAATTGTTGACGTGGAATTGGGTCTTCCTGTTAAAATCAACAGCGGGACCTCTTATCGAATGAGGCGTTTTTGCGGCAGTTACAGGCTAGGACTTATGCGGATTCTGAAAAGATAAGAAAAAAACATAAATCAATCAAATTTGAAAAAGGATGGGAGTTTAATTAAAAAGATGTTAATTACTATGGCCAAGCCTGAGTTGTAAATCTGGATTTGTGCTCATGCAAATATAGCTTCAAAATGCGCGACCAACAACAACAACAAACATATGAGAAGGCTACAATACGCTGTGCGAATAGTTGAATAACCTAAACCTTAAATTAAAAATCAAAATCCCCAAAAAGTGGGTGTGGTATTGTCACAATATATTGCTCAGACAGTTTATCAAAATTGTTTATGGTTCTGCAAACTTATCGAGATCTCGACCCATGAAGAGTTTCTGCCTGAAACACTGCAGCCTTCCATCCTCTACGATCCCTGGCTCACTGCGTCCAGTTGTCTAGACCAAGCCCTCTGGCATCTGCAATGCCTTGATCTCTGAAACAGAGGTTCGGGTCTTCCTTGCCTTTTCGAACCTGGAGGATGGGATTCTAAGACCCTCTTAGCTGGAGCAACGTTGTCCCTTCGCTCGATGTGGCCGAGCCAATGTAGTCGAGCTGTTTTGGCCTTTTGGACTTCATCCACATCTTGATACAGCTCATAGAGTACGCGGTTGGAGCTTCTCCTCCATTCGCCCTCCTCGCTCACAAGACCAAAAATCCGCCGAAGTATATTTCTTTCGAGGAGCTCAGTATCAGCTCTCCCTTCTTGCTTATCGTCCAGCACTCGGCGCCATAAAGCATAACTAGCAGGATAAGGGTTTTGTAGAGCACACATTTCGTCATTCGAATTAGGAGTTTTGGGCATAGTTGTTTCGCCAAACCGAAGTAGCAAACGGTTTCCTAGGATAAAACTTCGCCGGATTTCCACTAGGGTGTCACTCGAGTCTATGTTTACCCCGAGGAAGGTGAACTCCTTAACTACCTCGACATTGCTGATATCAACAGGGACGTTTTGCCCTAGGCGGTACACAGATGCTTGTTTGTTTGTGGATAGCATGTACTTAGTCTTTTCCTCATTTACCTTAAGGCCAACGGATTTCGCCTGTTCTTCAATCTCCGTGAACGCTTTTATTACGGCACGTTGGGAGCGACCGATGATGTCAATATCGTCCGCATAGCCCAGCAGCTGGACGGATATGGAAGAACCACTTCTGCAGACTGTAAAACGGCGATAACGAACAACATTTCGCTGTCAGGCAGAACGAACCATTTAATATTGGCAACGACAGTGAAAACTGCCAACCACCCGACCTAAGTGAAGTGAGGATAGCAATATCTAAACTCAAGCTTAATAAGGCCGCCGGAAATTATGGCCTTCCCGCTGAGCTTTATAAAGCTGGCGGAGATGACTTGGTAAGTAACATCCATCAACTCATAAGCGAAATCTGGTCGGATGAAAGCATGCCTGTAGAATGGAACCTCAGCATCGTTTGCCCGATCCACAAAAAAGGAGACCCTCTGAACTGCGCCTACACAAGCATAAGTCTGCTCAACATCGCCTACAAGATCCTATCTGCCGTTATATGTGAACGCCTGAAAACGTTTACCAACAACCTGATCGGCCCTTATCAGTCTGGTTTTAGGCCAGGAAAGTCCACAATCGATCAAATTTTCACACTTCGGCAGATCCTGGAAAAAACCCAAGAAGTCCAAATCGATACCCAACACATATTTATCGATTTCAAAGCCGCATACGACAGCATTTATAGAGACCAACTCTACAGAGCCATGTCTAGTTTGGTACCTATACCGCCCAAACTCGTCCGTTTGTGTAGGATGACGATGGAGAATTCTCGCTGCACCATCAGGGTCGGAAACGACCTCACCGACACATTCGATACCGAAAAAGGATTTAGATAAGTTGATGCGCTGTCATGTGACTTCTTCAATTTAATTCTTGAGAGGATTGTGCAAAACTCCCGAGCCAACACAATTTTCCAAAAATCGGTGCAACTACAAGCAAACGCCGACGATATTGACATCATTGGTAGGACTCAAGGTGATGTTATAGCCACCTTTGCTAGTATAGAGAAGGAAGCGGTAAAAATGGGTTTAGCAGTAAATTAGGGTAAGACTAAGCATATGCTGTCAACACGATGGGACACATAACATCGACGAATTGGACAGAACGTCACCATTGACAGATATAACTTTGAGGTAGTACGGGACTTTGTCTACCTCGGCTCCGCTATTAACTCTGACAACAACATCTCGTCAGAAATTAAACGAAGAATTACTCTTGCCAACCGCTGTTTCTTCGGGCTAAGAAGGCAATTTAGTAGTAAAGCCCTCACTCGAACTTCTAAGGAGATCCTATATAAGACCCTGATTATCCCAGTCCTGCTCTACGGCGCTGAAGCATGGACCGTATCAAAAGCGGATGAAGAAATCCTTGGTCGATTCGAGAGAATAATTCTTCGGTCCCGTTTGCGTTGACGGGCTATGGAGACGAAGATTCAACTACGAACTATACGAGCTATACGAGCTGTACAGCGACATACCCCTAGTCAAAAAACTCCGTATTGGACGTTTAAGATGGCTAGGACATGTAGAACGAATGGACACCAATACCCCGGCTCGCAGAGTCTTCGATTCCCAGCCAGACGTCGGACGCAGTAGAGGAAGACCTCGCCTTAAGTGGCGCGCACAAGTTGAAACCGACCTCAACCAACTTGGAGAGGCATGGTGGTTGAGGCCCAGGTTCATCCCGGACTGTAGCGCCGCTTTAGTAAGTAAGTAAGTCTTCGACTCCCAGCCTGACGTAGTAGAGGAAGACCCAGTCTGAAGTGTCCCGCACAAGTAGTAATCAACCTCAACCAACTTGTAGTGCATAACTGTAGGCAATTATCTAAGGACCGGGCTGGTTGAAGGGGAATGTTAGAAAAGACCCAGGTTCACTCCGGACCGTAGTGCAACTCGATGAAATGATGTAAGAGGGGTTTCCAGAAATCCTGATACATACGGTTGGGCAAGCTAAATATGGGCGATCTGTTGTCACGAAAACTGAAGTTAGCGTCAAAGCTTGGAAGCTAACAATTCTCACCTATGGTCAATAGACTTGGGGAATGATCGATGGTCGATGATCGATAGAGTAAGACCTCGGACGCATTAAGATTTATTCGTTGTATTTTGTAGTAACTTGACAATAAAAAGACTGAAAGGTACACTAGATTGCATAAAGACCTTAATCTGGAGCAGGTTCTTCTCGGAACAATTTGATGGACGCGTACAATGGGTTATTCAGGACATTCTATGAGTTCATTCGTATAGTTTATATGTCTTCAGAATAGAATTAGGTATAACTGGCTGGGCTTAATCCATGATCTGTCACAAACTCGTCGAGTAGTAATGATGTATGCAAATGGCGATGGCGGAAAATGAGGAAATTAAAGTCGAAACCAAGGAGATAAATGAAAGACAAACCAGTCAGCTCGAGCTTAATATCCAGAAGCAGGAGAAAACATTTATTCGTGTACCATCAAAGTTCGGTTGACAATTATAAAAGTTACAATGAAAGTTAGTTCACAATGACATTAGAAATAATGCATGTATTCAGTCAAGTTTTATATTAATTCTAAACAACAGAAAACCATACAGGGTCCACCTAAACACCCCCTCCCCAGGAACCTATAAATGTATGGCCGTTGAACGTAAATAAATGAAAAAACGTTCATTAATTCGGACCCTAAAAGCTTGTGCTTTGCGGATTTTTACCAGAAACCTATGGAGTACTTTTCAAACGCACAAACTACTGGGTCACTGCCTCCACACTAAAGTGGAACGCGTTCAAGCAGAAATTGATGCGTTCCGTATGTAGGGTACTACCGACATAAGGCGTTTATTTCCATTTCAGCACAAAAATCAAACTTCTATAAGAACCAATTCATCCAATTTAAGACCGATCCTAGAAAAAACTGGGAATTAATAAACCAAATATTAGGAAGGAAAAAGCCAAATATAGATGAAACGATGATAAAACATTTTTCAACTGAACTCAAAACATTGTCCAACAATTGTGCACAACTTTTCTTTACGCAGACGTCTCAAATTATTCATCACTGTAACTCTATCACTTCGAACCATATGAATGCAAGAGTAGAGAACTAAATTTTTGCAAATGCTTCAAATATCCAAGAAACGAGCGACATTATAAGTTCCCTTGGTGAATACAAATCGCCAGGAATTGATAGAATTAGAGCCGTGGATATCAGAAGACACGCCGACATTTTTGCTCCTATCCTATGCAAACTGTTTAACCTGAGCCTGACACAGTCAAAAATCCCATCAACACTGAAAACCGCTGTAGTGAGGCCGATCTATAAGAGTGGAGTTAAAAATCAACTGAGTAATTATAGACCGATATCAATACTTCCAGTAATTGAAAAGTGTCTGGAAGGTGTAATTTCACAAAGATTGCAGAGTTTTATTGACAAGCACTCTCTTATTCATAAAAGCCAATACGGGTTTCAAAAAAATAAGAATACAGGCAAACTACTAGGTGAATTCGTTAACTGAATCAATGAAAGTTTAAACAAAACCATCATGTTCTAGTCCTGTTCATGGATTTCAGTAAAGCTTTCGATGCTCTTAACCATTCGAAGTAACTAGAAGCGCTTAGACGGATTGGCATACGAGGAGTAATTGCTGATTGGCTCAAGGATTATTTACACAATAGGCTGTTATGTGTAAAAATTTAGGACGTGATGAGTGAGAAAAAGGACGTGCAGTATGAAGTCCCTCAGGGATCAAAACTAGGTCCAATTCTCTTCATCCTTTACACAAACGAACTAAATACTTCGCGTTTTTAAGCAAAGCATTCCATTTGCCTTCGCTGACGATACGGCGATTGTGGTACGCCACAGGTCTCTGGACACAGCGTCGAGCATTATGCAGGAGGAGTTGAATGCTGCAGTTAAATGGTGCCACGATAACGGTCTAGTTATCAACGCATCAAAAACCAAGATGATACATATTCGGAGTCCACAACTCATATACTTGAGAAATGATGCCTGTCCAAACACTGCAAACGAAACCGTTGAATTAGTAGAAAGCTACAAATATCTTGGAGTTACCATTGACTCTCATTTTCTATGGAGCAAACACATCGACAAGCTGCGCATGGATCTGAAGAAGGCGTTATACGCATTGTCCCATTTGCGGCACTATGCCACGGTTCCTGTCTTAAAACAAGTATACTATTCCCTAGTTGAAAAAATTTAAAAGATGACACTAATATTGGAGTACTTTGACGATGACCGTTTTATCCGACCAATAAATCATGGTATCAACACCAGAAGACGTGCACAAGGTATGCGTCAATTGCCAAGAAATTATAATGTTTATGGTAGACGAAAACTCCAATACAGCGTTCCTGCAACAATCAACGAATTACCTCGAGTGAACATAGAGAATTACAAGACTAGAAAAAGCCTACTTAAATAATTTAAACCTAAAGAAACACAACCTTCTGCAGACAATTCACTAGGCTTCGCAGAAACATGTATAAAATTTTAAAGTCTTTATGAATATACGAATAAATAAATAAAATAAAATAAAAAAGAAAATATTTATCAGTCTATCATAAGACTCGCAAACCCTTTCTCCTTTCGGGTAAAGTAGCCGACAATGATTTCAAAATCAACATCAAATTCAACAAAAAACCCTACACAGCCGTCATATGCATTTATTGACGTTTGACAAGTAGGTTTGTAGCTCCGCAAGACGAATGGCATCCAATTGTAAATCAGTTGCTCTCAACATAGCGCTCTCGTTTGATTTAACTACCAAATCGGAAATTGTTATTCCCGAATTGGTTAGCCTCGTTCCCGATTGATTACGTTGCGAGGCAAATGAATTCGTTCGAAGTCGAAACCGACATCATCCGAATCCCCAGCCAAATCACTGGCTCTCGATAGAGGCGCACGTTTCATCGCTTTTCCCGATATTGGTTAACTCGCTTTGATTAGAGATGTAGATGGTGGAAGATATGGATCTGTGCGCCCACATTATTTATGCGCGCGCATTGCCTACGTCAGTTCAGTTGTTGCGCCTGCGCTCCATCTGCAAAACGAAATGGAATGCATTTCGCCATCGCCGGTCGGTCGTTGCTGATGAATGCGAGCGCGCGCATTCTCTGCAAAGTCGATGGGCAACAAGTTCACTGAATCATCATTGGGTCGGACGTGGATTTCATTAATTTGTTACCTTGGAATCCGCGACTGCAGCTTGTGATTTATACTTCAACGAATGCTAATTCAACAAAAAAATGGGGAAAAAGGTTTAGCGGCTTAGGTTGTTTTGCGGAGAGTGGCCATTTGGAGGAAACATGAAATCTGGGATTGGAATGGATTAGGGTAAGCCAATTCAAAGTGCAGCCGCTTGCTAAAGAAGAACGAAAAGTTGCTGCGTTTAAGGGACTTCGAGGAGGATTTAAAATAGGAGGGCGCACGATGCGCAGCATGTAATTAAGAATGAAATTGATTTTTGCGGAGAAGTGATTTGTTCGGCATCTTTTGAGGGAGTGAGCAGTGCTGGAGTTAGAGAGAGGACACACCTTCTTCTTTTGATGTGGAAAGTTGCTCATGCATTTGGTGTGGGACATAACCAATGTCTGTAATAATAAAATTCAGAAGATATTGAAACGAAATTTCTTCAAAAGTATGTGGAGAAAACAACGCTGTCACTTACTCAAAGTAAATACAAAATCGATGACGAAATGCTGCCTGTAGAATACCAGAATATGCGAACTGCTGGTGACTTAAGGTAAAAACATAGGCCTGGACCTTCAGGTTGAAAGTTGGAAATCAAGCATTGTTACGAAGCCAGAAAGTGATTCCGAAAGGACTGATTTTTTTGTTAACGAACAAGCTTAACGAAAAAAAGGAAAAAGGAAAACGACGTCTATACATTTTTTTTTAAATTCTGACCTGCCTAAGCAGTAATATACACATCGACCTAAAAGATCTATTGTGCTTGCCGTCAGATGCTTTTTAGGTTAGTAGCGCCTCTACTTTCCTAATGTAGCTGATAATACTTTCAGCCGAAGATTTCCTCAGTTATTCGGGACTTAAAAATTCCCTGAAGAAAGATTCCCTTCTCATACAGTAAAGGCCGGGCATTCACATATGATATGCTCGGCTGTTTCGTCTTCTTCTAGACATAGTCTGCACTCCGGTGAGTCGACTAGACGCATTTTATTTAGGTGATATCGCAGACCGTGATGACCAGTTAGGTAGCCTACTAAGTTTTTGATATCGTGCCTGCGAAGATTTAGTATCTTATTGGCATCTGATTTGAAGGGCTGAATAGCTCTTTTGGCCTGTCTTAGGCCTGGGATGTTTCCCCAGTATGAACAACATTTGTTTTGTTCCCAGTTTTTTATGACCACATTTATGGCTGATTTGGGGATTGCACGGAAGGGTTAAGGTCCAATGAAGGGGGTTTCCGAACCTTTTCTGGCTAGTTCATCAGCTTTTTCGTTACCTTCATTACACTTATGTCCGGGGACCCACCATAGTTTGGTTTTGTTCCTGGAACTGAGTGTTTGGAGGGAGTTGAAGCAGTGTAGTACTGATTTGGAGTCAATAATGTGTGAGCTAAGGGCTTTTATAGCTGCTTGACTGTCCGTGAATATATGGATGTTTGCACCTTTAATACCTGAGTTGTGTATTAGGTTTGCGCATTCTTTTATGGCATGGAGCCCAGCTTGGAATACACTAGGGTTTTTTCCCATAGGTATTGAGATGTTTTTATTTGGTCCATGTATACCAGCTCCTACCCCTGAGTCCATTTTAGAACCATCCGTATACCACTTTAGGCCGTTTAGGCAGTTTGATGGGTTATTGCTACACTATGCTTCTCTGGTTGAGATCTCCGTTGAGAATCTTTTGTCGAAGCATAGTGTCTTTGGTAAGCGATCTGTAACCGCACAGATCATGTCAAGTTCTGGAAGTTCGGATAGAAGGTCAATTAGTTTCAGGTGTTCACTAATGTTTAATTCTTCCGCTTGTGTCAAACTTGCTGAGCTGCGAATTGCCACTTTTTCTATATAAATGTGGAGGGGTGTTAGTCTTATTAAGGCTTTTATAGCCGCTGTGGGACAGGTACGCATAGCTCCGGTAATAAATAAAAATACGCCTCAACAAGAGGAGACCCTCTGAACTGAGCCAACTACAGAGGCATAAGTCTCCTCAATATCGCCTACAAGATCCTATCTGCCGTTATATGTGTACAACCTGATCGGCCCTTATCAATGTGGTTTTAGGCCAGAAAAGTCTTCAACTGATCAAATCTGCACACTTCGGCAGATCCTAGAAAAAAACCTAACCAACGAGCTGTGTGCTTGGTTAAAGCGTTTCAGCAACACACTTACCGGCACGTATTAATGTGCCTTCCGGTACAGCAAGAGATCAAAATAGTACACTAAGGCAAATCCTAGAATGACCAATGAATTTAAAGTCAAAACCAGATGATGGGTCTTTTAATGATTTCAATGACAAGCATGAAAGTATCCAACACATGAAGCCCTACCTGGCAAGGACCGAATTCAAGATCCCAGCTAAATTACTCCAGCTTTTTCGCCAACTACGTCAGGACACCCGATGTAGCGTTGGGCTTGAAATCAGCTCGTATATGTTTTTCAAAGCATGTACCGTATTTCGGTACAAAGTTTTTTTCAGTTTTGTTCTGGAACGAAGTGTAGGACTTTAACTCTGCCCTATAGAAAAATATCCTTTAACAAATTTCTACGCAGATGATATCATTGGTCGTTCCCATCGTGCTCTTCTAAAGGCGACAGTTAATAAAGAAGTGAATGAGATGCGACAAAGAACCGATGTTTTTGTAAATTGGAAGTCAAAAGTTTGATTGCATGCCTTACGGGGCCATAATACGACCAGTAGTACTTTAAGATATCGAGCGCTGGGGCAGAAGGGCATGAACTAGCTAATACTAAGTTTAGGCATTTTTGAATGGAAAATTCTTCGTCGAACTTAAGGATTTCCGATTGCCAGGAAGCTGAAAGATGGCTTAGGTACAGTCTTAAGATTTAGGAGCTGCACCAAAATGTGGATGCGGTCCAAAAGCTAAAAACACGTTTATTACATCATTTCGGCCACATTGAGCTTATGAACTGTAATGCTCAAGCTCAGGAGAATGTTTGAATCCCAGTCCCCAGGTTGTTGACGATAAGAAAGACCAAGACTCCGACTGAAACAAATCAAGTCAGGAGAATGTTTGAATCCCAGTCCCCAGGTTGTAGACTATAAGAAAGACCAAAACTCCGGCTGAAACAATCTCGGAAAACAGTGCACTTGTACTAAATGATTGTCCAGATACAGAGTATCCAGAATCGAAGAGAATTGAAGATTGCCTTGACTTTCTTGCCGGACTTTTGCTTTGGTGCATTACGAATCGAATATAATGTCGGTCAAGTGGTTGTGGTGAAAATTCGAGATCTTTTAAGCACATTTTGCATAACAATTTCCCAGACTTCTGGTGTAATTTCAGCAATTTAGTTTCTAGTTTCGTGCTTAAGCATCGACATTCGTATGTAGATGTAGATCTTTTCCTTCATGGGGGCCAGTCTATATCACCACTTTTGACATTATTCGTTCTCGTAAAATACGCATCGCAGCATAAGTGGTGTGTGATATGGCACCGTATTGATGGAATTACATGCTCTGAAGCCCTAATTAATCCAACTGGGTTACGAAAAAGCTTTCCAACATGTCCCTATGGCGGTCACCAGGAAAACTGTTACAGCATTGCGTATGGCTTCCTCAAAGAAATATTTTTCAATGACGTTGCCGGCCTAAATGTTGCAACTATAGGTTTTGGATGTATCAACCGAGGGTTTTCAGTGCCCTAAAAGCGGCTTTTCTGTTTATAAGCAAAGCCAGCCAAGTCGAAATGAGCTTTGTCGCTCATTTTAATTTTTAGCCAAAAATAGCTTTATTTACACAAAAATGGCAACAAACTAAATTCGACCTGGAACATAACACGCACCCTATGCAACATATTTTTTCAGGCTCTATATATGTCCAGAGCCATTAGATCAGCCGCAACTGATGTGTTAGGTCTCTCGCGGCCACCAGCAAGAAACCCCTGGTTTGATGAGGAATGCCGACAGATGCTCGCAGCCAAGAATGAGGCCTACAAGGCTAAGCTGCAGGTGAAACGTCAAAGCCAAGGCTACAAGGCTCGAACAGAATCCTGTCGAGATGAACAAGGAAATATCGTAGTTGAGACACAATCGATGCTGAAGATATGGAAGAACCACGTCTGCAGACTGTTAAACGGCGATGACGAACAACATTCCGCTGTCAGGCAGAACGAACCATTTAATATTGGCAACTACAGCGTAAAATGCCAACCACCCGACCTAAGTGAAGTGAGGATAGCAATATCTAAACTCAAGCTTAATAAGGCCGCCGGAAATGACGGCCTTCCCGCTGAGCTTTATAAAGCTGGCGGAGATGACTTGGTACTCAGGGTCGGAAATGACCTCATCGACACATTCGATACCAAAAAAGGATTTAGGCAAGGCGATGCACTGTCATGTGACTTCGTCAATTTGATTCTTGAGAGGATTGTGCAAAACTCCCGAGCCAACACAATTTTCCAAAAATCGGTGCAACTACTAGCATACACCGACGATATTGACATCATTGGTACGACTCAACGTGATGTCATAGCCACGTTTGCTAGTATAGAGAAGGAAGCGGCAAAAATGGGTTTAGCAGTAAATGAGTGTAAGACTAAGTATATGCTGTCAACACGAAAGGACAAACAACATCGAGGAATTGGACAGAACTTCACCATTGACAGATATAACTTTTAGGTGGTCTTTGTCTACCTCGGTTCCGCTATTAACTCTGACAACAACATCTCATCAGAAATCAAACGAAGAATTGCTCTTGCCAATCGCTGTTTCTTCGGGCTAAGAAGGCAATTTAGTAGTAAAGCCCTCTCTCGAAGTACTAAGGAGATCCGATATAAGACCCTGATCATCCCAGCCCTGCTCTACGGCGCTGAAGCATGGACCGTATCAAAAGCGGATGAAGAAATCCTTGGTCGATTCGAGAGAAAAATTCTTCGAAAAATCTTCGGTCCCGTTTGCGTTGACGGGCTATGGAGACGAAGATTCAACCACGAACTATACGAGCTGTACAGCGACATACCCCTAGTCAAAAAACTCCGCATTGGACGTTTAAGATGGCTAGGACATGTAGAAAGAATGGACACCAATACTCCGGGTCGCAGAGTCTTCGATTCCCAGCCAGACGTCGGACGCAGTAGAGGAAGACCTCGCCTTAAGTGGCGCGCACAAGTAGAAACCGACCTCAACCAACTTGGAGTGCGCAACTGGAGGCAGTTAGCTAAGGACTGGGCTAATTGGAGAGGCCTGTTGGTTGAGGCCCAGGTTCATCCCGGACTGTAGCGCCACTTAAGTAAGATGTGAGTAAGCAAAGCCAGCCAAGTCGAAATGAGCTTTGTCGCTCATTTTGATTTTTAGCTAAAAATAGCTGTCGTTTCGTTTGTCGAGCTGTACAAATCTAGCAATATATTAATTTCAACACGTTTTTGCTGCGTTTATTTCAACATAATAACTTGTTATCGATCACTCTCTACGAGTGTCAAATGCCAACTGACAAATTTCTTTTACACGAAATGGCAACAAAATAAATTCGACCTGGAACATAACACGCACCCTATGCAACATTTTTTTTCAGGATCTATTTATGTCAAGAGATCCAACCTGACAATGTCAAGTTACAGGAATCAGTTCCATACCCTAGGATATCATAGTAAACGACAAAGTAAACATTTCCTACAGCTAAGATGGTGCATAGAGAACACATTCCTTAGCCCGATTCCATAACGTCTGTTCCCGACTTTATGCAAGCAAAACAAATCTTGAATCCACCTATACCGAGAGTACTTGTTACAAGCAGTTCATTGTACACACAATACCTGTGGCATGTTCATAAAAGGAGCTACACAACGGATATGCAGATTCATTCCATCGTGCAGCGTCATTGTCGTCCTCCACCTTCGTCTCCTCACAACCTACGGGTCTATCTTGTGGACATCTGCAAATCATCAATCAATCATCATTTCATTTCCTCTGTCCCGTTGGGCGCTGTTGTTATTCCTGCGCATAAGGTCTGCCCATACCGTCCCAATACCTTTTCCTTTGGCTGTGTGTTTAGTTTATGGAAATTCCTAGATTCTTTTTTTTAAGTAAACCCACGGAAAGTGGAAAGAAAAGATATAAACTCCAACTTTGTTGGTGGTGTTGTGTTTTCTTTGTGAAGTATCTGAAGCGATTGTTTTGGGATCTTTTGTTGTGGATGCACGAGAGCGAAGACCGCTTAAAAACGTCAACGCGTAAAGCAAACAGTATACCCACCCGAGACCCACTTGAGAACGAGGATCGTCATCTTGAGAGCCCATTGTCTGATAGTACACTGTGCCGAGACTTGATCACAGCTTTAGAGGAGGAGATCTCTCCCTCTCTGAATTGAGTGGCATTATGACGGAATGACCATGAAGTCCATCTTTTGCTTCTTTTTTTTTTGAAGCAACATTCTGTTTGTGTATCTTTTCGATGCAAATTTTTGTTTAGGTTTGTTTATCTGGCTGTGGGTTGACTGCGTACATATATTTTTTATTAAAATATTTTATTTACTTTTGTTTTTTATTCATAAATCATCAACTCTCGGATGGGTACGGTACCAAGAGTGATCTTTTTTTTTCGATTGCTGCGTATAAATTGTGAAACCAAGGTTACCAACAGTAGATACCGATGTGGATATAGTATCTGATCAGTATCTGATGGATTATTGGCAATACTCGTTATTGATATCCATCTGATTGTGTAGTACCTACGTGTAATATGAGATTCAGTTGACTCAGACTCAGGCCTCGTTTACTTGATGTAATGCAAGGAATCCAGCTCAGCAGGATGTTGTTAACGTGCGGATTGATTGATGAATGGAAAGTGGATGAGTTGGCGCACTCAAAATGCATTTTGGAATAAATTGCAATGAATTGTGCACAAGGGCGGACTCGCAAGTAATTACCTACGTCAGAGGGGTTTGAGAAATAATGAAGGCAAGCCATGAAATGGAGTAAGTGCCCCACGCAATGCAGCTAGGGCATGTGGAGTGCAAGCCAAGAACCAACATCAATTATTAAGAGTGTGGAACGGCATGGTTACTCATCGTACTAAATTATGGAAACACGTTATGCAGTCACCGATAGAGAACAGAAAAACGAAACCCTTTAGTTTTTCTTTGATATGCAGTTGCATTCGTTTATTGCGTGATTTTATTTAAATTGTTTCTAACTGAATTCTGATCGATTTCTGACCCATATGTTGAATTTCCAAAAAAATTCGGCCATGTAAGTTCTATTCGTTGTGAATAGTTTTATCCAAGTACACGTGTATATTACTTCCTGGGAATGATTTTAAATGAGTGATACAGGAGGCTGTACAGGTAGAGTGATGTATGCTGTCCAATTTGCCAAACAGAGTTTGCCCTTAGCTTGGTAATACCCACTCGTTGTAACTTTGACTAAACAATTAATTTTCCTCCAAGTGGTAACCATCTGATACTGGTCTCATCCTTGTCCTTTGGTTTAAATACCAACTTATATAAGAAACGAGTGGTGGGTGCACGACTGGGTCGTACGCAACTTTCTCTTTCACAGCGAGTTGGGTGTTTGATCAAATAGTAAGTATGCATTTTGATTATTGATGCTAAAAATGATATAAAAAATGTCGAAATGTGATTATACGAACGTTTACTCCGAAATTTGAAGTTATCGGTGTCTATGTGAATAATAATGATTTTCCGTTATTGGCCAAAACTTAAAATTCCGTTTAGTGATTGTTGGGCTAAAACTAATTATGTGGAATTGTTTCAAACTATAATAGTAGTATATATATTAAATTTCATTCAATTTGGCATAGCAGTTTGCGAGAAATTAACAATTTTCTTTATATGGCCTAAATGACAAAATCCGTTATATGGATTTTCTCGCAAAAACTGGGTATGCAGTTTTGTTGGAACTAATATGCTTATAGTATATATAAAGTTTAATCAAAATCGTTAGAGCCGTTTTCGAGAAAATTGAGGTTATGTGTAATTTTTATATGGCAGGTACCCTTATTAACATGGCTAAACGCAAACAAAAAAAATGGCCTAGAATTATGACTAAAATAAGCTTGGATACGAAGTTTGAAGAAAATCGGTCGAGCCGTTTAGGCTGGGGAGACCATTACGGACAGACGGACCGACGGACCGACGGACCGACGGACCGACGGACGGAATTCCAAAAACCACTTTTTTAGGCTCCGCTATCATCGTAATGTTAGAATCAATCAAAATCTCGAGGTCGAAAATTTTCACGAAAACAATATCTTTCTCTTTGTAAGAGAAAGTTAAAAATCTTATTACGAAGCCACTTAGAGCCTCGGAAAGGAAGACATATTTACCAGTATTGTCGGAAAACACAGCCTACATGACAATACGTCTGAAAAGGCTCATTGCCTTCGCTGCGGAACGAAATGCCACTACAGCTAGCAAAGGATTTCCTCACCTCGATATAGCTAAGGGATCTGGACACCGCCATGATCAACGAACGGTCAACCAAATTGATCACATTGCGATAGACAAGGCGCAGATCCGAACATTCCGAGGGGCTCACATCGACTCGGACCATAACCTTGTTGCATTCAAGGACAGAATGCGGATATCCACCCCCCGCCTCAATAAATCACAAATACTGTGAAAAAAATTAATGTCGAAAGACTGCATTCCCTAGTGACCGCCAAGTCCATGTGCACCATACCACAAGCATCTGTCCTCGAAGAATAATGGCGTGGATGTCAACAAGCCATTAAATCGGACGCAAATGATTAGCTAGGTTTGATACCGGCAGGAAACCCCTGGTTTGATGAAGAATATCGACAGATAAGCGCAATCAAAAATTAAGGCCTCAGGCCAGAGCTGCAGGTGAAGACGAGAGCTGCTTTTGAGCTTTATAGACAAAGAAGAAGGATTTTCGGAGAGATAGCAAAAGAGCAAGAAAAGTGCACTTTGGAAAACATAAAAAAACATGAAAACATGCCCGCCAAGCTTAATAAAGCAGGCGGAGATGACTTGGTAAGTAACATTTACCAACCAATAAGCAATATTTGGTCGGATGAAAATATGCCTGAAGAATGGAACCTCTGCATCGTTTGCCGATCCACAAAAATGGAGACCCTCTCAACTGCGCCAACTACAGAGGCATAAGTCTCCTCAAAATCGCCTACAAGATCCTGCCATGATATGTTAACACCTGAAACCGTTTACCAACAACCTGATCGTCTCTTACTGATCAAATCTTCACCGTTCAGCATATTATGGAAAAAAAACCCAAGAAGTCCAAATCGATACCCAACACCTATTTATCGATTGCAAAGCCGCATAAGACAGCATTTATAGAGAAGAACTATACAGAGCCATGTCTAGTTTTGGTATACCGCCCAAACTCGTACGTTTGTGTAGGATGACGATGGAGAATTCTCGCTGCACCATTAGGGTCGGAAACGACCTCACCGACACATTCGATACCAAAAAAGGATTTAGGCAAGGTGATGCGCTGTCATGTGACTTCTTCAGAGGAGGATTCTTGAGAGGATTGTGCAACACTCCCGAGCCAAAACCAGAGGCTCCAAAAATCGGTGCAACTACTAGCATACGCCGACGATATTGACATGATGTCATAGCCACGTTTGCTAGTACAGAGAAGGAAGCGGCTAAAATCGGTTTAGCAGTATAAGTGAGGGTAAGACTAAGTATAAGCTGTCAATACGACAGGACACACAACATCGACGAATTGGACAGAACCTCACCATTGACAGAAATAACTTTCAGGTAGTAACTCTGTCAACAACATCTCGTCAGAAATTAAACGAAGAATTACTCTTGCCAACCGCTGTTTCTTCGGTCTAAGAAGGCAATTCAGTAGTAAAGCCCTCACTCGAACTACTAAGGAGATCCTGTATCAGTCCTGGTTTACACTGCGCTGAAGCATGGACCGTATCAAAATCGGATGAAGAAATCTTTGGTCGATTCGAGAGGGAAATTCTTCGAAAATCTTCGGTCCCGTTTGCATTGACGGGCTATGAAGACGATGATTCAACCAAGAACTATACGATCTGCACAGCAACATGCCCCTGGTGAAAAAAAACTCCCCATCGGACGTTTCAGATGGCTCGCTCCGGCTCGTAGAGTCTTCGATTAGCAGCCAGACGTCGGACGATGTAGAGGAAGACCTCGCCTTAAGTGACGCGCAGAAGTAGAAACCGACCTCAACCAACTTGAAGTGCGCAACTGGAGGTAATTAGCTAAGGACCGGATTAATTCGAGAGGCATGGTGTTGAGGCTAGTGTTGCCAGATTTTGCTCGCAGCTCGGCGGGACATTTGGCAAAAACATGGAAAAAAAACGGGATTTCCAAATTTCTCCCGGGACAAAATTAAAACCCGTTTTTTTGAAATGAGACGCAAGTACGACTTTGAACATATGCATTGGTATGTTAACTAGGTACGATTTTTTAATTCATAAGATCACATTGTTAAACATAAATCAAAATATCTATGTATTTATTATAAAAGAAAAGAATGCGAACAAAAAAAAAATCATGATGAATAAAATTAAAAAGGTACTTCAAATTATTTCTCATCAAATCTAAACTTATTAATACTTAATTTGTTTTAAATTTATGTAATCAAACATTAAATCTATTATATACATATTCACTCTCTTTGTTAATTTATAAAACAAAAACATATGAGAAGGCTACAATCCGCTGTGCGGATCGTTTAATACCCTATCCCATCCCATCCTTAAAATTAATATCCCCAAAATGTGGTCTTTATGGTCATAAAATATTGAAAATGACGTTGTCACAACATATTGTTCAGACGGTTTATCAAAATCTTTTATGGTTCGACAAAAAACAACGTTTTTCTATTGCATATGCCTTGGGGTAGGGCATACAAATGGTTTTTGTAAGATAACGGCCCCAAAAAGTGGGAGTGGGTTGAAATGGTCTATTGACGAAATGTTCATATTAATACTACCAATGATTGTGCATCAAATTTTTTTCGAAAATTTTAAAATAAAAATGTTTTTTATAAAAAACGCCCCCAAAAAGTGGGCGTCGCAAAAAACTTTATACTGACGAAATATAGATATTACGATTCTCTACATGTGCTACTCACTTTTTAAAAACTTTTTTAAAATTCTTTACGATTTGGACAAAAAATACGTTTTCCTAAAAAGGGGGCGTGGCAGTGGGCAGATTTCAAAAATGTTTGCACTTGTTCTGGTGGCACGGATAAGGATCCTATATACCAAATTTCATTATCCTAGCTCAAAATTTAAGGCCCAAAAATCGGTGACGAACAGACAGACGGACGGACGGACGGACAGACAGACATGGCTAATTCGACTCAGATAGCGATTCTGAGTCCATTTACTTTGAGGTATATGTAGCAAAATTATTTCTCTATGTTACAAACTAGGTATCAAAACTAATATACCCCTATGGGATAGGGTATAAAAACATATGAGAAGGCTACAATCCGCTGTGCGGATCGTTGTATACCCTATCCCATCCCATCCTTAAAATTAATATCTCCAAAAAGTGGGCTATATGGGCCTATAATATAGAAAGTGACATTGTCACAACATATTGTTTCAACAGTTTATCAGAATCTTTTGTTGTTTGACAAAACACATCGTTTTCCTCCTGCATATGCTATGGGGTAGGGTATACAAACGGTTTTTGTAAGAAAACGCCCTCAAAAAGTGGGCGTGGGCTAAAATGATCTATTGACGAAATGTTTAAATTAATATTACTAACTATTCTGCATCAAAATTTTTTTCCAAAATTTTAAAATTTGACCGTAAAACGTTTTTTATTAAAAACGCCCCCAAAAAGTGGGCGTGGCAAAAAACTTGATATGAACGAAATATAGACATTACGATTCTCTAACTACGTTTCTCAGACACTTTTTTAAAATTCCTTATGGTTTAGCCAAAAAACACGTTTTTCTAAAAAGGGGGCGTGGCAGTGGGCGGATTTCAAAAATTTTTACACTTGTTCTGCTGGGAGCAACAAAGAGCACGTGTACCAAATTTCATCCTTCTAGCTCAAAATTTAAGGCCCCAAAAATGGTGACGTACGGACGGACGGACGGACGGACAGACATGTCTAAATCGACTCAGCTAGCGATTCTGAGTCGATCCATATACTTTGAGGTATATGTAGCTAAATTATTTCTCTATGTTACAAACTATGTATCAAAACTAATATACCCCTATGGGATAGGGTATAAAAATAGTAATATTAAGTTACTTTGTATATTTTAAGGAACTTTTAAAAAATATAATCATTTCAGGATTATTTTTACAAAATTGTAAAATTCCGAACACGTCCATTTCAGAAGCATCTGCTAGAATACTCTTTCCGCAAAACAATTGCAACTAGGAAACTAAATACAAAGGGAATCATTTCGAATATATTTAGTATTTCATCCAATGAAACATTTTTAAAAGTGTTGTTTCATTTGTGAAAGAGCAGATTTCTTTATCATTGTGTTCCAAAAGGAGATTCGTATGATTTGAAATTCTTCATGAAGGCAATCCAAATCTGTTTCCTCAATACGTAGCAGGAGCACTTTAAAAAAGTTTTAAATTTAAGGGTTCATCTATTTAAAAATGAGAGCTTAGATAGAATATTATTTTCTGAAAAACCATACCATTAGTATAGGATCGTAATAAATCATTTTGCTTTGGCATCCGGAATTAAATCAGAAAGACATTGTCTTGGCCTGCTTCCGAAAACTATGTGGTTTAGTCTTTGCTTAAAATTGTCACGAATTTCGTGCATTTGAGTCGCTATCGGGGACGAAAGCTGTCCCGGCGGGAAAACCGATATTACATCTTAAATCCGGCACTTCCCGGGCAAACCGGGACGTCTGGAAACGCTAAATTTGAGGCCCAGGTTCATTTAGCTGAAGTTTAACCAACTAGAAACCTATTGTTCATACCAACTACTGATGGTGGCAAAAAGCTTGGTTCAATATATTTTGACCTCTGAGTTCCTTTCTACTAGGGTGTCGATTGTTGACATTAATGGGTTACGAATACCTTTCTATTGATTCTGCACAGCTTCGTCTTTGTGATAGAAAGAGGAATGAAGTGAGATAGTACGATGTAGGATGTAGTGAAGACCTACTCCATAGGTGGTGTCCCTACTGAAGGTTCTTGGGGTTGTTAATTTGTTTTTGATTTTATTCTTCAAAACGTTGTGGAAAATTTGTGTTACTTCTGCTGAATATCTAGCAAAATAGTTTTTTCTTTTAACTTGAAAATAAAAAGTTTCTTGAAAAGATAGATGCAGCGGTTCAGAGATGCCCAAACGGAGCTATACCTGATTTTCTATGTCACTTCACGAATGTATCAAAATCCATTTCAACCAATCAATTATTGGGTTGGTTAGGCAATAGCTTCAGCACTATCTCGATTTGCCGATCAGTAGACTTTTCTCAACGAATAACGAAAGATCCGTCACATTTCCGTCTTAAATTGAAATTTGCCCGCACCGCCAACGTAATGAGCACGCAATCGCAAGGCCATCTTACTGCATTCGTGGTTCAGCATCACCTTATCGGGCACGTACACTGGTATAAGTCCGCCAAGAGTCGATAATCTGCATTGGATCCCAGTCCGCCATCGGACTTGCCTTCGATGGAGTAATCTCTGTGCACGTCGTTATGTTGGGTTGTTGTCGATGGTTGTGACGATGTTGCCAACGTCCATCTGCCTACTTGCATTTTCATTTCCAACCATTCCGTTGCCTCCATCCCATTGCCCTGTAGCGCACATACAGCACACTACTCCACCTTAGTCTGCGCATGCGAGCAAGCGAACGTTCTCAGAGACAGACACCAAAGTGCTGAGAGCCTCTCTAAATTAATGCACATAATTGCCACAACTAATGATTACGGTTTTTCTCCGCTTTCGACATTAGAACTCATATTTCGCGAGAGCGAGAGAAACATGCACCGCGAGACCGAGAAGGCGGAATCAGTTTGATACTGTCCATGGAAAATCTGTGCAACACCAAGCTCCAAGCAACCACCATTCATCCGTCCTGGCTAGTGATGCAACTGTGGAAATCATAAATTCTAAACACATTAACAGTCAATGGGTGCATGGTGCGCTGCGCATGCGCCCATTCTTCCTACGCACAAAGACCCATGAACGCAGCGCGCTTCCTCCCGCTCCGGATGGAAATGAAAGATGCTGCTCTAGGGCTGCGTCCGCGGACTGCACCGTATTGATGGGCTTACTTTACAAATATCAAATAAGCCATTTCTCATTTTGCGGCAGAGCTGCGTTAGGCACAACGCGCAGCGGTGATGACATTTCTTCCTGAGGGGTGCTTTGGTTGAAGGTATAATTCTTTGGCGTCGACGTCTTCCACCAACGACCAACGTCAAATTGGTATTCCAGACACATCCTCGTGTATAGCTGCAGCCGCAGAACAAACGTTTGTCGATGGATTTTATTTCCAGGAAGACACGGCGAAAGGTAACCTCAAGGAACACATAGGCGAACAACTATTCCGTACGCATTAGGAGGTCTTTGACAGTGGCTGGAGGGCGATCATTCGTTTGGTTCGCAGAGTGTGCGTCTGGACATATATTGGCTGTTCAGGAAGCGAATCCAGTTTGTGGGTGGAGATGATCATCAGGATGATGATGATGAAAACAAGTTGCAAGTTCTTGTTGCAATGCAAGGTCTTTCACTTTTCTAGGTATCAAGTGGGTGGCGTGACAACGCAGAAGATGAAGCCGAGGAACTAGAATTTACTGCGTGGTGCGAAGGACAGATATTAGACAACTACGTGTGTATACGAGAGTTGTCTTGTGGAAGGGCTATAGATAGAGATACCGAACAGTGAACATGATGGGATTCATAAATGCGTTTGTGATTTAAGATGTTTGTCTTCTAAGGTTTGTTATGTTTGTAGGAATTTAAGGGCCGATAAAAGTGGTTGTAGAGGTTGGGTTTGCAGTAATCTCTGGACCGTATTTGTTAAAGATCATGCGGTGAGAGAGGTCCCAGATAAAAAAAATTTGATTAGGCCCAGGTAGAGATAGTTTTTTTTATAGAGGTCGGCTTTTGTGATCACCAGTGTGGTTTGATAGGGCTGCTTTCTAGATCCCTTTGGCTGAAGAAATAGCGTATTGTAGGTAAAAGTACAAAGAATCTTCTACCTTAAGGCTGGACCTCTTAGATTTTAATTTTATCAAAAAATGAAAAGCGTTCGCTGTTTAAAAATAATCAGTCTACTGGCGCAAGGGGGCTTGGTGGGACTAGCTTTTCACAAACATTGTGTGCATGTATACTTCTTCTGCAATGGGCTTACTTATTTACTTAAGTGGCGCGACAGTCCGCGAAGAACCTGAGCCTCAACCAATATGCCTCTCCAATTAGCCCGGTCCTTAGCTAACTGCCTCCATTTGCGCACTCCAAGTTGGTTGAGGTCGGTAACTACTTCTGCGAGCCACTTAAGGTGAAGCATTCCTCTACTGCGTCCGACGTCTGGCTGGGAATCTTAAACGTTCAATGCGGAGTTTTTTGACCAGCGGTATGTCGCTGTATAGTTT
Source organism: Rhingia campestris (assembly GCA_932526625.1). Taxonomy (NCBI): domain Eukaryota; kingdom Metazoa; phylum Arthropoda; class Insecta; order Diptera; family Syrphidae; genus Rhingia; species Rhingia campestris. The sequence goes on along the minus strand of OW052183.1, from coordinate 121,360,075 downwards.
GTGGTTGAATCTTCGTCTCCATAGTCCGTCAACGCAAACGGGACCGAAGATTTTTCGAAGAATTTCCCTCTCGAATCGACCAAGGATTTCTTCATCCGCTTTTTATACGGTCCATGCTTCAGCGCCGTAGAGCAGGACTGGGATAATCAGGGTCTTATATAGGATCTCCTTAGTAGTTCGAGTGAGGGCCTAACTACTAAGTTGCCTTCTTAGCCCGAAGGAACATCAGTTGGCAAGAGTAATTCTTCGTTGGATTTCTGACGAGATGCTGTTGTCAGAGTTAATAGCGGAGCCGAGGTAGACAAAGTCCCGTACTACCTCAAAGTTATATCTGTCAATGGTGACGTTCTGTCCATTTCGTCGATGTTGTGTGTCCTTTCGTGTTGACAGCATATCCTTAGTCTTATCCTCATATACTGCTTACCCCATTTTGCCGCTTCCTTCTCTATAGGAGCAAACGTGGCTATGACATCACGTTGAGTCCTACCAATGATGTCAATATCGTCAGCGTATGCTAGTAGTTGCACCGATGTTTGGAAAATTGTGCCTCTGGTGTTGGCTCGTGAGTTTTGCACAATCCTCTCAAGAATCAAATTGAAAAAGTCACATGACAGCGCATCGCCTTGCCTAAATCCTTTTTTGGTATCGAATGTGTCGGTGAGGTCGTTTCCGACGCTGATGGTGCAGCGAGAATTCTCCATCGTCATCCTACACAAACGGACGAGTTTGGGCGATATACCAAAACTAGACATGGCTCTGTATAGTTCGTCTCTATAAATGCTGTCGTATGCGGCTTTGAAATCGATAAATAGGTGGTGGGTATCGATTTGGACGTCTTGGGTTTCTTCCAGGATCTGTCGAAGTGGGAAAATTGGATCGATTGTGGACTCTCCTGGCCTAAAACCACACTGATAAGGGCCGATCAGGTTGTTGGCAAACGGTTTCAAGCGTTCACATATTACGGCAGATAGGATCTTGTAAGCGATGTTGAGTAGACTTATGCCTCTGTGTTGGCGCAGTTCAGAGGGTCTCCTTTTTTGTGGATCGGGCAAACGATGCTGAGGTCACATTTTTCAGGCATGCTTTCATCCGACCAGATTTGGCTTATGAGTTGGTGGATGTTACGTACCAAGGCATCTCCGCCAGCTTTATAAAGCTCAGCGGGAAGGCCGTCATTTCCGGCGGCCTTATTAAGCTTGAGCTTAGATATTGATATACTCACTTCACTTTGGTCGGGTGGTTGGCAGTTTTCGCTGTCGTTGCCAATATTAAATGGTTCGTTCTGCCTGACAGCGGAATGTTCTTCGTCATCGCCGTTTAACAGTCTGCAGAAGTGGTTCTTCCATATCCTCAGCATCGACTGTGTCTCAAATACGATATTTCCTTGTTCATCTCGACAGGATTCTGTTCGAGCCTTGTATCCTTGGCTTTGACGTTTTACACTTTGGTAAAACTTACGAACATCGTTCCTGGAGTGGCACCTCTCTATATCCTCGTTCGCGCGCTTTTCTTGCTCTTATTTCTTCTTTCTGAAAAGCCGATGTTCTTCCCTTCTTCTTTGCTAATAGAGCTCAATGGCAGCTCTGGTCTTCACCAGCAGCTTAGCCTTGTAGGCCTCGTTCTTGGCTGCGAGCATCTGTCGGCATTCCTCATGAAACCAGGGGTTTCTTGCTGGTGGCATCGAGAAACCTAGCACATCAGTTGCGGCTGATCTAATGGCTTGTTGGCAACGTTGCCATTGTTCTTCGATATTAGATGCTGGTGGTGGGTTGTGAGCCGCGTTGCGCGAAGGTCTTGGCGGTCTCTGGCGATTGCAGTCTTTCGACATTAAAGTTTTTCACAGTATTTCTGGTTTTTTGTGGAGTGGTGGATATCCGCATTCTTACCTTGGCTACAACAACGTAGTTTTCCGAGTCGATGTTATCCCCTCGGAATATTCGGACATCCAAAATACTGGATGCGTGCCTCTTGTCTATCGCAATATGATCAATTTGGTTGACTGTTCGTTGATCTTGGCGGTCTCCCCATGTCCCTTATAGATATCGAGGAAACCGTGTGCTGGCTATAGTGGCATTTCGTTCCGTAGCGAAGTCAATTAGCCTAAGTCCGTTACCAGACGTGTTGTCGTGTAGGCTATATTTTCCGACAGTACTTCTAAAGATTCTCTTCTCTTCTCTTCCTACTTTTGCTTTAAATCTCCCAGCCAGATTTTAACATCGTACTTTGGTTTTAGCTCATAGGTTTTGTCGAGGAGCTCGTAGAAGCAAACCTCAGTCACAGGATCGTCTTTTTCCTCCGTCGGAGCATGATCGGATATAAGGCTTATTTTGGCGAATTTGGCCTTGATGCGGATTGTTTCAATGCGTTCGCTAATGTCTTGAAAACATAAGACTTCTTGCCTAAGTCTGGCACTTATAACAAATCCGCGTCCGAATAGTCGCTGTTTCTGCTCACTATAACACGGTCCATAGTAGATGACACAGTTTTTCATCCTCTTTTTGCCCGGCCCATCCCATCGTATTTCCTGGATGGCAGAGATGTTCGCCTGCACCTCTCCTGTTTAATGTTCTCACATTCCAGGTGCAGATACGAACGTCGTTGTCCTTTTTTCGTTTAGTATGGTCGTCTAAAATAATATCAGTCTTTCCGAGGCTATTGGTTGCTTCGTGACATAAGCTTTTTTCCGTGGATGGGTAGTTAACCCAAAGCACAGCCCCAACCTGGAGGGCCTGGCCCTTGTTTTGACTCTAGGACAGCGGGCCGGAAAAATACCGATGTCAGTAGCCCATTTTGGGATATGAGCGCTGCCGTTGACCCATTGAGGGCTCCTCCGCCACCAACTCTTTTCCAACACCCTGGCTCAGTATTGGAAATCACTATATACCTGGTGTTCAAATATGTCGAAGCAGCTCACACAGGGATTACACTGCCAGTTCGATCAAACTGGAGCCGTAGGCGCCACCGTTGAATCCATGTAGGGAACTCCTCCGCTGCCGCCTGAGAGTGAGTGCCTTAGTGAGAGGACACTCCTTCCCCCTCTCTCGTTTGCTGCCACCAACGACCTTCCAAAGGGGTTTATTACCCCATTTCCAGTCGAGGCACTAGGCACCCACCACTCACCAGCGTGGAGGTGAGAGTAGGAGTTGATAGTGAGAGGCTGGAGTGAGAACGCTTGTGTTCTCATGTAATCGCATCACTATCCTTGAACACCGGCCTTATTTTCTATTGCTTCGTAATAAGTTTTTATCCGGTGACAGCACAAACCCCAACATGGAGAACAAGGATCATATTTTTATCTAAGACGAATATTTCAAAACAGTCATTCTGACGAGGCTTAAAGCTTTTTTTTCGCTTTCAATTCAAATCCGTTAGAATTACCACTGGGTGCATTCATGTATCTCTTAAAAAATATTACGGTACTACATCCTCTGGGTATTGACTTTGATACAAGGTGAGGGCATTTGAATCATCTTCAAGTGCAATTTTTACTTCGTACAAGAAGTCATAAAAAAAATCCTTATCAGTATCGTCGGTTGGGGCATGAATTTGGTTTTATGGGTTGTTGGCATTCCGATAAGACGTTAAACTCGCATAAGCCTGCTTGGATCCTTAGCGATCAGTGGTATGGCTTAATGGCTTGACTTATGCCAGCTTACCACAACAAATCCACATTCTATGATGTACAGACCTTGGTGCCACATGTAATAAACCGCATGATGTTATTTCTTTAATTTTTGATTTTATCCATCGGTGTATACTGCAACAGAATTATTTCGTTTTTTTTAGGCATCAGGGTTACATGGATCAGGGATTTGCGTGCGGATCCGTTGTCCATGGCTGTTACATCTCTTGTAATTAGATGGGTTAAACATGATACAGAAGTTTCCCTGAAAACGCAATTCCCAACCTGGAAAGGGTGTTCCAATTTGTTTCCTCTAGATAGTGGCTCCATAAATTACCGTCAACGGGATTGAGCGATGCCGTTGACATTTTTGGCTAGTCGACCACCATCTCTTTCAGCTTTTGCAGGTTGTTTAGGGCTGTGAGGCCATTGTTGACCACATCATGAATGGTTTCACTACCGTTTGGAAAAAGGAAGGGGTAGTTGAGTGTTGGGACTCATTTAGCCAATATGACTTATGTATTGCAGGTCGTCGCAGTTGCCAGAAAATTTGAGCTGAGTAACTAAAACTAGCTGCGTACGTAAAAGAAAGGCTAATGTAAACAGACAGGCTCAGTGGCGCCATTGTTAGTGCGATGAACTGTTAGCCAGCACTGTTCGCCAGCACACTTAGACCACTTTCGTCCGTTCTCCTTACTATCCGTGGGAGAACCATTTTGAGCTTTCGATGAAGCGGAGGAGGCTTTTTACCTTCCGTTTTTGCCAAATCACTGAGATTTTGAATATACTAAGCTCCGAGATGTAGCTTCCTTTTGTTTGATAGGGCCGGGCAGTTACAAAGGAGATGAAGTATTGTTTCCTCCTCCTCCTCGTTCATGCATCTCCTACAGAAGTCGTTTGAGAAAAGGCCTAGCCTTTCTGCGTGCCTACCCATTAAGCAGTGTCCCGTGATGACACCTATGGTATCGCAAATATTCAGTCTATCGAGAGAAATCAGTCCCTTTGATCTTCTCAAATCTAGCTTTGGCCAATTTGTTTGGTTGTTTGACATGTCGTGCCAAGACTCCATCTGAGGTTTGATTTGCTGTTAGCATGATCTACAGGATCTAACATCCTGTAGATCTAAAACGTACTTCTTCATTTTGTGTACATTTGATAGTCCAGCTAGTTCGTCTTCTATTACGTTTTCTATAATGTGCTTAAGTCTTGGCACCCAGATTAAGTGGACCATATTCTGATTCTTGACTATCGACGTAGATCGTGATATCCTCCTGTGATATGTCCAGACGTCTATTCGGTAGCTTTAGGTAGGACTAGGACTTGTGTTTGGAAGTCACAAGTCTACAATTCAACTGGTCTTAAGAAGCTGGTTAGAAGCCTACTCAGATTTTCATTTTGGATCCATCGATGTATATTTCTATTTCGAAGATGATAGATAGGTATGATGTAGTTAGACACTCCTTCTTCATGTACCACTGTACAAAAGGTTGAATAACCAGGTTTCTACTTTCTCTAAGATCAATTGGTGTAAGGTTAAGGATTGTCTTCAGACCTACCGTTGGAAAGGTACACATTTCTGCTATTATTAGTGGATATATCGTACATTGTACATTAGTAAATGACGTCATATCGCGTCCCCTTTTTATGACATCCCACCATACCATAAGAGGCTTTTCGAACTTTTTAAAGACGGGTAATATTTTTTTCCTGCAAACTTTATTGCAGATGTAGGGAGCCATGTTTGCTTTTTTTGTTCTGTTTTTTTTTTATTTTATGGTTCCAAATTCCCTAAGTAACAACATGCTACATTTTTTTCAATACATCATGACAAGCTTTTTAATCTTGCGGGTTAACTTTGCTTTTTACAAAAAGTTAATTTCGCACACTCAAAGGTGAAGAACTTAAGAAGGTTCCACTGAACAATGAACCACACTCTTGATCATGATGGCGGGCAACAATATTCATGTCACACACAAGCTTAAGTGAAGCCTTTAATATTTCGTCCCATCGTCGTGGCTGCATCTCTAGTTGGTCATAACATCTTTCAATTAAAAGCGTTATGTTTGCTGTCATAAAACTTTGAGTTCCATAAAATGTCAATAACGCTCCTTTTCTACTATATGCCCACCTACCGCTCGTCACAATTATTCATTCATGAGTGGATTGCTCTGAAAATGTCTTCATCAAGCCTTATGGTAAAATCAACTTACATCATGCCGATGCCAACCATCAACAGTGGTATCGCTTGTTTCGGTCGCATAATAAAAGCCTCCAATGTGCGAAAAGCAATACATTGTAACGCATTCTACTCATAGATACTCTCCATCTAGAACAAGTTCGGTTGAGGTTATTTATTGCGGCCGTACCATGAATAGTTACATTCGCAGGCTAGCGAGAGTTTTCCACGTTCTTGTTCCGCAACTCGAACGCACATTCCTCTTCGCGTTGCGAATACATTCGCATGAGAAAACCGCGCAATTAATTGCACACTAATCGTTTATCTTCAATGTATCTGGAGTTCCATTAGACAAATCCGACATTGAGAATACCTCGGAGGGATATAGCGCATAAGCATACGTTGGGGCACACATGGCAGACACAAGTGCATTCTCATGGCCATTGAAAGAGTTTCCGCGACAGCATTTCTGAGATTATGCGATATCGATGATGATGATGATGATTCCACTTAGAGAGGAGAAGGCGGAGGTTGTCTGTTGAAATGCGATAGATAAGCGACAATCATGGTCATGAATTCAATGGGATTGGCGCTAATACTTGGGGCCTTTGATTGACATTTTTTGGATACTCATTTGAGAGGCTATTTCTACGACGGATTTGTTGACCATTTATGTTTGGCTTTGAGCTAAGTGTTCCGGGTTGTATAGTATTTCTATTGATAAGCTTTTATAAGCCACCTATTAGTTGGAATTTACCTATTTTGTACTATGTGTGGTACTAAATGGTGTGGTGTTCCTGTGGGGTGATCATTAATAAAAATTATAAATAAGACCGAAGATCATTTGTTGTACAACTAGGAGTGACTGAGATTATTTTCGAAGCAACTTCTGAGACCAAATTTATTTCATTGTAAAACTGTTAAGGTCGGCCATTCTGACATTGATCGCTGTAAAAATGTACTTTTTGTTAGCTTTTCTGATATGTAAAAGAGCAGGACACGTGGCGAAAAAGCATCTTAAACCAATTGAATAGAAAAAATGTTTCCCAGGGTAAGTCGAAGTAAAATCTGAAACTAGGATCATATCGCAATGAAATTCTGTCACTAAAAACTTGCATAAGATGCAGTACCCTGTTAAGATATTGGTCGGCTTGGATACAATGTCACAGCATTTTCCTAAGCAAAATGAATGCGTTGAACTTAAGTTCAAATAAGGCTGCACAAGTAAGGCCGTATTTTCAGAAAACATAGCCTATGCGTCTGGCAACAGCCTTAGGCTAATTGACTTCGCTGCGGAACGATATGCCAGAACAACGAACGTTCAACCAAAATTATAACATTGCGATAGACAGGATGCATGCATCCAGTATTTTGGATGTCTGTCCGAACATTCAGAGCGACTGACATCGACTCGGACCACTTCCTTGTTGCAGCCAAGATAAGAATGCGGGTATCCTCCACGACACAACAAACCAGAAATACTATGAACAAATTTAATGCCGAAAGACTGCAAGACCGGCAAGGCCTTCGCGCAACGCGTATCCCTAAACCACTCGATTTACACCATACCACAAGCATCTAATGTCGAAGAAATATGGCAAGATCAGCCGAAATTGATGTGCTAGGTTTCTCGGGGCCACCAGCAAGAAACCCCTGGTTTGATGAGGAATGCCGACAGATGCTCGCAGCCAAGAACGTGGTCTACAAGACTAAGCTGCAGGTAAAGACAAGAGCTGCCATTGAGCTCTATAGGCAGAGAAGAAGGGAAGAACATCGGCTTTTCAGCAAGAAGAAAAAAGAGCAAGAAAAGCGCGCGATCGAGGATATAGAGAGGTGCCACTCCAGGAACGATGTTCCCAAGTTTTGCTAAAGTGATATATGTCAAAGCCAAGGATACAAGACTCGAACAGAATCCTATCGAGATGAACAAGGAAATATCGTATTTGAGACATAGTCGATGCTGAGGATATGGAAGAACCACTTCTGCAGACTGTTAAATGGCGATGACGAACAACATTCCGCTGTCAGGCAGAACGAACCATTTAATATTGACAACGACAGCGAAAACTGCCAACCACCCGACCTAAGTGAAGTGAGGATAGCAATATCTAAACTCAAGCTTAATAAGGCCGCCGGAAATGACGGCCTTCCCGCTGAGCTTTATAAAGCTGGCGGAGATGAATTGGTAAGCAACATCCACCAACTCATAAGCCAAATCTGGTCGGCTGAAAGCATGCCTAAAGTCCGAAGCGAAGCGAGCTCGCACTGGGAAAACAACCTCTGACAGAACCACCTATAGAGATATAGCGAGCTTTGTCAGATTGGGTGTCGTACCAGTCGATATCGATCGCAATCCTCTCACGAATGAACAAATGGTTCAGATACAAGAGAGGATTATGGACATCACGATCGAACTGCGCGACGGGGATGCAAAGCCAGCTTTCCGCGGGACAACTTTCAAAGCCGGATGGCTCTTGTTAGTATGTGCGGACATCACCACTTCAGAGTGGATGAACACAAACTTCCTCAGACTAAAGGAGAAATGCGAGTTGGAAGTAATGCTTGTGGGAGAGGATGACTTTCCGAAACCACATATTGTCAGAGCTTTCTTCCCGCAGAGTACCGGTGTCACAAATGAGAGAATACTGGCAATACTAGACGGTCAAAACAGAGACCTAAATACGAGAACGTGGAGAGTTCTGCAAAGATCGGACGAGAAAGACATCGCCCACATGGTCTTTGCAATAAATGAGAGTGCGATGCGTAGGCTTGCGGAGCTAAAGGGGATGGTATCATACAGATTTGGCCAAATCAAGATCATCCTTAAAGGATCCGACAAGTCTGCAATTCAGACCCGAAAAAATAGTGTAAATGACACTGATAAAAAGAAAAAGTCGCCAGAAAAAACAAGCGCCAGCTCGTCGCAACCAGCAGCCAGTATTAGTACTGCCGCCGGAAGCGATACAAAGAAGACTGGTTCACTGCCTACGACTTTATCGCCAAACGCCCCTAGTACGAGCAACGTTAACATCAGCCAGCAACAGTTTAGACCAAAGCTAGCTGCGGAACGGGCGCGTGAACGGCAAAAACACGGACAGCGTAAAAACGGTCCGAGAGATAGACACGAAGGTCTTTCTCAACAGGGTATCGTACGCAGAAGAGGCGATAACAAGCCTTATAGGGTACGAAACCCTGAGCACGGTAGGAAGCGATGACCACCCTACTAAATGTGCTGCAGGCAAACCTGCACCGAGCTATAGGTGCCTCGGACACCTACAACCAAAGATGTGCCGAAGGGAACATCGCTCTAGGTTTAATCCAGGAGCCATGGGCAACAGAGGGTAAGATATTTGGTTTACAAAGTAAAACCAGAGAGCTCATCTTCGCCCGGGGAAATTTTAGACCAAGGGCAGCTCTTTTAGTTGCAAAAGATATAAAATTCTCTCCCATTCCAGGTTTCATTACCAAAGATCTGGTGGCTGTCCTTTTAGAAAGACGCAACGGCCGAGAGCTACAAAAAATTGTATGCGCATCGGCGTACTTTGCTGGAGATGACGAAATACCACCTCGCCCAGTACAGGAACTTGTCCAGTACTGCCAGACCCAGCAACTACATCTTATCTTCGGCTGCGACGCCAACGCGCATAACACAATATGGGGCAGTCGAGATACAAACAAAAGAGGTGAGTCCTTATTAGAATACCTATATAGCAACAATTTAGTTATACTAAATAAGGGTAATAAACCCACGTTTAGAAACGTTTTAAGAGAAGAAGTTTTAGACCTTACCATCTCTTCTCCGTTTGTCCAAAACACCGTCGAAAATTGGCACGTTTCTGGTGAGGCATCTTTATCGGATCACATGCACATAAGTTTCCAATTAAGATGCAACACCGAGGATGCGCCGATTAAATACGACAACAAACTCACAAATTGGAGAACGTATCGAGAAAATCTATCGATTAAATGTGACATACTTCCAGAAAAACCTTCATGTGTAAGTGAAGCAGAAGTCGCACAATGTCAACTAAATGACATTATCATCTCATCTTTTACAAATAGCTGTAAGGTTAAACGCACTGTGGCAAAGAGGTGCACACCATGGTGGAACGATAACCTAGAAAGTTTCCGTAAAAGAGTAAGAAAACTTTTCAATAAAGCCAAACGCACCGGAAAGTGGGACCAATATAAATCTCTACTTACCCAATACAACATAGAGTTGCGAAAATCAAAAAGAGCGTCCTGGCGCAAATACTGTGAGGAACTCGAAGAGCTTCCGGCGGTGGCGCGTCTCCAGAGGGCACTCTCGAAAGATAAAACAAACTGCATGGGATTACTAGTCAAAGCTGACGGTAAAATCACATGCGACCGGGAAGAAACGTTGACCACACTTCTTCAGGTACACTTTCCCGGCTCTACAATCACAACTGAGTTTCATGAACACATGATAGATGACTCACCCCCTATAAACCTGAAAAGGATTAATAGTTTATCCGGCAAACTTTTTACTCCGGATAAGGTCAAATGGGCGATCAACTCATTTAAACCATACAAGGCACCAGGGACAGACGGAATCTTTCCTGCTCTTATACAAAAGGGCTTGGACTTTTTCCTACCCACTATGGTAGCCTTATTTAGGTTTAGTTTCAATTGGGGCTACATACCACAAACCTGGAGGGAGGTAAACGTGGTATTTATCCCCAAACCAGGCAAACCAATAGAACTACCTAAATCATACCGTCCAATAAGCTTAACATCGTTTTTCCTGAAAACAATGGAAAGAATACTTGACGTACACATTAGAGAGTGCTTAAATGAAAGCACTCCTCTGCACCCATGTCAATTCGCCTACCAAAAAGGTAAATCCACGGAAGGAGCACTTCTAAGTTTAACATCACAAATAAAAAGTGCATACGAAAACAAAGAAGTAGCTTTATGTGCCTTCCTAGACATAGAGGGCGCTTTTGACAACACTGGATATGACTCCATATCAAATGCTTTGACTCATAGAAGAATAGATCATCCCACCATCAAATGGATCAAAGCGATGCTTGAAAGTCGGAAAATAACTGCTTCATCAGCACAGACCTCAGTATCAGTAACAGCCGTTAAAGGCTGCCCTCAGGGAGGAGTACTCTCACCCCTACTATGGTCTCTGGTTATCGATAACCTACTTCAAGACCTAAGTAATGCAGGTTTCAATATAATTGGATACGCCGATGACCTAGTCATCATAATAAAGGGCAAAGAACCAAACGAAGTTACAACACGTTTGCAAAACGCCCTTAAGATAGTCATAGACTGGTGTAATAAAGAAAGTCTGTCTATAAACCCCAGCAAGGCTATCATCGTCCCTTTTACAAAAAGGAGGAAATTAAATCTTACCCAAATTTCAATCAATGGTACATACATTGAGTATTCCAACGAAGTAAAATATCTTGGAGTGATCCTCGATAAAAAACTAAGCTGGAACTCCCACATCAACAACAAAATTCAAAAAGCAACCAAAGCTTTCTGGGCTTGCCGAAGCATGTATGGTAAAACCTGGGGAATCTCTCCAAAGACCACACACTGGATCTACACGATCATGGTCAGGCCCATTATAACATACGCTTCAATAGTATGGTGGAACAAAGTCACCCAAAAAACAACTATAAATAAATTAAACAAGGTACAACGGCTTGCCTGTCTGGGCATTACCGGAGCTATGCGTACCTGTCCCACGGCGGCTATGGAAGCCATAATAGGACTAACACCTCTCCATATTTACATAAAAAAAGTGGCAATTCGCAGCTCAGCAAGTTTGACACAAGCGGAAGAATTAAACATTAGTGAACATCTAAAACTAATTGAACTTCTATCCGAACTTCCAGAACTTGACATGATCTGTGCGGTTACAGACCGCTTACCAAAGACACTATGCTTCGACAAAAGATTCTCAACGGAGATCACAACCAGAGAAGCATGGTGTAGCAACAACCCTCCAAACTGCCTAAACGGCCTAAAGTGGTATACGGATGGTTCTAAAATGGACTCAGGGGTAGGAGCTGGCATACATGGACCAAATAAAAACATCTCAATACCTATGGGAAAAAACTCTAGTGTATTCCAAGCTGAGCTCCATGCCATAAAAGAATGCGCAAACCTAATACACAACTCAGGTATTAAAGGCGCAAACATCCATATATTCACGGACAGTCAAGCAGCTATAAAAGCCCTTAGCTCACACATCATTGACTCCAAATCAGCACTACACTGCTTCAACTCCCTCCAAACACTCAGTTCCAGGAACAAGACCAAACTATGGTGGGTCCCCGGACATAAGGGAGTTGAAGGTAACGAAAAAGCTGATGAACTAGCCAGAAAAGGTTCCGAAACCCCCTTCATTGGACCTGAACCCTTCTGTGCAATCCCCAAATCAGCCATAAATCTAGTCATAAAAAACTGGGAACAAAACAAATGTGTTTCATACTGGGGAAACATCCCAGGCCTAAGACAGGCCAAAAGAGCTATTCAGCCCTTCAAATCAGATGCCGACAAGATACTAAATATTCGCAGGCACGATATCAAAAACTTAGTAGGCTACCTAACTGGTCATCACGGTCTGCGATATCACCTTAATAAAATGCGTCTAGTCGACTCACCGGAGTGCAGACTATGTCTAGAAGAAGACGAAACAGCCGAGCATATCATATGTGAATGCCCGGCTCTTTACGGTATGAGAAGAGAATCTTTCTTCAGGGAATTCTTAAGTCCCGAAGAATTGAGGAAATCTTCGGCTGAAAGTATTATCAGCTACATTAGGAAAGTAGAAGCGCTACTAACCTAAAAAGCATCTGACGGCAAGCACAATAGATCTTTTAGGTCGATGTGTATATTACTGCTTAGGCAGGTCAGAATTTAAAAAAAAAAAAAAAAAAAAAGAATGGAACCTCAGCATCGTTTGCCCGATCCACAAAAAAGGAGACCCTCTGAACTGCGCCAACTACAGAGGCATAAGTCTGCTCAACATCGCCTACAAGATCATATCTGCTGTAATATGTGAACGCTTGAAACCGTTTACCAACAACCTGATCGGCCCTTATCAGTGTGGTTTTAGGCCAGGAAAGTCCACAATCGATCAAATTTTCACACTCAAGAAGTCCAAATCGATACCCCCCACCTATTTATCGATTTCAAAGCCGCATACAACAGCATTTATAGAAAGGAACTATACAGAGCCATGTCTAGTTAGGGTATACCTTCCAAATTCGTCCGTTTGTGTAGGATGACGATGGAGAATTCTAGCTGCACCATCAGGGTCGGAAACGACCTCACCGACACATTCGATACCAAAAAAAAGGATTTAGGCAAGGCGATGCACTGTCATGTGACTTCTTCAATTTGATTCTTGAGAGGATTGTGCAAAACTCCCGAGCCAACACCAGAGGCACAATTCACCAAAAATTGGTGCAACTACTAGCATACGCCGACGATATTGACATCATTGGTAGGACTCAACGTGATGTCATAGCCACGTTTGCTGGTATAGAGAAGGCAGCGGCAAAAATGGGTTTAGCAGTAAATGAGGGTAAGACTAAGTATACGCTGTCAACACGAAAGGATATACAACATCGACGAATTGGACAGAACGTCATCGTTGACAGATATAACTTTGAGGTAGTACGGGACTTTGTCTACCTCGGCTCCGCTATTAAATCTGACAACAACATCTCGTCAGAAATCAAACGAAGAATTACTCTTGCCAATCGGTGTTTCTTCGGGCTAAAAAGGCAATTTAGAAGTAAAGCCCTCACTCGAACTGCTAAGGAGATCCTATATAAAACCCTGATCATCCCAGTCCTGCTCTACGGCGCTGAAACATGTACCTTATCAAAAGTGGATGAAGAAATCCTTGGTCGATTCGAGAGAAAAATTCTTCGGAAAATCTTCGGTCCCGTTTGCGTTGACGGGCTATGGAGACGAAGATTCAACCACGAACTATACAAGCTGTACAGCGACATACACGTAGGTAGTCAAAAAACTCCGCATTGAACGTTTAAGATGGCTAGGACATGTAGAACGAATGGACACCAATACTCCGGCTCGCAGAGTCTTCGATTCCCAGCCAGACGTCGGACGCAGTAGAGGAAGACCCCGCCTTAAGTGGCGCCCACAAGTAAAAACCAACTTGGAGTGCGCAACTGGAGGCAGTTAGCTAAAGACCGGGCTAATTGGAGAGCCATGTTGGTTGAGGCCCAGGTTCATCCCGGACTGTACCGCCACTTAATCAATCAATCAATCGACTTTATTTATGGATTGCCATGGATGGATGTTAATATAGGTCTTATACAATGGCCGTGTACATCCATAGGTTGATCCTAGGGTTCGCTTATAGAAAGCGACTGCGGCCTTTTTAATGCGCTCGCGCACATTTAGGTTCCAGTTGGGTTTTCTATCAAGAATGACACCCAGATATTTTGCACTATCGGCTAGTTTGAGGGTAGTCCCATCGATAGCCGGTAGGTCGAATATTGGTATCTTCCTCTTATTCGTAAAGATAACGAGTTCCGTTTTCTGGGGGTTGATGCCAAGCCCACATTGTTTTGTCCACTCGTTGAGAGTTTTCAATGCCTTCTCGAGTAGCTCACTAATAATGGGTAGGAATTTCCCTTTAACTAGTATCGCTACATCGTCTGCGTAGGCTAAAACTTTTACCCCATTTCGCTGCAGCTTGATGAGTATCTCACCATGACTTTCAAAGACTATTCTCCTGTATCTTTCCAAGCAGAGAGTAGTGGGAGAGGAAAGAATTGGGCACCGAAACCATATCGATCTACACTGATGGTTCAAAAATGAACATGGGCGTTGGAGCTGGAGTGTTTTCAGAAACACTAAAGCTTAACAGCACCTTTCGTCTCCCTGAGCACAGCAGTGTCTTCCAAGCCGAAATATTAGCAGTAGCAGAGGCAGCCAAAGCGACCTCAATGCTGGCGATACCACCAGATGATATCACCATCTTTATTGACAGTCAGGCTGCAATAAAAGCTATCTCTGCTTTCGAAATAAAATTTCGGCTTGTGAAACGATGTCTTGAAGAGCTAAAGGTTCTAAAGGTCCAACATAATGTTAAGCTCGGCTGGGTCCCCGGACACAGAGGCTGACAAATTGGCGAGAAAAGGATCTGCCTCCAGCATTGACCATGCAGACCAGTCTGTCAAACCACCACTGTGTGACCTCAAATCTCGGGTGGGACAGAAAACACTGATTACTGCCAAAAACAGGTGGAACTCAATTCCCACCTGTGAAACTTCCAAAAAGGATGTGGCCTGAGTATGACAAAACCAGAATCCATAAACTACTTCGAAGAAATAGGAAATCTGTCTCAACTTTAGTTGGGATTCTTACTGGACACATCTTACACAAATTTAAAATGCATCTCATAGATGATGACCTCTTGAGAGGCTGCGGTGATGAAGAAATACACGAGGATATCCTCCACTTTCTATGCCACTGCCCAGGCCTAAGCCAATTAAGAATGAGAACCTTAGGAAAATACGTTTTCCATGACCTTACGGATCTATCCGAAATCCCTCTCCCTAATTTTTTCAGGTTTGAAACAACATCTGGATGGCTGGAAAGAGGCTAACAACAATGGACAGTAACGGGACAATGAATGAACCAACCACACAAGTGGACCCCCAACGGGCAACACAATGGGTTTATATTGACCTGAGTGCGATGAGGGAAGACGTACACCGTCTGCCTCTTCAACCCACCAACCTAACCTAACCTAACCTAACCTCAAGAAACCAGAATCGCACAACTAGAGGCAGTTAGCCAGGGACCGCACAAATTGTAGAGGTATCTTGGTTGAGGTCTAAGTTCATTCCGGACCCTAGCGCCACTTAAGTACCACTTAAGTACACAAAATGTTGAGGAAGCCGAGTCGAAATCATAGACAGACTTCCACCAATACATCATATGGGGGCACAAGATCTTCCACCACAAAGTTGAAGGTATCATTGGACTTGACGAGTAAGGAATAACGCCGCGACAATCCAATTCCAAATGAGTTACGAGAATGTTTGATTTCAAGTTCATCTCGCCATCCTCCAGTCTTAAACCTTTAAAATCTCAGAAAACCATCCCCTTGCAGGACATTTGCCAATTCACGTATCATAAGCTGCATCCCATCAACCGCCAACAAATGACAACTAAATCCCAAGTTAGATGAAAATGAATTCCTCACACGTGATGAAATAATCGCCAGCACCTTAGTGCAGATCTTTGACGTGCCATGTATCTGTGTGGTGTGACACTTCAGCGTGGAACCGTAAAAAATAAAGTTTGTCCGTCTCTTTGGCTGAATTGGATGATTGAAGTATTTGGTGCTTTGCACACGGCTTAAAGCGGCGACAAACGAAAATACTCGGCTGGTTTTGGCCAGGGCGACATGACTCTCATTTATGGAAAAATATTTAATTCATGAGTGTGCATGCTGGGTTTCTAATGTCTGGCAATTCGTTATGCTGCGCGCTATGGCTAAGCTTGGATTCGGGTACCGTGGGGCTATTTATTTTGTATTGGCTTCACTTGAACTATGTTGGGGAATGGTTTCATAACTTGGAGGCTTGAAGACTAGAAATACTAGACACTATAGAGGAAAGTGTGATGTAAGGCTTTAAGATACTTTTATGTTTTATCTTTATGTATAATGGAATGGGTGTTGTAAAGAAGATTTATTGAATTAGCTTTGACATGGACAGGGTGACATGGAACTGCTTAGTTTGTAAGGACAGCGAAAATGGTAAATTTTTTTCTGATAAGATACAAAATTATCTTAATGCTGTGTTCTGTTTTAATAGTTACCATCCTAGGCAACTCCTTTTGGGATTTGTTTATGGGTTGACATGCGTTGCTCATGTTGTTGTGCACTCACTCTTTTTTTATGGTTGCGCTAAGGGGTGTGTAACCTTCAAAAGATACAAGCAGCCAAATCAAGCTAAACCCATTTTTGTCGCTTCCTTCTCTATACTAGCAAATGTGGCTATGACATCACGTTGAGTCCTACCAATGATGTCAGTATCGTCGAGGTATGCTAGTAGTGCACCGATTTTTGGAAAATTGTGCCTTTGGTGTTAGCTCGGGAGTTTTGCATAATCCTCTCAAGAATCAAGTTGAAGAAGTCACATGACAGCGCATCTTCTTGCCTAAATCCTTTTTTGGTATCGAATGTGTCGGTGAGGTCGTTACCGACCCTGATGGTGCAGCGAGAATTCTCCATCGTCATCCTACACAAACGGACGAGTTTGGACGGTATACCAAAACTAGACATGGCTCTGTATAGTTCGTCTCTATAAGTGCTGTCGTATGCGGCTTTGAAATTTATAAATAGGTGGTTATCTATTTGAACTAATTGGGTTTTTTTAAGGATCTGCCGAAATGTGAAAATTTGATCGATTGTGGACTTTCCTGGCCTAAAACCACACCGATAAGGGCCGATCAGGTCCTATCTGCCGTAATTCACACATTACGGCAGATTGGATCTTGTTGAGCAGACTTATGCCTCTGTAGTTGTCGCAGTTCAGAGGGTCTCCTTTTTTGTGGATCGGGCAAACGATGCTGAGGTTCCATTCTTCAGGCATGCTTTCATCCGACCAGATTTGGCTTATGAGTTGGTGGATGTTACTTACCAAGCCATCTCCGCCAGCTTTACAAAGCTCAGTGGGAAGGCCGTCATTTCCAGCGGCCTTATTAAGCTTGAGTTTAGATATTGCTATTCTCACTTCACTTAGGTCGGGTGGTTATCATTTTACGCTGTAGTTGCCAATATTAAATGGTTCTTTCTGCCTGACAGCGGAATGTTGTTCGTCATCGCCGTTTAACAGTCTGCAGAAGTGGTTCTTCCATATCTTCAGCATCGACTGTGTCTCAACTACGATATTTCTTTGTTCATCTCGACAGGATTCTGTTGGAGCCTTGTATCCTTGGCTTTGACCTTTTACACTATGGTAAAACTTGTGAACATCGTTCCTGGAGTGTCATCTCTCTATATCCTCGATCGCGCACTTTTCTTGCTCTTTTTTCTTCTTTCTGAAAAGCCGATGTTCTTCCCTTCTTCTTTCCCTATAGAGCTCGATGGCAGCTCTCGTCTTCACCTGCAGCTTAGCCTTGTAGGCCTCGTTCTTGGCTGCGAGCATCTGTCGGCATTCCTCATCAAACCAGTGGTTTATCGCTGGTGGCCGCGAGATACCTAGCACATCAGTTGCGGCTGATCTAATGGCTTGTTGGCAACGTTGCCATTGTCCTTCGACATTAGATGCTGGTGGTGTGTTGTGAGTCGAGAGGCTAAGGGATATGCGTTGCGCGAAGGTCTTGGCGGTCTCTGGCGATTGCAGTCTTTCGACATTAATTTTTTCCACAGTATTTCTGTTTTTTTGTGTCGTGGTGGATATCCGCAGCAAATACTTTCTACGCATGTAACCGAATATTCGGCAGAAAGTGGGGACCTAACCCCAAAATAATCCTGTGGATGTATACGGCTATCGTGCGACCAATACTCACATATGGCAGTATAGTCTGGTGGCAAGCCACAGACAGAGCAACCAACTTGAAGCAAATGACAAAAATACAAAGACTAGCGTGTATAGGGACAATCAGTGCGTTGAGAACAACCCCAACCTCTGGATTGGAGGTGATTCTGAATCTGCTGCCCTTAGATCTATACATGCAGGAATCAGCTGCCAAAAGCTCCTCGAGGATCAGCCGAACGAACAGCTGGATCCCGAGCCTCGCTGGGCATGCGCACGTCGTAAAGAAATACGTAGGGAGGGTAGTAAACTCTGACTATCCATCTCCCTATCAAGACTTCGATCGACCCTTCACCTGCTCGTTTCCTTGCAGAGACAAATGGGACAAGAATGAACCCACAAAAAGGAAATCGATATTCATCTTCACAGATGGATCAAAGATGGACTGTGGAACAGGTGCTGGCATATTCTCAGAGGAATTAGTAATACACAAATCAATCAGGCTTCCTGATCATAGTAGTGTGTTCCAGGCTGAGGTGCAAGCAAACGCTGAAATGGCTCATTTGGTGTTAATAATGGAAATACCACACAGTGATATCACCATATTCATTGACAGCCAAGCGGCTATAAAAGCAGTATCTGCAATCGAAATTAAATCAAAGCTAGTTCGCTGCTGTCGCGAATAGCTCAAGGTTTTCTACTCACAGCATAATGCTGATCTCTGCTGGGTTCCTGGTCACAGGGACATAGACGGCAGCGAGATGGCCGACGAACTGGCAAGAAATGGATCTGCTACAGATCATGACCAGGCACTACAAACGGTCGAACCACCACTCTGTAACCTCAGAGAAAGGGTGGAATACAAGACCCGAATGAAAGCCAATACCAGGTGGAAGTCATTGACTACCTGCGAAATATCTCGGAAGCTCTGGCCAGAATACAACGGGAACCGGACCAAAAAATTTGTTGCGGTACGACAGAATCTCCTTATCTAAACTGGTAGGGGCTCTCACTGGTCACAACATTCTCAGAACCCACACACAATACTAAATCTCAAGGATGACGATAACTGTAGAGGCTGCGGTGATGAGGAAACACACGACGATACACCTCATTTCCTCTGTCACTGCCCGAGTCTCTGTCACCAGGGGAACAGAACACTTGGAAGCTACTACTTCCAAGACATCCAAGAGCTTTCCGATATTCTATTACCCTATCTTTACAGGTTCCTACGAACATCAGGATGGCTGGATAGAGTGGAGTAACCCGTAGTAACAATAGGGAAGGACGAAATCCCACCAAGGGTATCACAATGGGTCCACATGGACCTAAGTGTGGCGGAATAGAGGATCCTCTACTCCACCAACCCGTAAACCTAACCTAACCTAGCCGAAGTCCGTTGCGAGGCTGCGTTTTCGGTTTTTCAGAAAGAAGAAAAAATAGCAAGAAAAGCGCGCGATCGAGGATATAGAGAGGTGCCACTCCAGGAACGACGTTCGCAAGTTTTACCAAAGTGTAAAACGTAAAAGCCAAGGATACAAGGCCCGAACAGAATCCTGTCGAGATGAACAAGGAAATATCGTAGTTGAGATACAGTCGATGCTGATGATATGGAAGAACCACTTCTGCAGACTGCAGTTAAACGGCGATGACGAACAACATTCCTCTGTCAGGCAGAACGAACCATATAATATTGGCAACGACAGTGAAAACTGACAACCACCCGACCTAAGTGAAGTGAGGATAGCAATATCTAAACTCAAGCTTAATAAGGCCGCCGGAAATGACGGCTTTCCCGCTGAGCTTTCTAAAGGTGGCGGAGATGACTTGGTAAGCAACATCCACCAACTCATAAGCCAAATCTGGTCGGTTGAAAGCATGTCTGAAGATTTGAACATCAGCATCATTTGCCCGATCCACAAAAAAGGAGACCCTCTGAACTGCGCCAACTACAGAGGCATAAGTCTACTCAACATCGCCTACAAGATCCTATCTGCCGTAATATATGAACGCCTGAAACCGTTTACCAACAACCTGATCGGCACTTATCAGTGTGGTTTTAGGCCAGGGAAGTCCACAACTGATAAAACCTTTACACTTCGGCAGATCCTAAAAAAAACAATGACGTCCAAATCGATACCGACCACCTATTTATCGATTTCAAAGCCGCATACGACAGCATTTATGACGTCAATGACGTCCAAATCGATACCGACCACCTATTTATCGATTTCAAAGCCGCATACGACAGCATTTATAGAGACGAACTACACAGAGCCATGTCTAGTTTTGGTATACCGCCCAAACTCGTCCGTTTGTGTAGGATGACGATGGAGAATTATCGCTGCACCATCAGGGTCGGAAACGACCTCACCGACACATACGATACCAAAAAAGGATTTAGGCAAGGCGATGCGCTGTCATGTGACTTTGTCAATTTGATTCTTGAGAGGATTGTGCAAAACTCCCCAGCCAACACCTGAGGCACCATTCTCCAAAAATCGGTGCAACTACTAGCATACGCTGACGATATTGACATCATTGGTAGGACTCAACGTGATGTCATAGCCACGTTTGCTAGTATAGAGAAGGAAGCAGCTAAAATGGGTTTAGCAGTAAATGAGGGTAAGACTAAGTATATGCTGTCAACACGAAAGGACTCACAACATCGACGAATTGGACAGAACGTCACCATTGACAGATATAACTTTGAGGTAGTACGGGACTTTGTCTACCTCGGCTCCGCTATTAACTCTGACAACAACATCTCGTCAGAAATTAAACGAAGAATTACTCTTGCCAATCGCTGTTTCTTCGGGCTAAGAAGGCAATTTAGTAGTAAAGCCCTCACTCGAACTACTAAGGAGATCCTATATGAGACCTTGATCATCCCAGTCCTGCTATACGGCGCTAAAGCATGGACCGTATCAAAAGCGGATGAAGAAATCCTTGGTCGATTCGAGAGGAAAATTCTTCGAAAAATCTTCGGTCCCGTTTGCGTTGACGGGCTTTGGAGACGAAGATTCAACCACGAACTATACGAGCTGTACAGCGACATACCTCTGGTCAAAAAACTCCGCATTGGACGTTTAAGGTGGCTAGGACATGTAAAACGAATGGACACCAATGCTCCGGCTCGCAGAGTCTTCGATTCCCAGCCAGACGTCGGACGCAGTAGAGGAAGACCTCGCCTTAAGTGGCGCGCACAAGTGGAAACAGACCTCAACCAACTTGGAGTGCGCAACTGGAGGCAGTTAGCTAAGGACCGGGGTAATTGGAGAGGCATGTTGGTTGAGGCCCAGGTTCATCCCGGACTGTAGCGCCACCTAAGTACTAAGTACTGTCAACAAGTGGACCGCCTCAAAAAAGGCAATAGGAGAGGAATTTTGTTCTGTTAGGACAACTCCAGGCCATCCACATCGATAGTGATTCGCCAGGAGCCCCAGGAGTTTAGTTGAGAGGTTCTCATATATCCACCTTATGGTTCGGACATTACACCAAGTATTCCCCACCTGTTCCTGTCCATGGCGAACGATTTTACTGGTGAAAAAATCGCTTCAAGGGATCATTTTAAGTATGCTAAGAAAATCCTTTAATTTCATTCAAAAATAATGGATTTATTCTTACCAGACCTATATTTTACCAAACAACAGTACCATTCGGTTACTTTAAATGAATATAAACAGTTTATTCTGCACCATCTGATATTTCGGAAATAAGGAGTTAACAGTGATTCTAACAATTCTAGCACGATATTAATTTAGAAAAAAAATAAAATTCCCGATATTACCATACCGGCGCCAACCCTGCCATTGTATAATAAACATAAATAACGGCAAAAGAAATAAAAAAACTCGTCAAAATTAAAATAATTGATTTTCTTCAACTCCCTCGAGTTGGAATTATATTTCCATCTCAGCGCATAATAGAGCAACAAATCACGAACTAAATGCCACGTAAGTAGGGGCAACTCAAGGCATTACCCCAAACCAATTAAAATACTTTTTTACCGCCACCCAGGAAGAGGGGAAATATCCTTCGCGTAATATGTTAATTACCCACAAATATTCGGGGTTACAATTAATTTCTGTTTGCCCATATCAGATACAACAGCGAAAGTAGAATAAAACAAATCAATGTCAGGACTATAATGTCCTTGGACACGTGTACGTGCGTGCTGAAAGCTCCATCAACGTTTTACTGAAATCTCATACCGGCATTTTATTTTATTTCTGTGTGTCCCTAGATTACGTATCTCAAAAAATGCAGAATTTTGATTGTTTTTTTATGGGGTAAATATATTCAAAAGGGTTTATTGGACTTGTGACCCAGTTGTAGACCCGCTTGGTCATTGACATTAGTCGAACTATCACATGAGAGGATAATGACAAGTCAATTTTGGGTAAAAATAAGTTTGACATTTCACCACATACACACTTGTAGATACACAAGCCATCGGATATCGCCTTCGATGGAATTCCAACCACATCGGGTCTGTGGGTTAATCACACATCAGTCCGAGGCAAGTACCTCGTCGAATAATTGATGCACAAGAGCTCATCGCTATCTGTAGGCCAAAAGGCAATGAGACCGGGTATACGGTGAGATGATGTAGGAAGGTGGGTACTACCAATGGATCTCGTGTTCAGCACTCATCCGCGCTCATATGATCTCATGTATCGAGGAACTATTGACCTCTATCAGAAAACACAAAAGTTAATGGATTTGAACGGTGGCCGGTGGTCATTGATGGGGCTGCGGTGGCGATTGCGATGGCAATGGCATGTACTCACATTCGTATCTATGTGTGTACATGCAGCCGGGGTAGGCAGTACGAGCTCACTAATGATGAAGCTGGAGGTCGAGGTAGGCAGATGAACATGTTTCGTACGTGATTCATGTGATTATTTGGTAGGAGGAAGTGAACATTGTTAATTGTAGATCATTAACTTGCCTTCTATCGTTAAATTGTTTTTTATCGATTTTGATTCTCATCTAAGTTGAAGAACCGTTTCTCTGAAATGTTGAATTTTATTTGAATTTTATTGATTTATAATCGAGCGAGTTTCTAAGTATATTGGCATTAAATCTAGCAATGCTATGGATAGCTTTATACAGAAAATTTTAACCAGTTTGGAAGAAAGGGGCACGAAAAGTAAAAAAATTGCCCGAAGGAATATCCTTCCTAAAAGATCATAATGACTAGGAAGTAGGAACATATCGGGTTTTCAATAAGAGCGCTACAAAAGTTTTTTTTGAATAAAACAAAAACGGTTTTGGATATCAATGAAATTCTTTATTTCTGTGAAAGTACGTTCGGTGCCATTATGTATGGAACTCGATTTCTTTTGCATGACCACCACGGGCACGCTTGCAGAAGTCCAGACGCTGAACCTAATTTTCGACGGTTTTCAAGCATAAATCGGCCGATACGCTGGCTTGTTGGCATAGACCATAGACTTGATGTAGCCCCACAGGAAATAGTCTAACGGCGTCAAATCGCACGACCGAGGCGGCCAAGCGACTGGACCATTTCGTGAGATAACACGTTCTCCATACTTGGTTTCCAATAAATTGATTGTGACATTCGCTGTGTGGCTTGTGGCGCCGTCCTGTTGGAACCAAATGTCCTCCAAGTATATATCATCCAATTGGGGCCAAAAATATGCGGTTATCATTGAACGGTAGCGATTCCCATTCGCAGTAACGTTCCGGTCTTGATCATCACGGAAGAAGTACGGCCCAATGACGCCGCCGGCCCATAAACCACACATAAACCACAACTACAATAAATTATTTATATATTAGCAAATTCTTAAACCAGTATGGACCTATGGGCTCCAGCTGTGGGCATGCACATGCAAGACAAACTTACTAAGAATACAAACCTTCCAAAACAAAGTACTTCGGAGCATAGTTAACGCACCGTGGTACATACGTAACACCGATCTACATAGAGATCTATATATTGAAATGGTTGAAGATGAAGCTAAAAAAGACACAGAGATTTTTTTTTTTTTTTTTAAATTCTGACCTGCCTAAGCAGTAATATGCACATCGACCTAAAAGATCTATTGTGCTTGCCGTCAGATGTTTTTTAGGTTAGTAGCGCTTCTACTTTCCTAATGTAGCTGATAATACTTTCAGCCGAAGATTTCCTCAATTCTTCGGGACTTAAGAATTCCCTGAAGAAAGATTCTCTTCTCATACCGTAAAGAGCCGGGCATTCACATATGATATGCTCGGCTGTTTCGTCTTCTTCTAGACATAGTCTGCACTCCGGTGAGTCGACTAGACGCATTTTATTTAGGTGATATCGCAGACCGTGATGACCAGTTATGTAGCCTACTAAGTTTTTGATATCGTGCCTGCGAAGATTTAGTATCTTGTCGGCATCTGATTTGAAGGGCTGAATAGCTCTTTTGGCCTGTCTTAGGCCTGGGATGTTTCCCCAGTATGAAACACATCTGTTTTGTTCCCAGTTTTTTATGACTAGATTAATGGCTGATTTGGGGATTGCACAGAAGGGTTCAGGTCCAATGAAGGGGGTTTCGGAACCTTTTCTGGCTAGTTCATCAGCTTTTTCGTTACCTTCAACTCCCTTATGTCCGGGGACCCACCATAGTTTGGTCTTGTTCCTGGAACTGAGTGTTTGGAGGGAGTTGAAGCAGTGTAGTACTGATTTGGAGTCAATGATGTGTGAGCTAAGGGCTTTTATAGCTGCTTGACTGTCCGTGAATATATGGATGTTTGCGCCTTTAATACCTGAGTTGTGTATTAGGTTTGCGCATTCTTTTATGGCATGGAGCTCAGCTTGGAATACACTAGGGTTTTTTCCCATAGGTATTGAGATGTTTTTATTTGGTCCATGTATGCCAGCTCCTACCCCTGAGTCCATTTTAGAACCATCCGTATACCACTTTAGGCCGTTTAGGCAAGACACAGAGATAGGCTTCTCAGCCATGTTAATTTAGAAATAGCACAGCTTTTAAGAACCGACAATAAAGTCAGGAGATTAAGACGGGTTAAACCCCTTGATCTATGTAGCTAAAGATATATATATAAAAAAAAAGAAATACTGAAACTTAAGTACAATTTCAAACAAAACTCATAGAAATCCGACCAACGTCGGAATTTCTTTTAAAGTTTATATTTTTATAAAATACAAGCTGGCCCGTCAAACGTTGTTTTGCCAACGTCATTTTGGAATGACCGCCTACAGCGCCAACTGTTGAGAATTTTTCAATTTTTCTTTCTTCCTAAACCTTCGCGGAGCAATTACGAACAAATCCGCAGAAGGAAGTATCCAATTTGGTCCAGTCGTTTTCGAGTTTTAAGCATCCGAACAAACCAAGATCCATTTTTATATATATAGATAATACATGTGAAACGCACCTAACGACTAGGTGCGATTCCTTGAAGAGATACAAAAGTCAATCTTCGGGAGGTTTTTCAGATATTGCAGAAGGTTCCCTCGCGATAAAACCTCTGCAATGTCTTTCGATGATTTTTCCTTCCAGCGAACCCCCACAAAAAAAAAAGTGGCGCTACAGTCCTGTATAAACCTGGCCTCAACGAACATGCCATTCCTTAGCCTGGTCCTTAGCCAATTTTCTCCAGTTGGGCACTCCAAATTGATTGATAGCAGTTTCTACTTGTGCGCGCCACTTAGGACGAGGCCTTCCTCTGCTGCGTACGAAGTCTGGCTGGGAAACGAAGACTCTGCTAGCCGGAGTATTGGTTTCCATTCGTTCTACATGTCCTATCCATCTCAAACGTATAATGCGGAGTTTTTTGACCAGGGGTATGTCGCTGTTCAGCTCGTATAGTTCGTGGTTGAATCTTCGTCTCCATAAACCGTCAACACAAACGGGACCGAAGATTTTTCGAAAAAAAAATTTCTCTCGAATCGACTTAGGATTTCTTTATACGCTTTTGCAACGTTCCATTCTTCAGCGCCGTAGATCAGGACTGGGATGATCAGGGTCTTATATAGGATCTTCTTAGTAGTTCGAGTGAAGGCTTTACTACTGAATTGCCTTTTTATCCCGAAGAAGCAAGAGTAATTCTTCGTTTAATTTCTGAAGAGATGTTGTTGTCAGAGTTAATAACGAAGCCTAGGTAGACGAAGTTCCGTGCTACCTCAAAGTTATATCTGTCAATGGTGACGTTCTGTCCAATTCGTCAATGTTGTGTGTCCTTTCGTGTTGACAGCATATACTTAGTTTTAACCTCATACTCATTTACTGCTAAACCGATTTTACTAGCAACCGTGGCTATGACATCACGTTGAGTCCTACCAATGATGTCAATATCGTCGGCGTATGCGATTTTTGGAAAATTGTGCCTCTTGTGTTGGCTCGGGAGTTTTGCACAATCCTCTCAAGAATCAAATTGAAGAAGTCACATGACAGCGCATTGCCTTGCCTAAATCCTTTTTTTTGGTATCGAAGGTGTCAGTGAAATTTCCGACCCTGATTGGCTTTGACGTTTTACACTTTGGTAAAATAATCTAATATCGTTCCTGGAGTGACTTATCTCTATATCTTTCATAGCGCGTTTTTCTTGCTCTTTTCCTGCAAAGGCACTGTTCTTCCCTTATTCTCTGCCTTATGAGCTCAATGGAAGCTCTCGTCTTTACCCGTAGCTTATCTTAGTGGATTTCGTTCTCGGCTGCGAGCATCTGTCGGCATTACTTTATTTCTAGCACACCAGTTGCGGCTGATCTTATATCTTGTTGATGTATCTTCGACATAAGATGATGGTGGTATGGTTTTAATCCATAGGTTAAGGGATACGCGTTCTTCGAAGTACTGAGTGGTGTCTTGCAGTCTTTCGTCATTATTTTTTGCAAATTGTTTCTCATTTGTTGTGGCTTGGTGGATATCCGCCTTCTTAGCTTGGCTGCAACAAGGTAGTGCTCCGAGTCGATGTTAGCCCCTCGGAATGTACAGACATCCAAAATACTGGATTTGTGCCTCTTGTCTATCGCAATGTGATCAATTTGGTTGACCGCTCTTTGATCTGGAAATGGCGGTCATTTCCCCTTATGGATATCGAAGTGAGGAAATCGTGTGCTATCTAGGTATAGTTGCATTTCGTTCCGTAGCGAAGTCAATTAGCCTTAGTGTTGCGGCGTAGGCTGTGTTTTTCGACAATACTGCTTAAGATGTCTTCTCTTCCTAGCACGGTTTTAATATCGGACTTTGGTAGTCGCTCATTAGTTTTGTCATGGAGCTCGCAGAAACAGTCTTTCGCAGCATCATCTTTTTTCTCCGTCGGAGCATGATCGCATATAGGACTTATGTTGCCGAATTTGGCTTTGATGCGGATTTTTACAATGCATTCACTAATATCTTGAAAACATGCGTCTTCTCGCCTTGGTCTGGCACTTATGACAAATCCGAATAGTCGCTATTTCTGAACACTTTAACACGATCCGTAGTAGATGTCACAAGTTTTTATCCTCTTTTTGCACGCCCACCTCATCGCAGCTTAGGGCTTTCAACTCTCCTGTTCGGCTACAACT
Organism: Rhingia campestris; assembly: GCA_932526625.1. NCBI lineage: Eukaryota > Metazoa > Arthropoda > Insecta > Diptera > Syrphidae > Rhingia > Rhingia campestris. The sequence goes on along the minus strand of OW052183.1, from coordinate 121,332,236 downwards.
CTCCTGTTTAATGTTGTCACATTCCAGTTGCAGATACGAACATTGTTTTCCGTTTTTCGTTTAGCATCTGGTCGTCAATAAAAGCAGTCCTTTCCGTAACTCTTTTTTGATTGTTTTCCGTGAGTGGGTAGTTGACCTAAAGTGCAACTCCCAACCTGCAAGGTCAGCTCCAATTTATTAGATACCCCTACAACCAGAGGTCATAAGTATCCAATCGATACGCACCACCTATTTATCGATTTCAAAGCCGTATACGACAGCATTTATAGAGACGAACTATACAGAGCCATGTCTAGTTTTGGTATACTGCCCAAACTCGTCCGTTTGTGTAGGATGACGATGGAGAATTCTCGATGCACCATCAGGGTCGGAAACGACCTCACCGACACATTCGATACCAAAAAAGGATTTATGCAAGGCGATGCGCTGTCATGTGACTTCTTCAATTTGATTCTTGAGAGGATTGTGCAAAACTCCCGAGCCAACATCAGAGGCACAGTTTTCCGAAATTCGGTGCAACTACTAGCATACGCCGACGATATTGACATCATTGGTAGGACTCAACGTGATGTCATACCCACGTTTGCTAGTATAAAGAAGGAAGCGGCAAAAATCGGTTTAGCAGTAAATGAGGGTAAGAGTAAGTATATGCTGTCAACACTAAAAGACACACAACATCAACCACGAACTATGCAAGCTGTACAGCGACATACCCCTAGTCAAAAACTCCGCATTGGACGTTTAAGATGGCTAGGACATATAGAACGAATGGACACCAATGCTCCGGCTCGCAGAGTCTTCGATTCCCAGCCAGATGTCGAACGCAGTAGAGGAAGACCTCGTCTTAAGTGGCGCGCACAAGGAGAAACCGACCTCAACCAACTTGGAGTGCGCAACTGGAGGCAGTTAGCTAAGGACCGGGCTAATTGGAGAGGCATGTTGGTTGAGGCCCAGGTTCATCCCGGACTGTAGCGCCACTTAAGTAAGTAAGTAAGGTAGTCGGAAATATCTACCCTAGGTGTATTTCGATCCATTGACCTTGTGTTGACGTCATTCATTTGGAGTATGCGTCGGTCAATTTGTTAAGTTTCTGTCTATCATGGAATTCAATTCGCTCAAACGTTATTCTCACTTTATAACTCTAGCGAAGCTCGGCCAATTCGTCCTCTGATAATCGAAATAACGCACTTGGTCAAACTCCTCCAGCTGAGTTTGCTCGTTTTGGATCCTGAATACGGGAGCAAACCAGAGAGGTTACTACGTAGCTGGCACACATGTCCGCGCGTGTTCGATAATCGTCAGTTCAAGTCGCTTATGCGCTAAGTCTAGGAAAGAAATTCCTCTCGGGTAAGACGGGAAATCCGTCGCGTAGAAACTGAGTTTAAGAATCGTATAAGTCACAGTTTTTCACCCCCGTTTTTGCCAGGCTCATCCCATTGTACAGCAATATAGATCTGAGTGAAAATTACGCATTAGTCCAGCACAAAGAGTCTTCCATTCCATTCCCAGCCTGACACAGTAGAAGTGGCTTGCAAAAGTAAATAAATAACTAAAGACCGGGCTATCTGGAGAGGTCGTGGGTTCAGTTCCAGTTTCATCACCTTCAATACCGTCAGGTTTGTAAGTAGTTGCTCCACATTTTCTGTCGAAGATTCGGGCACACGTGTACAAAGTATTTGCTGCCTATTTTTTGAAAATTCATTTACAATTTATATCTACGAAATCTCCCAAATATACCCTTGTTAGACGGTGGTTCAAAATTCTGTACTCTATCTTTGTTTATGAATAGCCCGAGTTTGAACTACTGGGGGACGACCGCAAATGTTTCCAGGAAAGCCCACACTGAAGAGTATTACAAGGCATCCATAGGAACCTAAGTATGTTAGAATAGAGGACACTAAAATTCCCTTACCCATGAGCCTTATCTAACCTAAGCGTAGGTTTAATACGAACATTTACAACACAAATGTCATAACACGAAAACACTTACTTATGTGTTAGTCTAATTGCTAAATAGGTGTGTCAAGTTCAATAATAGATCGATTCCTTCGCTCTATTAATCTGCTGCAGGCAAATAATTTAATGGTTCACTTTACATGTTTTCCGTATCGTAATTCGAATTTAATTGCCCTCCATGGAAACACATTTTATAATTTTAATCGATTATTTGAATAACACTACTGAACAAGTCGCAATTAATGATTCAAAACGTTAGATTAACTTTGATATTAGAAAGAGTGAAGACTAAATGTTGTGTCAGAAAATAAGGCGGACCAATTAAATGCCGATCCTTACCTTACTCAAATATTGGAACCTCACACGACTATCATTCATATGAATTCATCTCCACTCATAGCGAACAAATTAATCCCGATTAAGCTCAGCGGAAGTCAATAAATCATCATAATTCACATGCATAGACAAACATTCAATTCATCCGCTCCCAATAAGACCTAATTTGTCGGCCTATCTTTACAGTCACGCACCCATTCCGTCAGTACTTACATGTTGAATTATTTCGATATTACGGCGACATATCGTATCCATTAATGTTCGTAACCTCAAAAATCCATTAGGGTCACCAATTCATTTCCGTCACATCGATATTCACATTCTCTTACATGTGGTCACACACCACAGCGCATTCATTCTTCTTAATCACACTTAACATCGCGTTGTCCTTGCCAAAGCGGTTTATTAATCAATTTGTCAACCGGCACACGTTACGTTAAGCTCTTTAAAATCCACACGGACTGTGGGTATCTTTCGCGTTCAAAATCCGCAAAAGGGTTTAAAACACACGAGCACCTCACGAACCTATATACGGAGTCCCGAGCTAATTACCTTTAATTCCGTCAAAACCGCGCGCGTAATGGAAAAAGGCACCCGTAAGGCACCGAGTCTTGACCACTTCTAAACCGAACAACTAGCACGAATCTTGCAGGGCCACGAGCGGTGCTCTACTGCACTGTTTACGAGCGGCCGTACTGTTTGATTTGAATATTCTAATATTGGAAATTGTTGGTCAGTCTAATGAGGGAGCGAGGGATAGGGTAGTGGAGTTGGTCAGCCACCCTCCAAACGCAAGAACGTTGTTGTTTTTTTTTGTGTCTAGGGCATAAGCACACTGCTTGAGAAGTTTTATTTTCATTTGTTGTTCCTTTCTAACTCTACCACCGCCGCCGTTATTCACCACGATTACAGTATTCTTGGTCGCAAAGGACTCCCCAAACTTTAATGCCATGTTCTCTGATTTAGCAAAGTCGCCGCCGCATATCGTTAAGGGTTGTGCGATATATGTATAAGGAAATTTATTCCAGGACGAAAAGGTCGACAATTTGTGTGCATGCACGTACATATGAAAATAGCAGGATACCGGCTGGGGTACGGAGCAATCAACCAGCGATAAGGTGAAAAACCACAACGGATACGAAAAGGAAGAAAAAAAAATCAATTTTATTCTTAGCTAGGAGCTGAGGAACTGGATTGTTTTTCATAACGCAGTTTTGAGAAAAAGAAAACGCAAGACAGTCTTTACAACTCTCGCTGTCCGTTTTGTCGTATGATATATGCATCCTGTTTTGAGCTGACAGGAGGTTCTGCTTCGATTGCGAGGGGTTTCTTATGAAAATTGCTTATTCATGTTGGTCAAGTGAGTTAAAAGTGTGTCCTTGTGCCAAAGGATGTATGAGTGCAGTTCAAATAAAGGTTAAACGACAGAGAATGAAGGAGATTACTCGGTGATAACTTGTGTCACGTTGGACTTGGGTTATCTTGTATGTGGTAGGGTTGCCATCATTCCGAAAATTAAAAAAAAAAAATCGTCATGGGGAGAAGAGTAAACCTTAAGTATTGACGCATCGAACGTAATCATTAGACAAAGTATGTGATTAATCCTAGGATCGTTGAAGCCTTTAAAAAGAATTGTCAAATGATATACAGAGAGCGAGAGAGGTTATACAGAGAGCGAGAGAGGTTTTTGAATTAACGAAAGATATAGCTGATGACAATAGCGAGGCTGATGTTAAAGCTTTCCAAATCGCTTACTCAGATTGACATTTGGACTGCGTTGCTTTTGGTGGAACCATTTCATTGAAATAAAACAATTAAGACGTGTTTCATGAAATGACGCGTTTCGGTACAGTGGGAACGTAATATTAGATTACTGTCAAAAAGTTTGTCATTAATGAGTATTTTTATCATTTAACGGCTCCGCCATCTAACGTTTTTTTATTCAATTAGTGCTTATTTCGTGAATGGTAAAACTTAGCTCATGTCTGATTTGACAGATAATTAATTTGATCCTTCCGCTGAACGAATATGGTTGTGCATACGCTTGAACAACGCTGAGAAATATTGCGACATTACTTTGAAAATCATGCTAATGTTGCAGAATGTGTGCGAAAATTGCGTACGGATTTTGGAAGAAGAGAAGCACCGTCAGCTCCGTCAGCTCCGTATGTTCGTTATCTTGTGAAAAAAGTGAAAGAAACTGGCATCCTCATCGATAAACCAAAGCGTGAAAAGCCAAAAACAGTGCGTATACCCGAGAATATTGCCACTGTGGCAGAAAGTGTGCGTGAAGCGCCATCAACATAAATTCACCGTCGTTCTCAACAATTGAACATTTCGGAGACATCATTGAGACGAATTTTGCATAAAGACCTTGATATGACGCCATACAAAGTCCAATTGGTTCAGGAGTTGAAGCCGACTGACCATCCAATGCGTTTTCGCTTCGCTAAGTGGGCCTGCGATCGACTTAGAGAAGATGCCGATTTTGTCAAAAAAAGCATCTTTTCAGGTGAAGCTCATTTTGATCTTGGCGGGTATGTTAACAAGCAAAATTGTCGCATTTGGGGCAGAAAACCCGCACGCATACATTGAAAAGCCGATACACCCAAAACGAGTCACTGTTTGGTGCGGATTTTGGTCCAGAGGCATAATTGGGCCATTTTTCTTCGAAAATGAGCAAGGAGTGGCCGTTACAGTCAATGGCGATCGTTATCGGGCCATGTTGAACGAATTTTTGTTCACAAAAATTGAAGAGGAGGATATTGGCAACATTTGGTTTCAACAGGACGGCGCTACGTGCCACACAGCCGAGGCTACACTCGATGTTTTGCGCCCTGTTTTTGAAGATCGCATTATCAGCCGCATAGCTGATGTCGTTTGGCCACCTCGGAGATGCGATTTGATATCGTTGGACTATTATTTGTGGGGTGCCGTAAAAGACAAGTGTTACGCCGACAAGCCAGAGACAATTGACGCTTTAAAGGACAATATATGTTCAAAAAGAAGAGAAAAAGCTTATAGAGCACGCTAAAAGTTGAAAATTACTGTTTTCGTTTTGGAATACTCTGGTATCGATATCGACCATACTACTGCATCGTGGAACAAAATAGAGCATCGACAATCCTTTACGATCCCGGGCACGCTACTTCCAGTTGTTAAATTTATTAAGTAAAATAAATTAAATAACGCTTTGCAAAAGTGTCATATTGCCAAATGTCAAAATATGGCCTTATGACACTTTCGTAAAGCGACATAAGACCAAATTCTGAGATTTGGCCTTATGTCGCTCATCCTTATGTCACGGCATCGTCCAGAGCAAGTGCTCGGACATACGCGATGGTTTGGTCTTTGAAATGGAGGTTCGTTCTTCCTTGCTTTCTCGAACCTGGGGCCTGGAATCCGAAGATCCTCTTAGATGGAGCATTATTGTCCATTCGCTCGATGTGGGCCAGCCAATGTAGTCGACGTGTTTTGGCCTTTTTGACTAAATCCACATCTTGGTACAGCTCATAGAGTTCGCGGTTGTGTCTTCTCCTCCATTCGCCCTCCTCGCGTACTGGACCAATAATCCGCCGAAGTATTTTTCTTTCGAAGGAGCCCTGTATAAGCTCTCCCTTCCTGCTTATCGTGCAGCACTCGGCGCCATAAAGCAGAACTGACAGGATAGGGGGTTTTGTAGAGCACACATTTTATCCTTCGGGTTAGAAGTTTTGAACCCAGTTGTTTTGCCGAAAAACCGAAGTAGCACCGGTTTCCTAGGGTGTCATTCGTGATTAATTCGTTAATATTTACTCCGAGGTAGGTGAACTCTTTAACTTCCTCGAAATTATTGCTATCAATAGTGACGTCCTAGGCGGTGGACAGATGCTTGTTTGTTTGTTGATAGCATGTACTTAGTCTTGTCCTCATTTACTTCAAGGGAAACAGATTTCGCCTGTTCTTCAATCGCCGTGAACGCTTTTATCACGGCACGCTGAAAGCGACCGATGATGTCAATATCGTCCGCATATCTCAGCAGCTGGACGAACCTGTTGAAGAAAGTGCCTTCGTTGTTGAGACCTGCCCTGCGCACTATCTGCTCCAGTACGAGATTGAAGAAGTCGCATGATAGCGCATCTTGCCGAAATCCGGTGCATGTTTGGAATAGTTCGGAGGAGCTGCTTCCAAACTGCACATTGCAGCGCGTGTTTTCCAGCATCACACGACACAGCTAAATCAGATTTTCCGGCATTCTGAATTCGGCCATTGCCATGTAGTACTCCTGACGATGCTATGATACGCGGCTTTGAAGTCGATGAATAGGTGGAGAGTTTCGACTTGAAATTCATTGGTCTTTTCCAGGATTAACCTCAGAGTGAACATTTGGTCTATAGTCGATCTGCCGGGCCGAAAGCCACACTGGTACGTACCGATTAGTGTGTTGCAGTACGGTTTTAGACGTTCGCACAGTAAGTCGGATAGGATCTTGTATGCGACATTAAGCATGGATATGCTTCTATAGTTCTTCTTCTTCTTGCCAAAAAGGCGATCCTATGTCTTATAGGAGCCCCATTTTTAGATCGGGCATATGGAGCTGATAGCCCAGTCATCGGGCATGTTTTCTTTCACCAATATTCGGTGATGATTTAGTGCACGTTCCCTACTTAAACAGCACCACCGTATTTAAAAAGCTTCGCCGTTAAGCCATCAGAGCCTGCGGCCTTGTTGTTCTTAAGATTTTGTATGGCTAGGCCAACTTCAACTAGGTGGAACTAGTTCTTCGTTGACTGGACGTGGGTTCTCATCTTGCCGTATCACTCTCTCTACATGATGTCCATTAAGCAGCTGCTGGAAATGCTGGTTCAGGTTTTATAGCCAGCAGCCACTTGCTTGGTTTTTTTTTATAAAACTTACGGATTGCAATCGCGCGACTCTTCGATCACCTTGAGCTCAGAAGCGTAAGCCCTCTTCTTTCTACGCAGGATCTTCTTTTCGTCCCTTCTCCTGGCTCGATAATCTTCTCTCGCTGCCCTTGTTTTGCGCTGCAGCACTTTCTTGTGTGCATCTTCTGTCACTTTTTTTCTGTACACGCATTCATCATCATACCACGGGCTCTTACTCTGGGGTGGCTGAGACCCTACAGTGTTTTCGGCTTCCGCCTTGATGATGTCGCGGTACAGGCATCACTGATTGTTGGCGTCTGAGGTTACTATGGCTACTCCAGGTCTGCTAAGGCGTCCAACGTTGAATATCTTCTTCTGTGCAGTTCGCAGCTTCTTTTCGTTGGACAATCGGGCTCTAAATTTTGCCGCGCCAAGAAAATGGTCAGAGTCGACGTTTGTCCCTATTAATATGTGAACGTCGAGGATGTAGCCCGGCATCGATTGGGTTGGCGGTTCGACCGTCTGGAGAGCGCCAGGTTGCTGTGTGGCCTTAGCCTTGGAAACCTTATGCTACTTATCACCGCATTACGAGCTGCTGCAAAATCAACGACTACCGTTATAGGTTGTCAATTCGTGGATTCTGTGTTTACCAACTAAGCCGACAAAGATGTTTTCCTTTCCGACTTTAGCAGTGAAATCTCCGAGTACAACTTTTACATGGTACTCCGGACAGCCTCAGTAGGCTCCATCCAGGAGGTCATTAAACTCCTCCTTGATGGGATCTTCAGCCTCGTAGGTAGGGGCGTGAGCACATATTAGGCTTATGTTTTGGAAAGTAGCATTGATGCGGATCACAGAAAGGCGACCACTTATCGGCTTGAAGTCAATGACTTTTGTCCTAAGCTGGTTTCCCACGACGAATCCGCATCCTAATATATCCTAATTGGTACAACATGTCCAATAACTAAACAAATATGGCCAACGCTGGATTTAAGAAGGATTGATCTCGCTTGCTAGACCATAGATTAGCGCCTCCATAGGTGTCATCACTGAAGCTTGTCTTATAGGTAGGCAGCAGAAGTGCTAGGCCTTCATTTGAACTATTTCTGCAGGAGCTGTGTAGATGAAGATGAAGAAAAAGCCATTCATCATCTTCCTATCAAACAAAAGAAAGCCTCATCTTGGAGCTTATTTGACAAACATGAAAACGAGTCTTCTCCGTTTCATTAATATCTCAAACTGGTTTTCCTTCAGGTAACAAGGAGAATGGACAAGATCCAAGTGGTATTACAATGTACCAAAACTGGTCAACGTGTGCCGGCGAAACGCTGCGCTGGCAGCCACTCTAACCTAAATAATCAGCTCCAAATGTTCCAAAAAAACGCGACTAAGTCATACTAGAAGTTGTCTTGTGCAACCGGCTAAGTATAAATTATATACCGCTAGCTTGGGAAGATCTATGCGTCATTTTTATTCCAACAACGGGTTAAGCAGCCAATGGCTAAACATTTCTGCCGAATAAGCTGGACCTCTTTCTTACTAGGTTAGGTTGATGGGTTAATGAGGTAGGCGGTGTGCTTCTTCATTCATCATACTCAGGAAAATATTGTGATGACCGTTGGGAGTCCACGTGTGTGGTTGGTTCCTTCACTATCCCGCTACTTTCTATTATTGTTAGTGCCTTTCCAACCATCCAGATATTGTTGCAAACCTGAAAAGATTGGAGAGAGGGATTTCGGATAGATTCGTGAGGTCGTGGAGAAAGTATTTTCCTAAGGTTCTCATTCTTAATTGGCTTAGGCTAGTCATTGGCACAGAAAGTGGAGGGTATCCTCGTGTATTTCTTCATCACCGCAGCCTCTACAGAGGTCATCATCAATAAGATGCATTTTTCAGTTTGTGGCTTTTTAGTAAGTTGTGTCCAGTTGGAATCCCAACTAATGTCGATACAAATTTCCTGTTACTTCGAAGTAGTTTATGGGTTCTGGCTTTGTCATACTCAGGCCACATTCTTTTGGAAGTTTCACAGGTGGGGACAGAGTTCCACCTGTTTTTGGCAATATTCAGTGTTATCTGTCCCACCCGTGATTTGAGGTCACATGGTGGCTGTTTGACAGATTGGTCTGCCTGATCAATGCGGGAGGCAGCTCCTTTTCTCGCCAGTTTTTCAGCAATTTCGCTCCCCTGTATGTCTATGGGTCTGTGGACCAAGCAGAGCTTAACATTATGTTGGACCTTTAGAACCTTTAGCTCTGCACAACAACGCTTCACAAGATTTGATTTTATTTCGACAGCAGCGATTGTTTTTATTGCAGCCTGACTATCAATGTGCTGTCAATGGTGATATCATCTGGAGGTACCGCCAGCATTTATGACTCTTTGGCTACCTATGCTACTGCCAATATCTCATCCTGGAAGATACTGCTGTGCTCAGTGAGACGAAAAGTGCTGTATAGCTTAAGTGTTTCTGCAAACACTCCAGGTCCAACGCCTACGTCAATTTTTGAACCTTTAGTGTAGATGGATATTCTTTCGGTGCCCAGTACATTTCTCTCCCACTCCTCTCTACTTTGAAAGATGTCCCTGGGTACTTACGAGTCTGTTGCGACAAAGATTTGTTTTTTTTTTTTAGAATATGTAAATCCAACATCACATAAACCATACTCTGGTAACCCTATTTAATGTAATTTTCCACTCCTGATATTCATTCAAGAAATGTCTGTACATTCGAGTCCTTTTTGTGACTTTCATAGCCCGTTGGTTTTTTTTTTCATTCACCGCCACCCCCTTCAATGGTCACCTTAGCTACGCTAGTATCCAAACTGACCACAACAAATTGTAAGCTGTATTACACACGCATCCCTTTTGCCAGAACAGTATTAGCCTATACGTCAGTCCAGAGTATAAGAAACACGCGGTTGTACCAAGACATGTTATAAGAGTGCCCTCATCCTTGCGACACATTTTATTCCCAGTTACACGGATAAAAATCGCTGATTTGTGTCTGATGAGTGTCGCGGAATTACATGAAGACATGTTGCCACGACCGGCGATATACTTCTGACTTCTATCCTTCGGAGGGAAAATATAGACCTAAACTAATAAATCACCCCGAACAGGCAGATGCATCAACATATATGGTAACGCCGGTAGTTACAAGAACCTCTCCGGCGTTCATGTTGTGTTAGCACCTGCTGTGTTGACGGACAGGTCCGGGTTTTGTTGATTCTTTTTTACGACTTTCGAGGCTAATGAGGTCATGTGTGCTTGTAAGGATTGCTGATTTTATTTTGTATCTTCTTTCAATATTGGTTTTGGGGAATGTTGGGCAGGGTATGAGTTCTGTCAATATTGGAAGAGTTCATTAGTCGCGGATAAACAAAGCACGGATTTAAGGGTAATTTTTGCGTCCTGTTTAAATTTCTCATTCCAACGATTAGTAAATATTTAGGACGGGTATAGAATAATGGAATCCGAGTAGCCTTCAGGTATTTCAAGTGGTGTGGGATCAGTGGCATTTTTCATTAAAGAATTGTTTGCATGTTCATCGAAAGTAGATCTTAGAATGCAAGTTGGCCAGTCTTGACATGATATGTCTATCCCTATCGCACAAATTGTTTGTTTGTTGTTGCACTTATCATGTATTCATGCATCTTGCCTTTTTTATGTCAGGAGGCATATATATAGGTCGGGTAGTCTGGGTTTAAACCAACTCAACTTGTTGCTAAAGAAAATTATTAAGATGAGTGCTTGATAAGAATGCAAGCCTGTGTTGATTTGTGAATATTTGTATGGAAAAGATTATCGGCAATGTTTCTTATATCGGACCCATTCTACATACATACATTCTCTAAATATTTCTAAGAATAAAGTTATAAGTTTGGCACAACGAAAGGGACCTACGCCAATTCCGAACGGCAAATTTTAGAAAATTTTAAAACAGTCTCGGGTTCGACTCCTATTTTTACCAAATGATGGAGCATGATAGGAGTAGAGGGTCTTTATTTGAACAAACGTTTTCACCAGAGTCAATTGTATGGAAATTCTAATACATAAAAACATTTTTACTTAGCTGATATGACGACTGCTGGGTGTCTAGATTTGAACCACTTTGTAAGGTCTTGGTTATGGGCTGTGGTGAAGTGTACTGTCTCTAAGGCACCTCTTCCTTTTTCCCACATGGCAGCGTAAGAATTCCCTAGACTGATTCAATGGTATCGGGTTTTTCAATAAGAGCGCTACAAACGTTTTTTTTTTTTAAATAAAACAAAAACGGTTTTGATTATCAATGAAATTCTTTATTCCTGTGAAAGTGCGTTCGATGCCATTATGTATGGAACTCGACTTCTTTTGCATGGCCACCACGGGCACGCTTGCAGAAGTCCAGACGCTGAACCCAATTTTCGACGGTTTTCAAGCATAAATCGGCTTATACTGCTGCAATTTCACGTTCGATATTCGTACGAAGTTCATCAATCGTCGCTGGATTGTTGGCATAGACCAGAGACTTGACGTAGCCCCACAGGAAATAGTCTAACGGCGTCAAATCGCACGACCGAGGCGGCCAAGCGACTGGACCATTTCGTGAGATAACACGTTCTCCAAACTTGGTTTTCAATAAATTTTTTGTGACATTCGCTGTGTGGCTTATGGCGCCGTCCTGTTGGAACCACATGTCCTCCAAGTCCATATCATCCAATTGGGGCCAAAATATTCGGTTATCATTGAACGGAAGAAGTACGGCCCAATGACGCCGCCGGCCCATAAACCACACCAAACCGTAATTTTTTCGGAATGCAATGATGACTCAGGGAGTACGTATGGATTGCTGCCTGACCAATACCGCATATTTTGTTTGTTGACGAAGCCATTCAGCCAGAAATGAGCCTCATCACTGAAGATGATTTTTCGAGAAAATCCGAATCATTTTCAAGTTGTTGCTCAGCCCAATTCTCGAACATACGACGCTTCTGGTGGTCAAGCGGCTTCAGTTCTTGCGTCATCTTTTCGCAAAATTCGCCACAACGACGTCACAGAGATGCCCAATGCTTGAGAACGACGTGTGAGAGAAACATTTGGGCTTTCTTCAACTGAAGACTCAGCGCCCAGCGGCAGCAATATTCTCGACACTACGGGCACTTCTTTGTCTCACTGGCATGGGAACATTTTGTACTGTGCCTGTAGATTCAAATTTTTCCACTAGACGCTCAATTGTTGATCTGCTAGGACGATTATGACGACCATAATTTGGACGTAGCGCTCTTAACGTTGAGGCCACTGACTCCGAATTTCGGTAGTCAATTTAAATAATTTCGACTCTTTGTTGGCTCGTATATCTTTCCATCATGATATGGCAAACCTTACTGTAGAGAAATATCAAAAGAGCGGCAAGAAATATGGCGTCGTTTGCTATCCCTGTCGCTCTACTTTTGTAGCGTCCCTGTTGAAAACCCCTTTATATACAGATGTCCACGTGTACAAGGTATTTGATAAATTTTAACAAAAAATTCAGGTTGGAAATATTGCTTTGTGTTGATTACTCATTCACATACAAAACTATTGCTGCGAAGAGCCTAGAAGAAAAGGACGACCATGATAAATAAGAAAAGAATAACGACGTTCGTATCTGCATCCGGAATGTTATAGCGCTTAACAGAGAAGGTGCAGCCAAACAATTTTAGAAACCCAAAAGCTGCGATGCGAAGGGATGGACAGTACAAAAGGACCATCCGACACTTTAATAATTACTAAGGTCGCTGCTATGGTTTAAGCAGAATAAAACAGAGATTTGATAAAGGGGGCAAACTCATCAAAAAGTCTTATACTTTTAAGACATCTGCGGACTTATTGTGTGAGACTGCCAAGACTACCTTTGCAGAACGCGTATTCCTTAGCATCTCGATTAACACAATACTACCCGCTTTTAATGTCGAAGAAAAAATTACGACCATGTCAACAAGTCATTAGTTCAGCCGTGACTGATGATCAGCAAGGAACCTCTAAACTACAAGGCAAATATCCAGGAGAAGATGAGATCTGCCATTCAGCTTTATAGGCAAAGAAAGAGGGAAGAACACCAGCTGAAAGACTAGCGGTACCAAAGTCTAAATATGTCATACCCAGGGAATCAGGAACGAACAGAATCCGGTCATAATGAAACAGGAAAGATCGTAGTTGAGTCACAATCTATGGTGAACATATGGAAGAACCACTTCTGCAGACTATTAAACGGCGACGACGAGAAAACACGAGCTGCTAGCCAGAACGAACCATAAAATGTTGGCGACGACAGCGAAAACTAACAGAAACTCAACGTAATTTATGAGGATAGCAATATCTAATCTAAAGCTAAACCAGGCTGCTGGAAATTACGGCCTTTCCTCCGAGCTTTATAAAGCTAGTGGAGATGATTTGGTACGTATAGTGCCAAACCACGTGGACAAATGACTGGAAGCAAACGTGCCTAGGAAAGTTGAAAATTGAAGGGACAGACTTTCAATCAGCTGGAATTAAGACGGCAAGTACCATTTAAATAAAAAGTAAATACTAGCATACAGTGCTAGTGCTAAAGCCTTTTTTCGAACATTACTAAGGAAATCCTATATAAGCCCCTGATCATCCCAGTCATGCTCTACGGCGCAAAAGGCTAAAGCACATACCGTATCAAAAGCGTATGAAACAATCCTTAGGTGTTTTGAGCAATAAATGCTCGGTCCCATCAGTGCGAAATTATATTTCTGCCACAAAGAGAAGGACCTCCTGTTTAACGCTGACACCAAATGGCAAATTTGAAAAGCTTTTCATGTCATTTTGACACTCTTGGATGTTTGTGAAACTTTCGCAATAGGTGGGGCATTAAAAAATGCTTAGGTGTTGTTACTTTTAGAATTTGGACCATGGACCCGTGCATATTAGTAGGACTAAAAACTAGGTCACTTCAGCAAAAGCCCAAGTTCATTCGGGACTGTGGCGCCACTTAAACAACTAAGTAAGTTTGGCACTTACCTAGTGGTCCAAATCAGTGTTAGTCCCTCAGAAGGTATGGTATGCTTCAGGAATTGAATCATGGACTATCTAATTGCAAGCTCTACTCTAATATAAATAGGCATATGGTGGCAGGGTTAGAACTTCTTGGATTATTTTCCAGGATTTCAACTGGCCTATAAACACACTGATAAGGGTCGATCAGGTTGTTGGTAAACAGTTTCAGGCATTTAGATATTATGGCAGAAATGATCTTGTAGGCGATGTTGAGGAGACTTATGCCCCTGTACTTTCATCCGACACAATTTTGCAAATGGGTTGGTGAATGTTACTTCTTCAAATCATCTCCACCAGGTTTATAAAGCTCGATAAAAAGGCCGGCAATCGGCCACCTTCGATCCTGGGCACGATGCTTTCAGTCATTTAGTGCAAGCGCTTTGGCATCCACGATCCCTTAATTCTCAAACCGTATGGTTGGTTTTCTCTGTCGTCTTGCACCTGAAGGCTATGATTCGAAGAATCTTCTGGCTAAAGCATTATTATAATCTACTTGTGGATGTAGTCCACATGTTTTAACCTTTTGTACTTTATCCACATCTTTGTACAGCTCTTAAAGTTCGCGGTTGTATCTTCTCCTCTATTCGACCTTCAACATACAGAACCAACAATTTGTCTAAAGTGCCTCATATTTGCTCCGCTTTCCTACTTATTGTTCAGTACTCGGTGTGTGTGCGTCGTAAAGTCGGACTGGTATGCTATGGGGTATGCTTACCACATTTGTTTCTCTAAACCAAAATAGCATCACTTGTATGGTTGATGTTGACTCCGAGGGAGATGATCTCTTTAACTTCCTTAAAACCCCATTATGAAGAGTTCTTCTGGTAATCCATTAGAACCGGCTTTTTTATGGCTGCAATAACATCTTCAATACTGGAAGGAAGCGTTACTTCTTCGTTGACTAAAGGTGAAATCACCTCCGTCACGTAGAGCCTACTTTAAAGCCAGCTGCCAGTTGTTGGGCTTTTTAGAGAATTGACGGATCTTTTTCTTGCCGCGAGACTTCCCGATTTTCCTGAACTGGGAGGCTACGTTTTTGCCTGCCGGCATTCTTCAATAAACCAGGGGTTTTTTGCTGTTAACTCCGAGCAGCACATTAGTTGCGGTCCATAGCCAGACGTGGTGTTGTGTAGGTTCCCTTTTCCGACAATACTGCTAAGGATGTCTTCTCTTCCTAAACATGCATCAAAATCTCCTAGCACGATTTTTACATCCTACATTGGTAGTCGTTCATAAGTTTTGTCAAGGAACTCGTAGAAGCAGTCCATCTATATACCTTTTTTCCTTCCTGCGGAACGCGATGTCTTAAGACTTATGTTGGTGAAAATATCTGCACAGCTAAGTCTGGCACTTATAAAATAACCACACCCGAAAAGTCGCTGTTTCTGCTCACTATAACACGGGCCGTAGGATATGCCACAGTTGTTCATCTTCTTTTTGCTCGGCCTATCCCATCATATTTCCAGGACGGCCTGCTTTTAAGCAGTTTAGGGCTTAGTGCTGTTTGGCTGCACCTCTAATGTTTAATGTTCTCACATTCCAGGCGCAGATACGAACGTCGTTGTTCTTTTTTTTGTTTAGCAGGGTCGTTAACAGTCAAATCAGCCCTTTCCGAGGCTATTGGTTGTTTCGTAACAATAGGTGTGGGTAGTTAACCCAAAGCATAACCCCCAACCTGCAGGCCAAGTTTCAATTTATTAGATACGCCAGGCCACGGGGCCATCAGTATCCACTACGGGATTGCGCACTAGGTCCTAACTAGCCCTTGAGATTCCGAAATGTTGTCCCAATATGTCAAACCAGCTCATTAAGGTTTTTCACTTTGTCCACCCTAGCTAGGACTGTAAACACCACCGTTGATTCCATCATGGAAATTCTTCCGCTGCTGTAGTCGAAAAGGTCCATTTGCTTAGTGTGAGGACACATCTTCCGCCCCGATCTCATCTGCTTGTGACATTGTTGGTTGCGAAAAATTTCACCAGCACTAAAATGAGTTTGCAATACCCCTAAACGTGCCTTATTAAGTCGTCTCGTATTTGCTGGAATTTCCTTATTTCACCCAACAACTCAACAGTAAGCTGACAGAAACAACTATTTGCACAACGGATACATTGCGGTCACCGTATCGATCTTCCGAACGCTGAAGCCATGGCCAAGATGCAGAAGTACAAAGGACGGACATGTATTCGCGCGAAACTACTAAGTATCTCTTACGAGTTATCCTGACAGACAGTCTCTTGAGGGAAATGAATTATTTATGCTGGTGCTGTTATTACAGGCTCCAGCCAGCTAGTTGGCTCTCGAAATCATTCGACCAAATGTGGTATTAAATATCCGATTGTTGTCTGACTGCGTCTGTCTGTCTATCTGTTTTACTTTATTTCAGACGTGGGTGGATAGGAGCGGAGCTATTTGCTGACGTTACTCCAGCAACTGAATTACTTAAGATGCCATTAGCGAAATCGTATTGAAGGAGTTCCTCTACCCCTGTCTATGGAACCTCCACTACCTGTCTCTAGTAGACAGACGAGCGACGACCGCAGACCGACGGCCTATTGGGCATTTAATTATCGAGATGATGATGATGATTGTTAGAATCCATACAAGTGGCGGTAAATTGCATAATTTTCCTCAATTGGCTTGATGGTTCAATGATGACGATGATGTGACTAAATCACTTATACGAGTAGTGGTTGCACAAGCTCTGTCAATGAAAGCATTTAAGTGGTCTTCTAGGGGCGGAATATATTAAGTGGTCGTTACAAAGCACAGAAGCGAGTCCACTTTAAGCCTCAGGTCACACAAAAATTTCAAACTTCACCGATAAATAGTTCGAGTACAGGTCGTAGAATGCCGTTGTAAAGGTTGCCAGCGGTTGTTGTGTAATTTACGTGACTTGTCTGGTAAGCTGAGGAACAAATTACAAACTCACATTACGCTAAGTACCACCAATAAAAGTGTCATCCGCCAAATGTATTGCGGTGTCAACTAACAAGGCTCGTGAAAGAAAAAGAATTTCAAACTCCTATAGGCACAAGAACTCGAAGAATCCTTCCTTTTGAAATTTCTCGTGAAGTACCCCTGCTGTATGTGGCGTGTAGTGCTTTCATTGTTGTGGTGAATGAATTTCTTTAGTTGAATTCACTGGATGCATAGACACGGATCAATTGTGTCTGGTGTACTGTGCATTCCATGAAGTTCGCGTGGAGAGTTCATATGTCTTTCCTAGACATGGTTCAACCACTAACTTGGTGGTTGTAGTGTTACAAAGTAAGTGAACTCACATGAGAATGTTGGCATTGCACTGGAGTTGGATTAAATTGAACTTGCGACACCTTAAGGATTTTTTTTTATTTTTTTTTACAATCCGTGATCTTGAGAAACAGACCAAGATTTTCACTATATCGCCCTTGTCAAGTTGTTTTATAATGGGTCCACCATCTAACGTTTTTTTTTCAACTAGTGCTTATTTCGTGAATGGTAACACTTAGCTCATGTCTGATTTGACAGATAATTAGTTTTATCCTTCCGCTGAACGAATATGGTTCTTTATACTCTTGAACAACGCTGGGAAATATTGTGACATTACTTTGAAAATCATGGTAATGTTGCAGAATGTGTGCGAAAATTGCGTACGGATTTTGAACGAAAAGAAGCACCGTCAGCTCCGTATGTTCGTTATCTTGTGAAAAAAGTGAAAGAAACTGGCATCCTCATCGATAAACCAAAGCGTGAAAAGCCAAAAACAGTGTGTCCACCCGAGAATATTGCTGCTGGGGCAGAAAGTTTGCGTGAAGCGCCATCAACATCAATTCACCGTCGTTCTCAACAATTGAACATTTCGGAGAAATCATTTAGACGAATTTTGCATAAAGACCTTGATATGACGCCATACAAAGTCCAATTGGTTCAGGAGTTGAAGCCAACTGACCATCCAATGCGTTTTCGATTCGCTAAGTTGGCCTGCGATCGACTTAGAGAAGATGCCGATTTTGCCAAAAAAAATATTGGCAACATTTGGTTTCAACAGGACGGCGCTACGTGCCACACAGCCGAAGCTACACTTGATGTTTTGCGCCCTGTTTTTGAAGATCGCATTATCAGCCGCAGAGCTGATGTCGTTTGGCCACCTCGGAGCTGCGATTTGACACCGTTGGACTATTATTTGTGGGGGGCCGACAAGCCAGAGACAATTGACGCTTTAAAGGATAATATTCGTGAAGCCATTGGTGAAATACAGCTGCACACAATCGATAATGTGCTTAAAAATTGGACCGATCGTGTCGGCTACAGCATGGCCAGCCGAGTAGTTTTTTTTTATGGCATTTTCAAAAAAAAAAAGTTATTCCTTTAGAAGGAATGGAAAACAATGCTAAACTCAAGTCGGGCGCACAAATAGAAACCGACCTCAAATATCTTGAAATGAGCATCTGGAGCCAGCTAAAAGACTTAATTTATAGGACAGACAGTTAAGGTTAACTGAGGCCCGTGTTAACGCCAAACTGAAGCACCCCTCATTAAAGTATGAAAAAAAAGAAGCTGTGACGTTAATAAATAATTTGATACTAAGGTCCGACATTTGTAATACATTTACGCAAATTTCCATCGTGTTTGCAAACATATTTCAATCTAATTCATGTAAAAACCTAATTTACACTAAGGTCAATGAGAAAACCTTAAAAAATGCGTGATACCTAAATCAAACCAACACGAGTCACTCCCAAACCCACTTAAATTCAAAAACTTCACATTATTGATGTCCTTTACTATTATAAACCTAAAGAAAACATTACCTGCCAAACAAGCATTAACCTTGAATTGTTGTAGATATTCGCCCCCCCAGAAGAAAATAAGTTTTTAAAAATTCGTCATCCAATATTTCACTTGAAATAATTTCCTCCCCTAATCCCATGCATGTCCTTCAGACTTAAATGACATAACTCTGCGTCACAACATTTTATCATCCAGTAAAGAAATTATTTTTTAATTAACTTCAACACCACCCACAAGTCATAGCACAGTTAAGATAATCGTTGTACCTACCAATTGCAATATTCTCACACCCATTCAGGTGGGTTTTGAGAATTTTTCAAACCCTCATACACCCCGCCAAAAGACCAGTGTATTACAAATGTGAAACACGAAACTATAGAAAGACTCGGTTTCTAGCACACAACTTATTTTTGGCATAGATAAATGGATAACATTATCTATGACCAACGAAGCACACAGTGAACTCATAAACAAAGTCATGAAAGCCAACACCTAGGGAGCAACACAACCACTACCAGAACCACAACAACACCAGCATGGCGATGGAAAAAGAGCCTATTTATGGCAAAATAAAGTCCTCATTGGAACCGAGCGTAATAAATAACTGACATGATAATAACGCGCTCTCCAACCGTATCCGCTAAGCTTTCTTAAAATACCACAAAATCAGTGCCGGCCTTTTATAAATAGGTATCTAGATACATTCGAATGTAGTACAAGCCTGTAAGTGAGTAGAAACTATATTGGGATTGGGATACGAGATCGCAATTACTTATTTGCTGTGCAAGCCCTACATGATTATTGAACTTTAGAGGTAAGGTAAGGTGACTAACGAGTGTGCTTACTTTTATTTAAAACAAAGTTCCATTGAACGGTGGAAATATGGAGCAGACAAATTAATGAATTGTAATTTTTATGAAATATACTTAGATACTGACGGAGTTGGGTTACTATGGGCTTTAACCCTAGTAACCGCAGTCAACTTTGATGGTACCTAATACAGAAGGCAATGGAAGAAAACAATGGAAAATGGCCTAGTAGCGCATGGTACAAACCTGGGCCTCAACCGACATACCTCTCCAATTAGCCCGGTCCTTAGCTAACTGCCTCCAGTTGCGCACTCAAAGTTGGTTGAGGCCAGTTTCTACTTGTGGGCGCCACTTAAGGCGAGGTCTTCCTCTACTGTGTTCGACATCTGATTGGGAATCGAAGACTCTGCGAGCCGGAGTATTGGTGTCCATTCGTTCTACATGTCCTAGCCATCTTAGACGTCCAATGCGGAGTTTTTTGACCAGGGGCATGTCGCTGTACAGCTCGTATAGTTCGTGGTTGAATCGGGACCGAAGATTTTTCGAAGAATTTTTCTCTCGAATCGACTAAGGATTTCTTCATCCGCTTTTGATACGGTCCATGCTTCAGCGCCGTAGAGCAGGACTGGGATGATCAAGGTCTTATATAGGGTCTCCTTAGTAGTTCGAGTGAGGGCTTTACTACTAAATTGCCTTCTTAGGCCGAAGAAACAGCGATTGGCAAAGAAATTCTTCGTTGGATTGGATTTCTAACGAGATGTTGTTGTCAGAGTTAATAGCGGAGCCGAGGTAGACAAAGTCCCTTACTACCTCAAAGTTATATCTGTCAATGGTGACGTTCTGTCCAATTGGTCGATGTTGTGAGTCCTTTCGTGTTGAAAGCTTATACTTAGTCTTACCCTCATTTACTGCTAAACCCATTGCCGCTTCCTTCTCTATACTAGGAAACGTGGCTATGACATCACGTTGAGTCCTACCAATGATTTCAATATCGTCGGCGTATGCTAGTAGTAGCACCGATTTTTGGAAAACTGTGCCTCTGGTGTTTGCTCCGGAGTTTTGCACAATCCTCTTAAGAATCAAATTGAAAAAGTCACATGACAGCTCATCCTAAATTGCCTAAATCCTTTGTTGGTATCGAATTTGTCGGTGAGGTCATTTCCGACCCTGATGCGAGAATTCTCCATCGTCATCCTACACAAACGGACGAGTTTGGGCGGTATACCAAAACTAGACATGGCTCTGTATAGTTCGTCTCTATAAATGCTGTCGTATGCGGCTTTAATCGATAAATAGGTGGTGGGTATCGATTTGGACTTCTTGGGTTTTTGCCAGGATCTGCCGAAGTGTGAAAATTTGATCGATTGTGGACTTTCCTGGCCTAAAACCACACTGATAAGGGCCGATCAGGTTGTTGGTCAACGGTTTCAGGCGTTCACATATTACGGCAGATAGGATCTTGTAAGCGATGTTGAGCAGAATTATGCCTCTGTAGTTGGCGCAGTTCAGAGGGTCTCCTTTTTTTTTTGATCGGGCAAACGATGCTGAGGTTCCATTCTTCAGGCATGCTTTCATCCGACCAGATTTGGCTTATCTCCAGCTTTATAAAGCTCAGCGGGAAGGCCGTCATTTCCGGCGGCCTTATTAAGCTTGAGTTTAGATATAGCTATCCTCACTTCACTTAGGTCGGGTGGTTGGCAGTTTTCGCCGTCGTTGCCAATATTAAATGGTACGTTGTGCCTGACAGCGGAATGTTGTTCGTCATCGCCGATTAGCAGTCTGCAGAAGTGGTTCTTCCATATCCTCAGCATCGACTGTGTATCAACTACGATATTTCCTTGTTCATCTCGACAGGATTCTGTTCGAGCCTTGTATCCTTGGCTTTGACGTTTTACACTTTGGGAAATCTTGCGATCATCGTTCTTGGAGTGGCACCTCTCTATATTCTCGATCGCGCGCTTTTCTTGCTCTTTTTTCTTCTTTCTGAAAAGCCGATGTCCTTCCCTTCTTCTTTGCCTATAGAGCTCAATGGCAGCTATCGTCTTCACCTGCAGCTTAGCCTTATAGGCCTCGTTCTTGGCTGCGAGCATCTGTCGGCATTCCTTATCAAACCAGGGGTTTCTTGCTGGTGGCCGCAAGAAACCAGGCACATCAGTTGCGGCTGATCTAATGGCTTGGTGGCATCGTTGCCATTATTCTTCGACATTAGATACTGGTGGTGTGGTTTTCGTCTTAATTTCGCCTTAAACTGTAAAAAACTCTGCGCCGCTGCAATGAAAGCTCCTAGGATCGATCTGTTCCGAAAACATATCTGCTGTGCAATCTGCAATCTGCTGTGCGAATCGTTGAATACCCAAAAAAGTCAAAAAAAAATGCGCGTGGCTAGGAATGAGTCTCTATATTTCATAGTACGTCCGAAGATAGGCTTGAGGGTGAATTGATTAGCGTTTATGGCATGGCGAGTATCACGGTTAAAAGTTTGTAGAGGCGGAATGCAGCTGGCTATTTCGATTGAGTATTTCCTGTTAGCAGTAAAAAAGTGTTACGCTGGAGATATTCCTACGATGTTCAAGCGAGACTATAGAGTTCGCGAATGAAGGAGAAGGTCATTTCGCCCTCCTCGCAAACAGGACCAAAAATCGGCCGAAGTATATTTCTTTCGAAGGAGCTCAGTATCAGCTCTCCCTTCTTGCTTATCGTCCAGCATTCGGCGCCATAAAGCATAACTGGCAGGATAAAGGTCTTGTAGAGCACATATTTCGTCCTTCTAGTAAGGAGTTTTGAACCCAGTTGTTTCGTTTAAACCGAAGTTGCAACGGTTTCCTAGGGTAATTCTTCGACGGATCTCCTCTAGGGTGTCATTCGTGGGGTTTCTGTTTACTCCAAGGTAGGTGAATTCCTTAACTACTACGAAATTGTAGACAGATGCTTGTTTGTTTGATGATAGCATGTACTTAGTCTTGTCCTTATTTACTTCCAGGCCAACGGATTTCGCCTGTTCTTCAATCGCTGTGAACGCTTTTATAACGGCACGTTGGGAGCAACTGATGATGTCAATATTGCCCGCATAGCGCAGCAGCTGGACGGACCTGTTGAAAATAGTGTGTTGTGTGTTAACACCTGCCCAGCGCACTATCTGCTCCAGTACGAGATTGAAGAAGTCACATGATAGCCCGTCTCATTGTCGCAATCCGGCGCATGTTTGGAATAGTTCGGAAGAGCTACTTCCAAACCGCACGTTGCAGGCCGATTTCTTCTATACTAGGTGGTGGAACTAACTCTTCATTGACTGGACGTGGGTTCTCTTCTTGCCCTATCACTTTCTCTACATGATTCCCATTAAGCGCAGCTGTTGGAAATGCTGCTTAAAAACGTCTACTATTCCCTGCGCTTCGGTGACTAGGTTTCCTTGGCTTTCTCGAAGAGACTGCATTCCGGTTTTGTAGCCAGCAGCCAGTTTCTTGGCCCTTTTTTAAAACCTCCGGATGTTGTTACGATCGCGCGAATCTTCGATCACTTTGAGCTGGGAGGCTGCGTCAGCCTCTTCTTTCTACGCAGGGTCTTCTTTTCATCCCTTCTCCCGGCTCGCTACTCTTCTCTCGCTGCATTGTTTTGCGCTGCAGCGCTTTCTTGTGTGCATCTTCTGTCACCTTTTTCTTATACACGCATTCATCATCATACCACGGGCTCTTTCTCGAGGGTTGCTGGTACCCTACAGTGGTTTCGGCTACCTCCTTGATGAAGTCGCGATACTGGCACTACTGATTGTTGGCGTCTGTGGTAGGTGAGTGCACAGAGGAGAGTTTCATACTCAGGCGCTCACTGTAGGCTCTGGCTATTCCAGGTTTGCTAAGGCGTCCAACGTAGAATTTCTTCTTCTGGGCACTTCGCAGCTTCTTCTCGTTGGACAGTCGAACTTTGAATTTAGCCTCGGCAAGAAAATGGTCATAATCGACGTTTGCCCCTCGGAATGTGTGTACGTCGAGGATGTTTGATGCCTCGCATCGGTTAGCACATGGTCGATTTGGTTCTCGGTTCGACCGTCTGCAGAGCGCCAGGTTGCTGTGTGGATCCTTAGCCTTGGGAACCTGGTGCTACTTATTACCGTATTACGAGCTGCTACAAAATCGATTAGTCGGATGCCGTTGTCTGTTGTCCTTTCGTGGATTCTTTGCTTACCAACTAAATCGCCAAAGATGTTTTCCTTTCCGACTTTAGCATTGAAATCCCCGAGCACAACTTTTACATCATACTCCGTCAGGCTCCGTAGGCTCCATCCAGGAGGTCATAAAACTTTTCTGGGGCTCAACCAACATGCCTCTCCAATTAGCCCGGTCCTTAGCTAACTGCCTCCAGTTGCGCACTCCAAGTTGGTTGAGGTCGGTTTCTACTTGTGAGCCCCACTTAAGGCGAGGTCTTCCTCTACTGCGTCCGACGTCTGGCTGGGAATCTAAGACTCCGCGAGCCGGAGTATTGGTATCCATTCGTTCTACATGTCCTAGCCATCTTAAACGTCCAATGTGGAGTCTTTTGACCAGACGAATGTCGCTGTACAGCTCGTATAGTTCGTGGTTTAGTCTTCGTCTTTTCTTTCTTTCTAGTAGAGCCTTGCGTCCTGTATGCTGCTTTCAGTCGGCGATCGCTTGTTACCCAGACAGAGGATTGGTCTTCAATTCGAAATTCTCTTGTGTGGATTATTACTGTTCAATGTGGCCGAGCCAATTTATATCGAATTTATCTTGTTAAAATTTAAGAAATTTATTTCGATATAATCCCGGT
Organism: Rhingia campestris; assembly: GCA_932526625.1. Taxonomy (NCBI): domain Eukaryota; kingdom Metazoa; phylum Arthropoda; class Insecta; order Diptera; family Syrphidae; genus Rhingia; species Rhingia campestris. The sequence continues at coordinate 121,307,677 of OW052183.1, read as the reverse complement.
GCTTCTGAAACAAATCGTGTTTTGCGAGCTGTCAAGAGTTCCAATGCATACCTGCTTTTGGGATTTTATTATATTTTACGTGTAATCGACATTTCAATTCCGAGAGCTTAATAAAACTCAAACCTCATCACTCTCATTTCCTGGTACATTTCCCATCTTCCAAGTCCGAGACCCGCATTATTTCTTAACTATCACCTAGTGGCGGCCTTTAACCGTACACGTGTCACGACATAGCCCCAGTGCACCTGGATTCGATCACCCACAGTTCTTGTCAACCCCCCGAGGGATGATTAGAAAATACGATCTAAAATGTTCGGACCCTTTGAAATGGCGGCGCAATCGCCACAGCCACACAATATCACTTTCAAAGCGGTCAACTTAGAGAGGGTCAACCAGTTCACCTATAACCGCACATACCAGCCAAATGTCCTGCCCTACAGCGTACAAATTGTGCTCCAACCGCCCAGTGATATACTTACTGTCCGTTGGCCAATTATGTAATAAAGTCCACATTAACAAATCATATTCGAACAGCTTACATGAGCTGGACTCTCGTACAAGTACCACTCTATACCGGGGGGACTTGTTGAAAGTGAAAGAAATTCTGCACCGCGGCTGGCCTGGCTTCTTGGCCAAAAACACAATCAACTCCAGAGATACGATGTTTTCCCAAGGCAAATCGGAAACAAAAAAACGAAATCGTTGTCCACAACAGACCATAGCACACAGTCACGAGATTTTCCCAGGAATACCAAAACAACAACAAAAAATTGTATCTCAAGTCCAAACAATGCGCGATACATTTTGTGGCAACAATAACACGGGGGCATGGGGCAGGAGGGCTTAAGTGGAACACAAGCACACATTTGCTCGTACACGTAGTCAAAAGTAAAACAACGCCTTGCAGCATAACTTGCAACAAACTTACAACAGGACGAACCGTGGTAATGCACATAGGCACATATATTCGTTCCCTATCATCGACGACGACGACGACACGGCAGCGGAATAACCCGCCTGAACTGCAACGTTCAGGTTAAAATGCGCTGCAGCAGCGCCTTGAGGGGGTCCAATGAGGAAGTCATAAACCATTTGCAATTGACTCTAGCAGAACACACACAAACATACACACGGGGCAGTGTGTGTACTCCTCCTTGTGGCATATAACCTTTGCTTCAACGGTTCCCGGTAGATATCACCGAAATTCACTGAAATACGCGCGCAAACACACTTTGGAGACGGCTGGCGAGATTTTTCGGCACTAGATGTCATGTTGGAGCTGTTGCAGAGGTTGTTAACGGTCGTCGCACCTTTGGCCCTCCTTTTGCGGACCGCGTAGCTAATAATAGGGCGTGCTCGAAGCCGCCACCTTGATTAGGTGAAAATATATGTACGGCTGTGACACTGCCTCCTTGCCTTCGCTGGCGTCGTCGAGTCGAGCCATAGGATTGTCGGTGACAATGGAACATCATAGAGAGGGGGAGGCGTCCCAGCTCTAGTCGCATGAATTAAATCAGTAGCCGGGAGGAGACTACGGAGCTGATTGTCTTAAATGAACGTTTAGGTTGTTGGCGTGGCATTGCTGTTCCAATTTCTATCCGGCCGTTCAGTGATTCGTTTTCATTTGTAACAATTTGCGCACGGATATTTATCTCTGTGACTTGCTGCTGCTGGGAGAATAGGATTCTTTCCGAGGCATAGGTGCGAGTATAAGCTTATTGGGGACAAGTATTTATGAACTGTTCCCATTTTGCGGAGGAGAAATAATTGTCCTTAGGGTTGGTTATGTATCTCAGAGATTGGATTATCTACTGATTGTTTTCATTAGAATATACATAAATTTATTAGGGTGTCCTTCCTATGTTACAAATTGGCGACTGAAGCTAGGTCGTATATGTGACTAAAGGAAGCGAATGTAGAAGATTTTTTTTGCGGAATGGGACATCCCGAAGATGCTCTATTATACGGGCAGCATAATATGGATTCCTTAATGAAAGCAACATTTATATGGTTTTAATCTCCCTGACTATTTTTAGTTCAGGTGGCTTCTCCCATGAGTGTTTCATTACAAAATAAATGTCAATGTCGCCATCGGTTGGTCAAGATTAAACTTAGAACACATGAAACCACTTAACGAGAAGAAAGCTTCTTACAAGCGGTAAGGCTTCTGTTTCAGATCTCTAAAGCGAGGTCACACTGCTCCACATTTGGCATCTCCAGCGACATCTATTGTCGAACTTCTTCTTTTTTGGACCCGGAACAGCGTGGTTAGCTTTCTTAAGGTTAGAAAAAAAAGTTGAACTCATTAACCATATTGCGTTTTTCTTTCTTGTATTGAAGAGCCTCATTTACTTGGGATGAAGAACTGCTGTTAAGACGAATATCTTTTCTCAAAAAGTGCAGAGTGCTGCAATATATGTCTTTTTTTCCTGAAATTCGCACCGTTTAGCTGGAGAGTTCTGTAGTGGTCTCATTGACAGTTATATTACCTACACCTGTTAGTCGGTGGAACAGCTTGCGTTTTCCATCGAGGCCTACTCTTCAAATGAATGTTACTGGAAGCCATCGCCCCTTCCAATGTTTTATCGTTGGGTACCGGACCGAAAATTGCTTAAATCATAGGTCACACTCACAACATTTAGACAAACCGCAATTTTGACAAGGCGAGGAACTGGAGTCCCTCGGTCTATTAGACCCCCTGACAGCATTCAGTCTTGCATAGCGGCAATTATGCTCGCCAATAAGCAACTGACCTTGAATTTTCTCAACGACTTGATGAATTGAACTTAGGGGACATTTAGTACTAACAGGACGGAGCAACGGCTCACACTTCGAGAGCTATGGTGGCCGTTTTTGGGAACACTTCCGGGAATGAACCTGGGCCTTATCCAACATGCCTCTCCAAGTAGAGCGGTCATTGCTAACTCCCTCCAGTAGCGCACTTCAAGTTGGTTGTGGTCGGTTTCTACGTGTGCGCGCCACTTAAGGTGAGGTCTTCCTATACTGCGTCCGACATCTGGCTGGGAATCGAAGACTCTGCGAGCCGGATTGGTGTCCATTCGTTCTACATGTCCTAGCCATCTTAAACGTCCAATGCGGAGTTTTTTGACTAGGGGTATGTCGCTGTACAGCTCGTATAGTTCGTGGTTGAATCTTCGTCTCCATAGCCCGTCAACGCAAACGGGACCGAAGAATTTTTCTCTCGAATCGACCAAGGATTTCTTCATCCGCTTTTGATACGGTACATGCTTCAGAGCCGTAGAGCAGGACTGGTATAATCAGGGTCTTATATAGGATCTTATATATGTAGTGTCCTCTCACTAAGGCACTCACTCTCAGGCGGCAGCGGATGAATTCCCTAGATGGAGTCAACGGTGGCGCCTACAGCTCCAGTTTGATCGAACTGGAAGTGTAATCCCTATATGAGCTGCTTCGACATATTTGAACCCCAGGTCGCTTTACAGCTCATATAGTTCTTGGTTTAATCTTCATCTCCATAGCCCGCCAACGCAAACCCGACCGAAGACTTTTCGAAAATGTTTCCTCTCGAATCGACCAAGGATTTCTTCATGCGCTTTTGATAATGTCCATGCTTCAGCGCAGTGTAAACCAGGACTGGGATGATCAAGGTCATGATTAGTAGTTCGAGTGAGGGCTTTACTACTATATTGCCTTCTTAGACCGAAGAAACAGCGGTTGGCAAGAGTAATTCTTCGTTTAATTTCTGACGAGATGTTGTTGACAGAGTTACTACCTGAAAGTTATTTCTGTCAATGGTGAGGTTCTGTCCAATTCGTCGATGTTGTGTGTCCTGTCGTATTGACAGCTTATACTTAGGCTTACCCTCACTTACTGCTAAACCGATTTTTGCCGCTTCCTTCTCTGTACTATCAAACGTGGCTGTGACATCACGTTGAGTCCTACCAATGATGTCAATATCGTCGGCGTATGCTAGAAGTTGCACCGATTTTTGGAAGATTGTGCCTTTGGTGTTGTCTCGGTAGTTTTGTATGGCAGATAGGATTTTGAGGAGACTTATTCCTTTGTAGTTGGCGCAGTTCAGAGGGTCTCCTTTTTTGTGGATCGGGCAAACGATTCTGTGGTTCCATTCTTCAGGCATACTTTACTCCGACCAGACTTGGATTATGAGTTGGTGGATGTTACTTACCAACTCATCTCCGCCGGCTTTATATAGCTCAGCGGGAAGGCCTGGAGTGGTACCTCTCTATATCCTCTATCGCAAGCTTTTCTTGGCTTTTTTCTGAAAAGCCGGTGTTCCTCCCGTCATCTTTGCCTATAGAGCTCAATGACAGTTTCCGTCTTCAGCTGCAGCTTAGCCTTGTAAGCCTCGTTCTCGGCTGCGAGCATCTGTCGGCATTCCTCATCAAACTGGGGGTTTCTTGCGAGAAACCTAGCACATCAGTTGCGGCTGATCTAATGGCTTGTTGTCATCGTTGCCATTGTTCTTCGACATTCAATGCTAGTGATGAGGCCATCTCTTGCGATTGCATTTATTCGACATTAAATGTTACAGTATTTCTTGTTTGCTCTGGTGGATATCGGCAGTCTTACCTGTCCTGCAAAAAAGTAGTGGTCCGAGTTGATGTTAGCTATATCAAATGTTTCTTCCGTCGCGGCGTGAGCGCATATACGGCTTATTTTGGCGAATTTGGTACTTATGCGAATTGTTACAATGCGTTTGCTAATGTCTTGGATAAATAATACTTCTTGTCCAAGTCTGGCACTCATAACAAATCCACATCCGAATAGTCCCTGTTTCCGCTCACTATAATACAGTCCGTAGTATATTGCACAGTTTTCCTCCTTTTTGCCCGGCCTATCCCATAGTATTTCCTGTTCTCACATTCCAGGTACAAATACGAACGTCGTTGTCCTTTTTTCGTTCAGCAGGGTTGTCAGCAATAAAATCAGTCCTTTCCGAGGCAATCGGTTTCTTCGTAACAATGGTCTTTTCTATCGGTGCGGTGGGTAGCTAGCCCAAAGCGCAACCCCCAATCTGGAGGGCCGGTTCCAATTTATTAGGAATCCCTAGACACGGTGCCATGAAGTATTGTTTCCTCCTCCTCCTCGTCCATGCAGCTCCTACAGAAGTCGTTTGAGAAATGGCCTAGCCTTTCTGCGTGCCTACCTATTAAGCAGTGTCCCGTGATGACACATATGGTATCGCAAATATGCGGTCTATCGAGCGAAATCAGTCCCTTTGATCTTCTCAAATCTAGCTTTGGCCAAATTTGTTTGGGTGTTTGACACGTCGTGCCATGGAGTCTTGGTGAGGTGCATGTTGCGCTATTAAGCATTTGCATGTAGCGATAGGAATACCTAGTGCACCCGTGTAGGGTACAATTGGTAATCTGGTTCCATTTCTGGCGAGTTCATCAGCCTTACAGTTTCCTGGAATGTCACTATGCCCAGGCACCCAGCATAGGTGAATGTTAAAATACTTCGGCATCTCCTGCAGAGATGATCGGCAATCTAGGGTTGTCTTTGAATTTCTTGAGACTGATTCCAGGGATTTGATTGCCGCTTGGCTGTCCGAGAAAATGCTAATATCCTTGGCAGATATTACATTCTCTTTCAACCAGGATAAGGCTTCTTTGATGGAGGAGTTCCGCCTGGAAGACGCTGCAATGTCAGAGAAGACACCAGCATACACTCCGTCATTTATTTAATAGCAAATTAATCAGCATTCCAAGTGAGTGATCGACTTTCAGACATGTTGGCGCCTTAATGATCGCTCCATTTATTTTCCAATATAGACGTGGCAGTGGTTTATTCGAAAACTTTCTTCCAGAAAAACTTAACCTTTTCAGACGATTATTAATCTTTAGTGAGGCAAACCTATAACACTGAAACAACGCCCCGAGCTACTTACAGGTGTTTGTTTACTAGCAAGGAACCATATTTTCTAATCATTAACAGTAGTAGATACCTCATATTATATCACCACTGATCACCACCACACCGTCCGAGTGTTACCATTAACACTTTATGGCATCTAATGACCAGCTTACTTCTTGTACTCCAGATCATATAAATCCCGTAATGAAAAGGTTATTTCCATTCCGATGCAATGACTTTGATTACTAATTATAGAGACAACCATTCATTCATCATGAAAAACTCAAAGAGCCGACATGCCTTCACGTTCCCATATTACCAACAATGAATAGACCCCCAACAACAACAAAAATAATGAGTTCAACTTTGTTCCCCACAAGTTCGATTGCCATCCAAGATCTTCATCACGTTGTACGCTCCTCCCAGTCTGCTTGTGTGTAATTACTTGACCATCATCATCATTGTATCTGAAGAAGTTGAGAATCATACGGTACATTGGTCATGTTCGTACGTAATTACAAAGTTTCCCGGCCCTTAATCTTAATGTGAACCAATTCGGCACAATGTAAGCCCAGTTGCCGGTAAGTCTACAACGTGATCCGTCATTCAGAAGCCTCCATTCCATTCGAATCTCGTCCATATCAACGCTTGCCAAGAATTTCTCATTTTAGGCTAGAACCCTACTGTCAATTAAAGCGCGCACACATTTTGCCGGACAGTAGCTGTGGTTTATTCCTCCATGGAAAAGTTCCACCAGAATGGAAACTCAAACCAGCAAAACGTCTGAATATCTCATCGCGATGAGATTTGCAATTTGCATATCACGTTTAGGTATTTAAGGCTGACTCCGTGGTCCATAGAAGCGATCTATAGTATGGAAATCTGTTCCTGAAGCAAATTCCCGGCTATTCCTATCTCATGTACGCTCGGCCCGTGGGATAAATGGAGGTCGCCGTTGAGTCATGTAACTCTATGGATTTTATGTCCATTTTAAGGCAATGCGCTGCGATCGTGCCCTTACCAGGCTGGCAATGAGCAACTTAGATAAACCTTAGGCTCTTTGGGCAGTACGTGCGATGGAGTATGGCACATATACATTCGTGTTAGCATGCCTCAATCTGAATGAAGAAATAAAAAGTTATGACCACCGCAATGTTGTGCGAGAGTACTGGTATTTCCTGCGAACGCCAACAAACAGAAAAAGGCCTACAAACGTCCGCGTCCGTTGTATGGCCGTAACGTGAAATCTCTTCTTAATGGGTAATTTGCCTGCGAATGAAGGTCAACCTGGGAATTAACCTAAACTGGAGCTGAAAAAGTAGATGACGGAAGAGATATCTGCAAAAGATACTTTTGAGTTTTAACTGCCAGTGTACTACAGCGGAGCATGTTGGGTCTTGTTTCAGGGACAGGATTCAATGGTCATCGAGTGAGAGTTCGCTAACAAGAGTACACTGGTTGGACATTTAAGTTTGTTTGCGCTGTAATGACAAACGACAACAGATTCATATAATTGCAGGTCCGCACTTGATGTACACACTCACATGTGTGTACAATCATGACAAACGATTGTGGGAGGTGAAAGTATAAAAACATTTTTACGGCCGAAAATGTGTTTAGTTAAACGGGTTGAGAGTCCATTAAAACTTACATAAAACTGGGAAGATGAGGAATAATGTTGGCGTACTTAACGACTTCCGCAAGACTCGTGTGCACACGCAATTTGATTCAAGTTCTCGGTAAAGAACCTTTAAGTGGAGCAGAATGTCTCCGAATGAATGAAGTGAAATCTTAGCTGAGTCGTTATGATAAAGGTTATTGTAGAATGGTATTTCCCAATTTGATTATGTGGGCTGTTGAAGCTTGCGCTTTATGGTTTTTCTCGCATATTTGCTATTTTCTTTACGGGGCTTAGCAAACTAGCTACGTTGAGAGAACTGAGTGTTTGTACATCGGTGGCGGAATTCGTACAACATCCTCAGTAGCACTGACAATTCTTATTCACCTTCTAACCCTTGATATTTTTGCCAAGCAATAATAGCAGCTGGCCTGGCCCTCCAGGTTGGGGGTTTACTACCCATCAATATAAAAAAAACATTTAACTACACATCCACGGAAAAAAGCTAATGTTACGAAGCAACCAATAGCCTCGGAAAGGACTGATATTACTGTTGACGACCCTGCTAAACGAAAAAAGGACAACGACATTCGTATCTGCACCTGGAATGTGAGAGCATTAAACAGGACAGGTGCAATGGAACAACTAGCGGAAGCCCTAAACTGCTACAAAGCAGACATTACTGCCATCCAGGAAATATGATGGGATGGGCCGGGCAAAAAGAGGATGAAAAACTGTGACATCTACTATGGACCGTGTCATAGTGAGCAGGAACAGCGACTATTCGGATGCGGATTTGTTATAAGTGCCAGACTTAGGTAAGAAGTTTTATGTTTCCAAGGCATTAGCGAACGCATTGTAACAATCCGCATCAAGGCCAAATTCGCCAACATAAGCCTTATATACGCTCATGCTCCGACGGTGGAAACAGATGATATAACTAAGAACTGCTTCTACGAGCTCCTTGACAAAACCTATCAGCGACTACCAAAGTACGATGTTAAAATCGTGCTGGGAGATTTAAACGCTAAGGTAAGAAGAGAAGACATCTTTAGCAGTATTGTCGGAAAATATACTCTACACGAGAACAAGTCTAGTAATGGACTTAGGCTAATTGACTTCACTACGGAACGAAATACCACTATAGACAGCACACGGTTTCCTCACCTCGATATCCATAAGGGGACATGGCGGTCTCCAGATCAACGAACGGTCAACCAAATTGATCACATTGCGATAGACAAGAGGCACGCATCTAGTATTTTGGATGTCCGAACATTCCGAGGGGCTAACATCGATTCGGACCACTACCTTGTTGTAGCCAAGGTAAGGATGCTGATATCCACCACGCCACAACAAACCAGAAATACTGTGAAAAAATTTAAAATTCAAGAGCTCAGCGCAACGCGTATCCCTTAACCTCTCGATTCACACCACACCACCAGCATCTAATGTCGAAGAACAATGGCAACGATGCCAACAAGCCATTAGATCGGCCGCAACTGATGTGCTAGGTTTCTCGCGATCACCAGCAAGAAACCCCTGGTTTGAGGAGGAATGCCGACAGATGCTCGCAGCCAAGAACGAGGCCTACAAGGCTAAGCTGCAGGTGAAGACGAGAGCTGCCATTGATCTCTATAGGCAAAGAAGAAGGGAAGAACATCGGCTTTTCATAAAGAAGAAAAAAGAGCAAGAAAAGCGCGCAATCGAGGATATAGAGAGGTGCCACTCCAGGAACGATGTTCGCAAGTTTTACCAAAGTGTAAAACGTAAAAGCCAAGGGTACAAGGCTTTCGAACAGAATCCTGTCGAGATGAACAAGGAAATATCGTAGTTGAGACACAGTCGATGCTGAGGATATGGAAGAACCACTTCTGCAGACTGTTAAACGACGATGGCGAACAGCATTCCGCTGTCAGGCAGAACGAACCATTTTATATTGGCAACGACGGCGAAAACAGCCAACCACCCGACCTTAGTGAAGTGAGGATAGCTATATCTAAACTCAAGCTTAATAAGGCCGCCGGAAATGACGGCCTTCCCGCTGAGCTTTATAAAGCTGGTGGAGATAACTTGGTAAGCAACCAATAGCCTCGGAAAGGACTGATATTACTGTTGACGACCCTGCTAAACGAAAAAAGGACAACGACATTCGTATCTGCACCTGGAATGTGAGAGCATTAAACAGGACAGGTGCAATGGAACAACTAGCGGAAGCCCTAAACTGCTACAAAGCAGACATTACTGCCATCCAGGAAATATGATGGGATGGGCCGGGCAAAAAGAGGATGAAAAACTGTGACATCTACTATGGACCGTGTCATAGTGAGCAGGAACAGCGACTATTCGGATGCGGATTTGTTATAAGTGCCAGACTTAGGTAAGAAGTTTTATGTTTCCAAGGCATTAGCGAACGCATTGTAACAATCCGCATCAAGGCCAAATTCGCCAACATAAGCCTTATATACGCTCATGCTCCGACGGTGGAAACAGATGATATAACTAAGAACTGCTTCTACGAGCTCCTTGACAAAACCTATCAGCGACTACCAAAGTACGATGTTAAAATCGTGCTGGGAGATTTAAACGCTAAGGTAAGAAGAGAAGACATCTTTAGCAGTATTGTCGGAAAATATACTCTACACGAGAACAAGTCTAGTAATGGACTTAGGCTAATTGACTTCACTACGGAACGAAATACCACTATAGACAGCACACGGTTTCCTCACCTCGATATCCATAAGGGGACATGGCGGTCTCCAGATCAACGAACGGTCAACCAAATTGATCACATTGCGATAGACAAGAGGCACGCATCTAGTATTTTGGATGTCCGAACATTCCGAGGGGCTAACATCGATTCGGACCACTACCTTGTTGTAGCCAAGGTAAGGATGCTGATATCCACCACGCCACAACAAACCAGAAATACTGTGAAAAAATTTAAAATTCAAGAGCTCAGCGCAACGCGTATCCCTTAACCTCTCGATTCACACCACACCACCAGCATCTAATGTCGAAGAACAATGGCAACGATGCCAACAAGCCATTAGATCGGCCGCAACTGATGTGCTAGGTTTCTCGCGATCACCAGCAAGAAACCCCTGGTTTGAGGAGGAATGCCGACAGATGCTCGCAGCCAAGAACGAGGCCTACAAGGCTAAGCTGCAGGTGAAGACGAGAGCTGCCATTGATCTCTATAGGCAAAGAAGAAGGGAAGAACATCGGCTTTTCATAAAGAAGAAAAAAGAGCAAGAAAAGCGCGCAATCGAGGATATAGAGAGGTGCCACTCCAGGAACGATGTTCGCAAGTTTTACCAAAGTGTAAAACGTAAAAGCCAAGGGTACAAGGCTTTCGAACAGAATCCTGTCGAGATGAACAAGGAAATATCGTAGTTGAGACACAGTCGATGCTGAGGATATGGAAGAACCACTTCTGCAGACTGTTAAACGACGATGGCGAACAGCATTCCGCTGTCAGGCAGAACGAACCATTTTATATTGGCAACGACGGCGAAAACAGCCAACCACCCGACCTTAGTGAAGTGAGGATAGCTATATCTAAACTCAAGCTTAATAAGGCCGCCGGAAATGACGGCCTTCCCGCTGAGCTTTATAAAGCTGGTGGAGATAACTTGGTAAGTAACATCCACCAAATCTGGTCGGATGAAAGTATGCCTGAAGAATGGAATCTCAGCATCGTTTGCCCGATCCACAAAAAAGGAGACCCTCTGAACTGCGCCAACTACAGAAGCATAAGTCTGCTCAACATCGCCTACAAGATCCTATCTGCCGTAATATGTGAATGCCTGAAACCGTTTACCAACAACCTTATCGGCCCTTATCAGTGTGGTTTTAGACCAGCAAAGTCCACAATCGATCAAATTTTCACACTTCGCCAGATCTTGGAAAAAACCCAAGAAGTCCAAATCGATACCCACCACCTATTTATCGATTTCAAAGCCGCATACGACAGCATTTATAGAGACGAACTATACAGAGCCATGTCTAGTTTTGGTATACCGCCCAAACTCGTCCGTCCCACTTGAGTGGGACATTAGTCCCGAAAAATTAATTCGGGACTTAATTTTCGATACCAAAAAAAGCATTTAGGCAAGGCGATGCGCTTTCATGTGACTTCTTCAATTTGATTCTTGAAAGGACTGTGCAAAACTCCCGAGCCAACACCAGAGGCATTATTTTCCAAAAATATCAGCATACCCCGACGATATTGACATCATTGGTAGGACTCAATGTGATGTCATAGCCACGTTTGCTGGTAATGAAAAGGAAGCGGCAAAAATGGGTTTAGCAGTAAATGAGGGTAAGACTAAGTATATGCTGTCAACACGAAAGGACACACAACATCGACGAATTGGGCAGAACGTCACCATCGACAGATATAACTTTGAGGTAGTACGGGACTTTGTCTACCTCGGTTCCGCTATTAACTTTGACAACAACATCTCGTCAGAAATCAAACGAAGAATTATTCTTACCAATCGCTGTTTCTTCGGGCTAAGAGGGCAATCTAATAGTAAAGCCCTCATTCGAACTACTAAGGAGATCCTATATAAAACCCTGATTATCCTAGTCCTGCTCTACGGCGCTAAAGCATGGACCGTATCAAAAGTGGATGAAGAGATCCTTGTTCGATTCGAGAGAAAAATTCTTCGAAAAATCTTCGGTACCGGTTGCGTTGAGGGGCTATGGAGACGAAGATTCAACCACGAACTATATGAGCTTTACAGCGACGTGCCCCTAGTCAAAAAAATTCCGCATTGGACGTTTAAGATGGCTAGGACATGTAGAACGAATGTACACCAATACTCCTGCTCGCAGAGTCTTCGATTCCCAGCCAGATGTCGGACGCAGTAGAGGAAGACCTCGCCTTAAGTGGCGCGCACAAGTAGAAACCGACCTCAACCAACTTGGAGTGCGCAACTGGAGGCAGTTAGCTAAGGACCGGGCTAATTGTTGAGGCCCAGGTTCATCCCGGACTGTAGCGCCACTTAAGTAAGTAAGTAAGAAACCATCATAATCAAATAGAGATCAATTCTTGAATTTGTTGTTGTCAGTCAGAGGTGTCTTTTAGTCAATCATCCGATAATAACACATTTTCGTCGGTTGATGTGCCCCAACATTGAGAGACAATACCACTGCCAATCACATTTTCCACTTACGAATCACTTTTAAATTAGAAATGACGAAATGCCCTACTTCATCTAGAATGTATTCACCATACAATTACACAAACAAATGTAAGCCTGTTCGATTCCCTGCTGCTAGCTCGTTAATTCTGACCACAAGATTATAATAAAACAATTCCCGGGTTAGGAGTTCTTAACAAATCACCACGCATTCGGTGCGTTTATTGTTCTCCTATCGTGTGCACGACATGAAGGTCACTAGTCCAGCCCACCCACATACTGTTTGGTCTGTCTAACCAAACTCCTTTCATTCTAAGGAAGCCTCTCCCAGAAGTCAACCACAAGAATGCTAATCAAGCTCGCCCCCACTCACTTTCACTGTGAAGAGAAGAAAAATGAAAGGAAAACTTACCACCCCCGTCCAGCGAGGGAATCCCGCTGAAATCATCCATCAAAATGTCTGCGGTCCCGCCAACTTCACATCACAACACAACACAGTGCACACAAACACAAAAGAACACCCACGACAACGACAATAGCAGCAGCAGCAACAACAACAACAACGACACCAGATTCCAGGTGAAAAATTATTATTGAAATTCATGAAACACTTCATCACGTGACCATATGTGCTGCATGCATTTAGAACGCGAAATGCGGAACCGCCGCGGCGCGTAACCGTTCAACAACCCAACGTTGGTAATGTGCCACACGTCGACGACGACAACGATGCAATCCCTGCACACGTGCCCGACTCGTGCGGTTTCTGCGGTTATACACTAGATGCCAAAAGCAGCCGCGGAGGCTGTCATTCCACGGCGGGAAATCCTGTGGCCACGACCTGTGTACGAGGATAACAACAAACACTCGAGACTCCTCAGAGATATCACTGCAAACCGTTTCCTAATTAGCGCGTCTCGTAATAAGATTGCGACTAGTTCTAGGCTCGTTTTGGGACCAGAAAGGACTGTTCTGTCAGTAAAAAATAACAAACTTTCTGGCTGACGCTTGTTGCCCCAGGATACACCTCCTCACACAGTTGTAATTGAATTGGAATTCGCTGGCAGGGCGGGTACTCATGCAATTGATTGCAAAATTACAGCCGAATATGGATTGGAGAAGGGTATAGGCATGAAGATGGGACCTACCGCGGCACGGCGCAACTGCTTCACCGTCACCACCTCTTACTGCCTCGTCTTGATGGACAGATGAGTGAAAGCCGGAAACTTTTACTTTCTGTCAATATTGTGTCAATAAGCCGTCGTGCACCAAGGAAGGAATCAATGGTTTATCGGGTGAGACCATTGAGCGGGTGGTATGTTCGAGCCTGGAAAATCCATAAAAATCGAAACTTGGATCGTGTGTGTCAAAGGAAATGGCATGCAGCCGTTAAGTGTTCGATATTATTGGGAAGGCGCGCCAACTGAGTATTGAATAACTTAGTTAAGGCAGAGGTACACTATTGTGCTGGTAGACGATTCTCATAATTCGAGGCGTTTATTTGAAGAATGTAGGTCATAGATTTTGGTTACTTTGTCGTATCTAGGTGAGTGTGTCGTAGGTATATTGGAATTTGTCCAACCCCGTCTGAGGAGGATATAACATGTGGTATGCAAATGATGGGTAGGAACTGAATTGCATTCAATTAGTCGTGCGTTATTTGTAACAGTAGTTTGTTTGTTATGATTCTTTTGTTGTTATTATGGGTAAAGCCGTTGGCCTGCTCTTGTTGCTTTTAGAACGATCAAGGAACTAAGTGATAAACGCAACGTTCGCCTTGTGGATTTCAATGCCAGGTTTTATTAAACAGAATATAATTTGACGGACATTTTCATGTTACATTGGTGTCAGAAGTGGCATAAAACATTTTCGGAGCTAGACATTTCAAGAAAGAAGTAAAGCTGGGAAGAAACTAAGGGGTGATTTTTTAAGAGTTTAGTTATTCAGGTTGGCAGCACTGGTTAGTAATGGCGTCCAAACGTCATCTGTCAAAGTGAAAAAAATTCGGTATACTCTGCCATTTAATCATGGAAAGACTTACAAACGAGGAACGATTGCAAATTATTGAAATTTATAATCAAAATTCGTTCTCTGTGAAAAATGTGAAAAGCCGCTGTTGTATCGAAAAATTGTATTCAGCGATGAGGCTCATTTCTGGCTCAACGGATGCGTAAATAAGCAAAACTGTCGCATCTGGAGTGATGAACAGCAACATGCCATACAAGAATTACCGACGCATCCCGAAAAAACGACAGTGTGGTGTGGTTTATGGACTGGTGTCATCATCGGTCCATTTTTCATCAAAGACGACTGTGGAAGAAACTTTACCGTCAACGGTGAACGATATTGAGCCGTGATACGCGACTTTTTTTTGCCCCTGTTGGCTGAGTTGAACTTGATTGACAAGTGGTTTCATCAAGACAGTGACAAATGCCACACTGCTCGTGAAACGATGGAAATGTTGAAGGATGAATTTGGTGAGCAGCTTATCTCTCGAAATGGCCCTGTGAGTTGGCCACCAAGATCTTGCGATTTAAGGCCTCTTGATTATTTCTTGTGGGGTTATGTAAAGTCGTTAGTCTATGTGGACAAGCCGAAAAAGATTAAAGCCTTACAGCATAACATAACACACGTAATTCGTGGAATACAGGCCGAAATGCTCGAAAAAGTGACAAAAAATTGAACCTTCCGAATGGACCATTTGAAACGGATCAGCGGACAACATTTACATGAAGTTGACTTTAAAAGATTAGAAAAATTTTGAATATTTGATGTAAATTTGAGTGTTTTATTTGATTTAAAAAAAAAACTACGCTAAGAAAATCTTACTTAAGTGGCGCTACAGTCCGGGATGAACCTAGGCCTCAACCAACATGCCTCTCCAATTAGCCCGGTCCTTAGCTAACTGCCTTCAGTTGCGCACTCCGAGTTGGTTGAGGTCGGTTTTTACTTGTGCGCGCCACTTAAGGCGATGTCTTCCTCTACTGCGTCCGTCGTCTGGCTGGGAATCGAAGACTCTGCGAGCCGGAGTATTGGTGTCCATTCGTTCTACATGTCCAAGGCATCTTAAACGTCCAATGCGGAGTTTTTTGACTAGGGGTATGTCGCTGTACAGCTCGTATAGTTCGTGGTTGAATCGGGTCCGAAGATTTTTCGAAGATTTTTTTCTCGAATCGACCAAGGAATTCTTCATCCGCTTTTGATACGGTCCATGCTTCAGCGCCGTAGAGCAGGACTGGGATAATCAGGGTCTTATATAGGATCTCCTTAGTAGTTCGAGTGAGGGCTTGACTACTAAATTGCCTTCTTAACCCGAAAAAACAGCGATTGGCAAGAGTAATTCTTCGTTTGATTTCTGACGAGATGTTGTTGTCAGAGTTAATAGTGGAGTCGAGGTAGACAAAGTTCCGTCCTACCTCAAAGTTATATATGTCAATGGTGACGGCCTGTCCAATTCGTCGATGTTGTGTGTCCTTTCGTGTTGACAGCATATACTTAGTCTTACCCTCATTTACTGCTAAACCCATTTTTGCAGCTTCCTTCTCTATACTAGAAAACGTGGCTATGACATCACGTTGAGTCCTACCAATGATGTCAATATCGTCGGCGTATGCTTGTAGTTGCACCGATTTTTGGAAAATTGTGCCTCTGGTGTTGGCTCGGGAGTTTTGCAGAATCCTCTCCAGAATCAAATTGAAGAAGTCACATGACAGCGCATCGCTTTGCCTAAATCCTTTTTTGGTATCGAATGAGTCGGTGAGGTCGTTTCCGACCCTGATGGTGCAGCGAGAATTCTCCATCGTCATCCTACATAAACGGACGAGTTTGGGCGTTGGGTATCGATTTGGACTGCTTGGGTTTTTTTCCAGGATATGCCATGTTGTGAATATTTGATCGATTGTGGACTTTCCTGGCCTAAAAACACACTAATAAGTGCCGATCAGGTTATTGGTAAACGGTTTCAGGATTTTGCAGGCGATGTGGAGCAGACTTATGCCTCTGAAGTTGGCGCAGTTCAGAGGGTCTCCTTTTTTGTGGATCGGGCAAACGATGCTGAGGTTCCATTTTTCAAGCATGCTATCATCCGACCTGATTTGGCTAATGAGTTGGTGGATGTTACTTACCAAGTCATCTCCGCCAGCTTTATAAAGCTCAGCGGAAAGGCCGTCATTTGCGGCGGCCTAATTAAGCTTGAGTTTAGATATTGCTATCCTCACTTCACTTAGGTTAAGTGGTTGGCAGTTTTCGCTGTCGTCGCCAATATTGAATGGTTCGTTCTGCCTGACAGCGGAATGTTGTTCGTCATCGCCGTTTAACAGTCTGCAGAAGTGGTTCTTCCATATCCTCAGCATCGACTGTACGATATTTCCTTGTTCATCTCGACAGGGTTCTTTTCGAGCCTTGTATCATTGGCTTTGACGTTTTACACTTTTTGCCTGCCCCATCCCATCGTATTTCCTGGATGGCAGTAATGTCTGCTTTGTAGCAGTTTAGGGCTTCCGCTAGTTGTTCGCCTGCACCTCTCCTGCTTAATGTTCTCCCATTTCAGGTGCAGATACGAACGTCGTTGTCCTTTTTTCGTTTAGCATGGTCGTCAACAATAATATCAGTCCTTTCCGAGGCTATTGGTTGCTTCGTGACATAAGCTTTTTTCCGTGGATGGGTAGTTAACCCAAAGCACAACCCCCAACCTGGAGGGCCAGGCCCTTGTTTTGACCCTAGGACAGCGGGCCGGAAAAAATACCGATGTCAGTAGCCCATTTTTGGGGTATGAGCGCTGCCGTTGACCCATTGAGGGCTCCTACGCCACCAACTCTTTTCCAATACCCTGGCTCAGTATTAGAAATCCCTATAGACCTGGTGTTCAAATATGTCGACGCAGCTCATATAGGGATTTCACTACCAGTTCGATCAAACTGGGGCTGTAGGCTCCACCGTTGACTCCATCTAGGGAATTCCTCCGCTGCCGTCTGAGAGTGAGTGCCTTAGTGAGAGGACACTATATAAGATCCTCTATAAGACCCTGATTATCCCAGTCCTGCTCTACGGCGCTGAAGTATGGACCGTATCAAAAGCGGATGAAGAAATCCTTGGTCGATTCGAGAAAAAAAAACTTCGAAAAATCTTCGGTCCCGTTTGCGTTGACATGTAGAACGAATGGACACTAATACTCCGGCTCGCAGAGTCTTCGATTCCCAGCCAGACGTCGGACGCAGTAGAGGAAGACCTCGCCTTAAGTGGCGCGCACAAGTAGAACCGACCGATCTCAACCAACTTGGAGTGCGCAACTGGAGGCACTTAGCTAAGGACCGGGCTAATTGGCATGTTGGTTGAGGCCAAGATTCATCCCGGACTATAGCGCCACTTAAGGAAGTAAGAAACCAACTCACTAAATGCTAGTAAATAACTTTAAAGTCGAGCATGTTCGTAGCAAGTATTCGCACGGCCCAGGCGTACACTGAATATATGTAGGTTTGTAGGCGTATACGTACTTATAAAAGTAATTTCGTAACCCTCGTGTCCTGAAAAAAGAGTACGCTAATAACTTTATTCTTCTGCTACTCATTGCCGATTCAAAATTATCTGGCATGAATGACCCATACAGTGTCTCAAACCTAGCTTATCCCTTCATTTGTGTGTGAAGTTATTATTTTTATTCCGAATGTTAAATTTAAGAAGCTTCCCATGACTAACACTGAATGTTTGTCAGACTTTCGCAAGTGGTGGAGCAGTGATAAAGCCAAAGTGTTCTTACTTTCTGGATTAGTAGTCCAACGCATTAATAACAGGGCCTCTTGAACTGTATATAGGATACAAAAATCTAAATATATAAAAATGGATCTTGGTTTGTTCGGATGCTTAAAACTCGAAAACGACTGGACCAAATTGGATACTTCCTTCTGCGGATTTGTTCGTAATTGCTCCGCGAAGGTTTAGGAAAAAAGAAAAATTGAAAAATTCTCAACAGGTGGCGCTGTAGGCGGTCATTCCATTTGATAATGGCAAAACAACGTTTGACGGGCCAGCTTGTATTATTATAAATATCCTCGCTTAAAGACCTTTGCAAGGATTCAATTATGAAAAATTTGTTTCTGTTGAGAAGTAATTCTATGACTTTATTTATCACCCTGTAGTATTGTTTACTATTATTAAATAAGAACTAAAAATGTCAAATCATGAATGTCACTAAAGGTGGTAAAAGCTTCCGGTTGTCATTTTGACATAATAAAAAAGGTAATCTTCTTGAAATCATCATCGTGTTCAGTCTTTTATACTTAAAGCCAATTTTTCTCTAACCATCATCGAAACATACCACAAGATATTTTCGCATACACATTTGGAGGCCCCGACGAGATATTGGCTTTCAAGTATTTTTTTTTAATTTACAAGTTTTACGTGCATTGTGTAATCGCGTAAAATGTTGGGAGACGAAGATGGCACGGATAGAAGGCCTGAAACGTCTGAATCTACAGCGACTGGAATCAAGAAAACCATTTTGAATGAAGGTGACCCCATTATTGGAAAAAAATCGGATAAAGTGTTAGTTAACCTCAAAACACGTCGCTCCGTCTGCGAACAGCAAATGAAACGCATAGAAGTCTTTCTAACACGAGTTCGAAATAATCCAACCACCACATCTGCAGCCGAAATGAACATTCGCGCCGAAGCCTTGGATTCAGCATTTCAAACCTTTATAAATGTTCAATCAAAGATCGAAGAAAGGGAATTCGACGAAATTTCCAAGCCGAACAGGTCAACCTATGAGGAACTATACTACCTAGCAGCTTCAGCGTTGAAAGTTCTCATTGCGAAGCACGATGAACAAGAAAATACATTAAATCGGAGTAACGCTACGGCTACAGATCGGGACGAAAGGTATGACTCGATTAAATTACCAAAAATTGAACTTCAAGAGTTTTCAGGTGACGTCACCACGTGGATAAGTTGGTACGACGAGTTCGTTTCATTGGTTCACAAGAACGAAAATCTTACAACATTCGCCAAGCTGCGTCATTTGGTCTCTAAGCTTAGCCCGGCTGCAAGAGCTCCAATCTCAGGTTTGAAAATTGTTGCAGAGAACTATGAGGTAATATTGGAAAAGTTAAAGGAACGTTTTGAAAATAAAAAAATTATTGGAAAGGAACACATTAAACAAATTTTTCAACACCCCAAAATTCCTAAGGCAAATGCAGGAGACCTACGAAATCTCATGGATAAGATGAACAACCACCTTACGGGACTGAAAAACATCAATCGCCCTGTTGATGGTTGGGATGACCTCATAGTGCACATTATAACCTCCAAGCTGGATCCAGAAACAGCGCTTAAATGGAATGAAGACTCTCCTGTTGATCGACTACCAACACTTGCTGAGCTGATGTCGTTTTTGAAGAAAAGGTGTCAAATTATCGAAGGTAATAACGTTTCATATTCCTTAACATCTCATTTGAATAAGAACGATAGTGGTAGTTTTACTAAAATTCAAAAGCCACCAAGGTCACTTATGACTATTAAAAATGCATGCAACTTTTGTCAAAAACCAGGACACTTTATTTACCGCTGTACTGCATTTTTAAATTTGCCTGTATCAGAGAGAAACAGTAGAGTCAATTTACTTAAACTTTGTCCAAATTGCTTAAAAATCAATACTCACACTTTGGCTGATTGTCCCTCTAAGAGTTATTGCAACACTTGTGGCAACAAACACCACTCATTGCTCCACCAGAATCTAACACCATCAGAGAGCCCCACAACTTCTTCACAAGCGCTAGGTAGTACTTACTCTCAAAACCTGTTCATACCAAACCGTAACTATTCATCCAATAATGATACGTCACCACATACTTCCACGTCGACCTCCAATCATGTATACTCGCTACACAATAATTCAGCAGACAGCAATATATTAGGAACAGCCATTGTTTACCTTATCGGCAAAAATAAACAATATATACCATGTCGAGTCCTACTAGATGGTGGCTCTCAACTCAATATGATCTCCGAGCGTATAATTCGTATTGCTGGCATAAATCGACGATATTCACCAACTGAATTTATGTGTGTTAACGATAGTCTTGGAAAGTCAAGATTTAAATGCTCTGTAACAATAATGTCCCTCTTTACTTCATTTGCCACTACCATTGAGGCATTAGTCATGAATCAAATAACGGGCATGCAGCCAGATAGCAAGATCAATGTCGATGAGTGGAATATCCCAAAACATGTTAAACTATCAGACCCTCAATTCAATATACCGCAACGAGTAGACTTACTCTTGGGTGTTGATATCTTTTACGATATTCTGGAAACGGGAAAGATCAAACTTGGTCCATGCCTGCCTACACTTGTCAACACGCTCTTAGGATGGGTTGCGGCTGGAAGGTTGCCAACATATCCACCTTCTCAATCCATCAGCAAATGCAACCTTTTACAAATCACTGATGTTTCTAAACATAACGATACCCTTAATGACACATTAAAGGTCTTTTGGGAAATCGAGAATTTTGAGTCTTCGTGTACTAAGTTGTCTATAGAAGAAAGAGAGTGTGAGACACATTTCTGTGCAAATTTTAGTCGCTTGCATTGTGGACGGTATCAAGTAAAATTACCGTTCAAGGAAACTCCACTCAATTTAGGCAGCTCATATGACATTGCTTTAAAGAGATTTTTAAGTTTGGAGAGGAAATTCAGCAAAGATAAGAAACTACAAACACAATACACCCAATTCATGAATGAATTTATTCAGCTATCACACATGGAGAGAGTACATTAATTTGACTTCCACCAGCCTCATTATATAATACCACATCATTGTGTTTTTAAGATGTCGAGTTCTACCACAAAGCTCCGTGTAGTCTTTGACGCTTCATCAAAGACAAGCTCCGGTATATCATTGAATGAACTTTTGATGGTAGGTCCTGTTATTCAGCCTGATCTCTTCACAATAACATTGCGATTCAGATTCTATGCATATGTCTTTACGTCTGACATTACAAAAATGTATCGTCAGGTAGCATTACATCCAGAAGACCGACGATATCATTGCATTCTTTGGAGATCGAACGCGAATGACCCAATTCAATTGTATCAGCTTACTACAGTGACTTACGGCACCGCGCCAGCTGCATTTCTCTCTACTCGATCACTTCAACAGCTATCTCTCGATGAGGGTGAACATTTTCCGTTGGCTGCTAAATCAATCAAATCGGATTTTTATGTTGATGATATATTAACAGGTGCTAATACACTACAAGAAGCAATTGAGCTGCAAAAACAGTTGAAGTCTCTTTTATTAAAGGGTGGATTCCAATTAAAAAAGTGGTGTGCAAATCATGTTGACCTGCTAAAAGACATACCACCAGAAGACCGAGAAACTTTATTTAAAATTAGAAAATCTGATGCAATCAAGGCGTTAGGAGTTTTATGGAACCCATTATCAGATAAATTATTGTTCGAAGTAAACCCAAAATTGCATAAACTAAATACAAAGAGAACGGTTTTATCGGAGATTGCCCAGTTTTTTGACCCACTTGGTCTAATTAATCCTGTTATAGTATTAGCCAAGATTTTTATGCAACAACTATGGCGTTTGAAATTAGATTGGGATGATCCTCTTCCCCAAGAATACGAAGAGCCATGGGTAAACTTTAGAAGTCAATTGCAAAGACTAAATGATTTGGAAGTAGACCGTCTTGCATTTATTCCTAACTCGCGATATGAAATGCATGCGTTCTCGGATAGCTCTGGAAATGCATACGGATCATGTATTTACATTCGATCCATTAGCCCTGTTAACGAAATAAATGTTACTTTGCTATGTGCAAAATCAAAGGTCGCTCCTGTTAAGAAGTGTTGCCTTCCAAAACTGGAGCTCTGCGCTGCTGTTGTTATGGCGCAACTCGCCAAACGCATAAAGGACATTTTTAGCTTTGTTCACTTCGAAAGGATAACATTTTGGACAGACTCAACAATCGTCTTAAGCTGGATTAAGGAAGAATCTTGCAATTGGCAAACCTTCATTGCAAACAGAGTGGCAATCATACAAGCTATATCTACATTTTCTCAGTGGCAACATATACCAACAAAAATCAATCCGGCAGACATTTTATCTCGTGGATCGTATCCGCTAGATTTAATTAATTCAAATCTATGGTTTCACGGGCCAAGGTTCTTGTCCACACCTTCAACAGATTGGCCAACATTTGCATTTAATTTGGAAAATGATGACAAAAGGATGGAAAGAAAGAAAACTAAAATAGTTTTAAAGGCCACTGTTTATAAGGATTCTGATATTATTACGGATATAAAATACCATAACAACTATACTTCTTTGCTGCATGTTATTGCATACATTCTACGCTTTAAAGAAAATTGTATGGAGAAGAATAAGAGCCTTCGCATATATGGACCTCTTAGAGCTGATGAAATGCAAATAGCTCTGACTAAAGTTGTAAGAATTGTGCAAGCCAAATCGTTTGCAGCAGAGATTCTTGCCCTGACAAAGAATAAGGACCTCTCTGCACGAAGTCACATCAAATCTCTTGCTCCTTTTGTCGATAGCAGCGGTGTATTAAGAGTTGGCGGACGTTTGAAATTTTCTGCTCTGGATTATAATAGTAAACACCCAATTCTCTTACCTAAAAAACATGTTTTTACTAAAACTCTGCTTCGTCATCTTCATATAATAAACCAACATATCGGTCCTCAAACTTTATTAAGCACTGCAAGGCAAACATTTTGGCCTGTTCATGGGAAGAATATTTGTCGATCAGTTTGTCGCAACTGCATTTCTTGTTTTCGGGCAAAGCCAACCAAACAAGAGCTTCTTATGGGCGATCTACCTGAATTGCGTGTCCGGCAGACACGGCCATTCAATATAATTGGAATCGACTTCTGCGGACCATTTCAAATTTATTACAGACGTCGTGGGATTTCATCTACCAAGGGATATGTATCCGTATTTGTTTGCTTTGCAACAAAGGCAATTCACCTAGAACTGGTTGAGGATCTTACAGCAGCAGCATTCCTAGCGGCATTAAAACGATTCATAGGTCGTCGCGGCTTGTGCACTTTAATATACAGCGACAACGCTACAAATTTCATTGGCGCACGGAACGAGCTACATCAATTATACAAAGTGTTCCATGACCAGTTGAATTTGAATCAAATTGTAACTACGTGCTCATCAATGGGCATAACATGGAAAACTATTCCTGCACGGTCCCCACACTATGGTGGCTTATGGGAAGCCGCTGTAAAATCAACAAAGTTTCACCTTAAAAGAATCTTACAAGATGCTAAATTAAATTTTTTTGAATTTAACACTCTAATCATTCAAATCGAGTCTGTTCTTAATTCCAGGCCTATCACACCTGTTCCCGAAAATTCCAATGATATGCCTGCAATAACACCAGGGCATTTCATCATAGGTACGGCTATGAACGCCTTTCCTGAGCCGGATCTCCAACTCATAAATGTTAACCGGTTACACCGCTATCAGAAGTTGCAGTGGTATTTGCAGCAGTTCTGGACGCTATGGTCAAGGGAGTATTTGCAAAGTTTACAACCGCGAACGAAGTGGATCAAACATGGGGAGTCTCTTAGCATTGGTGATATTGTTGTCTTGGAAGAAGAAAACTTGCCTCCTCTGAAATGGCGATTGGGTCGCATCGTGAATGTGCAGCCAGGAAAAGATGGAGTCGTTAGAGCAGTAACAGTCAAGACATCTAGTGGGGAAACCCAAAGAGCAGCAACAAGGGTCAGGCGTCTTCCTATTGATCGGATCTTGTCCTCTCAAGGTGGGCAGGATGTTGAGAAGTAATTCTATGACTTTATTTATCACCCTGTAGTATTGTTTACTATTATTAAATAAGAACTAAAAATGTCAAATCATGAATGTCACTAAAGGTGGTAAAAGCTTCCGGTTGTCATTTTGACATAATAAAAAAGGTAATCTTCTTGAAATCATCATCGTGTTCAGTCTTTTATACTTAAAGCCAATTTTTCTCTAACCATCATCGAAACATACCACAAGATATTTTCGCATACACAGTTTCTTTATTATTTATGAAGTGTGAACACAAATTACGACGTAGAATTAGCTAAAGTCCATAAAAAAATTCCACTTCCCGAGCAAGAAGCATAATCATTAACAAATCCTTGAAATTCAAAACGGAAGTTTTTTAATAGCTTTAACACAAGTAATGCAATTTCAAATGCACTCAGTGCTAAATACCACCCATTCAAGCGACAGTTATCATTTTCTTATGCACTCCTCTATTCAAGACTGCCTTCTTACCTACATAGCACGAAATCCTTAATTCCTACATTCCTACCCCCTCAAATCAACAGCTATTCTCTTTTCATACCGTTTCAGCACACAAACCAAAAAAAAAACAACGAGTCCTTACTGTCGCGTCGCCGACTTTCAAAAATGACTACTCCACACGCAAATTTCGTATTTCCTCGCCCCTCGTCTAACTTCGTTATTCCTGGCAATTGCAGCTTAAGTGCAGTTCTCTATATAACGGAGTCAAAAACAAATTCCGCGTCCTTAAGACTGAAGTTCCATGTGACATGTCCCCCAAACAAACGAAACACCAACGATGACGACGAAACCAACGACTGAGAGGAGTAATAAAGGAAACACTCATGTTTCGTGCAATCACTTGCAAGGATCAACAAAGGACTCCCTAAAAACAGAAGGAAACAAAAATAAAAGAAAAACCGGAAAGCTTTTCAATGTTTAGGAGTTTGTCGATTTTATTATGTCAACTGACGAGCAGCAAACTCACATAGCACACACTCTTCTCAAAGTGGCAAGCAGAGCGTGAATAGATTTTGCGTGTATGAGGGTTAGAATTTGGAAGCATAAAAAACCCAGGCTAGTTTTTTGACAGTATTCCAATACATGCTTATATAGGTTCGTTGTCCCAATTTGCTCTTGCAGCACCCCTCCTACATTAGTGAAAGTGTGAGCAACATGCGAGCCAAAATCAGTCGAACGTGGCATGGTAAAGGCTTTCACTTGAGACTGAGAAAGTTGGCACATGCACAAGACTGAGGGTGCGATTTTAATGACGATGACATGATGCCACCAATAGGTGTTCACATTATGTCGACATCAATATTGTGTACGAAGGTGACTAAAGTAAAAAGTTTTCTGAGGATTAGGGATGAAGCGGATTTAATGGCCGTATTCCGGATTTCAGATTTAGTAAGATGATCAGGGTCTTATATAGGATCTCCTTAGTAGTTCGAGTGAGGGCTTTACTACTAAATTGCCTTCTTTGCCTGAAGAAACAGCGATTGCCAAGAGTAATTCTTGGTTTGACTACTGACGAGATGTTGTTGTCAGAGTTAATAGCGGAGCCGAGGTAGACAAAGTCCAGTACTACCTCAAAGTTATATCTGTCAATGGTGACGTTCTGTCCAATTCGTCGATGTTGTGTGTCCTTTCGTGTTGACAGCATATACTTACTCGTTCCCTCACTTACTGTTAAACCTATTTTATGACATCACGTTGAATCCTACCAATGATGTCAATATCGTCGGCGTATGCTTGTAGTTACACCAATTTTTGGAAAATTTTGCTTCTGCTGTTGGCTGGGGAGTTTTGCACAATCTTCTCAAGAATCAAATCAAAGAAGTCGCATGACAGCGTTGCCTTAATACTTTTTTGGTATCGAATGTGTCGGTGAGGTCGTTTCCGACCCAAATCCGACCCATCCTACACAAACGGACGAGTTAGGCGTTATACCAAAACTAGACATGGCTCTGTATAGTTCGTCTTTATAAAAGATGTCGTATGCGGCTTTGAAATCGATAAATTGGTGGTGGGTATCGATTTGGACTTCTTAGGTTTCTTCCAGGATCTGCCGAAGTGTGAAGATTTGATCGGTTGTGGACTTTACTGGCCTAAAACCACACTGATAAGGGCCGATCAGGTTGTTGGTAAACGGCTTCAGGCGTTCACATATTACAGCAGATAGGATCGTGTAGGCGATGTTGAGCAGACTTATGCTTCTGTAGTTGGTGCAGCTCAGAGGGTCTCCTTTTTTGTGGATCGGGAAAACGATGCTGAGGTTCCATTTTTCAAGCTTGCTTTCAACCGACCAGATTTGGCTTATGAGTTGGTGGATGTTACTTACCAAGTCATCTCCGCCGGCCTTATTAAGCTTGAGTTTAGATATTGCTTCACTTCACTTAGGTCAGGTGGTTGGCAGTTTTCGCTGCCGTTGCCAATATTAAATGGTTCGTTCTGCCTGATAGTGGAATGTTATTCGTCATCGCCGTTTAACAGTCTGCAGAAGTGGTTCTTCCAAATCCTCAGCATCGACTGTGTCTCAACTACCATATTTCCTTGTTCATCTCGACAGGATTCTGTTCGAGCCTTGTAGTCTTGGCTTTGACGTTTTACACTTTGGTAAAACTTGCGAACATCGTTCCTGGAGTGGCACCTCTCTATATCCTCGATCGCGCGCTTTTCTTGCTCTTTTTTCTTCTTTCTGAAAAGCCGATGCTCTTCCCTTCTTCTTTGCCTATAGAGCTCAATGGCAGCTCTCGTCTTCACCTGCAGCTTAGCCTTGTAGGCCTCGTTCTTGGCTGCGAGCATCTGTCGACATTCCTCATCAAACCAGGGGTTTCTTGCTGGTGGCCGCAAGAAACCAAGCACATCAGTTGCGGCTGATCTAATGGCTTGTTGGCATCGTTGCCATTGTTCTTCGACATTAGATGCTGGTGGTGTGTTGTGAGTCGAGGGGTTAAGGGATACGCGTTGCGCGAAGGTCTTGGCGGTCTCTGGCGATTGCAGTCTTTCGACATTAAATTTGTTCAAAATATTTCTGGTTTGTTGTGGCGTGGTGGATATCCGCATCCTTACCTTGGCTACAACAACGTAGTGGTCCAAGTCGATGTTAGCCCCTCGGAATGTTCGGATATCCAAAATACTGGATGCGAACCTCTTGTCTATCGCAATGTGATCAATTTGGTAGACTGTTCGTTGATCTGGAGACCGCCATGTCCCCTCATGGATATCGAGGTGAGGAAACCGTGTGCTGGCTATAGTGGCATTTCGTTCCGTAGCAAAGTCCCAAGTCAGTTACCAGACGAGTTGCCGTGTAGGCTATGTTTTCCGAAAATACTTCTAAAGATGTCTTATCTTCCTACCTTTGCGTTAAAATCTCCCAGCAAGATTTTAACATCGTACTTTGGTAGTCGCTCATAGGTTTTGTCAAGGAGCTCATAGAAGCAATCTTTAGTTATATCATCTGTTTCCACCGTCGGAGCATGAGAGCATATAAAGCTTATGTTGCCGAATTTGGCCTTGATGGGGATTGTTACAATGCGTTTGCTAATGTCTTGAAAACATAAGACTTCTTGCCTAAGTCTGGCACTTATTACAATTCCGCATCCAAATAGTCGCTGTTTCTGCTCACTATAACACGGTCCATAGTATATGTCACAGTTTTTCATCCCCTTTTTGCCCGGCCCATCCCACCGTATTTCCTGGACGGCAGTAATGTCTGCTTTGTAGATATTTAGGGCTTCCGCTAGTTGTTCGCCTGCACCTCTGCCCACATTACAGGAGCAGATACGAACGTCGTTGTCCTTTTTTCGTTTAGCAGGATCGTCAACAATAATATCAGTCCTTTCCGAGGCTATTTGTTTCTTCGTAACAATGGTTTTTTTTCCATGGGTAGGTAGTTAACCAAAAACACAACCCCCAACCTGGAGGGTGAGTTCCAATTTATTAGATACCCCTAGGACACGGTGCCATCAGTATCCACTACGGGATTGAGCGCTGCCGTTGACCTTTCGGTTCATCCGCCACCATCTCTGTTCAAGGGGCCTGACTTAACCTTTAAATTCCTAGATAACCTGTTGTCTGAATATGTCGAAGCAGCTCATCGCCTGGGAAGGCAGACCGGGTATTCATTCCGTGCCATTCTGACCAGGGTGATTATAGTGTTGCTGTTCTACGTCTTGTTATAAACACTCGCACTTATCGTTTAGCAAGTCAAATCCGGTTGGATGAAGCCAGTACCCGATCGTTATCACTTGTAGGTAAAAAATAAACACATTTAATGTGTAGTCAGAGTTGCAACCACTGGGCATTGCCAAGTTAAAGCCAATCAAAGTCTACCTTCATTCTACAACACCCAACCAACACTACAACGAACACTTAAAAAAACGAGTGGTGGGTGCACGACTGGGTCGTACGCAACTTTCCCTTTCACAGCAAGTTGGGCGTTAGATCAAAACATAAGCATTTTGATTATTAATGCTAAAATGATATAAATTTGAAGGAATCGATGTGAATAATAATGATTTTCCGTTACTGGCCAAAACTGAAAATTCCGTTTAGTGATAGTTGATAGCTAAAACTAATTATGTGGAATTGCTTCAAGCTGTAATAGTAGTATATATATATATATTAAATTTCATTGAATTTGACATAATAGTTTCTGAGAAATTAACAATTTTCCTTATATGGCCTAAATGACAAAATCCGTTATATGGATTTTCTCGAAAAAATTGAGTATGCAGTTTTGTTGGAGCTAATATGGTTATAGTATACATAAAGTTTAATCAAAATCGTTAGAGCCGTTTTCGAGAAAATTGAGGTTATGTTTAATTTTTATATGGCAGGTACCCTTATTAACATGGTTAAAAGCAAACAAAAAAAATGGCCTAGAATTATGACCAAAACAAGCTTGGATACGAAGTTTGAAGAAATTCGATCACCCCGCTTAGCCTGGGGAGACCATTACGGACAGACTTTTTTAGGCTCCGCTATCATCGTAATGTTAGAATCAATCAAAATCTGGAGGTCAAAAATTTTCACGAAAACAATCATGCCTATCGTAGAATCCGGCGGAATTCAATTCCCCTTCACTTGCTTATTTCACTTTCACTTTACGGCTGTATCGTAGATACGCTTAGTTGCCGACCATCAGATTCTATTATCGACTCAGCTGAATGTTAATCTAAAGACAGATTGTCAATTATTGTGTGCAAATAAATTATTATTCACCCTTATTGTGCAGTCATTTTTGATAAAAATTATTGATATTCAGTGCTTTAAAAGAAATAGAATGGACAGTCTATGTATGTATTTTGATTCATATGACAATGATGAGGAAACCGTACCCTCAGCTAAAAGTTTGAGGGCATACTTAAGAGGGACATCAGAAGATATTTTGGAACTATCGAATCAAATGTATGTTTAAGTTTTATTTTGTGATTTAAAATTGACTTTTCAAACAAATAATGTCAGATTTGTTAAAAACTTTCGGCTTAACAAAGTGGCATTTTTATATGTTCTGGATGTTCTTTAGGAAGAGCTTAAACCCAACACAAAGGCCTTTTCAATCTCACTAAAAGTGAAATTGGCGGCCTGCTTACGATTTTTTGCACAAGGAAGCTACCAGCATGGGGCTGGAAAGAACTATAATGTTTGCATAGCACAATCAACATTTTCGGAAGTGCTAAAACAAGTGCTAGATGTCCTAGAGCAAAAACTGTGTCTCATATGGATACATATAAACATGACTGAAGAAGATACAACCGAAGCGAAGAGATATTTCTATGATAGATGCAAAATTTCAGGTGTAATCATGTGTGTTGATGGGACACATATTGCTATTAAGATGCCAGCAGAAAATCCACACCTGTATTACAATAGAAAATGGTTTTTTAGCCTTAATGAAATGTCTGTAAGTGATTGATTCTTATATATAAAATGCGCTTATTTTGCTTTCCATTTTTAGGTTTGTGATCACAGGGGCTCAGTGGCGCGATGGTTAGTGCGATGAACTGCCGCGCAGGAGGTCTGGGTTCGATACCCAGCCGTAGCAACACCTAAATGATTTTTCACTGGCCCTCCTCTCGTGATGATCTGACAAATCATCCGAGTAGTATCAATTGTCAAGAATAGCTTATCTCAACTTAGCCGTTCGGAGTCGGCAAAAAACAGGAGGTCCCGCCATCGTGCAAGAAGTACACACGCACACATGAATGGTTGTGAGAAAGCTAGGCCTAGTCTTTTTTTTCCAAACTCTTCTATCAGGTGATGCGAACATAAAGCATAAACATAAAACAGCTGGAGCCCCTCGATATCTACAGATGTTTGTTCTTCAGTTCTTTAGAGTTCAGAGTTCTCCTCGCTCTTCTGAGTATTTGCCATAGTAGTATCTGTATTATGGGGATCTACGTCCTACAAGTCTTTGCTGAACTATAGGCTGCAACTCTGAAGCAGAAAATAATCGCAGATCTTTCGTCTCTAGAAGGAGTTCACTGAGATCACTAAGATAATATGGTAACTTATTTCAGCATCAGCTGATTTAGGCATAGAGGTTATCAGCCCTGTCGAGGTATCCGTTAGAAAGAATTTCCAATTTAAGTCAGTTCAAATCGGAACTCAGTTTGCTTTCGAGGTTTTGAAATAAATGAAGCTTACAATGAATTCCGAACAAAAAAAACGTATTTTACCGCATTAAGCCTCTGCGCGAACGGATACCTCGATATGCCTGTCTATTATATTGTTGTCATGATATATCTAAAACAATCGTGAAAGCCAAACGATGCATGCGGATTTCTTTTATTTAGGATAGCAAACACACATCCATTCATCTCGCTTTGAGAAACCTTTATTTGGCTTTTCTCTAGAAGGTTGAGCATTTTGTTTTCATCGGTTTCAATTAAACCGGGTTTTCTTTTTGTTTGCTGGATTTCAAAAATGGCGCTTATAGGTATCCATGTCCTTTGTGATAGTATCTATAAGAATGCACCTACTTTATTTGGTCCTTAAGCAAGACCATAATTAATAATCTAAAATTCTAAAACAAAACTATTAAACAACTGTGCAAAAACTATTCTCAGTAATCAACGTTTTTTTTTATTTATTTTTCAGATTGGAAAACTGCCAATTTGAAAAAAATATTCAATTGAAGAGGATCGCTTTTATTTTACGCAATAAAATTGAATACAAATTCGAATGGTTGGATCAAATCTGGATTTGATATTGCACCGGCTGTAACCCATGCACAGGTATGTATTTTTCTTAAACAGATCTACGCTTAGTATTCTTTAAAAAAAAAAAATCTTTTCAGATAAACCTGTGCATGCAATCTCATCCTGGAATTAAACTTTTGATAATGGATTCACCAAGAAGAAATTAAATGAATTGATTAGCTGTGAAAGCGGTAAGTCGAGACCTCAATTTATTTTTAAGTTTTCATTATTGCCCCTCAAAACGTTTAATTCTGTATTGCTGGACTTTGCCATGGTTCTTCCAATGATTCTTTGGTGTTGTTGTCAACATTTTGTTTGAACATAAAGACTTCTTGCAATATAATTGGATGGCACAGTTTGCCTCATCTATTTCGTACAAATACTTAATCCCAACTGTGTATCTTCCCAACAGTGAAGATATTTCCATCCGCCATTGCTTTTCTTCATAGTCGGTGTTGAAATAGTTTTCCTCTAAACAATATGCCTTTCCATTGAACACGTTCTTTACCTAACTGCCTCTGTCAGGAGATGTAAAATGAAAAATTTGGCATTAATGGCCCATTCAGGACCTCAAACCTAGCTTCTCCCTTCATATGCTTGAGCAAAGTTATTATTTTTCCCACAAAGAAGGGCCTAATGCTATTTTTTTCAGTAACAGAGGTGCTTCTTCTGAGTATTGGGATATTTGTCCCCTACTCCATTGCCCACAAGTCATGTTTCAATCATCGTAGAGGCATAGGTTAGTCCGTTGAACTACAAGCTAGGGATCCTTGATTCAAATCCCGAAATTACCAACACCCGCGTATTTTTCACCTCCTCACCTCTTGCCAAAGTCTGACAAACGTTCAAGAGTATAAAACATTCATGAGAAGCTTCTTGGATTTGTCGTTTGAGATCGGCGTAAAACGGGAGGTCCCATTCTTTGTGGCTACAATATAACTTCGCACAAACAAAGTAATGGGTAAGCTGGGTTTAGTAATTGTCGTTCACAAGTTAAGCCAATCTTCCTTCCCGCACTTGGTCAAAACTGGTAAACCTAGATTGTATAACTTTCATGAGAAGCTTCTTAGTTTTGTCGTTCGGAATCGGCGTTAAAACGGATGTCCCATACTTCACACAAATTAATATTTAGATAGGCTAGGTTTAATAGTAGTCATTCACATTTTTAGCCAATCTTTCATTCCAAACTGGTAAATTGTTCGTGTCGATTTTAGTTGGTTTAAATTTTTAATGTCCTTGCTGCAAGTGTTTATCTTGCGGCTTTCGACACATTTTGAGATGTGATTTCGATTGTATCTTCTGAACATCTGCGTTTGTACGAAGTGCCTCCAATAATGAGAATGTTCTCCTGTAGGTCTTTGCTGGGCTAAAGCTTTGATAATCTCTACGGTGGATTGCTCGACTTCGAATAAATCCCAAAATGTTTAACAAATAGTTTGGGCGGAACTACAAACATAAGAACAGTCAATAAACATCATTTTAGGGGCGCTCCATGAGTGTTATAGGTTCCCCACACCTGAAAAAGTTTATAAAAAAAATAATTCAAGGGCTAGTCTTTTTTTTCCAAACTCTTCTATCAGGTGATGCGAACATAAAGCATAAACATAAAACAGCTGGAGCCCCTCGATATCTACAGATGTTTGTTCTTCAGTTCTTTAGAGTTCAGAGTTCAGAGTTCTCCTCGCTCTTCTGAGTATTTGCCATAGTAGTATCTGTATTATGGGGATCTAAGTCCTACAAGTCTTTGCTGAACTATAGGCTGCAACTCTGAAGCAGAAAATAATCGCAGATCTTTCGTCTCTAGAAGGAGTTCACTAAGATCACTAAGATAATATGGTAACTTATTTCAGCATCAGCTGATTTATGCATAGAGGTTATCAGCCCTGTCGAGGTATCCGTTTGAAAGAATTTCCAATTTAAGTCAGTTCAAATCGGAACTCAGTTTGCTTTCGAGGTTTTGAAATAAATGAAGCTTACAATGAATTCCGAACAAAAAAAACGTATTTTACCGCATTAAGCCTCTGCGCGAACGGATACCTCGATATGCCTGTCTATTATATTGTTGTCATGATATATCTAAAACAATCGTGAAAGCCAAACGATGCATGCGGATTTCTTTTATTTAGGATAGCAAACACACATCCATTCATCTCGCTTTGAGAAACCTTTATTTGGCTTTTCTCTAGAAGGTTGAGCATTTTGTTTTCATCGGTTTCAATTAAACCGGGTTTTCTTTTTGTTTGCTGGATTTCAAAAATGGCGCTTATAGGTATCCATGTCCTTTGTGATAGTATCTATAAGAATGCACCTACTTTATTTGGTCCTTAAGCAAGACCATAATTAATAATCTAAAATTCTAAAACAAAACTATTAAACAACTGTGCAAAAACTATTCTCAGTAATCAACGTTTTTTTTTATTTATTTTTCAGATTGGAAAACTGCCAATTTGAAAAAAATATTCAATTGAAGAGGATCGCTTTTATTTTACGCAATAAAATTGAATACAAATTCGAATGGTTGGATCAAATCTGGATTTGATATTGCACCGGCTGTAACCCATGCACAGGTATGTATTTTTCTTAAACAGATCTACGCTTAGTATTCTTTAAAAAAAAAATCTTTTCAGATAAACCTGTGCATGCAATCTCATCCTGGAATTAAACTTTTGATAATGGATTCACCAAGAAGAAATTAAATGAATTGATTAGCTGTGAAAGCGGTAAGTCGAGACCTCAATTTATTTTTAAGTTTTCATTATTGCCCCTCAAAACGTTTAATTCTGTATTGCTGGACTTTGCCATGGTTCTTCCAATGATTCTTTGGTGTTGTTGTCAACATTTTGTTTGAACACAAAGACTTCTTGCAATATAATTGGATGGCACAGTTTGCCTCATCTATTTCGTACAAATACTTAATCCCAACTGTGTATCTTCCCAACAGTGAAGATATTTCCATCCGCCATTGGTTTTCTTCATAGTCGGTGTTGAAATAGTTTTCCTCTAAACAATATGCCTTTCCATTGAACACGTTCTTTACCTAACTGCCTCTGACATGAGATGTAAAATGAAAAATTTGGCATTAATGGCCCATTCAGGACCTCAAACCTAGCTTCTCCCTTCATATGCTTGAGCAAAGTTATTATTTTTCCCACAAAGAAGGGCCTAATGCTATTTTTTTCAGTAACAGAGGTGCTTCTTCTGAGTATTGGGATATTTGTCCCCTACTCCATTGCCCACAAGTCATGTTTCAATCATCGTAGAGGCATAGGTTAGTCCGTTGAACTACAAGCTAGGGATCCTTGATTCAAATCCCGAAATTACCAACACCCGCGTTTTTTTCACCTCCTCACCTCTTGCCAAAGTCTGACAAACGTTCAAGAGTATAAAACATTCATGAGAAGCTTCTTGGATTTGTCGTTTGAGATCGGCGTAAAACGGGAGGTCCCATTCTTTGTGGCTACAATATAACTTCGCACAAACAAAGTAATGGGTAAGCTGGGTTTAGTAATTGTCGTTCACAAGTTAAGCCAATCTTCCTTCCCGCACTTGGTCAAAACTGGTAAACCTAGATTGTATAACTTTCATGAGAAGCTTCTTAGTTTTGTCGTTCGGAATCGGCGTTAAAACGGATGTCCCATGCTTCACACAAATAAATATTTAGATAGGCTAGGTTTAATAGTAGTCATTCACATTTTTAGCCAATCTTTCATTCCAAACTGGTAAATTGTTCGTGTCGATTTTAGTTGGTTTAAATTTTTAATGTCCTTGCTGCAAGTGTTTATCTTGCGGCTTTCGACACATTTTGAGATGTGATTTCGATTGTATCTTCTGAACATCTGCGTTTGTACGAAGTCCTCCAATAATGAGAATGTTCTCCTGTAGGTCTTTGCTGGGCTAAAGCTTTGATTATCTCTACGGTGGATTGCTCGACTTCGAATAAATCCCAAAATGTTTAACAAATAGTTTGGGCGGGACTACAAACATAAGAACAGTCAATAAACATCATTTTAGGGGCGCTCCATGAGTGTTATAGGTTCCCCACACCTGAAAAAGTTTATAAAAAAAATAATTCAAGGGCTAGTCTTTTTTTTCCAAACTCTTCTATCAGGTGATGCGAACATAAAGCATAAACATAAAACAGCTGGAGCCCCTCGATATCTACAGATGTTTGTTCTTCAGTTCTTTAGAGTTCAGAGTTCAGAGTTCTCCTCGCTCTTCTGAGTATTTGCCATAGTAGTATCTGTATTATGGGGATCTACGTCCTACAAGTCTTTGCTGAACTATAGGCTGCAACTCTGAAGCAGAAAATAATCGCAGATCTTTCGTCTCTAGAAGGAGTTCACTAAGATCACTAAGATAATATGGTAACTTATTTCAGCATCAGCTGATTTATGCATAGAGGTTATCAGCCCTGTCGAGGTATCCGTTTGAAAGAATTTCCAATTTAAGTCAGTTCAAATCGGAACTCAGTTTGCTTTCGAGGTTTTGAAATAAATGAAGCTTACAATGAATTCCGAACAAAAAAAACGTATTTTACCGCATTAAGCCTCTGCGCGAACGGATACCTCGATATGCCTGTCTATTATATTGTTGTCATGATATATCTAAAACAATCGTGAAAGCCAAACGATGCA
The DNA here is from genome assembly GCA_932526625.1 of Rhingia campestris. NCBI lineage: Eukaryota > Metazoa > Arthropoda > Insecta > Diptera > Syrphidae > Rhingia > Rhingia campestris. The sequence continues at coordinate 121,271,402 of OW052183.1, read as the reverse complement.
TGCGGATTTCTTTTATTTAGGATAGCAAACACACATCCATTCATCTCGCTTTGAGAAACCTTTATTTGGCTTTTCTCTAGAAGGTTGAGCATTTTGTTTTCATCGGTTTCAATTAAACCGGGTTTTCTTTTTGTTTGCTGGATTTCAAAAATGGCGCTTATAGGTATCCATGTCCTTTGTGATAGTATCTATAAGAATGCACCTACTTTATTTGGTCCTTAAGCAAGACCATAATTAATAATCTAAAATTCTAAAACAAAACTATTAAACAACTGTGCAAAAACTATTCTCAGTAATCAACGTTTTTTTTTATTTATTTTTCAGATTGGAAAACTGCCAATTTGAAAAAAATATTCAATTGAAGAGGATCGCTTTTATTTTACGCAATAAAATTGAATACAAATTCGAATGGTTGGATCAAATCTGGATTTGATATTGCACCGGCTGTAACCCATGCACAGGTATGTATTTTTCTTAAACAGATCTACGCTTAGTATTCTTTAAAAAAAAAATCTTTTCAGATAAACCTGTGCATGCAATCTCATCCTGGAATTAAACTTTTGATAATGGATTCACCAAGAAGAAATTAAATGAATTGATTAGCTGTGAAAGCGGTAAGTCGAGACCTCAATTTATTTTTAAGTTTTCATTATTGCCCCTCAAAACGTTTAATTCTGTATTGCTGGACTTTGCCATGGTTCTTCCAATGATTCTTTGGTGTTGTTGTCAACATTTTGTTTGAACACAAAGACTTCTTGCAATATAATTGGATGGCACAGTTTGCCTCATCTATTTCGTACAAATACTTAATCCCAACTGTGTATCTTCCCAACAGTGAAGATATTTCCATCCGCCATTGGTTTTCTTCATAGTCGGTGTTGAAATAGTTTTCCTCTAAACAATATGCCTTTCCATTGAACACGTTCTTTACCTAACTGCCTCTGACATGAGATGTAAAATGAAAAATTTGGCATTAATGGCCCATTCAGGACCTCAAACCTAGCTTCTCCCTTCATATGCTTGAGCAAAGTTATTATTTTTCCCACAAAGAAGGGCCTAATGCTATTTTTTTCAGTAACAGAGGTGCTTCTTCTGAGTATTGGGATATTTGTCCCCTACTCCATTGCCCACAAGTCATGTTTCAATCATCGTAGAGGCATAGGTTAGTCCGTTGAACTACAAGCTAGGGATCCTTGATTCAAATCCCGAAATTACCAACACCCGCGTATTTTTCACCTCCTCACCTCTTGCCAAAGTCTGACAAACGTTCAAGAGTATAAAACATTCATGAGAAGCTTCTTGGATTTGTCGTTTGAGATCGGCGTAAAACGGGAGGTCCCATTCTTTGTGGCTACAATATAACTTCGCACAAACAAAGTAATGGGTAAGCTGGGTTTAGTAATTGTCGTTCACAAGTTAAGCCAATCTTCCTTCCCGCACTTGGTCAAAACTGGTAAACCTAGATTGTATAACTTTCATGAGAAGCTTCTTAGTTTTGTCGTTCGGAATCGGCGTTAAAACGGATGTCCCATGCTTCACACAAATTAATATTTAGATAGGCTAGGTTTAATAGTAGTCATTCACATTTTTAGCCAATCTTTCATTCCAAACTGGTAAATTGTTCGTGTCGATTTTAGTTGGTTTAAATTTTTAATGTCCTTGCTGCAAGTGTTTATCTTGCGGCTTTCGACACATTTTGAGATGTGATTTCGATTGTATCTTCTGAACATCTGCGTTTGTACGAAGTGCCTCCAATAATGAGAATGTTCTCCTGTAGGTCTTTGCTGGGCTAAAGCTTTGATAATCTCTACGGTGGATTGCTCGACTTCGAATAAATCCCAAAATGTTTAACAAATAGTTTGGGCGGAACTACAAACATAAGAACAGTCAATAAACATCATTTTAGGGGCGCTCCATGAGTGTTATAGGTTCCCCACACCTGAAAAAGTTTATAAAAAAAATAATTCAAGGGCTAGTCTTTTTTTTCCAAACTCTTCTATCAGGTGATGCGAACATAAAGCATAAACATAAAACAGCTGGAGCCCCTCGATATCTACAGATGTTTGTTCTTCAGTTCTTTAGAGTTCAGAGTTCAGAGTTCTCCTCGCTCTTCTGAGTATTTGCCATAGTAGTATCTGTATTATGGGGATCTAAGTCCTACAAGTCTTTGCTGAACTATAGGCTGCAACTCTGAAGCAGAAAATAATCGCAGATCTTTCGTCTCTAGAAGGAGTTCACTAAGATCACTAAGATAATATGGTAACTTATTTCAGCATCAGCTGATTTATGCATAGAGGTTATCAGCCCTGTCGAGGTATCCGTTTGAAAGAATTTCCAATTTAAGTCAGTTCAAATCGGAACTCAGTTTGCTTTCGAGGTTTTGAAATAAATGAAGCTTACAATGAATTCCGAACAAAAAAAACGTATTTTACCGCATTAAGCCTCTGCGCGAACGGATACCTCGATATGCCTGTCTATTATATTGTTGTCATGATATATCTAAAACAATCGTGAAAGCCAAACGATGCATGCGGATTTCTTTTATTTAGGATAGCAAACACACATCCATTCATCTCGCTTTGAGAAACCTTTATTTGGCTTTTCTCTAGAAGGTTGAGCATTTTGTTTTCATCGGTTTCAATTAAACCGGGTTTTCTTTTTGTTTGCTGGATTTCAAAAATGGCGCTTATAGGTATCCATGTCCTTTGTGATAGTATCTATAAGAATGCACCTACTTTATTTGGTCCTTAAGCAAGACCATAATTAATAATCTAAAATTCTAAAACAAAACTATTAAACAACTCTGCAAAAACTATTCTCAGTAATCAACGTTTTTTTTTATTTATTTTTCAGATTGGAAAACTGCCAATTTGAAAAAAATATTCAATTGAAGAGGATCGCTTTTATTTTACGCAATAAAATTGAATACAAATTCGAATGGTTGGATCAAATCTGGATTTGATATTGCACCGGCTGTAACCCATGCACAGGTATGTATTTTTCTTAAACAGATCTACGCTTAGTATTCTTTAAAAAAAAAATCTTTTCAGATAAACCTGTGCATGCAATCTCATCCTGGAATTAAACTCTTGATAATGGATTCACCAAGAAGAAATTAAATGAATTGATTAGCTGTGAAAGCGGTAAGTCGAGACCTCAATTTATTTTTAAGTTTTCATTATTGCCCCTCAAAACGTTTAATTCTGTATTGCTGGACTTTGCCATGGTTCTTCCAATGATTCTTTGGTGTTGTTGTCAACATTTTGTTTGAACATAAAGACTTCTTGCAATATAATTGGATGGCACAGTTTGCCTCATCTATTTCGTACAAATACTTAATCCCAACTGTGTATCTTCCCAACAGTGAAGATATTTCCCCGCCATTGCTTTTCTTCATAGTCGGTGTTGAAATAGTTTTCCTCTAAACAATATGCCTTTCCATTGAACACGTTCTTTACCTAACTGCCTCTGACATGAGATGTAAAATGAAAAATTTGGCATTAATGGCCCATTCAGGACCTCAAACCTAGCTTCTCCCTTCATATGCTTGAGCAAAGTTATTATTTTTCCCACAAAGAAGGGCCTAATGCTATTTTTTTCAGTAACAGAGGTGCTTCTTCTGAGTATTGGGATATTTGTCCCCTACTCCATTGCCCACAAGTCATGTTTCAATCATCGTAGAGGCATAGGTTAGTCCGTTGAACTACAAGCTAGGGATCCTTGATTCAAATCCCGAAATTACCAACACCCGCGTTTTTTTCACCTCCTCACCTCTTGCCAAAGTCAGACAAACGTTCAAGAGTATAAAACATTCATGAGAAGCTTCTTGGATTTGTCGTTTGAGATCGGCGTAAAACGGGAGGTCCCATTCTTTGTGGCTACAATATAACTTCGCACAAACAAAGTAATGGGTAAGCTGGGTTTAGTAATTGTCGTTCACAAGTTAAGCCAATCTTCCTTCCCGCACTTGGTCAAAACTGGTAAACCTAGATTGTATAACTTTCATGAGAAGCTTCTTAGTTTTGTCGTTCGGAATCGGCGTTAAAACGGATGTCCCATGCTTCACACAAATAAATATTTAGATAGGCTAGGTTTAATAGTAGTCATTCACATTTTTAGCCAATCTTTCATTCCAAACTGGTAAATTGTTCGTGTCGATTTTAGTTGGTTTAAATTTTTAATGTCCTTGCTGCAAGTGTTTATCTTGCGGCTTTCGACACATTTTGAGATGTGATTTCGATTGTATCTTCTGAACATCTGCGTTTGTACGAAGTGCCTCCAATAATGAGAATGTTCTCCTGTAGGTCTTTGCTGGGCTAAAGCTTTGATAATCTCTACGGTGGATTGCTCGACTTCGAATAAATCCCAAAATGTTTAACAAATAGTTTGGGCGGAACTACAAACATAAGAACAGTCAATAAACATCATTTTGGGGGCGCTCCATGAGTGTTATAGGTTCCCCACACCTGAAAAAGTTTATAAAAAAAATAATTCAAGGGCTAGTCTTTTTTTCCAAACTCTTCTATCAGGTGATGCGAACATAAAGCATAAACATAAAACAGCTGGAGCCCCTCGATATCTACAGATGTTTGTTCTTCAGTTCTTTAGAGTTCAGAGTTCAGAGTTCTCCTCGCTCTTCTGAGTATTTGCCATAGTAGTATCTGTATTATGGGGATCTACGTCCTACAAGTCTTTGCTGAACTATAGGCTGCAACTCTGAAGCAGAAAATAATCGCAGATCTTTCGTCTCTAGAAGGAGTTCACTAAGATCACTAAGATAATATGGAAACATATTTCAGCATCAGCTGATTTAGGCATAGAGGTTATCAGCCCTGTCGAGGTATCCGTTTGAAAGAATTTCCAATTTAAGTCAGTTCAAATCGGAACTCAGTTTGCTTTCGAGGTTTTGAAATAAATGAAGCTTACAATGAATTCCGAACAAAAAAAACGTATTTTACCGCATTAAGCCTCTGCGCGAACGGATACCTCGATATGCCTGTCTATTATATTGTTGTCATGATATATCTAAAACAATCGTGAAAGCCAAACGATGCATGCGGATTTCTTTTATTTAGGATAGCAAACACACATCCATTCATCTCGCTTTGAGAAACCTTTATTTGGCTTTTCTCTAGAAGGTTGAGCATTTTGTTTTCATCGGTTTCAATTAAACCGGGTTTTCTTTTTGTTTGCTGGATTTCAAAAATGGCGCTTATAGGTATCCATGTCCTTTGTGATAGTATCTATAAGAATGCACCTACTTTATTTGGTCCTTAAGCAAGACCATAATTAATAATCTAAAATTCTAAAACAAAACTATTAAACAACTGTGCAAAAACTATTCTCAGTAATCAACGTTTTTTTTTATTTATTTTTCAGATTGGAAAACTGCCAATTTGAAAAAAATATTCAATTGAAGAGGATCGCTTTTATTTTACGCAATAAAATTGAATACAAATTCTAATGGTTGGATCAAATCTGGATTTGATATTGCACCGGCTGTAACCCATGCACAGGTATGTATTTTTCTTAAACAGATCTACGCTTAGTATTCTTTAAAAAAAAAATCTTTTCAGATAAACCTGTGCATGCAATCTCATCCTGGAATTAAACTCTTGATAATGGATTCACCAAGAAGAAATTAAATGAATTGATTAGCTGTGAAAGCGGTAAGTCGAGACCTCAATTTATTTTTAAGTTTTCATTATTGCCCCTCAAAACGTTTAATTCTGTATTGCTGGACTTTGCCATGGTTCTTCCAATGATTCTTTGGTGTTGTTGTCAACATTTTGTTTGAACACAAAGACTTCTTGCAATATAATTGGATGGCACAGTTTGCCTCATCTATTTCGTACAAATACTTAATCCCAACTGTGTATCTTCCCAACAGTGAAGATATTTCCATCCGCCATTGCTTTTCTTCATAGTCGGTGTTGAAATAGTTTTCCTCTAAACAATATGCCTTTCCATTGAACACGTTCTTTACCTAACTGCCTCTGACATGAGATGTAAAATGAAAAATTTGGCATTAATGGCCCATTCAGGACCTCAAACCTAGCTTCTCCCTTCATATGCTTGAGCAAAGTTATTATTTTTCCCACAAAGAAGGGCCTAATGCTATTTTTTTCAGTAACAGAGGTGTTTCTTCTGAGTATTGGGATATTTGTCCCCTACTCCATTGCCCACAAGTCATGTTTCAATCATCGTAGAGGCATAGGTTAGTCCGTTGAACTACAAGCTAGGGATCCTTGATTCAAATCCCGAAATTACCAACACCCGCGTTTTTTTCACCTCCTCACCTCTTGCCAAAGTCTGACAAACGTTCAAGAGTATAAAACATTCATGAGAAGCTTCTTGGATTTGTCGTTTGAGATCGGCGTAAAACGGGAGGTCCCATTCTTTGTGGCTACAATATAACTTCGCACAAACAAAGTAATGGGTAAGCTGGGTTTAGTAATTGTCGTTCACAAGTTAAGCCAATCTTCCTTCCCGCACTTGGTCAAAACTGGTAAACCTAGATTGTATAACTTTCATGAGAAGCTTCTTAGTTTTGTCGTTCGGAATCGGCGTTAAAACGGATGTCCCATGCTTCACACAAATAAATATTTAGATAGGCTAGGTTTAATAGTAGTCATTCACATTTTTAGCCAATCTTTCATTCCAAACTGGTAAATTGTTCGTGTCGATTTTAGTTGGTTTAAATTTTTAATGTCCTTGCTGCAAGTGTTTATCTTGCGGCTTTCGACACATTTTGAGATGTGATTTCGATTGTATCTTCTGAACATCTGCGTTTGTACGAAGTGCCTCCAATAATGAGAATGTTCTCCTGTAGGTCTTTGCTGGGCTAAAGCTTTGATAATCTCTACGTTGGATTGCTCGACTTCGAATAAATCCCAAAATGTTTAACAAATAGTTTGGGCGGAACTACAAACATAAGAACAGTCAATAAACATCATTTTAGGGGCGCTCCATGAGTGTTATAGGTTCCCCACACCTGAAAAAGTTTATAAAAAAAATAATTCAAGGGCTAGTCTTTTTTTTCCAAACTCTTCTAACAGGTGATGCGAACATAAAGCATAAACATAAAACAGCTGGAGCCCCTCGATATCTACAGATGTTTGTTCTTCAGTTCTTTAGAGTTCAGAGTTCTCCTCGCTCTTCTGAGTATTTGCCATAGTAGTATCTGTATTATGGGGATCTAAGTCCTACAAGTCTTTGCTGAACTATAGGCTGCAACTCTGAAGCAGAAAATAATCGCAGATCTTTCGTCTCTAGAAGGAGTTCACTAAGATCACTAAGATAATATGGTAACTTATTTCAGCATCAGCTGATTTAGGCATAGAGGTTATCAGCCCTGTCGAGGTATCCGTTTGAAAGAATTTCCAATTTAAGTCAGTTCAAATCGGAACTCAGTTTGCTTTCGAGGTTTTGAAATAAATGAAGCTTACAATGAATTCCGAACAAAAAAAACGTATTTTACCGCATTAAGCCTCTGCGCGAACGGATACCTCGATATGCCTGTCTATTATATTGTTGTCATGATATATCTAAAACAATCGTGAAAGCCAAACGATGCATGCGGATTTCTTTTATTTAGGATAGCAAACACACATCCATTCATCTCGCTTTGAGAAACCTTTATTTGGCTTTTCTCTAGAAGGTTGAGCATTTTGTTTTCATCGGTTTCAATTAAACCGGGTTTTCTTTTTGTTTGCTGGATTTCAAAAATGGCGCTTATAGGTATCCATGTCCTTTGTGATAGTATCTATAAGAATGCACCTACTTTATTTGGTCCTTAAGCAAGACCATAATTAATAATCTAAAATTCTAAAACAAAACTATTAAACAACTGTGCAAAAACTATTCTCAGTAATCAACGTTTTTTTTTATTTATTTTTCAGATTGGAAAACTGCCAATTTGAAAAAAATATTCAATTGAAGAGGATCGCTTTTATTTTACGCAATAAAATTGAATACAAATTCGAATGGTTGGATCAAATCTGGATTTGATATTGCACCGGCTGTAACCCATGCACAGGTATGTATTTTTCTTAAACAGATCTACGCTTAGTATTCTTTAAAAAAAAAATCTTTTCAGATAAACCTGTGCATGCAATCTCATCCTGGAATTAAACTTTTGATAATGGATTCACCAAGAAGAAATTAAATGAATTGATTAGCTGTGAAAGCGGTAAGTCGAGACCTCAATTTATTTTTAAGTTTTCATTATTGCCCCTCAAAACGTTTAATTCTGTATTGCTGGACTTTGCCATGGTTCTTCCAATGATTCTTTGGTGTTGTTGTCAACATTTTGTTTGAACATAAAGACTTCTTGCAATATAATTGGATGGCACAGTTTGCCTCATCTATTTCGTACAAATACTTAATCCCAACTGTGTATCTTCCCAACAGTGAAGATATTTCCATCCGCCATTGCTTTTCTTCATAGTCGGTGTTGAAATAGTTTTCCTCTAAACAATATGCCTTTCCATTGAACACGTTCTTTACCTAACTGCCTCTGACATGAGATGTTAAATGAAAAATTTGGCATTAATGGCCCATTCAGGACCTCAAACCTAGCTTCTCCCTTCATATGCTTGAGCAAAGTTATTATTTTTCCCACAAAGAAGGGCCTAATGCTATTTTTTTCAGTAACAGAGGTGTTTCTTCTGAGTATTGGGATATTTGTCCCCTACTCCATTGCCCACAAGTCATGTTTCAATCATCGTAGAGGCATAGGTTAGTCCGTTGAACTACAAGCTAGGGATCCTTGATTCAAATCCCGAAATTACCAACACCCGCGTTTTTTTCACCTCCTCACCTCTTGCCAAAGTCTGACAAACGTTCAAGAGTATAAAACATTCATGAGAAGCTTCTTGGATTTGTCGTTTGAGATCGGCGTAAAACGGGAGGTCCCATTCTTTGTGGCTACAATATAACTTCGCACAAACAAAGTAATGGGTAAGCTGGGTTTAGTAATTGTCGTTCACAAGTTAAGCCAATCTTCCTTCCCGCACTTGGTCAAAACTGGTAAACCTAGATTGTATAACTTTCATGAGAAGCTTCTTAGTTTTGTCGTTCGGAATCGGCGTTAAAACGGATGTCCCATGCTTCACACAAATAAATATTTAGATAGGCTAGGTTTAATAGTAGTCATTCACATTTTTAGCCAATCTTTCATTCCAAACTGGTAAATTGTTCGTGTCGATTTTAGTTGGTTTAAATTTTTAATGTCCTTGCTGCAAGTGTTTATCTTGCGGCTTTCGACACATTTTGAGATGTGATTTCGATTGTATCTTCTGAACATCTGCGTTTGTACGAAGTGCCTCCAATAATGAGAATGTTCTCCTGTAGGTCTTTGCTGGGCTAAAGCTTTGATAATCTCTACGTTGGATTGCTCGACTTCGAATAAATCCCAAAATGTTTAACAAATAGTTTGGGCGGAACTACAAACATAAGAACAGTCAATAAACATCATTTTAGGGGCGCTCCATGAGTGTTATAGGTTCCCCACACCTGAAAAAGTTTATAAAAAAAATAATTCAAGGGCTAGTCTTTTTTTTCCAAACTCTTCTATCAGGTGATGCGAACATAAAGCATAAACATAAAACAGCTGGAGCCCCTCGATATCTACAGATGTTTGTTCTTCAGTTCTTTAGAGTTCAGAGTTCAGAGTTCTCCTCGCTCTTCTGAGTATTTGCCATAGTAGTATCTGTATTATGGGGATCTACGTCCTACAAGTCTTTGCTGAACTATAGGCTGAAACTCTGAAGCAGAAAATAATCGCAGATCTTTCGTCTCTAGAAGGAGTTCACTTAGATCACTAAGATAATATGGTAACTTATTTCAGCATCAGCTGATTTAGGCATAGAGGTTATCAGCCCTGTCGAGGTATCCGTTTGAAAGAATTTCCAATTTAAGTCAGTTCAAATCGGAACTCAGTTTGCTTTCGAGGTTTTGAAATAAATGAAGCTTACAATGAATTCCGAACAAAAAAAACGTATTTTACCGCATTAAGCCTCTGCGCGAACGGATACCTCGATATGCCTGTCTATTATATTGTTGTCATGATATATCTAAAACAATCGTGAAAGCCAAACGATGCATGCGGATTTCTTTTATTTAGGATAGCAAACACACATCCATTCATCTCGCTTTGAGAAACCTTTATTTGGCTTTTCTCTAGAAGGTTGAGCATTTTGTTTTCATCGGTTTCAATTAAACCGGGTTTTCTTTTTGTTTGCTGGATTTCAAAAATGGCGCTTATAGGTATCCATGTCCTTTGTGATAGTATCTATAAGAATGCACCTACTTTATTTGGTCCTTAAGCAAGACCATAATTAATAATCTAAAATTCTAAAACAAAACTATTTAACAACTGTGCAAAAACTATTCTCAGTAATCAACGTTTTTTTTTATTTATTTTTCAGATTGGAAAACTGCCAATTTGAAAAAAATATTCAATTGAAGAGGATCGCTTTTATTTTACGCAATAAAATTGAATACAAATTCGAATGGTTGGATCAAATCTGGATTTGATATTGCACCGGCTGTAACCCATGCACAGGTATGTATTTTTCTTAAACAGATCTACGCTCAGTATTCTTTAAAAAAAAATCTTTTCAGATAAACCTGTGCATGCAATCTCATCCTGGAATTAAACTCTTGATAATGGATTCACCAAGAAGAAATTAAATGAATTGATTAGCTGTGAAAGCGGTAAGTCGAGACCTCAATTTATTTTTAAGTTTTCATTATTGCCCCTCAAAACGTTTAATTCTGTATTGCTGGACTTTGCCATGGTTCTTCCAATGATTCTTTGGTGTTGTTGTCAACATTTTGTTTGAACATAAAGACTTCTTGCAATATAATTGGATGGCATAATTTGCCTCATCTATTTCGTACAAATACTTAATCCCAACTGTGTATCTTCCCAACAGTGAAGATATTTCCATCCGCCATTGCTTTTCTTCATAGTCGGTGTTGAAATAGTTTTCCTCTAAACAATATGCCTTTCCATTGAACACGTTCTTTACCTAACTGCCTCTGACATGAGATGTAAAATGAAAAATTTGGCATTAATGGCCCATTCAGGACCTCAAACCTAGCTTCTCCCTTCATATGCTTGAGCAAAGTTATTATTTTTCCCACAAAGAAGGGCCTAATGCTATTTTTTTCAGTAACAGAGGTGCTTCTTCTGAGTATTGGGATATTTGTCCCCTACTCCATTGCCCACAAGTCATGTTTCAATCATCGTAGAGGCATAGGTTAGTCCGTTGAACTACAAGCTAGGGATCCTTGATTCAAATCCCGAAATTACCAACACCCGCGTTTTTTTCACCTCCTCACCTCTTGCCAAAGTCTGACAAACGTTCAAGAGTATAAAACATTCATGAGAAGCTTCTTGGATTTGTCGTTTGAGATCGGCGTAAAACGGGAGGTCCCATTCTTTGTGGCTACAATATAACTTCGCACAAACAAAGTAATGGGTAAGCTGGGTTTAGTAATTGTCGTTCACAAGTTAAGCCAATCTTCCTTCCCGCACTTGGTCAAAACTGGTAAACCTAGATTGTATAACTTTCATGAGAAGCTTCTTAGTTTTGTCGTTCGGAATCGGCGTTAAAACGGATGTCCCATGCTTCACACAAATAAATATTTAGATAGGCTAGGTTTAATAGTAGTCATTCACATTTTTAGCCAATCTTTCATTCCAAACTGGTAAATTGTTCGTGTCGATTTTAGTTGGTTTAAATTTTTAATGTCCTTGCTGCAAGTGTTTATCTTGCGGCTTTCGACACATTTTGAGATGTGATTTCGATTGTATCTTCTGAACATCTGCGTTTGTACGAAGTGCCTCCAATAATGAGAATGTTCTCCTGTAGGTCTTTGCTGGGCTAAAGCTTTGATAATCTCTACGGTGGATTGCTCGACTTCGAATAAATCCCAAAATGTTTAACAAATAGTTTGGGCGGAACTACAAACATAAGAACAGTCAATAAACATCATTTTAGGGGCGCTCCATGAGTGTTATAGGTTCCCCACACCTGAAAAAGTTTATAAAAAAAATAATTCAAGGGCTAGTCTTTTTTTTCCAAACTCTTCTATCAGGTGATGCGAACATAAAGCATAAACATAAAACAGCTGGAGCCCCTCGATATCTACAGATGTTTGTTCTTCAGTTCTTTAGAGTTCAGAGTTCTCCTCGCTCTTCTGAGTATTTGCCATAGTAGTATCTGTATTATGGGGATCTAAGTCCTACAAGTCTTTGCTGAACTATAGGCTGCAACTCTGAAGCAGAAAATAATCGCAGATCTTTCGTCTCTAGAAGGAGTTCACTAAGATCACTAAGATAATATGGTAACTTATTTCAGCATCAGCTGATTTAGGCATAGAGGTTATCAGCCCTGTCGAGGTATCCGTTTGAAAGAATTTCCAATTTAAGTCAGTTCAAATCGGAACTCAGTTTGCTTTCGAGGTTTTGAAATAAATGAAGCTTACAATGAATTCCGAACAAAAAAAACGTATTTTACCGCATTAAGCCTCTGCGCGAACGGATACCTCGATATGCCTGTCTATTATATTGTTGTCATGATATATCTAAAACAATCGTGAAAGCCAAACGATGCATGCGGATTTCTTTTATTTAGGATAGCAAACACACATCCATTCATCTCGCTTTGAGAAACCTTTATTTGACTTTTCTCTAGAAGGTTGAGCATTTTGTTTTCATCGGTTTCAATTAAACCGGGTTTTCTTTTTGTTTGCTGGATTTCAAAAATGGCGCTTATAGGTATCCATGTCCTTTGTGATAGTATCTATAAGAATGCACCTACTTTATTTGGTCCTTAAGCAAGACCAGAATTAATAATCTAAAATTCTAAAACAAAACTATTAAACAACTGTGCAAAAACTATTCTCAGTAATCAACGTTTTTTTTTATTTATTTTTCAGATTGGAAAACTGCCAATTTGAAAAAAATATTCAATTGAAGAGGATCGCTTTTATTTTACGCAATAAAATTGAATACAAATTCGAATGGTTGGATCAAATCTGGATTTGATATTGCACCGGCTGTAACCCATGCACAGGTATGTATTTTTCTTAAACAGATCTACGCTTAGTATTCTTTAAAAAAAAAATCTTTTCAGATAAACCTGTGCATGCAATCTCATCCTGGAATTAAACTCTTGATAATGGATTCACCAAGAAGAAATTAAATGAATTGATTAGCTGTGAAAGCGGTAAGTCGAGACCTCAATTTATTTTTAAGTTTTCATTATTGCCCCTCAAAACGTTTAATTCTGTATTGCTGGACTTTGCCATGGTTTTTCCAATGATTCTTTGGTGTTGTTGTCAACATTTTGTTTGAACATAAAGACTTCTTGCAATATAATTGGATGGCACAGTTTGCCTCATCTATTTCGTACAAATACTTAATCCCAACTGTGTATCTTCCCAACAGTGAAGATATTTCCATCCGCCATTGCTTTTCTTCATAGTCGGTGTTGAAATAGTTTTCCTCTAAACAATATGCCTTTCCATTGAACACGTTCTTTACCTAACTGCCTCTGACATGAGATGTAAAATGAAAAATTTGGCATTAATGGCCCATTCAGGACCTCAAACCTAGCTTCTCCCTTCATATGCTTGAGCAAAGTTATTATTTTTCCCACAAAGAAGGGCCTAATGCTATTTTTTTCAGTAACAGAGGTGCTTCTTCTGAGTATTGGGATATTTGTCCCCTACTCCATTGCCCACAAGTCATGTTTCAATCATCGTAGAGGCATAGGTTAGTCCGTTGAACTACAAGCTAGGGATCCTTGATTCAAATCCCGAAATTACCAACACCTGCGTTTTTTTCACCTCCTCACCTCTTGCCAAAGTCTGACAAACGTTCAAGAGTATAAAACAAGCATGAGAAGCTTCTTGGATTTGTCGTTTGAGATCGGCGTAAAACGGGAGGTCCCATTCTTTGTGGCTACAATATAACTTCGCACAAACAAAGTAATGGGTAAGCTGGGTTTAGTAATTGTCGTTCACAAGTTAAGCCAATCTTCCTTCCCGCACTTGGTCAAAACTGGTAAACCTAGATTGTATAACTTTCATGAGAAGCTTCTTAGTTTTGTCGTTCGGAATCGGCGTTAAAACGGATGTCCCATGCTTCACACAAATAAATATTTAGATAGGCTAGGTTTAATAGTAGTCATTCACATTTTTAGCCAATCTTTCATTCCAAACTGGTAAATTGTTCGTGTCGATTTTAGTTGGTTTAAATTTTTAATGTCCTTGCTGCAAGTGTTTATCTTGCGGCTTTCGACACATTTTGAGATGTGATTTCGATTGTATCTTCTGAACATCTGCGTTTGTACGAAGTGCCTCCAATAATGAGAATGTTCTCCTGTAGGTCTTTGCTGGGCTAAAGCTTTGATAATCTCTACGGTGGATTGCTCGACTTCGAATAAATCCCAAAATGTTTAACAAATAGTTTGGGATTTAACTATAGGCTGCAACTCTGAAGCAGAAAATAATCGCAGATCTTTCTTCTCTAGAAGGAGTTCACTAAGATCACTAAGATAATATGGTAACTTATTTCAGCATCAGCTGATTTAGGCATAGAGGTTATCAGCCCTGTCGAGGTATCCGTTTGAAAGAATTTCCAATTTAAGTCAGTTCAAATCGGAACTCAGTTTGCTTTCGAGGTTTTGAAATAAATGAAGCTTACAATGAATTCCGAATAAAAAAAACGTATTTTACCGCATTAAGCCTCTGCGCGAACGGATACCTCGATATGCCTGTCTATTATATTGTTGTCATGATATATCTAAAACAATCGTGAAAGCCAAACGATGCATGCGGATTTCTTTTATTTAGGATAGCAAACACACATCCATTCATCTCGCTTTGAGAAACCTTTATTTGGCTTTTCTCTAGAAGGTTGAGCATTTTGTTTTCATCGGTTTCAATTAAACCGGGTTTTCTTTTTGTTTGCTGGATTTCAAAAATGGCGCTTATAGGTATCCATGTCCTTTGTGATAGTATCTATAAGAATGCACCTACTTTATTTGGTCCTTAAGCAAGACCATAATTAATAATCTAAAATTCTAAAACAAAACTATTAAACAACTGTGCAAAAACTATTCTCAGTAATCAACGTTTTTTTTTTATTTATTTTTCAGATTGGAAAACTGCCAATTTGAAAAAAATATTCAATTGAAGAGGATCGCTTTTATTTTACGCAATAAAATTGAATACAAATTCGAATGGTTGGATCAAATCTGGATTTGATATTGCACCGGCTGTAACCCATGTACAGGTATGTATTTTGCTTAAACAGATCTACGCTCAGTATTCTTTAAAAAAAAAAATCTTTTCAGATAAACCTGTGCATGCAATCTCATCCTGGAATTAAACTCTTGATAATGGATTCACCAAGAAGAAATTAAATGAATTGATTAGCTGTGAAAGCGGTAAGTCGAGACCTCAATTTATTTTTAAGTTTTCATTATTGCCCCTCAAAACGTTTAATTCTGTATTGCTGGACTTTGCCATGGTTCTTCCAATGATTCTTTGGTGTTGTTGTCAACATTTTGTTTGAACATAAAGACTTCTTGCAATATAATTGGATGGCACAGTTTGCCTCATCTATTTCGTACAAATACTTAATCCCAACTGTGTATCTTCCCAACAGTGAAGATATTTCCATCCGCCATTGCTTTTCTTCATAGTCGGTGTTGAAATAGTTTTCCTCTAAACAATATGCCTTTCCATTGAACACGTTCTTTACCTAACTGCCTCTGACATGAGATGTAAAATGAAAAATTTGGCATTAATGGCCCATTCAGGACCTCAAACCTAGCTTCTCCCTTCATATGCTTGAGCAAAGTTATTATTTTTCCCACAAAGAAGGGCCTAATGCTATTTTTTTCAGTAACAGAGGTGCTTCTTCTGAGTATTGGGATATTTGTCCCCTACTCCATTGCCCACAAGTCATGTTTCAATCATCGTAGAGGCATAGGTTAGTCCGTTGAACTACAAGCTAGGGATCCTTGATTCAAATCCCGAAATTACCAACACCCGCGTTTTTTTCACCTCCTCACCTCTTGCCAAAGTCTGACAAACGTTCAAGAGTATAAAACATTCATGAGAAGCTTCTTGGATTTGTCGTTTGAGATCGGCGTAAAACGGGAGGTCCCATTCTTTGTGGCTACAATATAACTTCGCACAAACAAAGTAATGGGTAAGCTGGGTTTAGTAATTGTCGTTCACAAGTTAAGCCAATCTTCATTCCCGCACTTGGTCAAAACTGGTAAACCTAGATTGTATAACTTTCATGAGAAGCTTCTTAGTTTTGTCGTTCGGAATCGGCGTTAAAACGGATGTCCCATGCTTCACACAAATAAATATTTAGATAGGCTAGGTTTAATAGTAGTCATTCACATTTTTAGCCAATCTTTCATTCCAAACTGGTAAATTGTTCGTGTCGATTTTAGTTGGTTTAAATTTTTAATGTCCTTGCTGCAAGTGTTTATCTTGCGGCTTTCGACACATTTTGAGATGTGATTTCGATTGTATCTTCTGAACATCTGCGTTTGTACGAAGTGCCTCCAATAATGAGAATGTTCTCCTGTAGGTCTTTGCTGGGCTAAAGCTTTGATAATCTCTACGGTGGATTGCTCGACTTCGAATAAATCCCAAAATGTTTAACAAATAGTTTGGGATTTAACTATAGGCTGCAACTCTGAAGCAGAAAATAATCGCAGATCTTTCTTCTCTAGAAGGAGTTCACTAAGATCACTAAGATAATATGGTAACTTATTTCAGCATCAGCTGATTTAGGCATAGAGGTTATCAGCCCTGTCGAGGTATCCGTTTGAAAGAATTTCCAATTTAAGTCAGTTCAAATCGGAACTCAGTTTGCTTTCGAGGTTTTGAAATAAATGAAGCTTACAATGAATTCCGAACAAAAAAAACGTATTTTACCGCATTAAGCCTCTGCGCGAACGGATACCTCGATATGCCTGTCTATTATATTGTTGTCATGATATATCTAAAACAATCGTGAAAGCCAAACGATGCATGCGGATTTCTTTTATTTAGGATAGCAAACACACATCCATTCATCTCGCTTTGAGAAACCTTTATTTGGCTTTTCTCTAGAAGGTTGAGCATTTTGTTTTCATCGGTTTCAATTAAACCGGGTTTTCTTTTTGTTTGCTGGATTTCAAAAATGGCGCTTATAGGTATCCATGTCCTTTGTGATAGTATCTATAAGAATGCACCTACTTTATTTGGTCCTTAAGCAAGACCATAATTAATAATCTAAAATTCTAAAACAAAACTATTAAACAACTGTGCAAAAACTATTCTCAGTAATCAACGTTTTTTTTTATTTATTTTTCAGATTGGAAAACTGCCAATTTGAAAAAAATATTCAATTGAAGAGGATCGCTTTTATTTTACGCAATAAAATTGAATACAAATTCGAATGGTTGGATCAAATCTGGATTTGATATTGCACCGGCTGTAACCCATGCACAGGTATGTATTTTTCTTAAACAGATCTACGCTTAGTATTCTTTAAAAAAAAAATCTTTTCAGATAAACCTGTGCATGCAATCTCATCCTGGAATTAAACTTTTGATAATGGATTCACCAAGAAGAAATTAAATGAATTGATTAGCTGTGAAAGCGGTAAGTCGAGACCTCAATTTATTTTTAAGTTTTCATTATTGCCCCTCAAAACGTTTAATTCTGTATTGCTGGACTTTGCCATGGTTCTTCCAATGATTCTTTGGTGTTGTTGTCAACATTTTGTTTGAACATAAAGACTTCTTGCAATATAATTGGATGGCACAGTTTGCCTCATCTATTTCGTACAAATACTTAATCCCAACTGTGTATCTTCCCAACAGTGAAGATATTTCCATCCGCCATTGCTTTTCTTCATAGTCGGTGTTGAAATAGTTTTCCTCTAAACAATATGCCTTTCCATTGAACACGTTCTTTACCTAACTGCCTCTGACATGAGATGTAAAATGAAAAATTTGGCATTAATGGCCCATTCAGGACCTCAAACCTAGCTTCTCCCTTCATATGCTTGAGCAAAGTTATTATTTTTCCCACAAAGAAGGGCCTAATGCTATTTTTTTCAGTAACAGAGGTGCTTCTTCTGAGTATTAGGATATTTGTCCCCTACTCCATTGCCCACAAGTCATGTTTCAATCATCGTAGAGGCATAGGTTAGTCCGTTGAACTACAAGCTAGGGATCCTTGATTCAAATCCCGAAATTACCAACACCCGCGTTTTTTTCACCTCCTCACCTCTTGCCAAAGTCTGACAAACGTTCAAGAGTATAAAACATTCATGAGAAGCTTCTTGGATTTGTCGTTTGAGATCGGCGTAAAACGGGAGGTCCCATTCTTTGTGGCTACAATATAACTTCGCACAAACAAAGTAATGGGTAAGCTGGGTTTAGTAATTGTCGTTCACAAGTTAAGCCAATCTTCCTTCCCGCACTTGGTCAAAACTGGTAAACCTAGATTGTATAACTTTCATGAGAAGCTTCTTAGTTTTGTCGTTCGGAATCGGCGTTAAAACGGATGTCCCATGCTTCACACAAATAAATATTTAGATAGGCTAGGTTTAATAGTAGTCATTCACATTTTTAGCCAATCTTTCATTCCAAACTGGTAAATTGTTCGTGTCGATTTTAGTTGGTTTAAATTTTTAATGTCCTTGCTGCAAGTGTTTATCTTGCGGCTTTCGACACATTTTGAGATGTGATTTCGATTGTATCTTCTGAACATCTGCGTTTGTACGAAGTGCCTCCAATAATGAGAATGTTCTCCTGTAGGTCTTTGCTGGGCTAAAGCTTTGATAATCTCTACGGTGGATTGCTCGACTTCGAATAAATCCCAAAATGTTTAACAAATAGTTTGGGCGGAACTACAAACATAAGAACAGTCAATAAACATCATTTTAGGGGCGCTCCATGAGTGTTATAGGTTCCCCACACCTGAAAAAGTTTATAAAAAAAATAATTCAAGGGCTAGTCTTTTTTTTCCAAACTCTTCTATCAGGTGATGCGAACATAAAGCATAAACATAAAACAGCTGGAGCCCCTCGATATCTACAGATGTTTGTTCTTCAGTTCTTTAGAGTTCAGAGTTCAGAGTTCTCCTCGCTCTTCTGAGTATTTGCCATAGTAGTATCTGTATTATGGGGATCTACGTCCTACAAGTCTTTGCTGAACTATAGGCTGAAACTCTGAAGCAGAAAATAATCGCAGATCTTTCGTCTCTAGAAGGAGTTCACTTAGATCACTAAGATAATATGGTAACTTATTTCAGCATCAGCTGATTTAGGCATAGAGGTTATCAGCCCTGTCGAGGTATCCGTTTGAAAGAATTTCCAATTTAAGTCAGTTCAAATCGGAACTCAGTTTGCTTTCGAGGTTTTGAAATAAATGAAGCTTACAATGAATTCCGAACAAAAAAAACGTATTTTACCGCATTAAGCCTCTGCGCGAACGGATACCTCGATATGCCTGTCTATTATATTGTTGTCATGATATATCTAAAACAATCGTGAAAGCCAAACGATGCATGCGGATTTCTTTTATTTAGGATAGCAAACACACATCCATTCATCTCGCTTTGAGAAACCTTTATTTGGCTTTTCTCTAGAAGGTTGAGCATTTTGTTTTCATCGGTTTCAATTAAACCGGGTTTTCTTTTTGTTTGCTGGATTTCAAAAATGGCGCTTATAGGTATCCATGTCCTTTGTGATAGTATCTATAAGAATGCACCTACTTTATTTGGTCCTTAAGCAAGACCATAATTAATAATCTAAAATTCTAAAACAAAACTATTAAACAACTCTGCAAAAATTATTCTCAGTAATCAACGTTTTTTTTTATTTATTTTTCAGATTGGAAAACTGCCAATTTGAAAAAAATATTCAATTGAAGAGGATCGCTTTTATTTTACGCAATAAAATTGAATACAAATTCGAATGGTTGGATCAAATCTGGATTTGATATTGCACCGGCTGAAACCCATGCACAGGTATGTATTTTTCTTAAACAAATCTACGCTTAGTATTCTTTAAAAAAAAAATCTTTTCAGATAAACCTGTGCATGCAATCTCATCCTGGAATTAAACTCTTGATAATGGATTCACCAAGAAGAAATTAAATGAATTGATTAGCTGTGAAAGCGGTAAGTCGAGACCTCAATTTATTTTTAAGTTTTCATTATTGCCCCTCAAAACGTTTAATTCTGTATTGCTGGACTTTGCCATGGTTCTTCCAATGATTCTTTGGTGTTGTTGTCAACATTTTGTTTGAACATAAAGACTTCTTGCAATATAATTGGATGGCACAGTTTGCCTCATCTATTTCGTACAAATACTTAATCCCAACTGTGTATCTTCCCAACAGTGAAGATATTTCCATCCGCCATTGCTTTTCTTCATAGTCGGTGTTGAAATAGTTTTCCTCTTAACAATATGCCTTTCCATTGAACACGTTCTTTACCTAACTGCCTCTGACATGAGATGTAAAATGAAAAATTTGGCATTAATGGCCCATTCAGGACCTCAAACCTAGCTTCTCCCTTCATATGCTTGAGCAAAGTTATTATTTTTCCCACAAAGAAGGGCCTAATGCTATTTTTTTCAGTAACAGAGGTGCTTCTTCTGAGTATTGGGAAATTTGTCCCCTACTCCATTGCCCACAAGTCATGTTTCAATCATCGTAGAGGCATAGGTTAGTCCGTTGAACTACAAGCTAGGGATCCTTGATTCAAATCCCGAAATTACCAACACCCGCGTATTTTTCACCTCCTCACCTCTTGCCAAAGTCTGACAAACGTTCAAGAGTATAAAACATTCATGAGAAGCTTCTTGGATTTGTCGTTTGAGATCGGCGTAAAACGGGAGGTCCCATTCTTTGTGGCTACAATATAACTTCGCACAAACAAAGTAATGGGTAAGCTGGGTTTAGTAATTGTCGTTCACAAGTTAAGCCAATCTTCCTTCCCGCACTTGGTCAAAACTGGTAAACCTAGATTGTATAACTTTCATGAGAAGCTTCTTAGTTTTGTCGTTCGGAATCGGCGTTAAAACGGATGTCCCATGCTTCACACAAATAAATATTTAGATAGGCTAGGTTTAATAGTAGTCATTCACATTTTTAGCCAATCTTTCATTCCAAACTGGTAAATTGTTCGTGTCGATTTTAGTTGGTTTAAATTTTTAATGTCCTTGCTGCAAGTGTTTATCTTGCGGCTTTCGACACATTTTGAGATGTGATTTCGATTGTATCTTCTGAACATCTGCGTTTGTACGAAGTGCCTCCAATAATGAGAATGTTCTCCTGTAGGTCTTTGCTGGGCTAAAGCTTTGATAATCTCTACGGTGGATTGCTCGACTTCGAATAAATCCCAAAATGTTTAACAAATAGTTTGGGCGGAACTACAAACATAAGAACAGTCAATAAACATCATTTTAGGGGCGCTCCATGAGTGTTATAGGTTCCCCACACCTGAAAAAGTTTATAAAAAAAATAATTCAAGGGCTAGTCTTTTTTTTCCAAACTCTTCTATCAGGTGATGCGAACATAAAGCATAAACATAAAACAGCTGGAGCCCCTCGATATCTACAGATGTTTGTTCTTCAGTTCTTTAGAGTTCAGAGTTCAGAGTTCTCCTCGCTCTTCTGAGTATTTGCCATAGTAGTATCTGTATTATGGGGATCTACGTCCTACAAGTCTTTGCTGAACTATAGGCTGAAACTCTGAAGCAGAAAATAATCGCAGATCTTTCGTCTCTAGAAGGAGTTCACTAAGATCACTAAGATAATATGGTAACTTATTTCAGCATCAGCTGATTTAGGCATAGAGGTTATCAGCCCTGTCGAGGTATCCGTTTGAAAGAATTTCCAATTTAAGTCAGTTCAAATCGGAACTCAGTTTGCTTTCGAGGTTTTGAAATAAATGAAGCTTACAATGAATTCCGAACAAAAAAAACGTATTTTACCGCATTAAGCCTCTGCGCGAACGGATACCTCGATATGCCTGTCTATTATATTGTTGTCATGATATATCTAAAACCATCGTGAAAGCCAAACGATGCATGCGGATTTCTTTTATTTAGGATAGCAAACACACATCCATTCATCTCGCTTTGAGAAACCTTTATTTGGCTTTTCTCTAGAAGGTTGAGCATTTTGTTTTCATCGGTTTCAATTAAACCGGGTTTTCTTTTTGTTTGCTGGATTTCAAAAATGGCGCTTATAGGTATCCATGTCCTTTGTGATAGTATCTATAAGAATGCACCTACTTTATTTGGTCCTTAAGCAAGACCATAATTAATAATCTAAAATTCTAAAACAAAACTATTAAACAACTGTGCAAAAACTATTCTCAGTAATCAACGTTTTTTTTTATTTATTTTTCAGATTGGAAAACTGCCAATTTGAAAAAAATATTCAATTGAAGAGGATCGCTTTTATTTTACGCAATAAAATTGAATACAAATTCGAATGGTTGGATCAAATCTGGATTTGATATTGCACCGGCTGTAACCCATGCACAGGTATGTATTTTTCTTAAACAGATCTACGCTTAGTATTCTTTAAAAGAAAAAAATCTTTTCAGATAAACCTGTGCATGCAATCTCATCCTGGAATTAAACTCTTGATAATGGATTCACCAAGAAGAAATTAAATGAATTGATTAGCTGTGAAAGCGGTAAGTCGAGACCTCAATTTATTTTTAAGTTTTCATTATTGCCCCTCAAAACGTTTAATTCTGTATTGCTGGACTTTGCCATGGTTCTTCCAATGATTCTTTGGTGTTGTTGTCAACATTTTGTTTGAACATAAAGAATTCTTGCAATATAATTGGATGGCACAGTTTGCCTCATCTATTTCGTACAAATACTTAATCCCAACTGTGTATCTTCCCAACAGTGAAGATATTTCCATCCGCCATTGCTTTTCTTCATAGTCGGTGTTGAAATAGTTTTCCTCTAAACAATATGCCTTTCCATTGAACACGTTCTTTACCTAACTGCCTCTGACATGAGATGTAAAATGAAAAATTTGGCATTAATGGCCCATTCAGGACCTCAAACCTAGCTTCTCCCTTCATATGCTTGAGCAAAGTTATTATTTTTCCCACAAAGAAGGGCCTAATGCTATTTTTTTCAGTAACAGAGGTGCTTCTTCTGAGTATTAGGATATTTGTCCCCTACTCCATTGCCCACAAGTCATGTTTCAATCATCGTAGAGGCATAGGTTAGTCCGTTGAACTACAAGCTAGGGATCCTTGATTCAAATCCCGAAATTACCAACACCCGCGTTTTTTTCACCTCCTCACCTCTTGCCAAAGTCTGACAAACGTTCAAGAGTATAAAACATTCATGAGAAGCTTCTTGGATTTGTCGTTTGAGATCGGCGTAAAACGGGAGGTCCCATTCTTTGTGGCTACAATATAACTTCGCACAAACAAAGTAATGGGTAAGCTGGGTTTAGTAATTGTCGTTCACAAGTTAAGCCAATCTTCCTTCCCGCACTTGGTCAAAACTGGTAAACCTAGATTGTATAACTTTCATGAGAAGCTTCTTAGTTTTGTCGTTCGGAATCGGCGTTAAAACGGATGTCCCATGCTTCACACAAATAAATATTTAGATAGGCTAGGTTTAATAGTAGTCATTCACATTTTTAGCCAATCTTTCATTCCAAACTGGTAAATTGTTCGTGTCGATTTTAGTTGGTTTAAATTTTTAATGTCCTTGCTGCAAGTGTTTATCTTGCGGCTTTCGACACATTTTGAGATGTGATTTCGATTGTATCTTCTGAACATCTGCGTTTGTACGAAGTGCCTCCAATAATGAGAATGTTCTCCTGTAGGTCTTTGCTGGGCTAAAGCTTTGATTATCTCTACGGTGGATTGCTCGACTTCGAATAAATCCCAAAATGTTTAACAAATAGTTTGGGCGGGACTACAAACATAAGAACAGTCAATAAACATCATTTTAGGGGCGCTCCATGAGTGTTATAGGTTCCCCACACCTGAAAAAGTTTATAAAAAAAATAATTCAAGGGCTAGTCTTTTTTTTCCAAACTCTTCTATCAGGTGATGCGAACATAAAGCATAAACATAAAACAGCTGGAGCCCCTCGATATCTACAGATGTTTGTTCTTCAGTTCTTTAGAGTTCAGAGTTCAGAGTTCTCCTCGCTCTTCTGAGTATTTGCCATAGTAGTATCTGTATTATGGGGATCTACGTCCTACAAGTCTTTGCTGAACTATAGGCTGCAACTCTGAAGCAGAAAATAATCGCAGATCTTTCGTCTCTAGAAGGAGTTCACTAAGATCACTAAGATAATATGGTAACTTATTTCAGCATCAGCTGATTTAGGCATAGAGGTTATCAGCCCTGTCGAGGTATCCGTTTGAAAGAATTTCCAATTTAAGTCAGTTCAAATCGGAACTCAGTTTGCTTTCGAGGTTTTGAAATAAATGAAGCTTACAATGAATTCCGAACAAAAAAAACGTATTTTACCGCATTAAGCCTCTGCGCGAACGGATACCTCGATATGCTTGTCTATTATATTGTTGTCATGATATATCTAAAACAATCGTGAAAGCCAAACGATGCATGCGGATATCTTTTATTTAGGATAACAAACACACATCCATTCATCTCGCTTTGAGAAACCTTTATTTGGCTTTTCTCTAGAAGGTTGAGCATTTTGTTTTCATCGGTTTCAATTAAACCGGGTTTTCTTTTTGTTTGCTGGATTTCAAAAATGGCGCTTATAGGTATCCATGTCCTTTGTGATAGTATCTATAAGAATGCACCTACTTTATTTGGTCCTTAAGCAAGACCATAATTAATAATCTAAAATTCTAAAACAAAACTATTTAACAACTGTGCAAAAACTATTCTCAGTAATCAACGTTTTTTTTATTTATTTTTCAGATTGGAAAACTGCCAATTTGAAAAAAATATTCAATTGAAGAGGATCGCTTTTATTTTACGCAATAAAATTGAATACAAATTCTAATGGTTGGATCAAATCTGGATTTGATATTGCACCGGCTGTAACCCATGCACAGGTATGTATTTTTCTTAAACAGATCTACGCTTAGTATTCTTTAAAAAAAAAAATCTTTTCAGATAAACCTGTGCATGCAATCTCATCCTGGAATTAAACTCTTGATAATGGATTCACCAAGAAGAAATTAAATGAATTGATTAGCTGTGAAAGCGGTAAGTCGAGACCTCAATTTATTTTTAAGTTTTCATTATTGCCCCTCAAAACGTTTAATTCTGTATTGCTGGACTTTGCCATGGTTCTTCCAATGATTCTTTGGTGTTGTTGTCAACATTTTGTTTGAACATAAAGACTTCTTGCAATATAATTGGATGGCACAGTTTGCCTCATCTATTTCGTACAAATACTTAATCCCAACTGTGTATCTTCCCAACAGTGAAGATATTTCCATCCGCCATTGCTTTTCTTCATAGTCGGTGTTGAAATAGTTTTCCTCTAAACAATATGCCTTTCCATTGAACACGTTCTTTACCTAACTGCCTCTGACATGAGATGTAAAATGAAAAATTTGGCATTAATGGCCCATTCAGGACCTCAAACCTAGCTTCTCCCTTCATATGCTTGAGCAAAGTTATTATTTTTCCCACAAAGAAGGGCCTAATGCTATTTTTTTCAGTAACAGAGGTGCTTCTTCTGAGTATTGGGATATTTGTCCCCTACTCCATTGCCCACAAGTCATGTTTCAATCATCGTAGAGGCATAGGTTAGTCCGTTGAACTACAAGCTAGGGATCCTTGATTCAAATCCCGAAATTACCAACACCCGCGTTTTTTTCACCTCCTCACCTCTTGCCAAAGTCTGACAAACGTTCAAGAGTATAAAACATTCATGAGAAGCTTCTTGGATTTGTCGTTTGAGATCGGCGTAAAACGGGAGGTCCCATTCTTTGTGGCTACAATATAACTTCGCACAAACAAAGTAATGGGTAAGCTGGGTTTAGTAATTGTCGTTCACAAGTTAAGCCAATCTTC